>CP128320.1:15617848-16879723 GCA_030345155.1 Vitis x doaniana | reverse complement strand
CAAGTCTCCAATGCTATCCGGCAGATCCTTAATAGCAGTATTTATTAAAGAAAGCTGCTTTAAACTTTTCATGTTCACTCCCTTCTCCGGAAATTTCTCAAACTTTGAGCAATCAGAGAGATCAAGAGACTCAAGAGATTCCAAGTCTCCAATGCTATCCGGCAGATCCTTAATAGCAGTATTTATTAAAGAAAGCTGCTTTAAACTTTTCATGTTCCCTCCCTTCTCCGGAAATTTCTCAAACTTTGAGCAATCAGAGAGATCAAGAGACTCAAGAGATTCCAAGTCTCCAATGCTATCCGGCAGATCCTTAATAGCAGTATTTATTAAAGAAAGCTGCTTTAAACTTTTCATGTTCCCTCCCTTCTCCGGAAATTTCTCAAACTTTGAGCAATCAGAGAGATCAAGAGACTCAAGAGATTCCAAGTTTCCCATGCTATCTGGCAGATCCTTAATAGCAGTATTTGCTAAAGAAAGCTTCTTTAAACTTCTCATATTTCCTTGGATCTCCGGAAATTTCTCAAACTTTGAGCATTGAGAAAGATCAAGAGTTGGAAGAGATTCCCAGTAGCAATACCTGTTGGGAGTTCTTTAATAGCAGTATTGGTTAAAACAAGCCGCCGTAAACTTTTCATTTTTGCTCCATTCTCCGAAAATTTCTCAAACTCAAAACAATTAGAGAGATCAAGAATCTCAACAGATTCTAAGTCAATGCTGCTTGGAAGTTCTCTAATAGCAGTCTCGCACAAATATAGAAACCGTAAACTTCTCATATTTCGTTGGTTCACCAGACATTTCTCTAAGTTTGAGAGTCCACAAGGATAAAGATCCCAATTGCAAAAGCTTGAACACTTGGAGAGACCGAGAAATTTAAGAGATTCCAATTTGCTAATGCTACTTGGCAAACCCTTAAGCTTATGACACTGCCTCAAATTTAAGGTAGTAAGCTTCTTGAGATCTCCAACAGATGGGTGAATATCGATCAAGCTTACACAACCTTTAAGAATTAGTTTCTCCAAATTTGACAGGCTTGAGAATTCTGGCATTTGAACGAGCTTCTTTGAGTAACTTAGATCAATGACCTTTAAACTTTCAAGAAACCGCACCTAAAGAAAATAGTTTCAATAAAAGAAATAACTATTAGTAATTTTAAAATCAATATAAAGCAAAAGAAATCATTATTAAATGATAATAATACCTCATTCTCTTGCCATAGTCGTTTTATGTTGCTACACTTCAAGTGAAGTTCAACAAGGTTCTCTCCATCAAAATTTGATGGTAAAGAATCTAAAGGATACCCATCCCAATAAAGATACCTTAACTGATGAGAAGGAATTTCAAAATCTAGGCCAAGTTGCATTTTTGAAGCAATTTTCATTACAGAATCGTAATCCCTTTCAACATCATAAAGAGCCATTATAGCATTTTCTTCTTCTTCTTCCTCAATGTCTTCAGAATCATGATCTGAATGAACTTTGTGCATTCCCATTCCATACAACAAAGGGAGGCACTTCTTCCATTCAAAATAAAAATCTTGATCTAGATTGATATTTGAATGAACTTTGAGCAATCGAAGACTAGTCATCTTTGAGAAAACATTTGAATTGAAGCGTACTCTTTTTAACTTAGACAAGTCCAAGTTAATTGTTTCAACTCTTTTTATTCCCTGAAAAATAACAACGATAAGGCAAACATAAATACAAACTAATTCAACTTATATGGATATATCTTTAACTAGAGCTTAAGTGAATTTATGCATTAGGCTCTTACCTCATATGTTGTAAGCGCACGTTCAATATCAGGGGGATCCCACAATCTGCTCCATTTGTCCGGCTCATTAGGAAAATTTTCACGAGCAATTTCCCAACCCATCTGTTGTATCAAATCATGCAAATGTATTCGATTGTATCGGAGAGTTATAAGACACTTATCAATTAGATTTTTAATTCCTCTTTCCGCATGGAAATTACAACCATCAAATATTCTTAACACAGAATCTCTATCTTCATCTTTAAAAAAACATGCAATATCAAGAAATATATTTTTTTCTGTACAATCTAATCCATCATAGCTTCTTTTAAGCACATTATGTATTTGCGCTTCAGGTACTCTTTCCAGTTTATGCAATTCACTTTCCCATTGAGGTATTGTCTTGCTGAACAAGAGAGAACCTAGAACTTTCAAAGCTAATGGAAGCCCTTGACAATAACGTACTGCGCTGTCTGAGAGGTTCCCAAAACCTGATTTGGGATGATTTTGTTTGAAGGCATACAAACTGAAAAGTTCATAAGCTTCGTTAAAATTCAATTGCTTAACCTCATATAAGTCATCCACTCCTTGTACGTTTAACAAATGTTTATTTCTAGTTGTTATGATGACTCTACTTCCTTTTCCAAGCCATCCACGATTTCTTAGTAAATATTCTAATTGGACTAAATTGTCAACATCATCGAGAACAATAAAAGCTCTTTTAGATGGGAGAATGGATTTTATCATACTTGCTCCGTGGCTAACACAGTTTATATTTTGAATTCCCTCTCCGATATCACCAAGAAGTTGATTTTGTAAGTGAGGTAAACCTCTCCCCCTAATATTTTCAAGAAAGCTCATACATTCAAATTTAGAAGAAAGGTTATTATATATAACTCTCGCGATAGTTGTCTTACCTATCCCACCAATTCCATATATCCCAACAATACGAACAGCATCTGATTCCATATCCAACCACAAATCCATCTCTTTTAGGCGAGAATCTATTCCAACTAAATTGTCACCAACATCAAGCCTCTTACAATTCAATTGACAGAATATGCCATCAGTTATTTTCTTAATATTGTCAGACTCATACCTGCCAATTATAAAAGCACAATATGTTGAGCAATGAGTGACAATGCTAAATAAAACACATTAAGTTTGATATCCTTACAACAAATAAATTATAGTAAAATAGAATATATCAAAGATATTAGTTCATTTACATTTTAAGGACATTTTTCTTTGTATCAAGTATGCATGAGAATGAAAAATAAAACATGAATTATGTTACTTGTATTGCTTGTGTGGCATAGCTTCAAATGGAAATTCCGTGCCATAATAGAGGATGATGATCATGAATCGAGATATTACTTTAGAAAGCTTACAGGAACAAATATTTTAATTTTTGACTTTCGTTTTATATCTTGTAATGCTTGAAGCCTCATTGTAGATATAGTGCTCAAACTCTTAATATCAGAAGTTTTTAGTTTAAAAACCCCATTTTCAATTCCTAAAGCTTCAAAACTTATTTATCCCATAGCATCATCTCCTTATTATTCATTTGTATAATAAAAATTAAAAAATAAAGGCTTGTAAACAAGTTGTTCATTTGTTTTATTGATATGCAAGAGATTAATCAATTGAAAATTTTGAAGCTTGTTCATAGATAGCAATAATTATTAACTTTATTGTTACTTGTTATATAATTAATCAAACAAAATTTCAAATAAATTGATTAATCTTTGTAACATTAATGCAAATTGAATCTTGAAAATAGTAAAATTAGTAAAAAAATTGATTAAATTATTTTAGATATAGATTCTCATAAATTGGTCTAAAATTGTAAAACTTAATTGGGTTTTAATAAGTTCATTCTACCATTTATTATGAATTTTGATGCAATGTAATTGTTATTCTACTACTGTTCTTTTACTAATGTCATTGCAACTACCATTAATAACAAGAACAAAAAAACAATAATATTAGTAATAAATATCAATAATAATAATAATTTAATTTGTGAATAAAACCCACTAATGAAAGAAAAGTGAAAGAAACGTAAATTGCATGCCCATTAAATTAATATAAATGTCATCCATATAAATTAGCTGCTTCAATGGTCAAATCAATACTCCAATTTCCTATTTTCTCCTTATTCATGACACATAGTCGGCTGCCCAAATGATACACTTCAATAAAACCCAACTTACAAATAAAGCCCTTTTTTTATTTTGAGCACACAAATATCTGCCCGTTGTTCTAATATGATAACATTCCCTATAAAAGAATATCAAACACCTTTACACATAACAGAGTCCAAACTAAAAGCATTTTGAGGATAAATTTGTGCTTAAGGAGTAGACCTCCAAATAAAAAATTTGAGCTTTTGTATTTTTATAAATGTTTCAATCCACATCATCACTCTATAAATGCAAAACCACTCATTCAAATAGTTGAAAGGAAATTACAGTTACCCATCCAGTAGATGCCATCCGGAGAGATTGGCTGCTTCCGTCAAGGCCGCCCTCCACCTTGGTATCTTGTCCTTCCAGTTTTCTTCATAACCGGCAAAGGCCTCTCGAAAACTTCCTTCTTGCTTTCGTACATGGGATGGATCCACATGATAGAAAATTGGGAAAACAGCATGTCCCAGATCTTTGTGGCACTCCATGATCTTTACCAACTCATCCAAACACCATCTCGAACGAGCATAGTTTTCAGAGAAAACAATTACGGAAGACCTTGATTCTTCGATGGCTTTCAAGAGTTTTGGAGCGATCGCTTCTCCTCTCCTGAGTTTATCGTCTCTGAAGGTGCGAATGCCTCTGTTAACCAAAGCTTTGTAGAGGTGATCAGTGAAATTATAGCGGGTGTCTTCGCCTCTAAAACTCAAGAAAACATCATGAGTACTTGTTTGAGGGATGGAAGGAGTAGAAGAAGAAGAAGAGGCTCTGAAGGAGCTTGTGGAAGCCATTGTGGGTTTCTATCTCAAGAGTACAAAGACAGTTTAGAGGGGTTGATTTCTCTTCAGTATAGTGAGTAAATGAGGAGATTGTGCAACCCTAACTTATAATCTAAGAAGTTGGGAAGGCAAGGCGCCTTCCAGGAAGTGAAGAGGAAAGTTAGGGACAGCTCTGTGTCTCTCGGGTCATTCAATCTTGAATTAAAGCAGCTGACCCACTCTCTCTCTCTCTCTCTCTCGGGCCATACAATCGTCATCATTACGTTCCTCTACTTTACTTCCCCACCAAGTTTTTTATTTTATTTAATATTTTATTTTTTCTTTAAGCACATAAAAAATATTAATAAAAAATTAAAGTAAACAGAAACGATATGTGCCGACCCACAATATGAAAATGAAAATTTATTAAAAGAAAGACGAGTGGATTGATATATTTATTTTATAGATAAATCTTATTATTGATAATATTATAATTTATAATAAATTAGAATAAAAAAATGATTTTATTAACTTGAAGTAGTCCATTATAGTTTTATTTTTGGAAGAAGAAGAATAAAAATGTAAACCATTAATTCTAATATAAATCGTGATAATATTTTAAAGAGATTATTATTAAAATAAAATTTTAAATATTAAATATTAGAAAATAATCTTTTTTATATGCATATATCTAAATATAATTGAGAAATAATTTAAATCTAAATTAAAATTACTTTTATTAAAAAATTAATTCATTTTATGAATGATTTAAGAGATATCAATTTTTTTTTAAATCAGTAAAATTATTATTATTTTTAAATAAAATGAATTTTCACATGAAAATCAATTCAATAAATAAAATAAATAAATTAAAAAAAGAAAAAACTTTATATACATCCTATAAGTATAAGAAAACAGTAGTTATAATATAAAAAAAATATAATAATATAAAAAGCTGGGTAGACAGTGGCTTCCCGTGACATTCCGAAAAGTGATGAGGAAAATTAGGGACAACTTTCTCTCTCTATTGACTTAGAGATTCTTTTCTCACTTTTCTTTTTTTCTTATCCCCTTCGTTTCCTTCTATTTTCAAATGGGACACCACCAAGTTTTTTGTTTTATTTAACATTTTTTTTCTTCACTATATTCATGCTCTCATATTTTACTATATATTATCTTTTATATATTTTATCTAATATTATATGTGATGAATTTTGTCATTATTATTATCTAATTTTATTTTTGTATATATTTACTATACTCTCATCCTTTCATTTATAAATATAAAAAAAGATATATATATATATATATAAAGACTAAAAATTAAAAAAAGATAAATATATATAAAAAAAAAAGTAAAAATAAAATTCACTGGATTGATATATTTATTTTCTAACATTTTATAGATAAATCTTATTATTGATAAATATTATCATTTATCTGTATATAAAGAGTTGGGAAGGCAAGTGGCAGTGGCTTGTTGTGACCTTCCGGAAAGTGACGAGAAAAGTTAGGAACTTTGGGGGCTCTGTGAATTGGGAAGGAAGGTGGCTTCCAGTAACCTTTAGGAAAGTGATGAAAAAAGTTAAGGGTAGTTGTTTCTCTTTATTGATTCTTTTATCACCTTTTACTTTTCTTCTGGTTTGGTGGGTCATCCATCATCATCATTAGACATTAGGCTCCTGCACCATACTTCTCCACCAATATTTTGATTTTATTTTATATTTTATTTTTTTCCTCCACTTTATTCATGGTGTCTTATTTTATTATTATCTTTTATATATTTTTTTCTAATATATATATAAGAGGATATAAATAAGAAATAATAATAAAAAATTAAAGCAAATAAAAAAAAATTTGACCGAGAAGTGAAAAATAGATATTAAAAATAAACATAAAACTAAAATTAAAATATAAATACAAAAAAGTAAGAATAAAAAATAAGTTAAACAATGAGATGATGATTTTTTTAAAAAAAAATTTATAAATAAATCTTATTATAGATAAATATTATAATTTAAAATAAATAAATAAATAAAAGTAAACCAGAAAATGATTTTATTAACTTAAAGTAGATGTAGGAAGAAATTTATTTTTTAAGCAAAAAAATTTATTTTTGGAAGAATAACAACTTAGCAATTAATTCCAACAAATAACAGTTTAAAGAAATCATGAATAAAATAAAATTCAAAATCTATATATAACCAACAAATAACTTCAAGCCAAATTAAAATTATTTCCATTGAAAAATTAATAGATTTCCAATTAAAATGAGTGATTTAAAATATAATATCTAACACCATCAGAAAATAGTATGACGGACTATCATGAAGTATATTTATGTACTTTAAACCTTAAACTATGAGGATTAATAACTTACAAATACTTATGGGTTATTAACCTTTAAATTTTCAATAATTTTATGGAAAGGGAATTCCAAAGCAATGCAATACCTAATTCATCCAAGCATGTAACAATGCTAGCATGAGGGTGACCTCTTAGTCAAACAATTTGTGTATTCCCTCCAAATGTGTGCTTTTGATTGGTACATAAATCTTGAGCCCGAGCCTATTGACAGTTGGGATCAAATGAAGCAAGTAAACAATTATTTTTCCCAACCAACGATAAGCATAATGGAGTCCAAAAATACCAAATAGTGGAAAGATGAGTATATGATTGACTGCATCAACTCTTGACATTCTTTAAACCTTGAAAGCATGAATATATTTTATGATATATAGTTGTGGAGATGAGCATATAAGACATGCATTGAGAGCTTCTATATATCCTCCAAGGCAAGCGACTCTGCACTTTTGAGGAGTTGTCCACATGAGCACATGACATAAAGTCTTATATAAAAGCTTAGTATAAAAACAAATGCAAGTGACAACATATTATCCATTGGATTGTGATGAAAGTGATCAAATAAAAGGAAACTATTCTTTTGTAATGAGTATTACTTCAAAGAATTGTATCCTATGAAATTTCTAATGCATAGAATTTTGTTTGCATATTTTCTTATCTTTTTGTTTATTTTTTACAAGATTTTTAAATTTTGCACCTATAAGATTAGGTTAACAATTATCATTATATTCCAAAAATTAAGTTTTCATAAAAAAAATTGATTTAACTAATAGAATAATATTTTCTTTTAAAAAATTAAAATAAATTCACAAATTACAACCAAAATCATCCTTTTTTTAATTAAAAAGACATGAAAACTATCTTCTTTTCCCTATTAACATGAATTACAGATTAAAATTAAATTAACTAGAAAAAATTTAATTTTCCAATTAAATAAAATTATAATTTTATTTTAATTAAAATGAATATCCAACTTTTATTTTTCTATTAAAACTGATTTTTAATAAAGTGCTCCTAGATTTATTTATTATTCTACATAAATTATTGAGTAAAAAACAATCTTATTATGACAAATTGAATATAATGCCAAATTAAATACTTCAAAAAATAAATTAATATTTCATATGAGTGATGTAGCAAGTCAATTCTTTTTTAATTATCAAAATATTATCTTCACTATTTGATTTTAAGAAAATCATCAAATTGTTGATCAAGGATGCATTTACTAAAATAAAGTTACAAAAAAGGAAGTAAATAAAATATTGAGTTCAAGTAGGCATTCCCATATTATAAAAATGAACTCATTTAATTAGAAAAAAAAAACACGAGCATACAAACCTATTTAAAGTTTAAGTAAAAACAAGTTTTAAATTTAATAAAAATTATTTATAAGAAAATCAATATATGTTAATAATTCTTTTCTAGAAACGTGATTCAATTTTTTTTTTCAAAAAAAAAAAAATGAATAATGCATTGAGATGCTTTGAATAATTTTAAATAAATAAATGCAAGTAGATTTAAATACATTTGGTATAATTTTAATGGAATGTTAACCACACAAGTGGATTAAGAAACATTCGGATTATTTTGAAGTAGATATCTAATTGCAAGACATTATTTTTCTTTTTTGGAGCGTCTCCATCTTTTCATATAATTAAAAATTGGATATTTAATTTTAGAAAATATGAAAAAAAAAATTATATAAAATACTCTTATTTAAAAAAATTTATTTTTATATTTTAAAATTCTTAACAAAATTTTATTTCTGTAGTTCTTAGGGGCAAAATAACTTCATTTTTCTTGAAACACATGTGAATGGCTATAAGAATGATTATTTTTTTATACTTTATATGATAAAGAAGTTTGAAATTTCTAAGAAACTTCATGAAAGGAGGGAAGGGGCAACACTTCTAAGATAATGGGGTAAGTAGAGTCAATGATTATCTTCTATGCTTTCAATTCCCATTTGTTAGATGGTAGTGGGATTGATTTGGCAAGAGTCAAGAGTCAATGATTCTCTTCTACGCTTTCAATTTCCATTTGCTAGACAATTCAGCAATGGATGGTAGAGAGTCAAGAGTCAATGATTTTCTTCTATACTTTCAATTCCCATTTGTTAGACAATTTAGCATTGAATGGTAGTGGGATTGGTTTGGCAAAAGTTAAGAGTCAATGATAATTTTTTTCTTCACATTTCTATTTTGGATTTTACTTTGTATTATAGGTGAAATCTCTTTATTTGAATGGTTTTTCTCTAGTTCTTATTTATTACCATTCGATACTTTTTAAAGGAGTTTAACATATTTAATAACTATAAATTTTGTAAATCAAACACTTGTTGGACTCAAGTGGTTAAAGTGTAAGTTTATAGGAGTTTGTATCTTAATATTTATATATATCAAATTAGAGTCATTTAATTATAATTAGTTTTTGTTAGTAAGGAATATTATATGAAAAAGAATTATTAAAAAAAAGATGTTGAAGTTAAATTGTTGTGTAAATATAAAGAATTTTTGTATTTAGGAAGATGAGTGAGTTCTAAAGTAGAAAAAATTAATTAATTAAAAAGTGCATGTTAAAAATGAGAGTTTGTAGAGTTGAAAAGGTTATAAAAAAAAAAAATAGAATTGAAAATAATGAGAGGTGCAAGGCAACTTTAAGGGCCATTTTTTTTTTTGGGAGTTTGGTGTGAATTACTTTGGGTTTTAGGGTTGTAGGCCAGAATACTTAAAAATAGGGGCACTAAACATCTAATAAAGCTATGTACATATCCACCTCAAAATATAAATCCTATTAATCCATTTAATTATTTTTGAATTATCCTTTTCCATTTTTTTTTTATCCTCTCCAAACCTAAGCTTTTTTATCATAAAAAGTTGTTTGATATAAGTTGAAAGTTAATTTCAATATATTTTTATAAAATCCATACAATAATATAAAGTTTATTCTACATGAAAATTTTTAGATTTTGTTACTTATATAAATTTTTTTTTGTAAAATAATTAGAAAATATTTAGAATTAATTTAGACATAATTAGACATGAGAAACATATGAAAAAGTGGGAAAAAAAGTCTAAAGAAAAAAATAATGTGGGAGTGTTGACCTTGAAAGTCAAACTAGAAGTTAATTTAAAAGCTTAAATTTGTTTTTATTTTTAATTTATTAAAAGTTTTGGATTTGAATAAAATTATGTATTTTTAAATTTTTAAATTTTTAAATTTTCAAATTTTAAAAAATTTAAACCATTTATTTGTAAAAAATTTTATTTTAATTTGTTAAGGTTGTGGAGAGATTGGAAGAAAAGAAATTGATAAAGGAAAGGAAGAATGTGGATGCATATTGATTTGCAAGGGTATTTCAATCTTTTTATTAATGGATATTTTTTTTGTAAAAAAACTCCATAACCTATATTTGCATCCCCCATATTGATCTTTAAATCCACCTAAATAATACATATTTTTAGGATAAAAACACCATTTGATGAAATTCTCAAACCACCATCTTCTTTTTTCTTCACTTCTCTTCTTCTAATCTCTCTATAATCCTAACAGAATTTATCAAGAAAGTTATGTTTTCTACTATTATTGGACAAACAAATAATCATCTCTAGTAATGGTACAAGTGCAAATATATGCTTTTTATGATATCTTCTATATTTCTTTTTGTACTTTTAGAGTTGGAAGAAAGAGGTATTGTGAATATTGTTTGTATTGCATGATAGGATGTTTTATAAATGTCCAACCTATACTTCTGAGCATACTTAAAGTGTTTAAAACTATACATTTAGACACTATTATAAGTGTCTAAAACTATATCTTGTTGTAGACCCCTTTTGTGGTGAAGGGCCCGGGAGAGTTGCCACTTTTCCTTTTCATTACATTTGTGGAAGGGACTTTCCCCCAGGAGGGGGGGCTCCCCATGCATGAAAACCAGCCGCATGGAGGAGGCCATGCTTGCTGAGGGGGAGAGTTGAGAATTCGACAGTGGCGTCTAAAAAGCGTGAGGGGGGGGGGGGGGGGGGAAGAGGAAGAGGGGATTTTTTTTTTTTTTTTTTTTTGGGATGACGTTTTTCTGTGTTAGCTTGGAAAGAAAGCTGGATGGAAGGGAAGAGGAAAGAGATGTTGAGCTGAGCATTTTTCTGGAGAGAGCGTGAAACAGAGCTTGAAGTCAGGCGAGCTTCCGCTTGAGAGGAAGCTTTCCAGGTACGACTTCTATAGTTTATTATCTTCTCATTGATTCTCATTTTTAGCAGTCTTTCGGGGCATTGATTTGTTGATTGGTGTGGACATCAAGGGCCACTCATTTGTTTTGTTGGATCTACTCTTTATATGCATGCTCTATTTTGGTTTTATTTTGGAGTTTTTGTCTTTTCTTGTGAACATCTGATGCTCTGCTCCTTCCCTTAACCTAATGTATCAAAAATCATTGCTCGTGTTCCCTTTTGATTCCACCTATATCCAGCCCGTTAATCTTTATGAAATGGAGCTAGGTTTATTAGTATTATTTTCATTTAAACATGCTCTGTTTTTCTTCCCGTTCTTCTCTGTTTCGGGTATTTTTGGAGTGTTGGGTGTCGCGTTTGAAGTTGGCCATCTTGATTGAGGTGTTTCCGGGAGAGCACCATGAGATCCATTTTTTTCGTACTGTAAGAAATTTCTGGATGTTTGAGAGCCATATAGGTTACATTGGAGTGCTCAGAGATGCTCTTGCTTAAGTTGAGAAAACCATGGAGATAACTCCTTATTCAAGTGGAGAAAACTCTGTTTTCTGGGGAGCCACCATGACGGCGCCTATTAGCAAAAGAGGACAAGAGGATGTGTGCCAAGACCGAGACTGATCGTTGAAGAAAGCAAAGCAGAAGGGTGTTTGCTGAGGATCTACCTATCATGTCGCCTTCCATTGTCACCAACGGCGGTGCTTCCGCCGAGGAATTCCACCATCAGTCGTTTCGCAGCGATGTACTGTGAAGTTCGGAAGAGCTGCTTCAACTATTCGCTTCCTCTGCCTTCGGTTCTCAAGAGCCCCTCCCCCCTTCTTCATGATCGTCGATGGCCCTTCGAGCTTCGTCGTCGGCAATCCAGGTGAAATCGCTAAGTCGTTTTCCAAATCTGTTTAGGCAGCCTACGACAATGCTAGTGCCGAGTGAGTCCGCGTTGTCGTCGAATCAAAAGTTGAGGATCAGCGTGGACTCGTCTAGAGTAGCCGACATCGCGCTCGACGTTACGCCACCTTGCCTTTTCACCATTAACAACTTACTCCTTCCAGCCGAGTCGTTCGAAAAATCCCCATCTTCGACGCCAGCTCACCTTGACGCCCATGTCGGAGAAGAAGAGGTGGAGTCTCCTGAGTTTTTCTTATTGTTTCTCACCACCCGCTTTCATTCATGCAGTGTGAAAATCAAAACAACCGTAGGAAACGGAGGAATCGGTGCAGCGGGCAGTCCAGCTGTGTTGCTTCTTTTGTATTTGGAATTCAGAGAAGGATGACGCCCACATGCAGCCATACACCTGCACTTGAACCCCACCTGATCCTTTTGTCATCTTCCTATCTCCGTGCTTGCATGGCATGCAAGCCCAGCAGTCACGTGCCATCCATTTTAATTCATTTGTTTTTTTAGTTAAAAATTTGATCTTTAAAAAAAAAAAAAAACTCCATTATCAAACAAATCCCCCAAAATTCCAAAGTTATAAATTTACTTATCTATTCATTTACTTGTTTGTTTATTTATTTATTTATTTCAATATATATATATATATATATTCATTTTTAGAATAATCTTCTCAAATTTAATTCTAAATTTAGTCCACACAACTCTAATTCTTGAAATTCAATTTCCCGAAACTCCATTTTTTTAAAAAAATTAATCATCTAAATAATTTTTTTTTTTAACGTTATAACTTTAAATTTAATTTTCCAAGATCAACATTTTTAAATTTAAATTTCTGAAAATCCCAATATTTCAAATTCAATTTTTTAAAAATGCCACCTTCAAATGAATTTTAGAAACTCCAATTTCTTTCAAATCTAATTTTTGAAAAATTCCTTTTCCAAATTATTCTTCAAAATTCCTTTATTTATTTAATTTTCAAATTCCCATTTTTGAAATTTTTTTTTAAATTTCGAAATTCCAATTCCCGAATTTAATTTCCCCTAAAAAAAATTCTAATATTCATGTTCTTTTCTTTAATTATTTATTCTATTTATTTATTCATTTATTTATTTTAAAATTTCATCTTTAGACAATTTTTCAAAATCCGTTACAAAAAATTCTAATATTCATGTTCTTTTCCTTAATTACTTATTTCGTTATTATTATTCTATTTATTCATTCACTTATTTATTTTAAAATTCTATCTTTAAACAAAATTTCAAAATTCCGACCTCCGAACTTAATTTCCTATTTCAAAATTCTAATATTTACGTTCATTTGTTTAATTATTTATTTTTCGTTATTATTATTCTATTCGTTTATTCATTTAATTATTTTAAAATTCCATCATTGAACAATTTTCGAATTCCCGATTCCCGAATTTAATTTCCCCTAAAAAAATTCTAATATTCATGTTCTTTTCCTTAATTATTTATTATCGTTATTATTATTCTATTTATTTATTCATTTATTTGTTTTAAAATTTCATTTTTAAACAATTTTTCAAAATCCCGACTTCCGAATTTAATTTCTAGTTTCAAAAATTCTAATATTCACGTTCTTTTCTTTAATTATTTAATTTTGTTATTATTATTCTATTTATTTATTCATCTATTTGTTTATTTATTTCCTTTAAAAATTCCAATCATTAAAGTTCAATTCTTCAAAAATATGACTTCCAAATTTAATTTTCAATCTAAAAAATTCTACTATTCATTTTCGATCGTTTAAATATTATTTTGGTCATTATTATTATAATTCCATTTATTTATTTATTCATTTTTTAAAAAAATTCCAATTATTAAAGTTCAATTCTTTCCAAAATCTGACTTCCAAATTTAATTTTCAATCTCAAAAATTCCACTACTCACGTTCATTCGTTTAAATATTAATTTTGTTAATTATTGTTATTATTCTATATTTATTTCTTGTAAAAACTCCAATCATTAAAGTTCAATTATTAAAAAATCTGATTTTCAAATTTAATTTTCAATATAAAAAATTCCACTATTCACTTTTATTTGTTTAAATATTATTTTTGTTATTATTATTATTATTTCATATTTATTTATTCATTTTTTTAAAAAATTCCAATCATTAAAGTTCAATTCTTCAAAAATCTGGCTTCTAAATTCAATTTTCAATCTAAAAAATTTTACTATTCACTTTCGTTCGTTTAAATATTATTTTGGTCATTATTATTATAATTCAATTTATTTATTTATTCATTTCTTTTAAAAATTCTAATCATTAAAGTTCAACTCTTCAAAAATTTGACTTCCAAATCTAATTTCCAATCTAAAAAATTCCACTGTTCGCATTTATTTGTTTAATGATTATTTTCGTTATTATTATTGTTCCGTTCATTTATTCACTTGTTCATTTATTTAAAATTTCATCCCTAAATAAATCTTTAAATCTCCAATCCCTAAGTCCAGTTTCCAATTCCCGAAATCCTAACTTCCGTAATTATTTATCCAATCATTATTACTTCATCATTATTATTATTCCATTCACTTATTCATTTACTTAAAATTCTGCCTTCAAATAATTCTTCAAAATTCCGATCTCCAAATTTAGCTCTCCGAAATTCCAATTTTCCAATTTCCGCACTTAATTTTCAATTCCTAATATTCTAATTCTCGTATTTATTTCGTTACTTATTATTATCATTATTGTTATAATTTTATTCATTTATTTCTAAAAATTTTGCCTCTGAATGATTTCCAAGATTTCCAATTTTTATAGCTCAATTTTCATAATTTCTATTTCTCAAATAATTTTCAATTATGATTTCTTTCAAAATTAAATTCCCAAAGTCCCAATTTTCGTAACTTCATTTTTCTTAAAAAAATCCCGAACTCTCAAATAATTTTCAAGGTTCCAATCTCTTTCAAATTTAATTTCTAAAAATCTCATTCTTACATTTAATTTCTAAAAATCTGATTTTCAAATAACCTCTAAAACTCCAATTTTCAAATAATCTCTAAAACTCCAATTTTTAAATAAACTTCAAAAAATCCAGTTTTCCCTCGAACAGTTTTAATTTCTATTTGGCGATGTATGTGATAGGTTTAGTGTTTTTTTATTGTACATTGACCCCATTTTTATGATAGCGCATTGCTCGTTCGTGGCCCAGGTACGCATCCACTCTCTTTTTGGTCATTCTCTACGCATGTTTTGATTCCCATATGTGCATGATCGATTTGAGTATCCATTGATTTTCTTATTGATTGCCATGTCAGTTTCATTTTATTAGTAGAAGGTTTGACATATTCCTGACCTGAGGAGGAATCTGATTTATGTTGGACAACTTGATGATGAAGGACATGCAATACTATTTGTTGGTGGTACTTGGAAGGTTACAAAGGGAGTTAGGGTATTGGCTCGTGGAAAGAAGACTGGTACTCTATATATGACCTCATGTCCAAGAGACACAATTGCAATTGCTGATGCAAGTACTGATACAAGCTTATGACACCGCAGACTTGGTCACATGAGTGAAAAAGGAATGAAGATGCTGTTGTCAAAAGGAAAACTACCAGAATTGAAGTCCATTGATTTTGATATGTGTGAAAGTTGCATCTTAGGAAAGCAAAAAAAAATGAGCTTCTTGAAAACTGGTAGGACATCGAAGGCTGAAAAATTGGAACTAGTACACACTGATTTGTGGGGGCCTTCTTCGGTTGCATCCCTTGGAGGTTCAAGGTACTACATCACTTTTATTGATGACTCAAGTAGAAAGGTATGGGTTTATTTTTTGAAAAATAAATCTGATGTATTTGAAACTTTTAAAAAGTGGAAGGCCATGGTTGAGACAGAAACAGGTTTGAAAGTAAAATGTTTGAGGTCAAATAATGAAGGGGAGCACATAGATGAAGGGTTCAGTGAGCATTACGTTGCATAGGGAATTAGGATGGAGAAGACCATTCCTAGGACACCACAACAGAATGATGTGGCTGAGCGCATGAACAGAACTCTCAATGAGCGTGTTAGAAGTACGAGGTTGCATGCTGGACTACCAAAAACTTTTTGGGCTGATGTTATTAGCACTACAGCTTACCTGATAAACCGAGGACCATCGGTTCCCATGGAGTTCAGACTTCCTAAGGAGGTTTGGAGCGGTAAAGAGATAAAGTTTTCACATTTAAAAGTTTTTGGTTGTGTTTCTCATGTTCATATTGATTTTGATGCTCGTAGTAAACTTATTGCAAAGTCTAAAATATGTTTTTTCATTGGCTATGGTGATGAGAAATTTGGCTATAGGTTTTGGGATGAACAAAACAGGAAAATCATCAGAAATAGAAATGTGATATTTAATGAACAGGTTATGTACAAGGACAGGTCAACTGTAGTGTCAGATGTTACAGAGATAGATCAAAAGAAATCTGAGTTTGTCAACTTAGATGAATTGACTGAAAGCACTGTCCAAAAAGGGGGTGAAGAAGATAAAGAGAATGTAAATTCACAGGTAGATCTGAGTACACCTGTAGTTGAAGTTCGCAGATCTTCTAGGAACTTTAGACCTTCACAGCATTGTTCACCTGTTTTAAATTATCTCCTGTTGACTGATGGTGGTGAGCTAGAGTGTTATGATGAAGCCTTGCAAGATGAGAATTCAAGCAAGTGAGAGTTAGCCATGAAGGATGAGATGGACTCCTTGTTGGGGAATCAGACATGGGAACTGACTGAATTGCCAGTAGGAAAGAAGGCTTTGCACAACAAGTGGGTATACAGAATAAAGAATGAGCATGATGGTAGCAAACGTTACAAAGCCAAATTAGTTGTTAAAGGGTTCCAGCAGAATGAGGGCATTGACTACACATAGATATTTTCTCCAGTTGTGAAGATGTCAACAATTAGACTTGTACTAGGAATGGTGGCTGCAGAAAACTTACATCTTGAGCAGTTAGATGTGAAGACGGCATTCCTTCATGGTGACTTGGAGGAAAACCTTTACATGATTCAGCCAAAAGGGTTCATTGTTCAAGGACAAGAGAATCTAGTATGCAAACTGAGAAAGAGCTTGTATAGCCTTAAACAAGCTCCTAAACAATGGTACAAGAAGTTTGACAGTTTTATGCATAGAATTGGGTTCAAAAGATGTGAAGCTGATCACTGTTTCTATGTTAAGTCTTTTGATAATTCTTACATCATATTACTGTTGTATGTGGATGATATGCTTATTGCAGGGTCTGGCATTGAGAAGATTAATAATCTGAAGAAGCAATTGTCCAAACAGTTTGCAATGAAGTATTTGGGAGTTGCAAAGCAAATCCTTGGTATGAGAATCATTAGAGACAAGGCTAATGGTACATTGAAGCTTTCACAGTCAGAGTATGTGAAGAAAGTTCTCAGCAGGTTCAACATGAATGAAGCTAAACCAGTGAGCACACCCTTGGGTAGTCATTTCAAACTAAGCAAAGAACAGTCACCAAAGACAGAAGAAGAAAGGGACCATATGAGCAAGGTGCCCTATGCCTCAACTATTGGCAGCTTGATGTATGCTATGGTGTGTACAAGGCCAGACATTGCACATGCAGTGGGAGTTGTGAGCAGATTCATGAGTAGACCTAGAAAGCAGCATTGAGAGGTAGTCAAGTGGATTCTAAGATATCTGAAGGGTTCATTAGATACATGTTTTTGCTTCACAGGTGCAAGTTTGAAACTGCAGGGTTATGTACATGCTGATTTTGTTGGTGATATTGATAGTAGAAAGAGTACTACTGGGTTTGTTTTTACTCTAGGTGGTACAGCTATATCATGGGCTTCAAATCTACAGAAGATTGTTACTTTGTCTACTACAGAAGCTAAGTATGTTGTAGCAACTGAAGCTGGAAAGGAGATGATTTGGCTACATGGTTTCTTAGATGAATTAGGTAAGAAGCAAGGGATGGGCATTCTACACAGTGACAGCCAGAGTGCAATTTTTCTTGCCAAAAATTCGACTTTTCATTCAAAGTCGAAGCATAAACAAACAAAATACCACTTTATCTGTTACCTTATTGAAGATAAACTGGTAATACTTGAGAAGATTTGTGGATCTAAGAATCCGACAGACATGTTGACTAAGGATGTCACTATTGAGAAGTTGAAATTGTGCGCAGCTTCAATTGGTCTTCTAGCTTGAGGATAAGAGGATGAGTTGTAGGGATGAGAGATTGTTTCTTGGAGGATAGTGGTTTGATGTTGGTGATTGAACTAGTCTCCAAGTAGGAGATTTGTTGGGCTTTGTGGAGCTTAGTTTTGTTTGATCCAGTTTGACGACCCGACCTGAATAATGTTGCGTGGTTTTTTCATGGGAGATTTACTGAGGCTTAGTCCATGGAGCGAAGGCTTGGGCCGATAGGCCCGTTTAGCCCATTGTGGAACCGTCTTTTGTAATTAGGGTTTTTTAGTAAGGTGTGGTTGTTGTGTTATATATAGAGAGAAAATTTTGTAGTCGTAAGTTGTACTCTGTATTCTTCCTTGATAATAGTGATATCCCTGTAACTCCGTGGACGTAGGCAAATTGCCGAACCATGTAAATATTGTCTTATGTGTGTGATTATTTTTCTTTGGCATGTGTTTTCTCTATTTTTTTTTTGTTTCTCACAGGTTGGGAATTCGGCTTAAATTCCCTTTAGTTTTCATGGGATTGAGGGCCAACTCGCTTACATTATATCTTGGATCCATTCTCAGAGAGCCTCGAGCTTTACTTCTCCGCTACCACTCTTTGCTCTTAATGCTTAGTTTCTTGCTTTCTTGTTTGTTTTTGTTTTTCTTTGGTTTGGATGTATGCTCTTTATTTCCATATTTTTGTATCCAGAACCTGTGGATCCATTCTCAGAGGGCCTCGAGCTCTACTTCTCCACTAACACTCTTTGATCCTAATGCTTAGTTGCTTGCTTTCCTATTTGTTTATGTTTATCTTTGGTTTGGATGTATGCTCTTTATTTCCATATTTTTGTATCCAGAACCTATGATATATATATATATATATATATGTATCATATTTCCTTATTGTCTTTTAGTCTCCTTTCCTACTTACCTTGTTTTGCCCATTTTATGACAGAAATTGGGAGAATTGGGATAGAGAGAGACCTAGAAGGAGAATTGTTAAATGGGTTTTAAGGAGAGACATTCTATATAGGCCGAGGAAGATTCATCTAGGGGAAGATAATATATAAAAGATAAAAATGGGAAAAGTTTAAGTTTTTAGAGGAAAATTTTTTTAGGAGGAGTATCGATTGCAATATTACAAGAAGTTACTTGAGACGTTGGGGGAAACTAAATTTGAGATATTAAGGGAAACCAAATTACCTATTGGTTATATGTTTTAAAAATTTGATACACTTAACATAAAAATTTCCTATGATATATATCTTTGTGATATGTCAAACTCTCTCGAATCTGTAGTAGAAGCTTGTTCTCATGGTCCTTATTGCATATATTTTGGTTGGTGAAAGCACTTAGTGCTCTTATTGTCTAATTGTTGCTTGCAAAGCTTTTTTTAGATTTGGTTGATTTACATGTAATCAAATATATTTCTTTTTGGATTTTGCACATTGGTTTCCTTACAATATTGTTTTGCTTCCTTAATAACATTCAATGCATTGATCGTATTTTCTCACTACCTTGTTTTGCTTACTCGATTATATTTTATCCCACACATTGTTTTACCTTTGATATAGTTGTTTGTATGTGTGCAGTTTATAGGACTGGGAGGTAAGTACTACAAGTTAAAGCATTGCCCTTGAATCATTTTTTAGATGAACGTATTTGAGTGTCATGCAAACTCCATTATGAGAGTCTGGGAGAGATTATGTAATGATGTTTTGTCATAAAATTGCCAAAGGGGGAGATTGTTAGGATAATGAGTCTAGATTGTATGTTAGCAATTTTATTCCAATTATTTTCTGGCTTAAGAAACTTTTTAGATGGTGACTTACTCTTTATCGAAGATTCAAGGTTATTGTTCGCTCAACCGGAAATTCAGTTAAGTTTATAAAAGTTTAGGTTATGTGAAGTTAGGCATTTAAAGGGTTAAAAGTGGATTAATAATTTTTTTCTAGAATTAAAAATTCTTAAATTAATATTTTGAAAATGTAGGGGATGATCAAGTGTTGGAATTGTTCAAGCGCTTATCTAGAGCTTAAGCACTCGAGGAGCTCGAGCAATGGGTAAGTGTGTTCGTGCACTTGTCCTGAATCTACCATAATATGGTAGAATATTTTTTGAAAATTCACAAAAACTCTTTTTAGAAAATTTGGGATACCAATATGATAAGGTTTAAAGGTTTATATAAGCCCTACTATAACCTTTTTAGGGTTAGACACTTACAAAGGGATTAAACCTAACTTGTCATACCATTCTCAATCTATCAAAATGGATTCAAAGCGTTGAATTTAGGTTATTGGAAGACCTACGTCTCTTTAGTGAGGCTAAGAAGTATTCATTGGAGCAATTGGAGATTGTTGCATCGTGGACATAGATCAAGTTGTAGGTTGTGGAGAGTAAGTCTATAAGGTAAATCATCCAGGCGATTCTATATGACTTGATCTCATATAATAGATTTAGATTTGAGGTCTTAAACACTATGATTTTTTATCTCCACAGTTAGTGTGAGGGTTTTTCATATAAAGTTTTTTTGTCCCTTGCATACTTTGATTATTTTGATTATACCGATTGTCTTTAATATCTCACAAGTTTAAATTGGGTTAATTTATTCAATTTTTTATTGTAATATATTAAAATATACTCATTCAAGCCCTCCTTGAGTGTTACCCTATTGGACATAGGTTTTTCAACATTCATCTTAATAATGACTTTTTTAGGATAAAAATGCCCTTTAGTGAAATAGTTCAATTACCCTTAAGGGAAAAATATACATGCATCTCCCTCCTTAGTGTTTGATACATTAAGGTTGAACATTTGCATGATATTCGATAAACTAAGGCCTCACATTTGCACAACTTGTAGCTTCTAGGTTTGAGCCCCTTCTTAGTGTTTGACACACTAAGATTGGACATTTTGACAATCTCTAACTTTCCAAATCTAGACACCATGAAAGAAGTTTTTGTTTTTGTTTTTGTTTTTTAATTTCTCTTTTATGTGTGTGTGTTTTATGATTTCTCACTTCTAAATCATTTCTAAATTCTTCATAAATGTTTTTCAACTATTTTTACAAGTCTTTTTTTGTCAAAATTTACATAAAGAGTAAGCCTTAAAAATATTTTCTTATGAGGTTTTTTATTAAGAAAAAAAAGTTTGATGGAAAAAGAAAAAGATGAGTGTGGAAGGGAATAATGAGAAGGGTGTTTTAGGTGTATTAGAAAATTGTAGGTGGATGTATTAATAAGGTTAATACTTTAAAGTGTATGCATAAATAGGAGAGATGTAAACAGAAATTTAGTGGATTCAAATATAATTTTCTCTTAACCTTTTTAAGAATCTTAACCTTCTCTTTCTCGATCTCAATATGTTGAAGTCATTGAATCAATCTCTAACCAGAATTACAAAACATTAATCCTTTGTTTTTTTTTCGAATTCCTCCTTAAACACCATTGTAGAATATGATCCAAATTTCCAAAGACTAATTGGGTTGATTTTGAAGACATTAAAAACATTCAAAGATATCACCATAAGAATTTTGAGAAATGAGGAAAACAAAACAAATGACGCACTTTTTAAGTATGTTGATAAAGAAACAAAGGTGAAAAGGTAAGTGAAGTAAGTTGGCAAAAACAGGAGAAAAAAGTAAAGGAAGAAGGAAGAAGTTGCCACACCTCATCTTTTTTATTTATTTATTTATTATTTTTATAACTTAGTGCACCTTTTTGTTAATTTTAATTGAACTTTCTATAAAATAATCTACTCCTAATTATCTTCAAATTGTTACTAATTAAATTAGTCAAAAACATTAAATTCCCTTAATCCTAATTATGATTTTATATACATAATTAGTTAATAATAATTAATATAATCTCAAAATATATTAATCTTAACTAATAATTTCTTAGTATTTTTTATTAATGCATTAGTGATAATATAAGATTAATTAATATTTTATTAAATATTCTATTTAATTAAAATTATTTAGGTTTTGTATATAAAAATTTGAAGAAAATGATGAGATAAGATAAAGTAAGATGTGATTATAAAATAATGAGATATGATAAAGTAAGATAAGGTTATAAATGTAATTTAGGAAGTGTACAAAGATTTTTTTTTTTTTTTTAATATAAGATTTAAAAATTGGGGCTTCAAACAAATTTCCCTATTTAGGGTTTGATTTGGAAATTTAGGATTTGATTAAGGAAGTGCATAAAGATTTAAAAAGAAGTTTAGAATTATAGATGAGGTAGCAATTAACACACTTTTTATTTACAAATCATTATTTTTTTTCTTTTTTTTAGTTATTTTATTAGAATAACTAAATAAGTTTAAACAAATGAAAATCAATATATTAAATTAAATTACTTTCAAAATCAATCAATTATTTTTATATGCTTTTTAAAATTTATTTCACTTAATTTCCTCAATTGTATCAAGATTAAATAATTTTAAAATGCATAAAATTCTAACTAAATTTGATTATATTTTATTTTCTTTTATATTTTTTTTATAGTGAAACCAAACATGAGAAAATCATTTTCCTTGGGCTATGTTCGGTTTTTAGAAATTTTGAAAAGAAAATATGAGGGAAAGAAAACAGAGAGGAAAAGTGAAAGGAAAGAAAAAAATAAAAGAAAATAAAAAATAGATTAAAAATAATTTATTATTTTTAAATGTTTCTTTAAACTTGTTTAAGTTATTTTTTTCTATTGTATTAAGATTAAATAATTTCAAATGTATAAATTTCTAACTAACTTTAATTATATTTGATTTTTTTTTTTGTATTTTTTTTTATAGTAAAACCAAACATGAGAAAACTATTTTCCTGAACAATTTTTTTTTTTTTTTTTTTATTTCCTTAGTAGTTTCGGGAAACAAACATATTAGTATTTTGGGAAATCAAACATAGCCTTATTAGTGATTATTCAGGAAGATAATAAAAAACTAAAACAAACTTTGAAGAATATTTTAGACATTTTATTTAATTCTTTTAACTATGACATCATTAATCAACCTTGAAAATCTTTCAAGATCCGGTAACATCATTCAAGGGATTGTTATGCTCCATTATGGTCAAGTGGTGTCAATGTAATTTAAAAAATGTGAGGGTGGTTAAGTGTAATTGTCAAATAGTCGGGGGAGTATCCATGTAATTTTCCTCAAATACATACATATCTATATATATATATATGTATATTTTTTTAAGTTAAAGCTAAACTTTTCCACTGAACTCTAATTCCAAATAATTTGATATATTTTTTCCTTTGGGTAATAATATTTTATATTATTAAAATATGAAATAATATCTTAATATTTTTAAAAATAATTCATTAAAAAAATGTTTTCGAAAATAAAATTTAAAAAGCAGTGTCATTTTCCCTGTAGCCCATAGGCGGGAAAGAGAGAGATTCAGAATTCACAAGAACTCAGAAGAGAGAGAGACGCCCATCACAGCCGGAGATGAAAGCCACCGGCCGCCGTCCTCCGAAGGACTCTATCCGCCCACCACCGCCAATTCAGCCGCGACTCTGACGCTAGTTTCGCCAGCAGTCGCCCTTCCTCCCTTGGAATCAACCGCTCCTCCGCCGGCGATGCCCTCACCGACCGGTCCTACCAACTCTCCGCCATCCGCACCATCAACTCCTTTCTCACCTCCCATTCCTCTCCTCTCTCCCTCAAACCCTCTCTCCCCTCCGCCAAAGACATTTTCGAAACCCTAAAATTCCTCATCTCCCAACTCGATTTCCCCATAACCAAACTTGAAGATGATCTTCCTATCCTCCTCAAGGACCTCAATTGCCTGATCAAGCTCAACAAGCCCGCTCTCAAAGCCGCCGGAAGCCCACATGCTTGGCCTCCCCTTTTAGGCGTAATGCATTGGTTGGTTCAGATCGCATTGTATAATGACCATCTTGTGTCGAATTTGTAGTGTTTTGACAATACTTTTGTGTATGCATTGGATAGTTACTTGCATTATATTCGCGGGGATGATGATGGGATGGAGGCGGTGGATAGGGAATTTATGGGGAAGTTGGAAAGGGAGAGGGACGCAGTGGCGGAAGGTGTGAAGGCATTGGAGAAGGAGGTGACAGAGAGGGAGGGGAGGTTGGAGGAATTGAGATCGGGGCCTTCGGCTAAGGAGGTTATGGAGAAGGAGAGGAGGATGTTGGAGGAGGATGTGAAGAAATTTCATGCAATAATTGCAGAATTTTCAGGAAGGATTTCATCAGTGGAGAAGATTTTGGAGGAGAAGGAGAAGTAGTTGGGGGTGAAGGTTGAGGAGAATAATAGAATTTGCGAGGAGAATGAAGAGCTAAAGAAGAGGGTTGAGTTGTAGATGTTTAATGCAAGAGATGCAGAGAGGATGAAGAGGGAGTTGCAGGCAGTTGAGAGAGATATCACGGAGGCTGAGGTTGCAAGGAATGGTTGGGAGGAGAAGTCTTGGGATCTTGCACGACAATTGGGCACAAGTTTAAGGAGCTTGAAGCTCTTTCAATTGAATGCAACCAGGCTCTTAGGAGGTTTTCTTTTCCTTATCCTCTTTGTTCGGCTTTCATACCTCTATAATCCACTCCACTAGGATTTTTTTAATTTCTTAAGTTGCATACTCTAAAGTCTTTCTAGTAATCTTCAGTATGCTTTCTGATAATTAATGAACATGGTAGAATCGTGTTCTTTCTTAGGTTTGGTGTTGCTTGGAATTGATTTTCTCTATTCCATTGAAGTCTACTGTGATTCTTATCAACATTAGGTTATCTACCTCCATGAATTAGATTACAAGATTTTTTTTTTTCGTTTTGACTTGTCTGTCATTTATGGGTGATATGAAATATTTTCCTGTTCTTAGCAAATACATTAACATATACAACATTTTAGTATAACTTCAGTGAGAACATATGATCTGGCTCTGTAGTTACAGCATGACTAGTTGGTGATTCCTAAGAAGGATCCAGCTGCTGTTCTCTGCTTAAATTATTCCAGTGAACATGCCCTTGAGGCCTGGCTCAAGAGGTAAAGGTTTGGGAGGGTTTGTGGAAGTTTCAGGTTCAAGTCCAAATAGGGAGAAAAAAATTTACCTAACAAAAAAATAAAATTTCAGTAGACAAAAATTCAGACCAGGTGAATGTAGTGGCTGAAGCATTCAATTGCTTATGTCTTCTTGAGTCACATGCATTATTTCCACGTAGCCAACTCAAACTTCATTTGTTTACTTGGGTTATGATTCAACACCAACAATGGGTAGTTTCTGAGTTGTAATTTGCCTTACCTGCATTTATCTTTTGGGTGCATTACATCTTTTGTATTGGTTTATGATTTCATGTTTGTTCATCTTCTGTAACCTTTTGAGCTAAGTGTTACTCTCAAACTGCTAACCATTCTGGAGCTTTGTCAAAGTAAGAAAAATAAAAAGGTTTTTAAGTTTAGTTAATGTTCACTCTCGATTTGGATTTTAAAAAAAAAAATCTCCATTTAACACTTCCATCCTCACAAGTTTTCTAATCATTTATTTAGACAGAGATAGGTGATACAGTTGCCCTTGGCTTGAGGTAGCCTCCCTTCTCCAACCCCCTCTCCTCTCTCGGTATATGAATTTCAACTTATAACCTTCCCATACCCACCCAACCCTTTGCCTCCTGAGCCCTGCCTTAGGAGCCTATTGTTTCCCTTTGGACCATGTTCTATTTAACTTTTTGAAGTAAACTAATAGTTATGAAGAGGCAACACTAAATACTTAATTTTCAGGAGCATCTTTGAATTGACAAATTAGCATGCCACCTCATGCAACTCTTCAACCTATTAAACTACAATCTATTGTGTGATTGAAGTATTTTCTCTTGGATGGTTTCCAGGTTAAAGTTAGGAAATGGTTTGCAGTATGTGTTGAATGCCAAAGGGTCTTCGCCTGCTGAGGTTTTGGGAATTGATTACAAATCAATGCTTAAGCCTGCACTTGACTCCTTTGCTGATGACAGAAATAAAAGCTCTATGTCAAAACTGGAAGAGTTGATTTCTCTTCAGCAACAATCAGTTGAAAATGCTGCTAAAATTGAAGCAAAAAGAAATCGTCTGGCTCCCTTCAATCCAGTAGTGATGATGTAAGTGAATTAGAACTCATTTTTCTTGTTCAGCAGCTGTGCATTTATATACCTCTCACGAAGAATAAAAAACTATGCCTTTTTTATATGCTTTTAGGGTGTCAACAGGAGCAGCCAAATTTTCACTTTGTTTTCATAAAAATTTTAAAGAGGGGTAAAAGTATTGGTGATGTTAGATACATATTAACTCCAAAAGACAAAAATTTTGGAGAGGATGATGAATCCTCTACTCATAAAATTCTCAAAGACATTCCTGAATATCTTTGGTACAAATAACAAGATTGATCATGTTACAAGAAATAAGAACTCCGCAGCACATAAAAATTTTGGAAATAATGACAGACCCATAAAATTCTCAGTCACACATACATAGGGATGCAGATGGAGGGGGCGTGCACATGGTTGGAGCCAATGGTTCCCTATTTAATATGCAATTAACTAAAGTATAAATTAACTCAACCTCCTTTTGCTGCTCTCAGAAAAGGCCAAACTCTCTCTCTCTCTCTCTCTCTCTCTCTCTCTATCCATCTATCCATCTATCTATATAACAAATCAAAGCAGGTCTTTTTTACCTAGTGGTCTGACTTTGTTAGATATACCATTTCTAAAGTACCAGCAGTAGCATATACAATTGCATGGTCATTATATTGCATGGATGCCACTCCAGGAAAACTAAAGTTGTAATCGTAAGCTTCTCTGCTATTTTCTTTGCAATCTGAAAGACAAAATTGTTTGAAATCTTGCTTTCCCCTTCGTTTAATTTGTTTTTTTAATTGTGATTTACCTATCCAAAAAAAGAACGTTTTCTTGAATTGTTAGTAGTTGAATGCACAATAATAAAATTTCTTGGAAAATCAATTATTATGGTTAAATTGATCGGACTACAATTAGAATTCAAAAAGGTGATAATTTAGATGTATTCAAATTTTGACAGAAAAATGTTGTTCCTAGAAATTCCATTGGGATATAATACTACTAAATTACAGAATGACTCAAATGAAATATGGGAGAGAAAATAATTGGAAAGGAGTATAGTACCACCTGATGGTCAATCTAATATTTGGTACAAAGGGCAAATGATGTCAGTTACACAAGCAGTTGTCACTCAAAATTTGATAGCAAGAGCTGCCTGGTCTAACCATCTGTCTAATGGGTGAATCAGGGTGATGAAGGGGATAAGTTGAGAGATAAGTTTGTTATTCCTCCTAGAAACACTTCCTAGGAAGGTTGCTTTTTGGGAAATATGAGCCGGTTGTGGTTGGGGGTTATTATTAAGGGACAATCATGGGCATTTTGTATCCATTTAGCTTTAGGGGTGGTACTCTTCTGGTTGTAGATGAAATCTTAGCTCCTGGATGCCCTAGATAGACATCCATTTTGTATCCATTGCTGAAAACAATTATTGTATATGAGCAGAGCATGTATTATCCACATTACAGCTTTTTGGCATCAATGGACAGCTTAGGTTGTAATGTTCCTTTGAACTAATACAAAGGGTGACCCAAAAAGTGTGCTACCATAGTTATGTCAGATTTGTCCAGAGGACTTGGAAGTTAAATGTCCAATAGTATCTATCTGGGGTGCATGCCATTGTTTCTAAAGTCCATTGATCAGGGTCAGATGGATGCTGATCAAGGCCCAGCTTGTTGTATGGTTTTGATATGATACCTAGGTGATGTGAAGATATGATGAATAACAAATATAGGGAAGAGGGAGAAGAAAGAATAAGAAATATGAATACGTGTTCATTTTCAGAATGCACGTATCTTCAGGATGCCCTAGATGCACATACTCCAATTGCATAATTCTAGAATTGTGTCCACTTTTGGAAACTAGACATGTGCTTTAGAAAAGTGACACAAATATGCTTTAGTATAATTCAGTTGAGAATAAGCGGTATTTTCAAATTGGATTAAAAGGGATGATTAAACTGTTGGACATATTGATGTAGGACAACCCTATGATGGTTGCCTACAATCAAATAAGTGGGCTATGGTTTTTATTTTTTAGGGTTTAAGGAGAGGAACAAAGGATAAAGTTTATGGTAAAGAAAAATAAAATGGAAAAACATTGAGAAAGAAGATATGGAGAAGAAGAGATAGAAACCTTTGAGTCTCACCTAGAAGAAAATCAAGAGTCTTACCATTGAAAATTGTAAAGTATGCAAGAAAACATAATATTATTAATTATCAATCCATTACTTTGATTTACATCAATTAGCTTTATTTATAGGCTTCTCTAAGAAATCGAAAGCCTACTAGGATTCTAATATAACCTATTATGACTCTAAGTCTCCTCTAAATTATTTAGCTATTCCTAATTTGATTCCAATAAATACTAATTCTAATTTTATTCCAACTAATACTAATCCGACTTAAAGTTTATTTGTGTCTTCCTTTCCTTTTTGAATATACTTTGAAAGGCTTTCCCCCATCACATGTCTTGGGATGTATGACATGTAGCTCCCTAAAACCCTGGATCTAGCTAGCAGCTTGGGTTTTTCCTTCTATTGGTCCCTCATTTAGTGAATCAGGTTGCAGATTGATTGGCTAAATGTGGAGCCATGCAAATGGACTTTTTTGTAAGGAATGTTTTACCCCCTCCAAGTATACATTGTTGCTATATTTTGTACAAGTTCTTGTATCGTCCTTGATTAGTGTAGCTATCTTGTTACTTTTGTTAGATTTTTCCTCAATTTTTAATCACCCTTTATATTTTGAAAGGGTTTCTCATCCTTGGTTTGTAATTAAATTCATATCAATGAATGATTTGTTTTGGATAAAAAAAAAAAAAAAAATTTGCTAGAGACGCCAATTGTTATTGCACATAGGTTGTCAGGCCCCAAATTTTCAAAGTAGCTTTGATGGCCTATAAAACACTTAAGAAAAAAATATTTTTGGATGATAATTAGTCCCTACAAAGGATTGACTACATTTGATTCTTTTTCCAAGTATATTTTTTAGCAAGTAATTTTCCAACTTGCTGATTGGAAATTATTGTTAAGGCTTTGACTATATTTGACATTAGCTTAAACAATGCTTGCATAACTATGCCATGTAAGGTTATTCCATTATTAAAGAACTCCTTTATTAGTGTCAAGAGCTATTGAGTAGAGTCTTTCTAATAATGTGATTTTATTAATAAGCATTGAATAGTATCATCCATCACAGAACCACTCTTTGTTTCTGATGGATCTGATGTTTAACTTGATTTTGCAACATAAATTATTGGGTTACACATTGTTTAATCTAATTGTTTTTCGTTCATGGATATTTATCTTCGGGTTGATTTTTGACAAGGAATCAGAATGAATACTTTTTGGGCTATTGTTGTATGAGGTTAACCATGGATGAATGATCAATTTGTCAGGTGGAAGCTCAATTAAATTTTTTGAAGAAAGAAACGCAAAACTACACCTCCAGATGTGCAATGGAAGCTAAGAAGTTGGTGGAGGATGTTGAGATAGAAACCCATAATGTAGATATTGTGGAAAGCAAAGTTTTTAAAGGCGAAAGCGTAAGGCGAGGCGTAAGCCTTGAGGCGTTGAGGCGTAAGCTTTTTGAGCCTTACATTATATAATTAATTAATATTTTAAAATATATAAAATAAAATAGCATAAATAAAAACATGAAAACAATTCATTAGAATCATAAAAAAAAAAACATACTAGTTCCCTACTTTCACAAAAAACCATAACAAATTCATAAAATAGATTATAGATTCAACTATACTAATAGTTTCAAACTTTAACAAAAAACCATAACTAAGTCATGAAATAGAAAATAGAGTCAACCATAATAATAGTTCTAAACTTTTACAAAAAATCCATAACTAAGTCATGAAATAACAACTAGAGTAAATTGTTTCAACTTAAATCCTCCTCTCCAAGGTCATCATCATCCTCATCCAATGTATCAATAATAGGAAAATGTCCACTATCATGTATCCCCATTTCATCTAAATCTTCATCTTCATCAATTGGTGTCATATTCAATTCCTTCTCTTTGCCTTTGCCTCCACTTATACCTAGCATAAAGTATTAATTATGTGTAAATATTAAAAGTTTTTTTTATTAAATTTAATCAAATTTATGATTTCAATTTTTGAGTACTTACTTGGTACTTCATTATGTTTCCTTTCGTAGGAATGTGAAGAAACCATATGATCCGATGATGCTTGCGTCTCTTGGGAGTTGGATGACACAACTCTAATGGCATCAACATTGAATAATTCATTATCTTGAAGCCAACAAAGATCAAGGGGGAGGAGGGGATCTTCTTTCTCCACAATCCATTCATCATCAGAATCAATCTCCTCTACCAAGATTGGATCAACATTTTGTTTCCTTTGTAGACTTCGCTCTCTCAATCTAGTGTTGTACCTTACATACACTAGAGCATTCAACCTTTGATGTGCAAGTCTATTTCTTTTTTTTGTATGGATCTACAAATAATAAAAGAAACAATTTTATGTGTTAAAATGAAATAAAGTTCTCTAACTTTGAAATAGAAATATATGTATAAAAATTTACAAAAATAGAAGTATTACCGATTCAAATGTGCTCCAATTTCTTTCACATCCCGAAGCACTACAAGTAAGGCTAAGGACTCGAATAGCAAACTTTTGCAACTCCGGTGTTGAACCCCCAAAACGCATCCACCAACTTGTAGGACTTCTTAATGTTCGAGAATCAATTGCAATACGACTCCCAAATTCACCTATTGCTTGGTCATATAAGTCCAACTGAATGTCAGCTTTTAAACGTTCTTGATAATCCAACATCTTATCCATGCATTCAAATAATGCCTTCCTCACCTCATCAACATTAGAGAACTTATCTCCATACCGCAATTGAGGATTAAGATAATAGCCTGCTGCATGTAAAGGTCGATGAAGTTGCGGAGTCCATCTTGCATCAATTTTTCTCCAAATTGGGCCATATTTTCTCTCCATGCCCCGACAATTAAATGCAATTTTCTCCTTAGCTGAATCCATCAACTCATAAATATAACTCATGGCTGGTCTTTCCTCTTAATCAACCTCTCTCAAGACACTAACTAATGGAACAGTAGTCTTTATGCAAAAAGCAACATGAGGCCAAAAATTTGGATCAAACAACACTGTACTTCGAGTTTTCACACCTTATACCTTTTTAGCCCATGTGCTTGAACACCATTTTTCTGAGGAGAACATTGCTATAAGAGCTTGCTTTTGCTTATAAAGACTTTGGAGAGTAAGAAATGCAGTAGCAAACCGTGTAATTGCTGGACGAATAAGTTCATGATTTTTTGTAAATGTTCTCATCAAGCTAAGAACCCAAGTATGCCCATATATAAACTTCACAACTTGCCTAGCTCGAGAAAGTGTAGTAGCATGAACATTTAGCTTTCCAATATCCTCCAACATCAAATCAATGCAATGAGCAGCACAAGGAGTCCACCACAATCTACTCCTTTTTTCCATAAGCCTCATTCCAGCATTCACATAATTAGAGGCATTATCAGTGATGACTTGCACAACATTCTCCTCTCCAATTTCTACAACCACCTCATCAAGATATTTGAACATCAATTCCCCATTTTTTATTGTATCAGAAGCATCAATTGATTTCATAAACCAAGTGCCAGCAGGACTATTCACCAAAAAATTGATAAGACGCCTACTTTTTCCATCTGTCCAACCATCTGACATAATTGAACATCCATATTGTTTCCAAGCTTTTTTGTGATCTTCCATAATGATACTTAGGTCATTCACCTCTTCTTTAAGAATCCATGTCCTCAATTCGTGCATAGATGGAGGCTTAAACCCGGGCCCAAAGTTTGCAACAGCATCTATCATAGGAAACCAATAAGGATCATTCACAGTGTTGAATGGGAGACCTTTTGAATACATAAACCTACCAATTTTTCTACACACTTCCTTCCTTTCTTCTTGCTTCCACTTTGAATTCAAAGTACTTTGTCTAAGTTGTGAAGTGGTAAATTTATCCATGGGTCCCCTAGGAATAGGTTCTCCACTCCCACTTACACTCCCACTCCCACTCCCACTCCCACTCCCTAATGTCCCTATTGTTTTAGACAAGGCACTTTCATGCATTGAAGTTGGACCCATACCAATTTCTTGGAGCAATTCATTTCTCTTCGTTTTTTTATCCTTAAAATTAGCCAATGTCTCTTTACATTCCAATCTAGCATCTTCACTAACTTTGTTGCATGGTTTCATACCATGATGAGTTCCGGCTAAGTGATGCTTTAGTCTATTCACCCATCCCGTACATCTTTGATTGCAAAATTTACATCTTAAATATTGCTCTCCAGAAACTTCAATCACATACTTCCACACAAAATCCTTTCTTGAATTTTTCGAATCGGAGGAACTCATTCTAAAAAAAATCATCAATAATAATATTCAAATTTCCATATAATAATATAATTGACTAAAAAATAATAACAAAGCACAATTGAAAGAAATTTAAAAATGAAATACAAAATTTACTTGGTTTAAATTTAAAAAAAAACCAATTTTTTTTAAAGGAGTTTAAAAATTATACACATAAATTTTAATTGGAATTTAATAATGAAATAAAGAAAATTGAGGTGAGAATTAAAATTAAACCAGAAATAAAAAATTCAAAATTCACAAATAATTATCTTTTATATAATTTTAATTATATTTGTAAGCAATCATATAAAAAACTTCAAAAAAAAATCTTATTAACAAAAGGCACATCTGATTTGATAATTTAAAAAAAAAAAAAAAAAAAAAAAGAGATGAAAAACCTACTGGGAGAGAGAAAAAATGTGGACCGGAAGTTTGGGCTGTGAGCTTGTGAGAGAATTTAAATGCTGTGAGAGAGAAAAAAGGCTTTAAAACTTAATTAGATGTACAGCACGCACATCTAATTTGATAAAAAAAAAAAAAAAAAATTTGGATGAAGAGCCGACGCCCGTGTGGATAGCAGAGAGAGAGACGAAGAGGGAGAAACCATGGAAGAGGGAGTTCGCAACATACCTGGAGATGAGAGGGATTGCCGCCGGAGAAGATCGCTGCGATTGGTCGCCGCCGAGGGTGAGCACTCCGTCGCCGCTTGACTGGAAGAGGTAGGGTTTCGTTTTGGGTTTGTTTTCAGTCGGGATTGGGGTTTTAGGGATTGCTTAGGGTTTTTTTTAAGTCTCTGTTCATTGCCACATCAGATCCGACGAAGCGTACGCCTCACCGGAAAAGCGTGAAAGGCGCAATCAAAGCGCGCCTCAATCACGCCTCACCGAAAAAGCGTACGCCTTTCAGGTGTTTCGTTTTATTTTTAACGCCTCAACGCGTTTTCGCTGCGCCTCGAGGCGCGCCCCACAAACACCTTTAAAAACATTGGTGGAAAGAGAAGTGGCAGATGTTCTGGAGGTATAATTTTGTTTTTCTTCTCTTAAATAGTTAGTTAAGGATATCAATATTGCCAGGGTGGATCTCGTAAACCTGAAAGAAACTTATTTTAACATAGGTTGGTTTCCCTTTTCAGAGCTAAAAATTCCTACCTGGCTCTATAATTGTTCTTGATTAGTGTGAATAATATTGAAAAATTCAAGGGATTCTGTCTAGACTTTGATGTTGTCATGAAGACGTCCAAATTGAAGTTGCAGGAAGCAATCAAGCAAAATAAGGAAGAAATTCAGATATGTGCTTGGGAACTCTAGGCTTTGGTTGATTCAGTTTTGAAATTCAAAGAGCACATGGCATCAAAAATTTCAGAGATGAAGAGCAACCTTTCAGAAACAGCAGGAGCTGTATCAGATTCTTACAAAGGCTCCTTGTCAGCACAGTTTGGTATCACTTTGGATACAAGCCACTGACCCGATAGATTATTCTTTTCTGTGACACAAGTTCTTTGTCTTTTTCCTTTTCTTTTAGGGTAATAGACTGATTTGTATTGTGTGTATACTTATCTTAAATATTTGGTATTAGCAACTTGCCCTATGGTGACAGTGTGGCTTGGGTTGAGAATGGTATAAAGATGAGCCTATGGTTGACAATGGAGCATGGGATGGATCTGAAGGTTGAATGGAAATTTGTACAATAAGGTTTTGGCAGGTGAGAAAATGAAAATGGATGTTGATGGAACTGAGAGTCTGAATGCCCTATGCACTAAATTTAGAGCATCATTAATTTGGGAATCAATACTTTATGTGATTAGAGACCTAAAAAACCATGGAAATCATGTTTGTAACTCAGGCTATTGTTTTGCATTTATTATGAAAAATGTATGTCAAAACCAATTTAACAAATGTAAATTAAAGCATGTGCCAAGATATAACTTTCCATTTTTCCGAGTTAGCCCATCAAAGAGCAAGATGGAGATTAAAAAAAGGTGCAATGAGATGAAAACATTAACAATCGGTTTCGGTTGGAAAATGTTTTTCATTTTTTATTTATTTTTATTCTCTAAGAATAACTTTTATTCCTATTTTTGTCTTATCTTGAAAATGCCTTAAGTCAAAATAAGTGAAAATCATTTTTAAAAATGGGAACTATAAAGCACCTTTTTTGTTTAAATTGTTTTCATTTGTAAAGAAAACATAAATCAATATTTCAGAAAATAAAGTTTTAAAAATTGAAAATAAGGAAACACCAATTTCGTGTTATCATAATTTTCCTAGAAATATTAAAATTGTTTTCTAAAAAGGTGAACAAAAAAAGGAATAAAATCATGTGAAAGACTTTATGATGCCTATTTGCATTGTGCATGTTCCCTTATTTTTATTTTTTATATTTTAATTTTTGTCTTTTGATTAAATAATTCATTTAAAAGCTATGTTTAAGTGGGTGTATGGTAAAACTTATTACTTATTACTTAATGATTTAAGTTGGTTTTAAGTTAAATGGTTCTTAAGTTGTAAATTTAAAACTTATTAATTATTTTTTACTTTTAAGTATTAAGATTATTTAGTAAAGTTAATTTAAGATTTATTCTAAATTGTCAAATTGACATATTTATCCTTATTAATTTTAACTAATAATTATATTTTCACTAATCTTAAACAATAGATTTATTTGTTAAATATTCATATTTAAAGCATCATAAATACAAATACAATTATAAAATATTTATCATAAAAAATGAGTTATAAATGTAGGCAAATATCATAAAAAGGATTTGAAATTAAGAATAAGTTAACTATTTTGACTTAGAGTTAATTTTATTGAAACCCTTCAGGTTTAGTGTAAGTATATTAAGCCACCGTAGATTTCAAATTTCATCAATTAGCACCTCTATAAATGTATTATATATATAAATTTTAGTTTTTAAATAATAAAATTTAGATTTTAGTGAATTGTTAAACACTCCTAACTAAAATATTTTTATTTGAAATCTCTTAAAAAAAATAAATTTTTTTAAACGGAATAAATTTATAAGTGTGCTAATTGATGAAATTTGATATCAACGGTGGTTGAATATATTTATACCAAATCTCAGGGGGTTTCAATGAAATTAACCCTTTTGACTTATTATTTAAAGTTAAAAATAACTTTAAGTTGTAATATTAAGTTAGTTTATCAAGTACGCTTAATCTCTTTAATGACTTAAATTAAAGTATCACATCATATCATATCATATCATATTAAGTTGATTTACCTAATAACTATTTTGACTTAACGCTAAATTTATATTATAATATTAAATTATTTTACCAAACATAGTTAATCTACTTAATAATAAATTAAGCTATTAAGTTATATTAAATTATTAAGTTGGTTTACCAAACCCCATCCAAAAGATGTTTAAAATTACATTGTCAAATTATATTTTTTCTATTAATTTTAGAATAAAATCCTTCTTTGCTTCTACTATATACTAGGATCTATCCCACAATTGTAATGTAGTGCTTCTACTATATACTAGGATCTATCCCACAATTGTAATGTAGTGATAGTATTAAACCATGAATATTCCATACATGTATATAGGCCGCATTAATAGGTATGATTTTATCATTGGTATCTTGAATCACAAAGACAAGTATTATGTTATGTTTAGTTCCCAAAAAGTATTAAAAAAATAATTTTTTAATATTTGATATCTCATGAAAAATTGGGAAAATAAATAAATATTATTAAAATTATGTGTAAAATGGGTTTGAAATAACAAATAAAAATAATTTATTAATTTTAAATATAATTTTTTTTATGCTTCTTCAAATTTTTTTCCTTCTATTTTTTCTCTTTATTTTATTTTCCTCAATTTTTTCAAAAACCAATCATAACATTAGAGAATTTGTTAATGAAATGATTAAGTTGAAAGTTGGCTCTTGAGTAATAAACTCCTAAAGTTAATGAACCTAGTCGAGTAAGACTAGAGAATGGTATTAATTTAATACTTTTGAAAAAGAGTTTAATACAAAAGTATTTCAAAGTAAACACTTGAGTTAAAATATGATGGTTATAATGTGTGAAATGTGATACAGACCTTTGTCACAACATGAAAGAATTAACAACTTCAAGAGACTTGAATTGTCTATGTGCCACATGAGAGCTTTGAAAATACTTAAATCCATGACACTTGTCTTTCACTATCCGGAGAAGCTCTAACCACTAGCTTCAGAGAGGATGATATGCAACATCAAGGTCAATTACATACCCATAAGAATGGCCTATAACCACACATCTTATAGGCAAAAACATATGTCAATTCAAGTTTTCATTTTTTAACATTCCTAATTCACACTTTCAATACACAAATTGTAGCATCTTTCTTGATGGTCATGATGGTAAGCAAGACTGATCATATGCAAGAGTAGACCACCTTAGCAACATTTGGAATCTCACTTGCATCTTGAGATTTACTTCTCCTCATTGTCCTGAGGTTTCCACCTACAAACAAATTATAAAATACAACATTTCAATTTCATAAACATAGTACAACAAACACACATTATAATTATTAACCCAAGTATATTTCACACGGTTGCGTTTGATTTCCGAGAATCATTTTCATGTTCCTTCATACTTTCTTGGATTTTTTCATGAGAAAATCATTTTCACGAGAATTTTTCTTCCCTTATAATTTCTTAGAACCAAACATAGTGATAGGGAATCACATATCATTAGATACACTTCATGCTAATGAAGCTAGAATCATAGCCCTAAAATGTTTAAATTATAACATAATCGTCAAAGGAACTAAAAACATATTTAATGGTGTTAACCATTAACTTAAGAATTAATTCAAACATATATAAATTGTTGTTTACCTATATCAATAGCAAGGAATTTATAACTAACTCTTATGGTGTAGATGGAGGATTTAATTTAATATAATGATACTTAGTGCCTTATACCAAGCACATGAGAACAAATATATATCCTAGTTAATTGTGGATTGCGCTATGACTTTTTTTTTTTTTTAAAATAATCGAGGAACCTTCCATGACCAAGCCCTTAGAACTCTCTATGGGGACCCAAACCTCAGAGTGCTAATCACCCGCAACAACTAGTACTAGGTAAATTCAAGGTATCATTGGTGGTAGAATTTGAACCTTGAACCCTGAACCATGTACCACTTACTGGGACCACACTTCACAATGTTCACTACCCTAGTGGTTTTCAACTTATGTTTGATTCCATCAAGTACCAAGAAAACAATAAAAATGTCAAGGTAAATGATAAATGTTTGGTTTCATTGTGAAAAATATGGAAAAAAAATTAAATATAATTAAAATTAGTTAGAACTATATACATTTTAAAATTATTTAATTTTTATATAATGAAGTATAATAATTGAAATAAGATTGAAGAAACATATAAAAATAATTAATTAACTTTAAATCTAGTTTTTATTCTTTTTCACTTTGTATTTCCTTTTAATTTTTTTCTCTATTTTCTTTCCTTTATATTTACCCTCAAGTTTTTCAAAAACCAAACATAATAGAACAAAAAAGGGATCAAGGGAAAGAGAAAATAGTAAAGAAGTTAAATAACTATCATCAATTTTCTACACATACTAAAAGAATATATAAATGAACAAAATGACTTACCAATAAGTTGATAGAAAAAAACATAAACTCCACCAGCAGCTACCACATGTGATTTCGTTGTGATTGGTACTATCACAAATTTCACTTAAGATTAGTATGATCAATTGTTAGGTAAACTTCATAAGCATATCAGAATCATAAGTAAATATAAGATTAATCCAAAACTTCCATCTTAGGAAATAGACAATAAGTATGCATGTTTAAACATGTTTTAGCATGCTTAAAGAAATTTAATTCTTAAATACAAAAACCATAAACAATTTGACTCTTAAAACTATTAAAATCACTATATGGGAGTTTTATTATTTACTTTCATCGAGTAAGTTTCTACATATATCTACTTCATAATACATTCAAATATAACTTCTAATTTGTATACATGATCTTCTCTAACTAATTTTGATAACTTATTCAAATTTTATCTTAAAAGCAAGTAGAAAAAATTAATTAATTAATTAATATTATGTCTAATAAGGTAATAAAGAATCCCTAGAACTTCATAATCACTTTGTAGAGGTTTTCAGTTAACTAATTAAATAAATAAATAATGAAAAAAAAGCTATTCACTCTATCATATCTATGCTATATCTTAAAAAAAAAAACTATACATGTTTTTAAACTAATGATGACTTTCAAAGTTAGCCGAAATTATTTTTCATATTTTTTGAAAATGAATAAATTCTATAAAATGTAGTACATGCATAGTGATGATATCAATCACTATAAACTATGTTTGAATCATAGAGAGTACTTGGGAAATAAAAAAACACAAGGCAAATTATATTTTTTATACTTGGTTTTCCTATAGAAAATATGAAAGAAAATAAAATATAGTTAAATTTGATTAAAATTTTATGTATTTTTAAATTATTTAATTTTTATATAACTGAGGAAAATAAGTGAAATGAGTTTAAAAAAACATATAAAAATAGTTTATTCACTTCAAAAATAATTTCAAAAGGAGAGAAGTTGGAATATATGAAAAAGGGTTGATAATGCACCTGGTGATGGAGTTAATCATCACGTCTTCTCTTACGGTTATAGTGTCTTCAAGTACTACTGATCCATTGTCACCAACATTCCCGAGAAGATCTAACGTGGGAATATGGTAGTGTTCATCATCTTGATTAGCCCCATGAACATCACCATCGGTATCTTGTAACGCTGATCCATTGTCACCAGAGCTCTGAGGATGCTCCAACATGGGCATATGATTTCGTTGATCTCCCGCAAATATAAGATCGATGCCGCATTTTTTTATGCTTATCGAAATAGACATTCCAATTCTGTTAAATGAAGCATTGATGCCGCATTTTTTTATCTCTTTCCACCTACCCCTAAATGAAGCATTAATATGTGTGTATTTATGGTGATGCTCTTTCGGAATAGCAATCTTAGGATACCACCAAACCCATACTTGATCTCTCAAATCTTTAAAATTACCATGGTACCCACACCAGCATAGATGACAGCATTGATCCTCGAATTCAAATCCATTGCCACGTAAATTCAATTCACACATGATAAAAAGATCAGGTGCATGAAAATCAGATGTAGGAGGAATATGCGGATAAACACATGATACAACAAATCCTAGGAAGTGAGGATCTTCATACCAATTCGTTGGAAGCTCTGTTGTTACTTCACTTCCCATGTTCTGATAACTTATCCACTCTGGAATTCCATTACTTTCAGGAATAACAGCACCAAGTTTCCAGCATTTCAACTCCTGCACAAATTATTATGTAAATATTGACTTTATATATATAAAAAAAAGGTTTAAGTGGCATAATTAAAATATATATATATATATATATATATATATATATATATATATATATATATATATATATATATATTAAATTACCTCTGTTGTGGATTTCAACCAGTTGAGGTGGCAAAGCCAGAGCAGACCTGATAAATCTTCCTTGCTTGTGCAATGGTATGTGTCTATTTCTTGTAGACTTGAAGGAAGCACCAGAATTTGTCCAGCCATTTTGCATTGACTGATATTAAGTTTTTGCAGATTGCAAAGCTGATTGCTTATTAATCCTTCCCACAGGTCTGAGCAGCCACCGAGGATAAGTCTTCGAAGATTTTTCAACCTAGAAATGTTGATGGGAAGATCCTTAATAGCAGTATTTTTTAAAGAAAGCTCCATTAACCATTTCATGTTCCCTCCCTTCTCCGGAAATTTCTCAAACTTTGGGCAATCAGAGAGATTAAGAATCAAAAGAGATTCCAAGTCTCCAATGCTGTCAGGCAGATCCTTAATAGCAGTATTTTTTAAAGAAAGCTCCTTTAACCTTTTCATGTTCCCTCCCTTCTCCGGAAATTTCTCAAACTTTGAGCAATCAGAGAGATCGAGAGACTCAAGAGATTCCAAGTCTCCAATGCTATCAGGCAGATCCTTAATAGCAGTATTTTTTAAATGAAGCTTCTTTAAGCTTTTCATCTTCCCTCCCTTCTCTGGAAATTTCTCAAACTTTGAGCAATCAGAGAGATTAAGAGACTTAAGAGATTCCAAGTCTCCAATGCTATCAGGCAGATCCTTAATAGCAGTATTTTTTAAATAAAGATACTCTAAGCTTTTCATCTTCCCTCCCTTCTCCAGAAATTTCTCAAACTTTGAGCAACCAGAGAGATCAAGAGTCTTAACAGATTCCAAGTCTACAATGCTATCAGGCAGATCCTTAATAGCAGTATTTTTTAAATAAAGATACTCTAAGCTTTTCATCTTCCCTCCCTTCCCCGGAAATTTCTCAAACTTTGAGCAATCAGAGAGATCAAGAATCTTAAGAGATTCCAAGTCTCCAATGCTATCAGGCAGATCCTTAATAGCAGTATTTTTTAAATAAAGATGCTCTAAGCTTTTCATCTTCCCTCCCTTCTCCGGAAATTTCTCAAACTTTGAACAATCAGAGAGATCAAGAGACTCAAGAGATTCCAAGTCTCCAATGCTATGAGGCAGATCCTTAATAGCAGTATTTTTTAAATAAAGATACTCTAAGCTTTTCATCTTCCCTCCCTTCTCCGGAAATTTCTCAAACTTTGAGCAATCAGAGAGATCAAGAAACCAAAGAGATTCCAAGTCTCCAATGCTATCAGGCAGATCCTTAATAGCAGTATTTTTTAAAGAAAGTTGCTTTAAACTTTTCATGTTCCCTCCCTTCTCCGGAAATTTCTCCAACTTTGAGCAATCAGAGAGATCAAGAAACTCAAGAGATTCCATGTTTCCAATGCTATCAGGCAGATGCTTAATAGCAGTATCTTTTAAATGAAGCTCCCTTAAACTTTTCATGTTCCCCCCCTTCCCTGGAAATTTCTCAAACTTTAAGCAATAAGAGAGATCAAGAATCTCAAGAGATTCCAAGTCCCAAATGCTATCCAGCAGATTCTTAAGCTTATCACAGCTTCTCAAGCTTAAGGTAGTAAGCTTCTTCAGATTTCCAACAGATGGGTGAATATCGATCAAGCTTACACAACCATTAAGAAATAGACTCTCCAAATTTGGCATTCTTGAGAATTCTGACATTTGAATGAGCTTCCTTGAGTAACTTAGATCAATGACCTTTAACCTTTCAAGATCCTGTACAAAAAGAAAATTAGTGTCAATAAAGACATAACTATCATAAATTTCAAAATCAATACAAAGAAAAAGAAATCATTATTAAATGATAATAATACCTTATTCCCTAGCCACAACCGTTTTATGTTGCTACAGTGCAAGTGAAGTTCAACAAGCTTCCCTCCATCAAAGTTTGATGGTAAAAAATCTAAAGGATATCCATCCCAACAAAGATACCTTAACTCATAAGAAGGAAATTTAAAACCCCGGTCAAGTTGCATTTTAGAAGCATGTGCAATTACACCATCATAATAACGCTTCTCCTCCTCCCTGTCAATATCTTTAAATTTGTGATCTATAAGTTTATAATTGCGATCTATATGGAAACCTGAATGAACTTTGAGCAATCGAAGTCTAGTCATCTTTGCGAAAACATTTGAACTCACGCACACTCCTTTTGATTTAGACAAGTCCAAGGATATTGTTTCAACTCTTTTTATTCCCTGAAAAAGAACATTGATAAGACAAACATAAATACAAACTAATTCAACTTATATGGATATGTAATTTCTTATACAACAATGATATTATTGAAGTTTATATCTTCAACTAGTGCTTACGTGAATTCATGCACTTGCTCTTACCTCATATGCTGTAAGTGCACGTTCAAAATCACAGGGATCCCACAATCTGCTCCATCTGTTTGGCTCATCAGGAAATTTTTCACGAACAATTTCCCAGCCCATATGTTGTATCAAATCATGCATACGTATTTGGTTGTATGGGAGAGTTATAAGACACAAATCATTTAGATTTCTTATTCCTATTTTTGCATGGAAATCACAACCATCCAATATTCTTGACACAAAATCCCTATCTTCACCTTTAAAAAAACATGCAACATCAAGAAATATATTTTTTTCTGTACAATCTAATCCATCATAGCTTCGTTTAAGCACATTGTGAATTTCCGCTTCAGGTTCTCTGTCCAATTTACGCAATTCACTTTCCCATTCAGGTATTGTCTTGTTGAATAAGAGAGAACCTAGAACTTTTAGAGCTAATGGAAGCCCTTGACAATAGCCTACAACACGACATGCGAGGTTTCTGTAATCTGATTTGGGAAGATTTTGTTTAAAGGCATACAAACTGAAAAGTTCACAAGCTTCTTCAGGATTCAATCCCTCAACCTCATATAAGTCATCCACTTCTTGTACAGCTAACACATGTTTATTTCTAGTTGTTATGATGACTCTACTTCCTTCTCCAAGACATTCACGATGTCTAAGTAGAGCTTTTAATTGATTTTGATCACCAACATCATCAAGAACGATAAAAACCCTTTTAGATGAGAGAATGATTTTTATCATACTTGCTCCTTGGTCAACATTGTTTATATTTTGACTTCCCTCTCCCTTTAGGATATCATCAAGAAGTTGACGTTGCAATTGACATAAACCTTCGGTATTGGGAACCTCTCCAATACTTCCGACAAAGCTCATATATTCAAATTCACAAGAAAGTTCATTATAAACAACTTTTGCAATTGTTGTCTTACCTATCCCACCAACTCCACATATCCCAACAATACGAACATCACTTGATTCCATATGCAATCGCAAAATCATCTCTTTTACATGGGAACCTATACCAACTAAATTGGCACCAACATCAAGCCTCTTACATTTCAATTGACGGAATATGCTATTAGTTATTTCTTTAATTTGATTGGACTCATACCTGCCAATTATAAAAGGACAACACGTTAAGTAATGAGCCACAATTGTAAATAAAACACATTAAATTTGACATCTTTACGAGAAATAAATTAAAGTAGAATAGAATATATCAAAGATATTAGTTCATTTACATTTTTAGGACATTTTCCTTTGTATCAAGTATGCATGAGAAAAAAAATTAAAACATGAATTTTGTTAAAATGGAAATTTAGTGCCATAATGGAGGACAATGATTATGAATCGAGATATTACTTTATCATTCATGCACATTTCAAAAACTCTTTAACAGCCCATGGCAATTAGAAACCTTGTAGGAGCAAATATTTTTTTCTTTGACATTCGTTGTATACCTTGTAATGCATGAAGCCTCATTGTAGATATAGTACTCAACCTCTTAATATAAGAAGTTTTAGATTAAAAACCCCATGTTCAATTCCTCAAGCTTCGAAACTTATTTATCCCACAACATCATCTCCTTATTATTCATTTATATGATAAAAATTAAAAATTAAAGGCTTGTAAACAAGTTATTCATTTGTATTTTATTTTGAGTTGAGTTGATTTCCTTTAGCATCATCTATAAAGAATTAACTTCCTAACCTATGTTCTTTATTGTCTATATATACACACACACAAACTCTCTGGGAAGTTGAATACCTACTAAACAATTTAGGTTACATAATTTTGTTATTGGTAGTTGTTACATAATTAATCAAACTATTTGATCAACTTGTTCTCAAATAAAATTGGTTAAATAATTTTGTTACTTGTTACTTGTTACTTAATTAATCAAATTATTTTTAGAATTTGATTAAGTTGTTCTATTGATACACAAGAGATTGGTTAATTGAAATTTTTGAATCTCATTAATAGATAGTAATAGTCATTAATTTTATTGTTACTTGTTATATAATTATTCACACAAAATTTCAAATAAATTGATTAATTTTTGTAACATTAATGCGGATTGAATCTTGAAAATTGAAAAATTAGTAATAAATTTTGATTAAATTATTTTAGATATAGATTCTCATAAATTGATCTAAAATAGTAAAACTCATTAATTGGGTTTTAATAAGTTCATTCTACCATTTATCATAAATTCTAACTCAATACAATTGTTATTCTACTATTCTTTTTATACTAATGTCATTGCAACTACTATTAACAACAACAAAAAACAATAATATTAGTAATAAACGACAATAATAACAATAATATTAATAATTTAATTTGTAAATAAAACCCACTAATGAATGAAAAGTGACAGAAACTTAAATTGCATGCCCATTAAATTAATATAGATGTCATCCATATAAATTGACTGCTTATTTGGTCAAATCAATACTCGAATTTCCTATTTTCTCCTTATTCATGACACATAGTCGGCTGCCCAAATGATATACTTGAATAAAACCCAACTTATAAATAAAGCCCTAGAAAGCAATAGTTTATTTTTATTTTGAGCAAACAAATATATGCCCGTTGTTCTAATATGTTAACAACCTCAAGTAATGTTACAGTTTGTTTGGGAAGTATAAAATGTGTCTTTATAAAAATAAAAATTAAGGCGTTTGATAAAGAATTTAGAATTACTTATAAAAAGTAAAAAAAAAAAAAAAAAAACACTTATATTAATTCTTTGAGAAATACTTGATAATTTTCCCAAAAATATTTGTAAAAAAAAAATATTACTAAAAACATTTAAATAGAATTGCATGCTAAAAACGCTCTAAAAATACTTTTAAAAGGTATTTATAATCTAAAAAATGTTTTTGAAAAAAAAAATAACAAAATTTAGAAATTACTTTAAAAAAGGTTAGAAAAAATAAATTCGTGGAAAAGATAGCTGATTTTCTAAAAACACTTATACTGAGAAGATTCCTTATAAAAGAATATCAAATACATTTACACGTAAAAGACTTCAACTAAAAGCATTTTGAGGAGAAATTTGTGTGCTTAAGGAGTAGACCTCCAAATAAAAAATTTGAGCTTTTGTATTTTTATAAATATTTCAATCAACATCATCACTCTATAAATGCAAAACTACTCATTCCTATACTTACAAATAGTTGAAAGGAAATTATAGTTACCCATCTTGTAGATGCCATCCAGAGAGATTGGCTGCTTCCGTCAAGGCCGTCCTCCACCTTGGTATCTTGTCCTTCCAGTTTTCTTCATAACCGGCAAAGGCCTCTCCAAAACTTCCTTCTTGCTTTCGTACATGGGATGGATCCACATGATAGAAAATTGGGATAACAGCATGTCCCAGATCTTTGTGGCACTCCATGATCTTTACCAACTCATCCAAACACCATCTCGAACGAGCATAGTTTTCAGAGAAAACAATTACGGAAGACCTTGATTCTTCGATGGCTTTCAAGAGTTCTGGAGCAATCGCTTCTCCTCTCCTGAGTTTATCGTCTCTGAAGGTGTGAATCCCTCTCCTACCCAAAGCACTGTAGAGGTGATCAGTGAAATTATAGCGGGTGTCTTCGCCTCTAAAACTCAAGAAAACATCATAAGTAATTGTTCGAGGGATGGAAAGAGTAGAAGAAGAAGAAGAAGAGGCTCTGAAGGAGCTTGTGGAAGCCATTCTGGGTTTCTATCTCAAAAGTACAAAGACAGTTTAGAGGGGTTGATTCCTCTTCAGGATAGTTTGTGCAACCCTAACTTATAATCTAAGAAGTTGGGAAGGCAAGGCGCCTTCCAGGAAGTGAAGAGGAAAGTTAGGGACAGCTCTGTCTCTCGGGTCATTGCGCCTTCCAGGAAGTGAAGAGGAAAGTTAGGGACAGCTCTGTCTCTCTCTGTCTCTCGGGTCATTGCGCCTTCCAGGAAGTGAAGAGGAAAGTTAGGGACAGCTCTGTCTCTCGGGTCATTCAATCTTGAATTAAAGCAGCTGACCCACTCTCTCTCTCTCTCTCTCTCTCGGGCCATTCAATCGAGATCATTACGCTCCTCTACTTTACTTCCCCACCAAGTTTTTCATTTTATTTAATATTTTATTTTTTCTTTAAGCACATAAAAAAATATTAATAAAAAGTTAAAGTAGACAGAAACGATATGTGCTTGACCCACGATATGAAAATGAAAATATGTTAAAAGAAAAAGGAATGGATTGATATATTTATTTTATAGATAAATCTTATTATCGATAATATTATAATTTATAATAAATAAATAAATAAAAATAAACTAAAATTAAAGGAAATGATTTTATTCACGTGAAGTAGTCCATTTATATTGGAAGAGCTTTATCTTTGAAGTACAAAATGGTTTTATTTTTGGAAGAAGAAGAATAAAATTATAACCAATAATTCTAATAAAAATCGTGATAATATTCTAAAGAGATTATTATTAAAATAAAATTTTAAATATTAGAAAACAATCTTTTTTATATGCATATATCTAAATATAATTGAGAAATAATTTAAATCTAAATTAAAATTACTTTTATTAAAAAATTAATTCATTTTATGAATGATTTAAGAGATATCAAATATTTTAAAAAAAAAAATCAGTAAAGTTATTATTATTTTTAAATAAAATGAATTTTCACATGAAAATCAATTCAATAAATAAAATAAATAAATTGAAAAAAGAAAAAACTTTATAAGACATCTTATAAGTATAAGAAACAAGTAGTTATGATATAAAAAAAAAATATTACAATATAAAAAGCTGGGTAGACGGTGGCTTCCCGTGACATTCCGAAAAGTGATGAGGAAAATTAGGAACAACTTTCTCTCTCTATTGACTTAGAGATTCTTTTCTCACTTTTCTTTTTTTCTTATCACATTCGTTTCCTTCTATTTTCAAATTGGAGACCACCGAGTTTTTTATTTTATTTAACATTTTTTTTCTTCACTATATTCATACTCTCATATTTTACTATTATCTTTTATATATTTTATCTAATATTATATGTGATGAGTTTTGTTATTATTATTATCTAATTCTATTTTTGTATATATTTACTATACTCTCATCCTTTCATTTATAAATATAAAAAAAGAGATATATATATATATATATATATATATATATATATATATATATATATATATATATATATATAAAGACTAAAAATTTAAAAAAGATAAATATATAAAAAAAAAGTAAAAATAAAATTCACTGGATTGATATATTTAATTTCTAACATTTTATAGATAAATCTTATTATTGATAAATATTATCATTTATTTGTATATAAAGAGTTGGGAAGGCAAGTGGCAGTGGCTTGTTGTGACCTTCCGGAAAGTGACGAGAAAAGTTAGGAACTTAGGGGCTCTGTGAATTGGGAAGGAAGGTGGCTTCCAGTGACCTTCGGGAAAGTGATGAAAAAAGTTAAGGGTACTTGTTTCTCTTTATTAATTCTTTTCTCACCTTTTGCTTTTCTTCTAGTTTGGTGGGTCATCCATCACCATCATTAGACATTATTTTGATTTTATTTTATATTTTATATTTTTCCTTCACTTTATTCATGGTGTCTTATTTTATTATTATCTTTTATATATATTTTTCTAATATATATATAAGAGGATATCAACAAGAAATAATAATAAAAAATTAAAGCAAATAAAAAAAAATTTGACCGAGAAGTGAAAAATAGATATTAAAAATAAACATAAAACTAAAATTAAAATATAAATACAAAAAAGTAAGAATAAAAAATAAGTTAAACAATGAGATGATGATTTTTTTTAAAAAAAAATTATAAATAAATCTTATTATAGATAAATATTATAATTTAAAATAAATAAATAAATAAAAGTAAACCAGAAAATGATTTTATTAACTTAAAGTAGCGAATTTAATGTAGGAAGAAATTTATTTTTTAAGCAAAAAAAATTATTTTTGGAAGAATAACAACTTAGCAATTAATTCCAACAAATAACAGTTTAAAGAAATCATGAATAAAATAAAATTCAAAATCTATATATAACCAACAAATAACTTCAAGCCAAATTAAAATTATTTCCATTGAAAAATTAATAGATTTCCGATTAAAATGAGTGATTTAAAATATGATACCTAACACCATCAAAGACAGTTTAGAGGGGTTGATTTCTCTTCAGGATAGTGAGCGAATGAGGAGATTGTGCAACCCTAACTCATAATCTAAGAAGTTGGGAAGGCAAGGCGCCTTCCAGGAAGTGAAGAGGAAAGTTAGGGACAGCTCTGTGTCTCTCGGGTCATTCAATCTTGAATTAAAGCAGCTGACCCACTCTCTCTCTCTCTCTCTCTCTCTCTCGGGCCATTCAATCGTCATCATTACGCTCCTCTACTTCACTTCCCCACCAAGTTTTTCATTTTATTTAATATTTTATTTTTTCTTTAAGCACATAAAAAAATATTAATAAAAAGTTAAAGTAGACAGAAACTATATGTGCTGGCCCACAATATGAAAATGAAAATATATTAAAAGAAAGAGGAATGGATCGATATATTTATTTTAAAGATGAATCTTATTATTGATAATATTATAATTTATAATAAATAAATAAAAATAAATTAAAATAAAAGGAAATGATTTTATTAACTTGAACTAGTCCATTTATATTGGAAGAGCTTTATCTTCGAAGTACAAATATTTTTGGAAGAAGGAAGAATAAAAATGTAACCATTAATTCTAATAAAAATTGTGATAATATTCCAAAGAGATTATTATTAAAATAAAATTTTAAATATTAAATATTAGAAAATAATCTTTTTTATATGCATATATCTAAATATAATTGAAAAATAATTTAAATCTAAATTAAAAATACTTTTATTAAAAAATTAATTCATTTTATGAATGATTTAGGAGATATCAAATATTTAAAAAAAAAATCAGTTTATAAGACATTCTGTGAGTATAGAAAAGCATGTACAATATAAAAAGGACATTACAATATAAAAAGTTGGGAAGATAGTCACAGGTAGCTTCCTATGGCCTTTGAAAAAGTCACGAGGAAAATTAAGGGTAATTCTCTCTCTCTATTGACTTAGATATTCTTTTCTCATTTTTTTCTTTTTCTTATTACCTTCGTTTTTTTTTTTTCTATTTTCAAGTGGGACACCACCAAGTTTTTTATTTTATTTAACATTTTTTTTCTTCACTATATTCATGCTCTCCTATCTTACTATTATCTTTAATATATTTTGTTATTATTATTATTTAATTTTATTTTCTTCATATATTTTTTAAACTACCATCCTTTCATTTGGAAGATTAGAATATTGATGGCAATTTAGTGATTTCATCCAATTCCAAGGCACCTTCCTGTAAAAAGTAAAACTGATTTCTACTTAAATTTGGGTGCAGTTGGTGGGCCCGAGGCTTCCTCTTTTAAATATTTTATAATCCTACATTTAATACAAGGGCTTGAGCCCAATAACTCTTTTCTCAAATTTGTCCGTTCAAACTTGTTTGCACAATTGTCAATATCTCCTTCAATTACTATGCGAAAATTGTATTTCAATGAACTTTTGAAACATGAGGATATTTTTTTTATGAGGGTATTTAGTAAAATCCTTAAAAAGAGTTTATCTCCTTTTTGTTTTTTGTAAATAGCTTTTTTTATTTATATAGAATTATAGATAAGAAGTATGCTTAGATAATGATTTTTAATCATTTTTTTTACTATTATGAATAGTTATAGAATTCATATAAATAATTCAATTTTTTCTTTACAATTAGAATTTTTTTTTGGCGTTTGAAGAGTGAAAAATAAAGAAATTGTAAGGTATAAAATAATTACACTTATTTGAATGAAAATAATAAATTTAAAAAGAAATTCCAATCACATCCTCTTTTCCATTTCCATTTTTTAATTAAAAGAAAAATAAAAAAGATATTCATCACAAACAAATATTAATGATGATAAAATTATTATTTATTAAATATATAAAATTAAAATATAAACTTTTTGGTAATCTAAATTTTTATTTTTTATTTTTTAAAAATTCAATTTATGAAATGAAATATATATATATATATATATATATATATATATATATATATATATATATATATATATATATAGGACAAAAAATAATAATTTCCTAATGAAGATATTGTTCTTTTGATAGATTTGTTGATGGCTAATTATCATCACAACAAAACTAGAAAATACTATCCAACTCTTTTTTTCTTCTCCTTTTTCACTCTAAATAATTTCTGTATTTATATAAAATTATAGATAATGATACATTGATTTCAAAATTCAAATAATTATCTAACTTAAAATTAAAGTTTCTTTTTAATTTAAAACTTACTTATTTTCTAATTATGATATGTGTCACAAAGGTCTATTCTTTTTTTCAGTATTCATAAATGTCCCCAAATTAATTATAATTATACTCATTATGACTAATTAATTTAATAAGAAATAATTAATTACTTATTATGTATTATCTAAACTTTTTATTCCAAATATTAATATTAGAAGATATGTATAGACATATGATAATCCTTCTAATTTCAATATCTTAAAAACAATCGTTATATATTTGAATTCATATTTTAATTTATTGATAAAAAAGAAAGAAGAAAAAAATTCATAAGAGCAAATATATAAAAATAAATAATAAATTTATTAAATTATTGTAAGACTTAACTTCAAATTTAAACAAAGTTAGCTATTAATAAAAATAAATATAGGAAATAAATAAATAATGTATTAATTTATTATAAAACTTGATATAGATTATATGTCTTTGAATTACAATTTGAAATGTTATGTTTTTTTAAACAAATAATAAAATTTAATCTTATCCTCTCTCTAAGAAAACAAATATGATTTTACCAATTAATATAATTATTTAAATAAATATAAATGTTTTAAAATAAAATCATAAAATAGGTAGATATTAATTGTTTGTTAAATAATTATAATAAAATTTATTAAAGAAGAATGGGTTCATCTATTTAGAATTAATAATATATTTATTTTCTAATATTCTATCGATAAATCTTATTATTGACCAATTGTAGTAAACTAAAATAAGAAGAAATGATTTTATTAATTTGAAGTAGTCAATTTAGTATTGGAAGGGCTTTATTTTTAAAGCAAAAAAAAGTTTTATTTTTTGGAAGAAGGAAGAATAAGAAAGTAGCAATTAATTCCAATAAAAATCGTGATAATATTCTAAAGAGATCATTACTAAAATAAATTTCAAATATTAAATATTAAAAAATAATCTTTTCTATATACATATATACATATATAACTGAGGAATAATTTAAATAAAAAATTACTTTTATTAAAAAAAATAATTTATTTTGTGAATGATTTAAGAGAGATTAAATACTCTTTTTTAAACTAGAAAAAAATATAATTATTTAAATAAAATGAATGACATGGAAAAAAAAAAAAAAAAACTTTGTAACATGTCCTTATTAATATTAGTATAGTAAAGCACATGAAAATACTATACATATCTTCTTCATCATTCCCAAAATTCAACAAATGTCATTCAAAAATAAGTCTTGAATTGGATGTCAACTTGAAGAAGAAACTGGTATCATCATTCTTTGGACTGTGATTAAAATAATCCAATAAAAGAATATTCTTTTTATAAAAAAATATTACTTCAAACAATTGTACCTCATAATTTGAGACTTGATTTTTATTGAGGATAGTGAGCAACCCTAATTTATAATATAAAAAGTTGGGAAGGAGGTGGCTTTTTGTCAACTTCTGAAAAGTGACGAGGAAAGTAATTGAATTTCGATTATTCAATTACTTCTCCACCAAGTTTTTTTTTTTTTTTTTTTTTTGTATTTAACATTTTTTTCCTTCACTTAATTTATTCATGCTCTCCTATTTTATTATTATGTTTTATATATTTTTTCGAATATATATATAAGGACATCAACAAGAAATAATAATAAAAAATTAAAGTAAATAAAAAAGAAAATTTATAATCGAGAAGTGAAAAATAAATATAAAACTAAAAATAAAAAATAAAAATAAAATAAAAAATAAAAATATAAATTTTAAAAATTGAAAATAAAAATAATTTAAAGAATAAGGGGATGGATTGATATATTTAGAATTAGTGATGTATTTATTTTTTAATATTTTATAGACAAATTTCATTATTGATAAATATTATAACTTAAAATAAATAAATAAAAGTTAACTGGAATAAGAGGAAATGATTTTATTAACTTGAAGTAGTGAATTCAGTGTGGGAAGAAACTTAGTTTTTAAGAAGAAAAAAATTTTATTTTGGAAAAATAACAACATAGCAATTAATTATGATAAAAACCTTGATAATATTCTAATGAGATCATTAATAACATAAAATTGAAATATTAAATATTAAACAATGTTTTTGGAATCGGATCAGATAATAAATCAAAAAAAATTATTGGTTCACGGTTCACTAGTTGGACTAATAGTTAAATCACCTAGAATTAATGATATGGTAAATATATAATTTATATATTATTAAAATTAAAAATAATAAAAAAATTTAAAATATATATAACCAAATTAAAAATCAATAATATTTATTTTTTATTTTTAATATTATTAAATTAAATCATGCATAAGTATAAATATAATAATATTTTAAATATTATTAAATGAAATATATACGGTATTTAAATGTAAATATATTGAAACTAAAGTAAAATTAAATTATTTAATTTTAACTAATTTTATAATTTTTTAAAATATTATTTATTTTATTTTATTTTATATTATAAATTTTTTAGAAAAAGAATATGTTTTTTTGTTTTCCATACTTAGCGTCAAAATGCATATATCTTAGTGGTTCTCTGTGGTATTCCTTAAGCTCTAGGGCTTTGAGCAATAAAGTATTTGAGATCTCAAATTTAAAAGAGAACTAAAAAGAGGTTTCATAAGATATTCTTGTAAATTTGGGGAAGCATACAAAATACTAAATATGTATTCAAAGTTTAACAAAAGTAATTTGATAATAAGCCAAAAACTTTACCTTAAAATTTTTTTAATATAAATAATTTTGTTTATATATTTTTCTGGATTGTGATCAAATAAGAAAAAAATTATTATTTTGTAAAGAATATTACTTTAGAAAATTGTACCTTAAAAATTTTCTAATACAAATAATTTTGTTTATATATTTTTCTCATCTTTTTACTTATTTTTTATAGGACTTTCAAATTTTAGGCCTACAAATTTCTAGTATGCACAGTCAAGGCACAACACCTCTATTGTGGACCCCGCATTTCGGCTCAATGTGTTTTCCACTCGATGGCGAGCTCGATTTGTATTTGAAAAATTGATTTTATTTATTGTTTGAAAAATGACTTGGAGTCGCCACTTATTTTTGTTTTATTTTTAAAGGGTAAACAAAATAAGAAAGAAAAACCCTAAGTGTGACTCCTTGTTTTGGAAAAGGTTGGTCTACGAAAAACTGGATCGGGTTCGGGGGTCAGGTTACTTATCGGGAAGGTACGGTAAAGACCGTAGCACCCCTCTAAGTCCCTAAAAACGGGTCTCTACTAATAAAATGAAGCAATTGTGGCATCTAATAAAGAAATCAATGAATACCCGAATTGATCATGCACATATGGGAGTCAGAAAATGCATATGGATTAACCAGAGTGAGAATGAACGCGTACCTGGGCAACGAACCATCATGCGCTATCAAGAGAGGGGGTTAGTGCACAATTAAAGAACAATAGCATGCATGCCAGAGAGCAGGATAAATCAATCATGTATCATAATCAAATCAGTCAATCAGTCAATCAATCGATCAATCACATATGTGGGACCCCCACCAAAGCCCGTTTATTTTAGCAGAAATTAATTCCATAAATTCCATTATTCGGAATTACGGAGTTTAATTCTTGCTTATTTTTAAAACATTTTAAAAGATCACGAAAGATTTGAAAATGGCTTGCCGAATACAAAACGGAAGCAAATTTTATTAAAATTGATATTTTGAGACCTAATAAAACTAAAACTAAGGATGAAGATTTGAAAAGTTAAAATCATTTGAAAATCGAGAAATTGGAAACTATTTGAAAACAGGAAATTTGGAAATTATTTTTAAAATGAAGATAAAAAAATAAATAGATAAATAAATAAATAAATAAAAAGACACGCGGCCCAAAAGATGGCCATGCAGCGAGGTTGGATGTTTGAATAGTCGCTTGATTCAGGCTATGTTACTGTGGGGCCCTGATTGCCATTGGGATCCCCAGTCAAATAATGACCCTGGTGGGGACCACTCAACCTGCAGGATGAGACTGTCATAAACAAATCCATTGAGCTTATTGATAGCTCTCTCAGCATCATCCCTGTTGACAAAATTGACATACCCAAAGCTTCTGCTCAAACCAAACTTGTGGTCAATGGTAACATAAACACGGGTTGGTGGCCCAAAACGGCTAAATAGTTCATGCAAGTCAGCTTCATGAATGTCCTCCGAGAGATTGCTGACCCGGATAACATTTTCCTCATTCCTAGACACTGCCATGTCTTCATTTTCACCAGTTGATGTATCAAGGGACTTGAGGTTCTTGTGCTTGCTGGACTTTCCTATCTCAATACATCGAAATTCCTTTTGTGGCCAACATAGTAACGGAGGCAGATCCACAAGTGGACATCAATATTTGGAGTCAAGAACGCGTCAACAGATTGATACACGCTGGGAGAATAGAGCAACAGTAGGTGTTAAAATCATGATAGATTATCCTGAAGGTGAGATGCTGATGCTGGCAGTTTCATTGCGGCGACTGCTCCACCTGAAAACCCTCCCTTCTAGAGCTCGCACTGGGTTCAATGATACTGTACGTGGGTTGATGCTCAGTTTCACTACTAACCCGGGAATCATCCCACTGTTAAAGCACGAGATTAGTGGGACAGTGCAGTGGCTGCCCATACTCCGCTGCGACTGTTTTGGTATTCCAGGCCCACCTCGTGAGGTTGAAGAGGCAAAAGAGAGCAGCTATTAGTTGTATCAGCCAAGCTTGAGGAGTCCCCTTGATGAAGATCGGGTACAAGAGTTCCGCAAAATATCCCAGGATCGGGGCCGTGCATAGCAGTTGGAATTTGAGGCTGTCTAGAAACAGCGCTCAATGGATTCTGCTGCCCTGGTTTCTGCCATGAATGAGATCCAGAAGCCCAAAATCCAGCTGGAAATGGTGGCTAACTATAGAGCTCTTCAAACCAAACATGCAGAGTCGGCACATGTTGAAATTCAGAGGCTAAGAATTGAACTTGCAGATACTCTCTCTCTGGTAGAGTAAATGAGAACCCAGCTCAATGATCGCAAAGAATCTGAATCTAGGGCGCTCATAGTTGTTGCCCAAACTCAAATGCAATTGGATCTAGTGTGCGTCTTCATTTGATGCTTCATTTCTGCTGGTGTTTTCTCAAGAAAACCTTCAAACTCGGATCGGGCCTATGTCAAGCAATGGGCAATATTTGGTGGGAAAGAGTGTACTGAGCACTTGGATCCAGCAGGGCACCAATCAACAGACTGGATAGGACGCTTTGTCTTGATGGTGGCTGCAGCTGCATGGAACAGTTTTGCTTGCAATTGGGCAATTCGTTCTTGCCTTTCTGGTGCTGGAAGCAAATCTACTTCCTTAGGCTTCTCATTTTCCACCTCACTAAATATAACCTCAGTTGCACCCTGTTCGGACATGCCAAGTTCGTCTTTCTGTGGTTCTGTTAGAAAAGCTTTTGCTTCAGGAGCTTTACCAAGTGATCCTTTTCTCTGCGTGGATACCTCCCCACTAAATTATTATAACTTAGTGGGAACGAGAAGCCGTTGTCATTCTCATCCCCACTGCATGCTCCACTCCTTGAATACCCAGCGTAGTATTTTCTAGGTAGAAGCTCATGTTCCAAAAGCTCATTCTAAAATTATCCAAAAGTTCTTCTGGCATGGCCCGGCTGATAGAAAATGCATAATCAAAAAGTGAATTTCTCTAAGGCCAATATCTACATCCACCACAACATGATCGACATCTCTCTCCTGGCATTGAGGATTTGCGCACGTGAGACAAAGGACGGAAGATTGTGAAGGTGAATGACATAGGGTAGGAAGGAAGGTTTAAAGAGAAGTGGGTATGAGGATGCAGAGAGGATGAGGGCTATGACGGCAATGGCTTTGCTTGAGCCGTGATTGATGATGGGATGTTGCTGCCTTCATATGATGCATGGATAGAGGAGCTTTCACGTCAGGAAGCAATAAAAAAAAAGAAATTTGGGTATGGTTGGACTGGTGCTTTGATGATGGCGGAGGCATTTCGCCGCCGGCGGCAAGCCGCCGGCGTCGTTCGAAGGCAGCTTTGCTTGCTTCGCATAAATTCTGCAAGTCCTCTGGAAGTCCTTCTGCACTTAGTTTCAGATGCTAACCATATTATCACATTTAATGGTTCCTTTCACAGAGGCATGGAACTGGGATCCTCTTGTGACATCTAGGAGCAACCTCTCCCAAGGACTCCCAATGATAAATAAACACGAGAGACATTTACCCTGGATACCAAGCAACACTGGGCTGTAGCTTATTGCTTCCATAAGAATCCATTGCTTAATTTCTCATGCAGCTGCATCTATGAAACGGACCTGAGCTTTTCCAGAAACATCTCAACCCAGATGACCAGTTCAAATGCGATACTCAACATCCCAGAAAAAAAAACTAAATGAAAAAGATGAAAAGAAAACAGAGCATGCATATATATAAAAAGAAAACTGTTAAATCTCATCCCACTCCATAAACGTCAATGAGAGGGGTATAGGTGGAACCAAAAGGAAACATGGGCATGATCTCAAAAGAAATAAAATAAAACAGCAATGGATCTATGCTCAAAACATTCCAGAACAGGGAGATGCACAAATGGTCTTCAAGCATCAAGAGGAACCACACATAACAAGAAGCTGAGGAAAACAGTTCAAGGTAGGAAGTGTAAAACAAGTTGAAATCATACCGGAACTAGGAAAATGATGGTAAGTGAATCTGCTGCTTCTCCTCAATAGCTCTTGCAGAGACTCCCAAAAAAACCTTTCTCCTCTAGCTTGCTTCTCAAGCTCTCTGTTCTCCCTGGATATCCTAGCCAAAACTCCTCCTCGTCTGATTTCTTTTCTTCTTTCCTCTCTAGTCACTCTCTGGAACCCTTCTCTCCAAAAGAAAACCCAACAAAAGCTCCTTTCTCTCTCTGTTTCTCAAAATATCTCCAACGGCAGCACCCCTCCCTGGAATCCTCTCTGAAGCTCTCACCAAAATATCTCCCCCTCACAGCTGAACGAATACCTTCCCTCCCGTTTCTATCTTCCTCTAGAAGCCACTACCGACTCCACTGTCGCTCCATCAGCCAGCATGGCGTCCTTGACTTCCACCAGCATGGCCCCCTGCCATCTCCATGCCGTTCATGCAGCTTGTCTCACGTGTCAGGAAGGGCCGTTCATGCAGCTTGTCTCACGTGTCAGGAAGGGGTCCCCCCTTCAGCCACTCCTCAAAGGTGGCGGCAAATCCCCAAAATAAATATGCGTATATATATATATATATATATATGTATATAAAAAGAACAAAAGAGGGGGTCTACATAGTCCTATGACTAAAGCAAAGCAAAGACATTCATTGCATTTTCAGCAAAGCAAGTAAGCGAGCACATTCACTTGCTAAAACTAGTAGAGATACGCAATCACCAACTAGTCATCACTTTAGCCTTATTAGAGGCAAAAGGTCACGGTCCTCATGGTAGTGCTTTTATAAAGCACTTATAGCATAAAAAACGTTTTTGAAGAAAAATCAAATATTTGATAAAATTTAAAAAATCACTTCTAGCATAAAACCAAAAAACATTTTTTTTTTTTTAAGAAAAACCAAGTATTTAATAAAATTTAAAAAACATATTTAAAATTTTAAAAAATCACTTGTAATGTTTCCTAAAATACTTTATAAGTGATTCTTCCAAAAATATTTCTAGAAAAAACACATTCACTAAAAGTACTTCAAATGGAAACATTACTAAACACACTCTTAATGTTGTTTGAAACAAATTGAACTTTTTGTAGTTTCCTCTATCCTTCCAAAATATTTCTTCACCAATTCTTGTTGCCATCCAAAAAAATTCTCAACCTAATTATCCACCTTTAAGAAATTTCCCCATCAATTCTTGTTATCATGGAAGAAATTTCTCAACTTGATTGAAAATTTTTCCACCAATCTTCGTCACCTTCCAAGAAACTTTTCCTCCTATTCACATTCGATGATTGTGGTCATCCAAGAAAATTCTCACATAGCAATTCATGTAACCATCTAAGAAATTGTCCATCTATTCATATTCAATTACTGTGACAATAGAAGAAAATTCTCTATCTACTAATTTGTGTGACCATCTAAGAAATTTGTCCACCTATTCACATTTAATTATTATGGCCAGCCAAGAAAATTCTCTACCTACTAATCATGTGATTATTTAATAAATTTCTCCATTACATCCAACAAATTTCTTTACCAATTCATCTAAGAAATTTTTGTGTTACATTCAACAAATTTCTTTACTAATTCTTTCGCCATCCTATAAACATTTCTACTTACTTACACCTAAAAATTATCTCTACCAAGTCCTCTCATCTGACCAACTTGCATTTTTATAGTTGTGTGGTTTAAATTGCTAACCTCATATTAAATTAGTTATTATTTCACATTATCTCTTTGACTTTGCAAAAAAATATCAACAAAAGGAAACATTATGACAAAAAGATAAAATTTTAAAAAATTTCACATTAAAAACTCTTAAAAAATTTGTCATTGGAAACTTGTTTTATTTAAAATAAGAAGGATATATAAAATGATCTATCTAAAAAAACAAATTATTTAGAAAAAATACCTCAAGATCAAAAACTGAAAAGAAATAAAACATTTATAAAAAAACATATCAGAATGAACGATATCTTTGGCAAAGAAATTGAGTAAGAATTTCATTCACTAAATTGGCATGATTTCTCAAAACTACAAGAGACAGTTTGAGGCTTGATTTCTCTTGAATATAGTGAGCAACCCCAGTTTACAATATAGAAAGTTCGGGAAGGCAGATGGCTTCCTGTGAACTTTGTGAAGTGATAAGGAATGTTAGGGACCACTCTCTCTCTCCCTCTCTCTCTCTCTATATTGATTCTTTTCTCACTTTTCTCTTTTTGTTATTACCTTTTGCTTTTCTCTTGTTTACATTCATCCTTCAAACTCCTGCACTTTACTTCTTCACCAAGTTTTTTATTTTATTTTATTTTCACATGTTAGTTTTTTCCTTCACTTTTTTCATGGTGTCTTATTTTATTATTACGTTTATATATATATAAATATAAAAGGATGTCAACAAGAAATAATAAAAATAAATAAAAAAAGAAAAATTCTGACCGAGAAGTGAAAAATAAACATAAAACTAAAAATAAAATATAAATACAAAAAAGTAAAAATAAAAAATAAGTTAAACAATGAGAGGATGATATATATATATATATTTTTTAACATTTTATAGACAAATCTTATTATTGATAAATATTATAATTTAAAATAAATAAATAAAAGGAAACCAAAAAAAAGAGGAAATGATTTTATTAACTTAAAGTAGTGAATTTAGTGTTCGAAGAAATTTATTTTTTAAGCAAAAAAAAAAAAATTTTGGAAGAATAACAACATAGCAATTAATTCCAACAAATAATATTCTAAAGAAATTATGAATAAAATAAAATTCAAATAATAAATATTAAAAAAAAACCTTGTGTATGCTCATATATCTATATATAACCGAGAAATAACTTAAAGCCAAATTAAAATTATTTTCATTGAAAAATTAATAGATTTCCAATTTAAATGAGTAAGTTAAAACATGATACGTAACACCATCGGAGAATAGTATGGTGGATTGTCATGAAGTATACTTGTGTGCTTTAAACCTTACGGTACGAAAATTGATAACCTACAAATACCTATGAGTTATTAACCTCTAAAGTTTCAATAATTTGATGGAAAAGGAATTCCAAAGCAATGCAATGTCTTATTCATCCAAACTTGCAACAATGCTAGTATGAGGGTGACCTCTTACTCAAACAATTCGTGTGTTCCCTCCAAATGTGTGCTTTTGATTGGTACATGGATCTTGAGCCTAAGCCTATTGACAGTTGTGATCAAATGAAGCATGAAGACAATTACTTTTCCCAGCCAACGATAAGCATAATGGAGTTCACAAATATCAAGCAGTAGAAAGATGAGTCAATGATTGACTATATCAACTCACGTTTTTTAACCCTTGGCAACAAGAATAGATTATATAATATTTAGTAGTGGAGATGAACATATAAGGTATGCATTGAGAGCTTCTATATATCCTCCAAGGCAAGTGACTCTACACCTTTGAAGAGTTGTCCACATGAGCACATGACATAAAGTCTTATATAAAAGCTTAATATAAAAACAATTGCAAGTGAAAACATGTTATCCATTGGATTGTGATGAAAGTGATCAAATAAAAGGAAAATATTATTTTTTTTAATGAGTATTATTCCAAAGAATTGTACCCTACAAAATTTCTACTTCATAAAATTTTGTTTGCATATTTTCTTATCTTTTTGTTTATTTTTTACAAGATTTTAAAGTTTTGCACATATAAGATTACTTTAACAATTATTATTATATTCATAAAATTAAGTATTCTTATCAAAATTGATTTAACTAATAGAATAATATTTTCTTTTTACAAATTAAAATAAATTCACAAATTACAACCAAAATCATCATTTTTTCAATTAAAAAGACATGAAAACTATCTTATTTTCCCTATTAACATGGATTACAAATTAAAATTAAATTAACAAGAAAAAAATTCATTTTCTAATTAAATCAAATTATAATTTTATTTTTAATCAAAATGAATATCCAACTTATATTTTTCTATTAAAACTGATTTTTAATAAAGTGCTCCTTAATTTATTTATTATTCTACATAAATTATTGAGTAAAAAACTGTCTTATTATGATGAATTAAATATAATGCCAAAAAACTTCAAACAATAAATCAATATTTCATGTAAGTGATGTAGCAAGTCAATTGTTTTTTAATTATCAAAATTTTATCTTCACTATTTGATTTTAAAACAATCATCAAATTATTGATCAAGGATGCATTTACTAAAATAAAGTTAAAAAAGGAAATAAATAAAATACCGAGTTCAAGTAGACATTCCCATATTATAAATTAATTCATTTGATTGAAAGGGAAAAATAAAAACACAAGCATACAAACCCATTTAAAGTTAAAGTAAAAACAAGTTTTAAAATTTAATGAAAAATATTTATAAGAAAATCAATATATATTAATAATTCTTTTCTAGAAACGAGATACAATTTTTTTTTTTCAAAAAAAAAAAAATCAATAAAGTATTGAGATGCTTTGAATAATTTTAAATAAATAAATGCAAGTAGATTTTAATAAATTTGACATAATTTTAATGGAATGTTAACCACAAGTGGATCAAGAAGTATTTGGATTGTTTTGAATTAGTTATCTGATTGCAAGACATTATTTTTCTTTTTTTGGAGCTTCTCTAGCTTTTGAGATAATTAAAAATTGGATATTTAATTTTGGAAAATATGAAAAAAATATTATATAAAATACTCTTATTTAAAAATTTTTATTTTTATATTTTAAATTTCTTAACAAAATTTTATTTCTATAGTTCTTGGGGGCAAAATAACTTCATTTTTCTTGAAACACATGTGAATGACTACAAGGGCATTAACCTTTAGAAAGGAGAGACAACACTTGATAATGAGTTACAATGAGTCAATGATTCTCTTTTATACTTTATATGATAAAGAAGTTTGAAATTTCTAGGAAACTTTATGAAAGGAGAGAAGAGGTAGGATTTTTAATGTAATGGGTTAAGAATGATTCTTTTTTATACTTTATATGATAAAGAATCTTGAAATTTCTAAGAAACTTCATGAAAGAAGGAGAGAGAGGTAGCCTTTTTTAGATAATGGGCTAAGTAGAGTCAATGATTCTCTTCTATACTTTCAATTCCCATTTGTTAGACAATTTAACATTGGATGGTAGTGGAATTGGTTTGGGAAGAGTCAAGAGTCAATGATTCTCTTCTATGCTTTCAATTCCCATTTGTTAGACAATTTAGCATTAGATGGTAGTGGGATTGGTTTGGCAAGAGTCAAAGAGTCAAGAGTCAATGATAATTTTTTTCTTCACATTTCTATTTTGGATTTTACTTCGTATTATAGATGAAATCTGCTTATTTGAATGGTTTTCTCTAGTTCCTATTTATTACCATTTGATGCTTTTTAAAGGAGTTTAACATCTTTAAGAACTACAAATTTTTTAAATCAAACCCTTGTTGGACTCAAGTGGCTAAAGTGTAAGTTTGGGAGTATATATCTTCATATTTATATATATCAAATTAAAGTCGTTTCATTAGAATTAGTTTTTGTAAGGAATATTATATGAAAAAGAATTCTTAAAAAAAAGATGTTAAGTTAAATTGTTGTGTAAATATAAAGAATTTTTGTATTTGGGAATATGAGTGAGCTCTAAAGTAGAACAAATAAACAAATTAAAAAGTGAATGTTAAAAATGAGAGTATGAAGAGTTGAAAAGATTACCAAAAAAAGAAAAAAAGAAAAAAAGAAAAAAAAGAAAAAAAGAAAAAGGAAAAAAAAAATTAAAATAATGAGAGGTGCAGGCCAGCTTTTAGGGGTCATTGTTTTTTGGGAACTTGGTGACAATTATTTTGGGTTTTAGGGTGGTTGGCCAGCATACTTAAAAACATCTAATAAAACTCTCTACATATCCGCCTTAAAATATAAATCCTATTAATCTATTTAATTATTTTTTAATTATCCTTTTCCATTTTTTTTATCCTCTCCAAACCTAAGCTTCTTTATCATAAAAAGTTGTTTGATATGAAGTTGAAAGTTAATTTTAATATATTGTTATAAAATCCATACAATAATATTGATCAGTTAGTTCTACATGAAAAAAAAAAAAAGATTTTATTACTTATATAATTTTTTATAATTATTTTTTTGTAAAATAATTAAAAAATATTTAGAATGAATTTAGACGTAATTAGACATGAGAAATATATGAAAAAGTGGGAAAGACGTAAAAGTGTTTTATTTTACCTCTGTATTTGATGCTCCGTAGCAAGATCAAAAGCTTTTAAGGTCGTATTCCATTTGTATGAGGAGATTGATGGCCAGAGAAAGTGTGTTGTGGGCTCCTGACAAATGAATGGTCCAGTAGCTGACCAGCAGTAGGCCCATCACCAGGGTTGACTTGCAAGCATTTGAGGATAAAATCTCGGGCATCTGATGACAAGGAATTAGAAACAGGTTCACCCTTGCCAATCCTAAATAACGCTTGCATCTGCCAAGCCACATAGAGATATTCCCTTATTAGAACTCAAAATATAATATCATAGATGCGGGTAGCATCCTTTGCAAACGACTTAAATACGCGATGGGGTATTATAAGTGGCAGAGTGGCCTTGCTACCATGATCTACTGAGATTCAATCCTATGTTGCTCTGATTCGTCTCTCCCCCACACCAAGCACACTCCCCTCTCCCCTTTCCCCGACCCCGGCCCTGAGGTTTCAACCCCTCAGGAACATACCCGTTATGCCCCCCACCCTTCAACGAGTCTGCTGGTCGGGATCCAAGCCCCCTCCCCTCGTCTTAGAGGCATACATGGCAAAGGCATGCTGCATTCCAAGTTGTAAGATTGATTATCAGGTGACACAATTTTTTTCCCTTAGATACCAAAGGCATGTTTGGTACTCTGGAATACGAATGGGAATGGAAGCTAGAAATCCATTTCATTTTTCATTCATAAATGTGCTTAGTCTACTCATTCATAAATGTGCTTAGTCTACCTATATTAGAAATACGAATAGGAATAAAAAACCATTCTCATGGAAACAAAAACGCACTTTTGTCAGGAGGTTTTATTCCTCTCTTTCACAGAATATTGTGATCCACCCCTCCATTCCCATTTCTAAACAGAAACCTTCCAATTAACTTTGCATAGGACTTGAATAGATAACACTAAAACTTGATTTCTTAAGTGGCAAGATCTTCAGCAATATCAAGAAGCATATTAACACAAGTCTGGTTATCATATCTTATGAATACAAGAATAGAGCATTCAAGGAATATAAGGTTGAGTAATGATGCAGGACAACACAAAGCAAGATGCATGGTCAATATTTGCATACACAAAGTACTTGATCTGAAGGAAGAGCGCAAATCTACAAGTCTAAAATCTTGCTTTTCAAACTTAGCTGGAAGAAAAATTAATATCAAACCTTATGCCAAGGATGTTTCTGTAAAACCTGTTTTCTAGCCCAAAGATGAGTCATTGGTCAAGTTTCAAGAAAGAAAAGTTCCAGAGGCAGTCTGGGTGCCTTTAGAGCTTCCTAGATAACACAAGCAATAATCAAGTCAAAACCTTATTCGGAAACATTCAACTTCCAATTCGGTGATAAAATGTCTGGTGTTTCAAAACGTTATCAATTGGCAATTCAACAAGATTTTGAATCTGCTACCATGAGTTCCAGTGTCATCTGCACTGTCTTTCATCAGGGAAGGTCACACAATCAGGAATGTGAGGCTCTTTCACCCAGATTATATGACAAACTGAAGTTACAAAAGAAGAAATTTAAAAGAAGGAAAAATCTGGAGTGACTACAAAATGTCATATGACAACTGAGAAAAGTTGTTGCCAATGATGCAAGCCTATTTAGTCCTACACTTGTAAATTGGAGTGTTCGATAACATAAAACAAAATATTGATAAATCCATGGTATTCATACATGACAGCCAAGACAAGACAAATATTGAGTTGCATTCTCTAAACAAAGTTGATTGAAGAAATTACAAATGGAACTATAGAGAAAAAGAAAGAAACTATACAGTCTTGCATGAAATAACAATACATAAAAATGAAAAATATAATCCATAATTGCAAATTATCCAAAGATAAATGGATTCAGATTGAACTTTCTTTCCACTTAAACCCATGTGCTAATAATCACCAAATGATAAGGTGCGTGGATCTGAGATGCTCTTGGATTCAATCAACTAAATAATTTCAGACATGTTTTTTATTTTAGTGTTTTTATGTTGAATCCTTCAAAAAATGGTAGACTTTGGGTCAAGATCTTCACCATTACTTTAAAATCATCTACATTTTCAAAGTTAGAGCCAAACACAACCAATTTCCATATCATCAATTTGAATAACAAGTAATTAAAGAGCACAAACTGAAAAACAAAACAAGAAAAAATATTAAAGAAAATAATGTTGTATATCTACGAAATGTCATACCTATGCCTTCAAAGTGGGAATATGAGGTCAACGAGTCAATATCTCTAACACATTGCATCCAAGGCTTCATATATCAGCTGCAAGCTCATAGGCCTTATTTGAGTTTTGAATCCCAACTGCTATATGTTTTTTGAATAAAATGTTGTATTGTTATTGAAAATTCATAGATCCATGGTTTTAACATCTTTATGGGGCTCAAAAAAGTTCAAGAGTCCACATTTTAGGACTTTGCCTAATTGGTGTCTCAGCTGATTCATGTCCAGCTGGTGCTCCTTGATGGCGGGAGTAATCAACAAAATTTATAACCTATTACACCATGAACTAGGGTAGCAAAGAAAAAGCTACTATAGCATAGTGGCTCTAGGATCGTTCACTGGGAAGGGTATTCAAACTGAAAATGATACCAATTCAAAGTGAATTGGTGCTGTTTCATTTCAAGATTAGTTTAAGAAATAAAACACAAACTTTGGTTGAAAAAGGTTTGGACTTAGATTAACAACACAGCAAGTGATGGAAATTACTTAAGAAGAAAAACATTCCTTGGAGATTCAGGTTCACAGGGGAGGTTCCTCATGCAAAAGCATAGCTCCGGTCAGTTGGTTCATTTCCTCTCATTAGAGAATTAACATAAAGTCAATTCTCTAACAGGTGCTGCACAAATGCATTCCTCAATTGGATTTCAGCTTTAATTCTCTCACTGATGCAACTTGCAATGGTTCGAGCCTCTCACTTAGCCTTTACCATTCAAGGTGATCTTTAACCTTGGACTTCCTTTCACAAGCTCGCAAGAGATAACTAATGGATGTCTCCTTAGAGTCCAAAAGCTTACCAAGTGTTGGCAATTCTAGAAAATCCTACCTTCAAGTCACCTCCCAGAGGCTCGCAAGGGGTAAACTAGTGCATCTCCATGGATAGAGATCACTTGCCTTACCAAGTGTTGGGCCAGGTGACTCCAAGGCGTTTTAAGTTAACTAAAAACATAGAAACCATTCACGGGACACACTTTCTTTTCATTCATAGCTGAAACCACAAAGCTTCTGATTCTTACACTTGGAACCTTTCCCGGTAACCTTAACTCCAAGGAACTAAAAGGTTTAGTTACTCATTCTCTGGGGAAAGCTCCTCAGAGAGTGCATAACTTAGTAAATAAAAAAATACAATCAAAGTGAGAAGGTAAGGTAGAGCTCAAGCTCTGTATTTTTCTTCCTTTGAAACTTTTACAAAAGGTTCATCACCCTCAGAACAGGCTCCTCGGGCTCTATTTATATCAAAATTACATTAATAGCTATTACATGGATATTTAGCCTTTTTCCTAACTTAAAAGCTAAGGAATCCTATAATTGGTGGCTTACAAGGAGAATTTGGGGATTTAGACAACAAAAATCTAATGAAAAATATCTCCAAGTGTCGGTTACAAATATCGGGAAGCACTAAGGACCATTTCGCAGGTGAAAATGAGGTCTGCGAAATTTCGCAGATGAACAAAAAGGGCTGCGAAATCATTTCGCAGCAAATGGCTGATTCCGCACCACTGCGAAGTTGGCTTTCTTCTTGTGGTGTTTGGCTTCCATCGCGTCGTGAAACTTCAGGGGAAATCCATAGCACTGTGCAAAAAGGTTGCGAAATAATTCCGCAACAAAAGGATGATTTCGCAACACTTTGCTAAATCCTTCCTTCAGCTTGGAGTGATCGGTTTCCAACGGCTGTAACTCCTTCATTTCAACTCCGAATTGCACACCGTTTGAAGCATTGGATTGTTGACTTCCTAAGATTTTGAAATGACATATAGCATGCATAAATTGGACTTCGGGAAGTGCTCCAAAAGTAGCTGACACGACTGTCATCAAGAATGCTTCATGACAGATTTCTCTTTGCTTCCTCTCCTTGTATTTCAACTTTGCTTATGGCAAAGGGCATTAAAGCTTTGATTCTTCATGCCTCTAAGCTTCCCATTGCTTTGCCATGGATTCCAAAAAACTCTCCTCAATCTCATATTGCTTTGGTGATCAAAAAGCTATCAAAACACCAAAACTTAAGACAATTTGATTAGAATTGATTGCAAGGGTCCTTAACATGTTAATTGGGTAAAAAGGCAATAACTACTACTCCAAAGTGTTTAAAAGGATTAATTACAAGCTATCAAATAGCATTTTTTGAGTAGTAATCAGGACTTAACACCAAATGTAATCCAAGATTCCAATAACCACTTAAAATAGTTAAAAATGTTTCTAGAAGAAACTAGCAAATATCCATTACTGCATGAGTGAAAGAAACAACAAAGTTGAAAGAGTGTTGCAAGTAGTTAAATTTAAACATTGTTCCCAGAAATATTACCATGCTTATCAGTCAGCCACAACATGCCATAGTCGGGCTATAACTTTGTTATGGGTGATACAAGTATCAATAGCAGGCCCACCCAAATCAATAATCAAGTGAAATAGAAGGTATGTAGTTCTGTAATGCAAAATTGTTAGGTTATTCTAAAGGATGTGGCCAAGAGGATGCTAGGTTGCTTATTGAATTGCCACCATTTTGTTTTTTGTTTTTTGTTTTTTTGTTTTTTTTTTTTAATTTGTGGTGTACTTTTACATGTAATTATCAAACTTTACCACTTGAACAATGCAAGGGTCGAATTGCCACCATACTTTTTTTTTTTTGTCTTTTTTGATAAATAAAACCAAATGCATTAAAAAATAAAAATGCCACAAAGACACTCTACAATACATAGGACGTATACAAAAAGTGTCTAATAGCACAGAAACAAGAAAAAAATCTCAACGACCCCCTCTCTTAACTAGAACCCAGCCACTCAATAAAATCAAGTAAAGACATAGAATCAATCTCTATATACTATTTTACCCAAGAAAACAAATTTCTAAAAAAAAAAATCTTCAAAAAATGAACATAATGCTTTTTACTCAATTGACCTGAGATTTCTCTCATTTCAAACATCCAAAATAAATTTAAAGGAGCTACTCTCCAAACTTTTTTCCTCATTTTGCCCACAAAAGAACCGTGCCACCCTAAAAAAGCCTCTTTTACCATAGCAACTTACACCCAATGAATACCAAAGAGATCAAACAACTATAAAAGGATCTTAACTAGAGAACAATAAAAGAGGATGTGATCTATGGATTCTTCTGATGGACATAAATAATCTAAACATGCTCATAACAATCCTTAAATAGCAATTAGATCATAAGCGGAATTGAAAACATATCGAAAACATACCTCCCACCATTGCCATTCTTATAGGTTAAAACAGTGTCTTCAATTTTTCAAGTTTCAGGTGCTTCTAAACCTTCTCAACCTCTACTTAGATGGTGTTTTTTAAGACTGAAGGAGATTGAAGGCTTAGGGAACCCTACCATTTAGTGCTTACCCATTTTTAAAGACTATTTCCATCATCGAGCGTGCATAGAACATGGGATAGTGATGCGAACGTGGTTCCAAAAGTTAATCCTCGTTCCTAAATTGATGGAATGAATGTGGACCACATTTAGAATCATGTCTTTGGTTTATTGCTGAAGATCTAGGAGAAACAAAATCCCAATATTCTCCCACTTGGTCCATATATTCCATCATTTACCATAGCAAGAAACAAAACACATGAATCATGGCGATAAGTCCTCTAAAACAGAGTATTATCTTCCATGTATCACAATGCATCATGTCTCTTAAACACTAGCCCATATAACTTAATGAATAAGCCCTATGTTTATTCTAGGTCCAACATTAATGATATTTCTCAATAAATGAATAAAAGTGTACACAAAGAAAATCAAATATGAGAAAACATCACAAATAGAGTTTCATTGAAAATAACATTTGTTCTTACAACAAAAATCACACAAAGGAACCAAGTCTCAATCTGTCTACATGATCCTTAAATTTCAATGGTGGCATGCCTTTAGTCAAAGGATTGTCAATCATCAATTCATTGCTAACGTGTTCAATAACCACTGTTTTCTCTTTAACACGTTCTCTTATGGCTAAATACTTGATGTCGATGTGCTTGTTTCGACTACTACTTTTGTTGTTCTTAGCCATAAAAACTGCAGCTAAATTGTCATAATATATCTTTAATGGCCTAAAAATTGAATCCACAACTCTAAGCCTATAAATGAAACTCTTTAACCATACACCATGCGAGGCAGCCTCAAAACAAGACACGAACTCAGCCTCTATTATGGAAGTTGTAGTCAAAGTTTGATTTGAGCTTCTCCAAGAAATAGTTCCACCGGCTAGCATAAAGACATATCCTGAAGTTGATTTTCACGAATTAATGCAGCCAACATAGTCCGACTCAGAGTAGCTAATCACTTCCAAATTATCAGTCCGTCTATACATAAGCATGTAGTCTTTGGTCCCCTAAAAGTACCTCATCACCTTCTTTTTAGCTTTCCAATGGTCTATACCTAGATTACTATGATATCTTCCTAACATCTCAATAGCAAATGCAATGTCAGGTTTTGTGCAGACCTGAGCATACATCAAGCTTCCAACGGTAAAAGCATAAGGAATGTTCTTCATTTGTTCCTGCTCAAGATCATTCTTCGGTCGCTGCCCCAAATTGAACCTATCCCCTTTCATAATGGGAGCTATACTTGGTGAACAATCCTTCATCCAAAATCTCTCTAAAACTTTGTTGATATAGGTCTCTTGAGATGAACCCAAAAGGCCTCGAAATCTGTCTCTATGTATCTTAATGCCAATGACATAAGTCGCATCACCCATATCCTTCATGTCAAAGTTTTCAAAGAGAAATTGTTTCATCTCATGTAGCAAACCCTTTATCATTGGTTGCAAGTAAAATGTCATCCACATACAGAACATGGAAACAAATCTTACTCCTACTAACTTTCTGATATATATATATATATATATATATATAATGTTCTCCACGAAACCAAATGAAGAGATAACATCATGAAACTTCAAATACCACTGACGAGATGCTTGTTTCAATCCATATATGGATTTCTTAAGCTTGCATACCAGATGCTCACCACCACTAGAGGAAAATCCTTCTAGTTGTTTCATGTAAACCTCTTCCTCTAGATTTCCATTGAGAAATGTTGTTTTCACATCCATTTGTTGCAACTCTAAGTCAAATGTGCAACTAATATCATAATGATATGAAGAGAATCTTTCTTAGATACAAGAGAAAAAGTCTCCTTGTAATCAATTCCTTCCTTTTGAGTAAATCCTTTAGCAACGAGTTTTGCTTTATATCTTTCAATGTTGCCCAATTAATCCTTCTTTGTCTTGAAGACCCATTTACATCCAATGGCTTTTGCACCATTAGGCAACTCAACAAGATTCTAGACTCCGTTAAATGCCATAGAATTCATCTCATTTTTTATAGCATCATACCATAAATTTGACTCTTTGCAACTTATGGCTTGTGAAAACGTTTCAGGATCATCTTCGGCTCCAATGTCGTAGTTCGATTCTTGCAAATACACAACATAATCACTAGGTATTATTGTTTTTCTTACTCTAGTAGATCTCCTTAATGTTGTATCAACATTTTCCTAAGGATCACATTGCTCAATAGGTTGTTTAACAATTTCTGGCGAATCTTGAACAACTTGATCTATTGGATTGTCATCGGCAATTTATGGAACTTCAATGATTGGTTGTCGATCACCTGTTTGAACTTGAGGGGCGCTGTGAATGACAATCAATCTATCACTTGAAGTTGATGGTTGAGCATTAATATGATATTTTTCAGAAGAAATGTCCTAAAATCGATCGTTCCCACTAATCAAGTCATTCTCAAGAAACTTAGCATTTCTTGACTCCACAATCCTAGTGTTCTGAGATGGATAGTAGAATCTATACCCTTTAGACCTTTCGGTATATCCAATGAAATACGCACTAATGGTCCTTGGGTCTAGTTTCTTCTCTTGTGGGTTGTAAACTCTTACTTTAAACGGGCATCCCCAAATATGTATATGTCACAAACTCGATTTCCAACATTTCCATAATCCAAATGGCGTCTTGGGGACAACCTTTGTTGGAACTTGGTTCAATATATACACTATCGTTTTAAGAGCTTTAGTCCACAAGGATTTAGGAACCTTGGAGTTGCTACACATACTCCTAATCATGTCCATTAATGTTCAGTTTCTTCTTTTAGTCACACCATTCTAGTCTGGGGAACCAGACATGGTGTATTGAGCAACTATCCCATGTTCTTGAAGAAACTTCACAAAGGGACAAGGTGCTTGTCCATCCTCACTATATCTACCATAATGTTCTCCACTTCTATTCGTTCTCACGATCTTTATTTGCTTTCTGCATTGTTTCTCTACTTCAACCTTAAAAACTTTAAAAGCACCCAATGCTTCATTCTTGTTATGAACAAGTAGATATACATGTATCGTGAGTAATCACCTATGAAGGAAATGAAGTATTTTGGACCATATGCGTCCATGTTTGGACAACAAATATCTGAATGTATGATCTATAATATGTTTGTGCTCCTCTTGGCACCCTTCTTAGACTTGTTGGTCCACTTTCCCTTAATGTAGTCCATACAAGTGTGAAAATCAGTAAAATCTAAAGTACTGCGTACTCGATCATTTACTAATATCTTAATTCTCTGTATGGAGATATGTCCCAATCTCTGGTGCCACAACATAGAGAAATCTTCATTCATAACACATCGTTTTGCAGTAGTGTGAACATGCATAGTGTTATTAGTGGTATCATTTTGCAAATTGATAGAGAAAATACCATTAGACAATGTACCATTTCCAACAAGATTAGATTTATAAAACAAATTAAAAGATGTCTCATAAAAACTAAAGAAATAATCCAAAGGTACAACTCTTGAAACTAAAATCAAATTCCTAGAGAAACTTAGAACATAAAATGTCTTTTCTAAATTCAGAATAAAACCACTACTTAAAACTAAATTGCATGTTCCAACAGCCTCCACATGTGAATGCATCTTGTTTCCTAAATAAATGCATTGCTCACTTGGCATTGGCTTTCCTAGGTTTCGCATTCCCTACAAGGTATTCAAAACATGGATTGTAAAACCAAAATCAATCCACCATGTGTTATAAATAACATCAACCATATTAGATTCATAACAAACAAATGAGATTGGTTTATCTTTCTTCTCAAGCTATTTCTGGAATTTGGTGCAATCCTTTTTCATGTGCCCCTTTTTCTTGCAGAAGAAGCACCTATTGACCTTCTTGATTCCACCTTGGGTGATATTTTACCTTTCTCTTTCTTTTTGGCCTAATTATGATCCTTTCCTTCCATTGCCATTAATTCACTCTCACCCAATTTCATTTTCAGTCTTCCGTCCTTTTGAACACACATGGTCAGAAGCTCATTAATTGACCACTTATCCTTGTATGTGTTGTAGGAGATTTTGAAGGGTCCATATTGTTGTGAAAGAGTGTTCAAAATAAAGTGCACAAGGAAGGAGTCAAACATTTCAACCTCAAGTGTCTTCAATTGTGCCATAATGTCCCTCATCTGTATTATGTGCTCTCGTACACCATTCACATCGATAAGCCTTAAGGATGAAAACTTCATTGTTAGGGTGCTAGTAAGTGTCTTATCTGAAGTCACAAATTGTTCATCAATAGCCTTCAGTAATCCGTTCACATTGTCATGCTGATCGACATAACCACGAATACCATCAGAGATTTTGGTCTTTATGAACATCATACTAAGGCGATTTGATCGGTCCCATTGTTCATAAAAAGCCGTTTCTGTTGTAGTGTTGGTGTCAGTAATGGTTGGTTTGTCTTTCCTGATAGCATAATCAATGTCCATGCACCCTAAATGAAGGAGAATTCTCTCATTCCAAACCTTATTGTTATCACCTTTCAATTCGAGAATGTCACATTTTATATTAGATAAATTCGTAGGTTGCATGACTGCACAAAAATTAAACATACATGTTTATAATTCAAAATTGAGACTAATAAGCATATATCATGTTTTACCAATGTAACTCATGTTCCAAAATTATGAATCTAGTGACATAAAATTTGCTTGTGGGCTAAAGTTCTAATTCAATTAGATCCATGTAAAACCTTATGATAAAACTATCAAATTGTGTTCCATTTCCTAATTTCTGTGGGTAATTAAGAAATATAATTTGATATTCCATCCTAATTAATCATATAAATACAATAAAAAATTCTTATGGGATAAAATTTTATTATATCAAATATAATTAATTACCCGTAATGTCATTTTCCTATATATGATCCTAAAACACTTAATATATAATTTTGCATAATTAAAGCTGTTGTGGCTACTTCTTAATTAATTAAAATTATATGGATCACTTGACATTTAATTAATTCACAAGAAAAGCTTATATAAATTCTATGAAACCATAAGCAATATGTACACAAAACTCAATATCAATATATTATTCAACTCAATATTGCATGTGTAATAAAACAATGAATCATACACACAAAATTATAAAATAAATATTATAAGTACATAAATATCTAAAATTAAATCCATAAAGAGCCTTTAAGAATAAATTTAATGTGCAAAATTATTTAATTTAATGTTGTATGCATAATAAACCATAAAAATATACATTCAACTCACAAAAATAAATAATCTAGCACATAAAATATCCATAAAGAAACCCATAAATTAACATATCTTAAAACACTAAATTTATGAATTTCAAAAAAAACAAAAAAAATTAAAGATTGCTGTTGGAATGAGTCAAACCTGGGCAATGGTTGAAGAAAAGCAAGGTCGAGACCAACTAGGCTACTGCTCCTTTTCTTATTTCTTTTTTACTTATTTCTTACTTGTTTATAGACAAAACGACAAGCCTAGTCGTCTTCTACCTTCAATAGGGTCTGTTCGACCCATTTGCAACCTGAAATGAAACCCGACAGTTTTCATGTATTCCAGACAGCAGATTAACGATTTAAAATACTAAAATGTTAGAAATCTCATCTCCTAATGATTTTTAACCATATTTTTCATCAAAAACTTCTAAAAACCATAAACTCCAAAATACCAAAGTCAATGTATTTTTTTTATTGAAAAACATAGATTGTAAAATGAATAAAGCAGAGACATACATTGCTCTGATACCAACTGATGGACATAAATAAACTAAACATGCTCATAACAATCCTTAAATAGCAATTAGATCATAAGCAGAATTGAAAATAGATCGAAAACATACATCTCGTCATTGTCATTCTTACAGGTTAAAACAGTGTCTTCAATTTTTCAGGTTTCAGGTGCTTCTAAACCTTTCTCAACCTCCACTTAGACGGTGTTTTTTAAGATTGAAAGAGATTGAAGGCTTAGGGAACCCTACCCTTTAGTGCTATACCCCTTTTTAAAGACTCTCTCCATCACAGAACATGGGGTAGTAATGTGAATGCAGTTTTGAATGTTAATCCTCGTTCCTAAATTGATGGAATGAATGTGGACCACATTCTGAATCACATCTTCAGTTTATTATCAAAGATCCAGGAGATACAAAATCCCAACATCATCTTCTTCTTTGCAAAGAAAACACCTATTGACCAAAGACTACCCTTATTTTTTAAGCTGATCTAAAGTAAAAAAAAATTCCCCAAGTTATCTCCCATGCAAAAAAAAAAGTCAACTTTCAAAGAGACCCACAAATTCCAAACTACCCACCTTGGAAATGACAAAACAACCTCCAATTCCAAATCAGCATATAAATGACTCACGGAGAACTTATTATTGTGCAAGTTCATTCACACCAACTTATCTTCCTCCTCTCCATCAACTGCCTTTCCTTGCAACTTGAAAAATAAATCATCAACTTCATCCACTTCCCAATCATTCAAAGAACATGAGAAACAAGGGTTTCAATGACCTCTATCCCCATGTTGAACCTAAAGATCCACCACCCAAGCCTCTTGTGCAACAACTAAGGCATATAAAAAGGGGAAAGAAACACACAACGGTTCATCCCCACCTTGTTTATTAGTCTAAAACTTCACCCTCCTATCACCTACTATAGAAGAAAAAAAAAACCCAAGAAAGTGTTTCGTTCCTTCCTAATGGATTTCCAAAGCTTGACTCCATACCCAACTCTAACTTCACCAAAACACCCCCCACCATCTTCCTTTCTATATTTGCCACTAATCAATCATGTCCAAAAGGCACCTTTTTCAGTGGCATACCACCAACTCCATTTGCACAAAAATGCCTTATTTAATAGAGACAAATGTTGAATCCCTAACCTGCCCTTGCTCTTCTCCAAACATGTTGAATTTTGTGTGAATAACCCTAATTTGTTAGGTTTTTTATTTTGTATTCAAACCAAGATTTGTTTCCCACTTTCTATTTTGATTTTTTTTTTCCTTTTCTTAGGCATGTATCTCCTAGATTGTAGCTAGATTTTTATTTGGTTGATTTGATTCTTAGCATTTATAATTTTAATGTTGTACATGCTTTGAAGAGAGATATAGAAATATACCAAGTTTTCTGCATGATATCAAAGCGATTTCCCACTAGGATCAACACCTATTCTCTAGCGCTTGTTTTTTTCGGCAACAAGTGACCTAAACCCCCTACTGCTATCTCACCATGAATGGTCTTCTCCAACCTAGTCGTAATTTGTCTTAGGTTCATCAGTCCAGTCTAGATGTGATTCAATCTTGTCACAAATTGATCTAACCCAAACAAATCTTTCGGAATGACTACCAATAGTCAACAATCAATCTCTGAAGTCAACTCTAGGTTGGAGATTGTCACTTCCAATGACCACAGAGGATCCAATGGCTCTTTTCTTCCCATCACAAGTCACAAGTTGAAAGAGAATAACTATCTCTAATGGTCTTAGTCTGTTCTTATGTTTATCAGCAGCAAGGATAAGGATGGCTACCTTACCATAGAAATTGTTCAACCCAAAAGTGATGATCCCAAATTCCGAACTTGGAAGACAAAGAATAATATGGTCAAATCATGGCTTATCAATTCCATGACCAACGAGATCGGTGAAAACTTTCTTATTTACAAGACTGCAAAAGAGATGTGGGATGCGGTTAAAGAAACATATTCCACTAAAGAAAATATAGTAGAACAGGTTGATATCGAGAGTGTTCTTCATGATCTCCGTCAAGGGGATTTAACCATCACCAATTACTACAATATTGTTGGTCATCACTTGCAACAATTGGATGTTTACAAGGAGTATGATTGGAATTGCCTTGAAGATGCTACCAAGTATCAAAAGATTGTGGAGAAAAAATGGCTTTTCAAGTTCTTATTGAGCCTCAACAAGGGCCTTAATGAGGTCCGCAGGAGGATCATTGGTACTAAACCCCTTCCAAGAATCCATGAAGCCTTCACAGAGGTAAAAAGAGATTTATATATATATATATATATATATATAATGTCGATTAAAATGACTAATTCATGAATCTAAATGATGAATCAAAAAATTATATGGAATCATGAAAGAAGGAAAGATCCTTCAGATCTAGTCATACCATTACATTATATTGACAATTTCAAAAAACTATTGATACTATCATTTTAAAAGTAACAACTTCTGTGTCGATGACACAATAATATACTCTTGGTATGAATTAATAAAGTACATTATGTAGCACATTGCAAATCTGCTTTGGATTAAAAATTTGTAGAATTGTGAACTCTTCACTTGAATATCCCGTAAAAGTGTTTCCTTATAAGGTTCAACCACTATATCCTGACCAATTTTTTTAATATTTTCAAATTGTGACGATGGTGCTAAATGATATTGAATTAAAGAAGACTCAACTAACTTCTCTAAATCCTCTAAATTTGGGTTGTTTGAAATGTTACAACCTTTTCCATCCATAACCATATATCTTATTTGTTCTCTTTCAATTGCATCATGATAACTAAAAAAAATGACCAAATATCACCATCATGATTTTCATCATTAGGAATTCAAACACCTTATTTCTATCATTTTAGAATATCCTCAACTTGCATACTATCATTAGCATATTCTCTTTATTTGACTTTTTATTTATCATTTGTTACTTTATGTTTAAAAGTAAACAGAACTGAAACACTATCAAGACTATCACTTTCTAGAAGTAACAAATATGTGAAGTTATTAGTCGATGAATTCATTTATTTCTTTGTTAAATTTTTTAGAACGAAATGGCTTCTTTTGACTTCTATTGAACAAACTACCATTGGAGAATTTAGTGGATATGATTAGTTTATATGAAAGTGATTAAGGACCTTTTCTGTATATGTTAATTGATGGACTAACATTCCCTTTAAAAACTTCTTAATTTGCCAGCCAAAACAAAAAATTTTCCCTAAGTCTTTTATTTCAAATTCTTTTTTCAAAAAATTAGCAATTTTATGAGTTCTTCAAGAGTTCCCATAGGATTCAAATCATCAACATACATTTGCAATAATTGTAACATGCATGAGACACATATCTTGTTCTTTTGAAATTGAAAAATTAATTAAAATCAAAATGTGATTATATCTATGACAAGAGAATATGTTTCCTCGTTGGCAATACTAGGTCTTTATGAGAAACCTTAAACTACAAATCGTGATTTATATCTTATGAATTCATTTTTCTTATTGTGTTTTCATACAAAAACTTTTTTATACCCAAGAGACTTTACGTCTTCAAGCATTTGGACTATAAGTCCAAATATTTCTTGTTTTGTGTAACGAGTTTAGCTCTGTTTGGATTATTTCTTTCCATTTTGGCCAATCATGTCTATAACGATATTCATCCATAATTTTTAGTTTGGGATTTGTAAAAAGACTAGGAAAAATCATTTTAAGCCCTAGATCATTAAGGTACATGCAAAACTATCCTAGACATCTCTAAATCCATACAACAAAAGTATTAACATATAAAAAAAATGTAGATCTTGGAGTATAAATAAAATACATGTGATATGGATATTCTTGGATTAGTTCTAATCAATGAAGAGGTTGGAGTGGATCTCAAATACCTCATGATCTTTTACCCAATGACTCTCTTTCCTCAACCTTAGCATGTGAAAATGGTGGGAATCCTCTCTATGGGGATAGAGGTCAGGGTTTTCTCTCTTTGGAAGACTGAATAACAAAGGATATAAACCTTAAACCCTTTATGAGGTTTATATAGCCTTACTTGTGATTTTAAGTGACTTAAGTTCATTTTAGGCTTGGGTCACTTAATCTAACCCACAAGTCCTAATTAATTAATTAGCCACAAGGTCACTTAATCTTATGTAACCTTGTGTTTTTACCAAAATGTTCTTATACACACACACACACACACACATATATATATGAATAAAGAGCACAATCATCCTTGAAATAATATGTCACCAAGGAGTAAGACCTTGTATGAGGACCACTAGGACCTGTAGGAAAACATGGGCTCCTATAAAATCCAATTTTAAAGTTGACTCAACATTCCACTACAAAAAATCAATTGCACTTTTATGATATTAAATTAAGATATAAAGCTTAAGTCCAAAAACTACTAACCACTGCATGTACACTCTCTATGAATTGGTGTTCGTAATCTAATAAGGTGAATCATATCAACTTCTTAAGATTACCTCCATAATCCTTGAGTTTTAAATTCTCTTATTTTATCATCAACTAACATACTCTAACTCTCTAAAAGCATATGTCATATTCCACTTAAGGAATTACTACAACCATTGTTTTCATGATTGCATGTTCTTAGGATCACCTAATAGGAGACTCATTGTCTTAAACCCATGAGATATTATAGTGTCTATCTTGAGAATACTTATTAACACCAACCTTAACCAATAGTGACCTAATCAGTTATAGCTCCTTAAGGCCTTGTTATCCCCACTTCAATAGCACAAAAGGTTGCTTATGAGGCCCTAGCTGAGAAGGATGAGATTCGAGCCATGGAGTAAGAGCTTTTAGTCACTGAGAATGACTTCCCAAAGCTAGCTTTGCGTGGCTAACATAGCCAATGACATAAGGGGCCTTATCATACATCTTTTATCATATCTTCTTCATTTGACAATCCCTTGCTTCAGGAGGTTATGGACTCAATTTCAAGTCTACATTTGAAGATAGACGATCATGATGCATGTTTTCTGTTGGGCTTTGTGGAGCCTAGTTTTGTTTTATCCAGTTTGATGACCCGACCCGAATAATATTGCATGGTTTTTTAATGGGAGATTTACTGAGACTTAGTCCATGGAGCGAAGGCTTGGGCCGATAGGTCCGTTTAGCCCATTGTGGAACCGCTTTTTGTAATTAGGGTTTTTTAATGTGGTGGGGTTGCTGTGTTATATATAGAGAGAAAATATTGTAGGTGCAAGTTGTACTCTGTATTCTTCCCTAATAATAGTGATATCCCTACAACTCCGTGGACGTAGGCAAATTGCCGAACCACGTAAACACTGTCTTGTGCGTGTGATTGTTTTTCTTTGGTGTGTGTTTTCTCTATTTTTTTTTTCTCACAGGTTGGGAATTCGGTTTAAATTCCCTTCAACTGGTATCAGAGCCTAGGGTTAGGTTTGAGTGGGAGCAATGATAGAGGAAACAGGAAAGACGTCTAGAATAGAAAAGTTTGATGGCACTAACTTTGTGTATTGGAGGATGCAGATTGAAGATTATCTCTATGGGAAGAAATTGCATCTGCCTCTTTTGGGGATAAAACCTGAGAGTATGAGGGTTGAGGAATGGGCACTTCTTGACAGACAGATTCTAGGAGTTATTAGGTTAACTCTGTCTAAGTCTGTTGCACACAATGTTGTAAAGGAAAAAACCACAACAGATCTGATAAAGGCTTTGTCCAGTATGTATGAAAAGTCGTCCACAAATAATAAGGTGTATCTGATGAAGAAATTGTTCAATTTAAAGATGACAGAGAATGCATCAGTAGCACAACATCTGAATGAATTTAATATAATCACAAATCAATTGTCGTCTATAGAAATTGATTTTAATGATGAGATTTGTGCTCTCATCGTCTTGGCTTCTTTGCCAAACAGTTGGGAGGCAGTGAGGATGGCAGTAAGCAATTCTACGGGAAAAGAAAAGCTCAAGTACAATGATATAAAAGATTTAATTCTGGCTGAGAAGATTCGCCAAAGAGATGTAGGCGAAACCTCAAAATCTGGTTCTACCCTAAACCTTGAGACAAGAGGCAGAGGTAATGACAGAAATTCAAACCGGGGTAGATCAAAATCCAAAAATTCTAATCGAAACGGAAGCAAACCTAGATCAGGCCAACAAGTACAATGTTGGAATTGTGGGAAAACAGGTCACTTTAGAAGGCAATGCAAAAGTCCTAAGAAGAAGAATGAAAATGATTCTGCTAATACTGTAACAGAAGAGGTACATGATGCATTACTTCTTGTAGTAGACAGTCCACTTGATGATTGGGTTTTAGATTCAGGAGCTTCGTTTCATACCACTCCACACTAAGAAATCATACAGAATTATGTTGTAGGTGATTTTGGTAATGTGTATTTGGCTGATAGTTCAGCCTTGGATGTTGTGGGTCTGGGAGACGTCCGGATATTGTTGCCCAATGGTTCTGCTTGGTTACTGGAGAAGGCTCGACATATTCCTTACCTGAGGAGGAATTTGATTTCTATTGGACAACTTGATGATGAAGGACATGCAATACTATTTGTTGGTGGTACTTGGAAGGTTGCAAAGGGAGCTAGGGTATTGGCTCGTGGAAAGAAGACTGTTACTCTGTATATGACCTCATGTCCAAGAGACACAATTGTAGTTGCTGATGCAAGTACTGATACAAGCCTATGGCACCGCAGACTTAGTCACATGAGTGAGAAAGGGATGAAGATGTTGTTGTCAAAAGGAAAACTACCAGAATTAAAGTCCATTGATTTTGACATGTGTGAAAGTTGCATCTTAGGAAAGCAAAAAAAGGTGAGCTTCTTGAAAACTGGCAAGACACTGAAGGCTGAAAAATTGGAACTAGTACACACTGATTTGTGAGGGCCTTCTTCGGTTGCATCCCTTGGAGGTTTAAGGTACTACATCACTTTTCTTGATGAGTCAAGCAGAAAGGTATGGGTTTATTTTCTGAAAAATAAATCTGATGTATTTGAAACTTTTAAGAAGTGGAAGGCCATGGTTGAGACAGAAACAGGTTTGAAAGTAAAATGTTTGAGGTTAGATAATGGAGGGGAGTACATAGATGGAAGATTCAGTGAGTATTATGTTGCACAGGGAATTAGGATGGAGAAAACCATTACTAGGACACCACAGCAGAATGGTGTGGCTAAGCGTATGAACAGAACTCTCAATGAGCGTGTTAGAAGTACGAGGTTGCACGCTGGACTACCAAAAACTTTTTGGGCTGATGCTGTTAGCACTACAACTTACCTAATAAACCGAGGACCATCGGTTCTCATGGAGTTCAAACTTCCTGAGGAGGTTTGGAGTAGTAAAGAGGTAAAGTTTTCACATTTAAAAGTTTTTTGTTGTGTTTCTCATGTTCATATTGATTCTGATGCTCGTAGTAAACTTAATACAAAGTCTAAAATACGTTTTTTCATTGGCTATGGTGATGAGAAATTTGGCTATAGGTTTTGGGATGAACAAAATAGGAAAATCATCAGATGTAGAAATGTGATATTTAATGAACAGGTTATGTACAAGGACAGGTCAACTGTAGTGTCAAATGTTACAGAGATAGATCAAAAGAAATCTGAGTTTGTCAACTTGGATGAATTGACTGAAAGTACTGTCCAAAAAAGGATTGAAGAAGATAAGGAGAATGTAAATTCACAGGTAGATCTGAGTATACCTGTAGCTGAAGTTCGCAGATCTTCCATGAACATTAGACCTCCACAGCGTTATTCACCTATTTTAAATTATCTCCTGTTGACTGATGGTGGTGAGCCAGAGTGTTATGATGAAGCCTTGCAAGATGAGAATTCAAGCAAGTGGGAGTTAGCCATGAAGGACGAGATGGATTCCTTGTTGGGGAATCAGACATGGGAACTAACTGAATTGCTAGTAGGAAAGAAGGCTTTGCACAACAAGTGGGTATACAAATTAAAGAATGAGCATGATGGTAGCAAACGTTACAAGGCCAGATTAGTTGTTAAAGGGTTCCAGTAGAAGGAGGACATTGACTACACAAAGATATTTTCTCTAGTTGTGAAGATGTCAACAATCAGACTTGTACTGGGAATAGTGGCTGCAGAAAACTTACATCTTAAGCAGTTAGATGTGAAGACAGCATTCCTTCATGGTGACTTGGAGAAAGACCTTTACATGATTAAGCCAACAGGGTTCATTGTTCAAGGACAAGAGAATCTAGCCTGCAAACTGAGAAAGAGCTTGTATAGCCTTAAACAAGCTCCTAGACAATGGTATAAGAAGTTTGACAGTTTTATGCATAGAATTGGGTTCAAAAGATGTGAAGCTGATCACTGTTGCTATGTTAAGTCTTTTGATAATTCTTACATCATATTACTATTGTATGTGGATGATATGCTTATTGCAGGGTCTACCATTGAGAAGATTAATAATCTGAAGAAGCAATTGTCCAAACAATTTGCAATGAAGGATTTGGGAGCTGCAAAGCAAATCCTTGGTATGAGAATCATTAGAGACAAGGCTAATGGTACATTGAAGCTTTCACAGTCAGAGTATGTGAAAAAAGTTCTCACCAGGTTCAACATGAATGAAGCTAAACCAGTGAGCACACCCTTAGGTAGTCATTTCAAACTAAGCAAAGAATAGTCACCGAAGATAGAAGAAGAAAGGGACCATATGAGCAAGGTGCCCTATGCCTTAACTATTGGCAGCTTGATGTATGCTGTGGTGTGTACAAGGCCAGACATTGCACATGCAGTGGGAGTTGTGAGTAGATTCATGAGTAAGCCTAGAAAGCAGCATTAGGAAGCAGTCAAGTGGATTCTAAGATATCTGAAGGGTTCATTAGATACATGTCTTTGCTTCACAGGTGCAAGTTTGAAACTGCAGGGTTATGTAGATGCTGATTTTGCTAGTGATATTGATAGTAGAAAGAGTACTATTGGGTTTGTTTTTACTCTAGGTGGTACAGCTATATCATGGGCTTCAAATCTATAGAAAATTGTTACTTTGTCTACTACAGAAGCTAAGTATGTTGCAGCAACTGAAGCTAGAAAGAAGATGATTTGACTACATGGTTTCTTAGATGAATTGGGTAAGAAGCAGGAGATGGGCATTCTACACAGTGACAGTCAGAGTGTAATTTTTCTTGCCAAAAATTCAACTTTTCATTCAAAGTTGAAGCATATACAAACAAAATACCACTTTATCCATTACCTTGTTGAAGATAAACTGGTAATACTTGAGAAGATTTGTGGATCTAAGAACCCGACAAACATGTTAACTAAGGATGTCACTATTGAGAAGTTGAAGTTGTGTGTAGCTTCAATTGGTTTTCTAACTTGAGGACAAGAGGATGAGTTGCAGGGATGAAGGATTGTTTCTTGAAGGATAGTGGTTTGATATTGGTGATTGAACTAGACTCCAAGTGGGAGATTTGTTGGGCTTTGTGGAGCCTAGTTTTGTTTGATCCGGTTTGACGACCCGACCCGAATAATATTGCGTGGTTTTTTAATGGGAGATTTACTGAGGCTTAGTCCATGGAGTGAAGGCTTGGACCGATAGGCCCGTTTAGCCCATTGTGGAACCGCCTTTTGTAATTAGGGTTTTTTAGTGTGGTGTGGTTGCTGTGTTATATATAGAGAGAAAACATTGTATCCGCAATTTGTACTTTGTATTCTTCCTTGATAACAGTGATATCCCTACACTCCGTGGACATAGGCAAATTGTCGAACCACATAAATACTGTCTTATGCATGTGATTGTTTTTCTTTAGCGTGTGTTTTCTCTATTTTTTTTTGTTTCTCACAAGTTGGGAATTCAGCTTAAATTCCCTTCAATTTTCATGGGATTGAGGGCCAATTAGCTTACATTATATTTTGGATCCATTTTCAGAAGGTCTCGAGCTCTACTTCTCTGCTACCACGCTTTGCTCTTAATGCTTAGTTGCTTGCTTTCCTGTTTGTTTTTGTTTTTCTTTGGTTTGGATGTATGCTCTCTATTTCCATATTTTTGTATCAAGAACCTGTGGATCCATTCTCAGAGGGCCTCGAGCTCTACTTCTCCACTAACACTCTTTGCTCCTAATGCTTAGTTGCTTGCTTTCCTATTTGTTTTTGTTTTTCTTTGGTTTGGATGTATGCTCTTTATTTCCATATTTTTGTATCCAAAACCTATGGTATATATATATATATATATCATATTTCCTTATTGCCTTTTAGTCTCCTTTCCTACTTACCTTGTTTTGCCCATTTTATGACAAAAATGGGGAGAATTGGGATAGAAAGAGACCTAGAAGGAGAATTGTTAAATGGGTTTTAAGGAAAGACATTCTATATAGGCCGAGGAAGATTCATCTAGGGGAAGATAATATATAAAAGATAAAAATGGGGAAAGTTTAAGTTTTTAGAGGGAAAATTTTTTAGGAAAAGTATTGATTGCAATATTACAAGAAGTTACTTGAGACGTTGGGGGAAACTAAATTTGAGATATTAAGGGGAACCAAATTACCTATTGGTTATATGTTTTAAAATTTTGATACACTTAACATAAATATTTCCTATGATATATATCTTTGTGATATGTTAAACTCTCTCGAATCTGTAGTAGAAGCTTGTTCTCATGGTCCTTATTGCATATATTTTGGTTGGTGAAAGCACTTAGTGCTCTTATTGTTCAATTGTTGCTTGCAAAGCTTTTTTTAGATTTCGTTGATTTACATGTAATCAAATATATTTCTTTTTGGATTTTGCACATTGGTTTCCTTACAATATTGTTTGCTTCCTTAATAACATTCAATGCATTGATTGTATTTTCTCACTACTTTGTTTTGCTTACTCGATTATATTTTATCCCACACATTGTTTTACCTTTGGTATAGTTGTTTGTATGTGTGCAGTTTATAGGACTGGGAGGTAAGTACTACAAGTTAATGCATTGCCCTTGAATCATTTTTTTATATGAACGTATTTGAGTGTCATGCAAACTCCATTATGAGAGTCTAGGAGGGATTATGTAATGATGTTTTGTCATAAAATTGCCAAAGGGGGAGATTGTTAGGATAATGAGTCTAGATTGTATGTTAGCAATTTTATTCCAATTATTTTCTAGCTTAAGAAACTTTTTAAATGGTGACTTACTCTTTATCGAAGATTCAAGGTTATTGTTCGCTCAACCGGAAAGTCAGTTAAGTTTATAAAAGTTTAGGTTATGTGAAGTTAGGCATTTAAAGGGTTAAAAGTGGATTAATAATTTTTTTCTAGAATTAAAAATGCTTAAATTAATATTTTGAAAATGTAGGGGATGCTCAAGTGTTGGAATTGCTCAAGCGCTTATCTAGAGCTTAAGCACCCGAGGAGCTCGAGCAATGGGTAAGTGCGTTCGTGCACTTGTCCTGAATCTACCATAATATGGTAGAATATTTTTTGAAAATTCACAAAAACTCTTTTTAGAAAATTTGGGATACCAATATGATAAGGTTTAAAGGTTTATATAAGCCTTACTATAACCTTTTTAGGGTTAGACACTTACAAAGGGATTAAGCCTAACTTGTCATACCATTCTCAATCTCTCAACATGGATTCAAAGCGTTGAATTTAGGTTATTAGAAGACCTACATCTCTTTAGTGAGGCTAAGGAGTATTCATTGGAGCAATTGGAGATTGTTGCATCATAGACATAGATCAAGTTGTAGGTTGTGGAGAGTAAGTCTATAAGGTAAATCATCCAGGTGATTCTATATGACTTGATCTCATATAATAGATTTAGATTTGAGGTCTTAAACACTATGATTTTTTATCTCCATAGTTAGTGTGAGGGTTTTCCATATAAAAAAATTTTGTCCCTTGCATACTTTGATTATTTTGATTATACCGATTGTCTTTAATATCTTACAAGTTTAAATTGGGTTAATTTATTCAATTTTTTTATTGTAATATATTAAAATATACTCATTCAAGCCCTCCTCGAGTGTTACCCTATTGGACATAGGTTTTTCAATATTCATCTTAATAATGACTTTTTTAGGATAAAAATGCCCTTTAGTGAAATAGTTTAATTACCCTTAAGGGAAAAATATACATTCATCTCCCTCCTTAGTGTTTGATACATTAAGGTCGAACATTTGCATGATGTTCGATAAACTAAGGCCTCACATTTGCACAACTTGTAGCCTTCTAGGTTTGAGCCCCTTCTTAGTGTTTGACACACTAAGATTGAACATTTTGACAGTCTCTGACTTTCCAAATCTAGACACCATGAAAGGAGTTTTTGTTTTTGTTTTTGTTTTTGTTTTTTAATTTCTCTTTTATGTGTGTGTGTGTGTGTATTTTATGATTTCTCACTTCTAAATCATTTCTAAATTCTTCATAAATGTTTTTCAACTATTTTTATAAGTCTTTTTTGTCAAAATTTACATAAAGAATAAACCTTAAAAATATTTTCTTATGAGGTTTGTTATTAAGAAAAAAAAGTTTGATGGAAAAAGAAAAAGATGAGTGTGGAAGGGAATAATGAGAAGGGTGTTTTAGGTATATTAGAAAATTGTAGGTGGATGTATTAATAAGGTTAATACTTTAAAGTGTATGCATAAATAGGAGAGATGTAAACAGAAATTTAGTGGATTCAAATATAATTTTCTCTTAACCTTTTTAAGAATCTTAACCTTCTCTTTCTCAATCTCAATATGTTGAAGTCATTGAATCAATCTCTAACCAGAATTACAAAACATTAATCCTTTGTTTTTTTTCAAATTCCTCCTCAAACACCATTTGTAGAATATGATCCAAATTTCCAAAGACTAATTGGGTTGATTTTGAAGACATTAGAAGCATTCAAAGAGATCACCATAAGAATTTTGAGAAATGAGGAAAACAAAACAAATGATGCACTTTTTAAGTATGTTGATAAAGAAACAAAGGTGAAAAGGTAAGTCAAGTAAGTTGGCAAAAACAAAAGAAAAAAAGTAAAGGAAGAAGGAAGAAGTTGCCACACCTCATCTTTTTTATTTATTTATTTTTTATTTTTATAACTTAGTGCACCTTTTTGTTAATTTTAATTGAACTTGCTATGAAATAATCTACTCCTAATTATCTTCAAATTGTTACTAATTAAATTAGTCAAAAACATTAAATTCCCTTAATCCTAATTATGATTTTATATACATAATTAATTATTTATAATTAATATAATCTCAAAATATATTAATCTTAACTAATAATTTCTTAGTATTTTTTATTAATGCATTAGTGATAATATAAGATTAATTAATATTTTATTAAATATTCTATTTAATTAAAACTATTTAGGTTTTGTATATAAAAATTTGAAGAAAATGATGAGATAAGATAAAGTAAGATATGATAATAAAATAATGAGATACGATAAAGTAAGATAAGGTTATAAATGTAATTTAGGAAGTGTACAAAGATTTTTTTTTTTTTTTAATATAAGATTTAAAAATTGGGGCTTCAAACAAATTTCCCTATTTAGGGTTTGATTTGGAAATTTAGGATTTGATTAGGGAAGTGCATAAAGATTCAAAAAGAAGTTTAAAATTATAGATGAGGTAGCAATTGACACACTTTTTATTTACAAATCATTATTATTATTTTTTTTTTTAGTTATTTAATTAGAATAACTAAATAAGTTTAAACAAAAGAAAATCAATATATTAAATTAAATTAATTTCAAAATCAATAAATTATTTTTATATGCTTTTTAAATTTATTTCACTTAATTTCCTCTATTGTATCAAGATTAAATAATTTTTAAATACATAAAATTCTAACTAAATTTAATTATATTTTATTTTCTTTTATATTTTTTTATAGTGAAACCAAACATGAGAAAATCATTTTCCTTGGGTTATGTTTGGTTTTTAGAAATTTTGAAAGGAAAATATGAGGGAAAGAAAATAGAGAAGAAAAGTGAAAGGAAATAAAAAGTGAAAGAAAATAAAAAAAATAGATTAAAAAATAATTTATTATTTTTAAATGTTTCTTTAAACTTGTTTAACTTATGTTTTTCTATTGTATTAAGATTAAATAATTTCAAAATGTATAAATTTCTAACTAACTTTAATTATATTTGATTTTCTTTTGTATTTTTTTATAATAAAATCAAACGTGTGAAAACTATTTTCCTGAACAATTTTATTTATTTTTATTTCCTTAGTAGTTTCGGGGAAACAAACATATTAGTATTTTTTGGAAATCAAACATAGCCTTAGTGATTATTCAGGAAGATAATAAAAATCTAAAACAAACTTTGTAGAATATTTTAGACATTTTATTTAATTCTTTTAACTATGACATCATTAATCAACCTTGAAAATCTTTCAAGATCCGATAACATCATTCAAGGGATTGTTATGCTCCATTATGGTTAAGTGGTGTCAATGTAATTTAAAAAATGCGAGGGTGGTTAAGTGTAATTGTCAAATAGTCGAGGGGGTATCCATGTAATTTTCCTCAAATATATATAGACACCCAGGACAAGGTCATATGCAGATGAACAAATGAATTATGCAGATGATTCAAAACAAAGTAGAGGGTTAGAAAATACAGAAGATATCCAACAAAGAAATTTAAAGAGAAGGAACCAAAAAACTTGTTAGTTCATAATAGGCTTAAAACCGACCATGTAGGCGGTATAAAATAGAAAAGAAAATAAAAAACATAAAATTAAATCAAAGCATAATTAAAAACCATCCATATAGGAGGTAATCAAAACATACTTATATATTACATAAGGAGAATATCTTACAATGGACAAGGTAGGAAAGCTTGAAGAAAGCTTGAAAGATTGAAGGCTTAAAGGGATTACATGATGAGAGAGAAAGAAGAGAGAAGGCAGAGCATAAGCTTAGAGAGAGAAACTAGGCTGAAAATAAACCGTGAAAATAAACCGTGCTTACAAATGAGGCCCAAGCCTCCTTAAATAGGCAAAAAGGGAATCTTGAACAGTAACCATGAACAGTAGCCGCCCTTGAATAGTGCTTGAATAGTGAACCGACCTTGAATAGTGCTTGAATAGTGACCCGAGAACAGTAAGAATGAACAGTAGCACAATTGACTTTTTGACCCGGAAACTTGCTTTCGGCTGAAATGACGGCTGTCAGGCATCTTTAAACTGTGTGAACACATGCTTGCTGCTTTTGGTGCAGAAACTGCAAAGCTTGAAATATTCTTAAGGCTTAAATCCTCTAATTGGAGGAAGGATTCCTTCACAGTCATCACCATTGTCTGGAAGGTAGCTTGTTGAATCATCAGATTCTGCATTAGAATTTTCTTGGGAAAAGCTTGAGCTTCCTTCTTCAAGGATTTTCTGGAAATCTTGAGGGGTCTTAGCAGCGGCGAGCATGGCTTGAAACTGTTGTTTTTTGAGGAGAAACTGAGACATATCATCACTGGCTGAGACTTGAGTGGGGTTCTTGAGGAAATACTGCTTGACTACATCAATAGATGCATCATTTTTCAAAGCATCCCACCACTTAGTTTTAAAAGTCCTTCCCAGAGACGGAAAGGCTGCTGATTCGTCTGAAATGATAATATAGTCCCACTGGACTATCCAAGCAAGGCCAAAAATGCTGAAAAAGAATAGTGAAGGGGGAAAAGCTGAAAGTTCTCTAGGGGCATCAAAAGAACTTCTGAATAGCTCAAAACCATCCAGGATGGGCTTAGGAAGAATCTTAATAGTTGGTCCATAATAAGTTCACCAACTGTAGAACCAAAATGGGAAAGAGGAAAGCTGATTCTTAGATGGAAAATAGAACATCCATGAATGATGGAAGTCCCTATTCTGGATCAGAAAAGCATTAAACCATGCTTTCTGATAATCCCAATAATTAAAAAACCTTGGCTTAGATGGTTCAGAAAATTCCCTTGAAAGATTAGGATTTCCACCCCATTGCTTGACAGTAAGAATCTTATAGATATGGCAGGTGGAGAATGCCAAACCTATATTGCTGAATTTGTCAGCATGATGCTTAATCTTAACAGAACCAGTTTCTGTAAGGACTGCTTCATAAAATTCTCTTGTTTTTAAAATATCACCAGAGGGATAATGAAAATTTTCTTTAAAAGCTTTTGCAGCAATCTCTCTGGGGTTTTCAGAGAAAAATTCTCTTTCTATAACCAAAAGAGCTTGATTTAAATCATTTTGCCAATATCTTGATTTTGTTGAAAGAGGTGTGGGGTTGGCAGCCACCACAATTTGCTTGTTTGAAAAAGAAGAGCTTAGTGCTAATTCCTTTTGAGAGGGATTAGCCTTAATGACTTGCTTGAAGGTCTGAGACCCTGAAATAGCTGGGTACTGGGTGGCCTTGACTGGTTTAATTGGATCAGAATGATCATAGTACAAGGTCATCATCTTGTTAGGCACAGGGTTAGAAGAATGAAGCCTTGCTTCTTCTTCTTCAACTTGTTGGCTCCATAGCATTTTATGGGGAGAAGGAGCTTGACTGGATTGGGTTTTCTGGTTAGGAGCTTGGGTATTCTTTTTAGGGGCCATGGTCTCATGAACCCTGCAAATTCCACGAGTTGAGTGATTAGGAATGAAACTTTCTCCTTTAATAAACTTAATTTGAAAATTAGGGTTTAAAATAATCCAATCAGTTAAATCATACTTAAAGGTTATATACTTAATAGTTTTCTCAGATGTGAAAACAACTTTTAAAAATCCTTGATTCAAAATATCAGTTTGAAATCTTGAAATGCATAAAGGAATGCTTAAAATATCATTTATAATGAGATTATGAATGATGTGGGTACCTAATATCTTAGGTGGATCATCTATACTAACAAGATTAATTGCTTGATCACAGAGAGTGACAGGATCAGCAAAATCAAAAAGAATTTCCTTATCAAAAAGCTTTGTTCTTATACCTTGGTTATCTACCCACAAGGGATAAATAGAGCTTAAGAAGGGTATTCCTAGGAGGGCTTTTTCCTTAAGATCCTTAACTAGGACAAAGGTTTGCTTAATACAGATGTCATGATTACGAATATCGACATCTGTTAATTTATACTTAGTGGCAAGTCTTTGGCCATTGGCACCAAATAGAGACTGACTAGTCTCTTCGCATAAAGGAATAGGTACAAGACCTTCTTGAAGGCAATTATCAGACGCTCCTGAATCAATCAAAGCAATAATATTAAGGACAAATATATCTTTGACTACTATAGTAAGGGAGATTTCCCACCTTTGGAAGATAACCCTACTCACAGTATTCAAAAAGGCATCTGTCTCATTATCATTAACTTGAGAAGATTCTGGAATATCCATGAGGTTTCCTTGCTTGACAATTCTATTGATTTGATCTTGAAGATCAGAGAGACCTAGACTTAAGAATTGTCTTAACTCTTTAATCTCCTTTTTATGCTGCTTAATTTCTTCATGAAGTTCCTTAATGCTGACTTCCTTGGGAGACTGTTGGTCAAACCTGTTTAAGATATCATTAAGGTTATAAGGATTAACAGTCTTCTTGACTTCTACCTTAACAACAGATTTCTTAAAAACTTCATAGAGATTTTGCTTAGTCTTTTCATCTTCAACCTTTCTTAAAGTATCAAGGATAAATTCCTGATCGTGGCTTATGACATTTATAGTTTTAGGACGACAATTACAATTACCTTTAATACAAACGGCTTGGTCACTAGAAGGTTGGCTAGAAGCTTCACCACTACTGTCTAGTTGGTTAATGTCATCTTCATTATCTGAATCAGTCCTTGATTCAGAATCTGTGGAGCTTAGCATAACCTTACAAAGCATATTTTTTAGGTCATCTGAGACACTTAAGTTATTAATCTTTTGCTTAACTCTACAATCTTTTTTGTAATGGCCAACTTTCCCACATTTAAAACAGATAATTGGCTTGACGTCTAAAGGAGTTTCTACCTTTTTCTGGGTATCCTTGTTGACTCTTCTTTGGACGTGTCTTGACTGCTTAGTATCATTCATCCTATAGTTGTCATAGGTACCTCTCTTGCTGTGGTAAAACTTATCTTTGCTAGGCTTCCTACTTGGTTCTTGCTTAGAGGGAGGCTTAGTTTCCTTTTGGCTGAAACCAAACTGGCTACAGAATGAACCAAATTCATTCTTGTAGATTTTCTGTTCATTCTTCATTTGTTGCTTAAGCTTGAAGTCATTGCACAACTTAATCCCTTCAGCTGTGACAATGCTTATAATCTCACCATAGGTTAGCTTATCATAAGGGATTTGACCATTATACTGTTCCCTTATCTTGATCCTAATTCTCTCAGAGAAAAGCTTGGGTAATCCTGAGATGAATTTTTCTTTCCAAAAAGACTGGTTACAGTCTGACCTTAGCATGACTTTGGTTAGGAAGACTTCCTTATACCACCTAAAATCATGAAGCTTAGGACACTTAAGGTTGGTTAAGAGATCTGCAGTTTTATCCTTAATTTTTGCAGGATCTCCAATGAAGTGCTTGGATATTGAGTAGATTAGAGTAGCCACTGCATCCTCTATATCTTGGCCATCTTCATCCTTAACAACTTCACTATTCTCATTAATCCTATAGGCTTTAAGGATACTATTTCTATCATCGAAAGTGAGATAATTATCCCACCAACCCTTAAGCTGACCTGTAAACCCAGCAACAATGGTCTGAGCTACAGCATGATCTGGCAGTCTATTGTTTAACTTATAGGCTGTACTAACCATGGTCATTTCTTGAAGCTTAGTGAGTATGTTATACTCGGTCATACCGTCTATGTTCCATTCATAGATAGTACCACTGGTGTATGAGGCTTGAGTATACTGATTTCTTTCCTCAAACTACATGTCAGGAAAAGTAGGTCTAGGATAGTAATTCCTAGTCTTAAAGGTTTCTAAATTATTAATAATTTGATTATGGGGTTCCTCAAACATCTTAATTAGTTCATCAGCTTCTTCTTCTGAACTAATATCACCTTTAACCATATTGATTCTCTCATGAGGCTGGACAGTCAAAGGGGCAATAAGATTATCCTTAATCTTCTGATTAATCCTATCAACAAAGGTTTGGTTGATTTGGGGATTTTCTTGGAATTCCTTAGAAAATTCAAAGGACTTAGTGCTCTTAATGTTATTAACATGCTTACAAGGATAATCTGGATATTCCTCTTGTTTGAAGAGTTCAAACCAAATCCGAAACTTAATATTTTTCTTTTCTTGTCTTAAGTAGGCATAAAATTCTTCTTGGTAAATGGTTCTAATGACCTTAGGGACGGTGCTAAAGAACCAATCGTTCCTTTGCTTATTGACTTCAGAATAGAAGTCTTTTCTTAAGAGATCCTTGTTGATCTCAAAGTCTTCATCACTTAGGCTTATGGTGTTAATCATCTGGGAATAGGTAGGAGACATAACAGGGGACTCATCCTGTTGGGATTCCTCATTTTCCTCAGAGTAAAATGGTCTAGCCACGTTGGTGTGATTTCTGACACCTGTTAGCTTAATATTCTTAGGGTTTCCTGAACTGGATCCTTCTTCTTCCCTAGTGGTTCTAACTGGGATGGAAGAGCTTGAAGCTCTAGAGGGTTCATAAACAGAAACTCTAGGGCTGCTGGAATGTCTGAAAGAGTTGGAGAAAACCAGTTCTCCTTCTCCATCAGGATATTGAACAATTTGTTCAATACTTTCAGAACGCTGTGCTATGGCTGGAACAGCATTAGCAAAATGCCAATTTTCAGGAAATTCAACATCTTTCCACAAGATCTTCTTGGGGATGATGAAATCTGACTTATCTAGCATATCAGAGTGAAAATAGGTGGTCTCACCTTTAGGACTGGTGCAAAGAGCTCCAGATCCCACACTTGTGTTCATGCTCTTATAGGCAAACCTGGTTATGATGGAAACAGGACTGTTTCCTGGTTTGATCTTAAAGCCATGAGTCTTAATATGCAGGACAACTGAATCTAAGATGTCTGCATCTCTTAATCTAACTGTGAAGTTAGGATAGCACTGGAAATAAACTGGGCCATCATTCAGTCCAGCTTGGACTGCGCCTATAATAGAATCTCGATATTCGAGATGCCTATTATCCATTAAACACATGACAATAGAGGTGTTTAAACCTAATCTTGTCAAAGGCTTAGCTGCTACTTGAATCATACCAAAGTGTATGAAATTATAGCCATCTTTCTTATGCTTTTCAATGGATCTGTTATCTAGAAGTCTTAAGACTTGGTCGTCTTGCTCTAAACTGACTGACATTTCAGAGGTCTTGATGGTATAATCTGTGAAGAACTTAAAGGTTCCTTTCTTATAAATTTCTTGATTAGACACCTTGGGTAACTTCCAATCATCTAAATCATTTTGAATCTTAGGATAATTGATCTCTTCACTGTTTACAACAGTATCTTGAGAATCACTAGATCTCCTAGACATGGTTCGGAAAATTGAACTCATTTTAGGGTTTTTGAACTAGAGCCTAATAGCAGATTGACAAACCTGATGAGACGTCACCCCAACCTTCTTACAGCCTAACAAACGCCTATCCCCGGCTAACAACGGCTCAACCGGCAGGGCTCGCGCTCCTAGGCACACTGCTACTTACCCTAGGATAGTCCAAGAACACCCAAAACAAGGCCCAACTTCCCTTCCCCGTGGCTCTGATACCATAGACACCCAAAGTTCCAGAAGCATGTCAAGGTACCTATCAGAGTCCCAGGTAAACCCCGTCAGAGGTGTTACCGTCACCAGCGGGCGGAGAGCCTCACTTCGCCCCACTCAACGAACGCTTGGTCATGAGTGAGAGTTCCCGCTGGTGTCACGCCTGAATTTGGCACGTCAGGTCGAGGGCTCTGATACCATAGACTTTGTTGATCTCAAAGTCTTCATCACTTAGGCTTATGGTGTTAATCATCTGGGAATAGGTAGGAGACATAACAGGGGACTCATCCTGTTGGGATTCCTCATTTTCCTCGGAGTAAAATGGTCTAGCCACATTGGTGTGATTTCTGACACCTGTTAGCTTAATATTCTTAGGGTTTCCTGAACTGGATCCTTCTTCTTCCCTAGTGGTTCTAACTGGGATGGAAGAGCTTGAAGCTCTAGAGGGTTCATAAACAGAAACTCTAGGGCTGCTGGAATGTCTGAAAGAGTTGGAGAAAACCAGTTCTCCTCCTCCATCGGGATATTGAACAATTTGTTCAATACTTTCAGAACGCTGTGCTATGGCTGGAACAGCATTAGCAAAATGCCAATTTTCAGGAAATTCAACATCTTTCCACAAGATCTTCTTGGGGATGATGAAATCTGACTTATCTAGCATATCAGAGTGAAAATAGGTGGTCTCACCTTTAGGACTGGTGCAAAGAGCCCCAGATCCAACGCTTGTGTTCATGCTCTTATAGGCAAACCTGGTTATGATGGAAACAGGACTGTTTCCTGGTTTGATCTTAAAACCATGAGTCTTAATATGCAGGACAGCTGAATCTAAGATGTCTGCATCTCTTAATCTAACTGTGAAGTTAGGATAGCACTGGAAATAAACTGGGCCATCATTCAGTCCAGCTTGGACTGCGCCTATAATAGAATCTCGATATTCGAGATGCCTATTATCCCTTAAACACATGACAATAGAGGTGTTTAAACCTAATCTTGTCAAAGGCTTAGCTGCTACTTGAATCATACCAAAGTGTATGAAATTATAGCCATCTTTCTTATGCTTTTCAATGGATCTGTTATCTAGAAGTCTTAAGACTTGGTCGTCTTGTTCTAAACTGACTGACATTTCAGAGGTCTTGATGGTATAATCTGTGAAGAACTTAAAGGTTCCTTTCTTATAAATTTCTTGATTAGACACCTTGGGTAACTTCCAATCATCTAAATCATTTTGAATCTTAGGATAATTGATCTCTTCACTGTTTACAACAGTATCTTGAGAATCACTGGATCTCCTAGACATGGTTCGGAAAATTGAACTCATTTTAGGGTTTTTGAACTAGAGCCTAATAGCAGATTGACAAACCTGATGAGACGTCACCCCAACCCTCTTACAGCCTAACAAACGCCTATCCCCGGCTAACAATGGCTCAACCGGCAGGGCTCGCGCTCCTAGGCACACTGCTACTTACCCTAGGATAGTCCAAGAACACCCAAAACAAGGCCCAACTTCCCTTTCCCGTGGCTCTGATACCATAGACACCCAGGACAAGGTCATATGCAGATGAACAAATGAATTATGCAGATGATTCAAAACAAAGTAGAGGGTTAGAAAATACAGAAGATATCCAACAAAGAAATTTAAAGAGAAGGAACCAAAAAACTTGTTAGTTCATAATAAGCTTAAAACCGACCATGTAGGCGGTATCAAATAAAAAACATAAAACCGACCATATAGGCGGTATAAAATAAAAAACAAAATAAAAAACATAAAATTAAATCAAAGCATAATTAAAAACCATCCATATAGGAGGTAATCAAAACATACTTATATATTACATAAGGAGAATATCTTACAATGGATCAAGGGTAGGAAAGCTTGAAGAAAGCTTGAAAGCTTGAAGGCTTAAAGGGATTACATGATGAGAGAGAAAGAAGAGAGAAGGGAGAGCATAAGCTTAGAGAGAGAAACTAGGCGGAAAATAAACTATGAAAATAAACCGTGCTTACAAATGAGGCCCAAGCCTCCTTAAATAGGCAAAAAGGGAATCTTGAACAGTAACCATGAATAGTAGCCGCCCTTGAATAGTGCTTGAATAGTGAACCGACCTTGAATAGTGCTTGAATAGTGACCCGAGAACAGTAAGAATGAACAGTAGTACTTTTGACTTTTTGACCCGGACACTTGCTTTCGGCTGAAATGACATCTGACAGGCTTCTTTAAACTGAGTGAACACATTCTTGCTGCTTTTGGTGCAGAAACTGCAAAGCTTGAAATATCCTTAAGGCTTAAATCCTCTAATTGGAGGAAGGATTCCTTCACAGTCATCACCATTGTCTGGAAGGTAGCTTGTTGAATCATCAGATTCTGCATTAGAATTTTCTTGGGAAAAGCTTGAGCTTCCTTCTTCAAGGATTTTCTGGAAATCTTGAGGGGTCTTAGTTGCTGCAAGCATGGCTTGTAACTGTTGCTTTTTGAGGAGAAACTGAGACATATCATCACTGGCTGAGACTTGAGTGGGATTCTTGAGGAAATACTGCTTTACTGCATCAATAGATGCATCATTTTTCAAAGCATCCCACCATTTAGTTTTAAAAGTCCTTCCCAGAGACGGAAAGGCTGCTGATTCGTCTGTAATGATAATATAGTCCCACTGGACTATCCAAGCAAGGCCAAAAATGCTGAAAAAGAACAGTGAAGGGGGAAAAGCTGAAAGTTCTCTAGGGACATCAAAAGAACTTCTGAATAGCTCAAAGCCATCCAGTATGGGCTTAGGAAGAATCTTAATAGTCGGACCATAATAAGTCCACCAACTGTAGAACCAAAATGGGAAAGAGGAAAGCTGATTCTTGGATGGAAAATAGAACATCCATGAATGATGGAAGTCCCTATTCTGGATCAGAAAAGCATTAAACCATGCTTTCTGATAGTCCCAATAATTAAAAAATCTTGGCTTAGATGGTTCAGAAAATTCCCTTGAAAGATTAGGATTTCCACCCCATTGCTTGACAGTAAGAATCTTATAGATATGGCAGGTGGAGAATGCCAAACCTATATTGCTGAATTTGTCAGCATGATGCTTAATCTTAACAGAACCAGTTTCTGTAAGGACTGCTTCATAAAACTCTCTTGTTTTTAAAATATCACCAGAGGGATAATGAAAATTTTCTTTAAAAGCTTTTGCAGCAATCTCTCTGGGGTTTTCAGAGAAAAATTCTCTTTCTATAACCAAAAGAGCTTGATTTAAATCATTTTGCCAATATCTTGATTTTGTTGAAAGAGGTGTGGGGTTGGCAGCCACCACGATTTGCTTGTTTGAAAAAGAGGAGCTTGGTGCTAATTCCTTTTGAGAGGGATTAGCCTTAATGACTTGCTTGAAGGTCTGAGACCCTGAAATAGCTGGGTACTGGGTGGCCTTGACTGGTTTAACTGGATCAGAATGATCATAGTACAAGGTCATCATCTTGTTTGGCACAGGGTTAGAAGAATGAAGCCTTGCTTCTTCTTCTTCAACTTGTTGGCTCCATAGCATTTTATGGGGAGAAGGAGCTTGACTGGATTGGGTTTTCTGGTTAGGAGCTTGGGTATTCTTTTTAGGGGCCATGGTCTCATGAACCCTGCAAATTCCACGAGTTGAGTGATTAGGAATGGAACTTTCTCCTTTAATAAACTTAATTTGAAAATTAGGGTTTAAAATAATCCAATCAGTTAAATCATACTTAAAGGTTATATACTTAATAGTTTTCTCAGATGTGAAAACAACTTTTAAATTTCCTTGATTCAAAATATCAGTTTGAAATTTTGAAATGCATAAAGGAATGCTTAAAATATCATTTATAATGAGATTATGAATGAACTGGGTACCTAAAATCTTAGGTGGATCATCAATTCTAACAAGATTAATAGCTTGATCACAAAGAGTGACAGGATCAGCAAATTCAAAAAGAATTTCCTTATCAAAAAGCTTTGTTCTTATACCTTGGTTATCTACCCACAAGGGATAAATAGAGCTTAAGAAGGGTATTCCTAGGAGGGTTTTTTCCTTAAGATCCTTAACTAGGACAAAGGTTTGCTTAATACAGATGTCATGATTACGGATATCAACATCTGTTAATTTATACTTAGTGGCAAGTCTTTGGCCATTGGCACCAAATAGAGACTGACTAGTCTCTTCGCATAAAGGAATAGGTACAAGACCTTCTTGAAGGCAATTATCAGACGCTCCTGAATCAATCAAAGCAATAATATTAAGGACAAATATATCTTTGACTACTATAGTAAGGGAGATTTCCCACCTTTGGAAGATAACCCTACTCACAGTATTCAAAAAGGCATCTGTCTCATTATCATTAACTTGAGAAGATTCTGGAATATCCATGAGGTTTCCTTGCTTGACAATTCTATTGATTTGATCTTGAAGATCAGAGAGACCTAGACTTAAGAATTGTCTTAACTCTTTAATCTCCTTTTTATGCTGCTTAACTTCTTCATGAAGTTCCTTAATGCTGACTTCCTTGGGAGACTGATGGTCAAACCTGTTTAAGATATCATTAAGGTTATAAGGATTAACAGTCTTCTTGGCTTCTACCTTAACAACAGATTTCTTAAAAACTTCATAGAGATTTTGCTTAGTCTTTTCATCTTCAACTTTTCTTAAAGTATCTAGGATGAATTCCTGATCTTGGCTTATGACATTTATAGTTTTAGGACGACAATTACAATTACCTTTAATACAAATGGCTTGGTCACTAGAAGGTTGGCTAGAAGCTTCACCACTACTGTCTAGTTGATTAATGTCATCTTCATTGTCTGAATCAGTCCTTGATTCAGAATCTGTGGAGCTTAACATTACCTTACAAAGCATATTTTTTAGGTCATCTGAGACACTTAAGTTATTAATCTTTTGCTTAACTCTACAATCTTTTTTGTAATGGCCGACTTTGCCACATTTAAAACAGATAATTGGCTTGACGTCTAAAGGAGTTTCTACCTTTTTCTGGGTATCCTTGTTGACTCTTCTTTGGACGTGTCTTGACTGCTTAGTATCATTCATCCTATAGTTGTCATAGGTACCTCTCTTACTGTGGTAAAACTTATCTTTGCTAGGCTTCCTGCTTGGTTTTTGCTTAGAGGGAGGCATAGTTTCCTTTTGGCTGAAACCAAACTGGCTACAGAATGATCCAAATTCATTCTTGTAGATTTTCTGTTCATTCTTCATTTGTTGCTTAAGCTTGAAGTCATTGCACAACTTAATCCCTTCAGCTGTGACAATGCTTATAATCTCACCATAGGTTAGCTTATCATAAGGGATTTGACCATTATATTGTTCCCTTATCTTGATCCTAATTCTCTCAGAGAAAAGCTTGGGTAATCCTGAGACGAATTTTTCTTTCCAAAAAGACTGGTTACAATCTGACCTTAGCATGACTTTGGTTAGGAAGACTTCCTTATACCACCTAAAATCATGAAGCTTAGGACACTTAAGGTTGGTCAAGAGATCTGCAGTTTTATCCTTAATTTTTGCAGGATCTCCAATGAAGTGCTTAGATATTGAGTAGATTAGAGTAGCCACTGCATCCTCTATATCATGGCCATCTTCATCCTTAACAACTTCACTATTCTCATTAATCCTATAGGCTTTAAGGATACTATTTTTATCATCGAAAGTGAGATAATTATCCCACCAACCCTTAAGCTGACCTGTAAACCCAGCAACAATGGTCTGAGCTACAGCATGATCTGGCAGTCTATTGTTTAACTTATAGGCTGTACTTACCATGGTCATTTCTTGAAGCTTAGTGAGTATGTTATACTCGGTCATACCGTCTATGTTCCATTCATAGATAGTACCACTGGTGTATGAGGCTTGAGTATACTGATTTCTTTCCTCAAACTGCATGTCAGGAAAAGTAGGTCTAGGATAGTAATTCCTAGTCTTAAAGGTTTCTAAATTATTAATAATTTGATTATGGGGTTCCTCAAACATCTTAATTAGTTCATCAGCTTCTTCTTCTGAACTAATATCACCTTTAACCATATTGATTCTCTCATGAGGCTGGACAATCAAAGGGGCAATAAGATTATCCTTAATCTTCTGATTAATCCTATCAACAAAGGTTTGGTTGATTTGGGGATTTTCTTGGAATTCCTTAGAAAATTCAAAGGACTTAGTGCTCTTAATGTTATTAACATGCTTACAAGGATAATCTGGATATTCCTCTTGTTTGAAGAGTTCAAACCAAATCCAAAACTTAATATTTTTCTTTTCTTGTCTTAAGTAGGCATAAAATTCTTCTTGGTAAATGGTTCTAATGACCTTAGGGACGGTGCTAAAGAACCAATCGTTCCTTTGCTTATTGACTTCAGAATAGAAGTCTTTTCTTAAGAGATCCTTGTTGATCTCAAAGTCTTCATCACTTAGGCTTATGGTGTTAATCATCTGGGAATAGGTAGGAGACATAACAGGGGACTCATCCTGTTGGGATTCCTCATTTTCCTCAGAGTAAAATGGTCTAGCCACGTTGGTGTGATTTCTGACACCTGTTAGCTTAATATTCTTAGGGTTTCCTGAACTGGATCCTTCTTCTTCCCTAGTGGTTCTAACTGGGATGGAAGAGCTTGAAGCTCTAGAGGGTTCATAAACAGAAACTCTAGGGCTGCTGGAATGTCTGAAAGAGTTGGAGAAAACCAGTTCTCCTCCTCCATCAGGATATTGAACAATTTGTTCAATACTTTCAGAACGCTGTGCTATGGCTGGAACAGCATTAGCAAAATGCCAATTTTCAGGAAATTCAACATCTTTCCACAAGATCTTCTTGGGGATGATGAAATCTGACTTATCAAGCATATCAGAGTGAAAATAGGTGGTCTCACCTTTAGGACTGGTGCAAAGAGCCCCAGATCCAACGCTTGTGTTCATGCTCTTATAGGCAAACCTGGTTATGATGGAAACAGGACTGTTTCCTGGTTTAATCTTAAAACCATGAGTCTTAATATGCAGGACAGCTGAATCTAAGATGTCTGCATCTCTTAATCTAACTGTGAAGTTAGGATAGCACTGGAAATAAACTGGGCCATCATTCAGTCCAGCTTGGACTGCGCCTATAATAGAATCTCGATATTCGAGATGCCTATTATCCCTTAAACACATGACAATAGAGGTGTTTAAACCTAATCTTGTCAAAGGCTTAGCTGCTACTTGAATCATACCAAAGTGTATGAAATTATAGCCATCTTTCTTATGCTTTTCAATGGATCTATTATCTAGAAGTCTTAAGACTTGGTCGTCTTGTTCTAAACTGACTGACATTTCAGAGGTCTTGATGGTATAATCTGTGAAGAACTTAAAGGTTCCTTTCTTATAAATTTCTTGATTAGACACCTTGGGTAACTTCCAATCATCTAAATCATTTTGAATCTTAGGATAATTGATCTCTTCACTGTTTACAACAGTATCTTGAGAATCACTGGATCTCCTAGACATGGTTCGGAAAATTGAACTCATTTTAGGGTTTTTGAACTAGAGCCTAATAGCAGATTGACAAACCTGATGAGACGTCACCCCAACCCTCTTACAGCCTAACAAACGCCTATCCCCGACTAACAACGGCTCAACCGGCAGGGCTCGCGCTCCTAGGCACACTGCTACCTATCCTAGGATAGTCCAAGAACACCCAAAACAAGGCCCAACTTCCCTTCCCCGTGGCTCTGATACCATAGACACCCAGGACAAGGTCATATGCAGATGAACAAATGAATTATGCAGATGATTCAAAACAAAGTAGAGGGTTAGAAAATACAAAAGATATCTAACAAAGAAATTTAAAGAGAAGGAACCAAAAAACTTGTTAGTTCATAATAAGCTTAAAACCGACCATGTAGGCGGTATCAAATAAAAAACATAAAACCGACCATATAGGCGGTATAAAATAAAAAACAAAATAAAAAACATAAAATTAAATCAAAGCATAATTAAAAACCATCCATATAGGAGGTAATCAAAACATACTTATATATTACATAAGGAGAATATCTTACAATGGATCAAGGTAGGAAAGCTTGAAGAAAGCTTGAAAGCTTGAAGGCTTAAAGGGATTACATGATGAGAGAGAAAGAATAGAGAAGGCAGAGCATAAGCTTAGAGAGAGAAACTAGGCTGAAAATAAACCGTGCTTACAAATGAGGACCGAGCCTCCTTAAATAGACAAAAAAAGAATCTTGAACAGTAGGCCCGTGCTTGAATAGTGCTTGAATAGTAAAAGTGAACAGTATCAGAGAACTGTAGAACTTTTGACTATTAACTTGGAATCTTGCTTTCGGCTGAAAAGACTGCTGACAGGCATCTTTAAACTGTGCGAACACCTGCTTGATGAAAAATACTTAGGGTAGATAGTAATCCTTACGATGCTCTTCAAGGATCTTTTCATCACTAGTAAAAGACTTGGTTGGAAGGGGGTCCAATCTTTTGTTACAGAAAATCTGATGACAAGAATCTGTAGCAATGAGATAACCCATATTTATTGGAAAGGCCTCAAAATCCCTGCTAATAGTTCTGGCTCTCCAATGTTTGATTTGCTTAATAATGGGTTCAGCACAGATATCAGAAAATAATAGAGGGTAAGACAGTTGAGTAGGTCTTCTATTCTGATAGTGGAGAGAAACAATGTGCTGGGCTGGAACAAGTTGGCCACTAGAAACCCACTCTGGGGCTTTGCTGATGATGATGGCGTCTGCAAATTTCTTATTCATTTTAAATCCTTGGGTTAGACCAAGAGCAATTTTTCTTCCAAGCTGAGATACTTGGCTGGGATCAGAACATATGATTTGATGGACCAGACCATGGTCCAGGAGCTTTTCTGGAGTTAATAATAAATCTTCATCCTTGAATTTGATGCTGATTGGCGAATAGTATTGCAAGTTCAAGCAAACACGACTGATTGTGAAATTTCTGTTGCAATCGCAAATCATCTTCTTGATTCCTTTTTGGCACTGGAAAGGTTCTTCAATAATTCTGCAAACTTTAGAATCATCAACTTCCTTAACAGTAATCAAGCTTAAACCTGGGACCTTAAGACCAATATTGGTAGAAAGATAGAGATGAAGATCCTGGAGGTATGAAGAGATGAAGATCTGTTTTTCTTCAGCTAAAGACTTAGCCTTTTCCAAAATTAGGAGACGAAGATCTGGCTTAAGAGAGTATAGATTCTCAGTCTTAAGATAATACATTCTTAGCATACAGTAACCCAACTCTTCCTCACTCAATTTATCATTCACCAGTGGGGTAGAATGCTTATTCTCACCATTTTCCAGTGGGGAAAATGAGGCTTGAGCTTTCAACATGAGCTTATGAAAGTCAACTAATTCAAGTTTCCTTTCAAGAATCTCATACCTTCCCTGCCATTCAAAAATGCAATTGATATAATCAGATAAAGTGTTAGTATTATTAAAAGAAGGATCTGTGGGGAAGGAATCTTCCACAAAAGGTAGAGATTCCGAGCTTGAATTAATATCCCTACTAGGGGATGCTGAAGGAATGTGATGATTGAAGTGGCTGGAAGAACCTGCTACTTCAGAATGGTCATAATAAAGAGGCAAGAATTTTTCAGAAAGAGCTGAATGGGAAATCTTAGAATCTGTAGGTTTAATGGACCTAAGAGGTTGTTTGTCTTTCTTGGGGGCCATGTTCTTGTGTGAATCCTGCAAAAATTCACGGGTTAGGAAATCAGGGATTGAGTTACATTCTCCTTTAATAAACTCAATTTGAAAATTATACTTAAAAACAACTTTTAAAATTCCTTGGTTCAAAATATCATTTTGAAATTTTGAAATGCATAAAGGAATGCTTAAAATATTATCTATAATGAGATTATGAATGAATTGAGTACCTAAAATCTTAGGTGGATCATCTATTCTAACAAGATTAATTGCTTGATCACAAAGAGTGACAGGATTAGCAAATTCAAAAAGAATTTCCTTATCAAAAAGCTTTGTTCTTATACCTTGGTTATCTACCCACAAGGGATAAATAGAGCTTAAGAAGGGTATTCCTAGGAGGGCTTTTTCCTTAAGATCCTTAACAAGGACAAAGCTTTGCTTAATACAGATGTCATGGTTACGGATATCAACATCTGTTAATTTATACTTAATGGCAAGTCTTTTGCCATTGGCTCCAACTAGAGACTGACTAGTCTCTTCGCATAAAGGGATAGGTACAAAACCTTCTTGAAGGCAATTTTCAGATGCTCCTGAATCAATTAAAGCAATAATATCAAGGACAAATATATCTTTGACTACTATAGTAAGGGAGATTTCCCACCTTTGGAAGATAACCCTACTCACAGTATTCAAAAAGGCATCTGTCTCATTATCATTAACTTGAGAAGATTCTGGAATATCCATGAGGTTTCCTTGCTTGACAATTCTATTGATTTGATCTTGAAGATCAGAGAGACCTAGACTTAAGAATTGTCTTAACTCTTTAATCTCCTTTTTATGCTGCTTAACTTCTTCATGAAGTTCCTTAATGCTGACTTCCTTGGGAGACTGTTGGTCAAACCTGTTTAAGATATCATTAAGGTTATAAGGATTAACAGTCTTCTTGGCTTCTACCTTAACAACAGATTTCTTAAAAACTTCATAGAGATTTTGCTTAGTCTTTTCATCTTCAACCTTTCTCAAAGTATCTAAGATGAATTCCTGATCTTGGCTTATGACATTTATAGTTTTAGGACGACAATTACAATTACCTTTAATACAAACGGCTTGGTCACTAGAAGATTGGCTAGAAACATCACCACTACTGTCTAGTTGATTAATATCATCTTCATTATCTGAATCAGTCCTTGATTCAGAATCTGTGGAGCTTAACATTACCTTACAAAGCATATTTTTTAGGTCATCTGAGACACTTAAGTTATTAATCTTTTGCTTAACTCTACAATCTTTTTTGTAATGGCCAACTTTGCCACATTTAAAACAGATAATTGGCTTGACGTCTAAAGGAGTTTCTACCTTTTTCTGGGTATCCTTGTTGACTCTTCTTTGGACGTGTCTTGACTGCTTAGTATCATTCATCCTATAGTTGTCATAGGTACCTCTCTTACTGTGGTAAAACTTATCTTTGCTAGGCTTCCTGCTTGGTTTTTGCTTAGAGGGAGGCATAGTTTCCTTTTGGCTGAAACCAAACTGGCTACAGAATGATCCAAATTCATTCTTGTAGATTTTCTGTTCATTCTTCATTTGTTGCTTAAGCTTGAAGTCATTGCACAACTTAATCTCTTCAGCTGTGACAATGCTTATAATCTCACCATAGGTTAGCTTATCATAAGGGATTTGACCATTATATTGTTCCCTTATCTTGATCCTAATTCTCTCAGAGAAAAGCTTGGGTAATCCTGAGACGAATTTTTCTTTCCAAAAAGACTGGTTACAATCTGACCTTAGCATGACTTTGGTTAGGAAGACTTCCTTATACCACCTAAAATCATGAAGCTTAGGACACTTAAGGTTGGTCAAGAGATCTGCAGTTTTATCCTTAATTTTTGCAGGATCTCCAATGAAGTGCTTAGATATTGAGTAGATTAGAGTAGCCACTGCATCCTCTATATCTTGGCCATCTTCATCCTTAACAACTTCACTATTCTCATTAATCCTATAGGCTTTAAGGATACTATTTTTATCATCGAAAGTGAGATAATTATCCCACCAACCCTTAAGCTGACCTGTAAACCCAGCAACAATGGTCTGAGCTACAGCATGATCTGGCAGTCTATTGTTTAACTTATAGGCTGTACTTACCATGGTCATTTCTTGAAGCTTAGTGAGTATGTTATACTCGGTCATACCGTCTATGTTCCATTCATAGATAGTACCACTGGTGTATGAGGCTTGAGTATACTGATTTCTTTCCTCAAACTGCATGTCAGGAAAAGTAGGTCTAGGATAGTAATTCCTAGTCTTAAAGGTTTCTAAATTGTTAATGATTTGATTATGGGGTTCCTCAAACATCTTAATTAGTTCATCAGCTTCTTCTTCTGAACTAATATCACCTTTAACCATATTGATTCTCTCATGAGGCTGGACAGTCAAAGGGGCAATAAGATTATCCTTAATCTTCTGATTAATCCTATCAACAAAGGCTTGGTTGATTTGGGGATTTTCCTGGAATTTCTCAGAAAATTCAAAGGACTTAGTGCTCTTAGTGTTATTAACACGCTTACTAGGATAATCTGGATATTCCTCTTGTTTGAAGAGTTCAAACCAAATCCAAAACTTAATATTTTTCTTTTCTTGTCTTAAGTAGGCATAAAATTCTTCTTGGTAAATGGTTCTAATGACCTTAGGGACGGTGCTAAAGAACCAATCATTTCTTGGCTTATTGACTTTAGAATAGAAGTCTTTTCTTAAGAGATCCTTGTTGATCTCAAAGTCTTCATCACTTAGGCTTATGGTGTTAATCATTTGGGAATAGGTAGGAGACATAACAGGGGACTCATCCTGTTGGGATTCCTCATTTTCCTCAGAGTAAAATGGTCTAGCCACATTGGTGTGATTTCTGACACCTGTTAGCTTAATATTCTTAGGGTTTCCTGAACTGGATCCTTCTTCTTCCCTAGTGGTTCTAACTGGGATGGAAGAGCTTGAAGCTCTAGAGGGTTCATAAACAGAAACTCTAGGGCTGCTAGAATGTCTGAAAGAGTTGGAGAAAACCAGTTCTCCTCCTCCATCAGGATATTGAACAATTTGTTCAATACTTTCAGAACGCCGTGCTACGGCTGGAACAGCATTAGCAAAATGCCAATTTTCAGGAAAATCAACATCTTTCCACAAGATCTTCTTGGGGATGATGAAGTCTGACTTATCTAACATATCAGAGTGAAAATAAGTGGTCTCACCTTTAGGACTGGTGCAAAGAGCTCCAGATCCAACGCTTGTGTTCATGCTCTTATAGGCAAACCTGGTTATGATGGAAACAGGACTGTTTCCTGGTTTGATCTTAAAACCATGAGTCTTAATATGCAGGACAACTGAATCTAAGATGTCTGCATCTCTTAATCTAACTGTGAAGTTAGGATAGCACTGGAAATAAACTGGGCCATCATTCAGTCCAGCTTGGACTGCGCCTATAATAGAATCTCGATATTCGAGATGCCTATTATCCCTTAAACACATGACAATAGAGGTGTTTAAACCTAATCTTGTCAAAGGCTTAGCTGCTACTTGAATCATACCAAAGTGTATGAAATTATAGCCATCTTTCTTATGCTTTTCAATGGATCTGTTATCTAGAAGTCTTAAGACTTGGTCGTCTTGTTCTAAACTGACTGACATTTCAGAGGTCTTGATGGTATAATCTGTGAAGAACTTAAAGGTTCCTTTCTTATAAATTTCTTGATTAGACACCTTGGGTAACTTCCAATCATCTAAATCATTTTGAATCTTAGGATAATTGATCTCTTCACTGTTTACAACAGTATCTTGAGAATCACTGGATCTCCTAGACATGGTTCGGAAAATTGAACTCATTTTAGGGTTTTTGAACTAGAGCCTAATAGCAGATTGACAAACCTGATGAGACGTCACCCCAACCCTCTTACAGCCTAACAAACGCCTATCCCCGGCTAACAACGGCTCAACCGGCAGGGCTCGCGCTCCTAGGCACACTGCTACCTATCCTAGGATAGTCCAAGAACACCCAAAACAAGGCCCAACTTCCCTTCCCCGTGGCTCTGATACCATAGACACCCAGGACAAGGTCATATGCAGATGAACAAATGAATTATGCAGATGATTCAAAACAAAGTAGAGGGTTAGAAAATACAAAAGATATCTAACAAAGAAATTTAAAGAGAAGGAACCAAAAAACTTGTTAGTTCATAATAAGCTTAAAACCGACCATGTAGGCGGTATCAAATAAAAAACATAAAACCGACCATATAGGCGGTATAAAATAAAAAACAAAATAAAAAACATAAAATTAAATCAAAGCATAATTAAAAACCATCCATATAGGAGGTAATCAAAACATACTTATATATTACATAAGGAGAATATCTTACAATGGATCAAGGTAGGAAAGCTTGAAGAAAGCTTGAAAGCTTGAAGGCTTAAAGGGATTACATGATGAGAGAGAAAGAAGAGAGAAGGGAGAGCATAAGCTTAGAGAGAGAAAACTAGGCGGAAAATAAACCGTTTTTTACAAATGAGGCCCGAGCCTCCTTAAATAGGCAAAAAAGGGAATCTTGAATAGTAGACCCGTGCTTGAATAGTGCTTGAATAGTAAAAGTGAACAGTAATCAGGGAACTATAGAACTTTTGACTATTAACTTGGAATCTTGCTTTCGGCTGAAAAGACGGCTGACAGGCAACTTTAGACTGTGAGAACACATGCTTGCTGCTTTTGGTGCAGAAATTGCAAAGCTTGAAATATTCTTGATGGAAGACATAAGGCTGATGATTATGCTTGATGAAAAATGCTTAGGGTAGATAGTAATCCTTACGATGCTCTTCAAGGATCTTTTCATCACTAGTAAAAGACTTGGTTGGAAGGGGGTCCAATCTTTTGTTACAGAAAATCTGATGACAAGAATCTGCAGCAATGAGATAACCCATATTTATTGGAAAGGCCTCAAAATCCCTGCTAATAGTTCTGGCTCTCCAATGTTTGATTTGCTTAATAATGGGTTCAGCACAGATATCAGAAAATAATAGAGGGTAAGACTGTTGAGTAGGTCTTCTATTCTGATAGTGGAGAGAAACAATGTGCTGGGCTGGAACAAGTTGGCCACTAGAAACCCACTCTGGGGCTTTGCTGATGATGATGGCGTCTGCAAATTTCTTATTCATTTTAAATCCTTGGGTTAGACCAAGAGCAATTTTTCTTCCAAGCTGAGATACTTGGCTGGGATCGGAACATATGATTTGATGGACCAGGCCATGGTCCAGAAGCTTTTCTGGAGTTAATAATAAATCTTCATCCTTGAATTTGATGCTGATTGGCGAATAGTATTGCAAGTTCAAGCAAACACGACTGATTGTGAAATTTCTGTTGCAATCGCAAATCATCTTCTTGATTCCTTTTTGGCACTGGAAAGGTTCTTCAATAATTCTGCAAACTTTAGAATCATCAACTTCCTTAACAGTAACCAAGCTTAAACCTGGAACCTTAAGACCAATATTGGTAGAAAGATAGAGATGAAGATCCTGGAGGTATGAAGAGATGAAGATCTGTTTTTCTTCAGCTAAAGACTTAGCCTTTTCCAAAATTAGGAGACGAAGATCTGGCTTAAGAGAGTATAGATTCTCAGTCTTAAGATAATACATTCTTAGCATACGGTAACCCAACTCTTCCTCACTCAATTTATCATTCACCAGTGGGGTAGAATGCTTATTCTCACCATTTTCCAGTGGGGAAAATGAGGCTTGAGCTTTCAACATGAGCTTATGAAAGTCAACTAATTCAAGTTTTCTCATACCTTCCCTGCCATTCAAAAATGCAATTGATATAATCAGATAAAGTGTTAGTATTGTTAAAAGAAGGATCTGTGGGGAAGGAATCTTCCACAAAAGGTAGAGATTCCGAGCTTGAATTAATATCCCTACTAGGGGATGCTGAAGGAATGTGATGATTGAAGCGGCTGGAAGAACCTGCTACTTCAGAATGGTCATAATAAAGAGGCAAGAATTTTTCAGAAAGAGCTGAATGGGAAATCTTAGAATCTGTAGGTTTAATGGACCTAAGAGGTTGTTTGTCTTTCTTGGGGGCCATGTTCTTGTGTGAATCCTGCAAAAATTCACGGGTTAGGAAATCAGGGATTGAGTTACATTCTCCTTTAATAAACTCAATTTGAAAATTATACTTAAAAACAACTTTTAAAATTCCTTGGTTCAAAATATCATTTTGAAATTTTGAAATGCATAAAGGAATGCTTAAAATATCATTTATAATGAGATTATGAATGATGTGGGTACCTAATATCTTAGGTGGATCATCTATTCTAACCAGATTAATAGCTTGATCACAAAGAGTGATAGGATTAGCAAATTCAAAAAGAATTTCCTTATCAAAAAGCTTTGTTCTTATACCTTGGTTATCTACCCACAAGGGATAAATAGAGCTTAAGAAGGGTATTCCTAGGAGGGCTTTTTCCTTAAGATCCTTAACTAGGACAAAGGTTTGCTTAATACAGATGTCATGATTACGAATATCAACATCTGTTAATTTATACTTAGTGGCAAGTCTTTGGCCATTGGCACCAAATAGAGACTGACTAGTCTCTTCGCATAAAGGAATAGGTACAAGACCTTCTTGAAGGCAATTATCAGACGCTCCTGAATCAATCAAAGCAATAATATTAAGGACAAATATATCTTTGACTACTATAGTAAGGGAGATTTCCCACCTTTGGAAGATAACCCTACTCACAGTATTCAAAAAGGCATCTGTCTCATTATCATTAACTTGAGAAGATTCTGGAATATCCATGAGGTTTCCTTGCTTGACAATTCTATTGATTTGATCTTGAAGATCAGAGAGACCTAGACTTAAGAATTGTCTTAACTCCTTAATCTCCTTTTTATGCTGCTTAACTTCTTCATGAAGTTCCTTAATGCTGACTTCCTTGGTAGACTGTTGGTCAAACCTGTTTAAGATATCATTAAGGTTATAAGGATTAACAGTCTTCTTGGCTTCTATCTTAACAACAGATTTCTTAAAAACTTCATAGAGATTTTGCTTAGTCTTTTCATCTTCAACCTTTCTTAAAGTATCAAGGATAAATTCCTGATCTTGGCTTATGACATTTATAGTTTTAGGACGACAATTACAATTACCTTTAATACAAACGGCTTAGTCACTAGAAGGTTGGCTAGAAACTTCACCACTACTGTCTAGTTGGTTAATGTCATCTTCATTATCTGAATCAGTCCTTGATTCAGAATCTGTGGAGCTTAGCATAACCTTACAAAGCATATTTTTTAGGTCATCTGAGACACTTAAGTTATTAATCTTTTGCTTAACTCTACAATCTTTTTTGTAATGGCCGACTTTGCCACATTTAAAACAGATAATTGGCTTGACGTCTAAAGGAGTTTCTACCTTTTTCTGGGTATCCTTGTTGACTCTTCTTTGGACGTGTCTTGACTGCTTAGTATCATTCATCCTATAGTTGTCATAGGTACCTCTCTTACTGTGGTAAAACTTATCTTTGCTAGGCTTCCTGCTTGGTTTTTGCTTAGAGGGAGGCATAGTTTCCTTTTGGCTGAAACCAAACTGGCTACAGAATGAACCAAATTCATTCTTGTAGATTTTCTGTTCATTCTTCATTTGTTGCTTAAGCTTGAAGTCATTGCACAACTTAATCCCTTCAGCTGTGACAATGCTTATAATCTCACCATAGGTTAGCTTATCATAAGGGATTTGACCATTATACTGTTCCCTTATCTTGATCCTAATTCTCTCAGAGAAAAGCTTGGGTAATCCTGAGATGAATTTTTCTTTCCAAAAAGACTGGTTACAGTCTGACCTTAGCATGACTTTGGTTAGGAAGACTTCCTTATACCACCTAAAATCATGAAGCTTAGGACACTTAAGGTTGGTTAAGAGATCTGCAGTTTTATCCTTAATTTTTGCAGGATCTCCAATGAAGTGCTTGGATATTGAGTAGATTAGAGTAGCCACTGCATCCTCTATATCTTGGCCATCTTCATCCTTAACAACTTCACTATTCTCATTAATCCTATAGGCTTTAAGGATACTATTTCTATCATCGAAAGTGAGATAATTATCCCACCAACCCTTAAGCTGACCTGTAAACCCAGCAACAATGGTCTGAGCTACAGCATGATCTGGCAGTCTATTGTTTAACTTATAGGCTGTACTAACCATGGTCATTTCTTGAAGCTTAGTGAGTATGTTATACTCGGTCATACCGTCTATGTTCCATTCATAGATAGTACCACTGGTGTATGAGGCTTGAGTATACTGATTTCTTTCCTCAAACTGCATGTCAGGAAAAGTAGGTCTAGGATAGTAATTCCTAGTCTTAAAGGTTTCTAAATTGTTAATGATTTGATTATGGGGTTCCTCAAACATCTTAATTAGTTCATCAGCTTCTTCTTCTGAACTAATATCACCTTTAACCATATTGATTCTCTCATGAGGCTGGACAGTCAAAGGGGCAATAAGATTATCCTTAATTTTCTGATTAATCCTATCAACAAAGGCTTGGTTGATTTGGGGATTTTCTTGGAATTCCTTAGAAAATTCAAAGGACTTAGTGCTCTTAGTGTTATTAACACGCTTACTAGGATAATCTGGATATTCCTCTTGTTTGAAGAGTTCAAACCAAATCCAAAACTTAATATTTTTCTTTTCTTGTCTTAAGTAGGCATAAAATTCTTTTTGGTAAATGGTTCTAATGACCTTAGGGATGGTGTTAAAGAACCAATCATTCCTTTGCTTATTGACTTCAGAATAGAAGTCTTTTCTTAAGAGATCCTTGTTGATCTCAAAGTCTTCATCACTTAGGCTTATGGTGTTAATCATCTGGGAATAGGTAGGAGACATAACAGGGGACTCATCCTGTTGGGATTCCTCATTTTCCTCAGAGTAAAATGGTCTAGCCACATTGGTGTGATTTCTGACACCTGTTAGCTTAATATTCTTAGGGTTTCCTGAACTGGATCCTTCTTCTTCCCTAGTGGTTCTAACTGGGATGGAAGAGCTTGAAGCTCTAGAGGGTTCATAAACAGAAACTCTAGGGCTGCTGGAATGTCTGAAAGAGTTGGAGAAAACCAGTTCTCCTCCTCCATCGGGATATTGAACAATTTGTTCAATACTTTCAGAACGCTGTGCTATGGCTGGAACAGCATTAGCAAAATGCCAATTTTCAGGAAATTCAACATCTTTCCACAAGATCTTCTTGGGGATGATGAAATCTGACTTATCTAGCATATCAGAGTGAAAATAGGTGGTCTCACCTTTAGGACTGGTGCAAAGAGCTCCAGATCCCACACTTGTGTTCATGCTCTTATAGGCAAACCTGGTTATGATGGAAACAGGACTGTTTCCTGGTTTGATCTTAAAGCCATGAGTCTTAATATGCAGGACAACTGAGTCTAAGATGTCTGCATCTCTTAATCTAACTGTGAAGTTAGGATAACACTGGAAATAAACTGGGCCATCATTCAGTCCAGCTTGGACTGCGCCTATAATAGAATCTCGATATTCGAGATGCCTATTATCCCTTAAACACATGACAATAGAGGTGTTTAAACCTAATCTTGTCAAAGGCTTAGCTGCTACTTGAATCATACCAAAGTGTATGAAATTATAGCCATCTTTCTTATGCTTTTCAATGGATCTGTTATCTAGAAGTCTTAGGACTTGGTCGTCTTGTTCTAAACTGACTGACATTTCAGAGGTCTTGATGGTATAATCTGTGAAGAACTTAAAGGTTCCTTTCTTATAAATTTCTTGATTAGACACCTTGGGTAACTTCCAATCATCTAAATCATTTTGAATCTTAGGATAATTGATCTCTTCACTGTTTACAACAGTATCTTGAGAATCACTGGATCTCCTAGACATGGTTCGGAAAATTGAACTCATTTTAGGGTTTTTGAACTAGAGCCTAATAGCAGATTGACAAACCTGATGAGACGTCACCCCAACCCTCTTACAGCCTAACAAACGCCTATCCCCGGCTAACAACGGCTCAACCGGCAGGGCTCGCGCTCCTAGGCACACTGCTACTTACCCTAGGATAGTCCAAGAACACCCAAAACAAGGCCCAACTTCCCTTCCCCGTGGCTCTGATACCATAGACACCCAGGACAAGGTCATATGCAGATGAACAAATGAATTATGCAGATGATTCAAAACAAAGTAGAGGGTTAGAAAATACAAAAGATATCTAACAAAGAAATTTAAAGAGAAGGAACCAAAAAACTTGTTAGTTCATAATAAGCTTAATTCCAAATAATTTGATTTTTTTTTTCCTTTGGGTAATAATATTTTATATTATTAAAATATGAAATAATATCTTAATATTTTAAAACATAATTCATTAAAAAAATGTTTTCGAAAATAAAATTTAAAAAGCAGTGTTATTTTCCCTGTAGCCCATAGGCGGGAAAGAGAGAGATCAGAATTCACAAGAACTCAGAGGAGAGAGAGAGAGAGAGAGAGAGACGCCCATCATAGCCGGAAATGAAAGCCACCGGCCGCCGTCCTCCGAAGGACTCTATCCGCCCACCGCCACCACCACCTCCCTCTGTCGACCACCACCACCAATTCAGCCGCGACTCTGACGCTAGTTTCGCCAGCAGCCGCCCTTCCTCCCTTGGAATCAACCGCTCCTCTGCCGGCGATGCCCTCACCGACCGGTCCTACCAACTCTCCGCCATCCGCACCATCAACTCCTTTCTCGCCTCCCATTCCTCTCCTCTCTCCCTCAAACCCCCTCTCCCATCCGCCAAAGACATTTCCAAAACCCTAAAATTCCTCATCTCCCAACTCGATTTCCCCACAACCAAACTTGAAGATGATCTTCTTATCCTCCTCAAGCACCTCAATTGCCCGATCAAGCTCAACAAGCCCGCTCTCAAAGCCCCCGGAACCCCACATGCTTGGCTTCCCCTTTTAGGCGTAATGCATTCAGATCGCATTGTATAATGACCATCTTGTGTCGAATTTGCAGTGTTTTGACAATACTTTTGTGTATGCATTGGATAGTTACTTGCATTATATTCTCGGGGATGATGATGGGATGGAGGCGGTGGATAGCCCTGCCTTAGGAGCCTATTGTTTCCCTTTGGACCATGTTCTATTTAACTTTTTGAAGTAAACTAATAGTCATGAAGAGGCAACACTAAATAGTTAATTTTCAGGAGCGTCTTTGAATTGACAAATTAGCATGCCACCTCATGCAACTCTTTCAACCTATTAAACTACAATCTATTGTGTGATTGAAGTATTTTCTCTTGGATGGTTTCCAGGTTAAAGTTAGGAAATGGTTTGCAGTATGTGTTGAATGCCAAAGGGTCTTTGCCAAAGGGTCTTCGCCTGCTGAGGTTTTGGGAATTGATTACAAATCAATGCTTAAGCCTGCACTTGACTCCTTTGCTGATGACATAAATAAAAGCTCTATGTCAAAACTGGAAGAGTTGATTTCTCTTCAGCAACAATCAGTTGAAAATGCTGCTAAAATTGAAGCAAAAAGAAATCGTCTGGCTGCACTTCAATCCAGTAGTGATGAAGTAAGTGAATTAGAACTCATTTTTCTTGTTCAGCAGCTATGCATTTATATACCTCTCACGAAGAATAAAAAACTATGCCTTTTTTATATGCTTTTAGGGTGTCAACAGGAGCAGCCAGATTTTCACTTTGTTTTCATAAAAATTTTAAAGGGTAAAAGTATTGGTGATGTTAGATACAGATTAACTCCAAAAGACAAAAATTTTAGAGAGGATGATGAATCCTCTACTCATAAAATTCTCAAAGACATTCCTGAATATCTTTGGTACAAATAACAAGATTGATCATGTTACAAGAAATAAGAACTCCACAGCACATAAAAATTTTGGAAATAATGACAGACCCATAAAATTCTCAGTCACACATACATAGGGATGCAAATGGAGGGGGCGTGCACATGGTTGGAGCCAATGGTTCCCTATTTAATATGCAATTAACTAAAGTATAAATTAACTCAACCTCCTTTTGCTGCTCTCAGAAAAGGCCAAACTCTCTCTCTCTCTCTCTCTCTCTCTCTATCCATCTATCCATCTATCTATATAACAAATCAAAGCAGGTCTTTTTTACCTAGTGGTCTGACTTTGTTAGATATACCATTTCTAAAGTACCAGCAGTAGCATATACAATTGCATGGTCATTATATTGCATGGATGCCACTCCAGGAAAACTAAAGTTGTAATCGTAAGCTTCTCTGCTATTTTCTTTGCAATCTAAAAGACAAAATTGTTTGGAATCTTGCTTTCCCCTTCGTTTAATTTGTTTTTTTAATTGTGATTTACCTATCCAAAAAAAGAATGTTTTCTTGAATTGTTAGTAGTTGAATGCACAATAAGAAAATTTCTCGGAAAATCAATTATTATGGTTAAATTGATCGGACTACAATTAGAATTCAAAAAGGTGATAATTTAGATGTATTCAAATTTTGACAAAAAAATGTTGTTCCTAGAAATTCCATTGGGATATAATACTACTAAATTCCAGAATAAATCAAATGAAATATAGGAGAGAAAATAATTGGAAAGGAGTATAGTACCACCTGATGGTCAATCTAAAATTTGGTACAAAGGGCAAATGATGTCAGTTACACAAGCAGTTGTCACTCAAAATTTGATAGCAAGAGCTGCCTGGTCTAACCATCTGTCTAATGGGTGAATCAGGGTGATGAAGGGGATAAGTTGAGAGATAAGTTGACAATGGAGCATGGGATGGATCTGAAGGTTGAATGGAAATTTGTACAATAAGGTTTTGGCAGGTGAGAAAATGAAAATGGATGTTGATGGAACTGAGAGTCTGAATGCCTTATGCACTAAATTTGGAGCATGTATGATTTGGGAATCAATAATTTATGTGATTAGAGACCTAAAAAACCATGGAAATCATGTTTGTAACTCAGGCTATTGTTTTGCATTTATTATGAAAAATGTATGTCAAAACCAATTTAACAAATGTAAATTAAAGCATGTGCCAAGATATAACTTTCCATTTTCGAGTTTAGCCCATCAAAGTGCGGGATGGAGATTAGAAAAAGGCACAATGAGATGAAAACATTAACAACGGGTTTCGGTTGGAAAATGTTTTTCATTTTTCATTTATTTTTATTCTCTAAAAATAGCTTTTATTCCTTTTTTTTTTCTTATCTTGAAAATGCCTTAAGTCAAAAGAAGTGAAAATCAATTTTAAAAATGGGAACTATAAATCACTTTTTTGTTTAAATTGTTTTCATTTGTAAAGAAAACATAAATCAATATTTCAGAAAATAGAGTTTTATAAAAATAGAAAATCTGGAAACACCAATTTTGTGTTTTCATAATTTTCTTAGGAAATATTAAAATGTCTTCTAAGAAGGTGAATAAAAAAGTAATGAAATCATGTGAAAGACTTTATGATGGCTGTTTAGTGTGTTCCATTTTATTTTATTTTTATTTTTTTATATTTGTCTTTTGATTAAATAATTCATTTAAAAGCTATGTTTAAGTGGACATTTGGTAAAACTTATTACTTATTACTTATTACTTAATGATTTAAATTGATTTTAAGTTAAATAGTTCTTAAACTGTAAACTTAAAACTTTTATTCTAAATTGTCAAATTGACATATTCATCCTTATTAATTTTAACTAATGATTATATTTTCACTAATCCTAAATAATAAATTTATTTGTTAAATATTCATATTTAAAGTATTAAAGATACAAGTACAATCATAAAAAATAAATAATAAATGTAGACAAATAAGGTAAAAAAGATTTGAAATTAAGAATAAGTTAACTATTTTAACTTAAAGTTAATTTTATTGAGACTTTTCATGTTTAGTGTAAATACATTAAGTCATCATAAGTTTCAAATTTTAATTTCATCAATTAACATCCCTATAAATGTATTATGTATATAAATTTTATTTTTTAACAAATAAAATTTAGTTTTTAGTGAATTATTAAACACTCCTATCTAAAATATTTTTACTTGAAATCTCTTAAAAAAATAAATTTTTAAAACAAAATAAATTCATAAGGGTGCTAATTGATGAAATTTGAAAACAACGGTAATCGAGTATATTTATATCAAACCTCAAGGGGTCTCAATGAAATTAACCCTTTTGACTTATTACTTGAAGTTAAAAATAACTTTAAATTGTAATATTAAGTTATTTTATCAAACATGTTTAATCTCTTTAATGACTTAAATTAAATTATTAAATCATATTAAGTCATTAAGTTGATTTGCCAAATACCCTTAAGTTAACTATTTTAACTTAATGCTATGTTTATATTATAATATTAAATTATTTTACCAAAAATAGTTAATCTATTTAATAACAAATTAAGTTATTATGTTATATTAAATTATTAAATTGGTTTACCAAACACCATCTAAAGAGGTTTAAAAATATATTATCAAAGTATATTTTTTATATTAATTTTAGAATAAAATCCTTCTCTGCTTCAACTATATACTAGGATCCATCCCTTTTTAGTTTCTCTTTTAAAGAAAATAGCACATACAAAACTAAATGACTTTATTTGGGTGTTTTAGAGTAAAAAAATTAAAGGAAAAGACAAAAGCTAGTTTACAAAATCTTAGCTTTAAAGCAAGTGAAAAAACATCCATAAAGGAGATAATTTGTATATCATTTGGTCTATAATTATCTCATAATCTATTACAATACTACACATAACAAAGAAGCATCTAAAATACTTTAATAGATGATATTTAAAAGCAAATTAAAGTCAACTCACAAAGACCTTGATTAATCAAAGTAGAAATATTTGGAATATTGAGGTTTGACCAATTGAAATAATTCAACCATTTTAACTTGACTAAGAACATTTTGTTTGAAGAAAGATCATATCATTAATTCATAAAATTCAATTAGAATCCACAATTGTAAGATGGTGATAGTATTGAACCATGAATATCCCACACATGTATACATGCCACATTAATAGATATGATTTTATCAAGAAGTATTATTGGTATCTTGAAACACAAAGACAAGTATTAAGTTATGTTTAGTTTCCAAAAAGCATTAAAAAAAATGTTAAGAAAAATATTTGTTTTATATTTGGCATCTCATGGAAAATAGGGAAAAAATTAAATATTATTATAATTTTGTGTGTAAAATGGGTTTGAAATAACAAATAAAAGTAATTTATTAATTTTAAATATAGTTCTTTTATGTTTCTCCACATTTCCTTTCCTTGTACTTTTTCTCTTTATTTTATTTTCCTCAAATTTTTCAAAAAACAATCATAACATTAGAGAATTATTGACCATGAATCAATAACAATTACGTTGGATTGATGAAGTTGAAAGTTGGCTCTAGAAAGTAATAAACCACCGAAGTTGACAAACCAAGCCGAGTAAGATTAGGGAATGGTATAAATTTAATACTTTTAAAAAAGAGTTTAATGCAAGAGTATTTAAAAATAAAAACTTGAGTTAAAATGTGATGATTATAATGTGTGAAATGTGAAAAACCTTTGTCACAACATGAAAGACTTAGCAACTTCAATAGACTTGAATTGTCTAAGTGCCACATGAGAGCTTAAGAAATACTTAAATCCGTGACACTTGTCTTCCACCATCTACAGAAGCTCCAACCACTAACTTGAAGATACAGAGAGGGTGACATGCTTCATATGCTTCATCAAGGTCAATTACATACCCACAAGAATTGACCATAACCACACATCTTATGGGCAAAAACATATATCAATTCAAGTTTTCATTTTTTAACATTCCTAATTCACACTTTCAATACACAAATTGTACCATATTTCTTGATGGTCATGATTGTAAAAGACTAATCATATGCAAGAGTAGACCACCTTAGCAACATTTGGAATCTCACTTGCATCTTGAGATTAACTTCTCCTCATTGTCCTTGTTTCCACCTAAAGCTAAAGAATAAAACACAACATTCCAATGTCATTAACATAGTACAACAAACACACTATAATTATTAACACAAGTATATTTCACAAGGTTGTGTCTGATTTCCAAAATTCATTTTCATGTTCCTTCGTACTTGGATTTTTTCATGAGAAAATAATTTTCATGAGGATTTTTCTTTCCTTATACTTTCTTGAAATCAAACATAGTGATAAGGAATCACAAATCATTAGATACACTTCATGCTAATGAAGCTAAAATCATACCCCTAAAATGTTCAAATTATAACATAATCATCAAAGGAACTAAAAACATAATTAATAGGTATTAACCATTAACTTAAGAATTAATTTAAACATATATAAATTATTGTTTACCTATAATAATAGTAAGGAATTTATAACTAACTATCATGCGGTAGATGGAGGATTTAATATAATGATACTTAGTGCCTTATACCAAGCACATGAGAAAAAATATATATCCTAGTTAATTGTCGATTGCACTACCACTTTTTTTTTTTTTTTACCTCCTAAAACATTAAACTTATGTTTTATTTTATTTTTTAATAATTGAAAAACCTTCCATGACTAAGCCTATAGGACTCTATGGGGAACCAAACCTCAAAGTGTTAATCGCGTCACAATAACTAGCACTAGATAAATTCAAAGTATCATTAGTGGCAGGATTCAAACTCAGGACCATGTGTCACTTAGTGGGACCACACTTCTCAATATTCGCATTCACCAATTGGACCACTCTAGTGGGTTTAAACTTATGTTTGACTCCTAGTGAGTACCAAGGAAACAATAAAAAAATGTCAAGAAAAATGATAAATGTTTGGTTTCATTGTAAAAAATATGGAAAAATTAAATATAATTAAAATTAGTTAGAACTATATACATTTTAAAATTATTTAATTTTTATATCATGAAGCAAAATAATTGAAATAAGATTGAAGAAACATATGAAAATAATTGATTGACTTTAAATCTTGTTTTTATTCTTTTTCACTTTTTATTTCCTTTTAATTTTTTTTCTCTATTTTCTTTCCCTTATATTTTCCTTCAAGTTTTCCAAAAACCAAACATAATCGCACAAAACAGGGATCAAGGGAAAGAGAAAATAGTAAAGAAGTTGAAGAGGCTTTAATCAATTTTCTACACGTACTAAAAGGATAAATGAACAAAATGACTTACCAATAAGTTGTTAGGAAAAAACATGAAGTCCATCTGCAGCTACCACATGTGATTTCGTTATGATCGGTACTATCACAAATTTCACTTAAGATTAGTATGATCATTTGTTAAGTAAACTTCATGAGCATATCACAAATTTCACATAAGTAAATATAAGATTAATCCAAGACTTTCATCTCAAGAAATAGACAATAAGTATGCATGTTTAAAAATGTTTTAGCATACTTAAAGAAATTTAATTCTTAAATACAAAAACTATAAACAATTTGACTCTTAAAACTATTAAAATCAATATATGGGAGTTTCATTATTTACTGCCATCAAGTAAGAGTGTGTTTGAGAGTGATTCTAGAAAGCATTTATAATATTTCTAACACTTGAATGATAAAAATTTTCAAATATTAAAAATATTAAAAGTACGTTAGATCATGTTTGGTAGTGATTTTAGAAAGCACTTCTAACTTTTTTAACGCTTGAAAAATTTTATCATTTAAGTATTAAAAATACTAAAAACATTTTTTAGAATTACTACCAAACACACTCTAAATTTTTACATATATCTACCTTATAATACATTCAAATTTAACTTCTAATTTGTGTACATGATCTTCTCTAACTAATTTTGATAACTTATTCAAATTTTATCTTAAAAACAAGTATAAAAAAATTAATTAAACAAATAATTAATTAATGTTATGTCTAATAAGGTAATGAAGAATCCCTAGAGCTTCATAATCACTTTGTAGAGGTTTTTATTTAACTAATTAAATAAATAAATAATGAAAAAAAAGAAAAGCAATTCACTCTACCATATCTATGCTATATATGTACAAAAAATAAAAAATAAAAATAAAAACTATACATGTTTTTAAACTAATGATGACTTTCAAAGTTAGTTGAAGTTATTTTTCATATTTTTTGAAAATGAAGAAATTCTATAAAATGTGGTACATGCATAGTTATGATATCAATCACTATAAACTATGTTTGAATCTTAGAGAGTACTTAGGAAATAAAAAAACATTGAGAAAAATTATTTTTTATACTTGGTTTTTCTATAGAAAATATGAAAGAAAATAAAATATATTTAAAATTGATTAGAGATGTATACATTTTAAATTATTTAATTTTTATATAATGGAGAAAAATAAGTGAAATGAGTTTAAAGAAATATACAAAAATAGTTTATTAACTTTAAAAATAATTTAAAAAGGAGAGACGTTAGAATACATGAAAAAGGGTTGATAATGCACTTACTGATGGAGTTCAAAGCGAGAGATGGGTGTTGGGTGCTCCCAATCTTTTATAATGTGGCTCCTCCACTACATCCGGTAAGGAATCATCACGTCTTCTCTTGCGGTTTCCATCAGTGCCTTCAAGTATTGCTGATCCAATGTCACCAAAATTCCCAGGAAGATCTAACAACATGGGAATATTGTAGTGTTCATCATCTTGATTAGCCCCATGAACATTACCATCGGTATCTTGTAATGCTGATCCATTGTCACCAGAATTCTGAGGATGCTCCAACATGGGCATATGATTTTGTTGATCTCCCGCAAATATAAGATTGATGCCGCATTTTTTTATGTTCACCAGAGAGACGAAAGTGCTACTAAATGAAGCATTAATATGTGTGTATTTATGGTGATGCTCTTTCCGAATAGCAATCTTAGGATACCACCAAACCCATACTTGATCTATCAAATCTTTAAAATTACCATGGCACTCACACCAGCATGTATGACGGCATTTATCCTTGAATTCAAATCCATTGCCATGTAAATTCAATTCACACTCGAGACCAAGATCACAGTAATCAAAATCAGATGTAGGAATATGCCGATAAACACATGATACAACAAATCCTAGGAAGTCAGGATCTTCATACCAATTCGTTGGAAGCTCTGTTGTTACTTTTCTTCCCATGTTCTGATACCTTATCCACTCTGGAATTCCATTACTTTCAGGAATAACAGCACCGAGTTTCCAGCATTTCAACTCCTGCACAAATTATTATGTAAATATTGACTTTATATATATAAAAAAAAGGTTTAAGGGGCATAATTAAAATATATATATATATATTAAATTACCTCTGTTGTGGATTTCAACCAGTTGAGGTGGCAAAGCCAGAGCAGACCTGATAAATCTTCCTTGCTTGTGCAATGGTATGCGTTTATTTCTAGTAGACTAGAAGGTAGCACCAGAATTTGTCCAGCCATTTTGCATTGACTGATATTAAGTTTTTGCAGATTGCAAAGCTGATTGCTTATTAATCCTTCCCACAGGTCTGAGCAGCCACTGAGGATAAGTCTTTTAAGATTTTTCAACCTAGAAATGTTGGTGGGAAGATCCTTAATAGCAGTATTTTTTAAAAAAAGCTCCTTTAAACTTTTCATGTTCCCTCCCTTCTCCGGAAATTTCTCAAACTTTGAGCAATTGGAGAGATCAAGAGACTCAAGAGATTCCAAGTCTCCAATGCTATCAGGCAGATCCTTAATAGCAGTATTTTTTAAATCAAGGTCCCATAACCTTTTCATGTTCCCTCCCTTCTCCGGAAATTTCTCAAACTTTGAGCAATCAGAGAGATCAAGAGACACAAGAGATTCCAAGTCTCCAATGCTATCAGGCAGATCCTTAATAGCAGTATTTTGTAAAGAAAGCGTTATTAAACTTTTCATGTTCCCTCCCTTCTCCGGAAATTTCTCAAACTTTGAGCAATCGGAGAGATCAAGAAACTCAAGAGATTCCAAGTCTCCAATGCTATCAGGCAGATCCTTAATAGTAGTATTTCTTAAATCAAGCTCCATTAAACTTTTCATGTTCCCTCCCTTCTCCGGAAATTTCTCAAACTTAGAGCAATCAGAGAGATCAAGAAGCAAAAGAGATTCCAAGTCTCCAATGCTGTCAGGCAAATCCTTAATAGCAGTATTTTTTAAATGAAGCTCCGTTAAACTTTTCATGTTCCCTCCCTTCTCCGGAAATTTCTCAAACTTTGAGCAATCAGAGAGATTAAGAATCTCTAGAGATTCCAAGTCTCCAATGCTCTCAGGCAGATTCTTAATAGCAGTATTTTTTAAAGAAAGCTCCACTAAACTTTCCATGTTCCCTCCCTTCTCCGGAAATTTCTCAAACTTTGAGCAATCAGAGAGATCAAGAAACTCAAGAGATTCCAAGTCTCCAATGCTGTCAGGCAGATCCTTAATAGCAGTATTTTTTAAATGAAGCTCCCTTAAACTTTTCATGTTCCCTCCCTTCTCTGGAAATTTCTCAAACTTTGAGCAATCAGAGACATTAAGAATCTTTAGAGATTCCAAGTATCCAATGCTATCAGGAAGACCCTTGATCGCAGTATTGTTTAAAAGAAGCATCTTTAAACTTCTCATATTTCCTTGGATCTCCGGAAATTTCTCAAACTTAGAGCATTTAGAAAGATCAAGAGTTGGAAGAGATTCCCAATTGGCAATACCTGTTGGGAGTTCTTTAATAGCAGTATTGGTTAAATCAAGCCGCCATAAACTTTTCATTTTTGCTCCATTCTCCGAAAATTTCTCAAACTCAAAACAATCCGAGAGATCAAGAATCTCAATAGATTCTAAGTCAATGCTGCTTGGAAGTTCTCTAATAGCAGTCTTGCACAAATATAGAGACCGTAGACTTCTCATATTTCGTTGTATCACCGGAAATTTCTCAGAGTTTCCAATACTTGTTGGAAGATCTTTAGTAGCAGTCTCCCGCGAACATCTCATATTTCCATGAATTTCTGAGAAGTTGCAAAAGCTTGAACACTTGGAGAGATCAAGAAATTCAAGAGATTCCAAGTTGCTAATGCTACTTGGCAAACCCTTAATCTTTAGACACCACTTCAAATTTAAGGCAGTTAGCTTCTTGAGACCTCCAATAGATGGGTGAATATCAATCAAGCTTACACAACCTTCAAGAATTAGTCTCTCCAAATTTGATAGGCTTGAGAATTCTGGCATTTGAACGAGCTTCTTTGAGTAACTTAGATCAATGACCTTTAAACTTTCAAGATTCTGTACCAAAGAAAATAGTTTCAATAAAAGAAATAACTATTAGAAATTTTAAAATCAATATAAAGCAAAAGAAGTCATTGTTAAATGATAATAATACCTTATTCCCTTGCCATAGTTGTTTTATGTTGCTACACTTCAAGCGAAGTTCAACAAGGTTCTTTCCATCAAAATTTGATGGTAAAGAATCTAAAGGATAGCTATCCCAACAAAGATACCTTAACTCATAAGAAGGAATTTCAAAATGCAGGTTGGAAGCAATTCCCATTACAGAATCATAACCCTCCTCACTATCATAATTGACATTTGAATGAACTTTGAGCAATCGAAGTCCAGTCATCTTTGAGAAAACATTTGAATTGAAGTGTACTGTTTTTAACTTAGACAAGTCCAAGTTAATTGTTTTAACTCCTTCTGTTCCCTGAAAAATAACAAGGATAAGGCAAACGTAAATATAAACTAACTCAACTTATATGGATATATCTTTAACTAGAGCTTAAGTGAATTTATGCATTAGGCTCTTACCTCATATGCTGTAAGCGCACGTTTAATATCATGGGGATCCCACAATCTGCTCCATTTGTTTGGCTCATCAGGAAATTTTTCACGAACAATTTCCCAGCCCATACGTTGTACCAAATCATGCATACGTATTTGGTTGTATGGGAGAGTTATAAGACACAAATCATTTAGATTTCTTATTCCTCTTTCTGCATGGAAATCACAACCATCCAATATTCTTGACACAGAATCCCTATCTTCACCTTCAAAAAAACATGCAACATCAAGAAATATTTTTTTTTCTGTACGATCTAATCCATCATAGCTTCGTTTAAGCACATTGTGAATTTTCATTTCAGGTTCTTTGTCCAATTTATTCAATTCACTTTCCCATTGAGGTATTGTCTTCTTGAATAAGAGAGAACCTAGAACTTTTAGAGCTAATGGAAGCCCTTGACAATAGTCTACAACACGATGTGAGAGGTCTCTATAATCTGATTTGGGAAGATTTTGTTTAAAGGCATACAAACTGAAAAGTTCACAAGCTTCTTCAAAATTCAATCCCTTAACCTCATATAAGTCATCCACTTCTTGTACAGCTAACACATGTTTATTTCTAGTAGTTATGATGACTCTACTTCCTTCTCCAAGCCATTCACGATGTCCAAGTAAACATTCTAATTGACTTGGATCATCAACATCATCAAGAACCATAAAAACTCTTTTAGATAAGAGAATGTCCTTTATCATACTTGGTTTGTGGGCAACACTATTTATATTTTGACTCCCCTCTCCCTCTAGGATATCATCAAGAAGTTGATTTTGTAAGTGAGATAAACCTTGGGTATTGGGAACCTCCCTAATATTTTCAAGAAAGCTCATACATTCAAATTCACAAGAAAGTTCATTATATATAACTTTTGCGATGGTAGTCTTACCTATCCCCCCAACTCCATATATCCCAACAATACGAACATCACTTGATTCCATATGCAACCGCAAAATCATCTCTTTTACACGGGAATCTATACCAACTAAATTGGCACCAGCATCAAGCCTCTTACATTTCAATCGACGAAATATGCTATCAGTTATTTCTTTAATTTGATTGGACTCATACCTGCCAATTATAAAAGAACAACATGTTAAGCAATGAGCCACAATTGTAAATAAAACACATTAAATTTGACATCTTTACGAGAAATAAATTAAAGTAGAATAGAATATATCAAAGATATTAGTTCATTTACATTTTTAGGACATTTTTCTTTGTATCAAGTATGCATGAGAACAAAATTAAAACATGGATTTTGAATTTTGTTAGTTGTGCTGCTTGTGTGGCATTAGCTTCAAATGGAAATTTTGTGCCATGATAGAGTACGATGATTATGAATGAGATATTACTTTATCATTCATGCACTTTTCAAAAACTCTTTAACAACCCATGGCAATTAGAAACCTTGTAGGAGCAAATATTTTATTCTTTGACATTCGTTTTATATCTTGTAATGCATGAAGCCTCAACCCCTTAATATAAGAAGTTTTAGTTTAAAAACCCCATGTTCAATTCCTTAAGCTTCAAAACTTATTTATCCCACAACATCATCTCCTTATTATTCATTTGTATGATAAAAATTAAAAATTAAAGGCTTGTAAACAAGTTATTCATTTGTATTTTATTTTGAGTTGATTTCCTTTAGCATCATCTATAAAGAATTAACTTCCTAACCTATGTTCTTTATTGTTTATATATATATACACACACAAACTCTCTGGGAAGTTGAATTCCTACTAAACAATTTACGTCACATAATTTTGTTATTGGTAGTTGTTACATAATTAATCAAACTACTTGATCAACTTGTTCTCAAATAAAATTGGTTAAATAATTTTGTTATTGTTACTTCTTACTTGTTACATAATTAATCAAATTATTTTTAGAATTTGATTAAGTTGTTCTATTGATACACAAGAGGTTGGTTAATTGAAATTTTTGAAGCTAGTTAATAGATAGTAATAGTCATTAATTTTATTGTTACTTGTTATATAATTATTCACACAAAATTTCAAATAAATTGATTAATTTTTGTAACATTAATGCGGATTGAATCTTGAAAATTGAAAATTGAAAAATTAGTAATAAATTTTTATTAAATTATTTTAGATATAGATTCTCATAAATTGGTCTAAAATTGTAAAATTTAATTGGGTTTTAATAAGTAAATTCTACCATTTATTATGAATTCTAATGCAATATAATTGTTATTCTACTATTCATTTTATACTAATGTCATTGCAACTACTATTAACAACAAAAAACAATAATATTAGTAATAAATAACAATAATAATAATAATTTAATTCCTAAACAAAACCCACTAACGAATGAAAAGTGAAAGAAACTTAAATTGCATGCTCATTAAATTAATATCGATGTCATCCATATAAATTGGCTGCTTCAATGGTCAAATCAATACTCCAAATCAACACTCCAATTTCCTATGTTCTCCTTATTCATGACACATAGTCGGCTGCCCAAATGATACACTTGAATAAAACCCAACTTATAAATAAAGCCCTAAAAAGCAATATTTTATTTTATTTTTTAATTTTGAGCACACAAATATATGCCCCTTGTTAACAACCTCAAGTTACAGTTTGTTTGGGAAGTATAAAAAGTGTCTTTATGAAAAAAAATATGAAGACGTTTGATAAAAAATTTAGAATTACTTATTAAAAGTTAAAAAAAAAAAAAAAAAAAAAAATCACTTCTAATAATTCTTTGAGATATACTCCCAAAAATATTTATTAAAAAAACTTTCACTAAAAGCATTTAAATGGAATTGCCTGCTAAAAGCACTCTAAAAATACTTTTAAAAAGTACTTATAATCTAAAAGTGTTTTTGAAGAAAAAATAAATTCGTGGAAAAGATAGCTGATTTTCTAAAAAACACTTGTTCTGAGAACATTCCCTATAAAAGAATATCAAACACATTTACACATAAAAGACTTCATCTAAAAGCATTTTGAGGATAAGTTTGTGCTTAAGGAGTAGACCTCCAAATAAAAAATTTGAGCTTTTGTATCCACATCATCACTCTATAAATGCAAAACTACTCATTCAAATAGTTGAAAGGAAATTATAGTTACCCATCCAGTAGAGGCCATCCAGAGAGATTGGCTGCTTCCGTCAAGGCCGCCCTCCACCTTGGTATCTTGTCCTTCCAGTTTTCTTCATAACCGGCAAAGGCCTCTCCAAAACTTCCTTCTTGCTTTCGTACATGGGATGGATCCACATGATAGAAAATTGGGATAACAGCATGTCCCAGATCTTTGTGGCACTCCATGATCTTTACCAACTCATCCAAACACCATCTCGAACGAGCATAGTTTTCAGAGAAAACAATTACGGAAGACCTTGATTCTTCGATGGCTTTCAAGAGTTCTGGAGCAATCGCTTCTCCTCTCCTGAGTTTATCGTCTCTGAAGGTGCGAATCCCTCTCCTACCCAAAGCACTGTAGAGGTGATCAGTGAAATTATAGCGGGTGTCTTCGCCTCTAAAACTCAAGAAAACATCATAAGTACTTGTTCGAGGGATGGAAGGAGTAGAAGAAGAAGAAGAGGCTCTGAAGGAGCTTGTGGAAGCCATTCTGGGTTTCTATCTCAAAAGTACAAAGACAGTTTCTCTTCAGGATAGTGAGTAAATGAGGAGATTGTGCAACCCTAACTTATAATCTAAGAAGTTGGGAAGGCAAGGCGCCTTCCAGGAAGTGAAGAGGAAAGTTAGGGACAGCTCTGTGTCTCTCGGGTCATTCAATCTTGAATTAAAGCAGCTGACCCACTCTCTCTCTCTCTCTCTCTCGGGCCATACAATCGTCATCATTACGCTCCTCTACTTTACTTCCCCGCCAAGTTTTTTATTTTATTTAATATTTTATTTTTTCTTTAAGCACATAAAAAATATTAATAAAAAATTAAAGTAAACAGAAACGATATGTGCCGACCCACAATATGAAAATGAAAATTTATTAAAAGAAAGACGAGTGGATTGATATATTTATTTTATAGATAAATCTTATTATTGATAATATTATAATTTATAATAAATTAGAATAAAAAAAATGATTTTATTAACTTGAAGTAGTCCATTATAGTTTTATTTTTGGAAGAAGAAGAATAAAAATGTATTATTATTAAAATAAAATTTTAAACATTAAATATTAGAAAATAATCTTTTTTATATGCATATATCTAAATATAATTGAGAAATAATTTAAATCTAAATTAAAATTATTTTTATTAAAAAATTAATTCATTTTATGAATGATTTAAGAGATCAAATATTTTAAAAAAAAATCAGTAAAATTATTATTATTTTTAAATAAAATAAATTTTCACATGAAAATCAATCCAATAAATAAATTAAAAAAAGAAAAAACTTTATAAGACATCCTATAAGTATAAGAAAACAGTAGTTATAATATAAAAAAAAAGTATTACAATATAAAAAGCTGGGTAGACGGTGGTTTCCCGTGACATTCCGAAAAGTGATGAGGAAAATTAGGAACCTCTTTCTCTCTCTATTGACTTAAAGATTCTTTTCTCACTTTTCTTTTTTTCTTATCACCTTCGTTTCCTTCTATTTTCAAATGGGAGACCACCAAGTTTTTTATTTTATTTAACATTTTTTTTTCTTCACTATATTCATGCTCTCATAGTTTACTATTATTTTTTATATATTTTATCTAATATTATATGTGATGAGTTTTGTTATTATTATTATCTAATTTTATTATTGTATATATTTACTATACTCTCATCCTTTCATTTAATAGAAGATCAGAATATTGATTTTTTTCTCACACTTTTACCTTTTGCTTTTCTCTTGTTCTCTTTTTCTCCTATTCACATTCATCCTTCAAACTTGTGCAGTTTACTTCTCCACCAAGTTTTTGATTTTATTTTTTCTTCACTTTATTCATGGTCTCCTATTTTATTTATTTATTTATTATTATTATATATAAGTACTTAAAAAAGAAATAAAAATAAAAATTTTGACCGAGAAGTGAAAAATAAATATAAAGACTAAAAATAAAAAGTAAAAGCAAAAATTAAAAGATAAATATATATAAAAAAGTAAAAATAAAATTCACTGAATTGATATATTTATTTTCTAACATTTTATAGATAAATCTTATTATTGATAAATATTATCATTTATCTGTATATAAAGAGTTGGGAAGGCAAGTAGCAGTGGCTTGTTGTGACCTTCCGGAAAGTGACGGGAAAAGTTGGGAACTTAGGGTCTCTGTGAATTGGGAAGGAAGGTGGCTTCCAGTAACCTTCGGAAAAGTGATGAAAAAAGTTAAGGGTAGTTGTTTCTCTTTATTGATTCTTTTCTCACCTTTTGCTTTTCTTCTGGTTTGGTGGGTCATCCATCATCATTAGAGATTAGGCTCCTGCACCTTACTTCTCCACGAATATTTTGATTTTATTTTATATTTTATTTTTTTCCTTCACTTTATTCATGGTGTCTTATTTTATTATTATCTTTTATATATATTTTTCTAATATATATATAAGAGGATATCAACAAGAAATAATAATAAAAAATTAAAGCAAATAAAAAAAAATTTGACCGAGAAGTGAAAAATAGATATTAAAAATAAACATAAAACTAAAATTAAAATATAAATACAAAAAAGTAAGAATAAAAAATAAGTTAAACAATGAGATGATGATTTTTTTTAAAAAAAAAAATTATAAATAAATCTTATTATAGATAAATATTATAATTTAAAATAAATAAATAAATAAAAGTAAACCAGAAAATGATTTTATTAACTTAAAGTAGCGAATTTAATGTAGGAAGAAATTTATTTTTTAAGCAAAAAAAATTATTTTTGGAAGAATAACAACTTAGCAATTAATTCCAACAAATAACAGTTTAAAGAAATCATGAATAAAATAAAATTCAAAATCTATATATAACCAACAAATAACTTCAAGCCAAATTAAAATTATTTCCATTGAAAAATTAATAGATTTCCGATTAAAATGAGTGATTTAAAATATGATACCTAACACCATCAAAGACAGTTTAGAGGGGTTGATTTCGAAGTGAAGAGGAAAGTTAGGGACAGCTCTGTGTCTCTCGGGTCATTCAATCTTGAATTAAAGCAGCTGACCCACTCTCTCTCTCTCTCTCTCTCTCTCGGGCCATTCAATCGTCATCATTACGCTCCTCTACTTCACTTCCCCACCAAGTTTTTCATTTTATTTAATATTTTATTTTTTCTTTAAGCACATAAAAAAATATTAATAAAAAGTTAAAGTAGACAGAAACTATATGTGCTGGCCCACAATATGAAAATGAAAATATATTAAAAGAAAGAGGAATGGATCGATATATTTATTTTAACGATGAATCTTATTATTGATAATATTATAATTTATAATAAATAAATAAAAATAAATTAAAATAAAAGGAAATGATTTTATTAACTTGAACTAGTCCATTTATATTGGAAGAGCTTTATCTTTGAAGTACAAATATTTTTGGAAGAAGGAAGAATAAAAATGTAACCATTAATTCTAATAAAAATCGTGATAATATTCTAAAGAGATTATTATTAAAATAAAATTTTAAATATTAAATATTAGAAAATAATCTTTTTATATGCATATATCTAAATATAATTGAAAAATAATTTAAATCTAAATTAAAAATACTTTTATTAAAAAATTAATTTATTTTATGAATGATTTAAGAGATATCAAATATTTTAAAAAAATCAGTAAAATTATTATTATTTTTAAATAAAATGAATTTTCACATGAAAATCAATCCAAGAAATAAAATGAATAAATTGAAAAAAAAAACTTTATAAGACATACTGTGAGTATAGAAAGCATGTGAAAGTAGGTAGAATATAAAAATGACATTACAATATAAAAAGTTGGGAAGACAGGTAGCTTCCTATAGCCTTATTAAGGGTAACTCTCTCTCTCTCTATTGACTTGGATATTCTTTTCTCACTTTTTTCTTTTTCTTATTACCTTCGTTTTTTTTTTTTTTTCTATTTTCAAGTGGGACACCACCAAGTTTTTTATTTTATTTAACATTTTTTTTCTTCACTATATTCATGCTCTCCTATCTTACTATTATCTTTAATATATTTTGTTATTATTATTATTTAATTTTATTTTCTTCATATATTTTTTAAACTACCATCCTTTCATTTGGAAGATTAGAATATTGATGGCAATTTAGTGATTTTATATATTTTCTTCATATATATGAAATGAAATATATATATATATATATATAGGCCAAAAAATAATAATTGTTTTACTTCATTTTCCTGATGAAGATATTGTTCTTTTGATAGATTTGTTGATGACTAATGACCATCACAACAAAACTAGAAAATACTATCCAACTCTTTTTTTCTTTTCCTTTTTCACTCTAAATAATTTCTGTATTTATATAAAATTATAGATAATGATACATTGATTTCAAAATTCAAATAATTATCTAACTTAAAATTAAAGTTTCTTTTTAATTTAAAACTTACTTATTTTCTAATTATGATATGTGTCACAAAGGTCTATTCTTTTTTTCAATATTCATAAATGTCCCCACTTCCATATTTGGAAGAAAACTATGATTAAAGTATACTTTTTCTTGATTTAATTTTATAAAATTTATAAATCTTATTTGAATAGGTATTTTAGTTTTCAAAATTCTACAAATAATAAAATATGCTTGTTTATTTAATAGTAAACAATAAGTTAAATTAATTATAATTATATTCATTATGACTAATTAATTTAATAAGAAATAATTAATTACTTATTATGTATTATCTAAACTTTTTATTCCAAATATTAATATTAGAAGATATGTATAGACATATGATAATCCTTCTAATTTCAATATCTTAAAAACAATCGTTATATATTTGAATTCATATTTTAATTTATTGATAAAAAAGAAGACGAAAAAAATTAATATAAAAGTAAATAATAAATTTATTAAATTATTATAAGACTTAACTTCATATTTAAACAAAGTTAGCTATTAATAAAAATAAATATAGGAAATAAATAAATAATGTATTAATTTATTATAAAACTTGATATAGATTGTATGTCTTTGAATTACAATTTGAAATGTTATGTTTTTTTAAACAAATAATAAAATTTAATCTTATCCTCTCTCTAAGAAAACAAATATGATTTTACCAATTAATATAATTATTTAAATAAATATAAATGTTTTAAAATAAAATCATAAAATAGGTAGATATTAATTGTTTATTAAATAATTATAATAAAATTTATTAAAGAAGAATGGGTTCATCTATTTAGAATTAATAATATATTTGTTTTCTAATATTCTATCGATAAATCTTATTATTGACCAATTGTAGTAAACTAAAATAAGAAGAAATGATTTTATTAATTTGAAGTAGTCAATTTAGTATTGGAAGGGCTTTATTTTTAAAGCAAAAAAATAGTTTTATTTTTTGGAAGAAGGAAGAATAAGAAAGTAGCAATTAATTCCAATAAAAATCGTGATAATATTCTAAAGAGATCATTACTAAAATAAATTTCAAATATTAAATATTAAAAAATAATCTTTTCTATATACATATATACATATATAACTGAGGAATAATTTAAATAAAAAATTACTTTTATTAAAAAAATTAATTTATTTTGTGAATGATTTAAGAGAGATAAAATACTCTTTTTTAAACTAGAAAAAAATATAATTATTTAAATAAATGAAGGACATGAAAAAAAAAAAAAAAAAAAACTTTGTAACATGTCCTTATTAATATTAGTATCGTAAAGCACATGAAAATACTATACATATCTTCTTCAGCATTCCCAAAATTCAACAAATGTCATTCAAAAATAAGTCTTGAATTGGATGTCAACTTGAGGAAGAAACTGGTATCATCATTCTTTGGATTGTGATTAAAATCATCCAATAAAAGAATATTCTTTTTATAAAAAAATATTACTTCAAACAATTGTACCTCATAATTTGAGACTTGATTTTTATTGAGGATAGTGAGCAACCCTAATTTATAATATAAAGAGTTGGGAAGGAGGTGGCTTTTTGTCAACTTCTGAAAAGTGACGAGGAAAGTAATTGAATTTCGATTATTCAATTACTTCTCCACCAAGTTTTTTTTTTTTTTGTATTTAACATTTTTTTCCTTCACTTAATTTATTCATGCTCTCCTATTTTATTATTATGTTTTATATATATTTTCGAATATATATATATAAGGACATCAACAAGAAATAATAATAAAAAATTAAAGTAAATAAAAAAGAAAATTTATGATCGAGAAGTGAAAAATAAATATAAAACTAAAAATAAAAAATAAAAATAAAAATTTTAAAAATTGAAAATAAAAATAATTTAAAGAATAAGGGGATGGATTGATATATTTAGAATTAGTGATGTATTTATTTTTTAATATTTTATAGACAAATTTCATTATTGATAAATATTGTAACTTAAAATAAATAAATAAAAGTTAACTGGAATAAGAGGAAATGATTTTATTAACTTGAAGTAGTGAATTCAGTGTGGGAAGAAACTTAGTTTTTAAGAAGAAAAAAATTTTATTTTGGAAAAATAACAACATAGCAATTAATTATGATAAAAACCTTGATAATATTCTAATGAGATCATTAATAACATAAAATTGAAATATTAAATATTAAACAATGTTTTTGGAATCGGATCAGATAATAAATCAAAAAAAATTATTGGTTCACGGTTCACTAGTTGGACTAATAGTTAAATCACCTAGAATTAATGATATGGTAAATATATAATTTATATATTATTAAAATTAAAAATAATAAAAAAATTTAAAATATATATAACCAAATTAAAAATCAATAATATTTATTTTTTATCTTTAATATTATTAAATTAAATCATGCATAAGTATAAATATAATAATATTTTAAATATTATTAAATGAAATATATACGGTATTTAAATGTAAATATATTGAAACTAAAGTAAAATTAAATTATTTAATTTTAACTAATTTTATAATTTTTTAAAATATTATTTATTTTATTTTATTTTATATTATAAATTTTTTAGAAAAAGAATATGTTTTTTTGTTTTCCATACTTAGCGTCAAAATGCATATATCTTAGTGGTTCTCTGTGGTATTCCTTAAGCTCTAGGGCTTTGAGCAATAAAGTACTTGAGATCTCAAATTTAAAAGAGAACTAAAAAGAGGTTTCATAAGATATTCTTGTAAATTTGGGGAAGCATATAAAATACTAAATATGTATTCAAAGTTCAACAAAAGTAATTTGATAATAAGCCAAAAACTTTACCTTAAAAATTTTTTAATACAAATAATTTTGTTTATATATTTTTCTGGATTGAGATCAAATAAGAAAAAAAATTATTATTTTGTAAAGAATATTACTCTAAAAAATTGTACCTTAAAAATTTTCTAATACAAATAATTTTGTTTATATATTTTTTTCATCTTTTTACTTATTTTTTATAGGACTTCCAAATTTTACGCGTACAAATTTCTAGTATGCAAAGTTAAGGCACAACACCTCTGAGTCCTATGACTACAGCAAAGCAAAGACATTCATTGCATTTTTAGCAAAGCAAGTAAGCGAGCACATTCACTTGCTAAAACTAGCAGGGACACGCAATCACCAACTAGTCATCACTTTAGCCTTATTAGAGGCAAAAGGTCAAGGTCCTCGTGGTAGTGCTTTTATAAAGCACTTATAGCATAAAAAACGTTTTTGAAGAAAAATCACATATTTGATAAGATTTAAAAAACCACTTCTAGCATAAAAACAAAAAACATTTTTTTTTTTTTGAAGAAAAACCAAGTATTTAATAAACTTTAGAAAACACATTTAAAATGTTAAAAAATCGCTTGTAATGTTTCCTAAAACACTTTATAAGTGATTCTTCCAAAAATATTTCTAGAAAAACACATTCACTAAAAGTACTTCAAATGAAAACATTACTAAACACATTCTTAATGTTGTTTGAAACAAATGGAACTTTTTGTAGTTTCCTCTATCCTTCCAAAATATTTCTTCACCAATTCTTGTTGCCATCCAAAAAAATTCTCAACCTAATTATCCACCTTTAAGAAATTTCCCCATCAATTCTTGTTATCATGGAAGAAATTTCTCAACTTGATTGAAAATTTTTCCACCAATCTTCGTCACCTTCCAAGAAACTTTTCCTCCTATTCACATTCAATGATTGTGGTCATCCAAGAAAATTCTCACCTAGCAATTCATGTAACCATCTAAGAAATTGTCCACCTATTCATATTCAATTATTGTGACAATACAAGAAAATTCTCTATCTACTAACTTGTGTGACCATCTAAGAAATTTGTCCACCTATTCACATTTAATTATTATGGCCATCCAAGAAAATTCTGTACCTACTAATCATGTGATTATTTAATAAATTTCTCCATTACATCCAACAAATTTCTTTACCAATTCATCTAAGAAATTTTTGTGTTACATTCAACAAATTTCTTTACTAATTCTTTCGCCATCCTATAAACATTTCTACTTACTTACACCTAAACATTATCTCTACCAAGTCCTCTCATCTGACCAACCAAAGAATTTCTACCTTCACTTCTATTTTCACTTGCATTTTTATAGTTGTGTGGTTTAAATTGCTAACCTTATATTAAATTAGTTATTATTTCACATTATCTCTTTGACTTTGCAAAAAAATATCAACAAAAGGAAACATTATGACAAAAAGATAAAATTTTAGAAAATTTCACATTAAAAACTCTTAAAAAATTTGTCATTGGAAACTTGTTTTATTTAAAATAAGAAGGATATATAAAATGATCTATCTAAAAAAACAAATTATTTAGAAAAAATACCTCAAGATCAAAAACTGAAAAGAAATAAAACATTTATAAAAAAACATATCAGAATGAACGATATCTTTGTCTCTCTTGGCCGAGATAAAGATATCGTTCCATCCTTACATTTACTATACTCACTTCTAAAATAACCAAAAGTATTTAAAGTTCGGAAAATGGGTGGCTTCCTGAGGAAAATTAGGGGCAACTCTTTGTCTCTCTTGACCGAGAGATTCTTTTTTCACTTTTCTCTTTTTCTTATAAGGCCTTTCTTCTATTTTCAAGGGGGACACCACTAAGTTTTTATTTATTTATTTTATTTGACATTTTTTTTCTTCACTTCATTCATGCTCTCCTATCTTACTATTATCTTTTATATATTTTGTCTAATATGATGAGTTTTGTTATTATTATTATTCAATTTTATTTTCTTCATACATTTACCATACTTCCATCCTTACATTTACTATACTCACTTCCTTTCATTTAATGGAAAATTAGAATATTCATGACAATCCAGTGATTTCATCCCATTCCAAGGCACCTTCCTATAAAAAGTAACACTGATTTATTCTTAGTTAGTGGGCTCGAGGCTTCCTCTTTTAAATATTTTATAATCTTACATTTAATACAAATTCTTGAGACCAACAACCCTTTCCTCAAATTTGTTTATTTTTATTTTTTAAAGGCTTCAAACTTATTTGTACAGTGGTCAATAACTTCAAACTTGTTTGTACAATCGTCAATAAAAAAAAAAAAAGAAAGGTTACATCACGCCAAATGATATGTGAACTTGCTAAGATATTATCTCCTTCAATTACTCTACGAAAATTGTCTTTCAAGGAAATTTTGAAACATGAGGATATTTTTTTACGAGTGTATTTAATAAAATCCTTAAAAAGAGCTAGTTTAACTCCTTTTTGTTTTTTGTAAATAACTTTTTTATTTATATAGAATTATAGATAAGAAATATGCTTATATAATTATTTTTAATAAATTTTTTTTTACTATTATGAATAATAATAGAATTCATATAAAAAATTCAATTTTTTTTTTTCACAATTAGAATTTTTTTTCATGTTTGAAGAGTGAAAAATAAAGAAATTAAAGGGTATAAAAAATTACATTTATTTGAATGAAAATAATAATTCTAAAAAAAAATTCCAATCACATCCTCTTTTCCATTTCTATTTTTTAATTAAAATAAAATTAAAATATATTCATCACAAACAAATATTGATGATGATAAAATTATTATTTATCAAATATATAAAATTAAAATATAGACTTTTTTGGTCATCTATTTTATTTTTTTAAATTCAATTTATGAAGTGAAAAAAATAAAAAAGTATCAACAATTTGTCAAATTGTTTAAGACAAAAAATAATAATTCTTTTACTTCATTTTCCTAATGAAGATATTCCTCTTTTGATAGACTTGTCGATGACTAATTATGATTGCAACAAAACTACAAAATACGCAGCTCCTTTTTCCTTTTCTTTTTTCACTCTAAATAATTTCTCTATTTATATAAAATTATAGATAATGATATATTGATTTCAAAATTCAAATAATTATCTAACTTAAAACTAAAAAGTTTTTTTTTTAATTTAAATCTTACTTATTTTCTGATTATGATATGTGTCACAAAATAAGCTTTATTCTTTTTTTTCAATATTCATAAATGCCCCAACTTTCATACTTGGAAGAAATTTATGATTAAAGTATACTTTTTCTTGTTTTAATTTTATAGAAGTCATAAATCTTATTTGAATAGGATTTTTATTTTATTTTTCAAAATTTTACAAATAAAAAAAAATTTGTTTATTAAATAGTAGAAAAATAAATTAAATTAAGTATAATTAATTACTTATTATGTAATATCTAAACTTTTTATTCCAAATATTAATATTAGAAGATATGTATAGACATATAATAATCCTTTTAATTTCAATAATTTTAAAACAATCATTATATATTTGAATTCATATTTGAATTTGTTAATAAAAAAGAGGAAAAATTTAATAAGAACAAATATATAAAATAAATAAATAATTTATTCAATTATTGTAAGACTTAATTTCGATTTTAAACAAAGTTGGATATTAATAAAAATAAATATGAGAAATAAATAAATAATTTATTAATTTATTATAAAACTCATTGCCAATTTTGATATAGATTATACGCCGAACAACAAATAGAATTTAATTTTTTCTTCTCTCCAAGAAAACAAATATGATTTTATCTATTAATATAATCATTTAATAAATATAAATGTTTTAAAATAAAATATAAATGTTTAAAAATAAAATATATTCAAACACAACTATAAAATTGGTGGACATTAATTTTTTATTAAGTAATTAGAATCAAATTTATTAAAGAAAAAGGGAATGGATTGATATATTTAGAATTAATGATATATTTATTTTCTAACATTTTATAGATAAATCTTATTACCGCTCAATATTATAATTTACAATAAATAAATGAAAGTAAAGTAAAATAAGAGGACATGATTTTATTAACTTGAACTAGTCGATTTGGCATCGGAAGAGCTTTATCTTTTAAGCAAAAAATAGTTTTATTTTTAGAATATTACTTCAAACAATTGTACCTCACAACATTTTTAATACAAATAATTTTTTAATCACATGGTCAAAAACATCATAATTTCTTTGAGGAATGGGAACGAGCGGAAGAAGAAGAGGTTGTATTACTTCAAAAACTACAAAATACAGCTTGAGGCTTGAGGCTTGATGGGAAGGTAGGTGGCTTCCTATGACCTTTCAGAAAGTGATAGGGAAAGTTACAGGGAAAGAGCAGTCTGAGGCTTGATGGGAAGGCATGTGGGTGGCTTCTTGTGACCTTTCGGAAAGTTATGGGGAAAGAACAGCTTAAGGCTTGATGGGAAGGCATGCAAGTGGTTTCTTGTGACCTTTCGCAAAGTGATGGGGAAAGAGCAGCTTGAGGTTTGATGGGAAGGTAGGACTAGGAGACTTCGGAAAATGATGAGGAAAGTAATTGAATTTCGATTATTCAATTACTTCTCCATCGAGTTTTTTTATTTATTTAACATTTTATTTTTTTCCTTCACTTTTATTCATGGTCTCCTATTTTATTATTATAGTATATATATATATAAGGACGTCAACAAGAAGTAATAATAAAAAATTAAAGTAAATACAAAAAGAAAAATTCTGATCGAGAAGTGAAAAATAAATATAAAATCTAAAAATAAAAGTAAAAATATAAATATAAATATAAAAAGAGTGAAAAAATAATAATGTAAAGAATAAGGAAATGGATTGATATATTTAATTTTTAATATTTTATAGGCAAATTTCATTATTGATAAATATTACAACTTAAAATAAATAAATAAAAGCAAACTAGAATATTACCACTTATTCACATTAAATTATTGTAGTCATCCAAGAAAATTCTCTACCTACTAATTCATGTGAGTATCTAAGAAATTTCTCTACCTATTCACATTGAATTATCGCGGTCATCCAAAAAAATTCTTTACCACTTATTCACATTGAATTATTGTGGTCATCCAAGAAAATTCTCTACCTACTAATTCGTGTGAGAATCTAAGAAATTTCTCTACCTATTCACATTGAATAATTGTGGTCATCCAAGAAAATTCTTTACCACTTATTCACATTCAATTATTTTGGCCATCCAATAAAATTCTCTACCTATCAATTCGTCTAACCGTCCAACCAATTTCTCCATGTACTTACATTCAATTATTATGGTCATCCAAGAAAATTCTTTACCTACCAATTGTGAAGCCATCTAAGAAATTTCTCTATTACATCCAACAAATTTCTTTACCAATTTATTTAAGAAATTTCTCTATTACATTCAACAAATTTCTTTACCAATTCTTGCACCATCTTAGAAACGTTTCTACTTACTTACATCTAAAAAATATCTCTACCACCTAAGAAATTTCTTGACTAATTCATATTCAATTATTTGGTCATCCAATAAAATTCTCTACCATCTATTCACATTCAATTATTTTGGTCATCCGATAAAATTCTTTACCTACCAATTCGTTAGACCATCCAACAAATTTCTCCATGTATTTGCATTCAATTATTATGGTCATCTAAGAAAATTCTCTACCTATCAATTGTGTGGTGATCTAAGAAATTTCTCTATTACATCCAGTAGATTTATTTACCAATTCAATTAAGAAAATTTCTATTACATTCAATAAATTTCTTTACCAATTCTTGCCCATCCTAGAAACATTTCTACGTACTTACATCTAAAAAATATCTCTACTAAGTCCTCTTCTTTGACAAGATTTTATTGACAATTTATTTCTTTTTTTTTTTCATTATGATTTTCATTTTTAATCAACATTGAAATGGAAACAAATTATCATTCCAATCTTATATTCATTCCTATATGTATATAAATACAAGAATTGAAATTACTAAATTCATTCATATTCAAAAGGGAATAAGAATGAAAATAAAATATTCATTCGCATTCTTGGTTCCCACGTACCAAACACACACCCTTAGTATTCTTAATCTAAAGGAATGATTGAAATTAGAGTACTTGTTTGGGATATATTTCACGTTATTTTATTTTTATGATAGAAGAGGATATCATTTAAATAAGATATTTTAGATGATAGATAATAGTTGTAAATCTCTGATTTATAGCATATGTTTTGTTGTGATTCCATCAAATTCTAACCATCAAACTATTAATGTTTTAGTAATAATGCAATATTTATAATTACATACCATATATTTTAAAACTCACTATCAATTGATTTATATTTAGTCTTTTGAAAAATAAAATCTAGAATTTATTAATGAAATGATTAAAATTCTTCAAAAAAATTATTAAAAAATTTCTTATGGAATCTTTATACCTTTTTTTCTAGTTGTTTTAAAAATTTCTTTGAAATTTTTTGTTAATTTGATGCACCATATATTTTTAAAATTTATTAAATGAAAACTCATGTATATTATATTCTATACTTTTGCTAGTTGTTCCCCAATAAAAATTTCTAGGTTCATCGTATGACATAATTATATTTACTATAAACTTATAACATACATTACAAATTAGATTTTTGTTCAAACATTTGAATTTGTAAATACTTCCTATTGATGTTAAGTTTAATTATCTTTTTAGGAAATTCCCGATTGGATGATGTTGAGAAGGATTCTCTGGTGCATCAAGCTCAAGCACATAGTTGGAAGTCAGAGGGCCTGTACTACTTGCCTAACTCTTCGCTTTGTGGGACCATATGGGGTTAAAAAGCCAAAATAAATTAGTTTAGACCTTATAAAAAGAAAATTGATTTTTGAACCCCTTTCATGCTCATGTTACATCGAGGCAAGGATGAAAATATCGGTAATCACGGATATATCGGTACTTCGATTTTACGGATATATCGGATATATCGAAGATATATTGGATATATCAGCGGATATTATTGGTAGGCTTAAAATTGTTAAAAACTCATGGAAATGCAAGAAAAACTTCATAATAATATAATTAGAAGTATAATAGACATTTTAAAGTTGTTTTATTGAAAAATTTGATATACATATGATATAATTTGCGATATTAGATGTAATCATATCATGTTGATCTATAAGAAATGTTAATTTCGTAATTGTTCTCATTATAAAGTCACATCAAATACTTTATTTCATTAAATAACAATAATTTGTACACATTACATTGCAATGTCCCTTTAGTACCAAAATGAAGATCGATGTGGTTCAATGGGATTGATAGATGAAGGAACCCCGGCTTGCTGTTGGAGACAATATTGGTACCAACTCAATGAGCCTCGATAATATTGGTTATAAATTCTAACATGCCATGCATATATCTCTTGAGTCCTGCCTACTGCCTCTACATGGATAGGATACTCAAAGTTCACCCATGTGTTAACGCCAAATCCTTCTTCCATCTGATATGGAATTTGGTATGGTATTTGTTTGGAAGGGGAATAATGCGACATACCATACTCTTCATCCGTTGAACTTGAAGGTTGACCATAACTCATCACATGAGGAGGGTAGACGTTAGCCTTATTCGAGGAGTCACTAAATTGAGTCCCTATACTCATAGATTCAAAACTCCCTGAAAGTAACTCCTCGTTATATGGTTCCATCATTCGTTCTCTTCCTTTATAAGGCCTTCCAATAGCTCTTATGTCTAGACCAGCTCTTCTAAAGCCATGGTCTTAATCCTGTGTGCAGTGTGTGAAATCATTTTCACAAGTAAATTGGCTGATTGGATATTGACTATGTCGACGTTCATCAATATCTCCTCCCCCATTATCACCTCCATCATCAGTTCCACCTCTTGAACCATCGTAACCAGAAGTAGAAGTACCTGCAACACTAGGTCTACTACTATGGCCAGCACTTGTGGAGTCAATCTCTTGGTGGGAATGCAATGTCGCATGAAGTGAATCATCAGTATCTTTGCTAAAACTTTCAGAGTGAACTTCTTTGGACAACACACGTTCAACATTAACTCCAAATTCTCGAGCATGAGTGACAATTCGTGGATCAAGATTTCCAACTTTGTCATCCAAGTGTATAGGCCTAACCCACCGGAACAACTGATTATCTTCTTCTTCACCCACCTCGGCTGAAATGTGAAGAAGATCAAGGTAATCTTTTTCAGCAACTCGATCATTTTCTGCCTCCATATCGCGTAACTTTAGCCTCATATTATAGTAACAAAACACTAATTGCTCCAATCGAGGGTAAGCCAAACGATTTCGTTGCTTTGTGTGGATGAGAGCAAACGTGCTCCAATTTCTCTCACATGCAGAAGATGACGCAGTTTGTGAGAGAACTTTGAAGGCTAACTTTCTTAATGTAGGTGTTTGATTCCCATACATAAACCACCATTCAGCTGCAACGAATTTGATAATCATATAAATACTTATGTGGTGAATTTACAATAATAATAATCAATTTTTTCCTATAAAGACTCACTGGGCACCATGGTTGACCTTGATGCAATTGCCGCTCAATCACCGAATCCTCTTTTTGCATCTCGAAAAAGAACAAGCTATGTATTCAACATTTAATTTGTTAGTAAACGTTCAAATAAATTGATGAATGAAATTATTGTTTTATTGACAAAAATAACAATTTTTTATTCACCTCATTTCCAAATTGACCAAGCGATTCAATAGTTAGATCTAATTTTGCAAAAACATCATGGACAGCTTGAAGTAGTTCCAGATCACTACCAACTCCACGCCTATATTGAAATCTTGGATTCAAGAAGTATGCTACAATAAAATTTAGTAGAGTTAGTATTTTTTTTTAAAGAAACTTAAATACAAAGTAAAAACTTATAAAGATATATAGTATTTAAGTACCTGCTGCATGAAGTGGATGTTTTAGTGTTTTCTCCCAACGATGTTGTATTATTTTGAACATCCAATCTCCAGCTCCTTGACGAATAAGGTTCTCTTTCATCACATGCATAAGCTCGTACACAAATGGCATTGTGGGAACAACTTCAGAATCCACAAGTCGAAGCACCACGTATAATGGCTCATATAATGAAACTATATTTGTCAATCTGTCCCAATACGTATGGTCAAACAATAATTGCTCCAATTCTCGTCCAAGTTTTGTTCGACTGAGTTTGTGTTGTGCCCATTCATCACTCATAAACAATTTTTTCAAATCAACCATTTTTTTGAGAAGACTGTCAAGAGCAATATAATTGGTAGCAAACTTTGTAGCTCCTGGTCGAACAATGTCTCCACCACAATACTTTCTCATTTGTGCTAGTAACCAACCATGATTGTAAATGAAGTTAGTTATCTTGCGAGCATTGCTTATCACCTCGATAACATTGGGTCTTTTACCAATGTCTTCAAAGATTAAGTCGATGCAGCGTGCCGCACACGGAGTCCAATATAAGTTATACTTCTTCATCAATTGTTTCCCTGCTTTCATGAATATAAGTCCATTATCTGTGACAATTTGGACCACATTTTCCTTACCGACTTCTTTGATAATAGTCTTCAAAAGCTCATATATATACTTGTGGTCTTTGATATAGTTCGATGCATCAACTGACTTAAGGAACACTGTGGTCCCTTTAGAATAAACCAAGAAATTAATAATACTTAATTTCGTGGGCCCTGTCCATCCATCTGACATTATTGTGCACCCATATGTCTTCCATTTTTCCCTTTGTTGGTTCACATAAGCTTTCATTTCTTTGTACTCCATTTTCAAGTATTTGTTCTTTATTTCATATGGAGATGGAGGTTCGATTCCCATTCTTGCACTTCATATGTAAACATGTCACAAAATACTATACTTACTAAAAGTATAACACAATATAACATTTGATAAATTAGTAATTACCTGCTTGTTGTGCACCAATAATCATATTCTTGAAGTGATGAGACTTTGCTTTTGCGGGTGCGACACTCTCATAAATGAAGAATTTGCTGATTAAGCGTCCCATCGTTTCTTTAATTGCACCACCCTTGAATATATCTTTGATATTTTTTTGTTTTGCTGCAGAAGACTTGTAAATCGAAGAGGCAATAGGGGGTGAATGATGCGAATGTCGCATACTCTGTGATTTTCGCATCGTCGACGGTATACCAGTAGAAGACTCTCTTGATTTGCGTTTGCTTCCTACAATATTCTCATGTTGTTCGCGTTCCCAATTAGATGCTTTCGAGGCACGAACTGCAGATCGATATGCATCTCGCTCATCTGGGTGCATATCTGTCGGATACATATACACATCTTCATCCTCAGCATCATCATCATCATCATCTTCGTTTACCAAATGTGTATGATGCGTCCCCATTGTGCCACGTAATTGACTACGAATGTCTTCAATATCAACATTTTTCTTTGCTTTTGGTTTTTGTTTGTCATTCACCAACAATCGTATCTCTTCTTTCACTTCAGGCAGCACTCTTGGACATTTTTTGGTGTTGTTATGCGGGTCCTTATGCATTAAATGAGACTTGAATCATGTGATGCCTCCACTTTTCATTACCAACCCACAAAAATTACAAATTGTTCCATTTCGGTTACCCTCAATTGGTGAACAATACTTCCAAGCCGGATCTCGCCCTGGCACGACAGAACCACCTTCACTAGCCATACTAAATCTATTGCAAGAAAAATACACTTAAATTTAAATCTATGTTAATTAAACTAATTAAATAAATTACCTAAGTTAATTTTTTAAATCTAAATGTAATTTTATGACAAATTTACTAAATATTGAAATTAATCATAATTGAATATGAAAATAAATCGCGATAATATATAAAATTGAGCATATTTAATATTCCATATATAGTAGTTCATGTTAATTTAACTAATTAAATAAATTACCTAAGTTAATTTTTTAAATCTAAATGTAATTTTATGACAAATTTACTAAATATTGAAATTAATCATAATTGAATATGAAAATAAATCGCGATAATATAAAAAATTGAGCATATTTAATATTCCATAATTAATCATGTTAATTAAATTAATTACATAATTTACTATGTTAATTAAATTAATTAAATAATTTAGCTAAGTTAATTACTTTAATGTAATTCTAAATGCGAATTTAAATCACAAATAATCATCTAAAATAAATATATCATAACCTAAATTAATTCAATAAAAATATACAAATTAATTACAATTGAATGTAAACATACTAATTAATTAAAAATACATGAATTAATTATTGCAAACAAAATTAATTATAATTTCAAACAAACATACCTTAAAATGATTGAATAATTGAGCAATCTTGGAAAAAATTGGAGTAATAAGAGAGCAAATGAAGAATCAAAGCAAAAATGGATGAAATTGATGCAAAATTGGCTATTTATAGATGAAATTTGGGCCAAAATAGCCGTTGGAACCTTAAGTTACCGTTCAAAATTAATTTTGGCCGTTGGATCACAATTTGGAAGCAATCTGGCCGTTGGATCTCTTTGTTAACGTTGGGATTCAAATCTGGCCGTCGGATCACAATTTGGAAGCAATTTGGCCGTTGGATCTCTTTGTTAACGTTGGGATTCAAATCTGGGTGTTGGATCAACACGGGTGTGATCTGGGCCGTCAGATCACGCTGGAGAGAGAGGGGCGATTTTTCGCCAAAAATCGCCAAAAAATCGGCGATATATTGTCGATAAATTGATGATACACGGGATTCTCAGACGATTTATTCATAAAATCGCCTATTTATCGCCTAACGCCGATATACTGGCGATATATCACCGATTTTTTGGCGATTTTTATGTCGTTTCACTCCCCGCCGACATGCGATATATCGGCGATATTTCGCCGATATTTTCCGACTTTTTCCTCCTTGCATCGAGGTACTGCAGATCTTGATGCTTTCATTGGACTTTAAATTAAAAAAAAAAAAAACTCACATCATCATCCTTTGAATTGTGATCAAAGTGCAATAATAAAAAGAAAATGTAATTTTGTAAAAAATATTAATCCAAAGAATTGTACCTTAAAAAATTTCCAATAAAATAATTTTATTTGTATATATTTTTTTCATCTGTTTGCATATTTTTTTGTAGGTCTTTCAAATTTTGCGTAGACAAATTTTTGGTATGCTTAGTTAAGGCACAACACCTCTATGAGTCTTATTATCATTGCAAACCAAACACATTCATTACATTTTCGGCAAAGCAAGTAAGCACATTCTCTAGCTAAAAGTTGCTCATCTCCTTAGCCTCATTAGAGGCAAAATGTCAAGGTACTCATGGTAGTGCTTTTAGAAAGCAATTCTAATATAAAAAACTTTTCTAAAGAAAAATTAGGTATTTGATAAAATTTTAAAAACACTTTTAGCATAAAAAAAAGTTTTTAAAGAAAAATAAGGTATTTGATAAAATTTAGAAAATACTTTTAAAATGTTAAAAAAATCATTTGTAATGTTTTCTAAAGAAACACTTGATAGATAATTCTTTTAAAAACACTTCTACAGAAAACACTTTCACTAAAAGTGAACATTACTAAACACACTCTTAATGTTGTTTGAAACAAATAAAATGGCATGCAGTTTCCTCTAACCATCCAAAATATTTCTTCACCAATTCTTGTTGTCATCCAAAAAATTTCTCAACCTAATTATCCACCTTCAAGAAACTTCTCCATCAATTCTTGTTACCATGGAAGAAATTTCTCAAACTTACTTGAAAATTTTTCTGCCAATTTTTGTCACCTTCTAAGAAATTTCTCCAACAATTCACATTCAATTATTGTGATCATCCAAGAAAATTCTCTACCTACCAATTCATGTGACAATCTAAGAAATTTCTCTATCTATTCACATTCAATTATTTGGGTCATCCAATAAAATTATATACCTACCAATTCATCTAACCATCTAAGAAATTTCTCCACTTATTCACATTCAATTATTGTGGTCATCCAAGAAAATTTTCTACCAACCAATCGTGAGGGCATCTAAGAAATTTCTCTATTACATCCAACAAATTTCTTTATCAATTCATTTAAGAAATTTCTCTATTATATTTAACAAATTTAATTACCAATTCTTATGTCATCTGTCTACTTATATCTAAAAAATATCTTTATAAGTCCTCTGCTTTCACCAGACAAAGAATTTCTACCTTCACTTGCATTTGTGTAGTTGTGTGGTTCAAATTGCTAACCTTATTTTAAATTAGTTATTATTTTATCTTATCTCTTTCACTTTGTAAAAAAAATATATATAAAAGAAAAAATTATGACAAAAAGATAAAAATTTAGAAAATTTCAGATTAAAAACTCTTAAAAAATTCCCCATTGGAAACTTGTTTTATTTAAAATAAGAATGATATAAAAAATGATCTATCTAAAAACCAAATTATTTAGAAAAAATACCTCAAAATCAAAAACCGAAAAGAAATAAAACATTTGTAAAAAATATATTAGAATGAACCACTTCTTTGGCAAAGAAATTGAGCGAGAATTTCATTCACTAAATTAGAACACACACACATATATATAAATATTCATTACAAAATGGATTTTTGTTCAAATATTTGAATTTGTAAATATTTCAGTTTAATTATCTTTCATTAATATTTTATAGGATACCAAATCATTGACCAACTTCTCACAAACCAAAACAAGATAGAAGAAATTGTATTATTTTCCTTACTATTTGTTACCTTTTGTTGTAAACCAAATTAGACTGGGTCAAGTCCAATTGCAATTGGCCCAAAGAAATGAGAAATGAGAAACCTATGGTCATGATATAGGATGAAAAATGGCATTTTGCAAATTTCTTAAAAAAAAATAAAATCTTAATTACAAAATAATATTTTAATATTTTTAAAACATGATCTAGAAGGATTTCTTATATTAGCTAAACGACTAAAAGAAAATTAATTAATTAACATGTTTGAGATAGTGGGTTTAATAATTCAACCTAATAAAACAAAAGCACTAAGAAAAGAAAAAAAATTACGGAAAATAATTTTCTTAACGTTTGATTTCACTATGGAAAATCTGAAATAAAATCATATATAATCAAAATTATTTAAAAATTTATGTATTTTAAAATTATTTAATCTTTACATAGAAATAGTAAAATAAGTTAAATATGAAAATAATTTATTAACTTCAAAATCTATTTTCTTTTTTTTTCTTTTTCTTTTTTCTATTTTCTTTCCTTTATATTTTATCTCAAATTCTCTATACCAAACATAACCTAAATATCTTCTGTCTCATTCAAAACCCTTCTCTTGGTGTTGTCATGACCAAAAGGGAGGATGTGGGCCTCAGTTATCTATGGACGTCCAAACTTTTTCTTATTAGACTTGTAAGCAATTTTCTGGATTGACTTGCCTTTGGTTTGGGTTTACATGGTAGACCCTTCCTCAAGTCATACCCAATAGCTATTGATCATAGTTATTGACTTCCATGCCTTTGCATCTACTTGCACAAGTAATTTTTTTTAGGAAAAATAAAAGTTTTTATATTTATTTAGTTAATCTTGTTAAAAAAAATTATAAGTTTTAAAAAATTATAAAATTTTTATAAAATCTCTATTATAGTTTATATATATGAAGTTATTTCATATTTAATAAATTGTTATACTTTAACATTAATTCAACTTCAATTAAAACCAAAAACACAAAACTATCTCAAATAAGCCCCTTGAATCTTAGGTGGTGTTTATTTTTTTTATTTTTAACTTAATTCTAAATAGAATTTAATTTAACTTAAGACTAAATAATGTTTAATAGTATTAAATATTAACTTGTTATTTTTTCATATGCTAGAAATCATCATCTTAATGTATTAAGAAAATAATTTTTAAATTGATTCTTCTTTGATACAAAATAATTTATCATATTTCTAAGAATTTTAAAATAATTTCTATTATTTTAAAAGTTGTTGACGTTGAAGTTGTGGAAGAAGAGATGAAGGTGGTGGTCCAGGAAGGTGAAGTGACAAAGGAAGGTGATAAGGACAAGTAGATTCATTTTATAATAACAAGAGTTGGAGGTTGAAATTTTTTGATGGGTAATCATTACTTTTTCTCTTTGATATAAAATAATTTAACATATTTCAAAAAAATTTAAAACAATAAAAATTATTTTCAAAGTTGTTGACATTAAAGTTGTGGAAAAAGAGAAGAAGGTGGTTGTCTAGGAAGGTGAAGTAACAAAGGAATGTGATAAGGACATGTAGATTCATTACAATAACAAGGGTGTTGAGATTTTTTAATGGGTTTAAAAACATTACATTTTCTCTTTGATAAAAATAATTTAATATATTTTTAAAAATTTTAAAACAATAGAAATTATTTTAACAATTGTTGACGTCGAAGTTGTAGAAGAAGAGAAGAAGGTGGTGGTCTAGGAAGGTGAAGTGACAACGGAAGATTCATTATAACAATAAGGGTTGGAGGTTGAGATTTTTTTATGGGTTTAAAAACATTACTTTTTGTATTTGATAAAAATAATTTAACATATTTCTAAAAATTTTAAAACAATAGAAATTATTTTAACAATTGTTGACGTTGAAGTTGTAGAAGAAGAGAAGAAGGTGGTGGTCTAGGATGGTGAAGTGACAACGGAAGGTGATAAAGGATAGGTAGATTCATTATAACAATAAGGGTTGGAGGTTGAGATTTTTTGATGGGTTTAAAAACATTACTTTTTGTCTTTGATAAAAATAATTTAATATATTTCTAAAAGTTTTTAAAATAATAGAAATTATTTTAAAGGTTGTTGACGTCGAAGTTGTAGAAGAAGAGAATAAGGTGGTGGTCCAAGAAGGTTAAGTGAGAAACGAAGATGATAAGAACAGGTAGATTCATTATAATAACAAATGTTAGAGGTTGAGATTTTTAGGTTTAAAAACATTACTTTTTCTCTTTGATAAAAAATAATTTAACATATTTCTAAAAAATTTAAAATAATAGAAATTATTTTAAAAGTTGTTAACATTGAATTTGTGGAAGAAGAGAAGAAAGTGGTGGTCCGAGAAGGTAAAGTGACAAAGGAAGGTGATAAGGACGCATAGATTCATTATAATAACAAGGGTTGGCAGTTAAGATTTTTTTATGGGTTTAAGAACATTACTTTTTTTATTAAGAAAAAGTAAAATATTTTGATTTTTTCTACTTGATAAAAAATATTTAAAAATAAGTAATAACTTGAGTAAAAAGTTAAAAACAAACATTTTAAATCTGAAAGCAAATAGTTTTCAATGATAATTTTTTTTTTTTTATAAAAACAACCACCCTTTTAGTGTTATTTAATTGAGTTATAATTCAAGAATATATTCTCTTATTTAAACCTAGTGGATGTCATATAAGGACTCCTATCACGACTTTATAAAACAAGGGATGTTATTGGACACAAGTGGTGTACATTTTTTCCCCTACAGGTCTAAGAAGACGAAGAGAAAAATAACTCTCAATTCAAACCTCATGTTTTATTTTTTTTTTCCCCTAAAATTTTCCAAAGTCACATGACATAATTTAAAATAGAATAGGTCTTTGTTAAAAATAATTATATCCAAAAAAATCCCTAAAAACAAGTGCACAAAATTCAAGGAAAATAATGATAATATTGAAGAATTATTATAATATACAATTATTTTAATTGACATATGATGCATTTGATTATTAATTTTTTTAAATCAAGGGTTTTTATTTTTAAATAGCATAGATTCATGGACCAAATACATACTTTGATTACATATATAAACTTTTTAATTAAATATCTTTTTATAAATGAGGTGATTTATACATTAAGTAACATCAAATTAGTGAGTTTTTTTTTTTGTATTAATAAATTAAATTATGATAAAAATAAAATATAAGTGTATTAATATCTTTAATTTTATTAAATAGTAGAGAGATAATATTTAATTGTTAAGGAGATATATTAAGAACGTAATGAATTTTCTTGTTTTATATAGTGTCCTTCGGCCTATATGATTATCATGTTTATTATCTTACAAATCATAAGTATGTATATTTATTTTAAAGTTTTATATTTATTTTAAAATTTTAAATAGCCTATTTTGTTAATATAAATCATAATATATTAAAAAATCAACCTAGGCTAGTGACCGATCTAATTGGCCCATGTAGAATATAGTCATGTCTTATTATGTTGAAGTATTTTTATAGATTAACATACATAATATTATTTTGATTAAATTTCTCATATTCATCTAAGTTGTATTAGAAACATTAAGTAATATTCATCGGATAAAAGCATACATCAAATACTTATCAGATAATTACTTTAATGGGAAGCATAAAATGATATTAAATTAATAAGTGAACATATGCAAGGGCTTTATTAGTATTCTTAATCTAATGGAATGATTGAAATTATAGTACTTGTTCCAGATATATTTCATGTTTTTTTTTATTTAAAAAAAAGAAAAAGGAAACTAGTAATAACTTTATGATATAAATTTCATTATTTGTATCATAATCAATCTTCTAATTTTAAGAATTTTACAAGATTTTTGTTGAGGTAACATTCTTTCATTTATATTTATATTAATTTTTATAGCAATTTATTAGTTTTGTGGTGTGTATATATATCAATAAAATTTATTTCCCCTATATTTCTAAAGTTTTTTTTTTAATTATTGATTTTTCTCTTTATCAGTAATTACATATATCAATTTTTATAAGTTTTTAGTTATAGTTTATTAAATAATTTTTTAATGGTGGATGTTTTTATATAATGTGAGATTTAATTTAACAATTGAATTATATAATTATATTGAATCATATGCTATTTTTCTTTTTTTTAAATATCTTATTTCGTTATTCATATTAAAAGAATTTATATTTTATTTTTATGATAGAAGATGATATTGTTTAAATAAGATATTTTAAATGATAGATAATAGTTGTAAATCTCTTATTTATAACATATGTTTTGTTGTGATTCCATCAAAATTCTAACTATTAAACTATTAATGTTTTAGTAATAATGCAATATTTATAATTACATATTATGTATTTTAAAACTCACTATCAATTGATTTATATTTAGTCATTTGAAAAATAAAATCTAGAATTTATTAATGAAATGATTAAATTTCTTCAAAAAAATATAAGATATATATATTTTTGCCATACAAAAAATTATTAAAAAATTTCTAGTGAAATCTTTTTACTTTTTTTTTTTTCTAGTTGTTTTGAAAATTTCTTTGAGTTTTTTTTTGTCAATCTGAAGCGCCATATATTTTTTAATTTATTAAAGGAAAATTCATGTATATTATATTCTATAATTTTTTTAGTTGTTCCCCAATAAAAATTTGCCATATGATACCTACCATATTTATATTTACTATAAACTTATAATATTCATTACAAAATGGATTTTTTTTTTCAAACATTTGACTTTGTAAATACTTTATATTAATCTTAATTTAATTATCTTTCATTAATATTTTATAGCATGCCCAACCATTGACCAACTTTTTACAAATCAAAAGAAAATAGAAGAAATTGTATTAGTCTTTACTATTTGTTGCCTTTGGTTGTAAGCCAAATTGGACTGGATCAAGCCCGGTTGCGATTGGCTTGAACTATAAGGGAAAAAAAAAAAAAGGTGAAATGGGAAATGAGAAACAATATTTTGCAAATTTCTAATAAAAATAATAATTTACTTTTTTTCTTAATTACAAAACAATATTTTTAATATTCTTAAAACATGATCTAAAGGGCCTATGTATAAAAGCCGAACAACTCGGGAAAAAAAAAATTAATTAACAAGTTTGTGATCGTGGGTTTAACGATTGAACCTAATAAAACCTCTAAACCTCTAATCAGAGAATGACTCAATCACACTGTGGACCCCGTATTTCTTCTTGATGCGTTCCACTCAATAACAAGCTTGCTTTTTATTTTAAAAAATGATTTATTGATTAAGAAAATGACTTGGAGTTGCTATTTATTTTTGTTTTATTTTTAAAGAGTAAACAAAATAAGAAAGAAAACCCTAAGTGCGACTCTTTATTTGGAAAAGGTGGTATGTGAAAAACCAAATCAAGGCTCAAGGGTCAGGTTACTTATTGGAAAGATACGATAAAGACCTTAGCATCCATCTAAGTCCCTAAAAACGAGTTTTTACTAATAAAATAAAGCAAGTATGACAATCGATTGATTAAACATGGATACCGAACAATGATCAAATGTGTAACAGCAAGACACGCATGATAACAAATAAATCAATAAACACAATCGGACACGGGGCGTACCTTAGTCACAAGCTGAGTGCTATCATAAGAGAAAATGTTAGTGCACAAATATAGAATAATTGCATGCAGGTCATGGAGTAAGGCAAGCCAATCAAGTATAGCAATCAAACAATCAATGAGAAAATCACATATGTTGGGTTCTACTAAAACTCAATCGATCTTGCATGAATTAATATCACAAATTCCATTATCTTGGAATCATGAAAATTGTCTTTGTGCTTATTAAAATAGAGAAAAAAAGATGAAAATAATTAAACCAAAGGAAATCACAAAATGCATGCCTGAATGAAAAATGGCAGCACGTTAATTGAAAAAAGGGTTTCGATGAATCAGGATTTTAATGAGGAAAAAATAAATAAATAAAGAAGAAAATATCGATAATAATAACAATAATAATAATAATGGCAAATAAATAAATAAATAAACGAATAAAATGAAGTAAAAATAATAATAAAATACATAACTAAATGATCATATGAAAGATGAATAAATAATTAAATTAGGTGAATAAACAAATTAAATAAATAAATTTAAAAGATTTAAAACCATCAGAAAGACAAATTTTTTGAAAATCAAGCTTTGAAACTAATTCGAAAATTGAAGTTTTAAGAACTAAATTAAAAAATTGGAATTTTAGAAAAATAATTTGGAAAATGGAATTTACGACCTAAAAATTCTAAAGATGGAAAAAAGTGGAGTGGAATTATTTAAAAATTGGATTTTCAGAAAATCAATTTTTGAAGGTGAAGGAAAGAAGCACGTGGGCCTTAAAAATGGGCCTGGGAGGGTGGGCATGCAAAATGGGATCATACACGTGGGCCTTGGGTGCAATTGTGACTACCCTGTTGGTGCTAGTGGTGCTTGCCGCTGTCATCCTTAGGGAGTAATATGACTGTGAAGCTGGAGTTCCTCTTGGAATCTGAACCCACAATAGTTGTCTTCAGATATCAGTAAGTGCTTAGGTATATCAGAGTCCACACCCATATTTCCCATGGAAGAGGAAGCATTCAACCCTATAGAAGTTCATGAACGGGATGGAAATTGCGTCTCGATTTCCTCTGCCACCTTTAAAATGCAATGATAAACCTGATGATGCTTGTCTCCAAAAGAAGGAGCGGGTTGCCCATTTGAATTGAACTGGTGCCCCATGCTTCCAGAAATCCACAGTTGAACCTTGACTACATTCTGAAATTTCCTCTGCTTCTATCCCACCTTTGGCTCCACCATCATCTCCACTACTCTAATGCATCTTTGAAGAAGATGAACGGATCGATTGGTTTCGGTGACCAACAAGAGGCATGCCTTGGAACTGTGCAAGTGAATTTGATGCTATATGAGAGTCTAGCTTCTTCTTTACATAACTGTCCCAGTGGTTCTTTATGGCACTATCTGTCCTTCCTGACAAGAGCTTTGTCATTATGGAGAACATCCAATCTAGTCGTGTCTTCACCGTTATTTATCCTTTGTATCAATCAAGCACCTTTGGCACTTGGCAGGTGGTTTTTGTTGCAAATATTACATCCAAAGTGTCATTTGAAAATGACGTTTTCATGAAGTCGGCTAACACAAGGTTGCGGGTCATGTCCAATCCAACAAGGCGAATTAATCCATTTCTTTTGTAAAAAGAATGGCCATGATGATGCCACCTCTCTTGAAGTCTTGCATGCTTGGTGCGTGCACTGGAATATTGAGCTTGCCATGTTTCTCACTCATAATCAAGTCCCCCAAGTCAAAAATCATTCCAAGCATTTTGAAAAATGGATTCCAAAAAGGAGTCCACCTTCACTCTGGTCATTGGGGTCCATAGAGACGCAACCTAGGTACACCAAGAACATGGATCCACCACTCATCATCAATATACACAATCAACCAATTCTCCTTGGGAGCCATTGACTCGCCATTGACTCGCCCCCTAATTCGAACAACTGATCCAATTTAGCAATCAATTCATCATAGTTGTTGAATTTAGTATGGTCCACGAATCTACCAAGAGCAGTTCCCTGCTTGTGAACCTTGGTGCGACTCTTGGTTGAAACGCTCTGAAGTTTTCCCTGAACATCTCTTGAAGGAGGGAGAGAAGTTTGGCATGGTTTCTGAGGGGAGTTGGAATAAATTCGGGTTCGAATCGTGGTGCCAAAGAGCTTGATAGCAGGGTCTTTACCCACAACTAAATCTCCACCACTCATTTTTGTCAGTGGTACGGTGTGGCGGTGGGTTCGATGGGTTTGAAGGATATAAAGAGATGAGGGTGGTGAGTTGAACAGGTATGAAGGTTGGGGAATGGTAGACAGGTGAAACCGTAAGTGATGGGTATGAGGAACAGTCGAGGGAATGGTGAGCTGAAGGTGGCCATGCATAGGACCTCACATGCACATGGAGGAAATGAGGGAAATGTGCTAAAATATGTGTTTAGTGAGAGAAATAAGTATGTAAGATGACCATGCATGCATGAGGATAAACGGGAAAGGAAACGTACAAGGAAGTGAATGGAAAAAATGAATGAGAGAAATATTGAAGGAAATGGGTTTAATGGGTGAAGATTTAGAGAGAGAAATGGGTTTGGTGGTGTGGTTATATGGACACGGAGGATACGTGGTGTTGAAAGACAGCCATGGATGCGTAACCCTTGCGTGCATGAGTGGGAAATGAGTAGTGGTGATGTTAGTGTTCATGGGGAAACGGGGTTTATATTACTGGAATATAATGGGATAACATGGGGCGTGGCTTGCTTTTGTATGGCTCCAAACTTTGATATCTGAGGACTTCGATCCGCATGGAAGCCATTTGGTGTGCCTCTCTATGATTTTGACGTCTGTCTCCGTATTTTAATTAAATGTCGACAACCAACTCCCTATGCAACTCGACGTTCAACATTCTGGGAAGTACCTGCTTCAAAATATCCAGCACCAATTCCAGATTGAGCTGTGGTATTGGCATTATCTTTTTCAGTGTTTGAAAGTTCTATGGATTCAACTGATGGAGAAATGACATATGATTGTGTGCTTGTTTTAGAAGGCAGGATTAGGAGGATGTGCTTTCCCTCTTTCTTTAGGTTCGACAGCAATAGGCGTGGCAGCACCACCACCAGGTGCAGCGAATGCAGTTGCGGAACCACCTCCAGATGGCACGGAGGCCAACTTTTCCCATCTGGATGCAATTAGTTCTGTGATATACTTCCCCTTGTAAAATACACCCATGCCCCCATTCTTCTTCTATTGGAATCCAGGTACAACATTTTGGAAGAGAGATCAATGCAAGCTAATTCAAAATTTGGGATAAAAGTTGAAAAATCCTTAAGAGGTCACTTAGGAAAATCAGGCAAGGAAGTCATTCATGGCCATGCGTCCTCATTTGGTGCATCCAATATCAAAATCTGATCACCTTGTTCAACATAAAACTTGTTACTTCCAGAACAATTCCAACTTCATTCCCAATAGAAGCACTTTCCAAGAACTCAGATCCAGAGTAAGTAGCTTATGCTCCCATGGTCCTAGGACCACATGAACTTGAAGGAATCATTTGTTGGAGCAGCTTCCCGCTTGTGCAAGGCTGATGCAACATCAACATCCATGACAATAGTACCATCAACTTACTTATTCTGAATGCTTCTTAATCTTTCCCTTGCCTCATCCAGGGCAGCATGGCTCATTGCAGACTGGGCGGACTGGATACCCTTCAACATGCTCCCTTGATTGCGTGGATAACAACCTAGATTTGGCTACTTGGACCACAGATGCATCGGTCTAACTCAGTTCCGTGTCGCCTTGGTAGTGCCCAATGGATTTGGAATTCTGGCCTTTCAACCTCTATGAATAGAGAAAGGAACATACAAACAAAACATAGCACAACCATAGAAAAGCAAACAGGCCATTGAACTAGATCCTGTATCATGTACTAATCAAAGGATAGGGAACAGGTGGAAGAAATAGGGAGTAGTAACATGATTAATAAAAAGACCGAGGTAAAAAAACAAATCAATATAACAGTTACTTATCAAAGAAATCTCAAAAATGGGAAATAACCAAAACAAGGTAAGCATGAAAACTCATATCCCACACAACTCAATGTGCAATAAGACAAAATAACGATACTCAAGTAGCAAGATGAGATGATCAAGACCAGTGACAACGGGGAAGGGTGAATAAAAAATGTGCTAGGGGACCATACCTGAGGTGCTCCTCTGATCCTCTAATGATGGGTAAGCTTTTCTTTTCTTGTCACTCCCAGTTCACCTACTATATCCTTCTTCCTTTTGCTTCCTCTGTCTCTCTGTAACTCCTCTGAAGCAACTTGAAAAACTCCTTAAAAAAAAAAAAAATCTCCCCTCCTTGATTTCTCTCAAACAACTAAAAGAAAAAAAAAATCCTCCTAACCTGCTAGCTTCTCCTTCAAGCTATCTATCCCCCTGTCACCTTAAGCCAACTTTTTTTTTTTCGAAGAAAACGAAAATATCTCCCTCGTCACCCCACTCTAGCTTGCTCCCTAAGCTATCTATCTTCTTGTCACCTCTGTAACTAGCCACCTTTTGTTCAGTTGTCCTCCTTTTCAAACAACCGTGTCCCTTATTTGCCCAGTTGTGTCTCCTCTGTTCTAAGCAGCTTGCCCATCTATTGATGGCAAAATTCCAACGTAGCGATTGCAGCTACCAGAAACGGAGTTTTGATCAACGCATGAAAAGATCCTTCATTCTTCCTGCAAAAAGATGTCCAGATAGGTTGTCCGGGCACACCCTCCGATGCTTAAGTTAGTATTTTGGAAGTTGTTTGAAAGCAATTGCGGGAGCGTTCCTCCATGATTTTTCTATTGCCTACCCCTTGAGAATTACCTTCAAGCTTATATATGAGGCAGAGAGGGTGTCCTTGCTGGGCTAGCGGGTCCCATGGTCATGATTGCGGCTCATAGGGTGGCAAAGCAATCATGACCTTTCCGACGCAAAGTGACGGCTGTCAGAAGGGTGTTCAAGTGGCGTTTGTCACCTCAATTTATGATTCTCAGTATGTGTGATACGCCAGGTGACCTAAGAAGATTTGTGAATGTCCCATCAAGCACATCTTGCATTGAAGATGAGTGATGATTTAAGGGACTTGGTCAAAAGCGTTGTCAGAGTTGCTTTCTTAACTCCGTGCGAAAATGGATCTAGCGAATTGAAAGTATGCTTCGGGTAAAAACGTCCGAGGATACTGAATTGTTGGCTAAAGGAATACTTCGGGTGAATGCATCCATGGGTCCGGACACGGATTGGCTGGGGAAGTTGAACAACGCCCCTCTTCCACCCGGTAGTAAGTGTATGGTGAGGGATATCCGGAGAAGGTGAATCATCTGCCGTACAGCATCTCCCCGGGTGGAATGAGTGACGCCACATGTCAGTAGGGGGACTATCCGCGTGGTTGGCTGAGAGGGAGCCACGTGGCAGATTCGGGAGGGATCATATAATGCCCCCTTTTATATCGCTTATCTGATCTGGGCAGAAAATGCGGGATAAAAATACTGACTTCTCAAAAATTCCTTCTCCTTTTGGAATGTAGTGACACGTGGCATTTCCTCATCAAGGTCATTTACAATGCGCGCTGTCCTCGAAAACTCTGTTAGGCAGCTTGTCGTTTCGAGACTTGGTGCGGTTGGGCTCCCTATCGTTTGGAATTTCCAAGGGCTTTGCCCCTATAAATAGTGGGCCCAAGCCCTTTGATGATACTTTTCACTCCATTCTTAGCTTTCGAGGATTTCTTTGCTACTTCAGAGACTGAGACTCAGAGTGTGGTGATGAGGAATTCAATTTTTCCTAGGAATTTTCTGAAAGGTTTGCCACTTCCCTCTTTCTTTCTCTTTTTGCTTGCTGCTTATGATGTCGTTTGTTTGCGATTGAGGGAATGGACTGGGTTGGTAGAAATGTATGATAAGGGTCATTTATGCTAAAGCAAGAGGCGTGAGGAAATTATCCCACTAGGGCTGGGTTGCGTTTGGCATCGATAGGGCATATCTGGTGTATTTCGGGGGTTTTCATAGATTTTTCGGCTTATGAGGTTGCGGGGAATGTGGTTTTTCTTTGGTGGGTTTGTGAGGCATTATGATAAACCTTGGGTTAGGGTTAGCCATTCGAGAGATGAGGTTAGGGTTTATGGGTTTATGGTTTTTTCATGACGTGATTTGAGTCGACCGCGCTCTGATTGGAGGCTTTGTGTAACGCAGGTACTTGTGCAATTGAAGATGACTTCAAAGAAAGAAATTGTGGAGACTGGCACTGCCGAGCAGAGTGGTTCAGGCGGATGGGCTAAACACACTGAGCTTCTGAGCGAGAGGGAATTCCGGGAACGCTTTGGTATCCCAAACGGAGTGTCCGTTTAGTTGCTGGAGGGTGATGCTATTCCTACTCACAAGTCAGAGGATAATTCCATATGTTTTACCAAGGAACAGTTCAACGCGGGACTCCGTCTTCTGCTCCCCTCTCTCTTCAAGCAGTTTCTCCACTACACGAGAATTTCTCCGGCTTTGATTCATCCCAACGTGGTCCGGGTGCTAATGGGTTGCAGCATTCTAGACATGCTGTTCAGTTTGGACCTATCTTTGTTGGAGATTCTCTTCGTCTACACCATCAAGAAGGCGAAGAATGACATATTCAGTTTGGCCGCCAATATCCCGTCGCTCCAGCTGGTAATTGGCTTCCCTGACTCAACCAAAGGGGCGGCCAGAGGACACGTGCTAGTCAAGGGCCCATGGGCGGGCTTGATGGTGTACCGGGAGAAGGAATTCGTTCCTAACCAATCACTGAGGATCCCAGGTGGGAATAGGTTATCTCTTATTTTTCTGTGTTGAGAAATTGGTTAGCATTGCTAGGTTGTTGACGTACCTTGTTTTCATGGGTGTAGGTACGGATAAAAGGGGTAAACTGGTTGAATGAGTGGAAAAAGCTTCGTTCGACCGATTGAACAAGCTGTTTGAGATTGCTGTAGGCGAGAGGAGTTGTCAGACGCTTCTCTCCACGCGGAATCTCCGAGCAGTCACCCAAATATCCCAACCGTACGTCATCAACATAATTCCAAGGTGGCTGCCCAAGAAGGTGGTGTTCGGATAACACTTTGTTCTCAAAGATCTCCCCTTCTACACGGAGGCGCACGAGGCAGACGCCCAGGCTCGTCAAGAACGCCTCAATCAAAGGGAGGAGAGGAGACAGGAAGGAACCCTGCGGAGGGCACCCGTCGAGAAACGCCCTGCGCCCTTTCCCCCGGCTCGTTCTTCAGCAGAGAAGAAAAAGAAGGTTCCCACCAAGGGAATAGTGATTAGATCTCTTGTTCCCTTCTCTTCATCTGCATCTTCAAGCGAATCAAGCCCTCCGAGACGCTTTTCGGGCCAATATGGGTCAGGGCCTTCCGTTCCAGCGTCTAAGCGGCTGCTGCCTGCGGTTGAAGAAGAGCCTATCGTGAATCAACCCGGCTTTCCCCGCTCTCATCTGGATGATGCTGCAATGTTGGCTCTGGACCAGCCGACGGTCGAGGAAGCAAATCCTCCTTGCCTTGAACCGGCGCCTTCGGAGATTATCGTCGTAGGGGAGCCGGCCATGGAGAGGTTGGATTCATCGCCTCACGAGCCGGACTTCCTTGCCTTGGTGGTGATGGATGAGCCAGCCATGAAGAGGCCAATCCCTCATCGCGTGCTAACAACCGGATTTGGCGAGAGACATTAGAGACGTCTCTATGAGACCATCGAGCTGAGCGACACTTCCGGCCAAGGAGCATCCGGAAGGGGTTGAGGCGGAGGCCATAAGGGAGGACTCGTCCGAGCCCACATTCGTATCGGATGATGAGTCACCCGACGACACTCCGCTTGGGAAGGAGGAGCGGTTTCGACTCCAATGGAGGAACCCGATAATGGAGGTTCGATGGGGGATTCTGCCAATGAAGTTGATAACATCTTCGTCCGCCCTCCCAGCTATGCGGAGATGGAGGAAATGCTGAGGCAAATTCTTCGCGGCTCTGATGTAGATCTGTCCTCTTCGAAAATGTTCGAGACTGTAGAGATGGTAATAAAGTTTACTCTTTTTGTATTGAATGTATGGTGGATTTGTATTTCATGCAGCAGATATTTTGACTCATGTTTTATGGTTTTTGCTGTAGCTGATTCATGGCATTCACAGCATGGTACAGCGGCGCGAACTTTTTACAGACTTGCTGAGGGTTGCTGACCATATGAAGGCCTTCGTCTCCCATCGTATGGGTGGTGAGGAAGAATTGCGTCTAAGGTTGGAGCAATCTGAGGCTAATCTAGCCGCTGCCTAGAAAGCTGCTATAGAGAATGCCGAGGCCTTAAGAAGGTCTGAGGAAGATAAAGAGGCCCTCCGGATCAAGCTTGAAGAGGCTAAGAATCGGGAAGAAGCCACAGAGGCCCGGCTGAACAAGGTTGAGCACGAGAGGGCCCAACTGGGGGGAGAAGTAAGACAACTCCGGGCTGAAGTGTCAATCGAAAGAAAGCAGAAGGAGGATTTGCAATTGCGCTTCATAGCCCAAAAGAAAGATCTTGAGGAGAGGTTTGTTGTGCAAAGAGAGGAACTTGAGGCGGAATATCAGAAGCAGGTGGACGAGATGTATTTCTTTGGCTACCGCTGTTGCATGAAGAAAAATGACATCGAACACGATGTTTCCTCAATTCCTCCGAGTGAAGAAGACAAGCTACGCCATAAACCTCCTCAATGAAAGCTTTTCTTTTGTAAATTTTCATTGTTACCACCTTCTTGTAAAGGCAGTCCGGAGGACATTTTGTACTTACAAATTATAGTCATCAATGAAATATACTTCTTTACATTCTACTTCCAATTTGTCTTTCATTGATAGTACTGCTTTAGATTGGATACATTCCAAGGGCGGAGTAGGGGGGTTCCATTTAGAGTTTGCAAATGATATGACCCATTTTCATTGGCTCTTGACACCACATAGGGACCTTCCCAATTGGCCTGGAGTTTTTCAGCTACTGTCTCAACTGTATTCTCGAGAACTTTTCTAAGTACCAATGTTCCTTCTTTAAAAGCGCGAGGTCGCACTTTCCTGTTATAATATGCAGTTGCCTTCTATCGATAAGCGGCCATTCGGATGAATGTTGCCTCTTTGGTCTCATTCGCCCAATCCAAGTGTCTTGCGAGTTCAATGTCTTCATTTCTTTGACCCTGGACGGCAGTTCGGGCTGTGGGCATGCCAATTTCGGTTGGGATGACAACATCTATTCCATATGCGAGGGCAAACGGGGTATTCCCTATCGGTTGTCCGGGTATGGTCCGATAGGCCCATAGGACGTCAGGCAGCTCTTCTACCCATCTTCATTTGGTTTTTTCCAACTGTTTCTTCAACGCGCTCAGTAGAGTTTTATTGGTTGCCTCCGCTTGCCCGTTGCTTTGAGGGTATCGCGGCGTGGAATACAGATTTTTGATATGTAGCTCAGCGCAAAAAGTTTTGAAGGTGGAGCTGTCAAATTGTGGGCCGTTGTCAGCTATGATTGCTTAGGGGATTCCAAATTGGCACACAATATTCTTTCAGACGAACTTTTTGACGTCTTTGTCCTTGATGCTTGCATAGGCCTCGGCTTCTATCCACTTGCTGAAGTAATCGGTGGCAACGAGTAAGAACTTCTTTTGAGAGGCTGCAGTGGGCAAGGGTCCCACGATATCCATCCCCTATTACTCGAACGATTAGGGACTCGTCACTGAGTTTAACATCTCAGTGGGCATATGCGGAACCGGTGCGTGTTTTTGGCATTTGTCGCATTTCCTAGCATAAACTCATGCGTCTTGCCTCATGGTGGGCCAATAATACACTCGCGAATGCACCCGGTGTGCTAGGGTTCGGCCCCCCGAGTGGTTTCCGCAAATGCCTTCATGCAGTTCGGACATAACATACTGGATTTCCGGCTAAGTCAAGCATCTGAGATATGGACCTCCAAAGGATCGTCTATAGAGGTCATCCCCTATTAGAGTCAAGCGGGATGCTTGCACTCGAATTTTATGGGCGTGTTTAGGATCTTCGGGCAATGCTCCTGTTTGCAAGTAGGTTCTTATGTCGACCGCCTAATCTTGTTCCTTAGTGGCAACGTTGCAAACATGTGACTCAGCGATGGTGGGAGCGGCTTGAACATATATAGGTAGCATCGTAGATTCTTTTACGGGAAATGATGCGGCTATTCCTGCCAAAGCATCAGTTTGCATGTTCTCCACTCTTGGAATTTTCTTAATGAACCACTCTCCCAACCAGCTTAGTGATTCTTGTACTTTTAGTAAGTATTTGGTCATGCGCTTGTCTTTGGCCTCGTATTCTTTCTGTATTTGCCCCACGATGAGCTGAGAATCGCTGTGAATTTTTACTTTTGAGGCATTGAAAGTGATTGCAAGACCCAATCCGGACAGAATGACCTCATACTCTGCTTCATTGTTTGACACAGGAAATCCCAGACGGATGGATTGTTCCAGTCGTTCTCCGGTTGTTGACTCAAGGAGGAGTCCGACTCTTGCTCTGGACTATCGGGAGGCCCCATCAACATGCAAAATCCACCAATTATCCTGAGTCAAATCTCTGTCCGAGGCATGTGGTTCAGGTAGTTCCGCTATAAAGTCTTCCATGACTTGTCCCTTTAGGGACAATCTGGGTTGATAATCAATTCCATATTCGCTTAACTCTATCGCCCATTGCAGCATTCTCCCCGTTATGTCTGGTTTATGCAGGACGTTTCTGAGGGGCTGATTGGTGAGCACTATTATGGGGTGAGCTTGGAAATAGGGACGCAGCTTCTACGCGGCCGTGCGCAATGCCAAGACAGTCTGTTCCATCTTCATGTATCTTGTTTCTGCATCAACAAGCGCTTTGCTGATGAAGTAAACGGGTTTCTGCTCTCTGGGTGACAAGGAACAGAACAAGACTACACTAACAACCCAACCAATAACTGCCAGATATAAATATAATCTTTCCCCGGGTTGAGGACTGCTTAGGATGGGCGGTTGAGAGAGATATCGCTTGATTTCTTCAAAAGCATTCTAGTAGCTTTGTGTCCATCCTGATTTGTTAACATCTCTGAGTGCTAGAAAGAAGGGCTTCATCTTGTTTGTGAATCGAGCTATGAATCGTCCAAGAGCGACGAGTTTGCTAGTGAGGCGCTGCAACTCCTTCTTATTTGCTGGTGCAAGTGTGTTCGCAACAGCTTTCACCTGGTCCGAGTTGACCTTGATTCCTCTTTGGGTAACCATGAACCCCAAGAATTTCCCTGAACTTACGCCGAAGGCGCATTTAGCTAGATTAAGTTTCATGCCATATTTTCTCAACAAATGAAAGACTTTCTGCAAATGCTGGGCGTGTTCGTTTCGGGTTTTGATTTTGACCACCACGTCGTCAATGTATACTTCTATGATGTTGCCAATTAGTGGTTTGAAAATCTTGGTCATCAACCTCTAATACGTGGCCCCAACGTTTTTTAGCCCAAATGGCACGACTTTGTAACAGTAGAGCCCGTGTGGGGTTATGAAGGCGGTTTTTTCTTCATCATTGGGTGCCATAGGAATTTGGTGATACCCGGAGAAAGCATCCAAAAAGGATAACATTTCATGCCTGGCGATAGCATCTACTATCTGATATATCCGCGGTAGTGGAAAACTATCTTTGGGACAAACGTCATTGAGATTGGTATAATCTACGCATACTTGCCACTTTCCTCATTTCTTAGGGACCACCACTACATTCGCCAACCACTTCGGATACTCAACCTCTTTTATGAATCCGGCTTCCAACAATTTCTCCACTTCGTCCTGAATGACTTTTTGCCTGTCCGGGTGGAATCGTCGGATTTTTTGTCGAACGGGCTTTGAGGTAGCCAGTATATTGAGCCGGTGAGAGGCGACATTTGGATGTATCCCGGTTATGTCGGAGTGGGTCCAAGCAAAGATATCTCGATTTTGCTGGAGCACCTTTTGAAGCTCCAGTCTTTCAGCTGGCTGTAAGAGGGTGCTGACGTGCGTAAAACGTCCGTCCGTCCTTTGAAATTTGAATAGCTTCCAGTGGGTCTGTTGCCGGGGGATCTTTGTCCCCCGGATGCTGTAATTGCTATTGGTCAGACGAGTTTGTTTCTTTGGGAGAATGCTCGTGGTCAGTGCTGGGTCTGGCCTCGTGAGCGATTTGATAACATTGTTGGGCGGCAAGTTGGCTCTCGTAAAGATTAACTTGTCCATCTTAGGTGATGAAGCTGATCATTTGATGGTACATGGATGGGATGACCTTCATACCATGCAGCCATATGCGTCCCGAGATGGCATTGAAGGGAGTCAAATCTTCAACCACAGAAAATAGGACATTCAGAATGACTGGTCCAGCTTGAACCATCAATATTATGTCACCGAGTGATGTTGTGGAAGCACTGTTGAATCCAGACAGCATTCTTCCTGGATTTTCCAGGCTGAATGGTATAAAACCCATTTGCTTGACGACCGACACTTGTAAAAGGTTTGCGAAGCTACCCGGATCGACTAGGATTCTTTTCACATCGAAGTCCCCAATCCCTAACGTCAGGACGAGGGCGTCTTGATGCGGCTGCAGCACTCGAGTGGGATCTATTGCAGGAAAAACAATGGTTCCATCTATGGGGTGGATGCTCTCATTGGCCAATCCCGACCAAATGGAACTTATGTGCTCCTGGACAGTGGCTGCCCGCAGCAGTCTCTGTCTTTTCCTTTTGGAATTGTACTCATCATCCAAGGGTCCTCCGTGTATGTAGTTGATCACGGCTCTAATAGGAGCGGCTGGGGCACGCGGGCCATGACCATGGGAGGATTCTTCATTTTTCAGCGTTGCGCGAATATACCGCTTTAGGTGTCCTACCTTTAGGAGATCCTCCACTAGATAATGGAGACTTCTTCATGTTTATGTGATGTGTCCATGATCTTTATGGTATGCACATTTTTTGTTGCGATCCCTATTTGAGGGATTTGATTTTATTGGTCCTGGCCATCTAAAACCGGGCACATCGCGGATCACAGGAAGTAGCTTTTCGTATGTCGTGGTGAGAGGCGTTCGAGTGAACGACGAGCGTCGCTCGTCCTGCCCCCTATTGGATGACCAATGATGGTTTGAAGTTCGGAAGCTGCTAGTGGCTTCGCTTCTTGCGGCCTAGCCAGTGACTAGAACCTGCTGTGTAGCGGCTCGGACGTCATCCTTTAGCATGGAGTATTTATTTGCACGTTGGAATAAATCGTCCATGGACGTGGGAGGTTTCTTGGCGAGGGACTCAAAGAATGGGGTCCCTGGGCATATGCTCCGTTTGAAAATTTGAAGAACGACATCCATGCTGTACGAATCTACTTGCAAGACAGCCTGTCCGAATCGCTTCATGAATTCTCTCAAAGTTTCATTTTCTTGCATTTTGATGTTCTGTAAGGTGCTGATGTTTTGCTTGTGCCTGGCTAAGCATAGGTATTGTCCCACGAAAACTTTGGACAGATCTCGGAAATTGTCAATCGAGTTTGTAAGCAGTCGATGAAACCATGAGAGTGCTTGACCTTGTAGGCTTGCTGGAAAAACTTTGCATAACAGCAAGTCATTCCCTATGTCGAGGGTCATGAGTTGTCGATAATGCATTATGTGGTCAAAAGGATTGTTAGATCCATCATATGTAGAGAATTTCGGGACGATGAACCCTATTGGGGGTTCATATTTGATGATGCGAGAACTGAAAGGCATAGAGAGCATATCATCCAGTCGCTTGTTGATGGAGCCCGGAGGGGCTGTACCTGAGGGGTCTTTGCCAGCCTGCGACACCGGTGGGCGGGTGGCATGTCCCTGTGAAATGGGCGAGTTTGAGGGCCTAGAATGTGACTCCAATGATATGGAGGTATAGGGCTTATTTTTGTTGGGTGCTTGGGGTCCCAAGCGCGCGCGCATTACGTCGGATATTTAGGGTCTTTTCTCACGCTGTCTTTTGGATGAGACTCGGGTGGAGTCTGAGCTTTCCTCGCGTCACACATGACGAGTGGGTATCAGTGCTTCATTAGGCCATGCTCCATGCGCCTCGAGGGGAGGGCTCGCATCCCTGGGGTATGGAGCTTCTTGGTTGTGACAGGGATCACGCACCTGCTGGTAATGCTGAGGTTCAGAAGAGACTTGGATCCTCAAGACGTCGTTTTCTTCCCTGAGTCTCCTTGTTTCTTGGAGCAAAACTTGCATCTGTTGTTCGCTTTCTCGTTGTCGCCTTTCCATATTGTTTCGCCATTTGAAGTAATCTTCGTCGCCTCTGGCGGAAGAGCGACGCCTTGAAGGTGAAGTCATCTTTGCAATAGGAAGGTTTAGGATTTACTGAGAAGAAAGATTCCCACAGACGGCGCCAATGTTGATGGCAAAATTCCAACATAGCAATTACAGCTACCAGAAACGGAGTTTTGATCAACGCATGAAAAGATCCTTCCTTCTTCCTGCAAAAATATGTCCGGACAGGTTGTCCGGGCACACCTTTCGATGCTTAAGTTAGTATTTCAGAAGTTGTTTGAAAGCAATTGCGAGAGCGTTCCTCCATGATTTTTCTATTGCCTACCCCTTGAGAATTACCTTCAAGCTTATATATGAGGCAGAGAGGGTGCCCTTGCTGGGCTAGCGGGTCCCATGGTCATGATTGCGGCTCATAGGGTGGCGAAGCAATCATGACCTTTCCGACACAAAGCGACGGCTGTCAGAAGGGCGTTTAGGCGGTGTTTGTCACCTCAATTTACGATTCTCAGTATGTGTGATACGCCAGGCGACCTGAGAAGATTTGTGAATGTCCCATCAAGCACGTCTTGCATTGAAGATGAGTAATGATTTAAGAGACTTGGTCAAAAGCGTTGTTAGAGTTGCTTTCTTAACTCCGTGCGGAAATGGATCTAGCGAATTGAAAGTATGCTTCGGGTAAAAACGTCCGAGGATACTGAATCATTGGCCAAAGGAATACTCCGGGTGAATGCATCCATGGGTCCGGACATGGATTGGCCGGGGAAGTTGAACAACGCCCCTTTTCCACCCAGTAGTAAGTGTCTGATAAGAGATATCCGAAGAAGGTGAATCGTCTGCCATACAACATCCCCCTGGGTGGAATGAGTGACGCCACGTGTCAATAGGGGGACTATCCGCATGGTTGGTTGAGAGGGAGCCACGTGGCAGATTCGGAAGGGATCCTACACCATCAACTGCTTTTCTTTTGCATTCCATCTCGTCTAACCTCTTGGCTGCTCAAGAACAGCTCACTCATCAGTCCTCTTTGGCTGCTAGTCTTGTCCCGCCGCCCCATACAGCCTGTTCTCGGGTTGATGAAGAAGAAGAAAAGAAGAAGAAAGAAGAAAATAGTAATAAAAAAAAAAATGTCCCCTCCCATCTGAGGGGTCTACACACACACTCTAATCACAAATAACTCAACCAAACTCAAATCTCCAACCCTATTAAAAATTTAAGGTTAGGTTTGATTATCAAAAAGCACTAAGAAAATAATATATATATTAAGAAAAATAATTTTTTTTAATGTTTGATTTCACTATGAAGAATATTATACAAAATCAAATATAATTAAAATTATTTAAAATTTATGCTTTTTAAAATTATTAAGTTTTACATAAAAATGGAAAAATAATTTTAATGAATTTGAAGCAAGATATAAAAGCAATTTATTTTTTATTTTCTTTTATTGTTTTTTTTTAGTTTTCATTTTAATTTTTTTTCCTTACATTTTCTCTCAATTTTTTTGAAACCAAACATAACCTAAATGTATTCTACCTTGTTCAGAATCCTTATCATGGTGTTCTCATGACCAAAATGGAGGATATGGGCCTTGTTTGTCTATGGACAGACTTTCTCTTGTGAGACTTGTAAGTAATTTTTTGAATTGACTTGCTTTTGGCTTGGGTTTAAATGACAAACCTTTCATCCCTTCATACCTAGTAGCTATTGGTTATAGTTATTGGTTTTCATGCCTTTGCATCTACTTTTCACAAGTCATATTTTTTTTAGGAAGATTAAAACTTCTATATTAATTTAGTTAATCTTGTTAAAACAATTGTAACTTTAAAAAATTATTAATTTTTATTTATTTTATAAAATCTCTATTTTAGTTTAGTTACAATTCGAGAATATATCCTCTTCCCTAAAAATAGTGGATGCCATATAAGGACTCTCATTACAACTTTATAAAACGGGTTGTTTTCGACACAAATGGTGACCAATAAAAAATCATCACATGGTTAAAGAAGAAGTTATTTCTTTGTAACTTGTCTAAGTCCCAATTTTTATAGTTAAGTTTCACTTATTTGAATGATAGTCTCATCCATTCATTTGACTTAAATTTTACTTTTTGTACCTTAGTCTTATTCAACTTTTCAAGTTTAGTCATACACATTAAAGATTAAGATAGAAAATTTAGAATGATATCAAATTAGTACCTTAGAATTTTCTATATAATAATATAAAGTTCCTAAATTGTTAATTACTTGTAGCTAGAGTGACAAGCCGTAGCATGACCTCAAACATAACTAAAAAATGATATGATATTAGCGAGTTTGGATTGACATTAATCCAATTCATATTGTATTCATGTCAACCCATTTGACCCATTTTGACACATTTAATTTATGGTGTCATGTTAACATGATTATGACTCAATCCATATATGACCTACTTATCCAAATATTCGTAGGTAGATTACAAGAAGCAAACATGCCTTGAAGGTTCCATAATACTCAATTATGTTCTCATATTGAAGCCACCTCAAAAGAGAGATGTGTTGTATCCTTATGAAAGGAATTACAAAGAAAATCTCATAATGCATGCATCCAAGATCAATATGCAATGGCTCTTACTGCATATATAAGTACTCTAATTACTGTGAGGTTAATTGTGATGTATGGAGTTAAAGTTCTAAGAATTAACCATTTGGGAACTAATTCCTTTCTAACCATTCTAGAATGTTTGATTGAAGGGTATGAGAAGTCAAGATTGCGTTCCCCAAAGTCTTGTTCTTATAATCTAATGGGAAATTAATAACTTTAAAGTTCTCTTTTATTGGTTTTGTAGGTAGGATTGCATTTGGTTATTTGGGTGTTTTTTTTTTTACTACTATCATTAGGTGTAGTCCACGTTCAACGCACATATATTGTGAATTAATAAAATCAATCTTATATAAATTTGATTTTAATTATTTGGTAAAAATAATAATAAAATAAAATAAATTTTCCAAAGAAATGTATGAAATTATAATTAAAAATATATATTCACAATTAAATAAATTTTCACCTATTTTGTGGTTATGCTTGAAGGCATTGCATAATTTAAAACAAAAAAGTTAGATTATACTAGGAAATTTTGTATGCATTCATCAATATATGCAAAAGAACAATTTTTAAATTTTTAATTTGAAGAAATAAATTTTAACTATCAAATATACCATCAAGTCATTACAAAAAGATCGCCAAGTCATAAAATAATATAACAAAATAAATAAATATAGATAAGCTTGTAAATAACATAATTCAAAATACAACACAAAATATTACAAAAACAATAAGATAAGATTATAATAATAATAATTAATGTAGAAAAATAATCAAACAAAAAATATGCTTCTAAATAAGATCAAATATATATAAACCACTAACCCAAAAAATAACTAAATATTCAAAACAAATAAATTCAAATAAATAAAAGTGACAATATAATTATAAATAAACACACTTGTAGTCTAATAATAATTAAAATTAAGTTAAAAAATAATATGACATATGTTATATATTCCTCCTAAATAATTCATAATAATATTCAATTTTATTCCCAAGAATATATTATTCTTATTTCTTTATTATTTGTTTATAATTTAATAAATTTAATAGTGAAGTTTAATTCAATTTGGACTAAAGCATCCTTTAGATGTGTGCCATGTGTATTGCTCAATCAACATGTGTATTATGTGCATTGCTCGATCAACATGTAAACATACTTGAGTTGATATCATAACATCACCTTCCACCACCAAAAACTACATTTTCTCTATTTCTCATCCCTTACCATTCAAATACACCTTGAAAATAATTTTTAATTTAGAGAAAGAAAAAATTATGGTTTTTACCTTGTATGATTTCTATAAACCCTAACCCATCCCATCGCCATGTGTGTGATAAAAGTTGTATTGAAAAAAGAAAGTGTCAAATAAATAAAATTAATTGAGAAATGAATAAAAAAATTGAAAGAATTTAATTATTGAAATAAAACCTTTTTTTTGTTTGGTTCTAGAAAATTAAAGAAAAAAAAAAGGAAAAAATATAAAAACAAAAAAGTAGAAAAAAATAACCTTTTTTTTAATTTTTTTTTCTCACCCACAAATCAATCTTCACCCTACCCTGGATCCAATGGTCCTTATCTCACCCAAACCCCTACCTTTCTTTTCTCTCTCTTACTGCCTAGCTCTCTCTCTCTCAAGATGGTCAACGTAAAAAATGGGTCGGTGGCAGCCACTGTTGAAGGTTCGTTGGTCATCCTTGGAGGATCATTTGGTAGTGGAGTTGGTGGCAGCATTCAACAATGAAGGATTTGTCTAGGAGGTGGAGCCCCCCCTCCACAATAATAAAGGTAAATTTTTAATACCTTAATCATATTGCTGCTACTTGTACATTAATTTTTTCATACTTCTATCACATTTTTACATACATACCTTCAATAACAAGCTTTAAAACTTAATTTATATTATTCATATTTTTTAATAGTTTTTGTGTTAAATGTGGATTAAATGGTGCAGGATATAATAAAATGAATGTTAAGTTTGTACAATACTTATAATCTAATCAATTTAACTAATCTCGATTTATATTTACTAATGTGAGTCAAACCCAAGATTAAACAAAAGGCTTGAATAATATGGTTTGGATCGAGTATTGGGTTAGATTAGACTTGAACAAATGAACTTGAGCTTTGGATGAATGTCAACACAACCCAAGGGACTTGAGCACAACCTTATTACCAACTCCTTTTCCAAGCATCAAATTTCTCTTCTCCAACGACTACTGCTATATTTGTTGGGTTGCACAGGAGGTGTGAGTTAAAAGAAATACGAAGACAAAAAGAAAGTGGAGGAGAAATTAAAGAAAGAAAGAAAAAAAAAAACAAAACAATAAAACAATAGAAGCATGCAAAGATCGATGGGAGAGTCAGATGGATTGTTCATAATCTACCTTCCAAGTAAACAAATAACAAAGGCTACAATCTCAGTAAAAGCCATTCTATTTGAACCAGGCTTTTTGTAAAAATTAAATAGAAACCCTCGTTGTGAGTGTCCTATTAGGTATAGTGGCGGACGTGACTTTTTTTTTCTTTACCTTTTTTAGCCATGGTGCCTTAGGACTTTTGATAAGAGTGCGATAAATTTAAAAAATTATTCATAAATTACGGTAGTAGGAAAAATAATTACAAATCTATGCCAGTTTTTGTCAAGTAGGAGAGAGAAATAAAAAAAAAATTAATCACTCAATAATCGTCTTTTGGAAAGATGATTTCCACCCCAAAATATTTAAGTGGAAATCGTCTCTTGAAGAGACGATTTCCCCTTTCAAATAAAAAAAATTTTAAAATTAAAAAAAAAAATTCCCAAATGGAAATCGTATCTTGAAGAGATAGATGATTTCCTTAAAAAAAATTAAAAAATTAAAAAAAAAATTGAATAGAAGTCGTCTCTTAAAGAGACGATTTCTCTTAAATTTTTTTAAAAACAAAAATTCAAAAAATAATAATAATAATTTTTTTAATTTTTTTAAATTTAAAAAAAATTGAATTATTTTTTGAATTATTTTTTTATTATTTTTTATTTTAAAAAATAAGATTATTTATTTCTAAATAATTATTTAATAAATTAATAACAAAGTTTTTTTATAAAATCATTTTTCACACAAACAAAAAAAAAGATAAATATTATTTATCTTATAAATAAAAAACAATATCAAACTAAATTAATTTTATTAGTTGTAATTAATTGAATTAATTTAAAGAAAATTTGAAGATTAAGAGCAATTAATTTAGTTTAAAGTATTTTTTTATATTTTATTAATTTAATTTAAATTGTATTATTATTTTTTATTATATATATATAATTAATGGTATTAAAATATATTAAAATTTGAAATTTTGGTGGAAATCGCCTCTTCAACTCAATGTAATAAATTTGAAGTTTATTACAAGACATTATATGTAAATAACTCAATATTCATATTTAATGTTAAAAAAATTAAAAATAAATGGAAATCGTCTCTTCAAAAGACGATTTCCATTTGAATTTTTCTTTTTAATTTTTTTTTGAAAATTTCCAAAAAAGAAAAAAATTTAAAAAAAAAAATCGATTTCCATTTGAATTTTTTAAAATTTTTTTTTAAGGGAAATCATTTTTTTTTTTTTTTTAGGATTACAACTAATCAAATTAATTTAGTTTGATATTGTTTTTTTATTTATAAGATAAATAATATTTATCTATTTTTTTATGGGAAAAATGATTTTATAAAAAAAATTGTTATTAATTTATTAAATAATTAGTTATAAATAAATAATCTTATTTTGTTTCAATTTTCAAATAAATTTTATTATATAAATTTTAAAATAAACCAATAAAAGTAAACTAACAACCAATAAAAATAAAAGTTAGTATGCATCATCAATACAAATAAACCAACAACCAAAATGTATCATCAATCAATTTATGTTCGATAAAAGATATAAAATTCATCAATGTGTGCCACATGAAGGAGGCTTTCTTCTTCGTTGTGGGCGTTGGTGACATTTTTCCAACTCGGATTGATCTGAGGGACCATCTAATGTTACTCGATTTCCTCATCCTCGACCTCGAGCTCTTCCTCGTCCACGTCCTTGATCTTGAACCTAAGTCTCTCCCTGCTGTTCAACAAGTGGTGTAGGAAAGTATTGCATTTGTGTCGCCACATCATCTCTAAATGGATGTCCTAATGATTGTGCTGACAAAGCAATGAGTGGTACTGTAGGTGGAGTAAATGAAACATCGATACTAGACGACATAGGTATATGAAAAGAAGGTACATCAGTATAAGAATGCAATAGCTCCTACATGAATGATGTCCCAACATCTTCCTGTATCACCCCCTCATCAATGGATGGAACTGATGAATAAGGCAGTGACTGGTCAAGTGGTGAAGAAAAAGTGAAGGAAGAATATTGTACCGATGATGATGGAAAATCAATACGGAAGTGTGGATCATCATAAATATGGCCTCCACGTGTTCGTACACCTCCACATCTAGTCCATACACCACCACCTCTAGTTCGCACCCCACCACCTCTCATCCTTACCTCCTCATCCGATGATTGTCTCTCAGTATCAACGACATTAGGGGGAATAAGCAACCTATCGGCCTCGTGTATCTCTGAACGTCTAATCTGTACCCCACCACTTCTGGTCTGCACCCCACCACCTCTAGTTCGCACTCGACCACCTCTAGTTTGTACCCCACCATCTCTCATCACTACCTCCTCATCTGATGATTGTCTCTTTGTATCAACGATATTAGGGGGAATAAGAAACCGATCAGCCTCGTGTATAACCTCTAAAGTGGTTGCACATAATTGATGAATTTCATCACGATGACCTATATTTGGTGTATCTGGAGCAGTCCATAGATGTATTTGTTACAAACTGCGATTCTGTAAGAATTAAGAATAAAAGGTTAGATGTTTTTCTAATTAGAAGAAAATATAATAATAAATAAAAAGACATTGTAATTACCACTATCTCCCATGAAGATTCATGTGGAGTCAGAAAAAGGCAAGTGATAAAACGATACCACACCATATATGGGTGGTTATACCCGTAAGAAGTATATGCTGCCTCAGCTCTAGCAAGATGATCATACCTAGCCTCCCACCTTTGAATATAGTGGTGATGAATACTCATCCAATCCAAATCATGTCGACCCCTCAAATCATATCTATGTAATCCCAATTCTGTATCGCATTGCTCATGAATATGTTGTAGTAACCCAAATTGCCTCAAAACATGATCAGGTCTATGCCACTCCACTATGCAAAAAAAGATAAGGGGTGAAATAGTCAACCACATGTCAGAGACAATAGTACAACAATCTGGGAGTCCAGAGATGACATCATCAGTATATGGCTCCCATATAATCTGCAATTAAATTTGAAATATGACTCACATTATTTAATAATATTTTGATTACAAATAGTTAAAAAAAATTATCGAAAGTAATGAATTTCTCACCTACTCTGGCAGAAGTCGATCAAGTAGGTATCTATACTGGGGTAACACATGCATAGGCATCGAAGTAGTACAAAATTCATCTCTCCAACTACAAAAATAATATATATTAAAAGTTTTAGTAATTGTTTATTTATGCATATATGTGTTTACATATGCTATAACTAAGGTTGAATACATACCGCATGCCTAAAGGTGGTTGTGGCAGTACTCCATCATCTGGGGCCGAATGTAAGCGCATAGGTGCTATAAAGGGAAATATATCCCATATCCATAACTATAACAAAATGAGAGGACCTGATACATCATGTGCATCAATACGGGATGCTCGACACATCTCTTGATATAACCAAGCTAGGCAAGCACTACCTCAACTGTAAGTACCAGTAACTCGAAAATCCTCAAGTAGTGGTAAAAACATTAAGTGTACCCTATTGTTCGATTTATCCGCAAAAAGAAAACCTTCAATCAACTGTAAGATGAATGCCCTAGCATATCATCTCACGGACTCCACATCAACATTAGGTGGCAATGAAGGAAAATGTTTTGTCAACCAAGTCAAACGAAGTCTTTGTCCAGATATAATTCTATCTCCAGGCACTACTCCTAACAATGTAGCACACACCTCTCTCCAATCCAAACACATGCTACCACTAACTACAACACCATCAATCGGTAAGCCTAAAATAATGCTAACATCCTAAAGTGTTATGGTACACTCTCCCTGAAGTACATGGAAAGTGTGGGTCTCAGGGCGCCATATCTCTATGAATGCTGTAATGAGGTGCCAATCCAATGAAATGAAACCTAAACGGGTAACACCATAGAATCCAGATTGTTGCAGATATGGAATGATACGTGCATCCAAAACACTATTACGATAAAAATTGGTTTCACGACGTCGACAATGGAGTTCTCCAAGATCATTTCCTTCCCATATAAGCGAAGATCGGTGTACTTCTTGGTTATACAAAATAGAACGATCTACAGGTCCAAGATCCATGACAATGTATTTCCTACATCATTTAATTTTTTTTAATACTTTAATATTTTAATATTCTAACATTTTACAATTATATATTTCTTTGCTTTTTTAAAATGGATATTTAAATGTATATAATATTTTAATATTTTAATATATATTATATATTAATTTAATATTTAAAAATATATTATATACTTTAATACTCATGGTTACTATTTTATTTTATTTTTTACTCTCAATATTTTACAAGAATTTTTTAAATAATTTAAGACTAATATTAATTTTTATAAAATATAGAAGGTAAATTCATAATTTCAGATAATGTTCTACTTATATTTCTTATATTTTAATATTTTTTAAATAATTTTATATGAAAAAAAATTATTTAACACTAACAACTATTACTAAATTTATTTATTTTGTTATATATTCTAACATTTTACAATTATATATTTCTTTTCTTTTTTAAAATGGATATTTAAATGTATATAATATTTTAATATTTAAATATATATTATTATTTTCCATTCTCATTTTACTAATATTTTATTTTTAAATTTAAATTTTAATATTTTATAAAACGTATTATTTGATTTATAAACATAAGCAATAATCTTATTATTTCATATTAATTAAATAAACTAATACCATTTTTATTTTTTGAATGATTTAATTCATTTATCTTTATATAATGATAATTTACAACAAATAATATTCTAACAAAATTACCATAAATCAAATAAATTAAAAAAAATATATGTAACAACAAATATCTATCATGCATTACACAATAAATATGAAATAAAGGCAAATATATTACCTATGAATAAAATAATATATCTTTTATTTTTTTGAATTATTTAATCTATTTAAAATAATAATTTCCAATAAATATTATTCAAACAAATATTACATAATCCAAATAAATTTTAAAACTTATATAATAATAAAAACTATATATTATAAAATAACTTGAAATGAAGCAAAAATATTACCTTATAATCGGCGCGTGAGTGTCGAAGAAAAGAGAGGAGATATGCTCAAAGTCTATCAGGTGATAAGTGAAAAATTGAGGTGAAAATGAGAATAAGTGGGAAGATGGGAAAATGAGAGTGAAAGAAGTAGTTTGAAGGTAAAAATTAGAAAGAAAAAGTTTGAAGGTGAAAATGAGAATGAAGAAGGTAATTTGTAGTGTATGAGAAGTTGGAAAATAATGGTCAAATTGGATGGAAACGACAACCTATACTTATGGGGTAGGCAGAGTGGGTAGCAAACGGTATTGAGGGTAGCATTTTTATTATTTTATTTTTAATATTAAATTTTTTTTTTAAGATACGGTTTCCTTACAAAAAATTCAAAAAACAATAAAAAATAAAAAAACAATTCAAATGGAAATCGTCTCTTCCAAGAGACGATTTCCATTTGAATTGTTTTTATTTATTTTATTTTATTTTTTATTTATTTTATTATTATTATTATTTTTTGAATTTTTTTGAAAAGACGATTTCCATCTGAATTTTTTTTTTTAAGAAAATCGTCTCTTTAAGAGACAATTTCCATTTGGGATTTTTTTTTTTAATTTTAAATTTTTTATTTTTAAGGAAATCGTCTCTTCAAGAGACGATTTCCACTTAAATATTTTGGGGTGGAAATTGTCTTTTCAAAAGACGATTCTTGAGTGATTAATTTTTTTTTATTTCTCTCTCCTACTTGGCAAAAACTGTAATAGATTTGGAATTACTTTTCCTACTACCATAATTTAAGAATAATTTTTTTAATTTACCGTATTCTTATCAAAAGTCCTTTTTTAATATGCTGAACTTTTTTTGGATTTAGGCACTAGGTGGCTCTACAACTGCTGTCTACTCCTTTTGAATAATGCTAGATGCATTGAGATACAACCTAAGGACCAAATTTAGAGGGGCCTTGTTGCCTCCCAGGTCTTTTTCCTTAAACGAGTATCTTCCAAAGAAGAAAATTTTTTTGAACAAACCTCCTCAGTCATTCTTCCAACATAATTAACAAATTCATATAATAAAAAGCTGATTTTTGAAGATTCCTTTTACGGGGAAATTATGTAAAGATGCACTATTTAGAAAATATAGATTAATTAAGACCTTCAAAGGTGGGTCTTTAAGTAGAGTACATTTTGAAGAAAATAATCCTCGTCCACACTGTTGTAAATGCCATCAAGCTATCAGGTGGGTTGCCAACCAAGCAAACCGACAACAAATAATGCCACCTAAGCATGTTCCACGTAAGCAAGGACTGTTCCATTTAAAAGAAGAAAAGCTAGATGACTTAACAGATAAGATAACCATAATAAAACCTAAATTAAACATAAATCAATGAAAACCAAAATTAGTACAGAATACAGTAAATCCAAAATTAAACCCCCACGAGAGTGAAACCTCTAGTGGAGCCCTAACCTTCAACCATTTGAGACTGTTGCCTTACCCATTTCTACATCCCTACTCCAGAGTCACTCCACTCAGGTTTGACATTGGGTAGGAAGCAAGTGTCAATCCCCCCTTGAAATTCCTAACCGTACTAATCAGGGTAAAGAAAAAAGGTGTAGGAATATCAATGGTCTGGCAAAATTGTAGCAACATATCTTTGAAGTAGAAGAGGTGTTGCAAAATCCATTGGTGAGTTCATATTTGGGTGTTTTTGTAAAAGTAAATTTGTCTTTTTATCCTATTTTTGAAATCGGGAAATAGGGCTTTCATTACCCATCAATAAATTGAAGTCTAATTCGATAAAGGTTTAATTTTTACCTTGCAATTGGTATGCCTTCCAAAAATATTGGTTTCATTTGGAAAAAGGTGAGTTGATTTATGTAACTACGGGCGTTACAGAGAAATTTTCGGATTGTGGACAGTTAGGTGGTTGTTTTGCAAAGATATTGTAAACTATGGCCTTTCTCCGCCTATTTGGTTGGTGGGAAGAAAGTCATGTACGAAGGTAAATTAGATGTGTGGGGAAAAAATGGAGGCTTTAGGACATTTAATTAGAAATGTGAGAAGTGATTGTTATGGCGAATGGTTTAGGGATGGTTTTCCCCAAAATGTACTTGTTATGGAAGTCATTTTTTTAGCTTCTCAAATCATCTATATTTTCTCAAATCATGATTCTTCCTACTAATTATGTTTGTTCGAACAATTTTGAAAATAATGTGTTAAATCATCATGTAATTAAGTCATGTTTTTGGGAGTACTATGCCTTTTCAGTTGTTTAAATTTTAAAATCACATTAATAGAAGGATGTGTAGTTAAATTTGGTTTGTAGTGATGTGAATAAGATGTGTAGTGAAATTACTTTGTTATTGATTGAAGGAAACGTGTTGGTACAATCTATATTTTATACTCCAAGTTTATTATTTCGTAGTTATTAATCAATGCTTAACGATAATATTGAATGGCTTGAGCTTAATTTAATTGATTTAGTTTGAAGAGTTGTGTTAATTTCTATTGACGTTTGCAATTATGTTGTTCTTTGTGTAACTTATAACTTGGCATGAGTTCAACCTTGATGTCACTTATGCTTTAACATGACTTGGGTGTTAACATAGGTTGGACCTTATTTTGATTTTAGCTATGGTGTTAGTTGAGCTTTAGATTGACTTTGGGTTTAGTTTGTGTAGGTCCTTTGCATCATTTTGAGGTTGATGGCAGGAGCTTTAACGTAGAGAGGAGAATAATGGAATCCAATACTTGTAACTTAGAGAGGAGAATGATCAAACGTAGTTTCACTAATTAACCCGGCCCATGTAAGCAAGGGTACAACCCACTGCAATGTAAAAGTAACATTGTTTTTGGCTTAAAGTATAAGTGTTGGTGGAATGGTCTACCAACCTCATGTGAGTTTCACTTGGCGCTTTGCATGATTTGAACTTGGTCGTGCGGTTTCGTATTACTTGGTACTTTTCATGATTTGGTCTTTTTCGTGCCTTGAGGTATTGGTTAGACAAGAGAATAATCGAATGTAATCCTTACAACTTAGGAGATTGGTTGAACGTAATTGGACCAATCGAGCCAACCCTTGTAAGAAAGGGTATAATCCTTGTAATATAGAAGTAAAATTGCTTGGGGCTTAAAGTACCACTGTTTGTTGAATGATGTATCATCTTCATGTGAATTAAGCTTTATACTGAATTAGGCATTCACTTAAGTTGTTCCTTTGCATGATTTAGAAGTTGGCTTAGGATACCAACCCTTGTAACCAAGGGTACAAGCCTTTTCATGTTAAAGCAACACTGTTGTTGGCTTATAGTAACAATGTTTATAGCTTAAAGTAGCCCTGTTATTGGCTTATTGTTGTGCCATTCTCGTGTGAGTTGAGCTTTAGCTTGACTTAAGTTTTTGTTTGCCTTGGTCTTTTGCATGATTTGGACCTTATTTTGGCATGCCACACTTGTATCAAATGGTACAACCCTTGTCATGTTAAAGTAACACTGTTATTGGTTTAAAGTAACACTATTGGTTGAATTAATCTTTACAATGACTTAGGCGTTGTTTCATATGACATGTTTTACCATGTGTTTGAGTATCCAGGTTTGTAATGGATACTAACAATGTTTCACATGGGAACTTGTGTACCATTGATACCATGGAGGTAATGTCATTCCTTTAAATATGTTTCTTTTTTCCATAAAGATGTTTTAAATTACATAGGGCAAATGTTAACCAACATTGTATGTGTATTTGTCTTCATCTATTATTGTTCCAAAGCATAAACGCACAAATTGATGAGATATATAGGGAAATAAAGAAGTTGTTACAGGCACAAATTCTTAATTATTCTCTATTCCAATCCTTCCCTTGCCATGCACATGGCAGTATAACTGCAACATGACTGTAGAAGAGGTACATTCTTGCAAAAAAAAGATGAAAAACATGTAAGGGAAAATCATCATTAAGTTGTAAAGCCTATAACTAATGTTTCTGCCATTTCATCTCCAGTCGTTTAAGGAACCTTGGAGACCCTGATAGTGCTCTAGTAGAGTCTGTCAATCCAGCTAATGACATAAATTGGATGACAAGGCTACTAAGGATGGAGGTCAAGTGTGGAAGTATTCTTTTGTACAAGACTATTAGAAGAAATTTCAGATTTTCAATGATTGGACATGAAACATGGCCAACTATGCATTAGTAGATTCAACATGTCAACGGAAATATCCTTTACATATTACAATAATTTTTTACTATAATTAATTATATACAATATGTTGCCCTAATATTTTAAGTAATTTCATATATAAACAAATAAGGATGAGATTCTCTATTAGATGCATGGATATGATTGGAGCCAAAATATGTGCTCTAATGGCACATATTTGATATGATTTATTCACCATAAGACACTCAAATCATCTGACTTGACCCAAATTGTTGCTAAGGCCTTAGCCATGAGTTTAACTTGCATTTTGGAGATTTATCTCAGGTTTAAGGAAAGAAAAGGATGCAAGTTGAATCACTTTAGATTTTGAAAGATCAAGAAAGGGTTTAAATGAGGAAATGGGCGAGTCAAGACTCATGGACTATGAGGAAAGACAAGCGAAGATGGATAATGAGGCATGAAACAAATTCATCAAGTTGCATGGAAATTTGGAAATCAAAATCTAGTAGCAACATGTACTCTAACTTTGAAGTAAAATTTTGAGCACTTTCTGAAGTCCATTTTAGGCAACCCTATATCATTTCAAAGCTTTGGAAGTTAGGAATCCAACGCTTCAAATGGTGTGCAAATTGGAGCTAAAACGAAGAAGTTATGACCATTTGAAGATAACTGTGCAAAGTTGAAGGACCATTTCAAAATGATTTTGAAATTCAACTTATGAATTCAAAATCCAATTCAAGATAACCTCAATTTTGAATTCACATACTACCACATTGATATTCACCTTATTTACTTTGGAAATTGCATCTTGGGCACTTCATCCGCCCTAAGTGGGCCCCACACGACTAGAAATCATGATTCTATTATTATTTTTAGTCATTTTAGGTAGTTATTTGTAAAATAAGTTGCCAATAGGAATACGCCACGTGTTAGGTTTTTTGGTCGAAACTATAAAAAATCGATATTTAGGTTTTCTAGGGAGTTCTTGATTTTTTTTTAGGAGTAGGTATGGCTTGACGATTCTTGGGGAAGAGAGAAGAAGACCTTGAAGGTTTTTCTTGGTTTGTTTTCTTTCTTCTTTTTATTATTGAAATCAAGAATGGTTATTTCTTATTCTTTTATGGCCTATGTATGTGAGGACATACCCATAAGAAGCTAAAAAGTCATCTTGGGGTGAAACATGAAAACCTAAGGTTAGATTCAATGGGAAACAATGGGTGAAATCAGATTAATAATGAAATAAAAGAAAGGTTAGGGCACTAGCATTGAGATCAAAATACCCTCTAAAGTTAGTTTGACTCAGGAGATGATACAATTGCATATTCCTTGATACTAGGGACTCTTGGTAATTCTTAATCCCTAGTTATCAAAGATTTTGTCATTGTTATCTACCCTAAGGCAAATCTACATAAGAGTGGTAAAAGCCTAAAACCTTAGACCTAAACCTAGATTTCATGTTCATTCATCTATAAGGTAATTCAATGGAATATAATATTAAAAGTTAGGATATAGATCAACTCTAAGGTGTGAAACTCAGGTCGATCTTGTTAGACCATGCATTTTGATTACCCTAAGACTATTAAATTATATAGCTTTGTTTCGCCTAAGGGTTTATACATGTCTTGGGATGTATGACATGTAGCTCCCTAAAACCCTGGATCTAGCTAGTAGCTTGGGTTGTTCCTTCTATTGGTCCCCTCATTTAGTGAATCAGGTTGTAGATTGATTGGCTAAATGTGGAGCCATGCAAATGGACTCTTTTGTAAGGTATGTTTTACCCCCTTCAAGTGTTCATTGTCGCTATATTTTGTACAAGTTCTTGTATCATCCTTGATTAGTATAGCTATCTTGCTACTCTTGTTAGGTTTTTCGTCAACTTTTAATCATCCTTTATATTTTGAAAGGGTTTCTTTATCCTTGGTTTGTAATTAAATTCATATCAATGAATGATTTGTTTTGGATAAAAAAAAAAAAAAAAAAAAAATCTGCTGGAGATGTTAATTGTTATTGCACATAGGTTGTCAGGCCCCAAATTTTCAAAGTAGCTTTGATGGCCTATAAAACACTTAAGAAAAATTATTTTTGGATGATAATTAGTCCCTACAAAGGATTGACTACATTTGATTCTTTTTCCAAGTGTATTTTTTAGCAAGTAATTTTCCAACTTGCTGATTGGAAATTATTGTTGAGGTTTTGACTATATTTGACATTAGCAACTTGTATTGTATGTATACTTATCTTAAATATTTGGTATTAGCAACTTGCCCTATGGTGACAGTGTGGCTTGGGTTGAGAATGGTATAAAGATGAGCCTATGGTTGACAATGGAGCATGGGATGGATCTGAAGGTTGAATGGAAATTTGTACAATAAGGTTTTGGCAGGTGAGAAAACGAAAATGGATGTTGATGGAACAGAGAGTCTGAATGCCCTATGCACTAAATTTAGAGCATCAATAATTTGGGAATCGATACTTTATGTGATTAGAGACCTAAAAAACCATGGAAATCATGTTTGTAACTCAGGCTATTGTTTTGCATTTATTATGAAAAATGTATGTCAAAACCAATTTAACAAATGTAAATTAAAGCATGTGTCAAGATATAACTTTCCATTTTTCCGAGTTAGCCCATCAAAGAGCAGGATGGAGATTAAAAAAGGTGCAATGAGATGAAAACATTAACAATGGGTTTCAGTTGGAAAATGTTTTTCATTTTTTATTTATTTTTATTCTCTAAAAATAGCTTTTATTCCTATTTTTGTCTTATCTTGAATATGCCTTAAGTCAAAATAAGTGAAAATCATTTTTAAAAATGGAAACTATAAAGCACCTTTTTGTTTAAATTGTTTTTATTTGTAAAGAAAACATAAATCAATATTTCAGAAAATAGAGTTTTAAAAATAGAAAATATGGAAACACCAATTTCGTGTTATCATAATTTTCCTTGGAAATATTAAAATTATTTTCTAAAAAGGTCAACAAAAAAGGAATAAAATCATGTGAAAGACTTTATGATGCCTATTTGCATTGTGCATGTTCCCTTATTTTTATTTTTATTTTTTATATTTTAATATTTGTCTTTTGATTAAATAATTCATTTAAAAGCTATGTGTAATTGGGTGTATGGTAAAACTTATTGCTTAATGATTTAAGTTGGTTTTAAGTTAAATGGTTCTTAAGTTGTAAATTTAAAACTTATTAATTATTTTTTACTTTAAGTATTAAGATTATTTAGTAAATTTAATTTAAGATTTATTCTAAATTGTCAAATTGACATATTTATCCTTATTAATTTTAACTAATAATTATATTTTCACTAATCTTAAACAATAGATTTATTTGTTAAATATTCATATTTAAAGCATCGTAAATACAAATACAATCATAAAATATTTATCATAAAAATGAGTTATAAATGTAGGCAGATATCATAAAACGGATTTGAAATTAAGAATAAGTTAATTATTTTGACTTAGAGTTAATTTTATTGAAACCCTTCAGGTTTAGTGTAAGTACATTAAGCCACCGTAGATTTCAAATTTCATCAATTAGCACCTCTATAAATGTATTATATATATAAATTTTAGTTTTTAAATAATAAAATTTAGATTTTAGTGAATTGTTAAACACTCCTAACTAAAATATTTTTATTTGAAATCTCTTAAAAAAATAAACTTTTTTAAACGAAATAAATTTATAAGTGTGCTAATTGATGAAATTTGATATCAACGGTGGTCGAGTATATTTATACCAAACCTTAGGGGGTTTCAATGAAATTGACCCTTTTGACTTATTATTTAAAGTTAAAAATAACTTTAAGTTGTAGTATTAAGTTATTTTATCAAGTATGCTTAATCTCTTTAATGAATTAAATTAAATTATTAAATCATATTATATTATAATATTAAGTTGATTTATCTAATAACTATTTTGACTTAACGCTAAATTTATATTATAATATTAAGTTATTTTACCAAACATAGTTAATCTACTTAATAATAAATTAAGCTATTAAGTTATATTAAATTATTAAGTTGGTTCAGCAAACACCATCCAAAAGATGTTTAAAATTACATTATCAAATTATATTTTTTCTATTAATTTTAGAATAAAATCCTTCTTTGCTTCTACTATATACTAGGATCCATCCCACAATTGTAATGTAGTGATAGTATTAAACCATGAATATTCCATACATGTATACAAGCCACATTAATAGGTATGATTTTATCATTGATATCTTGAATCACAAAGACAAGTATTAGGTTAATTTAGTTCCCAAAAAGTATTAAAAAATAATATTTTAATATTTGATATCTCATGAAAAATTGGGAAAATAAATAAATATTATTAAAATTATGTGTAAAATGGGTTTGAAATAACAAATAAAAATAATTTATTAATTTTAAAAATAATTTTTTTATGCTTCTTCAAATTTTTTTCCTTCTAGTTTTTCTCTTTCTTTTATTTCCCTCAATTTTTTCAAAAACCAATCATAACATTAGAGAATTTGTTAATGGAATGATTTAAGTTGAAAGTTGGCTCTTGAGTAATAAACCCCTAAAGTTAATGAACCTAGTAGAGTAAGACTAGAGAATGGTATTAATTTAATACTTTTGAAAAAGAGTTTAATACAAAAGTAATTCAAAATAAACACTTGAGTTAAAATATGATGGTAATAATGTGTGAAATGTGATACAGACCTTTGTCACAACATGAAAGAATTAACAACTTCAAGAGACTTGAATTGTCTATGTGCCACATGAGAGCTTTGAAAATACTTAAATCCGGAGAAGCTCTAACCACTAGCTTGAAGATACAGAGAGGGTGATATGCAACATCAAGGTCAATTACATACCCATAAGAATGGCCTATAACCACACATCTTATAGGCAAAAACATATGTCAATTCAAGTTTTCATTTTTTAACATTCCTAATTCACACTTTCAATACACAAATTGTAGCATCTTTCTTGATGGTCATGATGGTAAGCAAGACTGATCATATGCAAGAGTAGACCACCTTAGCAACATTTGGAATCTCACTTGCATCTTGAGATTTACTTCTCCTCATTGTCCTGAGGTTTCCACCTACAAACAAATTATAAAATACAACATTTCAATTTCATAAACATAGTACAACAAACACACATTATAATTATTAACCCAAGTATATTTCACACGGTTGCATTTGATTTCCGAGAATCATTTTCATGTTCCTTCATACTTTCTTGGATTTTTTCATGAGAAAATCATTTTAATGAGGATTTTTCTTCCCTTATAATTTCTTGGAACCAAACATAGTGATAGAGAATCACATATCATTAGATACACTTCATGCTAATGAAGCTAGAATCATAGCCCTAAAATGTTTAAATTATAACATAATTGTCAAAGGAACTAAAAACATATTTAATGGTGTTAACCATTAACTTAAGAATTAATTCAAACATATATAAATTGTTGTTTACCTATATCAATAGCAAGGAATTTATAACTAACTCTTATGGTGTAGATGGAGGATTTAATTTAATATAATGATACTTAGTGCCTTATACCAAGCACATGAGAACAAATATATATCCTAGTTAATTGTGGATTGCGCTACAACTTTTTTTTTTTTTAAATAATCGAGGAACCTTCCATGACCAAGCCCTTAGAACTCTCTATGGGGACCCAAACCTCAGAGTGCTAATCACCCGCAACAACTAGTACTAGGTAAATTCAAGGTATCATTGGTGGCAGAATTTGAACCCTAAACCATGTACCACTTATTGGGACCACACTTTGCAATGTTCGCTACCCTAGTGGTTTTCAACTTATGTTTGGTTCCCATCGAGTACCAAGAAAACAATAAAAAATGTCAAGGAAAATGATAAATGTTTGGTTTCATTGTGAAAAATATGGAAAAAAAATTAAATTTAATTAAAATTGGTTAGAACTATATACATTTTAAAATTATTTAATTTTTATATAATGAAGCATAATAATTGAAATAAGATTGAAGAAACATACGAAAATAATTAACTTTAAATCTAGTTTTTATTCTTTTTCACTTTGTATTTCCTTTTAATTTTTTTTCTCTATTTTCTTTCCTTTATATTTACCCTCAAGTTTTTCAAAAACCAAACATAATAGAACAAAAAAGGGATCAAGGGAAAGAGAAAATAGTAAAGAAGTTGAAGAACTATAATCAATTTTCTACACGTACTAAAAGAATAAATGAACAAAATGACTTACCAATAAGTTGATAGAAAAAAACATAAACTCCACCCCCAGCAACCACATGTGATTTCGTTCTGATTGGTACTGTCACAAATTTCACTTAAGATTAGTATGATCAATTGTTAGGTAAACTTCATGAGCATATCAGAATCATAAGTAAATATAATATTAATCCAAAACTTCCATCTCGGGAAATAGACAACAAGTATGCATGTTTAAACATGTTTTAGCATGCTTAAAGAAATTTAATTCTTAAATACAAAAACCATAAACAATTTGACTCTTAAAACTATTAAAATCACTATATGGGAGTTTTTTTATTTACTTTCATCAAGTAAGTTTCTACATATATCTACCTCATAATATATTCAAATATAATTTCTAATTTGTATACATGATCTTCTCTAACTAATTTTGATAACTTATTCAAATTTTATCATAAAAGCAAGTAGAAAAAATTAATTAATTAATTAATATTACGTCTAATAAGGTAATAAAGAATCCCTAGAACTTCATAATCACTTTGTAGGGGTTTTCAGTTAACTAATTAAATAAATAAATAAATAATGAAAAAAAAGCTATTCACTCTATTATATCTATACTATATCTTAAAAATAAAAAACTATACATGTTTTTAAACTAATGATGACTTTCAAAGTTAGCCTAAATTATTTTTCATATTTTTTTAAAATGAATAAATTCTATAAAATGTAGTACATGCATAGTGATGATATCAATCACTATAAACTATGTTTGAATCATAGAGAGTACTTGGGAAATAAAAAAACACAAGGCAAATTATATTTTTTATACTTGGTTTTCCTATAGAAAATATGAAAGAAAATAAAATGTAGTTAAATTTGATTAAAATTTTATGTATTTTTAAATTATTTAATTTTTATATAATTGAGGAAAATAAGTGAAATGAGTTTAAAAAAACATATAAAAAAAGTTTATTGACTTCAAAAATAATTTCAAAAGGAGAGAAGTTGGAATATATGAAAAAGGGTTGATAATGCACCTGGTGATGGAGTTAATCATCACGTCTTCCCTTACGGTTTCAGTGTCTTCAAGAACTACTGATCCATTGTCACCAACATTCCCGGGAAGATCTAACGTGGGAATATGGTAGTGTTCATCATCTTGATTAGCCCCATGAACATTACCATCGGTATCTTGTGATGCTGATCCATTGTCACCAGAATTCTGAGGATGCTCCAACATGGGCATGTGATTTTGTTGATCTCCCGCAAATATAACATTGATGCCGCATTTTTTTATGTTTATCCCAGGACTCTTAAATGAAGCATTAATATGTGTGTATTTATGGTGATGCTCTTTCGGAATAGCAATCTTAGGATACCACCAAACCCATACTTGATCTCTCAAACCCATACCACCAAACACATAACGCCAATCACACCAGCATCTATGACGGCATTTATCCTCGAATTCAAATCCATTGCCATGTAAATTCAATTCACACATGAGCAAAAGATGAGCTGCATCAAAATCAGATGTAGGAATATGCGGATAAACACATGCTACAACAAATCCTAGGAAGTGAGGATCTTCATACCAATTCGTTGGAAGCTCTGTTGTTACTTCACTTCCCATGTTCTGATACCTTATCCACTCTGGAATTCCATTACTTTCAGGAATAAGAGCACTGAGTTTCCAGCATTTCAACTCCTGCACAAATTATTATGTAAATATTGACTTTATATATATATAAAAAAAAAGGTTTAAGTGGCATAATTAAAAAATATATATATATTAAATTACCTCTGTTGTGGATTTCAACCAGTTGAGGTGGCAAAGCCAGAGCAGACCTGATAAATCTTCCTTGCTTGTGCAATGGTGTGCGTCCATTTCTTGTAGACTTGAAGGAAGCACCAGAATTTGTCCAGCCATTTTGCATTGACTGATATTAAGTTTTTGCAGATTGCAAAGCTGATTGCTTATTAATCCTTCCCAAAGGTCTGAGCAGCCACCGAGGACAAGTCTTTTAAGATTTTTCAACCTAGAAATGTTGGTGGGAAGATCCTTAATAGCAGTATTTTTTAAATCAAGATGAATTAAACTTTTCATGTTCCCTCCCTTCTCTGGAAATTTCTCAAACTTTGAGCAATCAGAGAGATCAAGAAACATAAGAGATTCCAAGTCTCCAATGCTATCAGGCAGATCCTTAATAGCAGTATTTCTTAAAATAAGGCGTATTAAACTTTTCATGTTCCCTCCCTTCTCCGGAAATTTCTCAAACTTTGAGCAATCAGAGAGATCAAGAGACTCAAGAGATTCCAAGTCTCCAATGCTATCAGGCAGATCCTTAATAGCAGTATTTTCTAAATCAAGCCCCTTTAAGCTTTTCATCTTCCCTCCCTTCTCCGGAAATTTCTCAAACTTTGAGCAATAAGAGAGATCAAGAAATTGAAGAGATTCCAATTCTTCTATGTTATTCGGCAGATCCTTAATAGCAGTATTTCTTAAAACAAGATTCTTTAAACTTCTCATATTTCCTTGGATCTCCGGAAATTTCTCAAACTTAGAGCATTGAGAAAGATCAAGAAACTCAAGAAATTCCAAGTCTCCAATGCTATCAGGCATATCCTTAATAGCAGTATTTTTTAAATGAAGCTCCTTTAAGCTTTTCATGTTCCCTCCCTTCCCAATGCTATCAGGCAAATCCTTAATAGCAGTATTTTTTAAATGAAGCACCTTTAAGCTTTTCATCTTCCCTCCCTTCTCCGGAAATTTCTCAAACTTTGAGCAATCAGAGAGAATAAGAAATTGAAGAGATTCCAAGTCTCTAATGCTATCAGGCAGATCCTTAATAGCAGTATTAATTAAAAAAAGCTCCTTTAAGCTTTTCATGTTCCCTCCCTTCTCCGGAAATTTCTCAAACTTTGAGCAATCAGAGAGATCAAGAAACTCAAGAGATTCCAAGTCTCCAATGCTATCAGGCAGATCCTTAATAGCAGTATTTCTTAAAAAAAGGCGTATTAAACTTTTCATGTTCCCTCCCTTCTCCGGAAATTTCTCAAACTTTGAGCAATCAGAGAGATCAAGAGACTCAAGAGATTCCAAGTCTCCAATGCTATCAGGCAGATCCTTAATAGCAGTATCTTTTAAATGAAGCTCCCTTAAACTTTTCATGTTCCCCCCCTTCCCTGGAAATTTCTCAAACTTTAAGCAATAAGAGAGATCAAGAATCACAAGAGATTCCAAGTCCCAAATGCTATCCGGCAGATTCTTAAGCTTATCACAGCTTCTCAAGCTTAAGGTAGTAAGCTTCTTCAGATTTCCAACAGATGGGTGAATATCGATCAAGCTTACACAACCATTAAGAAATAGACTCTCCAAATTTGGCATTCTTGAGAATTCTGACATTTGAATGAGCTTCCTTGAGTAACTTAGATCAATGACCTTTAACCTTTCAAGATCCTGTACAAAAAGAAAATTAGTGTCAATAAAGACATAACTATCATAAATTTCAAAATCAATACAAAGAAAAAGAAGTCATTATTAAATGATAATAATACCTTATTCCCTAGCCACAACCGTTTTATGTTGCTACAGTGCAAGTGAAGTTCAACAAGCTTCCCTCCATCAAAGTTTGATGGTAAAAAATCTAAAGGATATCCATCCCAACAAAGATACCTTAACTCATAAGAAGGAAATTTAAAACCCCGGTCAAGTTGCATTTTAGAAGCATGTGCAATTACACCATCGTAATAACGCTTCTCCTGCTCCCTATCTTTATAATTGTGATTTATATGGAAACCTGAATGAACTTTGAGCAATCGAAGTCTAGTCGTCTTTGCGAAAACATTTGAACTCACGCATACTCCTTTTGATTTAGACAAGTCCAAGGATATTGTTTCAACTCTTTTTATTCCCTGAAAAAGAACATCGATAAGACAAACATAAATACAAACTAATTCAACTTACATGGATATGTAATTTCTTATACAACAATGATATTATTGAAGTTTATATCTTCAACTAGTGCTTAAGTGAATTCATGCACTTGGCTCTTACCTCATATGCTGTAAATGCACGTTCAAAATCACAGGGATCCCACAATCTGCTCCATTTGTTTGGCTCATCAGGAAATTTTTCACGAACAATTTCCCAGCCCATATGTTGTATCAAATCATGCATACGTATTTGGTTGTATGGGAGAGTTATAAGACACTTATCATTTAGATTTCTTATTCCTCTTTTTGCATGGAAATCACAACCATCCAATATTCTTGACACAAAATCCCTATCTTCACCTTTAAAAAAACATGCAACATCAAGAAATATATTTTTTTCTGTATGATCTAATCCATCATAGCTTCGTTTAAGCACATTGTGAATTTCCGCTTCAGGTTCTCTGTCCAATTTACGCAATTCACTTTCCCATTCAGGTATTGTCTTGTTGAATAAGTGAGAACCTAGAACTTTTAGAGCTAATGGAAGCCCTTGACAATAGCCTACAACACGACATGCGAGGTTTCTGTAATCTGATTTGGGAAGATTTTGTTTAAAGGCATACAAACTGAAAAGTTCACAAGCTTCTTCAGGATTCAATCCCTCAACCTCATATAAGTCATCCACTTCTTGTACAGCTAACACATGTTTATTTCTAGTTGTTATGATGACTCTACTTCCTTCTCCAAGACATTCACGATGTCTAAGTAGAGCTTTTAATTGATTTTGATCACCAACATCATCAAGAACGATAAAAACCCTTTTAGATGAGAGAATGATTTTTATCATACTTGCTCCTTGGTCAAGATTGTTTATATTTTGACTTCCCTCTCCCTTTAGGATATCATCAAGAAGTTGACGTTGCAATTGACGTAAACCTTCGGTATTGGGAACCTCTCCAATACTTTCGAGAAAGCTCATATATTCAAATTCACAAGAAAGTTCATTATAAACAACTTTTGCGATTGTTGTCTTACCTATCCCACCAACTCCACATATCCCAACAATACGAACATCACTTGATTCCATATGCAATCGCAAAATCATCTCTTTTACACAGGAACCTATACCAACTAAATTGGCACCAACATCAAGCCTCTTACATTTCAATTGACGGAATATGCTATTAGTTATTTCTTTAATTTGATTGGACTCATACCTGCCAATTATAAAAGGACAAAATGTTAAGCAATGAGCCACAATTGTAAATAAAACACATTAAATTTGATATCTTTACGAGAAATAAATTAAAGTAGAATAGAATATATCAAAGATATTAGTTCATTTACATTTTTAGGACATTTTTCTTTGTATCAAGTATGCATGAGAAAAAAAATTAAAACATGAATTTTGTTAAAATGGAAATTTAGTGCCATAATGGAGGACAATGATTATGAATCGAGATATTACTTTATCATTCATGCACATTTCAAAAACTCTTTAACAGCCCATGGCAATTAGAAACCTTGTAGAAGCAAATATTTTTTTCTTTGACATTTGTTGTATACCTTGTAATGCATGAAGCCTCATTGTAGATATAGCACTCAACCTCTTAATATAATAAGTTTTAGATTAAAAACCCCATGTTCAATTCCTCAAGCTTCGAAACTTATTTATCCCACATCATCATCTCCTTATTATTCATTTATATGATAAAAATTAAAAATTAAAGGCTTGTAAACAAGTTATTCATTTGTATTTTATTTTGAGTTGAGTTGATTTCCTTTAGCATCATCTATAAAGAATTAACTTCCTAACCTATGTTCTTTATTGTCTATATATATATACGCACACAAACTCTTTGGGAAGTTGAATACCTACTAAACAATTTACGTTACATAATTTTGTTATTGGTAGTTGTTACATAATTAATCAAACTATTTGATCAACTTGTTCTCAAATAAAATTGGTTAAATAATTTTGTTACTTGTTACTTGTTACTTAATTAATCAAATTATTTTTAGAATTTGATTAAGTTGTTCTATTGATACACAAGAGATTGGTTAATTGAAATTTTTGAATCTCATTAATAGATAGTAATAGTCATTAATTTTATTGTTACTTGTTATATAACTATTCACACAAAATTTCAAATAAATTGATTAATTTTTGTAACATTAATGCGGATTGAATCTTGAAAATTGAGTAATTAGTAATAAATTTTGATTAAATTATTTTAGATATAGATTCGAATAAATTGATCTAAAATAGTAAAACTCATTAATTGGGTTTTAATAAGTTCATTCTACCATTTATCATAAATTCTAACTCAATATAATTGTTATTCTACTATTCTTTTTATACTAATGTCATTGCAACTACTATTAACAACAACAAAAAACAATAATATTAGTAATAAACGACAATAATAACAATAATATTAATAATTTAATTTGTAAATAAAACCCACTAATGAATGAAAAGTGAAAGAAACTTAAATTGCATGCCCATTAAATTAATATAGATGTCATCCATATAAATTGACTGCTTATTTGATCAAATCAATACTCGAATTTCCTATTTTCTCCTTATTCATGACACATAGTCGGCTGCCCAAATGATGTACTTGAATAAAACCCAACTTATAAATGAAGCCCTAGAAAGCAATAGTTTATTTTTATTTTGAGCAAACAAATATACGCCCGTTGTTCTAATATGTTAACAACCTCAAGTAATGTTACAGTTTGTTTGGGAAGTATAAAATGTGTCTTTATAAAAATAAATATTAAGGCGTTTGATAAAGAATTTAGAATTACTTATAAAAAGTAAAAAAAAAAAAAAAAAAAAAACACTTACAGTAATTCTTTGAGAAATACTTGATAATTTTCCCAAAAATATTTGTAAAAAAAAAAATATTACTAAAAACATTTAAATAGAATTGCATGCTAAAAACGCTCTAAAAATACTTTTAAAAGGTACTTATAATCTAAAAAATGTTTTTGAAAAAAAAAATTAACAAAATTTAGAAATTACTTTAAAAAAGGTTAGAAAAAATAAATTCGTGGAAAAGATAGCTGATTTTCTAAAAAACACTTATACTGAGAAGATTCCTTATAAAAGAATATCAAATACATTTACACGTAAAAGACTTCAACTAAAAGCATTTTGAGGAGAAATTTGTGTGCTTAAGGAGTAGACCTCCAAATAAAAAATTTGAGCTTTTGTATTTTTATAAATATTTCAATCAACATCATCACTCTATAAATGCAAAACTACTCATTCCTATACTTACAAATAGTTGAAAGGAAATTATAGTTACCCATCTTGTAGATGCCATCCAGAGAGATTGGCTGCTTCCGTCAAGGCCGCCCTCCAACTTGGTATCTTGTCCTTCCAGTTTTCTTCATAACCGGCAAAGGCCTCTCCAAAACTTCCTTCTTGCTTTCGTACATGGGATGGATCCACATGATAGAAAATTGGGATAACAGCATGTCCCAGATCTTTGTGGCACTCCATGATCTTTACCAACTCATCCAAACACCATCTCGAACGAGCATAGTTTTCAGAGAAAACAATTACGGAAGACCTTGATTCTTCGATGGCTTTCAAGAGTTCTGGAGCAATCGCTTCTCCTCTCCTGAGTTTATCGTCTCTGAAGGTGCGAATCCCTCTCCTACCCAAAGCACTGTAGAGGTGATCAGTGAAATTATAGCGGGTGTCTTCGCCTCTAAAACTCAAGAAAACATCATAAGTACTTGTTTGAGGGATGGAAGGAGTAGAAGAAGAAGAGGCAGTAAAGGAGCTTGTGGAAGCCATTGTGGGTTTCTATCTCAAAAGTACAAAGACAGTTTAGAGGGGTTGATTTCTCTTCAAGAGATTGAGCAATTGGGGAGATTGTGCAACCCTAACCAGGAAGTGGAGAGGAAAGTGTCTGTCTCTCGGGTTATTCAATATTGAATTAAAGTAGCTGGCCGACACTCTCTCTCAGCCATTCAATCGTCATCGTTACGCTCCTCTACTTTACTTCCCCACCAAGTTTTTCATTTTATTTAATATTTTATTTTTTCTTTAAGCACATAAAAAAATATTAATAAAAAGTTAAAGCAGACAGAACGATATGTACTTGGCCCACGATATGAAAATGAAAATATGTTAAAAGAAAAAGGAATGGATTGATATATTTATTTATGCGTCTTGCTACGGTACCGAAAAGCACTTTTCGGTACCATACCCACTTTTTTGGGCTAATAGGGTAGAGACACATGGCATTTTAAATAAATAAATAAAAAAACAAAACCTCTTCTTCAAGTCACCCAACCGGTTGCCATGGGAAATAATCCCATGCAACACACATTGTTACATTTATTACATTAACCGATTATAAATTTGTTTAATGTAATTATTTTGTTTAGGAAATTTTTTTTATGAAACAGAAAAATAAAGAAAATTTTGAAAAAATAAATTACAGTTTATTTATTTTTTTACTATAAAGTGATTAAACCCCACATAAAAATTAAATTTAAAATAAAAAAATTATAAAGAATTTGGTGATATAATTTAGAAATTAAGGAAAAGTAATTTAATTTATTTTAACATCAAATAATAAATAAAGAAATTTTTGAAAAAATAAATTACAGTTTTTTTATTTTTGTACTATAAAGTGATTAAACCCCACATAAAAATTAAATTTAAAATAAACAAAAAAAATTATAAAGAATTTGGTGATATAATTTAGAAATTAAGGAAAAGTAAATTTAATTTATTTTAACATCAAATAATAAATAAAAAATTTGACGAATATTTGAAGTGTGAAAAGCAATATAATTGGTTTATGAAGTTAAAAAAATAGGAAAACTAGAACTAAATTTTATAAAATATATATTAAATTAAAATTAAATTAGTTGTGTACTAATTATTAATTGAGAATATATGATTAAATTATTTCTTAGCTTTTCAAAAAAATTGGTTGAAATATTGAAAATACGAAAAAGGTATAATTACTAACAATATGGAAATCCAAACCACTCACATATTTTTTCAGTAAATTTCCATTTTGAATTTTTCGATCCATTTCACACCCTCAAAATGTACTGAAATTTTGAGTATTTTTTGGATTTGGATTTTTCCGGAAATCATTTGACCACCTCCTCAGTGTAATGAACTTATTTAAACAATATCCAAGCCATATTAAGTTCCAAAAAAGTTTAAAAACTTCAAACAAGTGGAGAATCTGGAGGGTACGAAGCATTTGAGAATTCCTCACATTCTTCGTACCCTTGTGAATTTTTTAGTATTTTTGGATTTGGATTTTTCCGGATATCATTTGATCACCTACCAAGTGTAACAAACTAATTTGAACAACATCCAAGCCATATGATGTCCCAAAAAAATTTAAAAAGTCCAAAGAAGTGGAGATTTGGGAGGGTACGAACAATGTAAGAATTCCTCACATTCTTCGTACCATTGTGAATTTTTTAGTATTTTTGGATTTGGATTTTTCCGGAAATCATTTCACCACCTCCTATGTGTAAGGAACCTATTTAAACAATATCCAAGTCATATGATGTCCCAAAAAATTTTAAAAACTTCAAACAAGTGTAGAATTGGGAGGGTACGAATAATGTGAGCATTCCTCACATTCCTCGTACCCTTGTGAATTTTTTAGTATTTTTGCCTTTCGATTTTTCTGAATATCATTTGACCACCTTCTAAGTGTAACGAACCTATTTAAACAACATCCAAGTCATATGATGCCACCAAAAATTTTAAAAAGTCCAAAGAAGTGGAGATTTGGGAGGGTACGAACAATGTGAGGATTCCTCACATTCTTCGTACCCTTGTGAATTTTTTAGTATTTTTGCCTTTCGATTTTTCCGGAAATCATTTCACCACCTTCTAAGTGTAACGAACCTATTTAAACAACATCCAAGCCATATGATGCCCCAAAAAATTTTAAAAACTCCAAAGAAGTGGAGATTTGGGAGGGTACGAACAATGTGAGGATTCCTCACATTCTTCGTACCCTTGTGAATTTTTTAGTATTTTTGGATTTCGATTTTTCCGGATATCATTTGATCACCTACCAAGTGTAACAAACTAATTTAAACAACATCCAAGCCATATGATGTCCCAAAAAATTTTAAAAAGTCCAAAGAAGTGGAGATTTGGGAGGGTACGAACAATGTAAGGATTCCTCACATTCTTCGTACCATTGTGAATTTTTTAGTATTTTTGGATTTGGATTTTTCCGGAAATCATTTCACCACCTCCTATATGTAAGGAAACTATTTAAACAATATCCAAGCCATATGATGTCCCAAAAAATTTTTAAAACTTCAAACAAGTGTAGAATTGGGAGGGTACGAATAATGTGAGCATTCCTCACATTCTTCGTACCCTTGTGAATTTTTTAGTATTTTTGCATTTCGATTTTTCCGGATATCATTTGACCACCTTCTAAGTGTAACGAACCTATTTAAACAACATCCAAGCCATATGATGCCCCAAAAAATTTTAAAAAGTCCAAAGAAATGGAGAATTGGGAGGGTACGAACAATGTGAAGATTCCTCACATTCATCGTACCCTTGTGAATTTTTTAGTATTCTTGCCTTTCGATTTTTCCGGATATCATTTGACCACCTTCTAAGTGTAACGAACCTATTTAAACAATATCCAAGCCATATGATGCCACCAAAAATTTTAAAAACTCCAAAGAAGTGGAGATTTGGGAGGGTACGAACAATGTGAGGATTCCTCACATTCTTCGTACCCTTGTGAATTTTTTAGTATTTTTGGATTTCGATTTTTCCGGAAATCATTTCACCACCTTCTAAGTATAACGAACCTATTTAAACAACATCCAAGTCATATGATGCCACCAAAAATTTTAAAAACTCCAAAGAAGTGGAGATTTGGGAGGGTACGAACAATGTGAGGATTCCTCACATTCTTCGTACCCTTGTGAATTTTTTAGTATTTTTGCCTTTCGATTTTTCCGGATATCATTTGACCACCTTCTAAGTGTAATGAACCTATTTAAACAACATCCAAGTCATATGATGCCACCAAAAATTTTAAAAACTCCAAAGAAGTGGAGATTTGGGAGGGTACGAACAATGTGAGGATTCCTCACATTCTTCGTACCCTTGTGAATTTTTTAGTATTTTTGGATTTCGATTTTTCCGGATATCATTTCACCACCTCCTAAGTGTAATGAACCTATTTAAACAACATCCAAGCCATATGATGTCTCAAAAAATTTTCAAAACTCCAAAGAAGTGGAGAATTGGGAGGGTACGAACAATGTGAGGATTCCTCACATTCTTCGTACCCTTGTGAAATTTTTAGTATTTTTGGATTTGGATTTTTCCGGAAATCATTTCACCACCTCCTAAGTGTAACGAACCTATTTAAACAACATCCAAGCCATATGATGCCCCAAAAATTTTTAAAAACTCCAAAGAAGTGGAGAATTGGGAGGGTACGAAGAATGTGAGGAATCCTCACATTCTTCGTACCCTTTTGAAATTTTTAGTATTTTTGGATTTCGATTTTTCCGGATATCATTTGATCACCTACCAAGTGTAACAAGCTAATTTAAACAACATCCAAGCCATATGATGTCCCAAAAAATTTTAAAAAGTCCAAAGAAGTGGAGAATTGGGAGGGTACGAACAATGTGAGGATTCCTCACATTCTTCGTACCCTTGTGAATTTTTTAGTATTTTTGCCTTTCGATTTTTCCGGATATCATTTGACTACCTTCTAAGTGTAACGAACCTATTTAAACAACATCCAAGCCATATGATGCCCCAAAAAATTTTAAAAAGTCCAAAAAAGTGGAGAATTGGGAGGGTACGAAGAATGTGAGGATTCCTCACATTCTTCGTACCCTTTTGAAATTTTTAGTATTTTTGGATTTCGATTTTTCCGGAAATCATTTCACCACCTTCTAAGTGTAACGAACCTATTTAAACAACATCCAAGCCATATGATGCCCCAAAAATTTTTAAAAACTCCAAAGAAGTGGAGAATTGGGAGGGTACGAAGAATGTGAGGAATCCTCACATTCTTCGTACCCTTTTGAAATTTTTAGTATTTTTGGATTTCGATTTTTCCGGATATCATTTGATCACCTACCAAGTGTAACAAACTAATTTAAACAACATCCAAGCCATATGATGTCCCAAAAAATTTTAAAAAGTCCAAAGAAGTGGAGAATTGGGAGGGTACGAACAATGTGAGGATTCCTCACATTCTTCGTACCCTTGTGAATTTTTTAGTATTTTTGCCTTTCGATTTTTCCGGATATCATTTGACCACCTTCTAAGTGTAACGAACCTATTTAAACAACATCCAAGCCATATGATGCCACCAAAAATTTTAAAAAGTCCAAAGAAGTGGAGAATTGGGAGGGTACGAACAATGTGAGGATTCCTCACATTCTTCGTACCCTTGTGAATTTTTTAGTATTTTTGTCTTTCGATTTTTTCGGATATCATTTGACCACCTTCTAAGTGTAACGAACCTATTTAAACAACATCGAAGCCATATGATGCCACCAAAAATTTTAAAAACTCCAAAGAAGTGGAGATTTGGGAGGGTACGAACAATGTGAGGATTCCTCACATTCTTCGTACCCTTGTGAATTTTTTAGTATTTTTGGATTTCGATTTTTTCGGAAATCATTTCACCACCTTCTAAGTGTAACGAACCTATTTAAACAACATCCAAGTCATATGATGTCCCAAAAAATTTTAAAAACTCCAAAGAAGTGGAGATTTGGGAGGGTACGAACAATGTGAGGATTCCTCACATTATTCGTACCCTTGTGAATTTTTTAGTATTTTTGTATTTGGATTTTTCCGGAAATCATTTCACCACCTCCTAAGTGTAATGAACCTATTTAAACAACATCCAAACCATATGATGTCCCAAAAAATTTTATAAACTCCAAAGAAGTGGAGAATTGGGAGGGTACGAACAATGTGAGGATTCCTCACATTTTTCGTACCCTTGTGAATTTTTTAGTATTTTTGGATTTGGATTTTTTCGGAAATCATTTCACCACCTCCTAAGTGTAATGAACCTATTTAAACAACATCCAAGCCATATGATGTCCCAAAAAATTTTCAAAACTCCAAAGAAGTGGAGAATTGGGAGGGTACGAACAATGTGAGGATTCCTCACATTCTTCGTACCCTTGTGAATTTTTTAGTATTTTTGGATTTGGATTTTTCCGGAAATCATTTCACCACCTCCTAAGTGTAACGAACCTATTTAAACAACATCCAAGCCATATGATGTCCCAAAAAATTTAAAAACTTCAAACAAGTGGAGAATTGGGAGGGTGCAAAGAATGTGAGGATTCCTCACATTCTTCGTACCCTTCCTAATTTTTTAGTATTTTTGAAGTATGATTTTTTCGGGCATCATTTGAACACCCCTTTAGTGTAATGAACCTATTGAAACAATATCCAAGTCATATAAAGTCCCAAAAAATTTTAAAAGTATCAAAGAAGTGGAGAAATGAGAGGGTACGAAGAATGTGAGGATTCCTCACATTCTTCGTACCCTTCCAAATTTTTTAGTATTTTCGGATTTTGATTTTTTTCGGCATCATTTGAACACCTCCTAAGTGTAATGAACCTATTTAAACAATATCCAAGTCATATGAGGTCCCAAAAAATTTAAAAGTATCAAAGAAGTGGGGAAATGAGAGGGTACGAAAAATGTGAGGATTCCTCACATTCTTCGTATCTTCCTAATTTTTTAGTATTTTGGAAGTATGATTTTTCCGGGCATCATTTGAACACCCCTTGAGTGTAATGAATGTATTTAAGCAATATCAAAGTCATATGAAGTCCCAAAAATTTTTAAAAGTATCAAAGAAGTGGGGAAATGAGAGGGTACGAAAAATGTGAGGATTCCTCACATTCTTCGTACCTTCCTAATTTTTTAGTATTTTTGAAGTATGATTTTTCCGGGCATCATTTGAACACCCCTTGAGTGTAATGAATGTATTTAAACAATATCAAAGTCATATAAAGTTCCAAAAATTTTTAAAAGTATCAAAGAAATGAAAAAATGAGAGGGTACGAAGAATGTGAGTACCCTTCCTAATTTTTTAGTATTTTCGGATTTTGATTTTTTTCGGGCATCATTTGAATGCCTCCTAAGTGTAATAAACCTATTTAAACAACATCCAAGTTATATGAAGTCTCAAAGTTTTTTAAAAGTATCAAAGAAGTGGGGAAATGAGAAGGTACGAAGAATGTGAGAATTCCTCACATTCTTCGTACCCTTCCTAATTTTTTAGTATTTTTGAAGTATGATTTTTTCGAGCATCATTTGAACACCCCTTGAGTGTAATGGACTCATTGAAACAATATCCAAGCTAGAAGAGGTGTTACCTAATCACATGCCCAAAAAAACTACTTTCTAATAAGTGGAGAACAATCTATGCATGAATCCAACACTTTAACATCTTATTTCATTATCTATGAAGCGGTCGACCGGTTAAATGCTACCGGTTGGCCTATTTTCTCAGCCGGTAGACATTGTTATTTCTTATGATGCAGCACCAAAATGGCCAGTGTCTACCGGTTCCAAAAAAATTGCAACCACTTCATATGGTGGTCGACCGGTACACGAATATCCTTTAGATGTCATTTAGGTTTTTGATCCGGTGATTCGTACACTCAAATGGTATTACCCTGTTATGACATAGATTGCATAATTAATGGTAGAGATCCAAACCCCTAGTTTTTTGTAAAAGAGCAAAAAAAATTATAGAAATACCTTTTTTTCTTGGGCCTCCTTATAAATAATCACCAGTCCAACAAAAATACCACCTCAATTTGTGAAAAGTAAGCACTCTCAGAGAAACAACAAAGACGTAACACATTTGAATATAATTAAAAATCTATAAATGATAAATGAGAAATTGAAATGTAATTAATATCCTCTAGTTTGAATTTAATGAGTTAAAAGTGGTAAATTGATTTATTAGTCCGAATTCGGAACCATAGTGACATATTTGAGTATAATTAAAAAGTTATAGATGGTAAATGGGAAATTGAAATGTAATTCAATATCCCCTAATTTGAATTTAATTATTTAAAAGTGGTAAATTGATTTATTTATATGAATTTCAAACTATAGTCTCATATTTGAATATAAATAATTAGTTATAACTATTTAATGGGGAATCTAAATGTTATTCAAGATCCCCTATTTTCTATTTAATTAATATAAAATGATTAATTGATTGATTTATATTAATTTCAAACTATAGTTGCACATGGGGATATAATTCATGGAAGATGCCATAAAATTTATTCATTTATGTGAATTTTGAACTATAGTTCTTAATAGGAAAATTTTAATTTGGACTCATGCTTTCCCTTCATTCCCTTAATTTCCTATCTATGTAAGTGCAGAACCACCAGTGTTTGCAGGTAGAGGAATTTCCTCAACTGGTAGAGGAATTTCCTCAACCGGTAGACAAAATTTCTCAACCGCTACCTGCCGACCGGTTTAATGCTACCGGTTGGCCATATTCTCAACCGGTAGCCACTGTCGTTTTTTTCCCTAAAGCACAAAATATGGGCAGTAGCTACCGATAGCAAAAAAAAATGCAGCCGGTTCCTTTGTTGGTCGACTGGAATAGGATTTTCTTTTTGTTGTCATTTAGCTTTGTGATCCGATCATGATGTAATTAGATGATACAATTGTGATTCTCCATATTACAATGGAACTGGTTCATTTGATGGTCGGCCGGAATGGGACTTTCCTTTTGTTTTCATTTAGCTATGTCATATGGTGATGATGCATTTATGCATAAATACTAATAAGCAAGATTGAGTCATACTCATAATTCATTCTTGTTTACTAGGAATTTTCTATTTGTAATTGGTTTCTATTTCATTCAAATTTCCAATACTCTAAAAGTTCCTACAGATATATAGTTTATACTTTTACAAACATTATTTTGTATTTACTACTCCTTTTTTATAGTAAATATTTTTTTAATTATTTTATGAATTGACAATACTTTTAATAAGGATAATTAAGAAATATTTTTTGAAGGTAAATATTAACAATTTGATAATTTAGAAAATAAAAATGAAATTAATTTGATCAAATTACCAAAATATTTAAAGTAAAAATAAAGTAATAAATTTTAAATTAATAATTAAAAAATGATGGAACTAAAAGTTAGTTTAAACCATTAAATAATAAGTATTAAATTTTATAAAATATCATCTTAATAAACTCACTTAATAGCTTGATGACTTAATTTAAGTGTTTAACCATATTAAATATTTTGGGTAAAATAATTTAAGGTAAATAAGCTAAAATAAATAATCTTTTCTAGATGGTGTAAGGGGAAAAGAGATTTGTTTCTACTCCAGCATTAGACATACACGTTTGATAAGATCACTTCCATCTTGTGTACATCCAATTAATTTAGGGTATGTGGGAATGAGAATGATAAATCAATTTCATTTCTTATTTATTATTAAATTTGGATTATAATTAAAAATGAAAATTTCATTCTTATAGAAATCAAGAGTCTATTTGATTGTGTGATATAAAATTGTTCCTATAAAAATTGTTTCCCAAAATTTATAATACTGTTTTGAGATTAATTTTTTAGAAATAGTTTTAAAAAACAAAGTGAATAGAGAGTGATTTTTATAAATTAATTTAAAATAATATATAGAAATAATTTATTGATTTTAAATTATTTTTGTTATCCTATTTCGCTTTCCTTTGACTTTTTTTTTTTACTTTCTTTTTCTCACATTTTTCTCAAATTTTTCAAAAACCAAACACAATCTTAAAGGATATATTTGATTCTCAAAAAATACTAGGAAAAAAAATATTAAAAAAATAATTTCCTCATATTTGATTTCACTATAAAAAAAAATCAAATATAATTAAAATTAATTAAATTTTTATATATTTTTAAATTATTTAATCTTACTATAATAAAAAAAATAAGTACAATGAGCTTAAATGTATAAAAATAATTTATTAAATCTAAATTTATTTTTTATTTTCCTTTATTTTTTCTTTCCATTCTACTTTTCCTTTCTATTTTCTTTCATTCCCATTTTCCCTCGAATTTTCCGAAACCAAACATAACCAAAAATTCAAATATATATATATATATCATAAAAGCCTTTCTTATCATTTGGCATTCTACTCTGCTTCTACAAACCATACAATCAAAAACTGTTTTTTCTCATACCTTACTTCCACTTGGAAGATTATTGAAAGGCTGATTAATTTTATCTTGAAAGATACTGTCAATTGATTGATCCTTGTGTCCAAAGTTTTCTAGTCATCCATTTTTCTTTCTTCCATCCAACATAATTTTCCATTTTTCCTGTTCTTTGAGATTCTTCCCAGTAGTTATTACACTGCTGATCCATATTTGCCACCAAGCTAGTAGCACAGATCTTAAGTTCCTAGAAGTCGACACATTTAATAGAATTGTTCCCTCAACTTTTGAGGATACAATAACAGACAGCTTAATGTTTATTGGCACCTTACAGATCATGAGATTCAACAAGCATTGAATTGATCTGAGATGAAGTCTTTATTCCTTCTTAGCATATGCCTCTGGTAGAAGGCTTTGATCCTTCCAAGTCCATCTTCGAGAGAAGGTGGATCAATGGCAAAAGTTACTCGAGGCCAGTTCTTCATTCCCACAGCTACACCTGCAACAAATACCCCAAAATGATTAGACCCACTTCATTTTTGTAATCCACTATACAAGCAACTAAAACTAAAGTAGGGTTGCAACTCCGATGGGTTCAGTCCGGTTGATAGCTAACGCAAACCTAACCTGAATTAAAAAACAATTAATCTAAGTCCAACCCAACTTGCCCTTTAATATAAGGTTCTCAACCTTATTTTTCTAAGCTCAAAATGAGTTTTGAGTTATATAGAATAACATGCATTATAAATATTATAAAAATATCAAATCGGTCTAGAGTTAGGCTTTGGTTATTGGATCATTGACCCATGTCTAACCCAAAATGAGTTAGGTTGAAAAAATTTGACTCAAGTCTGTCCAAACATCAAGTTGGGTCGGAGCATCCTAAGCTAACCAAGTTTGCTTGCTTCTTACCTGTAAGGACAATCACTGATTCCTCTTTAGATAGCTTCATACAGAACTCTACATCATCATCAATGTCTTCCAATAGGGACAGGTTCAGCTTGACCTGCAAAGAAACCGTAATTGACAATAATCATCTCAATATTCTGAAGTGCAAAATATATCATGTTTTCTTTCTCCCTTTACCATTACAAACATGGATCCTTCCGGCTTTTGCGGGCAAGTAATGCAGGGGATATCCTTGATTCTCTCATGAATTATGTTTGCACAATCTCTAAGTATGATGATAGTGTTTGAGAAGAAATCCTCTTTTGTTTTCTCCAGGATCTCTGGAAATGCACCCTGATAAATGAACCAAATCATTTATCAGAGTGTTCGATCTCTTCAAGAAATAAAGAACGGAAAAAAAAAAAAAAATGGCATGCTCCCTTACAAACCTGAATAAAAGTTGCGGGATCAGAAGAAATATTGAGACAATTTATAATGCTCTCAACAACCTGAAATGAAAAGCAACAAAGATATAAGTTGAGTGTTTTATTGCCAGGAAGTTTCCTACCTAGTCAATGTTTCCAATTCTACTACACATGGGATCATATACTGAAATTAAGTTCAAATTCATGCTTTATTACTATATTTTTCTTGGGATAGTGTCAGATTTTTCATTAAAAATTAGTAGGTTTATGTAAAGACCCACTCACTCCCATATAGATATTGTTTGCCGTAAGGCTAATGGGTCATCATTGTTTTAAAACGTGTCTACATGGTTAAGAGGAGTTCATTCATATATGGTGTCAAGAACTTCTTCCCCCATCCGATATGTGACCCCACAGTCACAATGTTCTTATTGTGTCCCATGAGATTGAAAGATCAGATAGGCAAACATCTCTTATATGGACAGATAGACATAGTCCCACACTAAGGTCATGGATTAATTCTGATACTATTTGTAATAGCTCACTCTCTCCCATATAGATATTAAGGGCTTTGAGCCCAATAAACCATCACGATTTTAAAATGCATCTATATGGTTATGAGGATAAATATAATCAGGTTTCGAAACATGCTTAGAAAGTTTCTAAAAGCCTAGAAAGATATGACTTTGCCTCCTCCCCCTCAACCCCATAAAAAATTGTTTTCATTGATTTTTTTTCAACCTTTTTAACATAAATAAAACATTGATTTTCATAAAATTAAATTGTAAATATTTATATTAATTTTTATTTTAAAATAATATTTATTTTTACTAAAGTATAAATTTCTAAAAATAAAAAATTGATAAAATAAAAAATAAAAAAGAATAGGACAAGAAAAATTCCCCGTATCCACTCCACCCCATTTATATTTTTTAGATGGGATAGGAATAGATAGAAACAAAAGAAATAAATGGAAAGAAGTTGGGATTAGGGTGATCCATCCTAACCCACTCTACCGTCCTCCCTAAATGCAAACCATGATTAACAAAAATAAAAGCAAAAGAAAACTGAAGAGACATCTTGCCAATATATTATCTATTTACTGTGCAGGGTTCTGCCATATAAGAACATAAAGCACAACAATAATCGACCTTTCCAAGTAGCTAAAAGCTGAAACGGTTCACTGCTTCAAAACCGAAAACATATCTGGCAAGACTTGTGTAGCAAACGTAAAAACTGCATCTGATTAAGGACCACCCAACAATAATCAAACCTTTTGTAACCTCATAATATATTCACTTCTTAAGGTAATATATTTACCTATCACTCTTCCAGCACATTAACCAATTCGTACTCAACTAGCGAAAGATTGTTCTGCTCTTTAACTACAAAGTTAGCATCCTTGGTCACTTCAACACGTCCCCATTTGTCAACTGCTAGCCTCATTGATCCCTTAAACATGTCAATCTTTGCTTTGTGCAGAATCACAGTGGCGCCCGGCTTCATCATATCAACTGCATGGTGACAAAGGTACCTCATTACTATTAATATAAAACAGCAATGCTTTGACATCTTTCATACACACAAACTCACCTAAGTGCTACTGGGATAAGGAAGCTGGGACCAAACTACATTTGTGTGAAGCCCAAGCAATGTGAGATCGAGCAGATGAAATAAATTTTTAATAGTGAATCAATAGATCACTGACTTTAAGGTACCAGTTTAAAAATGTATCATTCTCAGTTTCGCCACAAGCATTATTTACAATAAAGTTAAACAGAAAGAAGGATTCCATACTTCTAAATGTATGATTAATGATAGGTAGAATATTCACAGTTTCAAGTCCAGAAAAATGTTTCCATCTCAATTAGGTAGTAGTAAGCACAGTCAAGTATCTATAGGTCAATGATGAGGGAACAATGGAAGGGAAAAAAGCTTGCAGGGGCAACAGAATGAAAATGTAATGACCAACTGAATTCGTTTAGGCTTCTGCAGGCATCTATGTTATGGTTGTTACTTAGCCTGGGGAGGGATGTACCTAAAGGAAGGCTCAATGCCTTCGTTTGAGTATATTGATTGATTAGGATCTTAATGAGACAGAGAGAGTTGCTTTTTGTGTTCTCTCTTGATTGTCTTTGCCTTTTTGTGCCCATTGTGTCCGTCCTGTGTCCTCTAATATATTTTTTTGTTGCTATATACATACGTCTTGTATTGCCTATCAAAAGAATATAAATACAATCCACCCCACATACAAATGTCTTCTATGGCAATTGTTCAAAATTGGGCATAATGCATCTATTGTGAGAGAGAGAGAGAGAGTTGAATAAACTTCCAAAAGCAACATGGTTAATTTATCCAAACAAGAACGTAATATAGAATCCTCAACTGTACAAGTGGATGCCAGGTTGAGCTCATCTCAAATTCAAAATTCCTATCTTATCCTACTGCAGTTTTTAAGAGCATCACGCTTCAATATTTAATATGCTAGATTACAGTAAAGCCATGTCAGGAACTTATTTTAATTGTTGAAGTAACTCAAAAAAATAAAAAGTTTTTAGAAAATACGTCTTTGAAGATCTAGGTCCAACACTAAAAAATTGGAAGAAAAAAGGAGTACCAAAATTTAGGTTCAGCCCTGCTTGGTTAGGGAAAACAAAAAAAATGCCCATAGTGTTTGCTTTTGTCAAAACTTTTTCTTTTGGTTTGGCAAGCTTGCAACAATGACCTGGATTTTTACATCCAATGTTGATGGCTTAACTGGTAAGCAAAGGTGGCAGGTCAATGAAGAAAGGGAATATGGAATGGGCCCAAGGTGGAAAACTTTTGGTCTTTGTCATAGACTGATTGATGGTAATAACATTGTTTTTTTTTTTTTTTTGTTTTTTCATATATATTTATTTTATGACAAGGAATTGAACCCAAGACCTCCACAGTCCCCAATCCAAACTCTTGCCACTTGAGCCAAGCCTCAAAGGTAGTAAGCATCATTGATGTTAACTTCTTCATTCACAAAAATAAGTGGTTGAAATGGCTTCTAGCAGATGTTAAATTACTGAACATTGAGTTGTTGCTTGCTTGAAAATCATGAAGGAGTTGGATTTTAAGGTGCAATTAATCAACAAAGAGCCAACAAAAAATTTTCCAAACTTAAATCTTAGAAATTGACATAGAAGCACAACATCATATATTTCAAATTTAAGTAATCTAATGCAACTGATCCTTCTCAGGCACTAAACCATGACAAAGAAAGTTCATCTTCAGTAGATGCTGAGAAAAATGAAACAGAAAATATAATAAATTTTTTAACTTTCATGCTATTTTCAATTTCCTTGTATTACCAACAATGAAAATTCTGCAGCTCAAAAATTCAAATTTTATTTTATGTTTACGGCGGCCTAAGCATACCTAAAGATAAAATATTTCACTCCGTTTATCTCACTTTTTCTCATGAGCCAACATTAAGAAAAAAAAAATTGAAAGCTAACACCCCTTTTTAACACTCTTTTAACACAATTCCAAGAACATTACAACGTAAGATGCACAATTCTCTTTGTTTCCCACATTTCCTCAGCAACCAAACAAACCACAAACACACCCTAAACGAGAAACTCACAAAAATAAAAGGGACACATACTCAAGATATAAACAAATACCTTGATCGTTACGAGCAGTGAAGATGATCGCCCTAGTCTCATCCCCAACAAGACACTCAGCAATACGAGTGTGGCGAAGATGCTGCGACACCGATCGACCATTTTGCAACACGGTCTTAGAGCTCATTACCTTCACCGTCAGAGTGTGGCCACCTGTCCCCGGCTTCAACTGGTCCACCTTCGTGAACACCGACTTCCTCTTCTTCGTCACAGCTGCCTTCGTCGTCTCCGTAGTCGCCGTTGCCATCGCTCAAAAACCCTAGCTCCAGGATCCAAATCGGTTGGGGACGTGAAGAAGCCCTAGAATAAAAACAAACGTGCTAGGGTTTTGCTTTTAGGGTATTGTTGGACTTGGACTTGGACCCTTTTAGAGCTACTTTTGTGTATATGGAAATTGAAAAGGCTTGAATAGGGTCTTGAACAGCTACACGGCCGGCTATGGAGGATGAGTGAAGATGAGAGCATGGGATAAGGGTGAGAGAATAGGAGGGGAAGAGCTACATAGCCGGCTATGGAGGGGAAGAGAGCAAATTAGGGGGAGAAAACGGGAAAAAAGGGAGAGAGGGGGGAGAGAACGGGAGGGGGAGGTACCCGGTTTCAAATTTTTTTTTTTTCTTTTTCATTTGGATGGCTGAGATTTAATCAGTTTCATCTGACGGCTGAAAAAAAACGGAGGCATGATACCTCCGGAGGCACTCTAGAATTTTCCTTTATTTTATAGATAAATCTTATTATCGATAATATTATAATTTATAATAAATAAATAAATAAAAATAAACTAAAATTAAAGAAAATGATTTTATTCACGCGAAGTAGTCCATTGGAAAAGCTTTATCTTTGAAGTACAAAATGGTTTTATTTTCGGAAGAAGAAGAATAAAAATATAACCAATAATTCTAATAAAAATCGTGATAATATTCTAAAGAGATTATTATTAAAATAAATATAAATATTAAATATTAGAAAATAATCTTTTTTATATGCATGTATCTAAATATAATTGAGAAATAATTTAAATCTAAATTAAAATTACTTTTATTAAAAAATTAATTCATTTTATGAATGATTTAAGAGAGTTCAATTTTTTAAAAAAAAATCAGTAAAATTATTATTTTTCTTAAATAAAATGAATTTTCACATGAAAATCAATCCAATAAATAAAATGAATAAATTGAAAAAAGAAAAAACTTTACAAAACATCCTATATATATATAGGAAAACACACGAAAGTAGTTACAATATGAAAAGGATATTACAATATAAAAAATTGGGAAGACAGCGATAAGGAAAATTAGGGGCAACTCTCTCTCTCTCGACTTAGAGATTCTTTTCTCACTTTTATTTTTTTTTTCTTATCACCTTCATTTTTCTTCTATTTTCAAGTGGGATACTACCAAATTTTTTATTTTATTTAATATTTTTTTTCTTCATTATATTCATGCTCTCCTATCTTACTATTATCTTTTATTTATTTTGTTTAATATTATACGCGATAAGTTTTGTTATTATTATTATTTTATTTTATTTTCTTTATATATTTACTACGTTGCCATCCTTTCATCTAATGGAAGATCAGAATATTGATGGCAATCTAGTGATTTCATCCGATTCCAAGGCAGCTGGCTTCTTGTGAGGAAAGTGATGAGGAAAGTGAGGGCCAACTCTCTCTCTCTCCCTCTCTTTACCTTTTGCTTTTCTCTTGTTCTCTTTTTCTCCTATTTACATTCATCCTTCAAACTCGTGCACTTTACTTCTCCACCAAGTTTTTATTTAATTTATTTATTTATTTATTATTATATATAAATGCTTAAAAAGAAATAAAAATAAAAATTTGAAATAAATAGAAAATAAAAATTTTAATCGATAAGTGAAAATTAAATATAAATACTAAAAATTAAAAATAAAAGAAAAAATTAAAAGATAAACATAAAAAAAAAAGTAACAATAAAATTCACTAGATTGATATATTTATTTTCTGACATTTTATAGATAAATCTTATTATTGATAAATATTGTTATTGAAGAGTTGGAAAGGGAAGTAGCTTCTTGCGACGTTCCGGACAGTGACGAAAAAAGTTAGGAATTTAGGGGCTCTGTGAATTGGGAAGGCAGGTGGCTTCCGGTGGCCTTCGGGAAAGTGATGAAGAAAGTTAAGGGTAGTTGTTTCTCTTTATTGATTCTTTTCTTACTTTTCTTTTTTGTATTATCACCTTCTGCTTTTCTTCTGGTTTGGTGGGTCATCCATCACCATCATTAGACATTAGGCTCCTGCACCTTACTTCTCCACCAAGATTTTGATTTTATTTTACATTTTATTTTTTTCCTTCACTTTATTCATGGTGTCTTATTTTATTATTATCTTATATATATAAGAGGATATGAGCAAGAAATAATAATAAAAAATTAAAGTAAATAAAAAAGAAAATTTATGACCGAGAAGTGAAAAATAAATATTAAAAATAAACATAAAACTAAAATTAAAATATAAATACAAAAAAGTAAAAATAAAAAATAAGTTAAACAATGAGAGGATATTTTTTTAAAAAAAATATTTTATAAACAAATCTTATTATAGATAAATATTATAATTTAAAATAAATAAAAAAAAGTAAACCAGAAAATGAGAAAATGATTTTATTAACTTAAAGTAGTGAATTTAATATAAGAAGAAATGTATTTTTTAAGCAAAAAAAATTATTTTTGGAAGAATAACAACGTAGCAATTAATTCCAACAAATAATATTTTAAAGAAATCATGAATAAAATAAAATTCAAATAATAAATATTAAAAAAAAACTTGTGTATGCACATATATCTATATATAAGTGACAAATAAATTCAACCCAAATTAAAATTATTTTCATTGAAAAATTAATAGATTTCCAATTAAAATGAGTAATTTAAAACATGATACCAACACCATCACAGCATAGTACGATGGACTATCATGAAGTATATTCATGTACTTTAAACCTTAGACTATGAGGATTAATAATTTACAAATACTTATGGGTTATTAACCTTTAAACTTTCAATAATTTGATGGAAAGGGAATTCCAAAGCAATGCAATGCCTAATTCATCCAAACATGCAACAGTGCTAGCATGAGGGTGACCTCTTAGTCAAACAATTTGTGTGTTCCCTCCAAATGTGTGCTTTTGATTGGTACATGAATCTTGAGCCTGAGTCTATTGACAATTGGGATCAAATGAAGTAGGAAGACAATTATTTTTCCCAACCAACGATAAGCATAATGGAGTCCACAAATACCAAACAGTAGAAAGATGAGTCTATGACCGACTACATCAACTCTTGACATTCTTTAAGCCTTGAAAGCATGGATATATTATATAATATATGGTAGTGGAGATGAGAATATAAGGTATGCATTGAGAGCTTCTATATATCCTCCAAGGCAAGCGACTCTACACCTTTGAAGAGTTGTCCGCATGAGCACATGACATAAAGCCTTATATAAAAGTTTAGTATAAAAACAAATGCAAGTGAAAACATATTCTCCATTGGATTATGATGAAAGTGATCAAATAAAAGGAAAATATTATTTTGTAACGAGTATTACTTCAAAGAATTGTACCCTATGAAATTTCTAATACATAGAATTTTGTTTGCATATTTTCTTATCTTTTTGTTTATTTTTTACAAGATTTTTAAATTTTGCACCTATAAGATTAGGTTAACAATTATCATTATATTCCAAAAATTAAGTTTTCATAAAAAAATTGATTTAACTAATAGAATACTATTTTCTTTTTAAAAATTATAATAAATTCACAAATTACAACCAAAATCATCATTTTTTTTTAATTAAAAAGACATGAAAACTATCTTCTTTTCCCTATTAACACGTGTTAGCCCAAGGGTTCTCCTAATCGGGTTTTGATGATAACAAACCATGGTTAAGTAACTAATTGGTTTAATGTTTAAGAATCTCAGGTATAAACTCAAAAATTCATCAAAGGACCAAATAGATACAAGATCGAAACGCTTGGAAGACTTGAGATCATAGGAAACTAATGTAAGATGAATGCATGAGTGCACTTAGGATTTTCATACGTTTTCATGCATCTTAGAAAACTCGGTTTATTCTTTAAAACGTCGACTTCATTAAAACCCTAGTTTTTAACTAATTTACCTTAGGCAAAATGTTTCAAAATTAGCTTAATAATTTACCTAAAGACCTTGCCTAAGTGTTAGAAAAGAAAGGAATCAAAAAATAGGTTTTTCAGGGCCAAAAAGGCTCAATCGGTCGAGGCTATGGCCAACCGGTCAACTGGTTGAGGAACCGGTCGACCGGTTGAGGTCGTTAGGTCGAGGACCAGTCGAGGAAGGTCAAAAACCTTTTCTCTCTCCCAGTAGCCTTCTCTTCTCGGTCGAGGTGATTCCTTTACCGGTCGAGGTCCAGTTGAGGCAACGGTAACCTGTCATGCATTAAATGCTCCAACGGCTAGTGAACCGGTCGACCCCCAGCTCAACCGAACGAGGTTGCCTTTTGCTGATTTTGACTCTCGAGCTTAGAAACCTATAAATTGAGAGCTCCACTTCATTTATTGACAAGAGAACACTTGCATTCAAAGCTCACCTACCTATTCTTGATCAAAAAGCTCTCATTTCTTTCATAAGTGCATTAAATCACCACTTGCATATCCTTTAGTGCACTATTGTTGTCATCCTAATTTTGTCTTGTATTTGAGTCATCTTTAAGCTAGGTTGAGTGATTATATTTTGTAACAATCTGAGTGTTAAAGCCTTTAAGAGGGTCGAATCTTGAAGAGGTTGTGTAGGAGCCCATTGGAGCCGGAATCCAAGTGTAAGAAGATTGGAAGCTTGGTTAAAGCTTCAAATTAATGGAACCCTCACTCGGTTAGGGGGTTGAGGAGAGTGGACGTAGGCAAGGAAGTGCCGAACCACTATAAACCCGAGTTTGAATTCTCTAAACTCTATCTCTTTACTTTGTTTATATTTTGTTTAATTTTGTTGTGATTGAAAAGATTTTAAAAACCCAATTCATCCCCCCTTTTGGGTGTTTTTCTTAAATAAACACAGCCTTTGTTTTCTCAATTGGTATCAGAGCTAGACCTCTTCTTTCAAGACTTAATCATCTAAGAGGAAATGGCTATTCCATCAAGCTCATCCCAAGCTGAAAATTTTTCAAAACATAGAGCTCCATTCTTTGCGGGAACCGACTATCCCTATTGGAAAACAAGAATGACTTGGTATTTGCAATCTACTGATTTAGATGTATGGGATGTCATTGAAGATGACTCAACTTTTCCCACTAAACTAGTGGATGGAGTTTTGGTTCCAAAACCCAAGAAAGAATGGAATGAGCTTGATAGAAGAAACTTTCAATTAAATGCTAAAGCCGTTTTTACTTTGCAATGTGCTATGGATAGAAATGAATATAATAGAATATGTCAATGCAAATTGGCTAAAGAATTTTGGAGGTTGCTTGAAATAACTCATGAAGGAACTAATCAAGTGAAAGAGTCAAAAATCAATTTACTTGTTCATAATTATGAATTGTTTTCAATGAAAGAAACTGAGATTATTATTGAGATGATTACTAGGTTCACCGACATTGTCAATGGTCTTGAAGCTTTGGGAAAAACCTACAAGGAATCCGAGAAGGTGATGAAGATATTGATGTCTCTCCCATCAAAGTGGCACACCAAGGTCACCGCAATTCAAGAAGCAAAAGACTTGACTAAGCTACTTATGGAAGAACTCATAGGGTCATTAATGACATATGAGATTAATTTGACAAAGAAGCTACAAGAGGGTGAAGACAAAAAGAAGAAGAGCATAGCCCTTAAAGCTACAACCAAGGAAGAAGAAGATGTTGAAGAAGAAAAGTCAAGTGATGAAGATGATGATCTAGCCTTCATCACAAGAAAGCTCAATAAATACATGAGAGGTGAAAGGTTTAGAGGAAGGAAATTCACCTTTAGAAGGGATCCTTCTACAAAGGAATCTTCATCCCATGGTGACAAGGAGAAATGGGAAGAGAAAAGAGAATTGATATGCTTCAAGTGCAAAAAACCGGGACACATCAAATTTGATTGTCCTCTCTACAAGAGTGAAGCCAAGAGAAGAATGAAGAAGGCAATGATGGCCACTTGGAGTGAAAGTGAAGAATCCTCCGAAGAAGAAAATGAGAAGGAAGTGGCAAATATGTGCTTCATGGAAATTGATGATCTTGATGAGGTAAACTCTAACTTTAGTGATGAAGATATGCATGATGTTTTTGAAAAATTATATGAGGATTTTGAAAAACTTAGTTTGAAAAATAATTCTCTTAAAAAGAAAATTCAAGATCTTGAAAAGGAACTTGAAGAAGTGAAAGAAAAGTTTTCAATTGATGAATTATCTAAAACTCATCTTGAAAAGGAAAATGAGATTTTGAGGAGTGAAAATGAGATTTTCAAAAAGAAAAATGAATGGTTAACCTCCTCTCTTTCAATTTTCTCTTGTGGACAAAAATCTTTTGAAATGATCTTAGCTAGCCAAAAATGTGTCTTTGACAAACAAGGGCTAAGATTCAAATCATCAAAAAATCAAAAGTATTTTAAAAACTACTTTGTAAAAGAATCTGCAAGTGCAAGTCCTTCCACCACTTGTAACTTTTGTGGAAGAGGAGGGCACATTAGTAGTACATGTCCCTTAAGAAATGGTACTCAAAAGAATTTTAATGTTAAAGCTAAAAAGGTTTGGGTTGAGAAATCCAAGGTCACTAACCCTCAAGGACCCAAAAAAATATGGGTACCTAAATCAACTTGAATTTATTTTGTAGAGATCAAAGAAGGATAAGTGGTTCTTGGATAGTGGATGCTCAAGGCACATGACCGGGGATGAATCCAAGTTCACTTTCCTTACAAAAAGAAAGGAATGATACGTTACCTTTGGAGACAATTCAAAAGGAAGGATCATTGGTCAAGGCAGCATTGGTAATGGCACATCCTCTCTTATTGAAAGTGTTTTATTAGTTGATGGTTTAAAACATAATCTTTTAAGCATAAGTCAACTTTGTGACAAAGGTTTTAAAGTGATTTTGGAAGCATCTCATTGCATCATCAAAGATATTCAAAATGATAAAACCATCTTCATGGGCCATAGATGTGATAATGTTTAGGTAATAAATATTTCAAAATATGATGGCCATGACAGATGCTTGTCAAGCATGCATGATCAAAGTTGGTTGTGGCATAGGAGGTTGGGACATGCTAACATGGACCTCATTTCCCAACTCAACAAAGATGAACTTGTTAGAGGCCTTCCCAAAATAAATTTTCAAAAAGATAAAGTTTGTGAAGCTTGTCAAATGGGAAAGCAAATCAAAAACTCTTTTAAAAGCAAAAATTTCATTTCAACCACTAGGCCTCTTGAATTGTTGCATATGGATTTATTTGGTCCCTCTAGAACACCAAGCCTTGGAGGAAAATCTTATGCTTTTGTTATTGTGGATGACTTCTCTAGATACACTTGGGTCTTATTTTTAAGTCAAAAGAATGAAGCATTTTATGAGTTTTCAAAGTTTTGCAACAAGGTTCAAAATGAAAAAGGTTTTACAATTACGTGTATAAGAAGTGATCATGGGAGAGAATTTGAAAATATTGATTTTGAAGACTATTGCAATGAGCATGGTATTAACCACAACTTTTCGGCTCCTAGAACTCCTCAACAAAATGGGGTAGTTGAAAGGAAAAATAGAACTCTTCAAGAAATGGCTAGAACCATGCTAAATGAAAACAATTTACCAAAATACTTTTGGGCCGAAGCAGTTAATACTTCTTGTTATGTTTTAAATAGAATTTTATTAAGACCTATTCTTAAGAAAACTGATTACTACTCAAAAAGTGCTATTTTGTAGCTTGTAATTAACTCTTTTAAACACTTTTGAGTAGTAGTTATTACCTTTTAACCCAATTAACATGTTAAGGACCCTTGCAATCAATTCTAATCAAATTGTGTTAAGTTTTGGTGTTTTGATAGCTTTTTGATCACCAAAGCAATATGAGATTGAGGAGAGTTATTTGGAATCCATGTCAAAGCAATGGAAAGCTCAGAAACATGAAGAACCGAAGCTTTGAAGTCCTTTGCCATAAGCAAATCCGGAATGCAAGGAGAGAAGCAAAGAAGAAAACAGAGGACAGTAGCTTCAGTCTTCCTTCACACTTTTGGAGCACTTCCCGAAGTCCATTTTCTACATGCTATATACCATTTCAAAGCTCAGGAAGTCAAGAATCCAACACTTCAAACCGTGTACGATTTGGAGTTGAAATGAGGAAGTTACAGCCATTGGAATCCGATCACTCCAAGCTGAAGGAAGAATTTTACAAAGTGTTGCGAAATCACCCTTTTGTTGCGGAATGATTTCGCAGCCATTTTGCACAGTGCTTTGGATTTCCCCTGAATTTTTACGACGCGATGGAAGCCAAACACCACAAGATGAAAGCCAACTTCGCAGCGCTGCGGAATCAACCTTTTGCTGCGAAGTGATTTCGCAGCCCTTTTTGTGCGTTTGCGAAATCTCGCAGATCTCGTTTTCACCTGCGAAATGGTCCTTAGTGCTTCCCGATAGTTATACACCAACTCTTTTAGATCTTTTCTTCAGATATTTTTGTATAAATTTCCATTTTCTCCTTGTATTCAGCCACTCATGTAATTCCTTAGCTAGGAAGTATCCAAGGAAGGGTAAATTACCTTCCTATATAAACTCTCAGGGAGATTCTCGGAGGAGGTTGTTCCAACGCATCCTTTGTACAGTTTTGGGAAGGAAGTAAAATACAGAGCACTTGCTCTGCTTTTTATATATTTTTGTTTTCTCATTCTTTTTCTTTCTAGCCAATCAAACTCTGAGGATTTTTCCTCAGAGGATGAGAGGCTAGGCTCTTCGTCTCTTGGAGCTAAGGTAACCGGGTAAGTTTCCACATGCATAAATTGGAAGTTTTGTTGTTTTAGTTTTTAATGAAGAGAAAGTGTGACCCGTTAATGGTTTTTATCTTTTTAGTTAACTTAAAACACCTTTAAATCACCTGGGCCAACACTTGGTAAGGCAAGTGATCTCCGTCCATGGAGATGCACTAGTTTACCCCTTGCGAGCCTCTGGGAGGTGACTTGAAGGTAGGATTTTCTAGAATTGCCAACACTTGGTAAGCTTTTGGACTCTAAGGAGACATCCATTAGTTATCTCTTGCGAGCTTGTGAAGGGAAATCCAAGGTTAAAGATCACCTTGAATGGCAAGTGCTAGGTGAGAGGTATGAGCCATTGCAAGATGCATCAGTGAGAGGGATTTAGTGTTTGAACCCATTAAAGGGAAGCATCTGTACAACACCGGTTGGAGAAGGAACTATATGTTAATTCTCTAATGCGAGGAAAAGAAACAAGTGACCGGAACTCCCTTTTTGTATGAGGAATCTGAGCCTAGTGATCTGAAACTCCAAGAAACACTTTTCTTTGTAAGTAAAATCAGTTACTATTATTTTTGGTTAGTTTAAAACCGAATCTTTTTCATTCAAACATCTTTATGTTTTCTTTTAAAGCTAACCTTGAAATGAAAAGGCACCAATTCATCTTTGAAATTAATATCATTTGCAAAGTGAAAACCCATCCCAGTGAACGATCCTAGAGCCACTATGCTATAGTAGCTTTGTCTTTGCTACCCTAGTATATGGTGTAATAGGTTATAAATTTTGTTGATTAATCCCTCAATCAAGGAGCACCAGCTGGACACGAATCAGCTGAGACACCAATTAGGCATGAATCAAAAACTCCCTATGAGCTTTGGAAAAACAAGAAACCCAACATTAGCTACTTCAAAGTCTTTGGGTGCAAATGCTTTATATTAAACACCAAAGACAATCTTGGAAAATTTGATGCAAAATCGGATGTTGGAATTTTTCTTGGTTACTCAACTTCAAGTAAAGCCTTTAGAGTTTTTAACAAAAGAACCATGGTTGTTGAGGAGTCCACCCATGTTATTTTTTATGAATCTAACAATTCTCTCCAAGAAAGAGAGAGCTTTGATGATGATTTAGGCTTGGAGACCTCCATGGGAAAGTTACAAATTGAAGATAGAAGGCAACAAGAAGAAGTTGTAGAGGATCCCAAGAAAGAGGAATCACCTTTGGCACTACCTCCTCCTCAACAAGTGCAAGGTGAATCAAGCCAAGACCTCCCTAAAGATTGGAAGTTTGTCATCAACCACCCACAAGATCAAATTATAGGTAATCCATCTAGTGGGATAAGAACTAGATCATCCCTTAAAAATATTTGCAATAATCTTGCTTTTATCTCTCAAATTGAACCTAAAAATATAAAAGATGCTCTAGTTGATGAAAATTGGATGATTTCCATGCAAGAAGAGTTAAACCAATTTGAAAGAAGTGAAGTATGAGAATTAGTGCCAAGACCTCAAAATCAAAGTGTTATTGGAACTATATGGGTCTTTAGAAACAAAATGGATGAAAATGGCATAATTACAAGGAATAAAGCAAGATTGGTAGCCCAAGGTTTTAATCAAGAAGAAGGGATAGATTATGAAGAAACCTTTGCTCCCTTGGCTAGATTGGAAGCCATTAGGATGCTACTTGCCTTTGCATGTTTTAAAGACTTTGTTTTATATCAAATGGATGTGAAAAGTGCTTTCTTAAATGGCTTTATAAATGAAGAGGTATATGTTGAACAACCACCCGGTTTTCAAAGTTTTAACTTTCCTAATCATGTTTTTAGACTTAAAAAGGCACTTTATGGTTTGAAACAAACACCTAGAGCATGGTATGAAAGATTGAGTAAATTTCTTTTGAAAAAGGGTTTTAAAATGGGAAAAATTGACACAACTCTTTTCATAAAAACCAAAGATAATGACATGCTCTTAGTGCAAATATATGTTGATGATATCATTTTTGGAGCTACTAATGTCTCTCTTTGTGAAGAATTCTCTAAATGCATGCATAGTGAGTTCGAAATGAGCATGATGGGAGAACTCAACTTCTTTCTTGGACTTCAAATCAAGCAACTAAAGGAAGGAACCTTCATCAATCAAGCCAAGTATATAAGGGATCTCCTCAAAAGGTTCAATATGGAGGAAGCCAAAACAATGAAGACTCCAATGAGTTCATCCATCAAGCTTGACATGGATGAGAAAGGTAAGCCCGTCAACTCAACTATGTATAGAGGCATGATAGGTTCTTTGCTATACTTGACCGCTAGTAGACCCGACATCATGTATAGTGTATGCTTGTGTGCTAGATTTCAATCTTGTCCTAAGGAATCTCATTTAAGTGTTGTAAAATGAATTCTTAGATATTTAAAAGGAACTATGGACATAGGCCTATGATATCCTAAGGGTGACAACTTTGAATTAATTGGATACTTGGATGCCGACTTTGCCGGTTGCAAAGTTGAGAGGAAAAGCACTAGTGGCACTTGTCATTTCCTAGGACACTCACTTGTTTCATGGCATAGTAAGAAGCAAAATTCGGTAGCTTTGTCTACGGTGGAAGCCGAATACATAGCAGCCGGTTTATGTTGTGCACAAATCCTTTGGATGAAACAAACACTTAGTGATTTCAATTTGATTTTTGAGCATGTTCCTATAAAATGTGATAACACTAGTGCCATAAATATTTCAAAAAATCCGGTACAACACTCTAGGACTAAGCATATAGAGATAAGACATCATTTTCTTAGAGACCATGCACAAAAAGGGTGACATTACACTTGAATTTGTAAGCACAAAAGATCAACTTGTTGATATTTTTACAAAACCCCTAAGTGAAGAGTAATTTGTTGATATTAGAAGATAACTAGGGGTGATTTCTTTATGATCAAATGATTGCTTGATGAATTCTTGTTGATATTGCTCTTGAATATACCCTATGATTGCGTGAAATTCATATCATATGCATCATATAGAAATAATCATAGGAAATAGGTCAAATTTTGACCAAAAATCAAAATTCTGGTGGCATTGGACATAAAAAATTGGGGATTTCAACTGAAAAGGGCAGGGGGAGGATCACGAGACAAGAAAATGCAAGAAAATTTGGAAAAATTGACCGTTGACCATGACCGTTGACCGATCGACCTGTTCGTCGGGGCTGAGAATTTAAAGCGCCCCCGCGCGTGCTTCATTTCTCACATTTCCTCCTCCAGAGCTTGCCACCCCTTCACATCCCTACTTCCAGAGGCGATTTTGGGTTGGTTTTTGGTTTGATTGAAGGCTTGGACTTGTTTTTGGGACGGATTTGAGCTAGGGTTTTGGTTTGAAACCCAGGGTTTCACCTTTGGAGAGGGTCTTCTCTCTGCACCGCGCGTCTCAGGGCTGTTCAACTCCATCTCCGGGCGTCTAGGGTTTCGGGTTGGTGGTTGCTTCTTCCTCTTTGCTTTCATTCTCTCTTTGGACTCCTTCTTCTCCTCTTTCGTTTCATTGGATGGCACCAAGGAGAAAGACGAGCACCTCCAGGGCTCAGGGCAAGCGCCCTACTGAGCCATCTCAGCCCGAGCAGACGGAGGCTCGCCGAAAGGCGAGGTTTGACACGACACTCTTTAGTTCGAATGAAGACTATCAGCGCTACAAGCAAAAATTTGCTCAGAGGAAAGTTGTCCCAGGGAGAAGTGTCGATTTCTCCCAACTTCAGCACTTCGGATTTGAGGGGCTATTTGGACGGATGGGATGGCTGCCCGTACTGACGATCTCTGAGCCAGTCTTCCCGACTTTGGTGCGGGCTTTCTATTCTCGGGTGACCTACGGGCTTGGAGGACCTGTATTATCTACTGTGAGAGGAGTTGAGATCCGATTGAGTCCCAAGAGCATCTGCCGCATTCTCGACATCCATTCGTTTAGACTTCGTGTTTATGAGGCCAAGGCGTGGCCCACAGTGTCGGGATTCGAGCCTAGAGAGACTCTTCAGAGGTTGTGCGGACTTGCCGATCCCCAAGGGATGGGCAAACCATCAGCTCACAGCTTGACAGTGACTAGCCGAGTCCTTCACCACATGATCTGTTTTATTCTCTTGCCACGTTGAGGACATCGAGACGAGGTCTCCTACCTCAAGGCTTTTATTGTGGACTCGATCCTCACCGGGAGACGGATTCATGTTGGATACCTTATGATGATGCATATGATCTCCTGTGTTGAGATCTCGACACGAGTACTCCCATACGGCCGCTTCCTTACCCGTGTTTTCAAGGATGTCGGGGTCAACTTGAGTAGAGAGACGGATTTCGAGGCCCCCACCAACTATGACACGTATGATGAGCAGTCTTTGGGGCGCATGAAGTTCGAGAAGGCACCCAATGGCTCCTGGGTTAGGAAAGCCAAGCGACAGGCCCGGGGACATGATTAGATACACCTTGGAGTAGAGGAGGAGACCGAGATCAGAGAGATGGAGGATGGGTTGGACCCTCAGAGAGACTTTGAGCAGAGAGGGCCCGAGCTTGACATTCCGCCTCCACATCAGTTAGAGGGCATTCATGTTGAGGCTACCTTCTCCGAGCCTATGATGACTAAGCCGTCTTTCCCAACAGTCCCTTCATCTCAGCCATCATTTACTGAGTTACCATCTCAAGCACCTCATGTTCTTGATCATGTGCCTTGGATGGATCTCTCTGCGCAGATCAGCTCTCTTGGGACTCATATGGAGGAGTTTGCCCTAGTCCATGACTCCCGTTTCTACTATATGGAGGAGCATCTCGATCAGTATTAGACTGGAGTCACTTCTCGGTTTGATCACTTCCAGTAGTGATTTGAGCCAAAGAGGAGCGTATGGTTCAACAACAGGCTACCTTCGACCATCTCAAGCAGTACATGGATCGTATTGAGAGCCGTCAGGCGAGTCAGCATGAAGAGATGATGGCATATCTCCACTCTGTGTTTCCTCCTCCACCCCCTCAGCCTTGAGACTATCTAGACATCCCCCTTCGTTTCTTTTTTATGTTGCCAAAGGGGGAGATATTTATAGGATCTAGGATCTATAGGATCTAGGAGACTCTCATGCATGTCATTGTTATCATTGTCATATCTATCTTATTGTACATGTGAGGTTTCCATATATATATATGATATGATATTTTTATCCATTGATTCTTCATGTTTTACATTGCTTATCGTTTGATTGATCCATGATTGGTTTGAGGGGGAGATTTCTTTCTCTCCTAGATAACCAAGGTTTGTCATCATAAAAAATTGGGAGATTGTTAACCCAAGGGTTCTCCTAATCGGGTTTTGATGATAACAAACCATGGTTAAGTAACTAATTGGTTTAATGTTTAAGAATCTTAGGTATAAACTCGAAAATTCATCAAAAGACCAAATGGATACAAGATCGAGACGCTTGAAAGACTTGAAATCAAAAGAAACTAATGTAAGATGAATGCATGAGTGCACTTAGGATTTTCATATGTTTTCATGCATCTTAGAAAACTCGGTTTATTCTTTAAAACACTGACTTCATTAAAACCCGAGTTTTTAACTAATTTACCTTAGGCAAAATTTTTCAAAATTGGCTTAATAATTTACTTAAAGACCTTGCTTAAGTGTTAGAAAGGAAAGGAATCAAAAAATAGGTTTTTCAAGGCCAAAAAGGCTCAACCGGTCGAGGCTATGGCCAATCGATCAATCGGTTGAGGAACCGGTCCACCGATTGAGGTTGTCCGGTCGAGGAAGGTCAAAAACCTTCTCTCTCTCTCTCCCAGTAGCCTTTTCTTCCCAGTCGAGGTGATTCCCTTACTAGTCGAGGTCCGGTCGAGGTCCGGTTGAGGCAACAGTAACCTGTCATGCATTAAATGCTCCAACGGCTAGTGAACCGGTCAACCCCTAGCTCGACCAGACGAGGTTGCCTTTGCTGATTTTGACTCCTGAACTTAGAAACCTATAAATTGAGAGCTCCACTTCATTTATTGACAAGAGAACACTTGCATTCAAAGCCCACCTACCTGTTCTTGATCAAAAAGCTCTCATTTCTTTCATAAGTGCATTAAATCACCACTTGCATATCCTTTAGTGCACTCTTGTTGTCATCCTAGCTTTGTCTTGTATTTGAACCATCTTTAAGCTAGGTTGAGTGATTATATTTTGTAACAATCTGAGTGTTAAAGCCTTCAAGAAGGTTGAATCTTGAAGAGGTTGTGTAAGAGCCCATTGGAGTCGGAATCCAAGTGTAAGAAGATTGGAAGCTTGGTTGAAACTTCAAGTTAGTGGAACCCTCACTCGGTTAGGAGGTTGAGGAGAGTGGACGTACGCAAGGAAGTGCCGAACCACTATAAACCCGATTTTGAATTCTCTAAACTCTATCTCTTTACTCTGCTTATATTTTGTTTAATTTTTTTGTGATTGAAAAGATTTTAAAAACCCAATTCACCCCCCCCTTTTGAGTGTTTTTCTTAACTAAACATAGCATTTGTTTTCTCAACATGAATTACAAATTAAAATTAAATTAACTAGCAAAAATTTAATTTTCCAATTAAATCAAATTATAATTTTATTTTAATTAAAATGGATATCCAACTTATATTTTTCTATTAAAACTGATTTTTAATAAAGTGCTCCTAGATTTATTTATTATTCTACATAAATTATTGAGTAAAAAACAATCTTATTATGATAAATTGAATATAATGCCAAAATACTTCAAAAAATAAATTAATATTTCATATGAGTGATGTTGCAAGTCATTTCTTTTTTAATTATCAAAATTTTATCTTCACTATTTGATTTTAAGAAAATCATCAAATTGTTGATCAAGGATGCATTTACTAAAATAAAGTTAAAAAAAAGGAAGTAAATAAAATATTGAGTTCAAGTAGGCATTCCCATATTATAAAAATGAACTCATTTAATTAGAAAAAAAAAAACACGAGCATACAAACCCATTTAAAGTTTAGGTAAAAACAAGTTTTAAATTTAATAAAAATTATTTATAAGAAAATCAATATATATTAATAATTCTTTTCGTGATACAATTTTTTTTTTTTTCAAAAAAAAAAAATGAATAATGTATTGAGATGCTTTGAATAATTTTAAATAAATAAATGCAAGCAGATTTAAATAAAATTTATATAATTTTGATGGAATGTTAACCATAAGTGGATTAAGAAGTATTCGGATTATTTTGAAGTAGTTATCTAATTGCAAGACATTATTTTTCTTTTTTGGAGCGTCTCCATCTTTTCATATAATTAAAATTTGGATATTTAATTTTAGAAAATATGAAAAAAAAAAATTATATAAAATACTCTTATTTAAAAAATTTTATTTTTATATTTTAAAATTCTTAACAAAATTTTATTTCTGTAGTTCTTGGGAGCAAAATAACTTCATTTTTCTTGAAACACATGTGAATGGTTATAAGAATGATTCTTTTTTATACTTTATATGATAAAGAAGTTTGAAATTTCTAAGAAACTTCATGAAAGGAGGGGAGGGGCAACATTTTTAAGATAATGGGGTAAGTAGAGTCAATGATTCTCTTCTATGCTTTCAATTCCCATTTGTTTGATGGTAGTGGGGTTGATTTGGCAAGAGTCAAGAGTCAATGATTCTCTTTTATGCTTTCAATTTCCATTTGTTAGACAATTCAGCATTGGATGATAGAGAGTCAAGAGTCAATGATTCTCTTTTATGTTTTAAATTCCCATTTGTTAGCCAATTTAGCATTGGATGGTAGTGGGATTGGTTTGGCAAGAGTCAAGAGTCAATGATAATTTTTTTCTTCACATTTCTATTTTGGATTTTACTTTGTATTATAGATGAAATCTCTTTATTTGAATGGTTTTTCTCTAGTTCTTATTTATTACCATTTGATACTTTTTAAAGGAGTTTAACATCTTTAAGAACTATAAATTTTGTAAATCAAACACTTGTTGGACTCAAGTGGTTAAAGTGTAAGTTTATAGGAATTTGTATCTTAATATTTATATATATATATATATATATATATATATATATATATATATCAAATTAGAGTCATTTACTTATAATTAGTTTTTGTTAGTAAGGAATATTATATGAAAAGGAATTATTAAAAAAAAAAGATGTTGAAGTTAAATTGTTGAATTAGTTTTTATTTTATAATTAGTTTTTGTATTTAGGAAGATGAGTGAGTTCTAAAGTAGAAAAAATTAATTAATTAAAAAGTGCATGTTCAAAATGAGAGTTTGTAGAGTTGAAGATTAAAAAAAAAGAAAAAAAATTGGTTTTTTTTTTTTTTTGGTGAGAATTACTTTGGGTTTTAGAGTTGTAGGCCAGAATACTTAAAAACAGGGGCACCAAACATCTAATAAAACTATCTACATATCCACTATACTTACCTATCCACCTCAAAATATAAATCCTATTAATCCATTTAATTATTTTTGAATTATCCTTTTCCATTTTTTTTATCCTCTCCAAACCTAAGCTTCTTTATCATAAAAAGTTGTTTGCTATAAGTTGAAAGTTAATTTCAATATATTTTTATAAAATCCACACAATAATATTAAGTTTGTTCTACATGAAAATTTTTAGATTTTATTACTTATATATTTTTTTATAATTTTTTTTGTAAAATAATTAGAAAGTATTTAGAATTAATTTAGACATAATTAGACATGAGAAACATATGAAAAAGTGGGAAAAAAAAAGTCTAAAGAAAAGAATGATGTGGGAGTGTTGACCTTGAAAGGTCAAACCAAAAGTTAATTTAAAAGTTTAAATTTGTTTTTTAAAAGGTTTATTTTTATTTTTAATTTATTAAAAGTTTTGGATTTGAATAAAATTATTGTAGAACCTCAAACGCTATCAACTTTCCTAAAAGCAAGTGCTGTTAAAAAAGACGCATATTCTAATCATATAGTGCATTAACCCAAACGTCCACGACGAACACAATGGGAGTTGGACGCAGCCAACCCTCCGATCTGCCAACAATTATGTATTTTTAAATTTTTAAATTTTCAAATTTAAAAAATTTAAACCATTTATTTAAAAAAAAATTATTTTAATTTATTAAGGTTGTGGAGAGATTGGAAGAAAAGAATTTGATAAAGGAAAGGAAGAATGTGGGTGCATATTGATTTGCAAGGGTATTTCAATCTTTTTATTGATGGATTTTTTCTTTTTGTAAAAAAATTCCATAACTTATATTTGCATCCACCAAATTGATCTTTAAATCCATTGAAATAATACATATTTTAGGATAAAAACACCCTTTGATGAAATTCTCAAACCACCATCTTCTTCTTTCTTCACTTCTCTTCTTCTAATCTCTCTATAATCCTAATAGAATTTATCAATAAAGTTATGTTTCTTTGGACAAACAAATAATCATCTCTAATAATGGTACAAGTGCAAAGGTATGCATTTTATGATATCTTTTATATTTCTTTTTGTACTTTTAGAGTTAGAAGAAAGAGGTACTATGAATATTGTTTGTGTTGCATGAGGGGATGTTTTATAAATGTCCGGCCTATATTTCTGAGCATACTTAAAGTGTTTAAAACTATACATTTAGACACTATTATAGGTGTTTGAAACTCTCTCTTGTTCTACTAATCAATTGACTTATTATGTCCAATCTTCCAATTTCATACATCTTCTCATTGTTTAGACTTCCACATCACAAAATGAATTTTCTTTTTTTCTATTGCACTTTTTCAAGATTTCTCACTCCTAAATAATTTATAAATTCTTCATAATTGTTTTTCAACCATTTTTATAATAAATTTTTTTGTCAAAAATTATATACATATATATATATATATATGTATATATATAATACTCTTCTATCATTAAATAAGCTTTAGAAAAACAAATAAATATTCTAAACAAATAAATAAAAATTAAATATAATTGTAAATAAGCAACACGGTAGGCAAATAATAATTAAAATTAAGTTAAAATATAATATGACTTACGCTATATATTCCTCTTAAATAATTCAAAATAATATTAAATTTTATTCCTAAGAATTTGTTTCTTTTACCATTGAAATTAAGTTTAATAATAATTTAATAATTTACTATTACTCAAAGTTTAATTCAATTCACACTATGCATATATGTATTAATAATGCATATGTTATGTGTACTGTTCGATCAACATGTAAACATATGTGTATTGATATCACAATGTGCATAAATTTTGCCATATATTCCATGCATGATTATATTTTTCATATTTTAGTCATATTTGCTTGTATCTTACCTACATTTATAGTATTCAACATACATGTTTTATACTTGTTCATATTCTTTATACCTTGTTGATATTTTTCATAGTCATATTGTTTTTATCTTAATGATCTATTTTGTAACATAATTATTTTTTTCTATTTCGGCGATTTTTCCTGATATATTGCATGGTCAACGCGGGGCCAAGAGGATTTGAACCCCAAACCTTTTGGTTTGGGGTGTGTATTAAATACAATTTGATTTAAAATTTACTCAATGAAAAATTTTAAAGAAGTTAAAATGAAATTTAAAAAAGTATGTGTAATTTAAAGAAAAATCATATTTTAAGATTTTTTTTTAATATTAAAAAGAGAAAGAAAATGATACTATATTCAATTTTATTTATTTTCAAGATTTTTTTAAAAATTTTTTATATTTTTCTTTTGTTTTTTACAAGGGATGAAAACACTTTTATAGATTCAAAGTACATGAATACTTGTTGGATTCTCAAAATACCCACTTCCAAGGAACAGAACCACTTTCCAAGAATGTTTTTCTTTGCTCAATTTGCCATTCGGGTCGGCTGGATCAGAAGCATTACCGTCAACTTCCAAAGCTACCCGCTCTTTTGAACTTATCCACATTCTTATTCATCTTTACACATTTGACTCATTCAAACATAATCCCTAGACCATTTCAACCCAAAATCAATTACCTTGCCAATGACTATTAGCAAAGCCTTGATTTTAGGATTGTAGTAACCTTAATTTTAGAAACTTTAGTTTTAAAATTATTGAGTCAAAGAGTCAAAAGTACACTAAAGCATTTATTTTAGGGCAAAGGCAACTCATATGTTTTAGAGGGTTAAGAAAATTATTAAATATCTGATATATTTTTTATTTTTAAAATAAAAACATTTTATATAAAAACAGAATCTTATACAAAAACAATAAATTTATTTTATATTTTTTATACTTAAATTTTTTTAAATAGTTTTTAAAATCACTATTTTTTTTAATATAATTTATTTTAAAAAATTATATCTTATATAAAAGTTATTATTATTTTTATTTTAAAAATAAAAAATAGAAAATATGTCTGAACCTACATCTATTGATACTTAGGATTAAATGTTCACGTTAAAATATTTTATTTTCCTTTTTTTATTTATTAATATTATAATTTCTTTTAAGGCACTTTCCAATGGCTACTTTTGAGTAAGGCTAAACATATTTTTAATTTTAGGCACTAAGTCTGTCTGCCACTGCTACTTACTCCTCTTGAATACTGCCATACTCCTTATACTTTTTAAGGCACACGCATTGTGATTTCCAAGGCTGTGCTAAAATTTAATTATCCCACTAGGCTTCTGATCATGTCAACAATCCATTTTTATTTAAATAAATAATTCTATCCCTTCAATTTACATATTTGTTAATTTTTCTGTTTTAAATCCAAGAAAGTATCTCTTGGAGTTTTTTCTTGTTCTTTTTTATATTGTATCATTTTATAACATAAATGAAAATAAAAAACTTTAAGTAAAATTAGATCCATTTTTATAACTTCATTTTTTATTTTTAAATTAGAAAAAATTAAATAAAATATATTTAATATTATTTATTATGAATGAAAGACGAGCTTGAGTGGAGTAACCATGAGTTTGATAGTGTTTTTATCTCTTCTTGAAACATCCTTAGAATAATCACCTATTAAAGGCTTTATAAAAAATTAACATTCTAAGTGATTTTTTTTTTCATTTTTTTTTAAAAATGTTTTTTAAATTTTACCGGTTCAATGTCTTACTTTGAGAATGGTATGAACATACCTACACTCATGACTCTGTCAACCAAATAAATAAGGGACAATTATGTTTTGGACCCTGTTGGGCCCAAAAATTAAACTTTGGTCCATATAAGTTCACCATTTAAGCCCATGACCCAAATGAAGTGTTAAAATTGAGAAGAAAGATATAACTGTTTTATCTTTTAGGAAATGACCTTTGGTGACTGTGAAAAAAAAATTTAGAAAATCTACGTTGGAATTCCATTTATGTTGCCCTAATTTTACTCTCTTCGGTATTTCATTTCAGCCCTAGACAGTGGCGTTTTTCATCTCTCTCGATTTTTTCCCTCGCTTCCATATCATTTGAGGCCCAAACATTGCCATAATCTCTATGGTGATTTCCTTATCTTCGATTTCGTTTCTCTCGGCCATTTGATTTTAGGTCTAGACAATGATGTTTTCATCTTTGTCGATACATTGCCATTGTTGATCCCCATCGGCGTTGCCCTCCATGCCGTAGTAGTTGGATATTTGAGGTTAGTAGGTTCTCTAATTTAGTTTTCTCCCAATTTCATCTCTCCCGACCATTTGATTTCAGCCCAAATGCATTTGCCTAAGCTCTCTCCTGATTTCAGTTTGTCATCTATCGTTCCCTCGTCGATCCCAGTGACGTTGCCCTCCGCGTTGACCCTAGTTGGATATTTGAGGTTAGTAGGTTCTCTAAATCTCGCCTTATATTTGATTTCCTTTCAAAATTGCAATGTTCCATACTCTATTTGGATTCCAAAAGAATGTTCGAAAATGTAAGACATTTAAAAATTTTGGCACTGCTCGAATTGTTGCTTTGTGGTAGACCTTTATTTCTTTAATTTTTTAATTCTCTTCTTTCTGGTGTTTTGTTAGGAAACATAGAAGAACATATTTCAAATTCTGAGATTTTCTGCACTGGTTGTCGACAAAAAAGAAAAGGTTAGTGTCCAATTTCAATGTTTTTTAATGTAATTTTTAAGTGGGGTGTATTTTTTCCTGTTTGGTTGCTGAGAAAATGTTGGAGAATGGAATAATACAAAATTAGAAGTGTTATGATTCAGCTAACAAAAGGGAAAAAAATATTCAGGTGATAAGGAATGATTTATCAAATCATAGGATTATTGTTGGTACGTTGCGGGATTAGTCTCTTTTTTTTTGGATAAATTTTGGTAGTTGTTACATCTTTATGTTCAAGTTTTTTTTTTTTTTTTTTTTGAAGACATTATATAAGTTTGTTTGACTATTTTCTATTATGAAAGTTGCCTCTCTAAATGATGTGTTTGTTTACTACTAGACAGAATGCTTCCAAATTTTTTTGCTAGATATATTCTCCTAATTTCTATGTTTGATTTGCTTAGTGTTGGGAACTGCCTATAAGGTCATTACATTGTTTAGGAAATTATAGGGCTACCTTGGAAATGATTTAAAACATAGTTCTCATTTCTCAAAAAAAATAGTTTCTAAGATGAAATCTCAGATACAGTTATCAATTGTTTCATTGTGTACGAATTGAAATATGAAAAAAAAACAATTTTTTTTTTCAAGTATTTAAAAAACATGCTATCAATGTGTTCTTGTTAGAGATTTGTTTTTTGTTTTAGAAAATTGTATATATATTAATCTTTTTTAGGAAGTGTTTTCTATTTTAGAGAACTGGTTTTTATGTTTTAGAGAATTGTATTTTGTTTCCAAGGCTGAAAAAGTGTTTTTCAGAACAATTTCCACATAGGCCTCCATTTGATAGGTTTTTGGAAGACTATTTTCATCTAATTAAGGAGTCATGTCAACTTTTCTTTAGGAGCATGTTCAGTTTGGTAATGTTAGTATGATGATTATTTTTGTTTTATTTGTTGTTTGGTCTAGGATAGTACAATGTTAGGCTGAATTGGTTTCTAAATGGTTTTGGGTTTTTGATCTTTACCTCAAACTGTTTAAATTAACAATTTACAATAAAAGATATAATTTTAGGTAAGAATGTGAATTCACCTTAAAATAAGATGATTAAGAGGTTGTTTGGGAGTTTTTATTAAAAACATCGTTTGATTTTGTTTGAACAATAGATCTTGGTGATGAAATACTGGTGGTACTAATTTGTATGGGAACAATACATACTGTGAGAGGGAAAAACTTTTTGGATGACATTGAATATGCATAATTGTTTGTTCAACAATATGAAAGTTGTGCTTTGTTTAAATAGGTTGATGGGCGCTACAAATAGGATATATTGTTACATTTTCGTGGGAGGCAAATTTGTCCAAAAAAATAATGGGTAGTGGGAATACGTTGGTGGAAGAAGCAAAGGTATTCACATATATAAAGGAATGTCATTTGAAGAATTCACTCAACGAGTTTTAGAGAAATTCAATATTTCCCTTGATGTGATGAGGATGCATTACACCCTCAAGTTTAACCCTAGAGTCATCCAAGATTTAGAAGATGAAGATGACTTGGATAATGAGGTTTCCCATAGTGATGACTTTGCAAATGTGTACATAATAGAGTCACCTCGTGTCGAAGCCATTGAGGGAAATATACCGAATACATAGTTGACATTTGGGTAATGCACTTTGACTTGAATGCCCAATCAAAATATTGTGAATATCAATTTTACACATGATGTAGTTTAATTTTGTTTATGCATGTAATATGTAGAGGTCCACCTCTCACGTTTCCTTCTTCTAATGCATCATGTGATGCAATTCCTAATGCTATGATGGTATCAAGAGGTTTTGCATCACGTTGTGTAGAAAGTGACTACACCCATTTGGAATCGAATCGGTTTCGTGAGGCAATATTAGGGTCAAGACATACATATAAAAATACAGAGGAGTTTCAAAATGCAATATACCAGATGTCGTTAAGTGGGAGGTTTAAGTACAAGTACAAGAAAAATTCACCTAATCATATGTCAGTGAAGTGCTTGGTTGAGGGTTGTCCTTGGAAGATAACAAGTCATGCTGTAGAAGGGAATGAAATCTTGCTAGTTCATACTTACCAAGTTAATTATAATCATATAGCTCAAGATGAGTATTCATCTAAGGTGAGGATTAGTTCAAAGAAAGTCGTTGTTGTTGTTGAAGATGTCTTTATAACAACTCCAAATTATCTTTCCCATCAAATATGCAAGGATTATGAACGTGATCATGGAGTTGAATTAACATATAACCAAGCATGACACCTTAAAGAGAAGGCAAAAGAGCTCATATATGGAGCTCCACATGACTCCTACATGTTTTTGTCTTGGTTATGCCATAGGCTAAGGGAAATAAACCTCGGAACTATTGCAGGCTACACTTCTCATGAAGTTCACTTCATTAAATTGTTCATTGCCCATGCATTTTCAATTCTAAGGTTTATCATGGGGTATCGATTAGTATTAACTATTGATTCTTGCCATTTAAGCGGTCCATATAAGGAAGTTCTTTTGTCCGCCATTGCATATGATGCAGATAATGGAATGTTCCTTCTAGCCCTTGGTGTCGTTAATTCAGAAAATTATGAGAACTGATATTGGTTTTTGGAAAAATTAAAGGGGGTTCTAGATGGTAAAGAAGTTGTTATTATATCAAATAGACATCAAGGGATATTGCGTAGTGTTTTTGAGTTGTTTGGAACAAAAAATGATGCATATTGTTATCGACATGTGAATGAGAACTTTTCTAACCTCTTCAATAGGCAAAACATAATAAGCAAGAAATGAAAGGAAGATGCTTTGTTGTTTTTGGACAACATTGCGTATGCTAGGTTGGATATAGACTACAACGAGACATTTGAAAAACTTGTGCGCTTTAATGAGGACCTAGCAAGGTGGGTTGCTGAAAACAATCCCGAGCATTGGGCTATGTCAAAGTTCCTTAAAAAAATGTTGGGATAAATGACAACTAATATTGTAGAGTCCTTTAATGCGTGGTTAAGAAAGGAGCGTCACCAAACAATTTATATGTTATTGTTGATGCATATGGATAAGCTTGTATCTATGTTGGACACCCATATTCATGGTACAAAAAAGTGGAAGAACGTGGTTGGACCGAAAATAGAGGAGAAACTAACATCAAATATCACGAGGTCTGGTTCAATTAGTGTGATGCCTTATTTGGGGAGAACGTTTAAGGTGTTTATTGGGGAGGTTTATTTGGTTGTGGATATGCAGCAACGTACGTGTTCTTGTGTGACATGGAAAATGTTCGAATTGCCATGTGCACATGTATGTGCTGTCATCCACACAATGAGACACGAAGTGTATGAATATATCGGCCCATGTTTTAATGTCTCCACTCAACATTTGATTTACTCGGGTCAATTTCAACCATTACCAATGCACAACATGGCTAAAGTTTGTGAGGATGGGAGTTTGCAGGATGGAGCAGACAACTTATTTCCTGCTCTCCAACCCCCACATGTGAGACATCCTCCAAGAAGACCCTAACAAAGGCACATTGAGTCATAATTTAGCCATAAGAAAGTTATTCATTGCTCTAGATGCAATGGCATAGGTCACAACCGATCCAAATGTAATAATTTGTTGCCTTGACATGTCCCTTTTTGTGTTTGTAAGGTTTTCATCTTTTGTACCATCCCTCATTATTCCATTTTATGGTATATGGTGGTCGGGTAGTTGCTTTTGGTACTTATGTATTGCCATTATTATAGCCATGATGAACTAGCTTTTTATTTTCATGATTTAGAGTTGCTTTCATTAATGAATTAAATGGAAAGTGAAATTTCAATGTGGTATCTTTTCACTTGTTGTATAAGTTCATAAAGGTGTTTATATTATGCCGTATTTACTGTTTTGAGGTATCAAAATTAAGCTGAATATTAAGGAGTAGGGTTGTTGAGGTTGTGGCTCTCAATTTTAATGAATTACAAGGTTTAAGTGTTCCCATAGATTTCATCAGAGAAAATCTCTGTTTAGCAACAATCACCGACTTTTAATGAACCATATGAGTAGAAGAGCTACACTATGACATTTACAGCTAGTTCTATGCAATTAATATTCAAATCCTTTTTAATAATAATAATAAAAATAAAAGCAATCTCATACAAGTGTGGACTATTTAGGAATGCAGTGATTAATATTGGGTAATACACATCTCTTTGATATGTTGGTTGAATCTGTTTAGGTATTTTTTTTAACACCTATGGAGAGTGCTTTGAAGACCTAACAGAGTTTCACCAGCCTACATTGTTGAAGCCTACAGGGATATATTCATTCTTCAATGGCCTCTATGGAGGTAATACATTCTTTCATATGTATCTCATTTCATGCATTCTTCAATGGCCTCTGTGGAAGTAATGGATTCTTCAATAGCCTAGATATTGAGGATAGGCCATAAACTGACTTCATAATATCCACTTCTTTAACTGACAATCCTAGAAATTGCCTCGTGTCCACTACTATGTATCTCCGATCCATATCACTTAATTACCAACTGCACTTATGTGAATGCTTATTGACACTAATGTGAATGCCTATTGACACTAAATATATCCAAAATTGCATGCAGGCTACAACATTGTCTACACGGTGTTCATCTTTAAGATTTCTCAAACTATGTAGCTGATTATTAGAGGAGAAATTGCAAGTGGTCCGAGACCTCCAGTTTGGAGGTCTTTTTAACATCAATTGCAAAAAGATACGCCATAATATATGCCATTGGATAATTCAACATTTTAACGTTGGATTCAGATGCATAGATATCTCACCTGATAAAATATATGATGTTACAACTGCTGATGTGGGGCTTGTATTTGGCCTGTTGACTACGAGACGAATTTTACACATTGCATCAATCCTATCAGATCATCTGTTCGGTACAATATGTACATGCAAAGAGAGACTCTTCACCTTACCAGTTGGGGAAGAGTTTCGAAGATGTTTCATTTACTACGCCTATGCCACAATATTGGCCCCCGCATTAAGGATTGATGGATGTCGAAACTTATGGCATACCATAAACAAAGATGGTTTCAGAAATGATGTTAACTAAGGCTAATTTGTTATTAATTATCTTGTAGAGGGAATAAAATTATATAAGCAAAGTAATAGCTCTTGAGTACATGGTTACATCCTCTTTCTATAGGTATTGCACTTCTTTTACATGCGTTCCTTGGTAATCTGTCAAGTGTTAACATGAGTAGCAAATAACCATTGCAAATATGTTTATTTCTATGGTGCAACTCCATTATGTTAGGAGAGGTCGAGGAAGGGGCAAATTTTGTTTGACATGGTGGCTATCCATTGTATTTGGAAGTTGTGTTGAGAGAAGAGAGAAGAGAGGTCTGGAGAGTTGGTGCATAGAGTGGTGGAGTCCTCGAAGGTGGCGTTGTGCCGATCCAGAAGCTTCCGCTTCAACCGCTTCTACTTCAATCACTTCTATTTCAACCGCTTCTGCTTTAGCCACTTTTGCTTGTGCTTGGAGTTCATAGCTTGTTGAACAATTGAAGTTGAAGGAGATGGTGGAAAGTTGTGGTTAATGGCGGACTAGAGAGTGTGTGAAGGAGAGTAAGAGACGTTTATCTCTCTATAGATGGAGTTGGAGTTAGTCAAAGTGCAAGAGCTAAGAAAGATGACTGGAAACAGAAAAGGAGGGAACGTGGCGGATTCCTAGAGCTCAAAGGTAGACTAGAGTCAATGGTTTAAAGGAGAAGGTTGTTACTTACGAATTTTGATAGTCGGGTTGCACCACACCACATGCTTAGTTGTACACACGTGATAATTAGCTACTTCTTCATTTTTAAATTAACAGTAATGTTTCACTTTTGCTAAAAAAATTTTTAGGGAAAAATATGTTTTTTTTCCTGCCCATTTGAAAATAAATAACTTTTTAAACCCTAGTTTTTCAAAATCCAAGATGCCTATATTAATATGAAAAAATATTGGATTTTGGTGCACTTTGTGTTGAGTGGGTTTTCTATACCTAATATGCCCTTACCCATGTCCATGTCAGCATCCATGTTTGAAAAGGTAGAAGAGTTAAAAATAAATAAATAAATAATTACAGTGCATGAAACTTCCCAAAAGAAAACAAAACATTAACTTTATCCAATTGAGATTTATGTGGAGAATTAAGATAATATTTGAGAATTAGATACTACTACTTTTGGTTTGGACTAGAGATCCTATAGCCAACTCTTGATGGATTTCTAAGAACTATTGTAACTTGAGAACTATTATTTTTGGTAATATATTTGACATCATTTGGAATGATGTTTTTGCCCTTCAAAAAATTAGAATAGCAACGTTCAATGAGGTTATAAACTCAAGCACTTTAAAATTATTTAATCTTTATATAATTTTTTTTAAAAAGGGTTAAAATAAATATAAGATTAATTTATTGACTTTAATTCTATTGTATTTATTTCCACCAGTTCTTTTCTTCTACTTTTCCCCTCTAACTTCTTCTTTCCCCATCAGTTTAAGACAACTATAATGCAAACTGCAAACAACATATCTAGACATTTCCCATATAATAATGTCATGTTGTTTTTCATCTACAAGCACCATTAAAAGAAACCAATAGGAATTTTCATTCCTCAAACCATTAAAAGATGGACCATTAGGCAAAATAGAAATTTCACCCATTTTATGAATGGAATTGGACAAAAAACCTTCACACATAATATCAACTTCTAATTTCATCCTAGCATAAAAATTAAGTCAAATCAATATTGTGGCTCGTGACAGGAGGGAAGATATTAAGTCTTCTCTTATGATTCAAAACAAGAAGGAAGATTTTGAGCATAACAACAAATTAGAAAAAAAAAAAAAAAAAACCACTTAGGTCATTGCTGAGCCATTGTGATGAAACTAAGAATCTTCAGCTCTGTGATGAAAATAAGAAGCTTCAGTTCCTTTCCCTTTCTCAACCTCATCACATATTAGGCCATTGTTGTAGGTTCATCCCATTGGAGCTACAAGGAGAAATAATTTGCAAAAAGCATTATAAACAACACTAAATAAGTAGAAATTCATATGTTAAGAACCAAATATACTCCATCAAAGGCTTACATACCAAAGGTTTACTCAAAGTTATCGATTTTGATGGGAGTAATCTCATCTGCTACCTTGAAGTGTACTAAACCTGCAAGGAATACCATTTGTTGCTCTAATGTGAATTTAATATTTTCAATCTACGGAAAACCACTTGAGTAATTCTAATATTTTCCTAAAAAAATAAAAATTATGTGATTAAATAAAATGTAAATAATACATACCTTCTAAAATCCAAGTTGTTATATTTCAAACTCCACAAGAAAACAAGCAAAACTTTATGCTTCAATGCCTGGTAAATTCTTGCATGCTAAAAGGAGAAATATTGTGGAACCCACTCCTTCATTACATAATCAATTACTAGTAAAAAACAAAAGCAATGCTAAGAAAGAGCAATATTGTGGAACCCACTCATTCATTACACAATCCATTACTATTCATGCATAGAACATCTAGACATGAACATGGATGAAGCCTTTCCACTTCAAATTTTCGTTCTTTATATAAAATTATATTCCACATGGTTTAGTAGGTTTTTTTCCCTAAACTTTTAATCTTTGGACAACAATGAAAAGGGGTCTATATTCTTATCACACGGTCTAGAGTTCCACATTCCTTTCCTAGTATTAAAATTCCATGTGTTCTTTTATCTTGGGTATCTCCATGGAAGTATCCAACTAAAGACAACAAGCAACACTATTCTTCTCTTTTACCAGGTCTTAATTGTTTAATACAACATTTACACATTTTTTTCTCATATAAGCTTAAAATTATAGGCTTTTCACAACTTGAGGCCCATTAAAATAGAACCTAAGCATGAATAAGCCTAAAATTCGCACTAGAAATGCTAACACAATTAATCATCCAACAAAATAGTGAAGTCTAAAATTTTCAACAATCGAAGCATCATAAATCCTAAGCACTACAAATTTCCTCCCCTTATCTTCTGTTTCTAGAGTATAATGCTCCACAAAAAAATGTATCTTCCATAATTTGGACCCCAACAAGTTTAAGAAAAATCCAGAAAACTCAAATGACAAACAAATACCAAGCTCATATGTTTTATTAGAAATTAAATATAAATTTTAACCATAAGCTGCTTTATGCCTCAGTTTATAATGATTCTAACTTTAGGGATTGACAAGAATCCACCTATCAATTTTCTAAAGTCCCAGTAAGATTTGTTTATATAAAGAATAATAAGAATATTAATAACAATATTAATATTTTTTTTATAGACAAATAACAATATTAATATTTAATACACTAACGTATGAAAAAAAACAACATTCACTTGCTTTAAAAATATTAAACGATAATGACATGACCAATTAGTTCTTTGGTATCAATAAAAATGCATTGTATGAATTTAGCAACATTTGCCTCGAAAATAAATTTTAAGCAAGTAAAAAAAAAAAACCCACATTAGCGAGACAACATCTGCATGATATCGAAACATAAGAAAAACATTTGGTTTAGTATTTTTTTTTCTTTGCTTAGTACTTTCTAGAAGCAACAATTTGTAATGACCAATATGGACAAATACCATTTTCAATTGTTTCATCCCCAATTTGAACTTTGAAACTTTTAAAACTTCCTATAAGATAAAAGCCGAAAAATGGCCATATGATCCAAAACACAAACCTTTTTGTGAGATCAAAAGGCTAAAAGTGGCCATACAATCCAAAATACTATTCACTCATTTGCATGGTTTCGGTTTATTTCAAATACAAGTATCCTTAATAAATTGCTTGCATTAACATCAGATGAACCCAACATAATATTCTAAGTGTTAAAACACATTCATACACACACAAACACAAATTTAACCACCCATGCAATTCCGCTAATCCAAACATTTGTTATTTAATATGAATCACAAAATTTAAAAAATACTATAAGAAACCAGCTAACAAGTAATAGAATAACAAAAAGATACGCGAAACTCTAGGTGATATAAATAAATTGGTGAAAATAAAAAGCAATATATAACGAATCAAATGAAGAAGGAAGAAACCTTCTTGAGAGAATCCATGGTTGAAGTTTTAGCAATGTAGATGCAGTTGTACTGATCGGGATTGACCTTGCCCCATCTGTCAAGCACTACCATGCCCAAGATCTTCCTTTTCGAGAGCTTCAAGTGGTCCGATAGTTTCCATGAGAACCCTGAACTCCCCATCTCTTTCTCTATTGGTTATTCTGAGATGAATGTGTTATCCAAATCACTGAAAATATATGTATAATAAGTGTGAATAATAAATATACAAATAAAATGAAGTAGAAAATTAGAACTCACACATAAGGTTAATCAAGGCTAGAGTTTGACTCTATGTTCTTAAGGCGAATTTGTCCTATTCAGGTACTTACAGTTTATTGACAATCGTCTCCTAGGATACATTGATTGCTTTCTTATAATAGTAGCACTTCAAATCACAAGAAACAATTCATCACTAGTGATTTGTGCTATCTTGTATACCAAATACTTGATAGAAAAGATAAATGACTAGACTTGAAGCTAAGGAGGACTTGAAAGACAAGAAAGTAGAAAGAGTGGAGAGAAAGGATGAATGAATGAAAATGCCATTTGGAGGGAGGGAATCCCTATTTATAGATTTGAAGTGACCTTTAGAAGATATATGTCTTTAAAATATTAGATACATCCTTTGAAGGGTTATGTCTTAAGACACTAAACATATCTTTTGGAAGAGGTTGCGTTTTTTTTTTTTTTTAAATACAAGACACATCCTTTAAAATAAGTTGTCTATTGAGAAACAACTTGTCTTCCAAAGAAAAAAAAAATCCTAATTTCCATTCACCTATATAAATTCTAACAATCCCCCACATGAATGGAAATTGTCTTAAAAACACACACACACACATACACACATGACACACACACACACACACACACACACACACACACAAATGACAAGCTAATCAATCAAGAGAGTACAACTTGGAAAGTAATTGCATCAGGATAGGTAACTTGTGACTTTGAACCTTCCTTAGTGAAATATTATCTGATTTACTAGCTAATTAGTGACTATGATGTCTTGAACTGTTCAACTGTTGATGTAAATCAAGACAACAATATCCACATAATTTTCTTTTGAATCACCATTGATTCTCATGGTTGTGTTCATTTTGGCCTTGAACAAATCCTGGTTTCATGAGTGTTATAGATAATTTTAGCCTTAAAAATTCTTATAGAAATGACCCCATTTCACACTCACATAGGTGATTCCTATTAAGAGTATACTGCCATACCCCACCTGTTTCCAAGCTATAGGATTCATTAAAAGCAAAGTTTAACCTAGTTCACATTGCAAAAAACAGTATTTCACCATAGGAATATATAAGAGAGATTATCTCTTTAGTGCTTCTCCTAATCATTCATAACTTAATAGTCTTTTTGAACCTAGATCTTGGGATCTCCAGTCAACTAGGTTGGGTTACCAATTTAAAGACTTTTTTTTTATCATAAGCTTTAATCTCATTCCCCTTGATAAGTAGTTAACTTGATCTCTTGGCAAACCTTTAGTAAGCGAATTCTCAAGGTTGTCCTTTGATTTAATGTAATAAATGAAAATCACTCCATTTGAAAGTAACTTACTATATTGTGTCTTTGACATATATGTTGAGACTTACCATTATACATGCTATTATGTGCTCTTCCAATAGTCGATTGATTATCACAATGTATGCCTATTGAAGACATAGGCTTTTTCCAACATGGTATTTCCCCTAGAAAATTGCAAAGCCATTCTACTTCTTCTCCTACTTTATCTAGAGCTATAAATTCAAATTCCATTATGGATTTAGCAATAAATGTTTGTTTTGAGGACTTCCATGATACAACTCTTGCTATTGTGAATACATATCCACTAGTGGATTTTGTGTCCATTGTATTACATATCCAATTTGCATCACTAAACACCCTTCAAGCATAGTTGGATATCTTGTGTAATGCAATCCATAATTTGGAGTGTATTTTCGGTATCTAAGCACCCTGATTATCGCCTTCCAATGATTTTTTTCCTGGATTGTTTGTAAATCTACTTAATTTGTTAACTGCATATGCTATGTCTAGTCGTGTACAATTCATGACATACATTAAACTATCAATTACACAAGAATACTCTAATTGAGATATGGTTTGACTAGTATTTTTAGCTAAGTGTAGATTTACATCTATCGGAGTCTTTATTGGACTATTTTCATATTTATTAAACTTTCTAGGTATTGTCTCAATGTAGTGTGATTGAGATAATACTAGTCCATCAAACATCTTGGAGATTTTAATTCATAAAATGACATTTGTTGTACCCATATCTTTCGTATCAAAATGTTTGGTCAACATTTTCTTGGTAGCTCTAATAATATCATTATTATTTCCAAAAATTAGCATATCATTCATGTATAGGCATACTATTACATAACCCTTTGGTGTGCTCTTAGCATAAACACATTTATCACATTCATAGATCTTAAAGTCATTTGATATCATAATATTGTCAAATTTCTCATGCCATTGTTTTGGTACTTGCTTTAATCCATACAAAGATTTAACAACCTTACACACATTTTTCTCTTGTCTAAGAGTAATAAACCCTTTAGATTGGTCCATATAAATCTCCTCTTGTAATTCACCATTTAAAAATGTTGTCTTAAGATTTATTTGATGAATTTCAAGATTATGCAATGTAGTGATTGCAATCAATGGATTCTTGTGACTAGTGAATATGTATAAGAAAAGTCGAGGGATTTTTTTTTTTTTTTTGTTTAAAACCTTTACCTACAGTCTAGCTTTATATTTATCAATTGATCCATCGGCCTTCCATTTCCTTTTAAAGATCTATTTACAAGATAAAGGTTTATTTCTTGCTAGAAGATCCACCAGTTCCTATGTGTGATTTTTCATGATGGATTCAATTTCACCATTAATAGCTTCTTTCCATAATAGAGCTTCTGGAGTAGACAATGCTTTCTTAAATGTATGGGGTTCATTTTCTAACATATAAATTAGATAATCATGACCAAATGACTTAGATACTTTGGCCTTTTCACTGCATCTAGGTTCTTCAATATCTTGATGACTACTAGTAGTAGTCTCATATGTTCTTTTCTAAGAACTTTCTCTAGTATACTTTTATAAGGAAAAGTGTTCTAAAAAAATGAGGCATTTCTTGACTCAATGATTGTATTTTCATGAATATCGGGAATGTCTAATTTATATACAAGGAACTGATATGCACTACTATTATTGGCATAACCAATAAAAACACAATCAACTGTTTTAGGCCCTATCTTAACCTTTTTAGGGTTAAGAATAGCTACTTTAGCTAAACACCCCCACACTTTCAAATATTTATAAGATGGTTTTATTTCTTTCCATAATTCATATAGAGTTACATCATTTTTCTTGTGTGGTATTTTGTTCAAAATGTGGTTAGCAAAAAAAATTGATTTCCCCCACAAATTATGAGGTAAACCAGAACTTATCAACATAGCATTCATCATATCCTTTAATGTTCCCATTTGATTGAGGTGAATAAGGAGCAGTGGTTTGATGAATAATACCATGTTCTAAACAAAACTCATCAAAAGGTGCTTCATTGTCTCCACCTCTATCGCTTCTTGTCATCTTTTTATTTAATACTTCCAAGGCCTTGTCTTTGCTTCTTAGCAAATATATATAACTGTATCTTGTGTAATCATTAATGAAAGTAATGAAATATTTTTCTCTCATCTAGTTTACACAAACTTTAAATCATAGATATCACTGTGAATTAATTCTAAAGGCTTGGTGTTCTTTTGAATAAAATGAAAAGGTGTTATAGCTAGCTTAGCATCTACACATGTCTCGCACTTGTGATTAGGATTAATGTGAAAGTTTGGCAATAAATTTAGATTTCCTAATTTGCACAAAGAATTAAAATTCACATGTCCTAATCGGTCATTCCACAAATTAAATGACTCAAGCAAATTAACAAAAGAACTAGCTTTATTAGAATTGAAATCTCACAGGACAGTCATTACATTCATCTTAAAAAACCCATTTGCGAGATACCCTTTGCTCACATACACCCCATTCTTGGTGAGTATAAACTTATTAGATTCAAAAACCATTTTGAACCCATTTTTACTTAATAATGAGCCATATACTAGATTCTTACGGATATTGGGCACATGCAACACATCATTAAGAGTGACTTCATTTCCTAAAGTCATCTTCAATATCACATTTCCTATGCCTTCAATTTTGGAAGTAGTTGAATTACCCATGTATAGCTCCCTTCCATTTATTTGTACATAAGAAGAGAACATTTTTCCATCCAAACATACATGAAGAGTAGTTCCTGTGTCTATCCACCAATCCTTGGGGTTGTCCACCATATTGGCTTCAAACACCACAATAGAAAACATTAGATCTAACACATCATTTGCTAGTTTCTCTTCTTCAGTCATATGTACTTGATTTTTCTTATCATGTTCTTTGGAATGACAATCTTTAGCTCGATGGCCTTGTTTGTTGAACACGTAACTTTTCCATTGAATTTTTTGAACTTGTCATTCCCCTAATTAGGACCTTCACTAGAGTACTTCCTTTTCTTGCTAGTTTTCTATTTTACCAAGTTTGCCTTGGATTCTATAGGAAGCTTCCTTGACTTCTTGTCAGAAATTCAATTGTCTTTTTCAATCCTTAATCTCACAATCAAGTCCTCAAGTCCCATTTCCTTGTGCTTATGCTTTAAGTAATTTTTAAAATCTTTCTAGGAAGGTGGTAATTTTTCAATTATGCTGCAACTTGGAAAGACTCACTCAATACCATCGTTTCTTCATGTATTTCATGTAGAATGATTTGTAGTTCTTAGACTTGACTTATAACTACCTTGGAGTTATCATTTTAAATTCCAAAAATTTGTTGACTACAAATTTCTTCAAGCCATCATCCTCTGTCTTGTATTTTTTTCTCTAAAGACTCCCAAAGTTCCTTAGCAATTCTTATTGGACTATACACACTGTATAATGTGTTGTCCAAAATATTGAGGATGTAATTCTTCCACAAGAAGTTAGAATGATTCCACAACTACTTGCACTTGTTTACCAGTTTTACCTTTCTTTAACATAGGGGCATCCTCATATATGACTCGAGCAAAATTCAGAGTTGTAAAGTAGAACAACATTTTTTGTTGCTACCTCTTGAAGTTCATCCCAATGAACTTCTTAAGTTTCTCATCATATGTAGTATCAAGAGGTATAATAGAAGATACAAAATCCATTTTCACTTTAAAAAAAAAAATCAATTGTAAAAAATAAAAACAAATTCGTCTTAAGATTGTTATCCAAATCACTAAAAATATATGGATAATAAGTGTGTATAATAAATATACAAATTGAGTGAAGTAAATAGAAAATTGGAACTCACAAATAAGATTGATCGAGGCTAGAGTTTGACTATATGTCCTTAAAACGAATTTGTCCCGCTCAAGTGCTTACGGTTTATTGACAATCGTCTCCCATGATACAACGATCAGTTTCTTGTGATAGTAACACTTCAAATGACAAGAAATAGTGAATCACTTGGTAATTTGTACTCTCATGTATACCAAATATTTGGTAGAAAAGAGAAATGACTAGACTTGAAGCTAATGAGGACTTGAAAGACAAGAAAAGAGAAAGAATGGAGAGACAGGATGAATGAATGAAAATGTCATGAAGGGGGTCCCTATTTATAGATTTGAAGGTGACCTTTAGAAGAGATATGTTTTTAAAATACTAGACACATCATTTGAAGGGACACCAAACACATCATTTGGAAGAGGTCGTGTTTTTTTTTTTTTTAATATAAGACACATTCTTTTAAACAAGTTGTGTTTGTTGAGAAACAACATGTCTTCCAAACAAAAAAAAAATCCTAATTTCCATTCACCTATATAAATTCCAACAAAATGGATCCAAATCAAATTTGAAAAAAATCAAACCGAGATATGATATTATGGAGGTTAAAGGGTATATATATATAACAAGATTCAACTATGTGGGCAAAGGTTAAGCAAACAAACTAGATGTTTCAACCACCCAACTCCATTTTTTTCTTTAGATTTCAAAATTAGGGTTAGGGTATAATACAGAAAGCGTAGAGAATAAACATCACATCTCTGCTCTGTGCTCCTCAAATCTTCTCCACTTTGAGTTGTAGACATTAGTGAATTGTGAATCTTTTTATTAGTTGGAAGGAGCCTTAATAGATTATTTAAAGAAGGTTCACGAGATTTAGTTTTTTTAGAATGAGAGGAATATGAGGCAATGGTATGAGCAGATGGAGAAGAATTGGGAGAGAAAGTGAAAACAATTTTTATTTTTATTTTTATTTTTTAATTTTTTTATACATGTCGACTTTTACTTGAGTGGGAAAAGGGAGGGTAAATTTGACATTAAAAACCACATCAACCTAAAGTGCATAAAATCCAAAATATTTTGGGGATTAATGGTGTTAACTTTAAATTGAAAAAGTTGGGTTCTCAATTTCAGGTTATTTGCATATTGGAAGTCCAAAGCATACTTTTCCTTTTTGTTTTTTTTTTTTTAAAGTAATATCCTTTTTCACCATTACTGCATTGCATGTCAACTACCCATTTTTCAATTAAAATAACTCCTATCGTGTGTCCTTCACCAATAACACCCTCTTCATAAAAAAGACCACCTTCATCTCCTTTGTTGTTCTTCTTCGCCCAACATCCTCCTTTTATTTATTTTTATTTGGATTTCTTTCTTCTTTTCTCCTTACCACATCAGATTACCTTCTTGTTTTTATTCTTCTATTTATTTCTTCGGATTAAAAATACTTCCTTATATTGTTTTACAATTTCTCCGTAATATTCAAAATCAAAGGTTCTGATTGTTAATTGTTTTTAAACACAGTTATACATTCTTAAGAACAAAAAACCAAGAAAACACATTTGTTAATAAAAAAATGGAAAATAATTTCCTTTTCTTAAAATAGGAAATAAAGTGTTTTCAAAAAACAATTATTTTCAATCAAAAAACATAAAATAATTAACATCTTTAATTATTTTTTATTGTTGTTCATCGTTTTTTAGGGTTGTTTTTAAAAAATAATTATACAAATATTAAGAAGTTATTTAAAAACATTTTGAGTTCCCAAATAAACATTTATTGTACAAAACATTACAACAATTTTCAAAAACTGTCCTCAAAAACTATTTTTGAGAATTATTTTTTAAAACAGTTGTTAAACAAGACATAATATTTTGTATCATAATTTATTAAAGAGCAAAACTTTATCCTTAAAATGTGAATGAGAAACTTATTAAGTAAATAAATAAGGTTGAAATGTAAATAAAATACATATGTCCAAAATTCGAAGACTGCGTGTGAAAATCATGAAAAGTCATACAAACTCATTGAAATAAAAAATTAAAATCAATAATTGTCATATTTTAAAGGCATTTGGAAAATTTTCTTTTAAGATTGTCAATTCAAAATTAGTTTTACCTAAGTTCAAACCCATATTTGAATCATGGTCCAAATAAAAAAGAAAATAATATCTATCTATATATATATAAAACAATCTATTTTCTAATTTAGAGAGGATTCATCATAAATTATGTTGAAGTGTTACTCTTTAACAAATTTGATAAGTAAAGTGATGCATTTTTTAATATGAATGGTAAAGTATAAAACACTCAAAAGTTGAAGTGTATTTAACTTTATTTTTTTATTTTTTGTTTTTTCTAAAATAATTTATTTTGCTAAATGAATCTTTTATATATATATATATATATATATATATATATATATATATATATATTCTACCAAAAAAAATATATTAAATTTTAAAATTTGTAGATAAAAATTACAATAATATTTTTTTTATTAAAAATGAATAGATAATTTTTAATAATGAATTAAAATATTTTAAAATTAAAAAAAAAATCTTATCTACAATATGTATTTTTGTAAGAAATACATAATAAATAGATACAAAATAAATAGAAAATAATTTTTCAATAAATAATATAGTGATAAATTTATAATATTTTATTAAAAATTATAAAACATAAATATTAATATTTAAATAAATCTATAAATTACATTTTTATTAGAAATTAATATTTTAAAAATGACAACTAATTATAATATTTTATTTAATTTTTTTATAAGAAATATAATTTATTTTTTAAAATATGAAAATAAACTAAGCTGATTCACAATATGTAATTATATTTACTTTTCAATTATTTTCAAGGTGTTTTGGACTGGTTTGGTCCAAATTTCCATTATAATTAGTATATTACAGTTATAAATTATTTTTAAAAACTATTATGATTATTAAAGAATAAAACAAGTCAAGTCTTATATAATTTGAAGTTCATTTGCCTAATTAAAAATTTTAAAGAATATATATTAGTATAGGTAGAGGTGAAATTGACATAATCATTTTGAACTAATTTTTATCCAAAAAATTCTAGTATTAATTGTATCAATTTTAAGTTCTAAGTTATCTTTAAAAATTATTAAACTGCTGAATGAATCTAATGCCATCAAGTCTAATTTCATTTGAAGTTTTTTTTTTTTTCCTTAATGAGAAAATTTAAGAAAGTCTTAGGGACTCTATGAAAGAGTTATAAGTCTTTGCTTAATGACAAGATTAGGGTCAACATTAAGAAATAACACATGCTTAAATAAGGGTTAGTATATGTATAAACAAAGAGTGTTATACATTTACATGTATTTTCACCTATTAAACTTCTTATAAAATTTCCTAAACTTTCCCAAATTTTCTTGCAAAGACAAAATAATGATTTAATCTCTTATTGATGATTCATTTCTCTGTTTGAATGAAATGGGAGTAGTTAATTGAATGAAAACCAGTGATGAAATATGATTAGAAGAAACTTTTTTTTATAAAAATATATTAATTTATAACAACAGTTTTTCTTTATAAAGTTTAACTATAAAAGTAGATTTAGCTAATCTAGCTTTAATTGCAATTAGTATTTGATTAAAAGGTTGTTGTAGTAATCGGGAATCCAACAAGCACAAATTTTTTATATTCTAATCTCACATGTGAAGTTACCATAATGCATTCACCTATATTTTATTGACAATAAAATCCATATTTCAATTCACAAAAATCCATTTGGATTAATCAATGGTTGTCTAAATATATATGTATTTGTCAATTTAATCAACATTTCATATATTTTATTGACAATAATAATATAAGTTTTCATCATTTTATTCCATCAAGTCTATTTATTAAATAAAAGGATCCACCAAGATTCCAAAATCTAATTCATGTTATTAAATGTTGTTAGGGCATTAGGTCCTCACATTATTTTGTTGGCAATTTTATTCTTAGAACTTACAATGTTGATCAATATAATACAAGTTTAATTTATAAAAAAAAAACTTTTTACCTTTTTCTATATCATATTACATTTTGGTGGTCCAAATATAAACTATAATATTGTTTTGTACTAGAGAAATAAAAATAAGAGAAAAATCAAATTATTGTTTTGTTCCAAAGAAATTTAAATAAGAGAAAATTATTATTAGTATTTTTTTAAAAGGAGACTACAAATACAATTGAAAGATGAGTCACAGTAATCTTCAAAATTAAACTTTCTAATATCTTTAAGGAAATTTGACTATCAAATGATTGATTTTAAATTATAAATACTTTTCTTTTTATGAAAGGAGACTACGAAGTAGAATACCTACAAATACAATTGAAAAATAAATCACAATAATTTTCAAAACTAAACTTTATAATATCTTTCAAAAAATTCAACCATCAAATGATTGATTCTAAATTGCAAATACCTTTTTTAGTTAAACAATTTGCTATTCTATTTAGAGAAAATTATTTTAACTATTATAGCTTTAAGTAGTTTTATTGACATTATAAGATTATAACCTTATTTGATTGGTGAATTAGACAGATTTTTTTTTTTTCATAATGGTTTTAACTTTCTCTAAACAATTATGTCTATATAAAACAAGCTAGATAGAAAAATAGTTGCAAGTTTATAATTTTGGAAAAAAATTATGATACAATTAACTAGTAGAATAATGTTATTATCAACTTTTTCATTTTTATTTTTTATTTATTTTTATCGGTTCATATTTTTTTCACCCATCGACTAACATTAGAATTTCTTCAATAGATGGAAATAAGTATATATAATTTACATAATAATATTTTAAAAATTAATATTTGATGTATTATGTTAATTCTTCAAGAATTTTTATTAAAAATAATTTCATTATTCCTAAAAATGTTTACCAATATTTTTTTTATTTATCTCCAATCGGATATCATCGGGTTTCCAAAAGCCATTTCAATTACTTTCTTTATAACAAATAAAAATACCAATTGTACCCTTCCTTTAAGTAAATTTTTAATTAAGGATGATGATCAGATGGGTTGACGATGATTGCCCATATCAATCCTATCACGTTTATACAAAGTAATTCTCATAGCCATCATACTCATCATATTTTCTTTATTTTAAAAAAAATGTAATAATTTTAGAATTTTTAAATTGCATTAAAAATAAATATATTTTATAAATAAGTAAAATATTATAGTTTTTATAACTTATTTTATTAAAAAAAAAGGTAATTTTTTAATATTTTATGTGTTAAAAATGGTATTAGAAAAAAAAATCAATAAAATTATTTTTTAAAATTAATTTTATATATAATTGAGGTTGGATGGGATTGGACAAGATAATATCCAAACCCGCCAAGAACCCGTATCTTCAATATCACTTCCCTCTTTTTTATTCGATTTTGATTCCTAACATTGTTTTTTGATTCATGGTTAGACTTTGAAAGGTGGTTAAGGACAAGTGCATCTCATTGCAGGGAATACTCCATCAAAAACATGTTTTTTCCTATTAAGAGTTAAGACTTAGGACAAACGCAAGATTATGAAAACAACGTCCAATATGCGGTCTCCCAATACTGTTTTACAGATATTGAATTAAATTTTATTTTTTATTTTTATATTGAATATTTTAAAAGAGTGTTACCAAACAACAATTTATGAATGAATGATAGATTGTGTCAAAATTATTACTCCTATGTCAATTTGTCGAAGATATAATGATGCCTATGGGGTACTAGCAATTGTTTCTCACCGTTGTTCACCTTCCATTTGAATTAGTAAAAGCAATGTCTTCTTGCATAATATGAATTTCATATATACATGATCTCAATATGAATGAGTCAAATTAGTACATAAGGCATTCATACTCTCAGTTCCACCAACATCCATTTTCATTTTCTCACCTCCCAAAACCTTATTGTGCAAATTCCTATTCAACCTTCAAATCCAACAGCTATTTGTAGGCTCCATTGACAACCCTAGGCTCATCTTTATACTATTCTCAACCCAAACCACACTTTTACCATAGGGCAAGTTGCTAATACCAAATATTTAAGACAAGTATACACACCATTGAAATCAGTCCATTGCCCTCAAGCCATGTTTAGTATATGGGAATGAGGAATGAGAATAAAAACTTTGTTTTCATTCCTATATCTTCTTGAATAGAAATAGATTTGGTGATTCCAATTCTTATGTTTGGATGCATATAAGAATGTAATGTTGGAATGATTATTTGTTTCCATTGAAGCTTATACATACCGGCTCTAATTCGGGATATGGATGTTGCCGAGTTAACATCTCTAATACAGTGCACCCAAGGCTCCATATATCAGCTGCAAACCCATAACCATTGTTCTCTTGTTTGTCCTCATTAATGACCTACAGTGGCACAAATTATTTGTAAAATCAACACTTATAAGAAACTATAATGCTTGGAGCATCCTGTGCCACATAATATAATGACAAATGTCCTTGGTAAAAAACTTTCAAATATGGTTAACACAAATACTTATAACATGTTTGGACATGATTTAGAACAGGGATTTAAGAGTTCTACTCCCAACTGGTGCAGGATTTATAAATAAACACAGTTGTAAGATGAGGGTGTTTGAGCATGATTTCAAAGTAAAAACTGATTCAAATCCACAGATCTGGGCGGTTGCAAAACCACAATTCATTCTCAGGGGCAAAGAGTCAGAAATTTATTTCAGAAGGGTAATATCGAGCTAAAATTTAGATTGCTGGTGACCATATTTTGTTTTATAAAACAGACACCACTATTTCATTTTTAGCCAGGGCTTTAACATCTCTTCACAAACCTGCAGTCCAGAAAGTTAAAGAATTTGTCCCAATGGAGCAGCTTTGGAATGAAATGTACTAAATCGGGTTCTCAGGAAGAAGGATGGGTCACTCAGTTCCAATCCACTTCATTGCATCCCTAATTGTAGGATCCCCCTACCAATCTTCTGGTGATGTACTAATTTTTGTTACCAAATAATGAAGCAAGGGTTTAACCACCCTTAGAAGTAGAGAGAGTTAATGGAAAAAGGTAGCTTGATGCCTAAATTCTCAGATTTGAATGGAAAATCCTCATCAATTGAGCATTCAGTGGTTCCATGCATCTATTAGTGTCAGTATATTGGCAGTTGTACAGAAAGATACTAATGACTGATGCATAATCAAAATGCATTGGTAATAAGACATGGCATTGACTAAATGCCTTGTAGGATAAAATCTTAGAAAGAGCAACAGTTTGGAAAACAACTTATCAATTTGTTAGTTGGGATAGCTCCAGTCCAATAATCGAGCTATTCAATAACCCAATTCAATCATGTCATTTCCTTTTCTGACGCAACCACCTGCTAAAAGACAAGGGTTTCAGAGCCTACATTTTAAGCATGCTTCTTCATGGTCTAAGAAGATTCTACCGAGGACAGTTCCATAAAATAGTTCTCAATTCAAAACCAAACATGATTTGTTAATTTAAGAAATGAAGGAATGAAAGAGACGAAGATACCTCAGGGGCCATCCGGAATGCAGTCCAAAATCCAAAATCCACATTTTGAAACAATAGAGAGATAACTCTAGTAAAAAGAAACTAACCTTTGCCAATCCAAAATCCACAAGTTTCACGGTTCCATTTACATCCACCAGATATCCCTCGAAGATGATACAGAACCAATTAGTCTTACAACAGAAACAATTTATGTGTAAGTAAATGTACAACATTGTGGCTTCAACTGTCATTCCAAATGTCTAATTTCCTGAAGTAACCTCAATTGATTCCCAATGTCCACCCATTTCTTCTTAACAATGCAATTATTGGCCTTTGTTGCACATGACCAAATCAATAAGCCTAATTTCCCTTATGACCTACTTGTGGTACTTCTGAGTCCCATGATCACATCCCTCCATGGTTCTAGCCTTGCTAGTTATTCCATTTACCATCTCAATCACATGAGAGAGAGAGAGAGAGAGAGAGAGAGAGAGAGAGAGAGAGTTTGTAGCATTGTAAATGGCTTTTGCATTAGGATTCTTTCAATTTTCAGGTTTCCATTCTGTAATCATGACCCAAAAACTCTCCTGAAGAGACACTCAAATCAAGTGAATCAGAGAGATAGAGAGAAAGTTTGAATCATTATTATGTATTTTTTCTCATATGTTGCTTTTAAAGAAAATTTTGACTTACAAATTAAAAAAAAAGAAAAAAAAGAAAAAAAGAAAAAGGAAAAAAAAAAAAGAGGATATTATAGCAAGATCAAGCACTGAGGCAGAATATACAAAGTGATATATAATACAGCTAATTGCATGAAGTCAAATGGAAGTGGACCACACCTCATATTATAACTGACATGGAGTTTTATGAAAGGATTAAACTATTAAGATACACAATAATCTCAAAACAAACAACGTAAACCCCACATGTGAAGACACAATGTAAGGTACACAGAAAATTGGGGAGATCTATATCTATACCAAGGCTTTGGGTAGTTTCATCTTAGTTATCAGACAATGACCATGTTTAACATCCATGCTCCTAACTCTTCTTTTTGTTTTTGGTTTTTCCATTTTTCTTTTCCTGGAAGAGGGCAGGTGGGAGTGTTGAACTTTTCACTTCACCAAGCAGTCTGTAATCACAGAATTCAGTAAGTGGGCTAACCGGTGCAATCCAAATAATATTGAAGGTTTCAAGAAGATAAAAACAAAAATAAATTAATAAAATAAAAACTGAAGAACTTTCTCAACAGAGTGAACCAATTTTCCCCGAGTAAGAAGGCCGTTTAGTTCATGCATATGCAATTCTCTTGGTAGCAAAGGCAGATAATTGAAATAATCAGCACATGTTTCAAGCAGTAATGGCATGTGGATAGAGCAAGGTATAAACAAATAAAGCACAAGCAATATAACCAAAAAATGTAGTAGTAAGATCATTTGAATCACCTGTGAAGTACATTATGCTCATGTAGATATTTCAAACCTTTCACAATCTGCCTTGTGTATTTAGAGGCTTGGGAGTCTGACAGTTTATGCTTTTGATAGAGATTTAAAAGTGAACCTTCAGTTGCAAGCTCAAGAAAGATATAAAGTTTGGACTTGTCCTGGAATGGCAAGACATTTTGTGAGTAAGCAAGAAAAAAAATATGACATGAACTCCAATCCTCTTGATGCAGTACCAGAACCAGATCATATAGGACAGACAACAACAAAAACATGAAAAATACTAATTCACCCCAAAGAACAGAAAAATGTAACTACTGAGTATTTAGACTGTCAATTAGACAGCCTGCAAGGGAAATAAAAGATGCATATGATGCATGAATGTTTAGAAACATGCATTCAGAAGCAGACCTACAAGGCAAGAACATAGCTTGAAACAACAATAAGGCCAAATACCATGATAAAATAGCTGATACGATAAGTAGATGAGAGATTAAAAAAAGGTTCTTTAGAGGAAAAAGTGAACTTGAAAAATAACAGATGGGGAAGCTCAAGAGACACCCTCATGAATTTTAGTCTAAGGTTTAGTTCTCATCAAGCAGCTAAAACAGAACATGCCGCTTTAAGAGTCATCCAGTCAGGGCAATCCTTCTATAGCCTCTGAAATAAAATTTTGTGATTAACATCCAAAAATATGATTGAAAATAATAACTCTAAAAGCAAAACCTTGGTTACTCAATATAGACTCAAAATCCCTATTAACTCTCTAACAGAGACATGTACTCAGTCAACCTCATGAAGATTGCAACAGTGCTGCTGTGGCCTCAGATTTAGGTCTTGTTTGAGGATATTATTTTGCCTTTAACTTTGGTGAGGAACTGAAGCTAAAGCTAAAACCATTATTTTAAAGGGGCAATCTTGGCATTGGTGTGATTTCACTAAACATAAAACAATTTCCCACATAAACTGAAAAACAGCTTGCCCATACGTATGTGTTGAACTCCTTTTAAGGTTAGAAGTACTTCAGTGAAGCCAAAAACACATATTGAAGATCTTATTAGACTTAAAAAGGATCTTTTTGCTTCCAAAAAGTCAATCTAAACAGAGCTTTAGTACTGTTTATTTTTAGTTATGAAGAAATTAAGAAAATATACAAAGAATTTGTAAAAAGGAACAAGCAAACAAATCCATCAAAAAAATTGCACAGGCTTATAAAAAGACAAATACAGAAGTCCGCACACCAGAGAGCCTTTGGCTGCGCAACCTTAAGGAAATTAACCACCAAAACACGGGGCATGATATCCCTAGTCAAACCAACCAAGAACAGGATCCATTTTTGGCCGACCAATAGCCTTTCTAATTCAAGGGATCTAGGCTTCCAGAAAAAAGAGAACACAACTATCAAATTGCATGATCCTCAGCACCCAATGATTGTATCTCGCACAACACTCTCCGACTACTAGCCACCCAAGATAAAACTATTAGTTAATCCACCTCCACCATTAAAGCAAGAAATTTTTGCTTCAGTAGTCAGCCCAAAACCAGCTTTCTTTGAGAACCTTGAATAAACTTGCCTGTGATCCCATATTAGATTGCCAATAGCCATCCAATCCCAATTTCCAAGGAACATCAGCAAAATTAAGCTTCAAAACACCAACTGTCAAAGTAGCTCACTACTATTCCAATTGGGAACGTAACTGATGTTGAAGGGAATTCTGATAAATTCTTGGTAACTAATATCCATAGTAATTCTCCTGAAATTCAGTAGACTAACTCTTCCTATCTTCAAATACCCAGGCATTCCTTTCTAGCTTCTTCTACCTGCCATAATTTATCCACCCAGTGAAACAATTTTGAGTAGCAATTACCCTCCCTGACCCATTTCAACCTAGACTCTTGTCTCTAGCTCTTCCCTCCCATAATTCCTCCAACCTTATTTTCCTCTTCATTCTAAGATATCAAAGTTCTTCCATCATATGACCCATTCCTTCAAGTGTGATTATCACAGTGTTCCTCTTGCCAGAAATATCAAAAGTTTCTTTCTTGAATATTTCAAAGAAAGCTTTGATTGACTTAAGGCTACACAATAAATCTATCATTCCCATACTGAGACCTGAATCTCATGCAATATCCATAATAATATCACCAAATTTTGGGTGCAGCAACCACATATTTTCAATAGAAAAGAGGGTGAGAATCATCTAATTAGTTAACCTCCATATCATGGAACCATAATCAAATACTAGCCTAGGTAAGATTCTTGAATGATGTTGCACTCTGTTGAGATCAAGAACCTACCAAACCTCTTCAAACTGGGGTTTCTTGCTTGTTTGACCATGGAAAGGCCTCACTCTAAGAGATGAATCAACTAAGCCACAACTTTTGATTAGCTCATCAGTGTCAGTCACGCTACTGGGAATTCTAGACAAAATAGCTTTTCCCTAAAAGACCCAATAACATTGAACTCTCCTCAGTGCACCAAGTCAAAAGCTACCCTGAGCAGTTACTCAGCTTCTCCCTAAGCTGCAATTGATTTGGTCCAAAACCTCAAACACCTATGGATCTTCCAGATAAGTTTCAATCGAATTTTAATTGAACTTAAGACAGATACCACCAAAGATTCATGCCTTCTAAGGATTTTGAATCCCATAACATTAAGATCCTTTCTAAGTCCTCTTGAACATTGGGCCTTCACTAGAGTAGCCATTATACTAATAAGGACAAAGACTGTCATGGTTATTCTATGAGGGAAAGACCTAACTAATGTTACTGTTCCCAAGTGAGAGCAACAAATTATCAGTCCCAAGTTTTAGTTGGCACTCTAGATTTACTGCAGAGGAGGGACGTATGCCCACATTGATGCCATAATTCATGGCTTCTTCCTAAAGCCAGGAGCATTCTGAGGAATATTAGGACTAGTGATCTGCCACTTCAGCACAGATGTAGTTAATAGAATGAGGTAACTCTACAAAGCTAAAAATTTTCCCGTCCTTTTCACCGGTGTTAACAGCCATCAACTCTGGGCTTTATCAACTGCCTCCACCAATGTTTCTTCCCCATAAATTAGGCCCAACCCAGCACTAGCAGCGAGTTAAGTCCTCCGAGGTACAAAGATGCCAGAGGACTCATGCAACAACTCTACAAGACCCAGATCAAGTTCCTAAATTTGTGTCTTGCATGCAGCATTATGTAGGGTTTTTTTTTATATATATATATATCGATATATTCTCCCAAAGATTCAGGTATGAAATTGACAGGATTTCATGAAAGAGAGATCTCCTGAACCTCACGTATGCAGGCTGGATCAATATGAAATTGCTTTTGACTGCATAATCTGAGTATGCAATTACTTAGAGGTTAATCAAGATGTATGGAAAATAGATTTAAAGAAGAATTGAACTAATACACAATCAGCACCTTGCTGCCCGCCCGTCCTTGATCAGTCGACAAAACCTCCTTCACAGCAAAAAAGCGTCCATCAGCCAAAAATGTTTTTTCGGTAATTTGATTTGTTTTTTCCTTTCGGTGAAAATATTTTATATTATTAAAATACGAAATAATATCTTAATATTTTTAAAAATAATTCATTTAAAAAAAAATATTTTCGAAAATAAAATTTAAAAAGCAGTGTCATTTTCCCAGTAGCCCATAGGCGGGAAAGAGAGATTCAGAATTCACAAGAACTCAGAAGAGAGAGAGACGCCCATCACAGCCGGGGATGAAAGCCACCGGCCGCCGCCACCACCTCCCTCCGTCGACCACCACCGCCAATTCAGCTGCCCTTCCTCCCTTGGAATCAACCGCTCCTCCGCCGGCGATGCCCTCACCGACCGGTCCTACCAACTCTCCGCCATCCGCACCATCAACTCCTTTCTCGCCTCCCATTCCTCTCCTCTCCCCCTCAAACCCCCTCTCCCCTCCGCCAAAGACATTTCCGAAACCCTAAAATTCCTCATCTCCCAACTCGATTTCCCCACAACCAAACTTGAAGACGATCTTCCTATCCTCCTCAAGCATCTCAATTGCCCGATCAAGCTCAACAAGTCCGCTCTCAAAGCCCCCGGAACCCCGCATGCTTGGCCTTCCCTTTTAGGCGTAATGCATTGGTTGGTTCAAATCGCATTGTATAATGACCATCTTGTGTCGAATTTGGAGTGTTTTGACAATACTTTTGTGTATGCATTGGATAGTTACTTGCATTATATTCGCGGGGATGATGATGGGATGGAGGCGGTGGATAGGGAGTTTATGGGGAAGTTGGAAAGGGAGAGGGACGCAGTGGCGAAAGGTGTGAAGGCATTGGAGAAGGAGGTGGCAGAGAGGGAGGGGAGGTTGGAGGAATTGAGGTCGGGGCCTTCGGCTAAGGAGGTTGTGGAGAAGGAGAGGGGGGTGTTGGAGGAGGATGTGAAGAAATTTCATGCAATAATTGCAGAATTTTCAGTAAGGATTGCATCTGTGGAGAAGATTTTGGATGAGAAGGGGAAGGAGTTGGGGGTGAAGGTTGAAGAGAATAATAGAATTTGCGAGGAGAATGAAGAGCTGAAGAAGAGGGTTGAGTTGCAGACGTTTAATGCAAGAGATGCAGAGAGGATGAAGAGGGAGTTGCAGGCAGTTGAGAGAGATATCACGGAGACTGAGGTTGCAAGGAATGGTTGGGAGGAGAAGTCTTGGGATGTTGACACGACAATTGGGCACAAGTTTAAGGAGCTTGAAGCTCTTTCAATTGAATGCAACCAGGCTCTCAGGAGGTTTTCTTTTCCTTATTCTCTCTGTTTGGCTTTAGTACCTCTATAATCCACTCCACTAGGATTTTCTTAATTTCTTAAGTTGCATACTCTAAAGTCTTTCTAGTAATCTTCAGTATGCTTTCTGATAATTAATGAACATGGTAGAATTGTGTTCTTTCTTAGGTTTGGTGTTGCTTGGAATTAATTTTCTCTATTCCATTGAAGTCTACTGTGATTCTTATCATCATTAGGTTATCTACCTCCATGAAATAGATTACAAGATTTTTTTTGTCATTTATGGGTGATATGAAATATTTTCCTGTTCTTAGCAAATACATTAACATATACAACATTTTAGTACAACTTCAGTGAGAACATAGGATCTGGCTCTGTAGTTACAGCATGACTAGTTGATGATTCCTGAGAAGGATCCAGCTGCTGTTCTCTGCTTAAATTATTCCGGTGAACATGCCCTTGAGGCCTGGCTCAAGAGGTAAAGGTTTGGGAGGGTTTGTGGAAGTTTCAGGTTCAAATCCCAATAGGGACAAAAAAATTTACCTAACAAAAAAATAAAATTTCAGTAGACAAAAATTCAGACCAGGTGAATGTAGTTGCTGAATCATTCAATGGCTTATGTCTTCTTGAGTCACATGCATTATTTCCACGTAGCCAACTCAAACTTCATTTGTTTACTTGGGTTGTGATTCAACACCAACAATGGGTAGTTTCTGAGTTGTAATTTGCCTTACATGCATTTATCTTTTGGGTGCATTACATCTTTTGTATTGGTTTATGATTTCATGTTTGTTCATCTTCTTTAACCTTTTGAGCTAAGTGTTACTCTCAAACTGCTAACCATTCTGGAGCTTTGTCAAAGTAAGAAAAATAAAAAGGTTTTTAAGGTTAGTTAATGTTCATTCTCAATTTGGCTTTAAAAAAAAAAATCTCCATTTAACACTTCCATCCTCACAAGTTTTCTAATAATTTATTTAGAAAGAGATAGGTGATACAGTTGCCCTTGGCAACCTCTTTTTTTGAGGTAGCCTCCCCTCTCCCCCCCTCCCCTCTCTCTCCCTCTCTCTCTCTCGGTATATGAATTTCAACTTGGAACCTTCCCATACCCACCCAACCCTTTGCCTCCTGAGCCCTGCCTTAGGAGCCTATTGTTTCCCTTGGGACCATGTTCTATTTAACTTTTTGAAGTAAACTAATAGCCATGAAGAGACAACACTAAATACTTAATTTTCAGGAGCATCTTTGAATTGAAAAATTAGCATGCCACCTCATGCAACTCTTTCAACCTATTAAACTACAATCTATTGTGTGATCGAAGTATTTTCTCTTGGATGGTTTCCAGGTTAAAGTTAGGAAATGGTTTGCAGTATGTTTTGAATGCCAAAAGGTCTTTGCCTGCTGAGGTTTTGGGAATTGATTACAAATCAACGCTTAAGCCTGCACTTGACTCCTTTGCTGATGACATAAATAAAATGCTCTATGCTAAAGTTGGAAGAGTTGATTTCTCTTCAGGAACAATCAGTTGAAAATGCTGCTAAAATTGAAGCAAAAAGAAATCATCTTGCTGCACTTCAAACTAGTAGTGATGAAGTAAGTGAATTAGAACTCATTTTTCTTGTTCAGCAGCTATGCATTTATATACCTCTCACGAAGAAAAAACTATGCCTTTTTTATATGCTTTTAGGGTGTCAACAGGAGCAGCCAGATTTTCACTTTGTTTTCCTAAAAATTTTAAAGAAGGGTAAAAGTATTGGTGATGTTAGATACAGATTAACTCCAGAAGACAAATTTTGGAGAGGATGATGAATCCTCTACTCATAAAATCCTCAAAGACATTCCTGAATATCTTTGGTACAAATAACAAGATTGATCATGTTACAAGAAAGAAGAACTCCTCAGCACATAAAAATTTTGGAAAGAATGACAGACCCATAAAATTCTCAAACACATACATAAGGATACAGATGGAGGGGGTGGGCACATAGTTGGAGCCAATGATCCCCTATTGAATATGCAATTAACTGAAGTACAAATTAACTCAACCTCTTTTTGCTGCTCTCAGAAAAGGCCAAACTCTCTTTCGCTCTCTCTCTCTCTCTCTCTCTCTCTTTGTATCCATCTATCTATATAACAAATCAAAGCAAGTCTTCTTTACCTAGTGGTCTGACTTTGTTAGCAATACCATTTCTAAAGTACCAGCAGTAGCATATACAATTGCATGGTCATTATATTGCATGGATGCCACTCCAAGAAAACTAAAGTTGTAACCGTAAGCTTCTTTGGTATTTTCTTTGCAATCTAAAAGACAATTGTTTTTTAATCTTGCTTGCCCCTTCGTTTAATTTGTTTTTTTAATTGTGATTTACCTATCCAAAAAAAAAAATGTTTTCTTGAATTGTTAGTAGTTGAATGCACAAAAGAAAATTTCTTGGAAAATCAATTACTGCGGTTAAATTGATTGGACTACAATTAGAATTCAAAAAGGTGATAATTTAGATGTATTCAAATTTTGACAGAAAAATGTTGTTCCTAGAAATTCCATTGGGATAGAATATTGCTAAATTCCAGAATGACTCAAATGAAATATGGGAGGGAAAACAATTGGAAAGGAGTATAGTACCACCCGATGGTCAATCTAAAATTTGGTACAAAGGGCAAATGGTGTCAGTTACACAAGCAGTTGTCACTCAAAATTTAATAGCAAGAGCTGCCTGGTCTACCTATCAAAAAAAAAAAAAGCAACAGCTGCCTGGTCTAACCATCTGTCTAATGGGTGATCATAGTTTTAAAAGGTGTGCTTTAAGTGCGCCTAGGCTCAAGGCGCCACCACTCCCAAGTTATAGCGCTTGCTTGCCAAGATATGTGCCTTATTGAAAAAGTGCGCCTTGTCAGCTTTACTCTTCCTTTGTAAACACTTTTATTTTTTAAATTTCTAATTATATACTGAAATGTATATAATTTCATTACTTTTTTATTGAATGCTTCTTTTAAATGTTTCGAATTTTAAATTTTTTATTGATTGGATTAGATTTTGAATCATATTTTACAAAATTGATGTGTATTCTAGGTCACATTTCACTTCACTTAGACGCACACCTTGTGTTGCGCCTTGCGCTTAAGCTATAGGAAACTTTGCATCTTAGGTGCGCCTTGCACCTTTTAAAACTATGTGGGTGATGAAGGGGATAAGTTGAGAGATAAGTTTGTTATTCCTCCTAGAAACACTTCCTGGGAAGGTTGCTTTTTGGGAAATCGGAGCCGATTGTGGGTTGGGGGTTATTATTAAGGGACAATCATGGGCATTTTGTATCCATTCAACTTTAGGGGTTGTACTCTTCTGGTTGTAGATAAAATCTTAGCTTTTGGATGCCCTAGATAGACATCCATTTTGTATCCATTGCTAAAAACAATTATTGTATATGAGCAGAGCATGTATTACCCACATTACAGCTTTTTGGCATCAATGGACAGCTCAGGTTGTAATGTTCCTTTGAACTAATACAAAGGGTGACCCAAAAAGTGTGCTACCATAGTTATGTCAAATTGGTCTAGAGGACTTGGAAGTTAAATGTAGGGTGCATGCCATTGTTTCTGAAGTCCATTGATCAGGGTCAGATGGATGCTGATCAAGGGCCAGCTTGTTGTATGGTTTTGATATGGTACCTAGGTGATGTGAAGATATGATGAATAATAAATATAGGGAAGAGGGAGAAGAGGGAGAAGAAATAGGAATACGTGTTCATTTTCAGAATGCACATATCTTCAGGATGCCCTAGATGCACATACTCCAATTGCATAATTCTAGAATTGTGTCCACTTTTGGAAACCAGACATGTGCTTTAGAAAAGTGACCCAAATATGCTTTAGTATAATTCAGTTAAGAATAGGTGCTATTTTCAAATTGGATTAAAAGGGATGATTAAACTGTTGGACATATTGACGTAGGACAACCCTATGATGGTTGCCTACAATCAAATAAGTGGGCTACGGTTTTTATTTTTTAGGGTTTAACCGTTTAAGGTGAGGAATAAAGGATAAAGTTTATGGTAAAGAAAAATAAAATGAAAAAACATTGAGAAAGAAGATGCGGAGAAGAAGAGCTAGAAACCTTTGAGTCTCAATAAGGCCTTCTAAGAGTCTCACTTAGAAGAAAATCAAGAGTCTTACCATTCAAAATTGCAAAGTATGCAAGAAAACGTTATATTATTAATTATCAATCCATTACTTTGATTTACATCAATTAGCTTTATTTATAGGCTTCTCTAAGAAATTCAAAGCCTACTAGGATTCTAATATAACCTATTATGACTCTAAGTCTCCTCTAAATTATTTAGCTATTCCTAATTTGATTCCAATAAATACTAATTCTAATTTTATTCTAACTAATACTAATCCCACTTAAAGTTTATTTGTGCCTTCCTTTCCTTTTTGAATATACTTTGAAAGGCTTTCCCCCATCACATGTCTTGGGATGTATGACATGTAGCTCCCTAAAACCCTGGATCTAGCTAGTAGCTTGGGTTGTTCCTTCTATTGGTCCCCTCATTTAGTGAATCAGGTTGCAGATTGATTGGCTAAATGTGGAGCCATGCAAATGGACTCGTTTGTAAGGTATGTTTTACCCCCTTCAAGTGTACATTGTCGCTATATTTTGTACAAGTTCTTGTATCGTCCTTGATTAGTATAGCTATCTTGCTACTTTTGTTAGATTTTTCCTCAATTTTTAATCATCCTTTATATTTTGAAAGGGTTTCTCATCCTTGGTTTGTTATTAAATTCATATCAATGAATGATTTGCTTTGGATTTAAAAAATAATAATAATCTGTTGGAGACGTCAATTGTTATTGCACATAGGTTGTCAGGCCCCAAATTTTCAAAGTAGCTTTGATGGCTTATAAAACACTTAAGAAAAATTATTTTTGGATGATAATTAGTCCCTACAAAGGATTGACTACATTTGATTCCTTTTCCAAGTATATTTTTTAGCAAGTAATTTTCCAACTTGCTGATTGGAAATTATTGTCAAGGCTTTGACTATATTTGACATTAGCTTAAACAATGCTTGCATAACTATGCCATGTAAGGTTATTCCATTATTAAAGAACTCCATTATTAGTGTCAAGAGCTATTGAGTAGTGTCTTCCTAATAATGTGATTTTATTAATAAGCTATTGAATAGTATCATCCATCACAGAATCACTCTTTGTTTCTGATGGATCTGATGTTTAACTTGATTTTGCAACATAAATTATTGGGTTACACATTGTTTAATCTAATTGTTTTTCGTTCATGGATATTTATCTTCTGGTTGATTTTTGACAAGGCATCAGAATGAATTCTTTTTAGGCTATTGTTGTATGAGGTTAACCATGGATGAATGATCAATTTGTCAGGTGGAAGCTCAATTAAATTTTTTGAAGAAGGAAACGCAAAACTACACCTCCAGATGTGCAATGGAAGCTAAGAAGTTGGTGGAGGATGTTGAGATAGAAACCCATAATGTAGATATTGTGGAAAGAGAAGTGGCAGATGTTCTGGAGGTATAATTTTGTTTTTCTTCTCTTAAATAGTTAGTTAAGGATAGCAATATTGCCAGGGTGGATCTCGTAAACCTGAAAGAAACTTATTTTAACATAAGTTGGTTTCCCTTTTCAGAGCTAAAAATTTCTACCTGGCTTTATAATTGTTCTTGATTAATGTGAATATTATTGAAAAATTCAAGGGATTCTGACTAGACTTTGATGTTGTCATGAAGATGTCCAAATTGAAGTTGCAGGAAGCAATCAAGCAAAATGAGGATGAAATTCAGATATGTGCTTGGGAACTCTATGCTTTGGTTGATTCAGTTTCGAAATACAAAGAGCACATGGCATCAAAAATTTCAGAGATGAAGAGCAACCTTTCAGAAACAGCAGGAGCTGTATCAGATTCTTACAAAGGCTCCTCGTCAGCACAGTTTGGTATCACTTTGGATACAAACCACCGACCCAATAGATTATTCGTTTCTGTGACACAAGTTCTTTTTCTTTTTCCTTTTCTTTTAGGGTAATGGACTGATTTGTATTGTATGTATACTTGTCTTAAATATTTGGTACTAGCAACTTGCCCTATGGTAACAATGTGGCTAGGATTGAAAATGGAACATGGGATGGATCTGAAGGTTCAATGGAAATTTGTACAATAAGGTTTTGGCAGATGAGAAAATGAAAATGGATGTTGATGGAACTGAGAGTCTGAATGCCCTATGCACTAAATTTAGAGCATCATTAATTTGGGAATCAATACTTTATGTGATTAGAGACCTAAAAAACCATGGAAATCATGTTTGTAACTCAGGCTATTGTTTTGCATTTATTATGAAAAATGTATGTCAAAACCAATTTAACAAATGTAAATTAAAGCATGTGCCAAGATATAACTTTCCATTTTCGAGTTTAGCCCATCAAAGTGCGGGATGGAGATTAGAAAAAGGCACAATGAGATGAAAACATTAACAATGGGTTTCGGTTGGAAAATGTTTTTCATTTTTCATTTATTTTTATTCTCTAAAAATAGCTTTTATTCCTTTTCTTTTTTTTTTCTTATCTTGAAAATGCCTTAAGTCAAAAGAAGTGAAAATCAATTTTAAAAATGGAAACTATAAATCACTTTTTTGTTTAAATTGTTTTCATTTGTAAAGAAAACATAAATCAATATTTCAGAAAATAGAGTTTTATAAAAATAGAAAATCTGGAAACACCAATTTTGTGTTTTCATAATTTTCTTAGGAAATATTAAAATCGTCTTCTAAGAAGGTGAATAAAAAAGTAATGAAATCATGTGAAGGACTTTATGATGCCTGTTTAGTGTGTTCCTTTTTATTTTATTTTTTATTTTTTTATTTTTATTTTTTTATATTTGTCTTTTGATTAAATAATTCATTTAAAAGCTATGTTTAAGTGGACATTTGGTAAAACTTATTACTTGTTACTTATTACTTAATGATTTAAATTGATTTTAAGTTAAATGGTTCTTAAACTGTAAACTTAAAACTTTTATTCTAAATTGTCAAATTGACATATTCATCCTTATTAATTTTAACTAATAATTATATTTTCACTAATCCTAAATAATAAATTTATTTGTTAAATATTCATATTTAAAGTATTAAAGATACAAGTACAATCATAAAAAATAAGTAATAAATGTAGACAAATAAGGTAAAAAAGATTTGAGATTAAGAATAAGTTAACTATTTTAACTTAAAGTTAATTTTATTGAGACTCTTCATGTTTAGTGTAAATACATTAAGTCATCATAAATTTCAAATTTTAATTTCATCAATTAACATCCCTATAAATGTATTATGTATATAAATTTTATTTTTTAACAAATAAAATTTAGTTTTTAGTGAATTATTAAACACTCCTATCTAAAATATTTTTACTTAAAATCTCTTAAAAAAATAAATTTTTTAAACAAAATAAATTCATAAGGGTGCTAATTGATGAAATTTGAAAACAACGGTAATCGAGTATATTTATATCAAACCTCAAGGGGTCTCAATGAAATTAACCCTTTTGACTTATTACTTGAAGTTAAAAATAACTTTAAATTGTAATATTAAGTTATTTTATCAAACATGTTTAATCTCTTTAATGACTTAAATTAAATTATTAAATCATATTAAGTCATTAAGTTGATTTGCCAAATACCCTTAAGTTAACTATTTTGACTTAATGCTATGTTTATATTATAATATTAAATTATTTTACCAAAAATAGTTAATCTATTTAATAACAAATTAAGTTATTATGTTATATTAAATTATTAAGTTGGTTTACTAAACACCATCTAAAAGAGGTTTAAAATTATATTATCAAAGTATATTTTTTATATTAATTTTAGAATAAAATCCTTCTCTGCTTCAACTATATACTAGGATCCATCCCTTTTTAGTTTCTTTTTTAAAGAAAATAGCACATACAAAACTAAATGACTTTATTCGGGTGTTTTAGAGTAAAAAAATTAAAGCTAAGAAAAAACAAAAGCTAGTTTACAAAATCTTAGCTTTAAAGCAAGTGAAAAAACATCTATAAAGGAGATAATTTGTATATCATTTGGTCTACAATTATCTCATAATCTATTACAATACTACACAAAACAAAGAAGCATCTAAAATACTTTAATAGATGATATTTAAAAGCAAATTAAAGTCAACTCACAAAGACCTTGATTAATCAAAGTAGCAATATTTGGAATATTGAGGTTTGACCAATTGAAATAATTCAACCATTTTAACTTAACTAAGAACATTTTGTTTGAAGAAAGATCATATCATTAATTCATAAAATTCAATTAGAATCCACAATTGTAAGATGGTGATAGTATTGAACCATGAATATCCCACACATGTATACATGCCACATTAATAGATATGATTTTATCAAGAAGTATTATTGGTATCTTGAAACACAAAGACAAGTATTAAGTTATGTTTAGTTTCCAAAAAGCATTAAAAAAAATGTTAAGAAAAATATTTGTTTTATATTTGGTATCTCATGGAAAATAGGGAAAAAATTAAATATTATTATAATTTTGTGTGTAAAATGAGTTTGAAATAACAAATAAAAGTAATTTATTAATTTTAAATATAATTCTTTTATATTTCTCCACATTTCCTTTCCTTGTACTTTTTCTCTTTATTTTATTTTCCTCAAATTTTTCAAAAAACAATCATAACATTAGAGAATTATTGACCATGAATCAATAACAATTACGTTGGATTGATTAAGTTGAAAGTTGGCTCTAGAAAGTAATAAACCACCGAAGTTGACAAACCAAGCTGAGTAAGATTAGGGAATGGTATTAATTTAATACTTTTAAAAAAGAGTTTAATGCAAAAGTATTTAAAAATAAAAACTTGAGTTAAAATGTGATGATTATAATGTGTGAAATGTGAAAAACCTTTGTCACAACATGAAAGACTTAGCAATTTCAATAGACTTGAATTGTCTAAGTGCCACATGAGAGCTTAAGAAATACTTAAATCCGTGACACTTGTCTTCCACCATCTATAGAAGCTCCAACCACTAACTTGAAGATACAGAGAGGGTGACATGCTTCATATGCTTCATCAAGGTCAATTACATACCCACAAGAATTGACCATAACCACACATCTTATGGGCAAAAACATATATCAATTCGAGTTTTCATTTTTTAACATTCCTAATTCACACTTTCAATACACAAATTGTACCATCTTTCTTGATGGTCATGATTGTAAGAGACTAATCATATGCTAGACCACCTTAGCAACATTTGGAATCTCACTTGCATCTTGAGATTAACTTCTCCTCATTATCCTTGTTTCCACCTAAAGCTAAAGAATAAAACACAACATTCCAATGTCATTAACATAGTACAACAAACACACTATAATTATTAACACAAGTATATTTCACAAGGTTGTGTCTGATTTCCAAAATTCATTTTCATTTTCCTTCGTACTTGGATTTTTTCATGAGAAAATAATTTTCATAAGGATTTTTCTTTCCTTATACTTTCTTGAAATCAAACATAGTGATAGGGAATCACATATCATTAGATACACTTCATGCTAATGAAGCTAAAATCATACCCCTAAAATGTTCAAATTATAACATAATCATCAAAGGAACTAAAAACATAATTAATAGGTATTAACCATTGACTTAAGAATTAATTTAAACATATATAAATTATTGTTTACCTATAATAATAGTAAGGAATTTATAACTAACTATCATGCGGTAGATGGAGGATTTAATATAATGATACTTAGTGCCTTATACCAAGCACATGAGAAAAAATATATATCCTAGTTAATTGTCGATTGCGCTACCACTTTTTTTTTTTTTACCTCCTAAAACATTAAACTTATGTTTTATTTTATTTTTTAATAATTGAAAAACCTTCCATAGCTAAGCCTATAGGACTCTATGGGGAACCAAACATCAAAGTGTTAATTGCGTCACAATAACTAGCACTAGATAAATTCAAAGTATCATTAGTGGCAGGATTCAAACTCAGGACCATGTGTCACTTAGTGGGACCACACTTCTCAATATTCGCCTTCACCAATTGGATCACTCTAGTGGGTTTAAACTTATGTTTGACTCCTAGTGAGTACCAAGGAAACAATAAAAAAATGTCAAGAAAAATGATAAATGTTTGGTTTCATTGTAAAAAATATGGAAAAATTAAATATAATTAAAATTAGTTAGAACTATATACATTTTAAAATTATGTAATTTTTATATAATGAAGCAAAATAATTGAAATAAGATTGAAGAAACATATGAAAATAATTGATTGACTTTAAATCTTGTTTTTATTCTTTTTCACTTTTCATTTCCTTTTAATTTTTTTTCTCTATTTTCTTTTCCTTATATTTTCCTTCAAGTTTTCCAAAAACCAAACATAATCGCACAAAACAGGGATCAAGGGAAAGAGAAAATAGTAAAGAAGTTGAAGAGGCTTTAATCAATTTTCTACACGTACTAAAAGGATAAATGAACAAAATGACTTACCAATAAGTTGTTAGGAAAAAACATGACGTCCACCTGTAGCTACCACATGTGATTTCATTCTGATCGATACTATCACAAATTTCACTTAAGATTAGTATGATCATTTGTTAAGTAAACTTCACGAGCATATCACAAATTTCACATAAGTAAATATAAGATTAATCCAAGACTTCCATCTCAAGAAATAGACAATAAGTATGCATGTTTAAAAATGTTTTAGCATACTTAAAGAAATTTAATTCTTAAATACAAAAACTATAAACAATTTGACTCTTAAAACTATTAAAATCAATATATGGGAGTTTCATTATTTACTGCCATCAAGTAAGAGTGTGTTTGAGAGTGATTCTAGAAAGCATTTATAATATTTTTAACACTTGAATGATAAAAATTTTCAAATATTAAAAATATTAAAAGTACGTTAGATCCTATTTGGCAGTGATTTTAGAAAGCACTTCTAACTTTTTTAACGCTTGAAAAATTTTATCATTCAAGTGTTAAAAATACTAAAAACATTTTCTAGAATTACTACCAAACACACTCTAAGTTTTTACATATATCTACCTCATAATACATTCAAATTTCACTTCTAATTTGTGTACATGATCTTCTCTAACTAATTTTGATAACTTATTCAAATTTTACCTTAAAAACAAGTATAAAAAAATTAATTAAACAAATAATTAATTAATGTTATGTCTAATAAGGTAATGAAGAATCCCTAGAGCTTCATAATCACTTTGTAGAGGTTTTTATTTAACTAATTAAATAAATAAATAATGAAAAAAAAAAAAAGCAATTCACTCTACCATATCTATGCTATATATGTACAAAAAATAAAAAATAAAAATAAAAACTATACATGTTTTTAAACTAATGATGACTTTCAAAGTTAGTTGAAGTTATTTTTCATATTTTTTGAAAATGAAGAAATTCTATAAAATGTGGTACATGCATAGTTATGATATCAATCACTATAAACTATGTTTGAATCTTAGAGAGTACTTAGGAAATAAAAAAACACTGAGAAAAATTATTTTTTATACTTGGTTTTTCTATAGAAAATATGAAAGAAAATAAAATATATTTAAAATTGATTAGAGATGTATACATTTTTAAATTATTTAATTTTTATATAATAGAGAAAAATAAGTGAAATGAGTTTAAAGAAATATACAAAAATAGTTTATTAACTTTAAAAATAATTTAAAAAGGAGAGAAGTTAGAATACATGAAAAAGGGTTGATAATGCACTTACTGATGGAGTTCAAAGTGAGAGATGGGTGTTGGGTGCTCCCAATCTTTTATAATGTGGCTCCTCCACTACATCGGGTAAGGAATCATCACGTCTTCTCTTACGGTTTCCACCAGTGCCTTGATTAGCCCCATGAACATTACCAACGGTATCTTGTAATGCTGATCCATTGTCACCAGAATTCTGAGGATGCTCCAACATGGGCATATGATTTTGTTGATTTCCCGCAAATATAAGATTGATGCCACATTTTTTTATGTGTATCTCATCACCCCTAAATGAAGCATTAATATGTGTGTATTTATGGTGATGCTCTTTCGGAATAGCAATCTTAGGATACCACCAAACCCATACTCGATCTCTCAAATCTTCAAAATTACCATGGCACTCACACTCGCACTGATACAGCCAATCATCCTTGAATTCAAATCCATTGCCATGTAAATTCAATTCCCACTCGAGATCAAGAAAATAGTAATTAGGTATAGTAGGAATATGCTGATAAAAACATGATACAACAAATCCTAGGAAGTCAGGATCTTCATACCAATTCGTTGGAAGCTCTGTTGTTACTTCACTTCCCATGTTCTGATACCTTATCCACTCTGGAATTCCATTACTTTCAGGAATAACAGCACCGAGTTTCCAGCATTTCAACTCCTGCATAAATTATTATGTAAATATTGACTTTATATATATAAAAAAAAGGTTTAAGTGGCATAATTAATATATATATATATATATATATATATTAAATTACCTCTGTTGTGGATTTCAACCAGTTGAGGTGGCAAAGCCAGAGCAGACCTGATAAACCTTCCTTGCTTGTGCAAGGGTATGCGTCTATTTCTTCTAGACTTGAAGGAAGCTCCAGAATTTGTCCAGCCATTTTGCATTGACTGATATTAAGTTTTTGCAGATTGCAAAGCTGATTGCTTATTAATCCTTCCCACAGGTCTGAGCAGCCACCGAGGATAAGTCTTTGAAGATTTTTCAACCTAGAAATGTTGGTGGGAAGATCCTTAATAGCAGTATTTTTTAAATCAAGCACCCTTAACCATTTCATGTTCCCTCCCTTCTCCGGAAATTTCTCAAACTTTGAGCAATCAGAGAGATCAAGAAACCAAAGAGATTCCAAGTCTCCAATGCTATCAGGCAGATCCTTAATAGCAGTATTTCTTAAATAAAGCCGCTTTAAACTTTTCATGTTCCCTCCCTTCTCCGGAAATTTCTCAAACTTTGAGCAATCAGAGAGATCAAGAATACAAAGAGATTCCAAGTCTCCAATGCTATCAGGCAGATCCTTAATAGCAGTATTTTTTAAAAGAAACTTCCCTAAACTTTTCATGTTCCCTCCCTTCTCCGGAAATTTCTCAAACTTTGAGCAATCAGAGAGATCAAGAGACTCAAGAGATTCCAAGTCTCCAATGCTATCAGGCAGATCCTTAATAGCAGTATATTTTAAATGAAGCTTCCTTAAACTTTTCATGTTCCCCCCCTTCCCTGGAAATTTCTCAAACTTTAAGCAATAAGAGAGATCAAGAATCTCAAGAGATTCCAAGTCCCAAATGCTATCCGGCAGATTCTTAAGCTTATCACAGCTTCTCAAGCTTAAGGTAGTAAGCTTCTTCAGATTTCCAACAGATGGGTGAATATCGATCAAGCTTACACAACCATTAAGAAATAGACTCTCCAAATTTGGCATTCTTGAGAATTCTGACATTTGAATGAGCTTCCTTGAGTAACTTAGATCAATGACCTTTAACCTTTCAAGATCCTGTACAAAAAGAAAATTAGTGTCAATAAAGACATAACTATCATAAATTTCAAAATCAATACAAAGAAAAAGAAGTCATTATTAAATGATAATAATACCTTATTCCCTAGCCACAACCGTTTTATGTTGCTACAGTGCAAGTGAAGTTCAACAAGCTTCCCTCCATCAAAGTTTGATGGTAAAAAATCTAAAGGATATCCATCCCAACAAAGATACCTTAACTCATAAGAAGGAAATTTAAAACCCCGGTCAAGTTGCATTTTAGAAGCATGTGCAATTACACCATCGTAATAACGCTTCTCCTGCTCCCTATCTTTATAATTGTGATTTATATGGAAACCTGAATGAACTTTGAGCAATCGAAGTCTAGTCGTCTTTGCGAAAACATTTGAACTCACGCATACTCCTTTTGATTTAGACAAGTCCAAGGATATTGTTTCAACTCTTTTTATTCCCTGAAAAAGAACATCGATAAGACAAACATAAATACAAACTAATTCAACTTATATGGATATGTAATTTCTTATACAACAATGATATTATTGAAGTTTATATCTTCAACTAGTGCTTAAGTGAATTCATGCACTTGGCTCTTACCTCATATGCTGTAAGTGCATGTTCAAAATCACAGGGATCCCACAATCTGCTCCATTTGTTTGGCTCATCAGGAAATTTTTCACGAACAATTTCCCAGCCCATATGTTGTATCAAATCATGCATACGTATTTGGTTGTATGGGAGAGTTATAAGACACTTATCATTTAGATTTCTTATTCCTCTTTTTGCATGGAAATCACAACCATCCAATATTCTTGACACAAAATCCCTATCTTCACCTTTAAAAAAACATGCAACATCAAGAAATATATTTTTTTCTGTACGATCTAATCCATCATAGCTTCGTTTAAGCACATTGTGAATTTCCGCTTCAGGTTCTCTGTCCAATTTACGCAATTCACTTTCCCATTCAGGTATTGTCTTGTTGAATAAGAGAGAACCTATAACTTTTAGAGCTAATGGAAGCCCTTGACAATAGCCTACAACACGACATGCGAGGTTTCTGTAATATGATTTGGGAAGATTTTGTTTAAAGGCATACAAACTGAAAAGTTCACAAGCTTCTTCAGGATTCAATCCCTCAACCTCATATAAGTCATCCACTTCTTGTACAGCTAACACATGTTTATTTCTAGTTGTTATGATGACTCTACTTCCTTCTCCAAGACATTCACGATGTCTAAGTAGAGCTTTTAATTGATTTTGATCACCAACATCATCAAGAACGATAAAAACCCTTTTAGATGAGAGAATGATTTTTATCATACTTGCTCCTTGGTCAACATTGTTTATATTTTGACTTCCCTCTCCCTTTAGGATATCATCAAGAAGTTGACGTTGCAATTGACGTAAACCTTCGGTATTGGGAACCTCTCCAATACTTTCGAGAAAGCTCATATATTCAAATTCACAAGAAAGTTCATTATAAACAACTTTTGCGATTGTTGTCTTACCTATCCCACCAACTCCACATATCCCAACAATACGAACATCACTTGATTCCATATGCAATCGCAAAATCATCTCTTTTACACGGGAACCTATACCAACTAAATTGGCACAAACATCAAGCCTCTTACATTTCAATTGACGGAATATGCTATTAGTTATTTCTTTAATTTGACTGGACTCATACCTGCCAATTATAAAAGGACAACATGTTAAGCAATGAGCCACAATTGTAAATAAAACACATTAAATTTGACATCTTTACGAGAAATAAATTAAAGTAAAATAGAATATATCAAAGATATTAGTTCATTTACATTTTTAGGACATTTTTCTTTGTATCAAGTATGCATGAGAAAAAAAATTAAAACATGAATTTTGTTAAAATGGAAATTTAGTGCCATAATGGAGGACAATGATTATGAATCGAGATATTACTTTATCATTCATGCACATTTCAAAAACTCTTTAACAGCCCATGGCAATTAGAAACCTTGTAGGAGCAAATATTTTTTTCTTTGACATTCGTTGTATACCTTGTAATGCATGAAGCCTCATTGTAGATATAGTACTCAACCTCTTAATATAAGAAGTTTTAGATTAAAAACCCCATGTTCAATTCCTCAAGCTTCGAAACTTATTTATCCCACAACATCATCTCCTTATTATTCATTTATATGATAAAAATTAAAAATTAAAGGCTTTGTAAACAAGTTATTCATTTGTATTTTATTTTGAGTTGAGTTGATTTCCTTTAGCATCATCTATAAAAAATTAACTTCCTAACCTATGTTCTTTATTGTCTATATATATACGCACACAAACTCTCTGGGAAGTTGAATACCTACTAAACAATTTATGTTACATAATTTTGTTATTGGTAGTTGTTACATAATTAATCAAACTATTTGATCAACTTGTTCTCAAATAAAATTGGTTAAATAATTTTGTTACTTGTTACTTAATTAATCAAATTATTTTTAGAATTTGATTAAGTTGTTCTATTGATACACAAGAGATTGGTTAATTGAAATTTTTGAAGCTCGTTAATAGATAGTAATAGTCATTAATTTTATTGTTACTTGTTATATAATTATTCACACAAAATTTCAAATAAATTGATTAATTTTTGTAACATTAATGCGGATTGAATCTTGAAAATTGAAAAATTAGTAATAAATTTTGATTAAATTATTTTAGATATAGATTCTCATAAATTGATCTAAAATAGTAAAACTCATTAATTGGGTTTTAATAAGTTCATTCTACCATTTATCATAAATTCTAACTCAATATAATTGTTATTCTACTATTCTTTTTATACTAATGTCATTGCAACTACTATTAACAATAACAACAAACAATAATATTAGTAATAAACGACAATAATAACAATAATATTAATAATTTAATTTGTAAATAAAACCCACTAATGAATGAAAAGTGAAAGAAACTTAAATTGCATCCCCATTAAACTAATATAGATGTCATCCATGTAAATTGACCGCTTCTTTGGTCAAATCAATACTCCTATTTCCTATTTTCTCCTTATTCATGACACAGTCGGCTGCCCAAATGATATACTTCTATAAAACCCAACTTATAAAGAAAGCCCTAGAAAGCAATAGTTTATTTTTATTTTGAGCAAACAAATATATTCCCGTTGTTCTAATATGTTAACAACCTCAAGTAAAGTTACGGTTTGTTTGGGAAGTATAAAAAGTGTCTTTATAAAAATAAAAAATAAAATAAAATAAAATAAAATAAAAATTAAGACGTTTGATAAAAAATTTAGAGTTATAAAAAGTAAAGAAAAAGGAAAAAAACACTTATAAAAAGGTTAGAAAAAATAAATTCGTGGAAAAGATAGCTGATTTTCTAGAAAACACTTATAGTGAGAACATTTCCTATAAAAGAATATTAAACACATTTACACATAAAAGACTTCAACTAAAAGCATTTTGAGGAGAAATTTGTGCTTAAGTAGACCACCTCCAAATAAAAAATTTGAGCTTATGTATCCACATCATCACTCTATAAATGCAAAACTACTCATTCCTATACTTACAAATAGTTGAAAGGAAATTATAGTTACCCATCTTGTAGATGCCATCCAGAGAGATTGGCTGCTTCCGTCAAGGTCGTCCTCCACCTTGGTATCTTGTCCTTCCAGTTTTCTTCATAACCGGCAAAGGCCTCTCCAAAACTTCCTTCTTGCTTTCGTACATGGGATGGGTCCACATGATAGAAAATTGGGAAAACAGCATGTCCCAAATCTTTCTGGCACTCCATGATCTTTACCAACTCATCCAAACACCATCTCGAACGAGCATAGTTTTCAGAGAAAACAATTACGGAAGACCTTGATTCTTCGATGGCTTTCAAGAGTTCTGGAGCAATCGCTTCTCCTCTCCTGAGTTTATCGTCTCTGAAGGTGCGAATCCCTCTCCTACCCAAAGCACTGTAGAGGTGATCAGTGAAATTATAGCGGGTGTCTTCGCCTCTAAAACTCAAGAAAACATCATATGTACTTGTTTGAGGGATGGAAGGAGTAGAAGAAGAAGAGGCTCCAAAGGAGCTTGTGGAAGCCATTGTGGGTTTCTATCTCAAAACTAGAAGACAGTTTAGAGGCTTGATTTCTATTGAAGATTGAGGAAACCTAGCTTATTTATAATATAAAAAGTTGGGAAGGCGACCTTCCAGGAAGTGAATAGGAAAGCTACAGGCAGCTCTGCGTCTCTTGGGTCATTCAATATTGAATTAAAGTACACAAAAAGAAAAATGCTGAAGGAGTCTCGGGTCATTCAATATTAATTTAAAGTAGACAAGAAGGAAAAATGCAGACGGAGTCTCTCTCAGGTCATTTAATATTAATTCGATGAACAAAGTCTCTCTCCGGTTCCGATCGTTCAATATTAATTTAAAGTAAATAAAAAAAAAATGTTGACGGAGTCTTCAATATTAATTTAAAGCAAAATAAATAAATAAATAAAATAAAATGTAAATATAAAAAAAAAGTTGAATGAAAATAAGTGAAAGAAAGAGGGAAAGGATTGATATATTTAGAATTAATGATATATTTATTTTTTAATATTTTATTGATAAATCTTATTGTTCATCAATATTATAATTTATAATAGATAAATAAGAGTAAACTAGGATAAGAAAAAAGGATTTTATTAAATTCAAATCAAAATTACTTTTATTTAAAAATTAATTCATTTCGTAAACGATTTAAGACAGATTAAATATATTTTTTTTAAACCAACAAAATTATTATTTTTCTTAAATAAAAAATCATTATAAGACATCCCGTTAGTATGGGAAAGCACATGAAAGTACTTGTAATATAAAAAGGATATTATAATATAAGAAGTTGGGAAGACATGTGACGTTTTATGACCTTTTGGATAGTGACCTTTTTATGAAACTTTTATCACTTTTCCATTTTTCTTATCACCTTGCTTTTCTTCTGTTTTCATGGACACCACCAAATTTTTTATTTTATTTAACATTTTATTTTTTTCCTTCACTATATGCTTTTATATGTTTTGTCTATATATCAAAGGACATAAAAAAGAAGTAATAATAAAAAAATTAAGGTAAATAAAAAAAATCTGATCAAGAAGTAAAAAATAAATATAAAAACTAAAAATTAAAAATTAAAAAAAAAAATATAAATATTAAAAAAGTAAAAACAAAAAATAAGTTAAAGAATGGGAGGATGATATATTCATTTTTTAACATTTATAGACAAATCTTATTATTGATAAGTATTATAATTTAAAATAAATAAACGTAAACTAGAATAAGAGGAAATAATTTTATTAACTTGAAGTAGCAAATTTAATATCAAAAGAAATTTAATTTTTAAGAAAAAAATAATTTTATTTTTGAAAGGATAACAACGTAGCAATTAATTTCAATGAAAACCTTGATAATATTCTAAAGAGATCATTAATAAGAAAAAAAAAATCAAATATTAAATATTAAGAAATAACCTTTTGTATGAGCATATATCTATATATAACTGAAAAATAATTTAAATCCAAATTAAAATTATTTTCACCCAAAAAATTAATACATTTTTGACTAAAATGAGTGATTTAAAAAAGATTAAATAAGAGGAAAATATTCTTATGTGAAGAATATTACTCTAAAGAATTGTACCCCGCAAAATTTCTAACACAAATAATTTATTTGCATATTTTTCTTGTTTTTTTGATTATTTTTAGTAGAACTTCCAAAATTTATGGATACAAATTTCTAGCATGTTGAATGAAACCTCTTTGCCTCTCATCTCTTTCATTAGAAAAAAAAAAAAGAAAAAGAAAAAAATGATTTAATCATAACTAAGACAATAACATTAAAAAGGACTCAAGTTCCACAAGTCAACAAGGGCAATCACAAGATTACCATTATTCGATCAAAGCACAACATAGAGGTGTTCGGCATGGCCCAATATTGACCGGGCCATTACGGGCAAACGTGCTGGGCTAGCAAGACCCACTTAAAAATTGTGTCGGGCCCGGCTAGCCCATGCAAGGCAAATAGGTGGCCCAACACAGCCCATAAGTTTGTGAGCTAATCGTGTCGGGCCGGGCTGGGTCTTGTCGTGGCCCATGGGCCACTCACTTTGTTAAAAATTTTAATTTAATTTTTTTAAGTCATTTTTTCTTATGTTTTTTTCATTATTAAATAAAATTTCTTTTTGTTACTTTAAACACCTCTAATACTTATATATTTTTTTATACACCTCTAATAATTATACTTTTTATTTTTTACATTTATATTTATCGAGTTTGTAATTGTAAAATTTATAGAAATGTTAGTTTTTTGTTTTTAAAATAGTAAAAAAAAATTTATATTTGAATTTGTTTATTTTTTATCAAAATAAAAATAAATTTAAAATAATGGAATATAAAATGAAATGAAATATAAAAAAATAATTCTTTTATTCAATATTTCAACAAATTACATGAAAAAATAAGAAGAAAAAAAATGTGAGAATTGCATCACTATAGTTTGAGTACATCCCAACTAGGTTGGCACTCACCCAACTATCAATCATATGCATTACTCAACCTTTAAAAATTAGCTACATTTAATAGATTTAAAAGAAATGAACAACATATAGTTCTTTAATTATCATGTTCACTTTTGTCTTCTTATTCAATCTTTATTCTTCTTTTTTCATCTTCAATCACCATCAATCTCTTAAACATCATTGTCTGCATTGAGATGAAATTTCTTGAAGGCTTGTTTAAGTTCATCCTCTAAAGTTTGAAGCCCCATGTGTCTATCTTCCCAATTCTTCAAACATGTCAAAGCTTCTAGCATCTTTGTTGTAAGAGTTGTCCTCCTGTCTCCTATTATATTTGCAACTATAGAAAAAGAAGATTCCGATGCAACAGTAGACATCGGTGGGGTTAGTAGATCACGTGCCATTTTAGATAATATAGGAAAAGTGGATTTATGATATTTCCACCACTTCATAATATCAAAATTTTATACTTCATCAGGCAATAGGTATGAACAATAATAAGTATCTAACTATTTTAAAAGATCACACCTACTTGAAGGGCCAACTTGTCGCTTTCCCTTAGCTAATTGTATAAAGAATGGATCATTTCCAAATGTAGATGAAGTTATAGTACTTGAAGAGACATTACCATATTTATTCTTATAATATTTATATAAGTTGTTTAATTGTTCATATATGTTACCCTCTAGTCTGAATGGTTGGTTCATACAAATAGCTATGTAGTTTAAAATATTTTCTACACCTTCAACCTTAACCCTTGGATCCATACAAGCAGCTAAACAATAAAGTGATGGAATAGTCTTCCAATATTTAAAAAATAAAATAAAATTCCATTTGTACACATATTTCACTAAAAAGGGGATGTTCTCTATATTGTCGAAACACATCACTTATATTGCAAATACATCTAAGTGCTATACAAGATGTAGGAGTATATACAACAAAACACATGTTAGTAGTATCATAAAAAAACCTACTATAATTTTAAAAAAGCAAAACTTTTCTCCCAATCATTAGAAGTTACTATAATTTCACCTGTCTTACTATTGACATAATCTGATAGTATGTTATGATACCCTACACAAGATTCTAACATTAGGTAGGTAGAATTCCGATGATGACCAATATCATGATGAAATTTTCTCTTCTTCAAACCTACTGATTGACATAAAGTATAAAATTCTTGTAATTTGTTAAATGAATCAAGAAATAGTATAGTAGACCGGATAGCCAATAATGAGGGTGATATTAATTTTAAACCATCTTGTACTATTAAATTAATTATATGACACACACATCTCACATGAAATATTTCACTTGGTAGACCTTCTCTAATTATTCTTATAAATAAATTTATGACACTTCAATTATTTGAAGCATTATCAAAGGTAATACTAAAAATTTTGATTTGTATCCCATATTCTCTAAAAACACTTGTCAAAGAATCATACATGGAAGGCCCATCATGAGGATGTAATATTTTACGAAAGCCTAATATTTCTTTTGTAATTTCATATTTGAATTTGTATAATGTGATGTCACATATGTAAAAGGTTCATTACTTTGATTAGTCCATAGATCTGAGGTCACATATACAATACCACTATGATTTTAAATTCTTCAATTACTAATTTTTTTCATTTAGGTAATGTTTAATTACATCATTACGAGAAGTAGTCCTAGGCATTCTATGATAGGCTGGTTGGACATACTTTTGCATGAAATGTACAAATCTAGGATCTTCTCCAAATGTCAGTGGAAGCCCCATACTGGCTATCATTCTAGTTAACCCTTCTCTTAGGAATTGTTGATTGTATATAAAGGGGGTCATTGAAGATGTACTCAATCTTATTTCGTTTTGACTTATTTGGGATTGTCTAGGATCTAATGCACCATGTTTTTTTGTACATTGTTCGGCATGTTTTTTAAGGTGACTTGTGCTACCACTAGCTTTGCAACTATATGTTTTTTTACAATACTTATATTATGCTAGATTTTCTACCTCTCCTCTTGTATTTTGTCTATTTATTATAGTGAAGTGATTCCATACTATAGATGTGTGTCTACTAGCCCTAGGTCTTTTGCCTATGGGATTGGGTTGGGGAAGGTTAGAGGGAGGGACACTAGAGGATGTGGGAATCTCGTCATCTTCAAAAGGATTAAATTCATTACATGCATCAATACCAAAGTCAAGGTTTTCTACATCTAGGTGATAAAGATCCATTTTTAATTTTAGAGGGAAAAAAAAAGGTAAAATAAAGAAAACAATAAAATTAAATATATAGAATTAAAATAAATGAATAAAATAACTAAATATAAATACCTCAACCTTATGAATAATGACCACTTATAGAGTTGATAGATATTTTTAGCACTTGTAGAGTTAGTAGATATCTTTACCACTTGAGAGAATTTCAATTTAGAGAAATGTGAAAAGAGAAAGTAGAGAGAAATGTAAATAATATAAGGATCCATTTTTAATTTTAGAGAAAAAAAAGGTAAAATAAAGAAAATAATAAAATTAAATATATAGAATCAAAATAAATGAATAAAATAACTAAATATAAATACCTCAACCTTATGAATAATGACCACTTATAGAGTTGGTAGATATTTTTAGCACTTGTAGAGTTAGTAGATATCTTTACCACTTGAGAGAATTTCAATTTAGAGAATTAGGAAAAGAGAAAGTAGAGAGAACTGTAAATAATATAAAGAGAGTGAATAGAGAATTGTGTGAGAAATAATTAAAATGAAGGGTATTTATAGAAAAGTATTGGTTAGTCATTTACTTATTTACCCCTAAAACTAGTCGTTATATAGTTGTTGAGAGGGGTATTATTGATATTTGACATAAAAATATTAATAGTAATTGATTTACTTATTTATCCTTTAAACTAGCTGTTATATAGTCGTTGGGAGGGGTAATATTGACATTTGACATGAAAAAAAGTAAAAATAGTTATTAATTTACTTTTTTACCCCTCAAACTAGTCGTTATATAGTTGTTGAGAGGGGTATTATAAACATTTGACATGTAATAAAAAGTAAAAAGTGAAATTTAAAAGGGCCAAATGGGCCGACACGGTGGGCTATTTCTTTAGACCTAGCACGACCCGCTCCTTTGGGTCGTGCCGACCTAGCCTACTATAGTGTTGGGTCATGTCGGCCCAGCCCGACCTTTTGGTGTGCCAGGTTACAAGCCAAAATGGGCGGCTCAGCCCAATAGACACCTCTAGCATAACACCTCTATGGGTCCCATGATCGTAGCAAAACAAAGACATTCATTTTATTTTCATCAAAGTAAGCGAGTGAAAAGTAACTTTATATGATGAATTGAATATAATGTCAAAATAGTTCAAAAAATAAATCAATATTTCATGTAAGTGATGTAGCAAATCAATTATTTTTTAATTTTTAAAAAATTTATCTTCACCATTTAATTATTAAAAAAAAATCATCAAATTATTGATAATTATGCATTTCCAAAAATAAAGTTAAAAAGGAAATAAATAAAATATTGAGTTCAAGTAGACATTCCCATATTTTAAATGAACTCATTTAATTTACAAAAAAAAAACACAAGCATAGAAATCCATTTAAAGTTTAAGTAAAAACAAGTTTTAAAATTTAATGAAAAATTATTTATAAGAAAATGAATATATATATATTAATTCTTTTCTAGAAACATGATACAAAAATTTTTCAAAAAAAATTTATTGAGATGCTTTGAATAATTTTAAATAAATAAATGCAAGTTGATTTAAATAAATTTAGTATAATTTTAATGTAATGTATACCACAAGCAGATTAACAAGTATACAAATTATTTTTAATTAAAAATTATCCAATTGCAAGACATTATTTTTCTTTTTCGGAGCGTCTTCATGTTTTCAAATAATTAAAAATTGGATATTTAATTTTAGAAAATATGAAAAAAAAATTATATAAAATATTCTTATTTAAATTTTTTTTTTATTTTTTAATATTCTTAACAAAATTTTAATTAAAATATATCCAATTTCAAGACATTAATTTTCTTTTTGGAGCATCTTCATCTTTTCAAATGATTAAAAATTGGATATTTAATTTTAGAAAATATGAAAAAAAAATTATATAAAATATTCTTATTTAAATTTTTTATTTTTATTTTTTAATATTCTTAACAAAATTTTAATTAAAATATATCCAATTTCAAGACATTAATTTTCTTTTTGGAGCGTCTTCATCTTTTCAAATGATTAAAAATTGGATATTTAATTTTAGAAAATATGAAAAAAAATTATATAATTAATTTTTTATTTTTATATTTTAACATTCTTTACAAAATTTTATTTCTATAGTTCTTTGGGGGCTTGCAACATATGTGAAAGTCTACAAGGCTATTAACCTTTGGAGAAAGAGTTAAGGAGAGGTTGAATCCCTTTTTTATCAATTGGTGTGTGTGTGTTAAAAGAAGCTTAGAAGGGGCAAAGCTTTTAAGATAATGGACTAATTAGTGACTCTCTTTTATACTTTATATGAACAAGAAGTTTGAAATTTTCAGGAATCTTTTTGAAAGGAGGGGCAACGCTTTTAAGATAATGGACTAGTCAATGATTCTTTTCTATACTTTATATGAACAAAAAACTTGAAATTTCCAAAAAGCTTCATGAAATTAGGGGCGACATTTTTAAAATAATGGGCTAACTAGTAAGTGATTCTTTTCTATACTTTATATGAACAAGAAGCTTAAAATTTTCAAGAAGCTTTATGAAATAGGGGCAACACTTTTAAAATAATGATCTAGTTAATGATTCTATTCTATATTTTATATGAACAAGAAACTTGAAATTTTCAGGAAGCTTCATAAAAGGAGGGACAACACTTTTAAGATAATGAGTCAGTTAATGATTTTATTCTATACTTTATATGAATAAGAATTTTAAAATTTCTAGGAAGCTTAATGAAATTAAGGATGGGCAAATTTTTTAAGATAATGGGCTACATAGAGTCAATGATTTTCTTCTATACTTTTGGTTTGTTCTCATTTGTTTTATAGTTTAGTATTGGATGGTAGTGGGATTGATTTGACAAAGTCAAGAGTCAATGATAATGTTTTTCTTCACATTATTTTGGATTTCACTTTGTTTTATATATGAAATCTCTTTATTTCAATGGTTTTTCCCTTGTTCTTATTTATTACCACTTGATGTTTTTCAAAGGAGATTAAGATCTTTAAAAACTATAAATTTTTTAAATCAAACACTTGTTAGAAAATAGTGGCTAAAGTGTAAGTTTATAGGACTATACATCTTAACATTTATGTCAAATTAAAATTATTTAATTAGAATTAGTTTTGTTAATAAGGAATATTTTATGAAAAAAAAAGAATTCTTACAAAAAAAATGTTGAAGTCAAAATGTTATGTAAATATAAAGAATTTTCATATTTAGGAAGATGAGTGAGATTTAAAGTAGAAACAATTTTTTTTTTTTTTTAAAAAAAAACAAGTGCATGTTGGAAAATGAACTGGTTTATAGAGTTTGTTCAAACCATTAAAATATGGTTATTATATACTTTTGAGATGAAAGATATAAGAGAAGCATTTTATATTTTTTAAGTAAAGACCCATAGAGATCGTTATAGCATACTAGTGGCTCTTTAACAAGAACACTATATTAAGAAAATCCTTAAATGATTTAATATGCAAGATTGAATCCCATTGACACTCCATTTGCAAGAGATGAAAACTTAAGCAAAGAAATGGGTCCAAAGACTCCAGAAGAAAAAAGGAAAATGAGTAATGTTCCCTAACATTGGAGTCTAATGTATGCTACGATGTGCACAAGATCAAACATCTATTATATGTTGTTGGGATGGTTAGTTGCCACCAAGAAAATCCTAGAATGATGCATTGGAAAGCAATAAAGAGAATTTTTAGCCATCTAAAAGACATTATGGACTATTCCCTTTATTATTAAGGCAAAGAATTGTATTTGGTGGGTTATTCAGATGTCAATTGGGCAGGTGGTCTAGATGAGTGCAAATCAACATCTTGATATATATTCTTACTTAACAATGGTGCTATCTCATGAAAAAGTAAGAAACAGACTAGTATAGCTTTGTCAACCATGGAAGCTGAATTTATTGTCTGTTCAATTACAGTACAGGAAGCTGTATGGTAGAGAAGAATTTTGCAAAGTTTTGGAATAGCCAAGGTTGTTTTTAAGCCAACAACAATATATAATGATAGTCAAGTTGCGTTCACTTATGTAAAGGACCCGAAATATCATGGAAAAACTAAGCATATAGATACCAAGAATAATTTTATAAGAGATATTATTAAACAAAAGGAGGTGATCTTGAAATATTTACCTACATGTGAGATGGCTGCTGATCCATTCACAAAATCCATTTCGAGAGACATGTTTTCTGTACATGTAAAGTCATTAGGACTATGTAGGTTATAATTTATGTTGATCATATGACATAGATCATTATTGATTGGATATAAGATACTTTGTACATGATCAAGTAAGATAAGTATTTGTTATTTATATCATTGAATATTTAAATGGTACTTATACAAATATACTCTTAAATGCATGTCGTTAAGTAGAGGTTGGCTCTCTCACATGAGCAACCACTCCAATCAATGATTTTATGAGTTGGGATGAGACATAGTATACTAATGATGATAAATGAGTGAAAAATATACAAAGACAATATGTCTTGCCTCGATTAAGTATCAAGATGAGGTCTATGATAAGTAATATCTTGACCAAATGTAATCGCCCACAATTACATTTACCTATTTTGACCAAACTTGAATTAGAAGCATAAAAAATTTGGAGCTATTAGTTAACGTCCATATGGTGGTAATTTGACATACACTCTCTAATTGAAGAGAAACCACCATAGCATGTATTTCATACTACATGTGTTTGCAAGTGACTAATAAGGAAAGTGAGTGATTAATCCCTGCATTCTTATTATGTGAGATCCTTAGGGCTTATTACAATTATAATAGCCTACTATTGTACTCAATATGTGAGATAACAAATTAATGCTACTACTTTGGTGTGTTTTCGATAGAAATAAAATAATTTATCCTTATGGAACATATTGGGCAAGTGGTTAATTTGAATATAAAATACATGAGCTTAAAAGAAAGATCTTTTTGAGTTACATTGATAAAGATGTATTCACAATCGGCCGGTTATGTTGCTTTTGTAGTTAATTTAATTGTGAATACACTTATAATGTTGTGTAGTATGTAGCTTTGAGGAATTTAAGTGTATACATTAAAATGTGACTAAATAAATCTGGCGTACAGCGAAACATGATTATAGTTGTTCAATCAAAATTTTGGGGTTAAGCTATTATGTATCCCTAACAGGTACATAACTTTATAAGCTCCCAAATTGTAGATGTGCTTGCATGGTCACATGACCCATTTGCCTATATGAATCACCTTTAAAAGTTACAAGAATGGACTTGGATGATTATTGATTGGGTTGTATCAACCCATCTTGTGCAAGTAATTATTTGATTTCAAGTCTAATTTTTATTTTCTCACTTTTTTTTCTCCCATGTTTTCCCTCAAATTTTGAACCAAACTAAAGAAAAAAGATGAGAAAACACTAATCAAAAGAACCGGTCAAGTGTTGTTTCACCAAAATGATATTGGACTCTCATCCTCACTTGGCCTACATTGCTTGTCATTAGGCCCATCAATGAGCTTGTGATTCAATAAGTGTTACAATTTGTACAACACATATTGTCCATATCCTTTGGCTATGGGATTGATTATAAGATACGGAAAAGAAAATTTACAGAGAGACTTAGCCATAAACCTATAAAAAAAAAAAACAAAAAAAAAAACAAAAAGGATTAGACCACTAAGTTATGCTGCCAATTTATTAAATATTATTATGAAATAACATATAAAACCATTAAATAAATATAAAAATTTATGAATAATTATATAATGGTAAGTACAAAAATAATATCAATTAATTATTATAACAATTTTTAAAATTTTAAAATAATAAATAGATAGATATTTAAATTGACAATTGAATATTAAATCGACAACTTTTCTGATTCAATAATTGGTCTAATTCTGGAAACATTGAATGTAACACTCCAAATCAAATTTTGGGATAAAATTGTAAATTAAAAAAAGAAATAAATTAGATAAATTAAAAGGGTAGAAAGGTCTTTTAAATAAAAGAAATACATGATCACAGATAGATTTATAAATAGACGTATAAATTAAAAATATTCAAATGAATAGATTTAAATAAAAATAAAAATAAAAAATAAAATAAATCATCATGTAAATAATAATAATAAAAGAATGACAAAATGATATGATGGGATAGAAGTTGTATTGCAGCCGTTTGCGAGAGAGAGAGAGAGATAAGAAAAAGGAGAATTGTGTTTTGGACCTAGTTGGGCTCAAAAATTAACATCTGGTCCATATATGTTACATAATTAAGCCCAAGACCCAAAAAAAGTCTGAAAATTGATAAGAAGGATATACAATGTTTAATTTGCCGAAAATGCCCTTTGCTGGCTATTAAAAAAAAAAAAAAAACAAAAAACCACGTTAGATTTTCATTTTCTTTTCCCCAAATTTTAGTCTGCATTAGGCGTTTTCACATTCCCCATTTTCTCCATCGTTTCTGCCCAAAGAATGCCCTAATCCTTTGTGCCAATCTTGTTATCTCTCGACCTCGTCTTTCCCGGTCATCTGATTTTAGGTGTAGACAGTGGCATTTTTCATCTCTGTCGATCCATTGCCCTCGACCATCACCACCGGATTTGGCCTCCGTGCCGAAGTAGTTGATAGTTGAGGTTAGTAGGTTCAATAATTTCATTTTATGCTTCATTTCGGCTATTTGGACCATTTGATTTCAGCCCAAATACATTGCCCTCTTGCGATTTTAGTTTGCCATATATTATTCCCTCATCAATCCCCATCGGTGGTGCCCTCTGTGTTGAGCATTGTTGGATATTTGAGGTTAGCTAGGACTTTCTGGAGTTGGCTTGCTGTTTGAATTGAGGAGAGAGCTTCTTTCACCATCAGGTAAAATAGTTTTTTTTTAAGCTTAAACCCCGTGACTGATGTTTTTTGGCTTAACATAAATTTTTTTATGGGTATTTTTTTTATTTAGCATTATGAGTATCAACTCTTTATTTTGTGTGGATGACTTGATCTCTTGATAGCCATCTTTCATTGTGGGTTATGGTGTTTCTAAGACATGGCTCAGAGTTTGAAATAGTGAGGATCTTCATGGGTTAATTGCAGCTGCATCTCATGGTATCAACATTTTTTATTTAGATAATTATGTTTGTGTTGAATTTACATGATTGATAGCCTTGACATGCAAAACCCACTTCTTTTTATTAACCTGGATGTCACCATGATTGACTTGTTTCTCTATCAATATGACAACCCGCGATTGGCATTAACGATAATGGTGATGATGAAGATGACATAAAAATATATTTTGATTTTGCCTGCATTTTACTTGGTTCATTGATGTTTGTTTGATTTACCATTGCATATTCATTTTAGAAGTTTGTTTTATATGTGCAAGTTGATTCTACTATATGATCAGTCAATGCAAATTGATTTTCCTTTTGCAGACATATTTTTCATCATTTGGTTCAAATTAAATCTTTTAGCATTATATTTACTTCCTTATGTGGCAGTCTAGTTCATTACGATAGTTCGTTTGTTAACTTTCTTCCATAAAACCCAAGTTCTGGTCACCCTATAGTCTGAGATATTGTGGGCTACTTAGTATGTGTAGATAGGCTATCATTTCCAATTTCTTGAAATCTCTAGGCAACATGAATATAAATGCCAAATAAAGAAATAGATCAGTTTAAAGCCAGTTCAATGACCATTAATTCTATTAAATCAGACCAGCAACTAGGGATTCAATACATAACAAATCAATTAAGGGATTTCTCATTGAAATCCAAAATGGTTTCCAACAATCATTCTAATTCCCAAACACCTCCTTCAAGGTTTACTATTCACTGATGCTAAATATCAAACGGAGGCAAGTCAATATTCTTTTCAGCATACAATTCAACCAGAATGAAATTCAGAGAAATTTGAAGCTGACTATTGAGCATGAGCCAAAACACTAACCACATAGCCATCATCTGTTCATTTATGAGTGTCAAAAGTAATTGTGATGTTCTTATTGGGATCCAAAGGGTCATAGCAATCTGTAAAAACAGAGAAAGAGTAAACCAACTTGTTAAAAAACATAATAAATGAAGTAACAAAAGGAAAAGTATCTGTATAAATGATGCTTGATAAACTGGACATGGCGATGATTACTACTCAAAAAGTGCTATTTGATAGCTTGTAATTAATCCTTTTAAACACTTTTGAGTAGTAGTTAGTGCCCTTTAACCCAATTAACATGTTAAGGCCCCTTGCAATCAATTCTAATCAAATTGTGTAAGTTTTGGTGTTTTTGTTAGTAATTTGATCACCAAAGCAATCCAAGATTGAGGAGAGTTATTTGGAATCCTTGGCAAAGCAATGGAAAGCTCAGAAGCATGAAGAATCAAAGCTTTGAAGTCCTTTGCCATAAGCAAATCCGGAATGCAAGGAGGGGAAGCAAAGAGAAACCAGCCATGAAGCATTCTTGATGACAGTCATGTCAGCCACTTTTGGAGCACTTTCCGAAGTCCAATTTATGCATGCTGTATTTCATTTTAAAGCTTAGTAAGTTAACAATCCAATGCTTCAAACGGTGTGCAATTCGGAGTTGAAATGAAGGAGTTACAGCCATTGGAAGCCGATCACTCCAAGCTGAAGGAAGAATTTTGCAAAGTGTTGCGAAATCACCCTTTTGTTGTGGAATGATTTCGCAGCCTTTTTGCACAGTGCTATGGAATTCCTCCTGAAGTTTCACGACGCGATGGAAGCCAAACACCACAAGATGAAAGCCAACTTCGCAGTGGTGCGAAATCAGCCATTTGCTGCGAAATGATTTCGCAGCCCTTTTTGTTCATCTGCGAAATTTCGCAGACCTCATTTTCACCTGCGAAATGGTCCTTAGTGCTTCCCGATATTTGTAACCGACATTTGGAGATATTTTTCTTCAGATTTTTGTTGTCTAAATCCTCAAATTCTCCTTGTAAGCCACCAATTATAGGATTCCTTAGCTTTTAAGTTAGGAAAAAGACTAAATATCCATGTAAAAGCTATTAATGTAATTTTCATATAAATAGAGCCCGAGGAGCCTGTTTTGAGGGGGATGAACCTTTTGTAAGAATTAGAAAGAAATAAAAATACAGAACTTGAGCTCTGCCTTACCTGATCAATTTGATTGTATTTTTCATTTACTTAGTTATGCACTCTCTGAGGAATTTTCCCCAGAGAATGAGTAACTAAACCTTTTAGTTCCTTAGAGTTAAGGTTGCCGGGAAAGGTTCCAAGTGCAAGAATCAGAAGCTTTGTGGTTTCAGCTATGAATGAAAAGAAAGTGTGTCCCGTGAATGGTTTCTATGTTTTTAGTTAACTTAAAACGCCTTGGAGTCACCTGGGCCAACACTTGGTAAGGCAAGTGATCTCTATCCATGGAGATGCACTAGTTTACCCCTTGCGAGCCTCTGAGAGGTGACTTGAAGGTAGGATTTTCTAGAATTGCCAACACTTGGTAAGCTTTTGGACTCTAAGGAGACATCCATTAGTTATCTCTTGCGAGCTTGTGAAAGGAAGTCCAAGGTTAAAGATCACCTTGAATGGTAAAGGCTAAGTGAGAGGCTCGAACCATTGCAAGTTGCATCAGTGAGAGAATTAAAGCTGAAATCCAATTGAGGGATGCATTTGTGCAGCACCTGTTAGAGAATTGACTTTATGTTAATTCTCTAATGCGAGGAATTGAACCAACTGACCGGAGCTATGCTATTGCATGAAGAACCTCCCCTGTGAACCTGAATCTCCAAGGAATGTTTTTCTTCTTAAGTAATTTCCATCACTTGCTATGTTGTTAATCTAAGTCCAAACCCTTTTCAACCAAAGTTTGTGTTTTATTTCTTAAGCTAACCTTGAAATGAAACAACACCAATTCACTTTGAATTGGTATCATTTTTTAGTTTGGAAACCCTTCCCAGTGAACGATCCTAGAGCCACTATGCTATAGTAGCTTTTTCTTTGCTACCCTAGTTCATGGTGTAATAGGTTATAAATTTTGTTGATTACTCCCTCAATCAAGGAGCATCAGCTGGACACAAATCAGTTGAGACACCAATTGGGCACGAATCAAATGGCGTCGTTGCCGGGGAAGGTGTCAAATTTATAGTGATACTATTTCAGTGTACTTGTGATTTTCATCACAAGTTAGGTAACGTTTCTTTCGCTTTATTAATTCTCATTTCTTTTTCGTTTTACTTACTCATAATCTAAATTTAGCTTAGTTTTATTTTGTTTTTGTAGCCCTGTTTTCTTTTGTTGTCCTTTATTTTCATTTTAGTTACAGATAGTTACTAGTTTTGTATGCCAAAGTGGATACGTGGCAGTGGAGGAAGGCTTGTTAAAAGTGATACACCTCATACTAAGGAATTGGAATTGAGCTTGAATATCATGGAAGCTACACCTGAAGATCAGCATAGTCACCAAGGTCGTCAAGACAATCTCAATGAATTTAGACCAATGAGGGACGACATGCATCCACCTCTTATGAGTGCACCGTCATGTATAGTGCCTCCTACAGAGCAGCTAGTGATCAGACCGTATATTGTTCCACTTCTACCAACTTTCCATGGAATGGAAAGTGAGAATCCCTATGCACATATCAAGGAATTTGAAGATGTTTGTAATACATTCCAAGAGGGAGGAGCTTCAATTGATTTGATGAGGCTTAAGTTATTTCCTTTTACTTTAAAGGATAAGGCCAAAATTTGGCTTAATTCTTTAAGGCCGAGGAGTATCCGTACTTGGACTGACTTACAAGCTGAATTCCTTAAGAAATTTTTTCCCACTCATAGAACAAATGGCTTGAAAAGGCAAATTTCAAACTTCTCAGCTAAAGAGAATGAGAAATTCTATGAGTGTTGGGAAAGATATATGGAAGCTATAAATGCTTGTCCTCACCATGGTTTTGATACTTGGCTATTGGTGAGCTATTTTTATGATGGGATGTCGTCCTCTATGAAGCAACTCCTGGAGACAATGTGTGGAGGAGATTTCATGAGCAAAAATCTGGAGGAAGCTATGGATTTCTTGAATTATGTAGCTGAAGTTTCAAGGGGATGGGATGAACCGATCAAAGGAGAAGTGGGAAAGATGAAGTCTCAACTGAATGCTTTCAATGCTAAGGCTGGGATGTATACCTTGAAAGAAGAGGATGATACAAAAGCAAAGTTTGCAGCTGTGACAAGAAGATTGGAGGAGCTGGAACTAAAAAAGATGCATGAAGTGCAAGCTGTTGCTGAAGCACCAGTGCAAGTGAGGCTTTGTCCTAATTGTCAATCCTATGACCACTTGGTGGAGGAATGCCCTACAATTTCAGCTGAAAGGGAAATGTTTGGAGATCAAGCAAATGTTGTTGGACAATTCAAGCCCAATAACAATGTGCCCTATGGAAATACTTACAACTCAAGTTGGAGGAATCATCCAAATTTTTCATGGAAGCCTAGAGCACCTCAGTACCAACAGCCAGATCAACCATCTCAACAATCTTCAAGTCTTGAACAAGCCATTTTTAATCTCAGCAAGGTAGTGGGAGATTTTGTTGGAGAACAAAAAGCCATCAATGCTCAACTTAATCAAAGAATTGACAGAGTAGAGAGTACTCTGAACAAAATGATGGATGGAATGCAAAATGATATAACCCAAAAGATAGATAATCTCCAATACTCAATATCAAGGCTCACAAATTTGAATACAGTGCAAGAAAAAGGAAGATTTCCTTCTCAACCCCACCAAAATCCCAAGGGTGTCCATGAAGTGGAAAGGCATGAGGGAGAATCATCACAGATGAAAGATGTCAAAGCCTTGATCACTCTAAGGAGTGGTAAGAAAATTGAGCAGCCACCACCTAAGCCAAATGTTGAACCAGAATAAGAGACAATGAAAGGGGAGGAAATGGAAGACAAAAAGGGAGAGATCGGTGAAAAGAAAGAGGACTATGATTCAACAATGAATGAAAATCCAGAGAAGGAACTTCTGAAGGAAGAAATGCTGAAGAAATCAACTTCTCCACCTTTTCCTCAAGCATTGCATGGGAAAAAGGGGATTAGAAATGTAGCTGAAATTCTTGAAGTATTGAGACAAGTTAAAGTCAATATCCCACTGTTGGATATGATTAAACAAGTTCCAACATATGCAAAATTCCTAAAGGACTTGTGTACTATCAAAAGAGGGTTGACTGTAAATAAGAAAGCCTTCTTGATTGAGCAAGTAAGTGCAATCTTACAATATAAGTCTCCTTTGAAGTACAAAGATCCGGGAAGTCCTACCATTTCAGTCATGATTGGAGGAAAGGTAGTGGAGAAAGCTTTATTGGATTTGGGAGCAAGTGTTAATTTGCTTCCATATACTGTCTACAAGCAATTGGGGCTTGGTGAGTTGAAGCCAACAACAATCACTCTATCTCTAGCAGATAGATCAGTAAAAATTCCCAGAGGAGTAATTGAGGATGTCTTAGTTCAAGTTGATTATTTCTACTATCCGGTGGATTTTATTGTTCTTGATACGAATCCTACTGTAAAAAAAGCTAATTTAGTTCCTATCATCCTGGGAAGGCCATTCCTTGCTACATCAAATGCAATCATCAACTGTAGGAATGGGCTCATGCAACTCACTTTTGGCAACATGACACTTGATCTCAACATTTTTTATATGTCTAAAAAGCAAATCACTCCGGAAGAAGAAGAGGGTCCAGAAGAGGTGTGTATTATTGACACTCTAGTAGAGAAGCACTGTAATCAGAATATGCAAGACAAACTGAATAAAAGTTTTACGGATTGTAAGGAAGGTTTGTCTGAACCCCCTAATGTGCTTGCTACTCTACAAAGTTGGAGGAGGATAGAAGAAATTCTACCTTTGTTCAATAAAGAAGAAGGAGCAGATGCTGAAAAAGAGATCCCAAAACTCAATTTGAAGCCTCTACCCGTGGAGCTGAAATATGCATACCTTAAAGAAAACAACCAATGTCCTATCGTAATATCTTCATATCTGACTAGTCATCAAGAGAAGTGTTTACTGGAAGTTCTCAAGAGGTGTAAAAAAGCAATAGGATGGCAAATATCTGATTTGAAAGGCATTAGTCCTTTAGTTTGCACGCATCATATATATATGGAGGAGGAAGCTAAGCCAATTTGTCAACTTCAAAGAAGATTGAATCCTCATTTACAAGAGGTTGTGCGAGCTGAGGTGCTGAAATTACTTCAAGCAGGTATTATTTACCCTATATCTGACAGCTCTTGGGTGAGTCCTACTCAAGTGGTACCAAAGAAGTCAGGGATTACTGTGGTTCAGAATGATGAAGGAGAAGAAATTACTACACGCCTCACTTCAGGGTGGAGGGTGTGTATTGATTATAGAAAATTGAATGCAGTAACCAGGAAATATCATTTTCCATTGCCATTTATCGATCAAGTGTTGGAAAGAGTCTCTGGCCATCCGTTCTACTGTTTTTTGGACGGGTATTCAGGGTATTTTCAAATTGAGATTGCTGTGGAAGATCAGGAAAATACCACTTTTACATGTCCATTTGGAACATATGCTTACAGAAGAATGCCTTTTGGTTTATGTAATGCACCTGCAACATTCCAAAGGTGTATGTTGAGTATCTTCAGTGATATGGTGGAGCGAATTATGGAGGTTTTCATGGATGACATCACCGTATATGGAGGTACATTTGAGGAATGCTTAGTCAATTTGGAAGCGGTTCTTCACAGATGCATTGAAAAAGACTTGGTGCTCAATTGGGAGAAATGCCATTTTATGGTACGTCAAGGAATTGTCCTTGGCCATATCATCTCCGAAAAAGGCATTGAAGTTGATAAAACAAAGGTGGAGCTTATTGTCAAACTACCATTCCCAACAACTGTAAAAGGAGTAAGGCAGTTCCTTGGCCATGCAGGCTTCTATAGGAGGTTTATCAAAGATTTTTCAAAGCTTTCAAAACCTATTTGTGAGCTGTTAGTTAAGGATGCTAAGTTTATATGGGATGAGAGATGTCACGATAGCTTTGATCAACTGAAGAAATTTTTAACAACAACTCCAATAGTGAGGGCCCCTAACTGGCAACTACCTTTTGAACTAATGTGTGATGCCAGTGACTTTGCTATAGGAGCTGTGCTTGGTCAAAGAGAAGATGGGAAGCCCTATGTGATTTACTATGCAAGCAAAACATTGAATGAAGCTCAAAGGAACTACACAACTACAGAGAAAGAATTGTTAGTTGTGGTATTTGCCTTGGACAAATTTCGTGCTTATTTGGTAGGGTCTTTCATCATTGTTTTCACTGACCATTCAGCCTTGAAGTATTTATTGACAAAGCAAGATGCAAAAGCAAGGTTGATAAGATGGATTCTTTTGTTACAAGAATTCGATCTCCAAATCAGAGATAAGAAAGGAGTGGAGAATGTGGTAGCTGACCACTTCTCAAGGTTAGCTATAGCACATAATTCTCATGCATTGCCTATTAATGATGACTTTCCTGAGGAATCACTTATGTTCCTTGTAAAAACTCCTTGGTATGCTCATATTGCTAATTATTTAGTTACTGGTGAAATTCCAAATGAGTGGAATGCACAGGACAGGAAGCATTTCTTTGCAAAAATTCATGCTTATTATTGGGAAGAGCCTTTCCTTTTTAAATATTGTGCAGATCAGATCATAAGGAAGTGTGTGCCTGAAGAAGAGCAACAAGGAATTCTAAACCATTGTCATGAGAATGCATACGGAGGCCACTTTGCCTCTCAGAAAACAGCTATGAAGGTGTTACAATCAGGGTTTACTTGGCCATCTCTTTTCAAAGATGCCCACATCATGTGTAGAAGTTGTGATAGATGCCAAAGGCTTGGCAAGCTGACAAAAAGAAATCAAATGCCCATGAACCCCATACTAATAGTTGAGCTATTTGATGTATAGGGCATTGACTTTATGGGACCTTTTCCAATGTCTTTTGGTAATTCTTACATCTTGGTGGGGGTGGATTATGTTTCTAAATGGGTTGAGGCAATCCCCTGTAAACAAAATGATCATAGAGTGGTTCTCAAGTTACTGAAAGAGAACATTTTTTCAAGATTTGGGGTGCCCAAAGCTATAATCAGTGATGGAGGTTCTCATTTTTGCAACAAGCCTTTTGAAAGTTTATTAGCCAAGTATGGAGTGAAGCATAAGGTAGCTACACCTTATCATCCACAGACTTCCGGGCAAGTTGAGCTAGCAAACAGGGAGATAAAGAACATATTGATGAAAGTGGTGAGTTCAAGCAGAAAAGATTGGTCTATTAAGCTTCATGATTCATTATGGGCGTATAGAACAGCTTATAAGACTATTCTTGGCATGTCCCCCTATCGTCTTGTCTATGGTAAAGCGTGTCATCTTCCTGTGGAAGTTGAATACAAAGCTTGGTGGGTAATCAAAAAGTTGAATATGGACTTGATCAGAGCAGGAGCAAAGAGGAGCTTAGACCTTAATGAGATGGAGGAATTGAGAAATGATGCTTATATCAATTCCAAAGTTGCAAAACAGAGGATGAAGAAATGGCATGATCAACTAATTTCTAACAAGGAATTTCAGAAAGGACAAAGAGTTCTACTCTATGACACAAGACTCCATATATTTCCTGGAAAGCTCAAGTCAAGGTGGATAGGTCCTTTCATTATCCATCAAGTACATATCAATGGGGTAGTGGAATTATTGAATTCCAATGGTAAGGACACCTTTAAAGTCAATGGATATCGTCTCAAGCCATTCATGGAGCCGTTCAAACCAGAAAAGGAGGAAATCAACCTCCTTGAGCCACAAAAAGCCTAAGCAAATAAGGGTTTGATGGACTTGGTTTCACCCAAGTCCAAAAATTTTGTAAATTTTGTAAATTTTAAAGTTTTATCCATACTTTTGATCTTAATTTTTGATCTTAAATTGTGTGTTTTTATGTAATTTCATCTTTTTGAATGATCTCAGGTGGGAGAAAATGCAAAGGAAGAAATCGGAGCGAAAACAAAGCAAAAACAGAGGAGAAAAAGAGTTCTACGAGATTTCGCAGCCAAAGAGGAATTCTCTGCGAAAACGGCCATTTGTTGCGAAATCAGTTCGCAACACTTTTGAATCCTTTGCGAAAGTTTTCGCAGCTGCGAATCCAAGAATGGCACACGAGTGCCACTCCGCAGCATAGGAGCCCTAATTTCGCAGCTACGAAGTGGGCTACGAAGCTCTAAGGCGTAAAAAGCCTCTATTTCGCAGCGATATCTCCATTTAGAAGGGTGTTTCGCAACTGCGAAACCGATTTTTGGCACACGAGTGCCATTCCGTGGTACAGTGACACCAATTTCGCAGCTGCGAAGTGAGCTGCGAAAGTGGTTTTCTCTTGCGAAACCCCCATTTTTGCTGCGGAATCGGCTTTCTTCTGCGAAACCCAAGATGACCTTTAATATTCCGTTATTTTTTATAAATACCGGTCATTTGAGCTGCGAAAGCATTTCAGAAAGGGGAAAAGTCGCAACAACCGTTCGTTCGCCTCCTCTCCAAAGCCCGACATTGCGTGCACCTCCGGTCATCCCTTTCGGTCGTCTTTTTCGGCCAAATTTCGTCAAATCGAAATGGCGCGAACCAGAGGAGCCAAGTCTTCCTCTCCTTCTGCCCGAAAGCGAACGCCACGTGAGGCGCCTGTTCAAGCTTCACCTTCTGAGCCTTCGAGGCCAGAAGCTGCTTCGCCTCTGGCCAAGCTCGCACCAGCGAAACGTCTGGCCAAGTTCGTAGTTCAGATGCCTCCGGCGAGGCGTTATCTCACTAGGTCAGGGGGCCGTCCCCTGCAAAAAAGAGCTAGAGTGGAAAGCTCAGAACCCATCGACCTAACAGGGCAATCCCCTATTCCATCTCCAGAGCCTTCTCCGGTGCCATCTCCGACACCGCCGGCGAAGCCTCAAGCAAGCCAGCCGCCACCTTCTGAGCCCCATATTCCGTCTGAAACAGCTCCTGAAGTGATAATCAGGCGTCCAATGCTCACTCAACCACCAATTGAAGGCAATTTGGATTGCCGAGCTCGGCCATTTCACTCTGAGCTGTGCTTTGACACAGCCGCCTTCCAATTGCGACCGGAGCTTGAAGGGTCATTCCAATTGCTGCGCAGATATCGCATGGAGGAGCTGCTGACCCCACGAGACTTCTTCTATCCTAGAGTAGCCATGGATTTTTATCAGTCCATGACTACTCAGCAGGTTAGAGATCCTACCTTAATCCATTTTACCATTGATGGTCGACATGGCATTCTAGGAGCTCGCCATATAGCAAAGGCCCTGTATATACCATACAAGCCAAGCCATTTTGATGATTACAGAGCATGGGCTAGTCCTTCTCAGTTGGAGATGGTGCATATCTTGTCCAGAGGAGCCTCTACAAATCCACATCTGTTGAGGGGGGAACTTCCTCCAAGGATGTTTCTCATTGATGCACTCTTGCGTCATAATATTTATCCACTCCAGCATTGGACCCAGATGAGAGGAGTTCTTTTGGAGGCTTTGTTCAGAATTTCTGAGGGATACTTTTTTGGCCCTCACCACTTAATCATGGTTGCCCTTCTCTACTTTGAAGAGAAGGTGCATAAGAAGAAGTTGCCAAGAGCTGATGCCATTTCACTTCTCTTTCCGCGACTGCTATGTCAGATTCTTGAGCATCTGGGGTACCCATCAGAGCCTCAGCTGGAGTGCAAGCGGATATGTCGAGAGGTGTTTACTTTCGACAAATGGAGCAATATGACATAGTATAGAATGGAGCAGCCAGAGCTTCCACAGCCAGCTCAGATTCCAGCTGCCAGGAGAGCATCTCCACGTCTTATACCTGAGGGTATACCTATTGCCTCTCCTACCATAGCCAGAGTCCCTCCAGCCTCCTCACAGCCCTCCACTTCAGCCGAGCCAAGGATGGCCATCCCTATTTCTGAGTATAGGGATTTATGCCAGGCATTGCAGACCTTGACAGCCTCTCAGAGCAGCCTTGCTCAGGAGATGGCAGCTATGCAAGCTCGCCAAGAGCAGATGATGACCACCCAAGCTCAGCACACTGCCATTTTGAGGCAGCTTCAGCATCATCTCGGTCTCCCATCAGCTGCTGAGCATCACACTCCAACCACTGTAGTGCCACATTCTCAGGCCACAGAGCCTCAGGCCCCTCCTGAGTCAACTGAAGAGGCAGAGCCATCTGCCTAAGTCCTCAGAGCCAGCATCATCCTCCTATCTGATCATATATATATCTATTATATATTTCCTTTATGTATTTTGTTTTAGTTAGTCATATATGAAATCCCCCACATTTTGATATCATATATGGGGATTGCTTGGATTACTTGTATTACTTCTTTTCCAACTGTACTCAAATGATTAAAGTAATACAAAGTCTAGTTTTTTTGTTAACTCTTAGCATTAATTTATTCTTATTTCCTTTGCTCACACCTTTTATTATTTTTGAAACATGTGGTTTCTCCAATCAGTATTCGAAATTGATATCACTCAGGAGGTACCACTTCCTTCCTTTAATTTCAATCACCCATATCACATTGAGGACAATGCTCAGCTTGGTTGGGGGGGAGAAATGAGGAAGGAAGTATGCTAAGTTGAAGGAAGTATGCTAAGTTATTTTGATAATTCAGTCTTGTCTAGTAAATTAGTTGTAGTTTTTTGCTTGTTACTATAATCTCCATGGATTATGAGGAAAAATTTTCAAATTAAAATAGGAGAAACTGAACTGTTGCTTTTCATCTAACTTAGAGTTTGGATTATGCTTGCTAAAGTGGTTCAATTGTTGAAGCTTCTATTGAAATCAAGTTTAGTCCTTCCACTTTAAGCTATTCACACACTGTGCACAATAGATTCCAATTATAAGATGAAAAATTATTTCCCCCTTGACTTAGAAAATTTTGGGACTTGGTACCTTTGACCTCATTTTAATGATGTTGAGACACCTTATGAAAGGCCAATGAGCCTTTGAAAAAAAAAGTAAGAAAGCAAAATGTTTGCTTGGCTTGAAACCCGAGCAAGGTCTGAAGGGTATATGGTGAAAACCTTTGAAACTTGGTGCCCTAAGCCTTCATTGGTTGGGAGTCACCGGCCTCAATGCTCATTACAAGGGTGGATAGGTGGAGTTAACATATGGTAGGCGCATGGGTATATGAAAAAGTCCGGGGTGAAATCCGAGGAGTTAATGGTTGAAAGATCCTTAAAGCTTGATGCCTTAAACCTTAATTGGTTGGGAGTCATCGATGGACCCCCGTTACATGGACAAAATAGAGAAGAATGCCCCTTAAGCCTTGTACCTTCTTGAAAAAAAAAAAAAAAAAGTGTGTTATCTGCCTATTGAATTTGGTCAGTTTGCTAAGTGTTGAAAAGAGATAGGTTGGGGGGAGAGATTAGTTTAGCATACTATATTCGGAGTCTATCATCTTACACTTAGATTTTTGTGGAAGAATAAAGTTTGGTTCTTTGGAAGTGAAAATGATTTTAAAACTTCAATTTGCATAATGCATTCCCTTGATCAATGGTATTTAGCAAAGTTTTTGATAGCTTCTATTGAAGTTTGAGTATAATTTCTTTAGTGTTCCATGTGAGAGTTTGTCAGTCATGCCACTTAAACATTTTTTTTTGAAGTGATAAGCATGATGTTGTAAATTATAGTATTGCTTATTTTTATTTTTCTCTCCTTCATTGCTAAGGGACTAGCAATATGTCAGTTGGGGGGAGTGATTCGTGCCTAATTGGTGTCTTAGCTGATTCGTGTCCAGCTGGTGCTCCTTGATTGAGGAAGTAATCAACAAAATTTATAACCTATTACACCATATACTAGGGTAGCAATGACAAAGCTACTATAGCATAGTGGCTCTAGGATCGTTCACTGGGATGGGTTTTCACTTCACAAATGATATTAATTCAAAGCTGAATTGGTGCCTTTTCATTTCAAGGTTAGCTTTAAAAGAAAACATAAAGATGTTTGAATGAAAAAGGAAAGGTTTTAAGCTAACCAAAAATAGTAACTGATTTTACTTACAAAGAAAAGTGTTTCTTGGAGTTTAGATCACTGGGCTCAGATTCATTGTACAAAAAGGAGAGTTCCGGTCACTTGTTTCTTTTCCTCGCATTAGAGAATTAACATATAGTTCCTTCTCCAACCGGTGTTGTACAGATGCTTCCCATTAATGGGTTCAAACACTAAATCCCTCTCACTGATGCACCTTGCAATGGCTCGTGCTTCTCACCTAGCATTTGCCATTCAAGGTGATCTTTAACCTTGGATTACCTGTCAAAAGCTCACAAGAGATAACTAATGGATGTCTCCTTGGAGTCCAAAAGCTTACCAAGTGTTGGCTATTCTAGAAAATCCTACCTTCAAGTCACCTCCCAGAGGCTCGCAAGAGGTAAACTAGTGCATCTCCATGGACGAAGATCACTTGCCTTACCAAGTGTTGGCCCAGGTGATTTAAAGGCGTTTTAAGTTAACTAAAAAGATAAAAACCATTAACGGGTCACACTTTCTCTTCATTAAACACTAAAACAACAAAACTTCCAATTTATGCATGTGGAAACTTACCCGGCTTTCCTCACTCCAAGAGACAAAGAGCCTAGCCTCTCATCCTCTGAGGAAAAATCCTCAAAGTTTGGTTGGCTATAAAGAAAAAGAAATGAGAAAACAAAAATATATATATGAAAAGCAGAGCAAGTTGTGGACCCCGCATTTCGGCTCATGCGTTTCCCACTCGAATGGCGAGCTCGATTTTAATTTGAAAAATGATTTTTATTGATTAAGAAAATGACTTGGAGTCGCCACTTATTTTTGTTTTATTTTTTTAAAAGGGTAAACAAAATAAGAAAGAAAAACCCTAAGTGTGACTCCTTGTTTCGGAAAAGGTAGTCTGTGAAAAACCGGATCGGGTTCGGGGGTCAGGTTACTTATCGAGAAGGTACGGTAGAGACCGTAGCACCCCTCTAAGTCCCCAAAGTCGGGTCTCTACTAATAAAATGAAGCAATCATGGCAATCGATGAGGAAATCAATGAATATCCTGGATGATCATGCACATACGAGAATCGGAACATGTATAATGAAGTATCAGAATGAGAGTGATGCATACCTGGGCCACGAACGAGCAATGCGCTATCATAAGAATGAGGTCAGTGTATAATAATGAGCACAAAATATATCACATGCGTCACCAAATAGAAATTAAAACTGTTTAAGGGAAAACTGGATTTTTGAAATTTGTTTGAAAATTGGAGTTTTAGAGATTATTTAAAAATTGGATTTTTAGAAGAATGAGAATTTTAAAAATTAAATTTGAAAGGAATTGGAATTTCAGAGAACTAAATTTGGGAATCGGAATTTTGAAGAATTATTTAAATACGGAATTTTAATAAACAAAAAAGTGAATAAATAAATGAGTGAAATAATAATGATAATGAAATACTAAAGATTAGGTAAATAATTACGAAAGATGGAATTTTAGAGATTTGGAGATGTGAATTTAGAGATTGAAAACTTAAGAATTTATTTAGAGATGAGATCTTTGGTATATGAATAACTAAATAAGTAAGTGGGCGGGATAACATTAATAACGAGAATAATCATTAAACGGCAATATATGGACGGTGGAGTTTTTGAGATTGGGAATTAGATTTGGAAGTCGGATTCTGATGAATTAAATTTTAACAATTAGAATAAACAGATAATATGGAATAATAATGCTAATTAACGGAAACAATATTTTAAACGAATAGAAAAGGAGCAATGGAATTTTAAAATTGAAAATTAAGTTAGGACGTTGAATTTTTGAAGAGTTGGACCTTAAATGAATGAAAGGATAGGGGATAAGAATTCTAGTTAACGAAAATAACATTCAGGCAAATAATAGAATTTCTAAGGTTGAAAGTTAAATTGAGATTTTTGAAAGATTGGACTTTAAATAACTAAATAAATACGGGGTTGTAATTCTAAGTGATGAAAATAAGATTTAAATGAATTGTAGAATTTTTAGGACTGAAAATTTGAATTAAAATATGGAATGTTCGAAGGATTAAACTTTAAATAACTAGATAAATACGGGATTAAAGTTCTAATTGATGAAAATAAGATTTAAATGAATATTTGAAGAATTAAATTAAGACATGGGATTTTTTTTATGGATTAGACTTTGAAATAACTAATAAATACGGGATAATGATTCGGTTTATGTAAATAAGATTTAAACAAGTATTTGAAGAATTAAATTAAAACTTGGGAATTTTGAAGGATTAGACTAGATAGATTGAGATTTTTAAGAGAAATAAATAGACAAGTATGGAATAATGCTGCTAATTAATCAAAACGGTATTGGAATGGATGAAAGTGAATAGTGAGATCTGTGAGATTAAAAATTAAATTTGAAATATTGAGATTTTTAAAAGAAACAAATAGATGAATATAGAATAATGTTACTAATTAATCAAAACGATGTTTGGATGGATGAAAGTGAATAGTAAGATTTGTGAGATTAAAAATTAAATTTTGAAAAATTGAGTTTAAATTATTGGAATTTATTATTATTATTATTTATTATTTAAAAAAATGAATAAGTAAATACGAAATAATAGTAATAATATGCAAGGTCTAAAATTAAATTCGGAAATGTAGGATTTTCGGAAAATTAAATTTAAAAATTTGGATTCTTGGAGAATTAAAGTTAAAATTAGAATCTTAAAAAAAGTTATTTTGAGGATAGAACTTTGAAGGATTAAATTTAAAGATTGAGTTTCAAGAATTTGAAGTGAATAAGAAAAATAAATAAATAAAACATGAATAAGTGAATAAATTTAGAGCTTCAAAATCTTAGGGGATTTTTAAGGATAGTTTGGGAATATGCAAGACAATCAGGGGGAGTTTTTTTTAAAAAAAAAAGAAAAAGGAAATATTTTAAAATGCATAGTTCCTTCACGTGTCAATAAACCCATTTCTCTTTTCTTTTATCAACCAGTCCATGCATTGTTGTAGCCCATTTTATGCCTCTTATCCATTTCTACCCTTTGCCTCACGCACGTGGTCTTCTCTGCCCTACTCTCATCTGGCAGAGATGGAGATGGGGTCGCATCCAGCCGTGCTAGAGTCTCTAAGCGCCTGGGCCTTCATGATCCTCTCCATGTTAGCAGTCCACCCATACTCTCCTGTCATCAAACAGCAAGGAGAATCCACCACTCGGTCAGATACAACCACCTTCTCTGCCCTCTTTGGTTGCTGAGACCAGCTTCTTTCCCTCAAATTCCTTCAGCTGACCAATAGCATTCACCATGTCGGATCTATGTCAATAACAAGAACACCCGAGGCATGAGGTTTGATGAGAGAGAACACGAAGGAGGGTAGTGGGGGAATGGATATTTGATGTGGTGAAGAAAGGAAAAAGGTGATGGAAAAGAAAGTGAGGGGAAGTGGATTCGGTGTAGAAAGAGAGAGAAAGTGTGGTGGATGAAAAGTGAGATGGGTATCAATGGAATTGATAACACATATGGGTATAGAGAACGGGTATTCACGAGGGCATCATGGGAGATGGCCATGCATGTGGGGCTGAATTTAGGGACGTGGAGGGTTTGCATGGATGCATGTAGGATGGATATGGAAACAAATGGGTGAGAAAGGCATGAGTTGGAGATGGTGGGTATGGAGGGTAGTAATGAGCAGGTTAGTGAGAGAAACAGGTATTGGTGGTGGGTATGATGATGGGTTTTGATAGGTATGAAAGAATGGCTTTGGAAGGGTGGCCGGGTTTGCATGGTTCTCATGCACATGGATGGGTGAATTTGGATCTTTGATGAAGACTTTGGATGGATTTTGGAGGTTATGCAGGGTGTAGGAAATGAACAGAGGGTGGCGGGTATGAACGGGTTTAGTCATGCATGAGGTTATGGGTATGACGGTATGGGGTTGAATAGGGATGGAATCATGTGTGCACAAGATGAACATGAGCGCGGAATGAACGTGATGCAGCCACGCATGGCCATGCATGGTCATGCAAGGATGATATATAATGGGTTTGGTGTAGTGATGGATATACGGTATATATGATGAAAAGAATGGGTTAAAGGTGGTGGATATACTGTATATATGATGAAAAGAATGGGTTAAAGGTGGTGGCCAAATGTGGGAAGGGGTAGTGGCAATGACATGAGAGAGGTTTACAAGCAAGTTGGGAAGATATTGGGATCGGTAATTTTTGGCAAAGCTCTTTCCCATTTCCACAGTCCTTCCATTGTTGAAATTCCGTTCAAATGCTCCCTCCCTGAATTGACTCATTAAAAACAGTTGAAGCTCTCATAGATAACTTAGCAACCCTCCAGGAAGATTTATTGCCATATAGTAACAGATTGATGAGACTCAAAGATCTCCTGAAGATACTCTCACATTCCCTTCATTTGGCCTTCCCGGTGCAAAGTCAGATGTTCTTAGGATGTACTCCTGAATAATTTCCACAAAAACTCCAAGGTCCACAATACCAGATTGTCAGGAGAGTGAAATGCTTCAACAATAAGATCATTAAATCTGGGGTAACTTGTGCTAAATCTGGGATGAAATGATCTCTTCTCGGAGATGATAGGCTACATTACCTCAATAATAACAACACCCCTTTAGCAAAATAACCCTGACCCTGATGACACCTTCCCATTACAGCTTCGTACCCAAGAAAGCCCATATACCAAGAACAGAGAGAAAATAGCAAGAAAACAGAGCAATGAGAGAAGAGAAATAGGATGAAGTATTAAGGACCATACTTCATTTCCTAGTTGGTGGGCTTGTAAATAAGTGGCTTAAGGGTAGCAAATAGGTTCAAACGAGGAAACATCAATTAATATCTTCACATAGAGCAAAATGAGACAAAACTCTCCCAGGTTAAAACCAATACTAGGAGGGATAATGAATGAAACGATCAGTTAGCATGTGAAGAAACCAGAAAGTGATGCTACTGAGATATAACTCCTGTTATTCCTAAACAAGCATAAAAGCGAAACCCGAACAACTAGAGGAGAAAGAGAAAACAGTAGTGATAAGAAATAAAGCAAAAGATACATGGTGAGCTTACCTGAATGCTCCCTCCAGCAAAAATAGTTGGATCTCACAAAACCCCCGCCTCTGTTTAGCCTCCTCCCCCAGAAAAGAAAAAAAACCCCGTTCGCTTGAAGCCAAAAACCTCCTTTTATCCCCTCCTGTTTCTATCTTCCACAGCAAGCCATTACCTGCCTCCTCCTGTTCCTCGCATCAGCAGCACGTCGTCTGCCAACCACCAGCATGGCCGCCCATGTTTATGCAGCTGATTTTCCGGGTGTGGAGAAAAGAGGGACCCCCCCCCCCCCCCCCACTTATCTCCAATGTGCTGCCAGCTCCTCTAATGCTATATTAAAAACTAAGATCTCCCAAATGGGGGTCTACACAAGTGCTCTGTATTTTACTTCCTTGCAAATTTGTACAAAGGATCTGTCCTCACCACCCCCTCCGAGAATCCCCCTGAGAGTTTATATAGGAAGGTAATTTACCCTTCCTTGGATACTTCCTAGCTAAGAAATTACATGAGTGGCTGAATACAAGGAGAAAATGGAAATTTAGACACAAAAATATCAGAAGAAAAGATCTAAAAGAGTCGGTGCACAACTATCGGGAAGCTTCAGGACCGTTGCACTGTGCAAAATGAGGTCTGCGAGATTTCGCAGGTGCACAAGAAGGGCTGCGAAATTACTCCGCAGCAACCAGCTGATTTCGCACCGTTGCGAAGTTGGCTTTCATCTTGTGGTGTTTGGCTTCCATCGCGTCATGAAACTTCAGGGGAAATCCATAACACTGTGCAAAAAGGCTGCGAAATATCTCGCAACAAAAGGGTGATTTCGCAGCACTTTGCAAAATCTTCCTTCAGCTTGGAGTGATTGGCTTCCAATGGCTATAACTCCTTCATTTCAACTCCGAATTGCACACCGTTTGAAGCATTGGATTGTTGACTTCCTGATATTTAAAATGACATATAGAATGTAGAAAATGGACTTCGGGAAGTGCTCCAAAAGTGCGAAGGAAGACTGCAGCTGCTGTCCTCTGTTTTCTTCACTCTGTTTTCCTTTTTGCTTCTCTCCTTGCATCCCGGATTTGCTTATGGCAAAGGACTTCAAAGCTTTGGTTCTTCATGTTTCTGAGCTCTTCATTGCTTTGCCAAGGATTCCAATTAACTCTCCTCAATCTTGGATTGCTTTGGTGATCAAATTACTAACAAAATCACCAAAACTTACACAATTTGATTAGAATTGATTGCAAGGGTCCTTAACATGTTAATTGGGTTAAAAGGCAATAACTACTACTCAAAAGTGTTTAAAAGAGTTAATTACAAGCTATGAAATAGCACTTTTTGAGTAGTAATCAGGGAGGCGACTAATAATAATGTCAACTTCAAAGCAAAAGCCCACATGGGAGAAAAGAACAACCCCATTTTTTATAATATGGATAATTGTTTGTTCTATAATATGAAATTTGTGCTATGTTTGAATAGGTTGATGGACACAACTAATAGGATATATTGTTAAATTTTTGTGGGAGGCAAACTTGTCCAAAAAAATGATGGGCAATGGGAATATGTGGGTGGAAGAAGCAAAGGTATTCACATATATAAAGGAATGCCATTTGAAGAATTCACCAAAAAAATCTTTGAGAAATTCGACATCTCCCTTGATATGATGAAGATACACTACACCCTTAAGTTCAACCCCAGAGTCATCCAAGATTTATAAGATAAGGATGACTTGGATAATGTGGTTTCCCACTGTGATGACTTTGTAAATGTATGCCTAGTAGACTTACCCTGTGTGGAAATCATTGAAGCAAATATATCGAATACACAGTTGGCATTTGGGTAATGGACTTTAACATGAATGTTTATTTAAAATATTGTGAATATCAATTTTACGAATGACGTAGTCTAATTTTGTTAATGTATGTCAATGTAGAGACCAACCTACCACGTTTCCTTCCTCTAATGCATCATGTGATGCAATTCCTAATACTATGATGCTATCAAGAGGTTTTGCATCGCGTTGTGCAGATAGTGAGTACACCCCTTTGGAATCGAATCATTTTTGTGAGGCAATATTAGGGTCGGGACATACTTTTAAAAATGTTGAGGAGTTTTAGAATGCAATTTACCAGATGTCATTAGGTGGAACGTTTGAATACAAGTACAAGAAAAATTCACCTACGGATATGTCTATGAAGTGTTCGGTTGAGGGTTGTCCTTGGAAGATAACAGCTCACGCTGTAGAGGGAAATGTAATCTTGCGAGTTCATACTTACCAAGTAAATCATAATCATATAGCTTGGGATAAGTGTTCATCTAAGGTCAAGGTTTATTCAAAGAGAAGCACAGTTGTTGTTGAAGATGTGTTTAGAACCACTACAGAATATCTTCCCCATCAAATTTGTAAGGATTTTGAACGTGATCATGGAGTTCAATTGACATATAACCAAGCATGGCACCTTAAAGAGAAGGCAAAAGAGCACATATATGGAGCTCCATGTGAGTCCTACATATTTGTGCCTTGGTTATGCCATAGGCTAAGGGAAATTAACCCCGACACTATTGCAGAGTACACTTCCCATCAAGGTCACTTCATGCAATTGTTCATTGCCCATGCATTTTCAATTCAAGGGTTCATCATGGGGTGTCGACCGATATTAGCTATTGATCCTTGCCACCTAAGCAGTCCATATAAGAGAGCTCTTTTGTCTGCCATTTCATATGATGCAGACGATGGAATGTTCCCTCTAGCCCTTGGTGTGGTGAGTTCAGAAAATTATGAGAACTGGAACTAGTTTTTGGAGAAATTAAAGGAGGTCTTAGATGGTAAAGAAGTTTCTATTATATCAGATAGACATCAGGGAATCTTGCGTACTGTTTCCGAGTTGTTCGAGACAGGAAATCATGCATATTGTTATCGACATGTGAAGGAAAACTTTTCTAACTTCTTGAATAAGCAAAACAATATAGGAAAGAAAGGGAAAGAAGATGTTTTGTTACTTTTGGACAACATTGCGTATGCTAGGTTGGATATAGACTACAACGAGGCAGTTGAAAAACTTGTGCCCTTTAATGACAACCTAGCAAACAATTTATACGTTATTGTTAATGCACATGGATAAGCTTGTAGCTATGTGGGACACCCGTATTCTTGGTACACAAAAGTGGAAGAGTGTGGTTAGACCGAAAACTGAAGAGAAGCTAATGTCAAATATCATGAGGTCTGATCCGATTAGTGTGCTGCCCTGTTTGGGGGGGACGTTTAAGGTGTTTACTGAGGAGGTTTATTTGGTTGTTGATATGTGATTACTACCAAAAAGTGCTATTTTGTAGACCTAATTATAATGGTTTTAAGCACCTTTGTGTAGTAATCATATTCATTTAACCCAATTAATTCATTAAGGTCCTTAGTAATTGGTTTTAACCATTTTGTGGCAAGTTTACATGTTTTTATCAGCTTATGAATCAATTCAAGCATGCCAAATGATGGAGGAGCTACTTGGACAAGTTAAAGCAAGGATTTTGGACGTTTACAGGCTTGAATTTCAAGTGGAAACACGAGCACAAGCAAAGAGAAGCGAAGAGGAAACAGAGTGAAGAAAACTGAGGACAGCAGCTGCAGTCTTCTTTCGCACTTTTGGAGCACTTCCTGAAGTCCATTTTCTACATGCTATATATCATTTCAAATCTCAGGAAGTCAAGAATCTAACGCTTCAAATCTTGTACGATTTGGAGCTGAAATGAGGAAGATATGGCCTTCGGAAGACAACTGCATCAAACCTTGCGAAAATTTCGCAAGGTGAATTTCTCCTTGCGAAATTTCGCAAGGGGATTTTCCTCATGGTGCGAAATTTTGCCATTTCGCACCATGAAGAACCACCTTGCGAAATTTCGCAAGGAGGATTTAGGCACCTTGCGAAAATGCCTTTGAAATCCTCTGTTTCTCCACGCACGCACCACCGACTTCCCAGATATTTTTAGCTTGATATTTTCTCGTGTAAATTCCTTTTGTAACCTTGTAATCAACCAATGAAAAGGTTGCTTTTGTAATAGCTCTTGTAATTTAGCTTGTTATTGTCTTTAAATAGAGATGAAGAGCCTCAGACAAAGAAATCTTGTAACCTGTAACTTTAGAAGTTATAAGAGCACTTTTGTTTAGAAGCTTCTTTTCTCTTTTCTTTCTCATTTTCTTAGTAGCCAAACATCCTTGGAGGATGAAATCCCCAAGGATGAGAGGCTAAAAACCTTTAAGTTTCTCAAAGTATGGATGTTATGTGATGGCTTGGATGTAATCCCATGGAAATTTCTCGCACCTGGAAGGTAAGGTAGTCATTTTTCATTAATGGTTCATTAATGCAAAGTTTGGTTTTTATTTCCTTTGGACAACTTCCAACGGCCAATACTTGATAAGCTTTTGGATTTCTATCCATTAGTTATCTCCTACGAGCTATTGGAAGGTGAGGTTTTCAATTCCAAGTTTTGCATTAATCCGTTAGAACCAATTTCAATGGCCATTGAAAGGTGAGTTTATCACCTGGAATGACTTTGAGTTGCCAATATTTGGTAAGCTTTTGGCTTTAGACCATTAGTTATCTCTTACGAGCCATTCAAAGGAAGTCTAAGGTGAATAACCATTGATGAAATTCACTACCATCTGTTTTGTCATTTTAAAGGATTAAAACTTGATTTGCTAAATCCATACCGATTCGGGAAGCAAGCATCACCATAGTTGCAGCCCCAACGCGAGGAGCCTATCCTGAGATTTCCAATTTGCATAAGAGCCAGAGCATAGCTATCCTATCTTTGAGAAACTTGTTTTTACACCCTTTCATTTTAGTCTTTAATGTTAGCTTAAATTAGTTTAAATCTCTCTAAAGCATTTTCATCTTCTTTTAAAGCTAACATCCCTAAGAAAATCACCTATTTTCCTAATTTGAATATCACTTGTGTTTGCGAAAACCCTTCCTAGTGAACGATCCTAGAACCACTATGCTATAGTAGCTTGGCTACTTTAGTAATAGTATTTAAGGTATAAATTTTGTTGATACACCTTTAAAGCTAAGCTACCATGAGTCGCATCAATATGCATCAACGTATGTGTACTTGCATGACATGGCAAATGTCCAGCTTGCCATGTTCACACGTATGTGTTGTTTTCCGTACACCGAGACACGACGTGTATGAGTACATTAACCCATGTTTTCATGTCTCCACGCAACATTTGATTTACTCGGGTCAGTTTCAACCATTACCAACACATAATAAGTCGAAAGTTTGTGAGGATGGGAGTTTGCAAGATGGCGCGGGTAACTTATTTCCTGCTCTCCAACCCCCTCATGTCAGAAGTTCTCCAGGAAGACCCTGACAAAGATGCATTGAGTCACAGTTTAGTCATAAGAAAGCAATTCATTGCTCTCGATGCAATGGCATAGGTCACAACCACTCTAAATGTAATAATCCGTTGCCATGACATGTGTCTTTTTGTGCTTGTAAGGTTTTCATATTTTTTACCATCCCATACATTCTATTGTATGGTATATGGTAGGGGGTTTATGATTTTCGTACTTATGTGTTGGCCTTGTTATAGGCACGATGCACTATTTTGTTATTTTCATGATTTAGAGTTGCTTTGATTAACCAAATTAATTGAAAGTGCAATTTGAATGTGGTTTCTTTTCACTTGTTATTTAATTCCATCAGTGTGTCTATATTGTGAAGCATTTCTTGTTTGGAACCTAAATGAGGATGACAGTTTGTTATTAATTTATTCACTTATTGGGGTTGACAATTTGTGTTTTTTTTTTTCAAGAAAGGGAGAGTTGCCCTTTGTTTGGAGCCTAAATTGCCATATTGTTATTTAATTAATTTATTTTTACCTTATAAATCTGAATATGGTATACCATTACCAAATTTATCCAACCGATTAATTGTACGAATAGTCAAATGACCTTTCCCTTTATTATTAGTTTTTCCAGGTGAACGATAACTATTATAGCACACATTTGAAGTTACTGGTTGTTCCAAGGTTGAAGCTTACAACAATAATTTCATTCTTCAATGGCCACTGTGGAGGTAATGCATTCTTTCATGTTTTTTAATTTTCATCACTTATTTCGGGAACTTGATATTTTAACTACTTAAGACACTTACTTGCTTTGGGTGTTAAAGATTGATTATTACATAAACATCCACTAGTAAATTATTCATCCACATTAATTTTTTTGTTAGTTCATTCAATTGTACTGCTTTTTTGAGCACTTTTATGTATTCATATTGATTTTCTAATTTTTTTTGTTGATTACTAAAATTCATGTCTAAGCTACTAATGATCTCCAACAATTTTAATGCAAGCCACCAGATTGTTCACACGCTGTTCATCTTCAAGATTCCTCAAACTATGCAACAGGTTACTAGATGAGAAATTGGAAGTGGTTTGAGACCTTTAGTTTGGAGGTCTTCTAAATTTAAATTGTAAGGAGATACAACATAATATATGTCTATGGCTGATCGACCATTTTAACGTTGGCTTCAGATGCATAGACATATCATCCAACTAAAGCTATGATCTAACAGCCACTGATGTGGGCCTTGTCTTTGGCCTCCCGACAACCGGATGATTTCTACAAATTGCAACAACCCCATTTGATTTTCCGTTCGGTACACTCAACACATGTGAGGAGAGACTCCTCAACTTACCTATCGGGGAGGAGTTTCGTAAATGCTTCCTTTACTACGCATGTGCGACGATATTGGCGCCCACCTCAAGGATTGATGGATGCCGAAACTTGTGGCATACCATCCATTAAGATGGTTTCAGAAACGATGTTAGTTGGGACCAATTTGTTGTTGACCAGCTTGTTGAGGGTATAAGATGATTTAAGCAATGAAACAGTGTCTGGGTACATGGTTGCATCATTTTTCTCCAGGTATTGCCCTTCTTTTACATTCATTACTGGGTCACTTTGTAATTGTTAACATCAGTAGCAACAAGTAACGATTGCAGATATGTTTATTTCCATGGTGTAACTCCATTAGGTCATTAAATTCAAGATTCCTTCCGTTCATGTTCCCATGATAGTGCCCCTCCTCTCAGCATGGTCAGATGAATAGATAAAGCAGCGATTAGTTGCTGAGATCAGTGAGTTTGGTAGTTTTGGACATGGCGAGGTATCATTTAGTCTATATGCATGCAGATATGTAATTTGATGACATGCAAATTAAATACCTTAAAGGTTTATGTGTTCTTAACAAGCGTCGTGTTCTCAATTATAGGGGTTTGATGATTCATCACCACCACGTACACATGTGGAGGCTGAGAATAGGCTGACAAGTAGTCATGTACGTATATTGTTTGTTAGTTTACAAGTTCAATCCATCTAAATGGCATTATAACTAGGTTTACTTATTGGAATATTGTAAATCACTAAATCTAAATATTTTTTTGAATAGTTTTACACTAAATTGTCTTCTGGCAATTCGTTAACATGTCACAAGAAATATTGGAGCAGTACTATGCAGTAGAACATGCAATAAAAACATATCAAAAGGGCATTTAGTAGCAGCTTGGCATCATGCGTGGTCTGATGCATAGATTGGATGCCCAAATAGAAAGAAGTGTACCTTCGCCTGTTGCTGGTCACTCAGGCTATGCAGTCGATGACTTTCCTATGCCCGAACAGCATGCACACTATGCCAGAGATGACATGGCATGCCATGGCACAGAAGAAGCACCAGACACTCCAATTCGACATCCGACACTTATTGGTAACATTCATTACTGCATCAGTGCGTACAAAATAACTAATATTATATTATCCTTCATTAAACTAATTTGTTGTTACTCCAAACTAACAAATGATGAAGAAGTAGTCATCTATGATCATTTTCCTTTGCATTCTATGATTGTGGCTCCATCCGATAGGAGTGGGAGGCAACGGCGAGTGCATTGGATGGCTCCCAATCTATTGTCACCATTCATAGCGCAGCCACAAACCCGACAGTCTGCCATAAAGATGGACCTGAAACAAGCAACTGCAATTGTATTTGATGGGGACTTTGACCTGAAGTATGTTAAAGCATATAATACTCCAATTTCAAATGTATGAACCTATAAAAATTGGTATTACCCTAACATATATGGTTTTGGTGACAACGAGGAACTGGTGGCAATGCATGACATGAGTTTAAGCAGAGACAACCTCGCCTCTTTCCAAGGAGACAGCTGGATTGGCAATGATGTTAATATATCAATTTTTCCATGAGTTTAGATTATTTTAAGTTTAATATTCATCTAATATCTTGTCATTAGTCAATCTGAATATTGCTTACATATTAATCATTTCTTGTCTTAGGTCATGGATGCATATTGTAGGATGTTTCTCTTCGAAGATATATCAAGGACCAAACTATTTCTTTCGCCATAGATAGCTGTAATGAAGGAATTTTATGGACATTGCATTGGATTGATTAGTTGTTATAACATGTCCACAAGTTTGGATAAATTTTAAAGCTTTAACTGTTTTCATATGATATGCAGGAAATGGTCATGCGTTACAACACCAAACGTTTGACGCAAGATGTAGTAATAGCCCGTTTTGAGCCATATTTGTATCCCTTAGATGTTTCCTATCAGAATGTTAATGAGATGAACTGAAATGCATTGTTTTATGTTTGTACAATTATAATCTCCTTAACCCAATATATGTTGTAATCCATTGTAAGTGGCATAATGCAGGTCTACTTACCAGTGCTTGTCAAGAACCATTGGATGCTTTATTTGTATGACTTGCAGAACAAGAGAATCCAGCTCTTGGATTCTCAACCTGGAAGGAAAAGGAGCTGTATGAGTGGAATACAACAAAATTTGGTAAAGTAGCTTGTAGTTCCGTAATCTTTGTTGCATTGTAAATAAGATGGGAAATTTGAATCTACTTTGTTTGCTTGTTTAAGACAAAGGTTGTTCTATGGCTTGTTGCCTACAAGAAAGAAATGGTTGATATAGACTTCAAGATGTTCCGTTTTTCATGCCAAACGTACCATGCTAGCCAAATGAGTGAGTGTTTACATTGCAGTCCAAAATTAGGTTTAAATTGATTGTAACGCATTTTAAGTATATTATAATTGCCATGTCACGCATAATGAATAATTTGTCGTAATTTTGTGTGTTAGCAATGACTGCGGAGTATTTATTATGAAATTCATAGACAACTGGTCAAATAGGGAACTATCCAAATCCATTGATGTGGTATGTACATACACGATATTATTATAACATCATTTATATAAAAGTAGCATACCATGGCCAAATTATTTAACATTTGCTTATATGTCTTTTAAACTTGAATGAATGAGGGCAAGATTAAGAAGTATAGATTGAAGATAATGGGGAGATTGTCGCTTTCATCACATAATGCACATCAACATCGATTTATGACGGATTGAGAGAGACTGTTAAATTGGATGTGACGAGGATATTTTGATATGATTCTACATTATTTGAGAAAACATAACTCATTTCAATGTATGCATATGTTCATTGGTAGTAGTTGAGTAGAATACATAGATATATTATAAGTTAAAACCAATTTCAAGTATAACTAACCACTGTTTGGGAAGTTCATGACTTCAGACTGATTTTGGACACTATCCTAGCTGAAAAGTTGTATAAGAGAAGTATGTCAAATATTGGTACTTCAACTATAGGTCTGACAGTTTGCAATCTCATCTATTAGGCAAGCTAATGTTCAAAATTGAATGTAATTGTATGCCAAGTGTACAAGGACTTTGGTTGAATTGTATTTTTTTTTTTTAAGTAAATTGATTATATAAGGGAGTATTACCATTTGAAGTATATTGTGAATTTAATTAATGTTGCTTTTACAATTTCTAAGAAGGTATTACGTGGTGGGTATTTTAATGGATTTTTATTTATCAAAATTTAAAAACATAATAATAAAAATAAAAATCTTTAAATTGATACATTCAATCGAAAATTTCTCAAACATGTTTTCTACATTTGAGAACACAAATTATATTTTACGCAAACTATTTTCGTTTCTCATTAATATTTAAACATTTTTTTATTAGAATATTAAAATGGTCAAAAATATTTTTAAAAACCGATACATATTCTTATTTTTATCAAAGATTTTAATCTACAATTTACCTCTAGGCGAACACATCTTGGACATACCTCGACCGGACCTTGACCAGGATTGAGGTTACCTCGACTGGGCAGAGACGACTATTGGATGAGAGAGGGTCTTTTTTAGAAAACGCAATCGGATCTCGACCACCTCTCGATCGGGCAAGGCAAACCGGTCTACCGGTGCTCCTTTACTTTGACCGGGCATGGTTGGCTACTTGATGAGAGAGAGTGTTTTTAACACTCCTTGACCATATATCGACCGGGAAGCAGGGAACCTCAACCGGGAAGAACAAGCTATTGGATGAGAGAGAGTGTTTCTGGCACTCCTCGTCTGGAAGTCAACCGGACTAGGGGAACCGATCGACCGGTTCCCTAATCGGTTGAACCAGTTGAGAGCCCCTTCGACCCATTTAGCCATTTTGCCTAATACCCTCTTATTTTCAGTTCTTTTATTTTGTAACACTTAGGCAAGGTCTGTAGGTTTAATAAATGCTTATTTCCCAAGGACCAAAATTCTACGTTAAGACTTGGAATAAATTCTTACTTTGATTTTTATTCTTTTATAACGATAATTATGAGTTTACAATATCTTGCAATATTTAGAGGAATTTCTTACAAATTTTAAGTGGTTCAAATCTTTTAGAAAATATGAAAATAATCGAGCAATCACTTTAAAGGTTCATCATTTCAATTATTACTTTTATTATATAATATACTATTGAAAATAATATTAGAATGTTGTTTTCATTTTAATTTATATGGAAATCTATACGAATATCTTTAAGATCATGTTTAGCGTTTTCATTAGTAGGCAATATGCTTCACAACAATTTTGAATGGTGCTTAAATCTTATATCTTGTTTGTCCAAATCTCTCATCTCCACAAATATCGAAGAAAGTGACAAAATTCAGTCATTTTCAGACAAGAAATAGAGCTTAAACAGAAGAACTATTAAATGGGAAAAAAAAGTAACATGATTAGCTCCAATACACAATGTTTTTCATACATGATCAAAGTAGGGGTATGATAGACAATGTTTCCTTTTTCCCATTAGTTCTTTCAAAATCAATGATCCAATCCTACTTGGTTCAACATTTAGCATTATAGTTCATTAGATATAATAATAAATGTATTACCTTAACTTAAAATAGTTCTCATGATAGCAAAGTATATACCCATGCCCTATGAGACCAACAATAAGAAATGGAAAATTCAGAACCACATTGAGTGTATTTAGTATGATTGAAAAATAGAAAACAATTATATCACCTACAAAAGAACAAAGCAGAAGAAAGGGAGGAGCTATTAGACTCAATTTGGTTTATTAGAAATTTTGAGGGAAATGAAAACTTAAGGGGAAATAAATTACTAGTTTGAACCCAATAAACTTTTTTCCATTCTTTCTCTAGCTTTTACTCACTTTCTTCAATATAAGTGGCAAGGTAAAAAATGTATGTATCTCTCTTAATTCTGTCATATTTTCTTTTTCTTTTTTTTATTTTTATTATTATTTTTATTTAACCAAATGCAACGAAGTAACAGATAACAATCTTTTTTCAATGTTTTGTTTTCTCTTTTCCCAAGTTGTTCCCAAGAACCAAATGGAGTCTTAATCCATTTGAATCATGCATAGAGCATAAAAAGAAGAATGATTCCAACATCAATTTACCATGAAAAATGGATCTTCCAACAAAACTAAACCCTAACCATCCATTTGTTTTCACGAAAACAACTTCTAGAAAAATTGCCCTTAAAGGTCTTTGTCATTTCTTATCAATGGGTATTCATCATTGAAATGAAAAGTATACCCCTTTGAACCTAAAATCACAATCCACCATTTAAAAAAAGTATAATATTTAATAAAGACAATACCTAACCTCCATTTGTTTCTCTAGAAAAAACAGCCAGCTTAGGATATTAGGCATACACCAATTGTAGGCTTAAGTAAATTATTTTCACTTCTCCACAATTATGTACATTATTTATATTTAAAATCAATTGTTATTTTTTTAACTACAAAATAATATTTTTAAGGATTAAGGTTATTAAATATAGTCTTTTAAATATCCCTGAATATTACATATAATTAAAAAAATAATACTTATAAGTGATTTGAAAGAGCCTTTTTAGCTTAAAATTGAGAATATTGTTGAGGCTGGTACTTATGGAACTATGAAAAAAATATAAAATAAAAACAATCGTTAACTTAATATTTGTTTTCCATTCTTTATCATACAAAAATAAAAACAATCTTTAACTTTAACTGAATATTTGTTTTCCATTCTTTATCATACAAAAACAATAACTAATTTTAAAATATATAGGTTTTAATTTACTTTTTGTCACTTTTAATTTGCCTTTCTCAATCAACTTTCTATCAAGGCTTAACATTAATATTCATCTTTTAGGTTTATATTATTTCCCTTAATAAATTTTAAAAAAGTTAAATTAATAATAATTAAAAATATGCACTCTCTCACTTTCACTTAGAAAAATTAGAAAAATCTAAAAATAGGTTTAATTGACTATCTCTTTTAATATAAAATAATAAAATTGAGTGAATATTTTTATTCTATTACTGAGAAAAATCTAAAAAATATGATAAAATCATAATCATCGACGTCCAAATAATAGGTGACATAAAAATAGAAAACATAATATTATTATTTTCACTTTATTTATTGATAAATGATGAATAAGGGAACAAACAAATTGATCAATTAGGCGGTCGACCAAATCTAATTCAGTTTGTCGGCCTATCATTTAAAATACCCCTCCCGTACTTCATTTTTTCATTCGTTTCCTTTGTTGATTGAAGGGTTCTATCGATTCAGCTGCCAAACATTGACTTTCGATGCCATTGAAGCTATTTGAGAGGTTCAGACTGATATTTGAGGGGTGCAAACTGATATTTGGGACCTAGGGCGTGGGTTTTGGGATGATTCCTCCTTCATTATGCATCATAGCCGGTTTGACCTCTGTTCCCGCGCACCTAGGGCTTTTGTTTGGCTTTATTTTCACTTAGTTGTGCTCGCTTATTTCTCTACCAGCCTCGTCCCCTTCTATTTGACTTTTTGATGGCACTTAGGAGAGAGACGAGTGCCTCTAGGGCACAAGGCAAGCGCCCTGCTAAGCCATTTCAGCCCGCTCAAGCAGGGGCTCGCCAAAAGGCGAGGTTTGACACCAACCTTTTCACTTCCATAGAGGATTATCAGAGGTACAAGCAGAAGTTTGCTCAGAGGAAGGTGGTTCCAGGGAGAAATATTAATTTCTCCCAACTACATCATTTTGGCTTTGAGGGGCTCTTCAAATGTATGGGCTGGCTACCCGTAGTGACTATTTTAGAGCTGATTTTTCCCACATTAGTGAGGGCATTCTATTCACGAGTGACATATGGACATGGTGGACTAATTATTTCCACCATTAGAGATGTTGAGATCCAGCTGGACTCGGAGAGCATCTGCCTGGACATTGCTCTAGTTGGAGTCAGGGTATATGAGTCCAAGGCTTGGCCTACTGTGGCGAGTTTTGAGCCTAGAGAGGCTATGCAGAGATATGCGGCCTTGCAGATGGTCAGGGGATAGGCAAACCATCAGCACATAGCTTGACAGTGAGTTGCTAAGTCCTTCACCACATGATCTTGTCCATCCTCTTACCACAAGGCAACCACTGAGATGAGGTCTCCTATCTGAAGGCATTCCTTATTGATTCGATTATGACGGGCAGATGGATTCACGTTGGGTATCTCATGATGATGCACATGATATCATGCTGCAAGAGCTCGACCCGCATACTCACCTATGGCCGCTTTCTTACGCGAGTATTCAAGGATGTTGGGTTGATTTCAGTAGGGAGACGAATTTCGAGGCCTCGAGTAGTTATGATACACAAGATGAGCAGTCCTTATGGTGGATGAAGTTTGAGAAGGCCCCCGATGGCTCTTGGATTAGGAGAGCGGAGCGACCAGTACCACAAGCTCGGGGACAGGGACAGGTGCATCCTAGAGTAGAGGAGGAGACCGAGATTCATGAGATGGAGAGTGGGCTAAACCCTCAAAGAGATTTTGATCATAGAGACCTTGAGTTTGTTATCCCTCCACGCCAGTCTAGGGGTGGTTAGTTTGAGGCCACTTTTTCTGAGTCGATGATGTCTGAGTCGACTTACACAGTAGGACCATGTTCTCAGCCATCATTCACTGAGCCTCCTCAAGCCCAGACATCACCTCATCAGACTCCTCACACTCCTGATCATACGCCTTGGATGGATTTATCTGCTCAGATCAGCTCATTTGGCACTCGCATAGAGAAGCTTGTAGTAGTCAACGATACTCGATTCTACTCCATGGAGGATTGCATGGATCATTATCAGATTGGCTTTACAAATCAGTTCAAGTGTCTGCAATAGAGATTTTAGAGTATTGAGGATCGCATGGATCGGCAGCAGGCTATGTTTGAGCATTTCCAACAGAGGCTTGATCGCATTGAGAGTTGCAAGGAGAGTCAGCATGAGGAGATGATGGCATACCTCCGCTCCGTGTTTCCACCTCCACCTTCTCAGCCTTGATTTCATCGACACCCCCTTCGTTTATTTTTTATGTTGCCAAAGAGGGAGAGATATTTACAATTAGAAGACCTACATGCAAATCATTGTGATATTTGTTTCATATGTCTATGTTTCGTGTACATTTGACTTGACTATATATATATATATGATATGCTATTTATATGATTTACATTGTTTCATATTAAGTTGGTGTTAAATTCATAGATTTTTATTGATTGATCCATGATTGGTTTGAGGGGGAGATTCTTCTTCTCCTAGTTAACCAAGGTTTGTCATAATAAAAAAGGGGGAGATTATAAGCCCAAGGGTTTTCGTAATCAGGTTTTGATGATAACAATCTGGTTAAGTCACTAATTGGTTTGAATGGTAAAGAATCTCAAGTATAAATTTGAAAAATCATAAAATAACCAAAATGGATACAAGATCGAGACTTTTGGAAGACTTTTGATAATAAGAAACGAAGGTACGATGAATGCATGGGTGCACTTAGGTTTTTCATACCCTTTAATGCATCTTTCAAAACCCGGTTTATCATTTAAATTTTTGATCTGATTAAAACATGAGTTGTATCAACTGTACCTTAGAAAAATCATTGCAAAATTGGCATATTAATTTACGTAAGGACCTTGACTAAGTGGTAGAAAAGAAAGGAATTCAAAAAGATAGGTTATAGGGGCAAAAAAGCTGAACCGGTCGGTCGACCGGTTACCCTTGCCCGGTCGAGCAGTGTGCTAAAAACACTCTCTTTCATCCAGTGGCTTCCTCTTCCAGGTTGAAGTGCCATGTTTCCTGGTCGATAGCCAATTGAGTTCCGATCGATGTCCGGTTGAGTAAAATATTTAGTGCCCAACCATTTTATTTCCAACGGCTATTGAACCGGTCGACCCCTTGGTCGACTGGTCGAGGCTGCCATTTATCTTTATTAGTCTTTAATTATAAACTTGTTTATTACATATTCATATTAAAATATTGCAAACATATAAAATACTACAAAATATTGACTATAAAAATTAAGTAATAAATATGGAGTTATAGATATAAATTCAAAGAGAGTTCTAACTAATAATAAATTAATCAATTGAATTTAATATTAAATGTTATGGTATTAAATTATCTTAACAAACATGCTTAATCCATTTAATGACTTAAATAAATTATCAAGTAAAGAAATTCTTCAGCAAATTTGAAGAAACACTTGAAATGAGAATTACCCATTATTTGTCTAACACCCAATCTACACAGGCAAAAAATTCAGATAAAACATGTGCTGATACACTGCGAAATAACCACAATTTAAGTTCAATACATTGGAATTTAAATTACAATTATATGCATAATTACATGTCCCCAAATGTATATGATACTAGCCCATGAAAAGAGTTACATTGTAAAAACTAAAAAAAGGGTTGGTCTCTTATTATCCAACTATGAGTAGAGATTGGCTTCCTAAAAAATGAACTCTCTTTATCATCTACATTTCTCTTTCTTTCTCTTTTTTTCTTTCATTTGATGTCAAGCTTCTTCTTTTGAAGTCTTTGTATTAATCGTGATAAAGCTCCCACTTCAAGAATCAACCAACCTGGACACATAAATGGAAAATCAGCCAGTTTCAGGATAGCACATTCTTTATTTGCTTCATCTGAAAATGAAAAGGAAAAGCCCCTCACCACACCCTAACGTACTTGTTTAAGTTGTTTGATTCTCCTTCATTCCATACTGTGCACATAATTTTGCATTGATGCAGAGTCATAAATCCCTCTGACTAACAAAACAAGTGAACATAGTCATACTTTCTAAAAATTGGAAGAATGAAATTTATTGAAAAAAATTATGAAGATAATAAATACCAAGCTTGTCTTGAGTACAATAGATGTTTTACAACTTCAACAGTGGCATTTGCATCCTCATACCATGTTGGGATTCGATTAGCTTCATCCAAGTTAAAAGATAAACTATTCTCAAATATGAGAACAAACATGTTAAAAACCTATGCTATTGTAGTTTTTGGGCATAAGAAGCAGTATATAAGCAAATCTGATTATTTACTCATGACGTTTACTATTTTTTGTAGAACTTTATGCTAAAAACCACATTTTTAATGCAACATACTTTACAAAGCTAGTTTCTTGTTTAATATTTCTCATAAAAATATGATATTGTTTTATGAGGGTATATGAGATGCCTTAAATATATCAAAAATAGTAAATTAATGTGGCATTAATAAACTTTTTTTTTTTGTTAGGTAATTTGGCAACAATATACTAATCTTTAACTTAAGTGTTTTTTATCCAGTACCTTTAAGTTAATCCATGCATAAGGCAATCCAGTGGGTGTATCAAATGCAGGTAAAAAGGCGCAACCCAAAATCTTCAGCCAAAATAAATAGGTCAATCTTGTAAGTTCCTTGAACTAACCTGTTTCTAGAATTAGTTGCAAGAATATAAGGAGAAACAAGTCCTCCAAGAACTCTTATGTTGCACTACACCATAGCGATCAAGCGGAAAGGAGAAGCATTAAAATATTTCAGATGTTAACTGATTAACATTTTCACAATAAATAACAATACAAAAAAGATACTAGTAAGTAAAAACTACAGCCACCAGACCTAGCAAAATTTAAGAAAAATGAACCTCTGAAGCCACACAAACTGAATTAACTATATGATTTGCATGAAGCTGTTGAATTAGATACCTCAAAAAGAGTTGTCCTCACATCAACATCAAATGAGTTTTTTCATAAAGCCAGCGAACTGCCCTTTCAAATTTTGTGTTGTTACCCAAGATAACAAGGCTAATAGAAGGAAAGAGAAATTGTGTATCAGAACACTGACCAACAGAAATTAAGCAACAACATTAGGGAAACACTAAATAAATATTACAACTAGTAGCAGCAAATAAGGGAAATGAGAAAGCAATTTTTTCGAAAAAAAAATTGAAATCTTTCAAGATAGGTAGCCTTGTACACACTTGTACAGTTAGCACATTTGCATTGTACACTTAGTGTAAATGCCTTGTACAGTAACGAAATCCAACATAGGGACGACCAAACAAGTGTATATGGGTGGATAAACAATGTTTCCATTCTCATGGATAAGGGAAAAGGAGGAAAAAGTTAACCTTCATTTCGGTTCATATGCATCATTAGTAGGGGAGCTAATAGAATGAATTAACATGGTAGACATCAAATAAAATGCATGTAATGAGTGTGTTGTCAAGCAATATGTGTGAGGAATGTCCCCCACAATTGGAAAAAGTAAATGAGTAAATTCTTCAAAATCACTTGAAATCCCTTAAAATGCACACCCTTGTACACTCTTGTACATTTAGTACATTGGCCTTGTACACTTGGAGAAATTTGACCTAACTACAACTGAATGAGTGCATATGGGCAAGTTAACCATATTCCAATGAAATGGCTGAGTGAAAATAGGGAAAATGAAACCCATTTTAGGTTCCTATTCATCATAAGTGTGCTAGCACATTCCAATGAATATGTATGAAGGGAAATGAGGAATGACTATGAGGAATGTCCCTCTATAAAAAGGGAAATGAGCAAGCCCTTTTTTCGAAAACAGTTGAAATCCTTCTAGATAGATAGCCTTGTACACACTTGTATAGTTAGCACATTTGCATTGTACACTTAGTGTAAATGCCTTGTATAGTAACGAAATCCAACATAGGGACAACCAAACAAGTGCATATGGGTGGGTAAACAATGTTTCCATTCTCATGGATAAGGGAAAATGAGGTAAAAGTTAACCCTCATTTCGGTTCATATGCATCATTAGTAGGGGAGCTAATAGAATGAATTAACTAGTAGACATCAAATAAAATGCATACAATGAGTGTGTTGTCAAGCAATATGTGTGAGGAATGTTCCCCACGATTGGAAAAAGTAAATGAGTAAGTTCTTTAAAATCACTTGAAATCCTTTAAGATACACACCCTTGTACACCCTTGTACACTTGAAGAAATTCGACCTAGCTACAACTGAATGAGCGCATATGGGCGAGTTAACCACATTCCAATGAAAAGGCTGAGTGAAAAGGGGAAAAATAAAACCTATTTTAAGTTCCTATTCATCATAAGTGTGCTAGCACATTCCAATGAATGCGTATGAAGGGAAATGAGGAATGACTATGAGGAATGTCCCCCTATGAAAAATGAAATGAGCAAGTAATTTTTTCGAAAACAGTTGAAATCCTTCAAGATAGGTAGCCTTGTACACACTTGTAAAGTTAGCACATTTGCATTGTACACTAAGTGTAAATGCCTTGTACGGTAACGAAATCCAACATAAAGATGACCAAACAAGTGCATATGGGTGGGTAAACAATGTTTCCACTCTCATGGATAAGGGAAAAGGAGGAAAAAGTTAACCCTCATTTCGGTTCATATGCATCATTAGTATGGGAGCCAATAGAATGAATTAACATGGTAGACATCAAATAAAATGCATGCAACGAGTGTGTTGTCAAGCAATATGTGTGAGGAATGTCCTCCATGATTGGAAAAAGTAAATGAGTAAGTTCTTCAAAATCACTTGAAATCCCTTAATATACACACCCTTGTACACCCTTGTACATTTAGTACATTATCCTTGTACACTTTGTGTAAATGCCTTGTATAGTTGCAGGAATTCGACCTAGCTACAACTTAACGAGTGCATATGGGCGGGTTAACCACATCCCAATGTCATGGCCGAGTGAAAAGGAGGAAAATGAAACCCAATTTAGTTTTCTATTCATCATAAGTGCGTTAACTAATCCCCAAAGCTCATCGTTTGCGCGATACCCATTTATTCTTTGGACTATAAACCCAACAAGCAGATCATAAAGTGAAGAATTTTCAAATAGGTGAAATGCCATTTTTAAGGAGATTTTTTCTAAAAGATTCACTATAAGTTTCTTCAATTTACTTAGGTTGTGCTATATTCCTATGAGCCAAGATAGATATGATCAAAACCTCATTTATACCCTACCCTACACCCAAAAACACTATGTTATGAAGTTTAAAATTTTGAAGAACACCCCAACACGAGATCAAAATGGATGCCTTTCCTCAAACCTTGTACTCACCCAATAAACAAACATCCACCACATCATCAAAGGAACTAAAATGATCAAATCAAAATGTGAGAAAATAATCACACCCACCGTCATTACCACTTCCTATTACTTCCTCATATAAAAAAATAGAATGCAACACATGCTCTTTCCAATATTGAAACACTTTTTCAAATACCTTCTCTTCTTCAGATAACTTTATTCCCTCTCAAAATGTCCCTCTTTCAGTTCTTTCTTCAAACAAGCAGCTTCGGGCTCATCTCAAGCTTTTATAGCAACAAGCCACTAAAACCTTGTCGTAGCTTGGTTCTGCTTATGATGTTGACACTACTTCCTCAACCTTTAAAGAGCCTCAAAATGAAGACATGTGCTATGAAATGCCATACATGGCCTTGGAATGATGCTTTAAAAGCCTCTTAAAAAACAATATTCAAATCTTTTCAAAAATGGAATTGAGAGTACGTGTCAACCGACAGTTGGCAGTTCTCTCCTTGGATTATACCTTTTAAAGAGATTTTAGACATCATGGCAAACTCTTAAAAGATCTCAAGATAATCAAAATTTCAATAGCCAGATGAAACTTTCATCCTATTGGGGACTTCAAAATTTTCAAATCCTAGTGGGCTATGTGGACACCTCAACAAAACCGCCTACAAAATGGTGGACTCAAACCTGTGGATTTCAAAACCATTGACAGCTAGCATATGATGACAAGTTACTTTCGGTGGATTCCAAAGTCTTTCAAATTCGTGGATTTTAAAGCTCTTCAAATCTGTCTCCAAAGCTCTATATAAGGGGTTTCTCCCTTCATTGTAAGACATTAGCCAAAAATTGTGAGAGTTGAGAGAAACTTATTGTGAGAAAAGTCAAAGCCTTGTAATGAAGAGTTCTACTCAAAGAAGCTCTACTCAAAGTTTGTAATTTTCAAAAGTTTGTGTGTTATCCTATTTTTATAATATTTTAAATTCCAAATTCATTTTCTATCTTTCTTATTTTAAATATCTTGTTTGAGGATGATGAACTCTATTGAATCTCTGTCTAATAGACTGTGTTTCAAGTGAGACCGCTTGTGACTCCTCCAGTCTTTACTGGGAGAATTCATCAAAGTTCATATTGATTTTGAAATTTGAAGTCTTTCATCTTTCTTTTTCGATTTCAATTTCTATCCTACAAAAAGTTGGTATTAGAGCCATATCTTGTTCATTTCATTATTTAAATTTGCATTTTATTTTCTGATTATCTATTTTATGATTCAAACAGTTAGTGTTGGTCAGTCCTCAGTTAGTGTTGTCATTTGTTCATTGATTATTGATAAATGATTAGTCTAAATACTTTTTTTAGAGGAGATAGAAACACTTTGAAACTCCCCCTATTACTTCACTCAAGATCATCCTTCATTTATAAAAAATTATCATCTTATATTTGTTTCTAAATATTTAATTTAATAAATAAGATTAAATATATTGTGTTTAATTCTTTCTAATTTAAAATAAAATAAAATAAAATAAAATAAAATTATAAAAATGGATTTAATTTCACTTAAATTTTTTATTTTCATTTATGTTATAAAATGCCAAAATATAGAAAAAAAAAAAACCTAAGTGATACTTCCTTGGATTTAAAATAAAAAAATTGATAAATATATAAATTGAAGGGATAGATTATAACACAACCTCAAAAATTATAAAGCTTGTGCCTTAAAAGTATCAAAAGTATGGCATTATTCAAAAGGAGTAGGTAGCAGCAGTAGATACACCTAGTGCCTAAAATTAAAAATATGTTTAGCCTTATTCAAAAGTAGCCACTAGAAAATGCCTTAAAAAAAGTGAGTGTTTATCTAGGTTGCCAATTCCAGACAAAGTTCTGAAGTGTCTCCTAACTCAATTTTTCCAATCCTTCTAAGGACTACTTGCCTAACGAAGATCAAATTGTTGAATTTGTCAAGAGACTAAGGTATATAGTTAAGGTTGGAGTTTGATGGAATTGAATCAACCATATTATTTAAATGTTGTTTTACTTAAATATTTTTAAAGGAGTTAGGAAGGTTTAAGAAGTTGTTTTTTTTTTTTTACTAAATGTTCAAAATACTCTGTTCTAGGATTGGTCTAGTTTTAGGTCGGATCGATCCAACTTACATTTTTTGATGAAATCTCATCCGTTGGATCAAGGGCTTCCTTCAATTTAAAAACCCAAAACTTGCTTCTTGTGTTGTATGTAGTAAAAGACATAGCAACAACCATCTACTTTGGTTATCTTTTTCTTTCCTATTTTGGAGTGTTTGGTTGCCAAGAAAATCCAACTTTCCTATTGTTTTCAATGGATTTTCTTGAGGAAAACATGGGTTGATTCCTTCTTTCATTCATTTTTCAATTTTTAATCTATTTGGGTTTGGCTAAAAACCCATTTTTTCTTGTGTGGATTCAAGAAAAGGTCAAGATCAAGCTTGGTGTGAACTCCAAAGGTTCTCTGGAAGAAAAATGTGGGAAGCTAAAAGTGAAAGGTATTAGTGAAATGGTCCGAGAATGATTGGTAAGCTTGACTTAGGTAAAACCTTATATTCAACTTTTATTTTTCATAGTGGATGTTTTTTATCAGTTATAGGCCCATAGTTTTTTTTTTTATCTTTTTGGAGGTTTTCCACGTTAAAATTTAGTGTCATTGTCTCATTGTCTCATTGTCTCATTCTACTCTTTGACTTATTTTCAGTTTTTGATATCATTGGTTACATGGGCATATATGTTGAATGAAAGAAAAATGAGTTGAAATAGGTGTGATTATCCATTGGATATCTTGAAAAAAATTTCTATTCATTTTGGTTAATGATATCTAGTAGTAATTGGAAATGAGTTAAGAAGAGAATTATTCTTATGAATTAATTTTGAGAAGTGTTGAAGCATTTGCAAGTGAATTACATTTATAAATTATTGGAAAAGTGTTGTTGCATTCATACTTGTTTGTGAATTTTGTTCTTTGTTGAAAAGAAGTTTATAGACATTGAGAAATTCTAAGGTTAGGTAATTTTTATTGGGAGATTTTTTAAATTTGTTCCACAACACCTATTCAACCCCCTTCCCCCTCTAGGTGTAGTCCATTATTGAGATTCACATTTCAAAAAGTATAGTACTAGTAAAGAAATGAAAAGAAAGGATTGTATCATGAACATTTAATCCTAAAGTATCAATAGATGTAGGTTTAGATATATTTTTTGTTTTTTATTTTTAAAATTTGACACATTTTATTTCTCTTTTGTATTTTTTCTTTGAATGTTCTTTAGATTTTGATCTTTGATAATCTTGTTTTTCTTTTCCTCTATATTTTGAGTATTTTCAGTTTGATTTTGGTTTTCTATGTTTTGACCTATAATATTTTTCTTTTTTAACAGAGGGTGGAAAAATCTTCTCATACCCGCACAATAAGATCTTAATTCTTTCTTTGAGGTTCCAAGATCTTCCTTGATCTTAGCATTAACTTTGATAAGGGAGCAAAGAGATAAAATTCTTGGTTTACGAAGTTTATTAGTTCTTCATAGGTTAGAAAGTCATATGTTATTACTCCATTGTATTTTTCTTTGATTCTGATTTGAACTCTTTCAGCAAAGGTTCTTAGGAGGCCATGAATAACATAAATGAAAAAAAAAAATTTAAGTGAAATTAGGTCCATTTTTATAATTTTATTTTTTATTTTTAAATTAGAAGGAATTAAACACAATATATTTAATCTTATTTATTAAATTAAAGATTTAGAAACAAATATAAGGTGACATTTTTTTATAAATGAAGGATGATCTTGAGTGGAGTAATAGTGAGAGTTTCAGAGTGTTTCTATCTCCTCTAAAAAAATCTTTAAACTAATCATCTATCAAAGGCTTTATAAAAAAATTAACACTTTAAGTAATTTTTTCCTCTTTTTTTTATCTTATTTTAAGTGTTTCTCAAAATTGAAAATTGAAGTTTCAGTTCAATGTCTAACTTCAAGCATGGTATGAACCTTCATTTACTACTCTTGCCAACCAAATAAATAATGGGTTAATTTCATTCACCTCCTTTGAGTTTTTGGCCAAGTATATCTAATACTCATAAGTTTGAAATTTCATCATATACTTCACTTATTTTGAGTAAGAGGGAAGACAAGTGGAAATAAAAAATGAGAAGGATAGATGAGGTATTTGATAAAATTTCAAACCTGTGAGAGTTAGATCACATGTATTTAATCAAAACCTTAGGGGTGGTGAGTAAAATTAACCTATAAATAATTTATAAGCTTGACTCATTCCTCAAGTAAATAAATAATTTGTGGGAAGAGGGTAGATCGGGCGGGCCATTGATATATTATTGATGGCTTAAAAAGTAGGAGCTTCTACTATCATCAACCAAAGCATCTCTTGGTTAGGCCAAAATCATGTGGCTTTCTTTGAGGGAAGTGATAATGGTGAGAAAATCTCTTAGTTTGGTCGCATGTTGACGCATCTGATTATCCTGATCATGCTCCTTTCTTTGATCGAAGTAATAATGGAAGTGGTCCAAGCTTCGGTCTTCTCATCTATGGAAATGGTTAGCCCTATGATGTGGGCCGTCGCTAAAGAGAAGTTGGCTCTCAAACCAGTGGGTGGAAATTCAAAAATACAGCCAATGGCTACTGCTGCAACCCATGGGAATGGGAATTTGAGGATCCATGGACAGTTCTTGGCCGAAGGTTCAGCTTCTAGGAAGGGGGTGTTGGAGTTTTTATGTGTGGACTTACATAATCAATTTGATAATATCATAAATCAGTGTTAATTTATTTTTTGCATTGTGATCCATAATGGGATTGGACACATATTGTTGCTTGATTTTTTATGGGCTCACCCTAATTCACTTGATTGGCCCATTAAGTCAAGTAGTCCAACTAAAGTGTGTAATGTGCAATATATATATATATATATATATATATATATATATATATAGAGAGAGAGAGAGAGAGAGAGAGATGTGTGTGCATTTGAGAAGCTACTCTCTTTTCTTCTCTTTGGAGAGCACTCCCGGAAAACACACACACACATTCCACTTTGGACCGAATTTTGGGAGACAAGGGAAGAGCTTATTGATCCCTCATTGTCGGACCATCAAGCACTCGGAAAGCAGATTATTGGATATCAAAGAGAGAATAAATGGCTTCCCAAAGCATGAACCAAGGTAACAAATTAAATTTTTGCTATTAAATGCATGCTTAAATGTTAACATGTGATCCTATGCAATTTAAATTCTCTTCAATTGGTATCAGAGCATGCATGGTTGACATTTGAGTTGCAATTTTGGGTTAATTTTTTTATTTCTCGTTTTCTGGTTACGGAAGACATTTTTTAGGTTTTTTTTTTTTTTTTGGTGTTAATTCTTGGTTTTCAAGCACGATTAAGGTTGGAAACTTGTAGAGAATATTGTTTGGAGCAAAACCCATCAATTTTTGTGATTTTTGGAGCTCATTTGATGATATTTCGATAATTAGGGCTTGTTTGGTTCTTGTTTTATGCGTTTTTTGTGCATTTTTTTGGGTTTGGATTGAAGAATTGATGTTTGAGGATGGAAATCTAAGTATTTTTGTCGAAAAATGCGCGAAATTTTGGGTGAATTTTTTTTTTCTTCTCCAGAACCAGGCTGTGTTCAGCTGGAGGAGAAGATGAACAGTAACGTGCTGACGTCATCATGACGTCATAAAAAAACAATTTTTTTTTTTGTTTTGTTTGCCTTAGTATTCTTGGATTGATTATGCATTTGTTAAAATTGACTTTATTGGGACAATTATTATAATTATTGTTTTTTATGGTATAATTTTTATTTTATACCAATAATGTTGTCCAAGGTCAATTTTGTTAACTATTTAAATTTATTGTGGCAATATATAACACTTGTGTGATTGCCTATCGCAATTCCAAGTGTGTCAAATAGCGCAAATTAAATATTTCAGTTTATCATGACAATAGTGAACATATATTGGTTGCCTATCGTGACCCTATATGTGTCAAATTGTCTTTGCTGAGATAATTTAACTCCCACATTTAGTTGCTTTATTATTGTGATTACTAAGATCCATACGGGTCTTGTAATTGTCCTATCGACGATAACAATACTTGGTAGGATGCTTAGATTGGTGAAAGAAATTAATTGTATATTATGAATCGTACTAATTTTCTTTGCCCTTTCAGTAATAAAATTAGTACATCTTGGTTGTAATATTTAATTAGTTGTCCTTATCGCCATGGAATTTTCAAAATTCCAAGCTATTGCTAAATTGAGAAATTATGGAAACTAGCAAATGCATGATATTGTAATAACATGCATACTGTTGAATTTTGCTATTTTCCGGCTACCAGCAATCATGGTATTTCTCTGCAATTGTCTGCCATCAAACCTCTTACTGGAAATAATTTTGAAGAATGGTTTGAGTCCTTTAACGTGCATATGACTCTACAAAATCTAGACTTGACTTTAAGGGTTGATAAGCCAAGTAAGCCCATTGATGTGAGCTCTGCAGATGAAAGATTATTTTATGAAAGATGGGAGCACTCCAACAGGAGTTGTTTGATGGTGATGAAATACACTATAGATAAATCTATCAAAGAATGCAGGCCAAAGACGAAAAGGGCCAAAGACTTCTTGGAATATGTGAAGGCCAATTATACCAAAGTTGATAAGGCAGAAATGGCAACTCATTTGAAGCTTCTCACAACTACTGTATATGATGGAGTTAGTGGGGTTAGAGACCATATCATCAAGCTAAGGCACTACTTCAATAAGGCAAATGAGATGAAAGTAGAGTTGGGTGAAAATTTTCTGAAATGGTTGATACTTGAGTCTCTTCCTGTTTCCTTTGATGCAGTGAAGTTGATTTATAATGCCTTGAATGAATAATGGACTCTGGAGGAGTTGATGTCAATTGTAGTGCAACATGAAGTCTCACTGAAGAAAAATGAGACTCACTCCCTTGCTCTTGTAACTGATCAAGCCAGTAATATGAAGAAAAAACCTTCACACAAGAATTTTGGAGGCTTTAAGCAGTTCAAGAGGAAAGGGAATTCAAATCAAGGAACCTCCAATGCATCTGCTTCTTCTAATGCTGCAAAAAGTGAGAAATTCAAGGGGAAGTGCAACTTTTGCCATAAGATTGGCCACAAGCAAGCTGATTGCTTCAAATTTAAAAATTGGCTAGAGAAAAAAAAGAAAGGTGAAATTGTGGTTGTGGTTAATTTGAATGCAAACATGATTGAGACAAATATTATTGATGTTTATGCCAATACTTGATGGTTAGATATTGGTGCCATTATTCATGTCACTAATTCTTTGCAAGAGATGACAAACAGAAGGAAGCCATCAAAGCATGAAGAATGTGTGTATATGGGTGACAGAAGCAAAGTGAAAGTGGAATTTTTTGGCATGATAAAGCTGAAGTTGATCATAGAAAGTTTTTTGTTGTTACACAATGTGGCTTTTATACCCTCACTTCGGAGGAATCTGATTTCTGTATCTTCTTTGGATAGACTTGGTTATTCTTTTCACTTTGGAGATGGAAAAGTGGATATTTTTTGCAACTCAGTCTTAATTAGCAATGGTGTTTTGTTTGGAAATCTTTATAGTCTCAGTTTGCATCATGGTTTATTATGTGATTCATCTTCTGTTAATTCTGTTGTTGGTTGCAAGCGTGCTAGAATGAATTTGAGTTCTTCCATGTTGTGGCACAAACGCCTAGGTCATATTTCTAAGCAAAGATTAGAGAGATTGGTGAAAGATGGTGTGCTTTCTAATCTTGATTTCTTAAACTTCGAAACTTGTGTTGTTTGCTTAAAGGGGAAGATGACAGCAAAGACCAAAAAGGAGAAGGTTGATAGGTGTGGAAGTACTTTAGACTTGATCCACACAGATATATGTGGTCCTTTGACACCAACTGCTTTAGGGGGTTATAAATATTTCATCACTTTTATTGATGATTTCTCTAGATTTGGTTATGTTGAACTAATCCATGAGAAATCTGACTCCCTGAATGTGTTTAAAGCCTTTAAGGCTAAGGTGGAGTTGCAGTTGGGAAAGCCCATTAAAGTTGTGAAGTCTGATAGAGGTGATGAGTATTATGGGAGATATGATGAGACTGGATGGAATCCTAGACCATTTGTTAAGTTTCTGTTGGAATGTGGCATTGATGCGAGATATACAATGCCAAGCACTCCTCAATAGAATGGGGTTGCAGAAAGGAGGAATCGCACATTGTTAGATATGGTGAGGTGCATGTTGTCCAATTCATCTTTACCAGAATTTCTGTGGGGTGAAGCCTTAAGGACTGCGACATATATTTTGAATCAAGTACCCAATAAGTCTGTGCCTAAGACACCTTATGAGCTATGGTCAGGAAAGAAACCCAGCCTTCACCATTTCCATGTTTGGGGATGTAAGGCTGAGGTTAGGCCCTATAACCCACAGTCAAAGAAACTTGATCCTAAAACCATTAGTGGTTTCTTTGTTGGCTATTGCATTGGATCAAGGGGTTCTAGATTTTATTGTCCATCTCATACCACCAGGATCATTGAATCAGACAGGGCTGTATATTTTGAGGATGAAGTTAATGCTGATCCAAATTTTGTGCCTCGTGAGATACCTTTTAGAGAAGAGCATGTTGTGATTCCTTTTCCTACATCTCATGTTCCAAATGTGGATGTTCCTATTGTCCAACAGCCAGCCACTAATCAAGGAGAGCATGGTGATCAAGTGGAATCTAGCCTTTCTGTAGATGATACTGTTGTTAATGAGGTTCCTTTGAGAATATCACAGAGGGTTCGTAGGCCGGCTATTTCAGATGATTATATGGTTTATTTGCAGGAGCATGAGTATGATGGTTATGATGCTTTTGATCCAGTCACTTACCAAGAAGCAATTCATTGTACTCAATTCATATCTTGGAAAAAAGCCATGGATGATGAAACAAATTCTATGTATATGAATGGTGTTTGAGACTTGGTTGAATTGCCACATGGTTGTAAACCAGTTGGGTGTTAGTGGGTCTTTAAGACCAAACGTGATTCTAGCGAGAAAATAGCAAGATATAAAGCTAGACTTGTGGTTAAAGGTTATAGTCAAAGAGAAGGAATTGATTTCAAAGAAACCTTTTCACCTGTGTCGACCAAAGACTCTTTTAGAGTGATTATGGCCATAGTAGCTCATTTTGATTTGGAGCTACATCAGATGGATGTCAAGACAGCTTTCTTGAATGGTGATTTGGATGAGGAGGTGTATATGGAGCAACCTACTGGTTTTGTAGAAGTTGGAAAGGAAGATTTAGTTTGCAAGCTCAATAAGTCCATTTATGGTCTTAAACAGGCTTCGAGGTAGTGGTATTTGAAGTTTGACAAGATTATCACTCAAAATGGCTTTAAAGAGAATACAGTTGACAGATGCATATATTTGAGGGTCAGTGGGAGTAGTTACATATTTCTTGTTTTATATGTTGATGATACACTACTCGCGTCAAATGATCCTAACTTGTTGATTGAGACAAAGCACATGTTGTCAACCCATTTTGACATGAAGGATCTTGGTGAGGCTTTTTATGTTTTGGGCATAAAGATTCTTTGTGATAGGGCTAATGGAGTGCTTAAATTGTCTCAAAGAGCCTATACGGAAAAGATATTGAAGAGGTTCAATATGCACAACTGTAAATCTACTAAAGCGCCAATTGTGAAGGTGATAAATTTTCAAAGGCTCGGTGTCCTCAAAATGATGATGAGAGAGAGGAAATGAGGACCATTCCTTATTCATCTGTGGTGGGCAACCTTATGTATGCTCAAGTATGTACACGCCCTGATATTGCTTTTGTTGTGGGCATGTTGGGAAGGTACTTGAGCAATCCTGGGAGTCAACATTGGAAAACAGCTAAGAAGGTCCTTAGATATTTGTAAGGAACTAAGGACTTAATGTTGACATATCAGCGCACCAGCTTACTTGATGTAGTTGGGTTTTGTGATGTTGATTTTGTTGGCTACATAGATGATAAGAAATCCACTACGGGCTATATTTTTATGATGGTAGGAGGAGCTGTATCTTGGAAAAGTGTCAAGCAGACACTTACAGCATCCTCAACTATGGAGGCAGAGTATGTGGCATGTTATGAGGCTTGTTGTCATGCTATGTGGATGCGGAATTTTATTTCAGCTTTGGGAGTTGTTGACTCCATTTCTAGACCGCTGAAATTATTTTGTGATAATTCCGCAGCTGTTGCTTTCTCCAAGAACACTAGGAGTATTTCTCGCTCCAAACATATTGATGTAAAGTTGTATTTTGTTAAGGAGAAAGTGGCAGAGTCTCTTATTGATATTGAACACATGTCCACAAAAAGTATGTTGGCAGATCCATTAACAAAAGGCTTACCCATAATTGCGTTTCAGGAACATGTATCTCAAATGGGGTTGTTGGAAGCCTAGGTTGTATTAAGTTAGTGGGAGCCTGATTCGCGCTTGGAAAGCCCAGTCGGGTCATTTAATCAAAAACATTTATAAAACCTATGACCTCATACTAGTGTAGCAAAGCTACTATAGTATAGTGGCTCTAGGGTCGAACTCTGGGATGGGTTTTCATTCTACCAGTGATATACTCATGATTAGAAATTAAATTTAATGATTTCCTTTATCAAAAACTTAAAGCTTAAAAAGAAAATAAAATTTGTTTTGAAAGTATTTGAACCTAAATTAACATAAACTAATTAAAAATGGAAGAAAGAAAGTTTCTCGGAGCTAAGGATTGTTAGGATCAAGTTTAGAATGCAAAGTGGAAAATTCCGGATTTTTCTCCTCGCATTGGGGATTTAACCTATAGTTATTTCCCGAACCGGTGTAGGTTTAACAATGAAGATTTAATCCATAAAAATCAATAGAAATGGTAGTCAAGGTCCATTAATGGCTTTAGACACTATATAGGTCTTCACCTTAAACCACTTTCCAATGGCTCGTACATGATAACTAATGGACTAATATGGATCTAGCAATAAGCATCCATAAAGACCTGAAGCTTACCATGTATTGGCCATTCAAAGTGATTCTAAGGGATTTAAAGCAAAACTTTGGATTTAAAAGCCATTTATGAACTTCAACTACCTGAATTTAATGCACGAGCATTTTCCACCTTTGCATCTGGACTTTTCACCTAGCTTCCTTCACTCCAAGAAACCAAGAGTTTAGCCTCTCATCCTCTGAGAAAACATCCTCAGAGGTTGTTTGGCTTCCAAGAAAGAGAAAATAGTAACGAGAAAATAGAAAATGAGAGTGCTCTGTATATTGCTAAGTGTTCAGCTTAACACTCGGGTTACATGTCTTCAAGAGGTGATTTCCACCCCTTATATAGTTTTTACAAAAGCAAAGCTTTTCATTGGCTTGCTACAAGGAGAAGAAAGGAAATTACATCAAAAGAAACTTAAGAAAATATCTAAAGCGGAGTCGGCAAAAACAGAGGAGATTTCGCACAGGTGTGCGAAATTCGCACACCATTCAGAGGAGATTTCGCACAGGTGTGCGAAATTCGCACACCATTTAGAAGGTGTGCGAAATTTTCGCACACCTGGAGCAGTTTTCTTCCGAAGGTCATAACTTCCTCGTTTCAGCTCCAAATCATGCACGGTTTAAAGCGTTGGATTCTTGACTCCTTGAGCTTTGAAACGGTATATAGCATGCAGAAAATGGACTTCGGAAAGTGCTCCAAAAGTGCCAAAGAACACTACAGCTGCTGTCTTCAGATTTCCTCCTTGCTTCTCTTTTGATTTTCTTTTTTGGTTGGCTTGTCTTAATGATCCAAAAAGATGTCAAAACACTAAAACTAACCACAAATATGATTAGAAGTCATTGCTAGGTCCTTAACATGCCAATTGGAATAAAGGTGAAGAATTACTACACAAAAGTGCTTAAAACATAATGACTTAAAGGTGTAAAATGGCACTTTTGGGTAGTAATCACTCCCCCCAACTGACACATTGCTCGTCCCTGAGCAATGAAGGAGAGAAAAAGAAAGAAAAATAGATAATAATAATTCACAAAGTCATGCTGATCACTCCAAAAAATAATCAAGTGGCATGATTGGATCAAACTCTCACATGGCAAGTCAAAGATATAAAACTCAATCATCAACAAGAGTTATCAAATAACTTACCAATCACAACTTGCAAAGAGTGGGCATTATGCAAATTTGAGTATCAAAATAATTTCCACTCCCAAAGGATCAATTCTTAATCTTCCACAAAAATCTAAGTGTTAAGGTGCTTAGCTTCCAGTTATAGTATGTCAAACTATATTCTCCCCCCAACTAAGGTTTTTCTCTAACTTTAGCAACACTACTCATAAATAAAAGGCTAAGAACGCACCCCTTTTCTTTTTCTTTTTCTTTTTTTTTTTTTTTTTTTTTTTTTTTTTTTTTTTAGAAAATGAGAAAATATACTTCACCCATCCACCCATGTAACGAGCATTGAGGTCGGTGAACTCCCAACCAGTAAAGGCTTAGGGCACCAGGCTTTAAAGATTTTCACCATATACCCCTCGGACCTTGCTCGGGTTTCAAAGCAAGTGAAGCAAAAATTATTTTCATAAGACACATTGGCCTTTTATAAGGTGTCCCAACACTAATAGAATGAAGTCAATGGCACCAAGTCGAAAATTTCCTAAGTTTAGGGAGTGAGAAAGTTTTCCATCTTATAACTGGAATCTAATGTGTTCAGTGTGTGAAAAGATTAGAGTGGAAGACTTAAGATTGAAAACAAAAGGAGCTTCAACAATTTATCAACTTTAATAAGCATAATACAAACTTTGAGACTATGGCAATAAGATAAGAATTTAATTTCTCCCATTTACTTTTGAGAATTTATCTTTGAGAAAACAAAGAGAGTTTGCAAAAAAATTTTGTTAGCAAAATAATTTAACCAACAATTCAACAACTTACTTCCTCAATTCTCCCCCCAACTAGGACGAACATTGTCCCCAATGTTCCAAAAACAAATGATAAAATAAGGGAGGAAGTGATACCTCCTGATAGTAAGGGACTCTGAATGAACAGGAGAAACCACATGCTTCATAAGAAAAGAAAAATCATAAGTGTACTGAATAGAGGAAATAAAATGGAAGCTAAAATACACAAAAATGGAAGATGTCTATATAAACTGAGAGAGTACAATATACAAAATAAACATGGAGTACATCCAATCCCAGTATAACAGTGGTCCAAAATATATAAGACATCTAAACACGTAGCATATAGATACAAAAAAGGAGAGGAGTGATCGTATGATCAAGTAGTAGGCTCCTCTGGTGGATAGGAGGGGTCCTCCGCTGCAACTGTGGAAGGAACCTCTACAGGTGGAGCTGGTGGTGAAAGACCGAGATGCTGCTGAATCTCTCGGAGAATGAGAGTCTGCTGGTCCTGCTGAAGCTGGAAGTGGTCCAGACGCTCCATAATGGCTGTCTGAGTAGTGGTCAAAGTCTGGAAAGAAACGAGCAAAGCACGATACTCGGCACCAGGGATAGTAATGGGCGGCTCTGATATAGGAGGAACAACAGGTGGGGCATCAGAGGATGTGGCCTCTGGTACTAGCTGTGGAGGCTCTGAAGTGAATGGAGTAGGAGGGACTTCCCTTGGCTCGGGAAGTTCTGGGAACTGGCGATGGAGCCATATCTGAGCCCATTGGTCAAGAGAGAAGCTCTCTCGACAATGGCGGTGAGGCTCAGAATGAGGGTCTGCAGGAAAACCCATATGCGCCAAAACATGGCATAGCAGCCGAGGGAAAAGTAAAGGAATGGAGTCTGCCCTCGCAAGATGCCGCCTATGCACCTTCTCCTCAAAATGGAGGAGAGCGGCCATAATCAAATGATGAGGGGCAAAGTAGTAGCCCTCATAGATACGAAATAATGCCTCCAAAATGGCCCCACGCCTCTGCACTTTATGCTGAAGAGGAAAAAGATTGGCGCGAAGCACCACATCGACTAGGAGCATCTCTGGGGGAAGCTCTCTCCTCAAAATGGTCCTCTAGGAAGATGTCCCTCGAGATAGGCTACGAACCATGTCCCAGTCAGAAAGTGGGGCCCAGCGTCTAAATGCAGCGGGATGTGCCGGTGCATAAGGGATATGGAAAGCATCGGCAATCTGAGCAGCCCCCAGAATACCCTGGCATCCATCAATGGTAAAAAGGATCGAGGCTCTCAAGTAGGCGGTATGAATCTCGTAACTCATGCCGCTGTCGCATCAGAGAGTGATCGAAATAGGTCTCGACATGAAAGTCTCTCGATCGGCAATCGGAGTTGCCCTCAATGGGCGAGCTGGGTCTAAGGCGCCTGGCAGAAGAAGGCTGAGGTGCTCTGGATGACTCTCCTGGCTCTATAGTCTTCGCTTTCCTTAAAGGAGGACTCCGAGGTGGAATTTGTGTAGGGGCCACAGACGTAGCGGATGCTCTCCTCGTATGGTATCTGCTCTGAGGTGCCGAATCAGGTAAAAATGAGGGCGCATCAAGTGGAGCCCGCACAGGGGCGGCTCTGTGACTGCTCTGGGAAGTTGAAGTAGATCCTCCTCGGGTCTTGGGCATGATGAAATGATGAAAGGAGGCTCAGAGGCTCGGAATTATAGAAGGTAGGGGTGGAGAGGCTAAGATTTTCGCACAGGGGGGGGGGGGTGTGCGAATTTCGCACACCTCAAAAGGGGGTGTGCGAAATTTGCACAGGGCACTATTCACCCACACGGCTAAGGAATTATGTCTCTTTTGAAATGGTGAGAATTTGTGACTTTTGAGGATGGAAATTGGTGGCTTAGGTAAGGAAAGGATTTTTCATGGTGAATGGGCTTGGAATTTGGAGCTATTCAAGTGGAAAATTGGAGAATTGGAGCCCCCATGGCCGGCGGCAATGGATTTCTTTTGAAGAAATTAAGGCTTGGATGCTTATGGTTTGGGCTTTGGATTGGCAAGAACAAGGTTTGGATGGGATTATGGAGGTTTTTAGAGTGTTGGGTGACGAATTGGAAGGATTTTGATGGTGGAGGAGGATGGAATTGCCGAATTTGGAAGATGATGAATAGTGATTGCCGCGGGAATGGAGTGGAATATTGGAGATGGGCTGCTATGGTGGTGTTGATGGTGATGATTGATAAAGAAAAGGGGTTTTATGGATGGGAATGGGTGATCGGAAGAGAGGTTTTGAGAGAATTGAAGAAGGGGCTTGAAGTTTGAAGTGGAGAATCAAAGCTTTTAAAGAGGAAAATGAGTTTCGCACACCTTAAAATGGTGTGCGAAAATTTCGCATACCTGTAATTCTCCAAGACAGAGAGCATGCTTTTGAAAATTGGCGCAAAAACAAATTTGCACCGGGTTCGCACCAGGTTCGCATACCTGTGAAATTCGCACAGGGGGACAGAGAGTATGCAATTTTGAAAAGTGGAGCAAAAATGAATTCGCACCGGGTAGGGGAGGGTGTGCGAATTTCGCACACCTCAAAAAGGGGTGTGCGAATTTTGCTGAAACTTGATTTTTTTCCCCTGTTTTCCCTTGTTTCCACCAAGACTCCATTCTTCAAGCCTTCCTACCTACATGTTAACACAAAAAACACAATTCAAACCATATTAGAATGAATTTAACGTCAAAAATAAAAATCAAAACATGCATAAATACAAGAAAACACTAAGTTAAACTAAAATCAACTTAAAAGAAAACAAAAAGAGGATGAACTTTTTAGTCTTTGGAGAGACTAAGTTCAACCATGAAATTTGACCTTGATTTAGCTTGCCCGGATCCCATATGAAGTTTGCATCCTTCTTTTGAGACTTGGTTTGTATGATTTTGCCATACAAAGCTTGGGGGAAAGGTGAAAGGATGTGATTCTTCATCATTTCTTCCTTGATGACTATCCTCTGTGGTTCTTCATTTATGTAGTCATTTTTCTCTGTACTTTTCCCCTTTCTCTTTCCTTTGATTTCCTCCCTATTGAACAGTAGTAAGATCTTTTCCCGTCTCCTCCAAGGAGACATGATGGCTAGCACATCAAAGGGTTCAGGTAACCCTTCTTCAAGCACTTCAAGGTTTTCATTCAAGCTCTCTTCTAAACTCTTGTCACAATGCTCTTCAACCAAGGTGTTGATCAAGCACACCTCCTCCAATCCTTCATCCTCTTCTGGGTGAAGATGCCTCTTGCAAAGATGGAATATGTTTAATTCCACGGTCATGTTTCCAAATGTGAGCTGCATCACCCCATTTCTACAATTGATGACGGCATTGGAGGTAGCCAGGAAAGGTCTCCCAAGGATGATTGGCACGTAATTGGCTTCCATAACAGTGGGATCGGTATCAAGCACAACAAAATCCACGGGATAGTAGAATTTGTCCACTTGCACTAGAACATCCTCTATCACCCCCCTTGGGATTTTGACAGATCTATCAGCTAAGGAGAGAGTGATGGCTGTGGGCTTCAATCCTCCAAGTCCCAATTGCTTGTACACCGAGTATGGGAGCAAATTCACACTTGCCCCCAAGTCTAGCAAAGCTTTCTCCACAAGTGTCCCTCCAATGTTGACTGCAATGGTGGGGCAACCCGGATCTTTGTACTTGACTGGAGACTTACTCTGAATGATAGCACTTACTTGCTCAGTGAGAAATGCATTCTTTGTCACATGTAACCCTCTCTTGACAGTGCACAAGTCCTTCAGAAACTTTGCATATGTGGGGAATTGCTTGATCATATCAAGTAAGGGTATATTCACCTTCACTTGTCTCAAGACTTCAAGAATTTCTGGTGAATTCTTGATTTCCTTCTTTCCATGTAAAGCTTGAGGAAAAGGGGGAGGCATATGTTTCTTCATCATATCTTCTTTAATCACTATCCTCGGCTCTTCTTCAAAGCTTGATTTGGATGCACTTTTCTTCCCACTCTTCTCTTCTTGGTTATTGCTCTCTTTAACCAAGGTTTTCTTTGACAAAGGTTCTTCATCTTGCCTCACCTTAGGCAAAGGTTGATCAACCTCCTTTCCACTCCTCAATGTGATCACGGCTTTGACCTCCCTCAACTTTGAAGAATCCCCCTCTTGGGTTTCAACTTCATGAACACCCTTTGGATTTTGGCTTGGTTGAGAGGGGAACTTTCCTTTCTCATTCACTGTGTTGAGGTTGGTAAGCCTAGAGATGGAATATTGAATGTTATCTATCTTCTGATATAGATCATTTTGCATCCCATCCATTCTCTTATTTAGAGAACTCTCAACATTCTCAATCTTTTGATGCAATTGGGAGTTGATTGCCCTTTGTTCACCCACAAAGTCACTCATGACTTTGCTTAGGTTTGCCATGGCTTGCTCCACTGAAGAGGTTTGTTGAGGTGCTTGAGTTTGGGCTTGTGGTTGGTATGGAGGTGGTCTTGGTCTCCAAGAAAAATTTGGATGGTTTCTCCAGCTTGAATTATAGGTGTTTCCATAAGGTGCATTGTTGTTAGGCCTAAATTGCCCCACAACATTGGCTTGATCACCTAACATCTCCCTCACAGCTGGCATAGTTGGGCACTCATCTACCACATGGTCACATGATTGGCAAATGGTGCATGGCATGGCATGGGCTTGAGTCTCGGAAATGGCTTGAACTTCATGCATCTTTTTCAACTCAAGTTCTTCCAACCTCCTTGCTATTGTTGCCACCTTAGCTTTCATGTCCATGTCTTCACTTAACATGTACAATCCACCCTTTGGATTAATAGGAGCTTTCATCCTTCCCAATTCCTTTGAGTTGGGCTCATCCCATCCTCTTGTTACCTCAGATACATAACTTAAAAAATCCATGGCTTCTTCCGGATTCTTACTCATAAAATCTCCCCCACACATGGTTTCAAGAATTTGCTTCATGGAGGAAGACATTCCATCATAGAAATAGCTCACCAAGAGCCATGTATCAAAGCCATGATGAGGACAAGCATTGATAGCCTCCATATACCTTTCCCAACATTCATGGAATTTCTCATTTTCTTTAGCAGAAAAGTTTGAGATTTGCCTCTTCAACCCATTGGTTTTATGGGTGGGGAAAAATTTCTTCAAAAACTCGGCCTGAAGATCAACCCAATTCCTTATGCTCCTTGGCCTTAAAGAATTAAGCCATATTTTTGCTTTGTCCTTCAAAGTGAAAGGGAATAGCTTGAGTCTCATCAAGTCTATTGAAGCTCCTCCATCTCTAAAAGTATTGCACACCTCCTCAAACTCCTTGATGTGGGCATATGGATTCTCACTCTCCATTCCATGGAAATTTGGTAGAAGGGGCACAATATGGGGCCTTATAATCAGCTGCTCAAGAGGAGGTATTATGCATGAGGGTGCACTCATCCTTGGTGGGTGCATTCTATCCCTCATGGATAGATATGCATTTGGATTACCCCCCCCCCCCCCCTTGACCTTGTTGAGAATTCTGATCCTCTTGTGGAGGGTCCATGATGTTTACACAGATATTCAACTCTGTGTCTTGAGGATTCTCAATCCTTACTAATCTTCCCTCTTGGTCCCGATCCAATAGGGCATGCACAAATCTCTACTTACCTGAAAACAAAACAAAAACAACAAAAACAAAAGAAAACTAGAAGAAAGTTAAGGTTAGAAAGAAAACAAAAGAAATTCTAAAATTAAAAGAAAGAAAATAAAGTTAGTGAAAAAGGAATTCACCAAACTTGTGATGAAAGTCACAAGTAGCCTCTAAAAGGTTGTATCACTGTATTGTGGCACCATCCCCGGCAACGGCGCCATTTTGATTCGCGCTTGGAAAGCCCAGTCGGGTCATTTAATCAAAAACATTTATAAAACCTATGACCTCATACTAGTGTAGCAAAGCTACTATAGTATAGTGGCTCTAGGGTCGAACTCTGGGATGGGTTTTCATTCTACCAGTGATATACTCATGATTAGAAATTAAATTTAATGATTTCCTTTATCAAAAACTTAAAGCTTAAAAAGAAAATAAAATTTGTTTTGAAAGTATTTGAACCTAAATTAACATAAACTAATTAAAAATGGAAGAAAGAAAGTTTCTCGGAGCTAAGGATTGCTAGGATCAAGTTTAGAATGCAAAGTGGAAAATTCCGGATTTTTCTCCTCGCATTGGGGATTTAACCTATAGTTATTTCCCGAACCGGTGTAGGTTTAACAATGAAGATTTAATCCATAAAAATCAATAGAAATGGTAGTCAAGGTCCATTAATGGCTTTAGACACTATATAGGTCTTCACCTTGAACCACTTTCCAATGGCTCATACATGATAACTAATGGACTAATATGGATCTAGCAATAAGCATCTATAAAGACCTGAAGCTTACCATGTATTGGCCATTCAAAGTGATTCTAAGGGATTTAAAGCAAAACTTTGGATTTAAAAGCCATTTATGAACTTCAACTACCTGAATTTAATGCACGAGCATTTTCCACCTTTGCATCTGGACTTTTCACCTAGCTTCCTTCACTCCAAGAAACCAAAAGTTTAGTCTCTCATCCTCTGAGAAAACATCCTCAGAGGTTGTTTGGCTTCCAAGAAAGAGAAAATAGTAACGAGAAAATAGAAAATGAGAGCGCTCTGTATATTGCTAAGTGTTCAGCTTAACACTCGGGTTACATGTCTTCAAGAGGTGATTTCCACCCCTTATATAGTTTTTACAAAAGCAAAGCTTTTCATTGGCTTGCTACAAGGAGAAGAAAGGAAATTACATCAAAAGAAACTTAAGAAAATATCTAAAGCGGAGTTGGCAAAAACAGAGGAGATTTCGCACAGGTGTGCGAAATTCGCACACCATTTAGAAGGTGTGCGAAATTTTCGCACACCTGGAGCAGTTTTCTTCCGAAGGTCATAACTTCCTCGTTTCAGCTCCAAATCGTGTACGGTTTGAAGCGTTGGATTCTTGACTCCTTGAGCTTTGAAACGGTATATAGTATACAAAAAATGGACTTCGGGAAGTGCTCCAAAAGTGCCAAAGAACACTGCAGCTGCTGTCTTCAGATTTCCTCCTTGCTTCTCTTTTGATTTTCTTTTTTGGTTGGCTTGTCTTAATGATCCAAAAAGATGTCAAAACACTAAAACTAGCCACAAATATGATTAGAAGTCATTGCTAGGTCCTTAACATGCCAATTGGAATAAAGGTGAAGAATTACTACACAAAAGTGCTTAAAACATAATGACTTAAAGGTGTAAAATGGCACTTTTGGGTAGTAATCAGAGCCATTTTTGGTATTGTAATACTATGTTATTGTTGGAAGGATTGCTATTATTGTACATTTCCCTATGAATCAAGCAATGAAGCATATATGATTGCTTTTGATTATTTGTTTCTGATGAGATTCTATGGGACATTGATTTATGATTATGTATATGTTGTGATGTTTGATTATGTAGTCCAAGTGGGAGAATTGTTGAAATTTTTATGTGTGGACTTACATAATCAATTTGATAATATCATAAATCAGTGTTAATTTATTTTTTGCATTGTGGTCCATAATGGGACTGGACACATATTGTTGCTTGATTTTTTATGGGCTCACCCTAATTCACTTGATTGGCCCATTAAGTCAAGTCGTCCAACTAAAGTGTGTAATGTGTAATATATATATATATATAGAGAGAGAGAGAGAGAGAGAGAAAGAGAGAGAGAGAGAGAGATGTGTGTGCATTTGAGGAGCTACTCTCTTTTCTTCTCTTTGGAGAGCACTCCCGGCAAACACACACACACACACACACTCCACTTTGGACTGAATTTTGGGAGACAAGGGAAGAGCTCATTGATCCCTCATTCTCGGACCATCACGCACCCGGAAAGCAGATTATTGGATATCAAAGGGAGAAGAAATAGCTTCCCAAAGCATGAACCAAGGTAATGAATTGAATTTTTGCTATTAAATGCATGCTTAAATGTTAACATGTGATCCTATGCAATTTAAATTCTCTTCAGTGGGAGTTTTGGTAGAATGCTCAAAGTCATCACCCAGCAAGTGTTATTCTCCTCCCAGTAACTGTTCAAAAGTTTGTTTCGCAATAGTCTACTTCTTGGTAGATCTTCTTATAGGATAAATCACTATATATTACGATGCCTACCAGCATGTATTCAGGTGGAAATTCAATGCTAGATCCCAGTGCGATTGCTAAAATCTGTGAGAACGGGAAATTCAAGATTTATAACTTCTGGGAAAAGGTTGAGCTTCTAGGACGTGGGAGTTTTGGGATAGAATACAAATCCATCACCCGTCAATCTCTCCCCTTATTATGTTGAATGGGTATTGAACTATGGGTAGAAGAAAAATACAAGATTTGGTAAGATTTAGAGAACACTTCTTTAAATAATTTAAAAATGACTTGTAATATTAATTTTTGAAGAAGTACTTCATTTAAAAAATAATTCTTTATAAACATTTTTATTAAAAATATTTTGAATAGAAATACCATCAAATGTACTCTTTTTATTATGTTTCTTGTTTCTAGTAACAAGAATAAGGTGTATGTTTTTTTAACTTTTTTGCTTTTAAACTTTAAATTGTTTTTATTGTTTTTATTTTTTTATGACTTGTTATAAATTTTTTTTGTTGAATAGAAAAAAATCAAAATATTTAATTTTTTCTAAACAGAAAAAATAATATGTTTTTTTTCTTTATTTTTTAATGTTTAATAAAAATAAAATTTTTTCTTTATTTTTTATTACTTAGTAGAAATAAAATATTATAAAAACAAACAACTAAATACTTAACACTATTTAATGACTATAACACCACCTAAGTTCGAACGTATTTTAATTTGAATTATTTTCTCTTTAAGCGATTTTAGGATAATCATCAATCAAATATTTCTCGAAAAAAACATTAGAAATGATTTTTGTAACTTTTTAAAAGTGTTTTAAACTTTTGTCAAATATCTATTTTTTTATATTAAAAATGCTTTGTATAGTAGAAGTGTTTTTGAAAAACACTAAGAAATGGATTCCGCAGTTTAAAACTGTGAGAAATTATCCTTGCAATTTTATTTATTCTTATCTTTACTTCATAAACTCCTTGTTATCCTTCTTTGGGCTAAGATTTTTTTTTTTTGGTTTTAATGGATCTTTATAATTTTTAAGGTACTATGCATGCATTTCAACATTGATGATGATTATGCAAATACACCTTCACATAATTTTAATGATGAGTTTGATGATGATTATTTAATATCATGCCTATCATTGCTATTACTAAAACCCTTGACAACGGGAAATTGAAGATCCATGACAGTTCTTGGGAAAAGGTTACGTTTCTTGGAAGTGGTAGTTTTGAAAGAGTGTACAAAGCCATCACCCAGTAAGTGTTAATCTTTTCCCTTTTGATAAATGTTGAGTGTATATTGAATTTAGTGGTTTTCATGTTCAAATCTTTTATTCTATGTTTGATTTTAAAAATTATTAATATATATATATATATATATATTTGGTTCCTTCTCTTTAAATTTCTTGTTGGATATCTTTTGTATTTTCTAACCCTCTTCTTTGTTTTGAATCATGGCATAATTCCTGTTTTCATTGCATATGACCTTGTCCTGGGTGTCTATGGTATCAGAGCCATCGGGAAGGGAAGTTGGGTCTTGTTTTTGGGTGTTTTGGCCTATCCTAGGATAGGTAGCAGTGTGCCTAGGAGCACGAGCCCTGCCGGTTGAGCCGTTGTTAGCCGTGGATAGGCGTTTGTTAGGCTGTAAGAGGGTTGGGGTGACATCTCATAAGGTTTGTCAATCTGCTATTAGGCTCTAGATCAAAACCCTAAAATGAGTTCAATTTTCAGAACCATGTCTAGGAGATCCAGTGATTCTCAAGATACTGTTGTAAACAGTGAAGAGATCAATTATCCTAAGATCCAAAATGATTTAGATGATTGGAAGTTACCCAAGGTGTCTAATCAAGAAATTTATAAGAAAGGAACTTTTAAGTTCTTCACAGATTATACCATCAAGACCTTTGAAATGTCAGTCAGCTTAGAACAAGACGACCAAGTCATAAGACTTCTAGATAACAAATCCATTGAAAAGCATAAGAGAGATGGCTATAATTTCATACACTTTGGTATGATTCAAGTAGCAGCTAAGCCTTTGACGAGATTAGGTTTAAACACCTCTATTGTCATGTGTTTAAGGGATAATAGGCATCTCGAATATCGAGATTCTATTATAGGCGCAGTCCAAGCTGGACTGAATGATGGCCCTGTTTATTTCCAGTGCTATCCTAACTTCACAGTTAGAATAAGAGATGCAGACATCTTAGATTCCGTTGTCCTGCATATTAAGACCCATGGCTTTAAGATCAAACCAGGAAACAGCCCTATTTCAATCATAACCAGGTTTGCTTATAAGAGCATGAACATAAGCGTGGGATCTGGGGCTCTTTGCACCAGTCCTAAATGTGAGACCACTTACTTTCACTCAGATATGCTAGATAAGTCAGATTTCATCATCCCCAAGAAGATCTTGTGGAAAGATGTTGAGTTTCCTGAAAACTGGCATTTTGCTAATGTTGTTCCAGCCATTGCACAGCGATCTGAAAGTATTGAACAAATTGTTCAATATCCTGATGGAGGAGGAGAACTGGTTTTCTCCAACTCTTTCAGACATTCTAGCAGCCCTAGAGTTTCTGTTTATGAACCCTCTAGAGCTTCAAGCTCTTCCATCCCAGTTAGAACCACTAGGGAAGAAGAAGGTTCCAGCTCAGGAAATCCTAAGAATATTAAACTAACAGGTGTCAGAAGTCACACCAACGTGACTAGACCATTTTACACTGAGGAAAATGAGTCTACTCAGGAATCCCAACAGGATGAGTCCCCTGTAATGTCTCCTACCTATTCCCAGATGATTAACACAATAAGCCTAAGTGATGAAGACTTTGAGATCAACAAGGATCTCTTAAGAAAAGACTTCTATTCTGAAGTCAATAAGCAAAGAAATGATTGGTTCTTTAGCACTGTCCTTAAGGTCATTAGAACCATTTACCAAGAAGAATTCTATGCCTACTTAAGACAAGAAAAGAAAAATATTAAGTTTTGGATTTGGTTTGAACTCTTCAAACAAGAGGAATATCCAGATTATCCTTGTAAGCATATTAACAATACCTCTACAAAAGCTAAGATATGGAAAACCAGTGACAACATTGTTATAGAATCCATTCATCCTCCTGAAGCTAAGATAGAAAAAAATATTAATGGAACCATAGTCACAGCTTCACCTTTTAAGACTAAGCCAGAGGATAAAGGAACTGCTAGTGCAACCGATATTAGAAGGATTATGGAACAAATCAATTATACTAATATGTTTCTCATAACCCTTGGAAATCAAGTCAACAAAGTTGAGGAGATTATTGAAACTCAGGATCACCTTAAGAAGCCTTTTGTTAAGAATGATAATAAGCCTTTGTTTAAGCCTTTTGAATTATCTAAGAAATTCCAGGAAAATCCTCAAATTGATCAAGCTTTCATTGATAGAATAAGCCAAAAGGTTAAAGATAATCTTGTTATCCCTGAAACACCTCAAACTTTTGCTATCCCTGAAACACCTCTGCCTTCCCATAGGAGAATCCTTTTGGTTAAAAGGAATATTAGTCCAAAAGCAAAGGATAATGGACTAATTAGGTTAACCAAAGAACCTTCTATCCAAAACCCTTTTAAGGATCATAGTGATAAACAAGAGAAAATCCTTAAAACCCTGACTATTAAAGATCTTCAAGAAGAAATAGGGCAGTATAAGAAGGATATTAAGAACCTAAGACAACCTACAAGCTCAGAATTCCCTATCCCTCATGATTATATCAATAGGGTAGGTTTTTACCACAGTAATCCTAAAAAGGAAGACTTTGAAGAAGTTCTTGAATCTTCACAAGACAATAATGATAAGATAAATGCATACTTAAATACTATTAGTAAAGTTATCTTCCAAAGGTGGGAAGTCTCCCTTACTATAGTAATTAAGAATAAATTTATCCTTGATATTATTGCTTTAATTGATTCAGGTGCAACTTTGAATTGTCTACAAGAAGGTCTTGTACCTACCCAACTATATGAGAAAACCAGGCAAGCCCTTTTTGGTGCTAATAGTAAAAAGCTTATTATCAAGTACAAGCTATTGAATGCCCATATTTGTAACCAAGGCTTTTGCATTAAGCAAACCTTCATTCTTGTTAAAGATCTCAAGGAGAAAGCTCTTCTTGGAGCCCCTTTCTTAAGCTCCATCTTTCCCATGTGGGTAGATGATCAAGGTATAAGAACTAAGCTTTTAGATAAGGATATTCTGTTTCAATTTGCCAATCCACCTGGAGAAAGAAGTATAAACACCATAAAAGATCAGGTGATTAAGGCTAAGCAAAATCATATTAATCTCTTAAAGCAAGAGATTGCTCTGGTTAGAATAGAAGATCAATTGAAGGTTAAGAAAACTCAAGATACCATAGAAAATTTTAAGAATAAAATTATTAGAGAAGTGTGTTCTAACATTCCTAATGCATTTTGGCACAGGAAGCAGCATGAGGTAGAATTACCTTATGAGCCTGATTTTAGTGAGAAAAATATTCCCACTAAAGTAAGACCAATCCAAATGAACAAGGATTTGTTGAGCTATTGTGAAAAAAAGATCCAGGATCTCATAGATAAGAAGTTAATAAGGAAGTCTAAGTCCCCTTGGAGTTGTTCTGCCTTTTATGTTCAGAAACAAGCTGAACTTGAAAGGGGAACACCTAGACTAGTCATCAACTATAAGCCCCTCAATGATGTTTTAAGATGGATCAAGTATCCTATCCCAAATAAAAAAGACCTCCTTCAAAGATTAGTGAAGTCTAAAGTTTTCTCTAAGTTTGACATGAAATCAGGATTTTGGCAAATCCAGATTGCGGAAAAAGATAGGTACAAAACAGCCTTTGTGGTCCCATTTGGTCATTATGAGTGGAATGTAATGCCCTTTGGCCTTAAGAATGCACCTTCTGAATTTCAAAACATAATGAATGAAATCTTTAACCAGTTTTCTGATTTCATTATTGTTTACATTGATGATGTTTTGATTTATTCAAATTCTGTTGAACAGCATTGGAAACATCTCAATAAGTTTGTTAAGACTATTAAGAGTAATGGTTTAAGCTTGTCAGCCACTAAGATTAACCTCTTTCAAACTAAGGTAAGATTCCTAGGTCATCATATTCACCAAGGAACATTCACTCCCATTCAAAGATCAATTGAGTTTGCTGATAAGTTTCCTGATGAGATTAAGGATAAGAAACAATTGCAACGTTTCTTAGGAAGCCTTAATTATGTTTCAGACTTTATTCAAGATTTAAGCCAGCTTTATGCCCCCCTAAGACAGAGACTTAAGAAAAATCCAGTTCCTTGGAATGAGAATCATACCAAGATTGTTAAAACAGTAAAGTCTAGAGTTAAGACCTTACCATGTCTCGCCTTAGCTGATCATAAAGCTTTTAAGATTGTTGAGACTGATGCTTCTGACATAGGTTTTGGTGGAATTCTTAAGCAAAGAAGTAATAATCAAGAATTGTTGGTTAGATTCACTTCTGGAACTTGGAACCATGCCCAACTCAACTACAGCACCATCAAAAAGGAAATTTTAAGCATCGTTTTATGCATTTCAAAATTTCAAGATGATCTTTTGAATCAAGAATTTTTATTAAGAGTGGATTGCAAATCTGCAAAATCAGTTTTACAAAAGGATGTTAAAAATATAGCTTCTAAACATATTTTTGCTAGATGGCAAGCTATTTTAAGCAATTTTGATTTTCAAATTGAGTATATTAAAGGAGAATGTAACTCAATCCCTGACTTCCTAACCCGTGAATTTTTGCAGGATTCACAAGAACATGGTCCCCAAGAAAGACAAACAACCTCTTAGGTCCATTAAACCTACAGATTCTAAGATTTCCCATTCAGCTCTTTCTGAAAAATTCATGCCACTTTATTATGACCATTTTGAAGTAGCAGGTTCTTCCAGCCACTTCAATCATCACATTCCTTCAGCATCCCCTAGTAGGGATATAGATTCAAGCTCGGAATCTCTACCTTTTATGGAAGATTCCTTCCCCACAAATCCATCTTTTAACAATACTAACACTTTATCTGATTATATCAATTGTATTTTTGAATGGCAGGGAAGGTATGAGATTCTTGAAAGGAAACTTGAATTAGTTGACTTTCATAAGTTCATGTTAAAAGCTCAAGCCTCATTTTTCCCACTAGAAAATGGTGAGAATAAGCATTCTACCCCACTGGTGAATGATAAATTGAGTGAGGAAGAGTTGGGTTACCGTATGCTAAGAATGTATCATCTTAAGACTGAGAATCTATACTCTCTTCAGCCAGAACTACGTCTCCTAATTTTGGAAAAGGCTAAGTCCTCAGCTGAAGAAAGACAGATCTTCATCTCTTCATACCTCCAGGATCTTCATCTCTATCTTTCTACCAATATTGGTCTTAAGGTCGCAGGTTTAAGCTTGGTTACTGATAAGGAAGTTGATGATTCTAAAGTTCGCAGAATGATTGAAGAACCTTTCCAGTACCAAAAAGGCATCAAGAAAATGATTTGCAATTGCAACAGAAATTTCACAATCAGTCGTGTTTGCTTGAACTTGCAATACTATTCTCCAATCAGCATCAAATTCAAGGGTGAAGATTTATTATTAACTCCAGAAAAGCTTCTGGACCATGGTCTGGTCCATCAAATTATATGTTCTGATCCCAGCCAAGTATCTCAGTTTGGAAGAAAGATTGCTCTTGGCCTAACCTAAGGATTTAAAATGAACAAGAAATTTGCGGACGCCATCATCATCAGCAAAGCTCTAGAGTAGGTTTCTAGTGGCAAGCTTGTTCCAGCCCAGCACATTGTTTCTCTTCACTATCAGAATAGAAGACCTACTCAACTGTCTTACCCTCTGCTATTTTCTGATATCTGTGCTGAACCCATTATTAAGCAAATCAAACATTGGAGAGCCAGAATTATTAGCAGGGATTTTGAGGCTTTTCCAAGAAATATGGGTTATCTCATTGCTGCAGATTCTTGTCATCAGATTTTCTGTGGCAAGAGATTGGACCCTCTTCCAACCAAGTCTTTTACTAGTGATGAAAAGATTCTTGAAGAGCATCGTAAGGATTACTATCTACCCTAAGCATTTTCTTCATGATGACCTGCCAACAAGAATATTTCAAGCTTTGCAGTTTCTGCACCAAAAGCCGCAAGCTTGTGTCCACACAGTTTAAAGAAGCCTGTCATAAGTCATTTCAGCCGAAAGCAAGATTCCGGGTCAAATGTCAAAAGTGCTACAGTTCTCTCTTACTGTTCACTTTTACTATTAAAGCACTATTCAAGCACGGGTCTACTGTTCATTATTACTATTCAAGATTCCTTTTTGCCTATTTAAGGAGGCTCGATTCTCATTTGTAAGCACGCTTAATTTTCTCTCCCAAGCTTATGCTCTCCCTTCTCTCTTCTTTCTTTCTCATCATATAAGCCCTTCAAGCTTTCAAGCTTTCTCCAAGCTTTCCTACCCTTGTCCATTGTAAGATATTTCTCCTTATGTATAATATAAATATGTTTTGATTACCTCCTATATGGATGGTTTTTAATTAAGTTTTGTTTTCATTTCATTTTATGTTCTTATATATACCTCCTACATGGATGGTTTTAATTAAGCTTTGATTTTAATTTTATGTTTTTTATTTTGTACCGCCTACATGGTCGGTTTTAAGCTTATCATGAACTAACAAGTTTTTGGTTCCTTCTCTTTAAATTTCTTGTTGGATATATATATATATTAAAAAAATTATTTTCTCATTTTTAATTTTATTATGAAAAATACAAAATCAAATAAAAATGTATATATTTCTAAATTATTTAATATTTATATAAAAAAAAAGAAAAATATGTGAAACGAGTTTGAAATAACATATAAAAATAATTTAAAAACTTCAATTCTTTTTTCTTTTTATTTTCTTTCTTTTATATTGTACCTTAATTTTTTGGGAACTAAACATAGCTTAAATGTTAATATTTTTTGTGTCTATTAATGAGAATGAGGTGGATATTTACAAGTTACATGTTTAACTCTCACCATTTTCTGATATTTGAATAAATTTAAATTTAATTATAAACCTAAATAAAGATTAATCTCATTAAGTATTTTTTTTTTCTTGACATTGGAATGCTGCTAAGTGTTAAAGTTGTTTATATTAAGCATTAAACAAAGCTGTTTGAAAATCGAAACTAAGAGAATATTTGACAAAATAACTAATCATTGAAAAGCGAAAAGACAAACAGGGGATTTCACTTTTAAGTGCTTTTGATAATATAACTTTTAAACCATCTAAAATTAAAAACCAGTTAAAAACTATTGAATTCATTTAACATTAGAAACCTGAGTAATCACTTATGACAAAATAGGATTAGTGATTTATAAAAATTTAAATTTTCTAAGATAAAATTTAATTTTAAAAAAAATGAAACTATTCTTTTAAATTAAACCTTTTATTATTAATTCCTTCCTAGGATAAAATAAAAGTACAAAAAAATCTACTTCAATTCATTTATATCAAAGGATTAGTTCTTGTACTTGACATGATCTTTTAGTAATGTTTTCTTCCTAGGATAATTTAAAGAGAATGCAAGAAAAAACAAAGAAAAAAAATTAAAAAAAAAATTAAAGTTAATAAATTATTTCTATATATTATTTTAAATTTATTTAACTTATTTTAATTAATTGATATAAAAATAAAAAAATAAAAATATATAAATTTTTAACTAAAAAAATTATTTTTGATATAAAAATCCTCTAATATTTTTATTATTTTGATGTAAGTTTTAAAGAGAAAAGTAAGTACATATTTTATAAAAATTAGTAATTTCTTAGGGAAAAAAAAAGTGATGGGTTAGATTTAAAATATGGACCCTTTTCATCAAATAACTTTTTTTTTTTTTTTTGTCTTTTTCTTGCAGTGATGGACGCGTTTTTGCTGTGAAAGAGGTTTTGTTGACTGATCAAGGACGGGCCGGGCAGCAAAGCATTGATGAACTTCAACAGGTTAGAAGGATGAAATGTGCTGTTTGTGTATTAGTTCAATTCTTCTTTAAATCTATTTTCCATACATCTTGATTAACCTCTAAGTAATTGCATACTCAGATTATGCAGTCAAAAGCAATTTCATATTGATCCAGGCTGCATACTAGAGAGTTCTTTCCTAAGTTCTTTTATAATGGTACAGGAGATCTCTCTTTTTAGTCAGTTCCAACATAAGCACATAGTTCAGTATTACGGCACATTCAAGGTATTTTTCAATTCTTTCTTGTTGGATTGGCTTCATGTTATGTACCATTCTTGGAATTAGGGCTACCATTTGCAATTTTGCATTTTGTCAACTGTGGCAATCTTAGAATTTTTTTTATTTTTATTTTTTCCCTTTCATGTTGTGTGTTTATTCATGAAATCCTGTCAATTTCATACCTGAATCTATGGGAGAATTTATCTATATATATATATATATTTTTTGATAAGCAACAGCAGCAAATATAATAAAGAAGGCCAAAAGGCCGCACCGCATACAGGAAGTATACAAAGCAACCACAAGGCCTAAAAGCCAAAAAAACAAAAACACCTCACCAGCCCTTAAGGGGTTGCAACCCACTCCAAGAAGCCTATAAGCGAAGAGGACTCCTCTCCCCTATACAACTTAGCCCAACTCCACAGACTACTTACAAAAGACCTCTTGAGAGTCTGAATGGCCAAGAAACTCCCTCTAAAGGCTAGCCTATTTCTTTCTTTCCAAACCGTCCAAAATATACATAACAGAATGGTCTTCCAAATCTTCTTCCTCTTTTTGCCCACAAAAAAGCCCCGCCAACAGAACAACGCCTCTCTAACCTTCTCTGGAAACACCCACTGAACCCCAAATAGGGCAAAGACGATATCCCAAAGGGTCCTAACCACTGTACAGTGTAAAAGAATGTGATTTACATTTTCCTCTTTACACTCACACAAAAAACAACAATTTGGAAGCTGCCACCCACGCCTTTGCAGCCTATCCAATGTAAGAATTTTTTCCCAAGTAGCCTCCCATGCGAAGAAAGCCACTTTGGTTGGGACCTTATCCACCCAAACATTTTTTCCCGGAAAAACGCAAGAACTAGGGGCTGCCAGCAGATTGTAAGCTTCCCGAATCTTAAAACTGGCAGAAACCCCACCTTTCCATAGCACACAGTCCTCCTCTAAACTTACTCTGATGTCCCTTAGCAAAAGGAGCAAGTCTTCTATAAGCACCAGCTCCCAGTCATTAGAATCTCTAATCAGCCTGATATTCCATCCTCCTTGGCCCAGCCTTGGGTCCCATACATCCTGCACCAGCTCATTACTGCCCACTGCCAAATCAAAAATCAGGGGGAATGCATTGGACAGCGCGCCGGTGCCGCACCAATGATCAGTCCAAAACCTGATCTTGTTCCCCCTTCCCACCTTGAACTTCATGTTATTCCAGCACCAGCTCTTCTCCTTTAAGATCTCCTTCCAAACTCCCACTCCAAAGGGCCCCCGGGCTTCCTTAGAAATCCAGCCACACCCCTCCACCCCATGCTTCACCCCGATTACCTTCTTCCACAATACATCCTTCTCAACGGCAAATCTCCACACCCACTTGCCCAATAAGGCCCTGTTCAAAAGCCCCAACCTTCTAATACCAAGGCCCCCCTTCTCCTTTTGAGTACACACCACCTTCCAATTTATTAAATGAATCTTTCCACCCAAATTTCCCCCTTCCCACAAAAAATCTCTTTGTATTTTCTCAAGCCTTTTAGCCACTGACTGAGGCATTCTAAAGATGGACATTTGATAAATAGGAATGCTTGCAAGGGTACTCTTGATCAGGGTGATTCTCCCACCTTTAGACAGATATTGTCTCTTCCACCGGGCAAGTCTTCTTCTCATTCTTTCCTCCACCCCATCCCATGTGGACAAGGCTTTGTGCCGGGCCCCAAGGGGCAGCCCCAAGTATTTGACCGGGAAGCTGCCAATTTTGCAACCTAACTCCACCGCCATTTCCTCCATATTTTCAATCTCCCCTACTGGTATCAGCTCGCTCTTGGCCAAATTGATCCTAAGCCCAGAGGCCGCTTCGAACCACGCCAAAATCCATCCAAGATGCGTTAATTGGTCCTTGTTGGCCTCACAGAAGAGAATAGTGTCGTTTGCAAAGAGCAGATGTGACACCATAATCTCCTCTTCTCCCCTACCTCTCAGCCTACACCCAGATATAAAGTTTCCCTGCACTGCCCGCCTAATAAGTGCACTCAGCACTTCCATGCCCAAAATAAAGAGGTAGGGAGAAATTGGGTCTCCTTGCCGCAGACCCTTAGAACTGGCGAAGAAGCCTTCAGGGACCCCGTTGATAAGGACAGAAAATTTTGCCGTTGAAAAGCACCACCACATCCACTCCATCCAGCGCGACCCGAAGCCCATCTTTTTCAAGACCCTCATAAGGAAGCTCCAGCTGATGCTGTCGTAGGCTTTCTCAATATCCAACTTACACACTATCCCCTTAATATTCCTCTTCTGCCAATAGTCAACCACCTCATTGGCTATGAGAGAGGCGTCCAGAATTTGTCTTCCCCTTACAAACGCGTTTTGATCAGCCGAGACCACCTTATCTAACACCAATTTCAGCCTATTGGCCAAAACCTTGGCCATAAGCTTGTACAGCCCCCCAAGCAAACTGATAGGCCGGAACTCCCCAAGGTCCTCAGCACCTCCTTTTTTTGGAATGATGACCAGAAACGTAGCATTCAAACTTTTGGCAAAGGACTTTTGATCGTAGAGCTCCTTGAACAGCTCTACTATCTCCTCCTTAGCAAACTCCCAACACGTTTGCCAAAAGGCCACAGTGAACCCATCCGGGCCTGGGGCCTTATCACCATTCATGTCCATCAGGGCAGAGAAGATTTCTTCTTTAGTAAAGGGGACCTCCAAAGCTTCAGCTTCACTAAGGACAAGCCTATTAAGAGGTAGCCCCTCTATGTCGGCTCTCCACCCTGGATCTTCCCTTAACTGGTGCTGAAAGGCCTTGACAATCCCCTCCCTCACCTCCTGCTCCTCCACCAATTCCACCCCATTAATTTTAATTTTGTCCAAAAAATTGTTTCTCCAGTGGGCACTAGCCATCTTGTGGAAAAACCCAGTGTTCTTATCCCCTTCTCTAAGCCATAGCTCCCTAGATGCTTGCCTCCAATGGGTTTCCTCCAATAGGACCCACTTCTTAAAATTCTCTTTAGCTTCATTTTTCAGGTCCATTTCCCTATTTGAGAGGTTCCTGCCGCTTTCCACCCTGTCCCAAAACTCAATTTGTCGGAGGGCAGAGCTTTTGTTCACTTCCACTCTGCCAAAAACTTCCCTGTTCCACACTTTAATTTTCTCCTTCATCTCCTTCATTTTAGCAGCCAATCTAAGGCTAGCCCTTCCTACTCTTTCTACTCTTTCCCTCCTTGCCACCAATCGCGAAGAAGCTCCTTAAACCCTTCCACCTTGAGCCACATATTTTCAAACCTGAACGGGGAAGGACCCCGACTCATCCCGCCCCCCTTCAACAGAATAGGGAAATGGTCAGAGGTAGGCCTAGGGAGCCTACACTGAACAGCCCCCCTGAAGGTATCTAGCCACCCCTGAGACACCAGGAAACGATCCAGCCTTGCCCAATTCTGATTACCCCTACCTCCACTCCAAGAAAACACACCCCCCTACAAGGGGAGGTCAATGAGGGCAAGGTCATCCACCACCTGGGCAAACCTACGCATTGCTCCATTAAGGCTCCCCTGCCTGCTCCTTTCTCTTTGGGATAAAGTGACATTAAAGTCCCCTCCTAAGCACCATGGGTCTTCCCAAATTCCCCTAATCGCACCTAACTCCTCCCACATCTCCTCCCTCTCCTTCCTATTACACGGCCCATAAACTCCCGTAAAAATCCAAATCCCTCCATCTTCAACATTTTTCAATCTACAAGATATAGAAAAATTGCCCATCTCCATCTCCAGCAGCTCCAAGGATCTCTTATCCCAACAAACCAAAATACCACCCGCTGAGCCTTGAGCTCCCATAGCCCCCCAATCAATGAACCTCCCAAACCCCAGACTCCTCACCACCCCCTCAGTCATAGTCTGAATTTTCGTCTCCTGAATGCAAACTAAGTCCGCCCTTTGACTCCTAATCAACGCCTTGATCACTTTCCTTTTAGAGCTATCATTAGCTCCCCGAACATTCCAACTTACCAGTTTTATCTTCATGATACAACTGGAGACTGACCCCCTCTTCCTTGACCAATTCCTATCTGCTTCCTTCCCCCATCGTAATTGATGGAGCATTCAAGCCTCTTCAATTCCCTCTCAAATTTCGAGTTTTCTAAGAGAGACTTGCTGTGCACTTTTTCCCTTCTTCTTCTTATTTTGACCATAAAGTCCATGATGTCCTTCTCTAAACCCACTGTAGAAAACCCCAAAAACTGACTGAATCTTGCCAGTTCACTCTCCTCCCAGTTGTCCACCCTCCAATCTCTACTTTCTGGCGCCATCACACCAACCGGACATAGATCCTTCCCACTGGATTCCATCTCGCCATTATTATTTCCCAAAATTTGCCAGCACTCCACATTCTTCAGAGCTGCAGGCGTTCTTTCAATCACCCTCCGGTCCGTATGTTCCCACTGAGAAACATCCATAGCCACCCCAGAACGGTCGTAATACGCCCCCATTGGAGTCCGACCAGAAAAAGAAGAAGGGGGAGAAAGAGAAACACACACCAATGGCCCAAAGAAATTAGGGACATTCCCGTACCTCGAAGCCTCTTCCAGAATAGCATCAGCCATCTTCGAATTCCCCTCCGCTCTGTTCTCCTCAGCCACTGGCCTCCACAGTCCCTTCATCACTAATGACCAAGACTGATCAAGGCCTCCCACAGGGTTTGGATCAGCCCCTATATATGGACGGACCCCCCTCAACTGGGCTTCATCCGCCTTAGAAGCCAGAGACACATCTGGGCTTCGAATACCCAGCCCAACCCCTCTAATCAAATTCGGAGCCCGCCCAACGTCAGAAGACGGCCCAAGAACGGGCGGCCCAGGCGCACTAGGGAAGGAGGGCCCAGAGTCTTTAAATGGCCCAAGAACCCTCTGCATCGCCAGCCCACCCGCTTCATGGAGCCCATCCTCCTTCAAGCTCGAGTCCAGAACCGCCTCCGAACCCGACCCCGAGGTCTGCCCCCTCGTCCCATCGTCAGTCTGCAGCCTGACCTCGAGACTTAGGCCACCTACCAACCCCCTCACGCGCCCCCCCGCACGTGCAGGGACTTCACCCCCGTCCTCGCCTTCTGCAACAAGGAGACCTTTGCCCTTTCCTTCCCTCGTCGTCCTCACAGTGGGTCTGAGTTCCCACCAAAGTGTAAGCTCATAGCAGACCTCCTCGGTCCGCACTTCCACGACGTTGGGGGGCCTCTCCTTGTTGAGCTTTACCAAAATCCTTGCCCACTGCATGTCTTCCAGCGACTCCGTCTGTGGGTCGATATCTAGGAATCCCCCACAAGCATCTCCTATTCTCTTCAGGGTATCGCGTTCCCAAAGCGAGGCTGGCAGCCCCAGAACACGCACCTAAGCCTCGCGCCTCTGTTCCCCTTCCAACGTACACCCACTCTCAGGCCTCCAGATTTCCAGGCTGAGAAAGGATCCCTCGCATGCGAAACCCCCAAACCTTAGGGCTTTCTCTGCTTCGTCCCGTACCTCAAACTCTAAGAGGACTTTACCCCTTTCCAATTTCGCGATTCCTAAATTACCCTTCAGTCTCCAAAACTTCGCCAGTTTCATCCCCCAACCTCTCAAGTCGACCTCATCCCCTGAGTTAGGGTCCCAACTCCCTACCAGGCAGTGGGCCAATTTCCCCATGACTCGGCTCATTCCCCTCTGCCGAAGATCCGCCCTTGCCGCTACAGACTTCATCTCCTTTGGTTGCATCACAGCTTCCACATAGGATTTCTCCATTGATGCCCTTAGGAGCGCCGCACCCTTTTTCTGAGAGCTCTTGTCTCCGACGTTACACCCCAGACGACGCAGCATCTCTACCATTAGTACCCAGCCATCCTTGTCCCCGTTACCCTTCGGGATAAAGATGTTGAACCTTTTGTTTTCCACCTCTGTAACCCCTAACCGAATGAATAGCCCTCCCTTATTTATGTCGTGCACCATAAGGAAGGACCTTCCACTGTCCTTCCACCTCTTCTCCCAAGATCCATTTCCTGCTTTCTCAATACAGGCCTCCAGACCTTCGATGAAACGCCCAATGCTGTTCGGTCCCATCCTGATCCACGAGGAGACTCCCCCTTTCCTTTCTACAATCAGGGCTTGTACCTTGCCTTTATTTTCCTTTACCTCTACGTCGAACCGTTTCGACTCCACACCAAAGCTTCCCTTCTTAGCCCTGCTTCTAACCCCCACGAAGTCATCACCTTCTGCATCAGCCCTTAACTCTCCCTCTAATCCTTCTGTAACGCGCCGCTCGCCTCGCTCCCTCCCATCACTTTCACCTTCTCTCACACCGGCCCGCTCTCTCGCTCTCTCGCTCATTTTTTTTACAAAATATATATATATATATATATATATATATATAGATATATATATATATATAATAAAATAAAATAAAAAAAATAAAAAACCTACATAATGCTGGAAGCAAGACACAAATTTAGGAACTTTATCTGGGTCTTGTAGAGTTGTTGCATGAGTCCTCTGGCATCTTCGTACCTCAGAGTACTTAACTCGCTGCTAGTGCAGGGTTGGGGCTAATTTATAGGGAAGAAACATTGGTGGTGGCAGTTGATAAAGCCTAGAGTTGATGGCCGTTAACACCGATGAAAAGGACGGGAAAATTTGTAGCTTTGAAGAGTTACCTCATTCTCTTAACTACATCTGTGCTCAAGTGGTAGATTACTAGTCCTAATATTCCTCAGAATGCTCCTGGCTTTAGGAAGAAGACATGAATTATGGCATCAATGTGGGTGTATGTCCCTCCTCTGCAGTAAATCTAGAGTGTCGGCTAAAACTTGGGACTGATAATTTGGTGTTCTCACTAGGGAATCCCCATACAGTAAAATTAGCTAGGTCTTTCCCTCATAGAATTGCCATGAAAGACTTTGTCCTTATTAGTATAATGGCTACTCTAGTGAAGGCCCAATGTTCAAGAGATCTTAGAAAGGATCTTAATGTTATGGGATTCAAAATCTTTAGAAGGCATGAACCTTTGGTGGTATCTGTCTTAAGTTCAATTAAAATTCGATTGAAAATTATCTGGAAGATCCATAGGTGTTTTGAGGTTATGGACCAAATCAATTGCAGCTTAGGGAGAAGCTGAGTAACTGTTCAGGGTAGCTTTTGACTTGGTGCACTGAGGAGAGTTCAATGTTAATGGGTCTTTTAGGGAAAAGCTATTTTGTCTAGAATTCCCAGTAGCGTGAATAACACTGATGAGCTAATCAAAAGTTGTGGTTTAGTTGATTTATCGTAGAGTGAGGCCTTTCCATGGTCAAACAAGCAAGAAACCCCAGTTTGAAGAAGTTTGGTAGGTTCTTGATTTCAACAGAGTGCAACATCATTAAAGAATCTTACCAAGGCTAGTATTTGATTATGGCTCCATGATATGGAGGTTAACCTAATTAAATGATTCTCACCCTCTTTTCCATTGAAAATATGTGGCTGCTGCACCCAAAATTTGGTGAGATTATTATGGATGTTGCATGAGATTCAGGTCTTAGTATGGGAATGACAGATTTACTGTGTAACCTTAAGTCAATCAAAGCTTTCTTTGAAGTATTCAAGGAAGAAACTTTTGATATTGCTGGTGAGAGGAACACTGCGATAATCACAATTGGAGGAATGGGTCATATGACAAGAATTTTGATATCTTAGAATGAAAAGGAAAATAAGGTTGAAGGAATTATGGGAGGAAAGAGTCTAGGTTGGAATGGGTCAGGGAGGGTAATTGCTACTCAAAATTGTTTCATTGGGTGGATAAATTATGGCAGGTAGAAGAAGCTAGAAAGGAATGCCTAGGTATTTGAAGATAGGAAGAGTTAGTCTACTGAATTTCAGGAGAATTACTACGGATATTAGTTACCAAGAATTTATCAGAATTCCCTTCAACATCAGTTACGTTCCCAATTTAGATTACAAGATTTTTTTTTTTCGTTTTGACTTGTCTGTCATTTATGGGTGATGAAATATTTTCCTGTTCTTAGCAAACACATTAACGTATACAACATTTTAGTATAACTTCAGTGAGAACATAGGATCTGGCTTTGTAGTTATAGCATGACTAGTCCATGATTCCTAAGAAGGATCCAGCTGCTGTTCTCTACTTAAATTATTCCAGTGAACATGCCCTTGAGGCCTGGCTCAAGAGGTAAAGGGTTGGGAGGGTTTGTGGAAGTTTCAGGTTCAAATCCCAATAGGGACAAAAAAATTTACCTAACAAAAAAATAAAATTTCAGTAGACAAAAATTCAGACCAGATGAATGTAGTTGCTGAACCATTCAATGGCTTATGTCTTCTTGAGTCACATGTATTATTTCCAAGTAGCCAACTCAAACTTCATTTGTTTACTTGGGGTTGTGATTCAACACCAACAATGGGTAGTTTCTGAGTTGTAATTTGCCTTACCTGCATTTATCTTTTGGGTGCATTACAGCTTTTGTATTGGTTTATGATTTCATGTTTGTTCATCTTCTGTAACCTTTTGAGCTAACCATTCTGGAGCTTTGTCAAAGTAAGAAAAATAAAAAGGTTTTTAAGGTTAGTTAACGTTCATTCTCGATTTGGCTTTTAAAAAAAAATCTCCATTTAACACTTCCATCCTCACAAGTTTTCTAATCATTTATTTAGACAGAGATAGGTGATACAGTTGCCCTTAGCAACCTCTTCTTTTGAGGTAGCCTCCCCTCACCCCTCTCTCTCTCTCTCTCTTAGTATATGAATTTCAACTTGGAAGCTTCCCATACCCACCCAACCCTTTGCCTCCTGAGCCTTGCCTTAGGAGCCTATTGTTTCCCTTTGGACCATGTTCTATTTACCTTTTAGAGTAAACTAATAGTCATGAAGAGGCAACACTAAATACTTAATTTTCAGGAGCATCTTTGAATTGACAAATTAGCATGCCACCTCATGCAACTCTTTCAACGTATTAAACTACAATCTATTGTGATTGAAGTATTTTCTCTTGGATGGTTTCCAGGTTAAAGTTAGGAAATGGTTTGCAGTATGTGTTGAATGCCAAAGGGTCTTCGCCAGCTGAGGTTTTGGGAATCGATTACAAATCAACGCTTAAGCCTGCACTTGACTCCTTTGCTGATGACATAAATAAAAGCTCTATGTCAAAGTTGGAAGAGTTGATTTCTCTTCAGCAACAATCAGTTGAAAATGCCACTAAAATTGAAGCAAAAAGAAATCGTCTTGCTGCACTTCAATCCAATAGTGATGAAGTAAGTGAATTAGAACTCATTTTTCTTGTTCAGCAGCTATGCATTTATATACCTCTCACGAAGAATAAAAAACTATGCCTTTTTTATATGCTTTTAGGGTGTCAACAGGAGCAGCCAGATTTTCACTTTGTTTTCCTAAAAATTTTAAAGAAGGGTAAAAGTATTGGCGATGTTAGATACAGATTAACTCCAAAAGACAAAAATTTTGGAGAGGATGATGAATCCTCTACTCATAAAATTCTCAAAGACATTCTTGAATATCTTTGGTACAAATAACAAGATTGATCATGTTACAAGAAAGAAGAACTCTGCAGCACATAAAAATTTTGGAAAGAATGACAGACCCATAAATTCTCAGACACACATACATAGGGATACAAATGGAGGGGGCGGGCATGCACATAGTTGGAGCCAATGGTCCCCTATTGAATATGTAATTAACTGAAGTACAAATTAACTCAACCTCTTTTTGTTGCTCTCAGAAAAGGCCAAACTCTCTCTCTCTCTCTCTCTCTCTCTCTCTCTCTCTCTCTCTCTCTCTCTCTCTCTCTCTCTCTCTATCTATCTATCTATCTATCTATCTATCTATCTCTGTACCCATCTATCCATCTATCTATATAACAAATCAAAGCAGGTCTTCTTTACCTAGTGGTCTGACTTTGTTAGCAATACCATTTCTAAAGTACCAGCAGTAGCATATACAATTGCATGGTCATTATATTGCATGGATGCCACTCTAGGAAAACTAAAGTTGTAACCGTAAGCTTCTCTGGTATTTTCTTTGCAATCTAAAAGACAAAATTGTTTGGAATCTTCCTTTCCCCTTTGTTTAATTTGTTTTCTTAATTGTGATTTACCTATCCAAAAAAAGAAAAAATGTTTTCTTGAATTGTTAGTAGTTGAAGGCACAATAAGAAAATTTCTTGGAAAATCAATTACTGCGGTTAAATTGATTGGACTACAATTAGAATTCAAAAAGGTGATAATTTAGATGTATTCAAATTTTGACAGAAAAATGTTGTTCCTAGAAATTCCATTGGGATAGAATACTACTAAATTCTAGAATGACTCAAATGAAATATGGGAGAGAAAATGATTGGAAAGGAGTATAGTACCACCTGATGGTCAATCTAAAATTTGGTACAAATGGCAAATAGTGTCAGTTACACAAGCAATTGTCACTCAAAATTTGATAGCAAGAGCTGCCTGGTCTAACCATCTGTCTAATGGGTGACCATAGTTTTAAAAGACGTGCTTCAAGCACGCCTAGGCTCAAGGCACCACCACTCCCAAGTTATAGCACTTGCTTGCCAAGATATGTGCCTTATTGAAAAAGTGTGCCTTGTCAGCTTTACTCTTCCTTTGTAAACACTTTTATTTTTTAAATTTCTAATTATATATTGAAATGTATATAATTTCATTACTTTTTTATTGAATGCTTCTTTTAAATGTTTCAAATCTTAAATTTTTTTTTTTTGATCGAATTAGATTTTGAATCATATTTTACAAAATTGATGTGTATTCTAGGTCGCATTTCACTTCACTCAGGTGCAACACAAGCTTTTGCGTTTGAGGTGCGCCTTGCGCCTTTTAAAACTATGTGGGTGATGAAGGGGATAAGTTGAGAGATAAGTTTGTTATTCCTTCTAGAAACACTTCTTGGGAAGGTTGCTTTTTGGGAAATCTAAGTCGGTTGTGGGTTGGGGGTTATTATTAAGGGACAATCATGGGCATTTTGTATCCATTCAGCTTTAGGGGTTGTACTCTTCTGGTTGTAGATGAAATCTTAGCTTCTTGATGCCCTAGATAGACATCCATTTTGTATCCATTGCTAAAAACAATTATTGTATATGAGCAGAGCATGAATTACCCACATTACAGCTTTTTGGCATTAATGGATAACTTAGGTTGTAATGTTCCTTTGAACTAATACAAAGGGTGACCCAAAAAGTGTGCTATGATAGTTATGTCAGATTGGTCTAGAGGACTTGGAAGTTAAATGTCCAATAGTATCCATCTAGGGTGCATGCCATTGTTTCTGAAGTCCATTGATCAGGGTCAGATGGATGATGATCAAGGGCCAGCTTGTTGTATGGTTTTGATATGGTACCTAGGTGATGTGAAGATATGATGAATAACGAACATAGGGAAGAGGGAGAAGAAGAAAGAATAAGAAATAGGAATACGTGTTCATTTTCATAATGCACATATCTTCAGGATGCCCTAGATGCATGTATTCCAAATGCATAATTCTAGAATTGTGTCCACTTTTGGAAACCAGACATGTGCTTTAGAAAAGTCACCCAAATATGCCTTAGTATAATTCAATTGAGAATAGGCGGTATTTTCAAATTGGTTTAAAAGGGATGATTAAATTATTGAACATATTGATGTAGAACAACCCTATGATGGTTGCCTACAATCAAATAAGTGGGCTACCGTTTTTATTTTTTAGGGTTTAAGGAGAGGAACAATGGATAAAGTTTATGGTAAAGAAAAATAAAATGGAAAAACATTGAGAAAGAAGATACAGAGAAGAAGAGATAAAAACCTTTGAGTCTCACTAAAGCCTTTTAAGAGTCTCACCTAGAAGAAAATCAAGAGTCTTACCATTAAAAATTGCAAAGTATGCAAGAAAACGTAATATTATTAATTATCAATCCATTACTTTGATTTACATCAATTAGATTTATTCTTAGGCTTCTCTAAGAAATCCAAAGCCTACTAGGATTCTAATATAACCTAATATGACTCTAAGTCTCCTCTAAATTATTTAGCTATTCCTAATTTGATTCCAATAAATACTAATTCTAATTTTATTCCAACTAATACTAATCCCACTTAAAGTTTATTTGTGCCTTCCTTTCCTTTTTGAATATACTTTGAAAGGCTTTCCCCCATCACATGTCTTGGGATGTATGACATATAGCTCCCTAAAACCCTGGATCTAGCTAGTAGCTTGGGTTGTTCCTTCTGTTGGCCCCCTCATTTAGTGAATCAGGTTGCAGATTGATTGGCTAAATATAGAGCCATGCAAATGGACTCTTTTGTAAGGTATGTTTTACCCCCTTCAAGTGTACATTGTCGCTATATTTTGTACAAGCTCTTTTATCGTCCTTGATTAGTATAGCTATCTTGCTACTTTTGTTAGATTTTTCCTCAATTTTTAATCATCCTTTATATTTTGAAAGGGTTTCTCATCCTTGGTTTGTAATTAAATTCATATCAATGAATGATTTGTTTTGGATAAAAAAAAAAAAAAAAAAAAAAAATCTGCTGGAGACGTCAATTGTTATTGCACATAGGTTGTCAGGCCCCAAATTTTCAAAGTAGCTTTGATGGCCTATAAAACACTTAAGAAAATTTATTTTTGGATGATAATTAGTCCTACAAAGGATTGACTACATTTGATTCTTTTTCCAAGTATATTTTTTAGCAAGTGATTTTCCAACTTGATGATTGGAAATTATTGTTAAGGCTTTGACTATATTTGACATTAGCTTAAACAATGCTTGCATAACTATGCCATGTAAGGTTATTCCATTATTAAAGAACTCCATTATTAGTGTCAAGAGCTATTGAGTAGTGTCTTCCTAATAATGTGATTTTATTAATAAGCTATTGAATAGTATCATCCATCACAGAATCACTCTTTGATTTACATCAATTAGATTTATTCATTAAAAATCAAGAGTCTTACCATTAAAAATTGCAAAGTATGCAAGAAAACGTAATATTATTAATTATCAATCCATTACTTTGATTTACATCAATTAGATTTATTCTTAGGCTTCTCTAAGAAATCCAAAGCCTACTAGGATTCTAATATAACCTAATATGACTCTAAGTCTCCTCTAAATTATTTAGCTATTCCTAATTTGATTCCAATAAATACTAATTCTAATTTTATTCCAACTAATACTAATCCCACTTAAAGTTTATTTGTGCCTTCCTTTCCTTTTTGAATATACTTTGAAAGGCTTTCCCCCATCACATGTCTTGGGATGTATGACATATAGCTCCCTAAAACCCTGGATCTAGCTAGTAGCTTGGGTTGTTCCTTCTGTTGGTCCCCTCATTTAGTGAATCAGGTTGTAGATTGATTGGCTAAATATAGAGCCATGCAAATGGACTCTTTTGTAAGGTAAGTTTTACCCCCTTCAAGTGTACATTGTCGCTATATTTTGTACAAGCTCTTTTATCGTCCTTGATTAGTATAGCTATCTTGCTACTTTTGTTAGATTTTTCCTCAATTTTTAATCATCCTTTATATTTTGAAAGGGTTTCTCATCCTTGGTTTGTAATTAAATTCATATCAATGAATGATTTGTTTTGGATAAAAAAAAAAAAAAATCTGCTGGAGACGTCAATTGTTATTGCACATAGGTTGTCAGGCCCCAAATTTTCAAAGTAGCTTTGATGGCCTATAAAACACTTAAGAAAATTTATTTTTGGATGATAATTAGTCCTACAAAGGATTGACTACATTTGATTCTTTTTCCAAGTATATTTTTTAGCAAGTGATTTTCCAACTTGATGATTGGAAATTATTGTTAAGGCTTTGACTATATTTGACATTAGCTTAAACAATGCTTGCATAACTATGCCATGTAAGGTTATTCCATTATTAAAGAACTCCATTATTAGTGTCAAGAGCTATTGAGTAGTGTCTTCCTAATAATGTGATTTTATTAATAAGCTATTGAATAGTATCATCCATCACAGAATCACTCTTTGATTTACATCAATTAGATTTATTCATTAAAAATCAAGAGTCTTACCATTAAAAATTGCAAAGTATGCAAGAAAACGTAATATTATTAATTATCAATCCATTACTTTGATTTACATCAATTAGATTTATTCTTAGGCTTCTCTAAGAAATCCAAAGCCTACTAGGATTCTAATATAACCTAATATGACTCTAAGTCTCCTCTAAATTATTTAGCTATTCCTAATTTGATTCCAATAAATACTAATTCTAATTTTATTCCAACTAATACTAATCCCACTTAAAGTTTGTTTGTGCCTTCCTTTCCTTTTTGAATATACTTTGAAAAGCTTTCCCCCATCACATGTCTTGGGATGTATGACATGTAGCTCCCTAAAACCCTGGATCTAGCTAGTAGCTTGGGTTTTTCCTTCTATTGGTCCCTCATTTAGTGAATCGGGTTGCAGATTGATTGGCTAAATGTGGAGCCATGCAAATGGACTCTTTTGTAAGGAATGTTTTACCCCCTTCAAGTATACATTGTTGCTATATTTTGTACAAGTTCTTGTATCGTCCTTGATTAGTGTAGCTATCTTGTTACTTTTGTTAGATTTTTCCTCAATTTTTAATCACCCTTTATATTTTGAAAGGGTTTCTCATCCTTGGTTTGTAATTAAATTCATATCAATGAATGATTTGGTTTGGATAAAAAAAAAAAAAAAATTCTGCTGGAGACGTCAATTGTTATTGCACATAGGTTGTCAAGCCCCAAATTTTCAAAGTAGCTTTGATGGCTTATAAAACACTTAAGAAAATTTATTTTTGGATGATAATTAGTCCTACAAAGGATTGACTACATTTGATTCTTTTTCCAAGTATATTTTTTAGCAAGTGATTTTCCAACTAGCTGATTGGAAATTATTGTTAAGGCTTTGACTATATTTGACATTAGCTTAAACAATGCTTGCATAACTATGCCATGTAAGGTTATTCCATTATTAAAGAACTCCATTATTAGTGTCAAGAGCTATTGAGTAGTGTCTTCCTAATAATGTGATTTTATTAATAAGCTATTGAATAGTATCATCCATCACATAATCACTCTTTGATTTACATCAATTAGATTTATTCATTAAAAATCAAGAGTCTTACCATTAAAAATTGCAAAGTATGCAAGAAAACGTAATATTATTAATTATCAATCCATTACTTTGATTTACATCAATTAGATTTATTCTTAGGCTTCTCTAAGAAATCCAAAGCCTACTAGGATTCTAATATAACCTAATATGACTCTAAGTCTCCTCTAAATTATTTAGCTATTCCTAATTTGATTCCAATAAATACTAATTCTAATTTTATTCCAGCTAATACTAATCCAACTTAAAGTTTGTTTGTGCCTTCCTTTCCTTTTTGAATATACTTTGAAAAGCTTTCCCCCATCACATGTCTTGGGATGTATGACATGTAGCTCCCTAAAACCCTGGATCTAGCTAGTAGCTTGGGTTTTTCCTTCTATTGGTCCCTCATTTAGTGAATCAGGTTGCAGATTGATTGGCTTAATGTGGAGCCATGCAAATGGTCTCTTTTGTAAGGAATGTTTTACCCCCTTCAAGTATACATTGTTGCTATATTTTGTACAAGTTCTTGTATCGTCCTTGATTAGTGTAGCTATCTTGTTGCTTTTGTTAGATTTTTCCTCAATTTTTAATCACCCTTTATATTTTGAAAGGGTTTCTCATCCTTGGTTTGTAATTAAATTCATATCAATGAATGATTTGTTTTGGATAAAAAAAAAAAAAAAAAAAAAAATCTGCTAGAGACGTCAATTGTTATTGCACATAGGTTGTCAGGCCCCAAATTTTCAAAGTAGCTTTGATGGCCTATAAAACACTTAAGAAAAAATATTTTTGGATGATAATTAGTCCCTACAAAGGATTGACTACATTTGATTCTTTTTCCAAGTATATTTTTTAGCAAGTAATTTTCCAACTTGCTGATTGGAAATTATTGTTAAGGCTTTGACTATATTTGACATTAGCTTAAACAATGCTTGCATAACTATGCCATGTAAGGTTATTCCATTATTAAAGAACTCCTTTATTAGTGTCAAGAGCTATTGAATAGTCTTTCTAATAATGTGATTTTATTAATAAGCATTGAATAGTATCATCCATCACAGAATCACTCTTTGTTTCCAATCAAAAAAAAAAAAAAATCACTCTTTGTTTCTGATGGATCTGATGTTTAACTTGATTTTGCAACATAAATTATTGGGTTACACATTGTTTAATCTAATTGTTTTTCGTTCATGGATATTTATCTTCTGGTTGATTTTTGACAAGGAGTCAGAATGAATACTTTTTGGGCAATTGTTGTATGAGGTTAACCATGGATGAATGATCAATTTGTCAGGTGGATGCTCAATTAAATTTTTTGAAGAAGGAAACGCAAAACTACACCTTCAGATGTGCAATGGAAGCTAAGAAGTTGGTGGAGGATGTTGAGATAGAAACCCATAATGTAGATATTGTGGAAAGAGAAGTGGCAGATGTTCTGGAGGTATAATTTTGCTCTTCTTGTCTTAAATAGTTAGTTAAGGATATCAATATTGCCAGGGTGGATCTCGTAAACCTGAAAGAAACTTATTTTAACATAAGTTGGTTTCCCTTTTCAGAGCTAAAAATTCCTACCTGGCTCTATAATTGTTCTTGATTAATGTGAATAATATTGAAAAATTCAAGGGATTCTGACTAGACTTTGATGTTGTCATGAAGACGTCCAAATTGAAGTTGCAGGAAGCAATCAAGCAAAATGAGGAAGAAATTCAGATATGTGCTTGGGAACTCTATGCTTTGGTTGATTCAGTTTTGAAATACAAAGAGCACATGGCATCAAAAATTTCAGAGATGAAGAGCAACCTTTCAGAAACAGCAGGAGCTGTATCAGATTCTTACAAAGGCTTCTTGTCAGCACAGTTTGGTATCACTTTGGATACAAGCCACTGACCCAATAGATTATTCCTTTCTGTGACACAAGTTCTTTTTCTTTTTCCTTTTCTTTTAGGGTAATGGACTGATTTGTATTGTATGTATACTTATCTTAAATATTTGGTATTAGCAACTTGCCCTATGGTGACAGTGTTGCTTGGGTTGAGAATGGTATAAAGATGAGCCTATGGTTGACAATGGAGCATGGGATGGATCTGAAGGTTGAATGGAAATTTGTACAATAAGGTTTTGGCAGGTGAGAAAATGAAAATGGATGTTGATGGAACTGAGAGTCTGAATGCCTTATGCACTAAATTTGGAGCATGTATGATTTGGGAATCAATAATTTATGTGATTAGAGACCTAAAAAACCATGGAAATCATGTTTGTAACTCAGGCTATTGTTTTGCATTTATTATGAAAAATGTATGTCAAAACCAATTTAACAAATGTAAATTAAAGCATGTGCCAAGATATAACTTTCCATTTCCGAGTTTAGCCCATCAAAGAGTGGGATGGAGATTAGAAATATTTTTCATTTTTCATTTATTTTTATTCTCTAAAAATAGCTTTTATTCCTTTTTTTTTTCTTATCTTGAAAATGCCTTAAGTCTAAAGAAGTGAAAATCATTTTTAAAAATGGAAACTATAAATCACTTTTTTGTTTAAATTGTTTGCATTTGTAACGAAAACATAAATCAATGTTTCAAAAAATAGGGTTTTAAAAATGGAAAATCTGGAAACAACAATTTTGTGTTATCATAATTTTCTTAGGAAATATTAAAATGGTTTTCTAAATAGGTGAACAAAAAAAAGAATAAAATCATGTGAAAGACTTTATGATGCTTATTTGCAAAGTACATGTTCCGTGTTTTTTTTTTTCATTTTTTATATATTAATATTTGTCTTTTCATTAAACAATTCCTTTAAAAGCTATGTTTAAGCGGGTGTTTGGTAAAACTTATTACTTATTATTTAATTATTTAAGTTGACTTTAAATTAAATGGTTCTTAAGCGGTAAACTTAAAACTTATTAATTATTTTTTACTTTAAGTATTAAGATAATTTAGTAAAGTTAATTTAAGATTTATTCTAAATTGTCAAATTGACATATTTATCCTTATTAATTTTAACTAATAATTATATTTTCATTAATCTTAAACAATAGATTTATTTGTTAAATATATTCATATTTAAAGCATTGTAGATACAAATTCAATCATAAAATATTTATCATAAAAAATGAGTCATAAATGTAGGGAAATAAGGTAAAAAGGATTTGAAATTAAGAATAAGTTAACTAATTTGACTTAGAGTCAATTTTATTGAAACCCTTCAAGTTTAGTGTAAATACATTAAGCCATCGTAGGGTTCAAATTTCGTCAATTAGCACCTCTATAAATGTATTATATATATAAATTTTAGTTTTTAAAGAATAAAATTTAGACTTTGGTGAATTGTTAAACACTCCTATCTAAAGTATTTTTATTTGAAATCTCTTAAAAAAAATAAAATTTTTAAACAAAATAAATTTATAAGGGTGCTAATTGATGAAATTTGAAATCAACAGTAGTCGAGTATATTTATAACAAACCTCAGGGGGTCTCAATGAAATTTACCCTTTTAACTTATTTCTTAAAGCTAAAAATAACTTTAAGTTGTAATATTAAGTTATTTTATCAAACATGTTTAATCTCTTTAATGACTTAAATTAAATTATTAAATTATATTAAGTTATTAAGTTGATTTATCAAACATCCTTAAGTTAACTCTTTTGACTTAATGTTAATTTTATATTATAATATTAAGTTATTTACCAAACATGGTTAATCTACTTAATAACAAATTAAGCTATTAAGTTATATTAAATTATTAAGTTGGTTTGCTAAACACCATCTAAAAGATGTTTAAAATTACATCATCAAAATATATTTTTTATATTAATTTTAGAATAAAATCCTTCTTTGCTTCAACTATATAGTAGGATCTATCCCTCCTTAGTTTCTCCATTAAAGAAAATGGCACATACAAACCAAAATGACTTTATTACTTGAAAGTCCAAAACAAGATATAATTTGGGTGTTTTAGAGTAAGAAAAGACAAAATCTAGTTTATAAAATCTTAGCTTTAAAGCAAGTGAAAAAACTTCTATAAAGGAGATACTTTGCATATCATTTGATCTATAATTATCTCATAATCAATTACGAGACTACTAAAAACAAAGAAGCATCTAAAATACCTTAATAGATGATATTTAGAAGCAAAGAATTAAAGTCAAGTCACCAAGCCCTTGATTAATCAAAGTAGAAATATTTGGAATATTGAGGTTTGACCAATTGAAATAATTCAACCATTTTAACTTACCTGAGAACATTTTGTTTGAAGAAAGATCATATCATTAATTCATAAAATTCAATTAGAATCCACAATTGTAAGGTAGTGATAGTATTGAAGCATGAATATTCCACACATGTATACGGGCCACATTAATAGATATGATTCCATCAACAAGTATTATTGGTATCTTGAAACACAAAGATAAGCAATTAGGTTATGTTAAGTTCCCAAAAAGTATTAAAAAAATATTAAGAAAAATATTTTTTTTATATTTAGTATCTCATGGAAACTAGGGGAAAAAATTAAATATTATTATTATTGTGTGTGTAAAATGGGTTTGAAATAAGAAATAAAAATTATTTATTAATTTTAAATATGATTTTTTTATACTTCTTCACATTTTATTTTCTTATACTTTTTCTCTTTATTTTATTTTCCTCAAATTTTTCAAAAAACCAATCATAACATTAGAGAATTTGTTAATTGACCATGAATCAATAACAATTAAGTTGGATTGATTAAGTTGAAAGTTGGCTCTAGAGAGTAATAAACCATTGAAGTTGACAAACCAAGCCAAGTAAGATTAAAGAATGATATTAATTTAATACTTTTGAAAAAGAGTTTAATGCAAACGTATTTCAAAATAAACACTTGAGTTAAAATGTGTGAAATGTAAAAGAGACTTTTGTCGCAACAGGAAAGACTTAGCAACTTCAAGAGACTTGAATTGTCTATGTGCAACATCAAGGTAAATTACAAACCCATAAGAATTACCTATAACCACACATCTTATAGGCAAAAACATATATTAATTCAAGTTTTCATTTTTTAACATTCCTAATTCACACTTTCAATATACAAATTGTAGCATCTTTCTTGATGGTCATGATGGTAACTGAGACTCATCATATGCAAGAGTACACCACCTTAACAACATTTGGAATCTTACTTGCAAGTTTGAGATTAACTTCTCCTCGTTGTCCTTAGGTTTCCAACATTTCAATTTCATAAACATAGTACAACAAACACACATTATAATTATCAACGCAAGAATATTTCACCCAATTGTGTTTGATTTCCGAGAATCATTTTCATGTTCCTTCATACTTTCTTGGATTTTTTCATTAGAAAATCATTTTCATGAGGATTTTTCTTCCCTTGTACTTTCTTGGAATCACATATCATTAGATACACTTCATGCTAATGAAGCAAGAATCATACCCCTAAAATGTTCAAATTATAACATAATCATCAAAGGAACTAAAAACATATTTAATGTGTGTTAACCATTAACTTAAGAATTAATTCGAACATATACAAATTGTTGTTTACCTATATCAATAGCAAGAAATTTATAACTAACTCTTATGGAGTAAATGGAGGATGTAATATAATGATACTTAGTGCCTTATACCAAGCACATGAGAACAAATATATATTCAAGTTAATTGTGGATTGCGCTACGACTTTTTTTTTTTTTTAACCTCCTAAAATATTAAACTTATGTTTCTTTTTTAATAATTAAGGAACCTTCCATGACTAAACCCTTAAGACTCTCAATAGGGACCCAAACCTCAGAGTGCTAATCACCTGCAACAACTAGCACTAGGTAAATTCAAGGTATCATTGATGGCAGAATTCGAACCCAGAACCATGTGCCACTTACTAGAACCACACTTCTCAGTGTTCGCCTTGACCAATTAAGCTACCCTAGTGGTTTTAAACTTATGTTTGGTTCCCATCGAGTACCAAGGAAACAATAAAAAATGTCAAGGAAAATGATAAATGTTTGGTTTCATTGTGAAAAATATGAAAAAAAAATTAAATATAATTAAAATTAGTTAAAACTATATACATTTTAAAATTATTTAATTTTTATATAATGAAGCATAATAATTGAAATAAGATTAAAGAAACATATGAAAATAATTGATTAACTTTAAATCTAGTTTTTATTCTTTTTTACTTTGTATTTCCTTGTAATTTTTTTTTTCTATTTTCTTTCCCTTATATTTTCCCTTTTCCAAAAACCAAACATAATCAAACAAAAAAACGATCAAGGGAAAGAGAAAATAGTAAAGAAGTTGAAGAACTTTAATCAATTTTCTACACGTACTAAAATGATAAATGAACAAAATTACTTACCAATAAGTTGATAGGAAAACATAAACTCCACCAATAGCTACCACATGCAATTTCGTTCTCATCGGTACTATCACAAATTTCACTTAAGATTAGTATGATCAAAAGTAAATATAAGATCAATCCAAAACTTCCATCTAAGGAAATAGACAATAAGTATGCATGTTTAAACATATTTTAGCATGCTTAAAGAAATTTAATTCTTAAATACAAAAACCATAAACAATTTGACTCTTAAAACTATTAAAATCAATATATGGGAGTTTTATTATTTACTTCCATCAAGTAAGTTTCTACATATATCTACCTCATAATACATTCAAATTTAACTTCTAATTTGTGTACATGATCTTCTCTAACTAATTTTGATAACTTATTCAAATTTTATCTTCAAAGCAAGTAGAAAAAATTAATTAATTAATTAATGTCTAAGAAGGTAATGAAGAATCCCTAGAGCTTCATAATCACTTTGTAGAGGTTTTCATTTAACTAATTAAATAAATAAATAATGGAAAAAATAAAAAAAGCAATTCACTCTACCATATCCATGCTATATCTAAAAAAAACTATACATGTTTTTAAACTAATGATGACTTTCAAAGTTAGCTAAAGTTATTTTTCATATTTTTTTTAAAGTGAAGAAAGTCTATGAAATGTAGTACATGCATAGTCATGATATCAACCACTACAAACTATGTTTGAATCTTAGAGAGTACTTAGGAAATAAAAAAAGGTTAAGGAAAATTATTTTTTTATACTTGGTTTTCCTATAGAAAATATGAAAGAAAATAAAATATAATTAAAATTGAATAAAATTTTATATATTTTTAAATTATTTAATTTTTTTATAATAGAGAAAAATAAGTGAAATGAGTTTAAAGAAACATATAAAAATAGTTTATTGACTTCAAAAATAATTTCAAAAGGAGAGAAGTTGTTAGTTTTTAAAGAAACATATATAAATTTTAGTTTTTAAAGAATAAAACTTAGTTCTTAGTGAATTGTTAAACACTCCTATCTAAAATATTTTTACTTGAAATCTCTTAAAAAAATAAATTTTTTAAACGAAATAAATTTATAAGAATGCTAATGGATGAAATTTGAAATTAACGGTAATCAAGTGTATTTATACCAAACCTTAGGGGGTTTCAATGAAATTAACCCTTTTGACTTATTACTTAAAATTAAAAATAACTTTAAGTTGTAAGACTAAGTTATTTTATCAAACATGTTTAATCTCTTTAATGACTTAAATTAAATTATTAAATCATATTAAGTCATTAAATTGATTTACCAAACACCCTTAAGCTAACTATTTTGACTTAATTCTAAATTTATATTATAATATTAAGTTATTTTACCAAACATAATTAATTTACTTAATAACAAATTAAGTTATTAAGTTATATTAAATTATTAAGTTGGTTTAATAGACAACATCTAAAAGATGTTTAAAATTACATTATCAAAATATATCTTTTATATTAATTTTAGAATAAAATCCTTCTTTGCTTCAACTATATACTAGGACCATTCCTTTTTAGTTTCTCTATTAAAGAAAATGGCACATACAAAACTAAATGACTTTATTCCTTGAAAGTCCAAAACAAGATATAATTCACGTGTTTCAGAGTAAGAAAATTAAATCTAAGAAAAGACAAGAGCTAGTTTACTTCTTAGCTTTATAGCAAGTGAAAATACATCTATAACAGAGATAATTAACTTAATTTGCATATCATTTGGTCTACAATTATCTCAAAATCTATGACAAGACTACACAAAACAAAGAAGCATCTAAAATACCTTAATAGATGAAATTTAAAACTAAAGAATTAAAGTCAACTCACAAAGACCTTGATTTATCAAAGTAGAAATATTTGGAATATTGAGGTTTGACCAATTGAAATAATTCAACCATTTTAACTTACCTGAGAACATTTTGTTTGAAGAAAGATCATATCATTAATTCATAAAATTCAATTAGAATCCACAATTGTAAGGTAGTGATAGTATTGAAGCATGAATATCCCACACATGTATACTAGCCACATTAATAGATATGATTATATCAATAAGTATTATTGGTATCTTGAAACACAAAGACAAGTATTAAGTTATGTTTAGTTCCCAAAAACCATTTTTAAAAAAATATTAAGAAAAATAATTTTTTTATATTTAGAATCTCATGTAAAATAGGGAAAAAAAATTAAATATTATTAAAATTATGTGTGCAAAATGAGTTTGAAATAACAAATAAAAATAAATTATTAATTTTAAATATAATTCTTTTACGCTTCTCCATATTTTCTTTCCTTGTATCTTTTCTCTTTATTTTTTTTCCTCAAATTTTTCAAAAAACAATCATAACGTTAGAGAATTTGTTAATTGACCATGAATCTATAACAATTGGTTTGATTAAGTTGAAACTTGGCTCTAGAGAGTAATAAACCATTGAAGTTGACAAACCAAACCGAGTAATATCAGAGGATGGTATTAATTTAATACTTTTGAAAAAGAATTTAATGCAAAGGTATTTAAAAATAAACACTTGAATTAAAATGTGTGAAATGTGAGAGACCTTTGTCACAACTTGAAAGACTTAGCAACTTCAAGAGACTTGAATTGTCTAAGTGCCACATTAGAGCTTAGAAAATACTTAAATCCATGACACTTGTCTTTCACCATTTGTAGAAGCTCCAACCACTAACTTGAAGATACAGAGCGGGTGACATGCTTCCCATGCAACATCAAGGTCAATTACATATGCACAAGAATTGCCCATAACCACACATCTTATGGGCAAAAACATATATCAATTCAAGTTTTCATTTTTTAATATTCCTAATTCACACTTTCAATACACAAATTGTACCATCTTTCTTGATGGTCATGATTGCAAGAATAGACCACCTTAGCAACATTTGGAATCTCACTTGCATCTTGAGATTAACTTCTCGTTGTCCTTAGGGTTTCCACCTACAGATAAATTATAAAATACAACATTTCAATTTCATAAATATGGTATAAAACACACACTATAATTATTAATGCAAGTATAGTTCACAAGGTTTTGTTTGATTTATGAGAATCATTTTCATATTCCTTCATACTTTCTTGGATTTTTTCATGAGAAAATCATTTTCATGAGGATTTTTCTTCCCTTATACTTTCTTGGAACCAAACATAGTGATAGGGAATCACATATCATTAGATACACTTCATGCTACTGAAGCTAGAATCATACCCCTAAAATGTTCAAATTATAACATAATCATTAAAAGAACTAAAAACATATTTAATGGGTGTTAACCATTAACTTAAGAATTAATTCGGACATATATAAATTGTTGTTTACCTATATCAATAGCAAGGAATTTATAACTAAGTCTTATGGAGTAGATGAAGGATTTAATATAATGATACATATTGCCTACCAAGCACATGAGAACAAATATACATCCTAGTTAATTTTGGATTGCACTACGACTTTTTTCTTCTTTGTTTTTTTTAACCTCCTAAAACATTAAACTTATGTTTTTTTTTAATAATCAAGGGACCTTCCATGACTAAACCCTTAGGACTCTCTATGGGAACCCAAACCTCAGAGTGTTAATCACCGCGCAACAACTAGCACTAGGTAAATTTAAGATATCATTGGTGGAAATATTCGAACCCAGAACCATGTGTCACTTATTAAGACCATACTTTTCAGTATTCGTCTTGACCAACTGAACTACCCTAGTGGTTTTAAACTTATGTTTGGTTCCCATCGAGTACCAAGGAAATAATAAAAAATGTCAAGGAAAATGATAAATATTTGGTTTCATTGTGAAAAATATGGAAAAAAATTTAAATATAATTAAAATTAGTTAGAACTATAAACATTTTAAAATTATTTAATTTTTATATAATGAAGCATAATTATTGAGATAAGATTGAAGAAACATATGAAAATAATTGATTAACTTTAAATCTAGTTTTTATTCTTTTTCACTTTGTATTTCCTTTTAATTTTTTTTCTTTATTTTCTTTCCCTTATATTTTCCCTCAAGTTTTCCAAAAACCAAACATAATCAAACAAAAAAGGGATAAGGGAAAGAGAAAATAGTAAAGAAGTTGAAGAACTTTAATCAATTTTCTACATGTACTAAAAGGATAAATGAACAAAATGACTTACATATAAGTTGTTAGGAAAAAACATAAACTCCACTTGTAGCAACCACATGCGATTTCATTCCGATCGATACTATCACAAATTTCACTTAAGATTAGTATGATCAATTGTTAGGTAAACTTCATGAGCATATATCATAATCATAAGTAAATATAAGATTAATCCAAAACTTCCATCTCAGGAAATAGACAATAAGTATGAATGTTTAAACATATTTTAGCATACTTAAGAAATTTAATTCTTAAATACAAAAACTAAAAACAATGACTTTAAAACTATTAAAATCAATTGATGAAATTTTTATTATTTGCTTCCATTGAATAAGTTTCTACATATATCTTCTTCATAATATAGTCAAATTTAACTTCTAATTTGTGTACATGATCTTCTCTAACTAATTTTGATAACTTATTCAAATTTTATCTTAAAAGCAAGTAGAAAAAATTAATTAATTAATGTCTAAGAAGGTAATGAAGAATCCCTAGAGCTTCATAATCACTTTGTAGAGGTTTTCATTTAACTAATTAAATAAATAAATAATGAAAAAAAAGAAGCAATTCACTCTACCATATCTATGCTATATCTAAAAAAACTAACTACACATGTTTTTAAACTAATGATGACTTCCAAAGTTAGCTGAAGTTATTTTTCATATTTTTTGAAAATGAAGAAATTCTATGAAATGTAGTACATGCATAGTCATGATATCAATCACTATAAACTATGTTTGAATCTTAGAGAGTACTTAGGAAATAAAAAAACACTAAGGTAAATTATATTTTTTTATACTTGGTTCTCCTATAGAAAACATGAAAGAAAATAAAGTATAATTAAAATTGATTAAAATTTTATATATTTTTAAATTATTTAATTTTTATAAAATGGAGGAAAATATGTTAAATGAGTTTAAAAAAACATATATAAATAGTTTATTGACTTTAAAAATAATTTCAAAAGGAGAGAAGTTGGAACATATGAAAAAGGGTTGATAATGCACCTGGTGATGGAGTTCAAAGCAAGGGATCGGTGTTGGGTGCTCCCAATCTTTTATAATGTGGCTCCTCCACTACATCAGATAGGGAATCATCACTTCTTCTCTTACGGTTTCCATTAGCGTCTTCAAGTACTACTGATCCATTGTCACCAAAATTCCCGAGAAGATCTAACGTGGGAATATGGTAGTGTTCATCATCTTGATTAGCCCCATGAACATTACCATTGGTATCTTGTAATGCTGATCCATTGTCACCAGAGTTCTAAGGATGCTCTAACATGGGCATATGATTTTGTTGATCTCCCGCAAATATAAGATTGATGCCGCATATTTTTATGTTTATCCAATAACTCTCAAATGAAGCATTAATATGTGTGTATTTATGGTGATGTACTATCGGAATAGCAATCTTAGGATACCACCAAACGCATACTTGATCATGGCAATCTTTAAAATAATCATGGCACTCACACCTCCATTCAAACCAGAATCTATCCTTGAATCCAAATCCATTGCCATGTAAATTCAATTCACACATGAAAAAAGAATCACTAAGGTGATCAGGTCGATAAACACATGACACAACAAATCCTAGGAAGTCAGGATCTTCATACCAATTCGTTGGAAGCTCTGTTATTACTTCACTTCCCATGTTCTGATACCTTATCCACTCTGGAATTCCACTACTTTCAGGAATAACAGCTCTGAGTTTCCAGCATTTCAACTCCTGCACAAATTATTATGTAAATATTGACTTTATATATATAAAAAAAAAAGGTTTAAGTGGCATAATTAATATATATATATATATATATATTAAATTACCTCTGTTGTGGATTTCAACCAGTTGAGGTGGCAAAGCCAGAGCAGACCTGATACATCTTCCTTGCTTGTGCAATGGCGTGCGTCTATTTCTTCTAGACTTGAAGGAAGCACCAGAATTTGTCCAGCCATTTTGCATTGACTGATATTAAGTTTTTGTAGATTGCAAAGCTGATTGCTTATTAATCCTTCCCACGGGTCTGAGCAGCCACCGAGGATAAGTCTTTCAAGATTTTTCAACCTAGAAATGTTGGTGGGAAGATCCTTAATAGCAGTATTTCTTAAATGAAGGTGCACTAAACTTTTCATGTTCCCTCCCTTCTCCGGAAATTTCTCAAACTTTGAGCAATCAGAGAGATTAAGAAACATAAGAGATTCCAAGTCTCCAATGCTATCAGGCAGATCCTTAATAGCAGTATTTTTTAAATGAAGCTCCTTTAAGCTTTTCATCTTCCCTCCCTTCTCTGGAAATTTCTCAAACTTTGAGCAATCGGAGAGATCAAGAAACATAAGACATTTCAAGCCTCCAATGCTATCAGGCAGATCCTGAATAGCAGTATTTATTAAATAAAGCTCTGTTAAACTTTTCATGTTCCCTCCCTTCGCCAGAAATTTCTCAAACTTTGAGCAATGAGAGAGATCAAGAAACCAAAGAGATTCCAAGTCTCCAATGCTATCAAGAAGATCCTTAATAGCAGTATTATTTAAATGAAGCTCCTTTAAACTTTTCATGTTCCCTCCCTTCTCCGGAAATTTCTCAAACTTTGAGCAATCAGAGAGAATGAGAATCTCAAGAGATTCCAAGTCTCCAATGCTATCCGGCAAATCCTTAAGCTTATCACAACTTCTCAAACTCAAGGTAGTAAGCTTCTTCATATTTCCAACAGATGGGTGAATATCGATCAAGCTTACACAACCTTTAAGAATTAGTCTCTCCAAATTTGGCATACTTGAGAATTCCGACATTTGAATGAGCTTAATTGAGTAACTTAGATCAATGACCTTTAACCTTTCAAGATACTGTACAAAAAGAAAATTAGTTTCAATAAAGACATAACTATCATAAATTTCAAAATCAATACAGAGAAAAAGAAGTCATTATTAAATGATAATAATACCTTATGCCCTTGCCACAACTGTTTTATGTTGCTACACTTCAAGCGAAGTTCAACAAGCTTCCCTCCATCAAAGTTTGATGGTAAAAAAATCTAAAGGATATCCATCCCAACAAAGATACCTTAACTCATAAGAAGGAAATTTAAAACCCCGGCCAAGTTGCATTTTAGAAGCATGTTTCATTATATCATTATAATAATCCTCCTTCTCCGTGTCAAGATCGTTATAATCGTGATCTGAATAAACTTTGAGCAATCAAAGTCTAGTCATCTTTGCGAAAGCATTTGAATTCAAGCATACTCTTTTTAATTTAGACAAGTCCAAGGATATTGTTTCAACTCTTTTTATTCCCTGAAAAAGAACATCGATAAGACAAACATAAATACAAACTAACTCAACTTATATGGATATGTAATTTCTTATACAACAATGATATTATTGAAGTTTATATCTTCAACTAGTGCTTAAGTGAATTCATGCACTTGGCTCTTACCTCATATGCTGTAAGTGCACGTTCAAAATCACAGGGATCCCACAATCTGCTCCATTTGTTTGGCTCATCAGGAAATTTTTCACGAACAATTTCCCAGCCCATATGTTGTATCAAATCATGCATACGTATTTGGTTGTATGGGAGAGTTATAAGACACAAATCATTTAGATTTCTTATTCCTCTTTCTGCATGGAAATCACAACCATCCAATATTCTTAACACAAAATCCCTATCTTCACCTTTAAAAAAACATGCAACATCAAGAAATATGTTTTTTTCTGTACGATCTAATCCATCATAGCTTCGTTTAAGCACATTGTGAATTTTCATTTCAGTCCAATTTATTCAATTCACTTTCCCATTGAGGTATAGTCTTCTTGAATAAGAGAGAACCTAGAACTTTTAGAGCTAATGGAAGCCCTTGACAATAGCCTACAACACGACGTGAGAGGTTTCTATAATCTGATTTGGGAAAATTTTGTTTAAAGGCATACAAACTGAAAAGTTCACAAGCTTCTTCAAAATTCAATCCCTTAACCTCATATAAGTCATCCACTTCTTGTACAGCTAACACATGTTTATTTCTAGTTGTTATGATGACTCTACTTCCTTCTCCAAGCCATTCACGATGTCCAAGTAAATATTCTAATTGACTTGGATCATCAACATCATCAAGAACCATAAAAACTCTTTTAGATAAGAGAATGTCCTTTATCATGCTTGCTTTGTGGGCAACACTATTTATATTTTGAGTCCCCTCTCCCTCTAGGATATCACCAAGAAGTTGATTTTGTAAGTGAGATAAACCTTGGGTATTGGAAACCTCCCTAATATTTTCAAGAAAGCTCATACATTCAAATTCACAAGAAAGTTTATTATATATAACTTTTGCGATGGTAGTCTTACCTATCCCCCCAACTCCATATATCCCAACAATACGAACATCACTTGATTCCATATGCAACCGCAAAATCATCTCTTTTACATGGGAATCTATACCAACTAAATTGGCACCAGCATCAAGCCTCTTACATTTCAATCGACGGAATATGCTATCAATTATTTCTTTAATTTGATTGGACTCATACCTGCCAATTATAAAATAAGAACATGCTAAGCAATGAGCCACAATTGTAAATAAAACACATTAAATTTGACATCTTTATGAGAAATAAATTAAAGTAGAATAGAATATATCAAAGATATTAGTTCATTTACATTTTTAAGACATTTTTCTTTGTATCAAGTATGCATGAGAACAAAATTAAAACATGGATTTTGAATTTTGTTAGTTGTGCTGCTTGTGTGGCATTAGATTCAAACGGAAATTTTGTGCCATGATAGAGGACGATGATTATGAATCGAGATATTACTTTATCATTCATGCACTTTTCAAAAACTCTTTAACAGCCCATGGCAATTAGAAACCTTGTAGGAGCAAATGTTTTATTCTTTGACATTCGTTTTATATCTTGTAATGCATGAAGCCTCATTGTAGATATAGTACTCAACCTCTTAATATAAGAAGTTTTAGATTAAAACCCCATGTTCAATTCCTCAAGCTTCAAAACTTATTTATCCCACAACATCATCTCCTTATTATTCATTTATATGATAAAAATTAAAAATTAAAGGCTTGTAAACAAGTTATTCATTTGTATTTTATTTTGAGTTGATTTCCTTTAGCATCATCTATAAAGAATTAACTTCCTAACCTATGTTCTTTATTGTCTATATATATACACACACAAACTCTCTGGGAAGTTGAATTCCTATTCAACAATTTACGTTACATAATTTTGTTATTGGTAGTTGTTACATAATTAATCAAACTATTTGATCAACTTGTTCTCAAATAAAATTGGTTAAATAATTTTGTTATTGTTACTTGTTACTCGTTGCATAATTAATCAAATTATTTTTAGAATTTGGTTAAGTTGTTCTGTTGATACACAAAAGATTGGTTAATTGAAAATTTTACAGCTCATTAATACATAGTAATAGTCATTAATTTTATTGTTACTTGTTATATAATTATCCACACAAAATTTCAAATAAATTGATTAATTTTTGTAACATTAACGCGGATTGAATCTTGAAAATTGAAAAATTAGTAATAAATTTTGATTAAATTATTTTAGACATAGATTCTCATAAATTGATCTAAAATGGTAAAACTCATTAATTGGGTTTTAATAAGTTCATTCTACCATTTATCATGAATTCTAACTCAATATAATTGTTATTCTACTATTCTTTTTATACTAATGTCAATGCAACCACCATTAACAACAACAAAAAACAATAATATTAATAATAAACAACAATAATAACAATAATAATAATCATTTAATTTGTAAATAAAACCCACTAATGAATGAAAATTGAAAGAAACTTAAATTGCATGCCCATTAAATTAGTATAGATGTCATCCATATAAATTGACTGCTTCTCTGGTCCAATCAATAGTCGAATTTCCTATTTTCTCCTTATTCATGCCCATTAAATTAGTATAGATTCCTTATAAAAGAATATCAAATACATTTACACATAAAAGACTTCAACTAAAAGCATTTTGAGGAGAAATTTGCGCTTAAGGAGTAGACCTCCAAATAAAAAATTTGAGCTTTTGTATTTTTATAAATATTTCAATCAACATCATCACTCTATAAATGCAAAACTAATCATTCCTATACTTACAAATAGTTGAAAGGAAATTAAAGTTACCCATCTACTAGATGCCATCCAGAAAGATTGGCTGCTTCCGTCAAGGCCGTCCTCCACCTTGGTATCTTGTCCTTCCAGTTTTCTTCATAACCGGCAAAGGCCTCTCCAAAGCTTCCTTCTTGCTTTCGCACATGGGATGGATCCACATGATAGAAAATTGGGATAACAGTATGTCCCAGATCTTTGTGGCACTCCATGATCTTTACCAACTCATCCAAACACCATCTCGAACGAGCATAGTTTTCAGAGAAAACAATTACGGAAGACCTTGATTCTTCGATGGCTTTCAAGAGTTCTGGAGCAATCGCTTCTCCTCTCCTGAGTTTATCGTCTCTGAAGGTGCGAATCCCTCTCCTACCCAAAGCACTGTAGAGGTGATCAGTGAAATTATAGCGGGTGTCTTCGCCTCTAAAACTCAAGAAAACATCATAAGTACTTGTTTGAGGGATGGAAGGAGTAAAAGAAGAAGAGACTCTAAAGGAGCTTGTGGAAGCCATTGTGGGTTTCTATCTCAAAACTATAAGACAGTTTTTAGGCTTGGTTTCTCTTCAAGACGGCGAGCAAGTGAGAGGGAAGTGGAGAGGAAAGCTAGGGACAGCTGTCTGTCTCTCGGGTCATTGTAGCTGGCCGACACTCTTATCTCTCGAGCCATTCAATCGTATCATTACGGTCTTGTTTTTTATTTTATTTCTTCTTTAAGGACATAAAAAATTAAAGTAAACAATAGATAAATCTTGCTATCCATGAATATTATAATTTATTATAAATAAATAAATAAAAGTAAACTATAATAAAAGGAAATGATTTTTTTGGGAGCTTTATTTTTTAAGAAAAAAATAGTTTTATTTTTGGAAAAAGGAAGAATAACAAAATAACAATTAATTCCAACAAAAATTTTGATAATATTCTGAAGAGATGATTACTAAAATAAAATTTAAATATTAAATATTAAAAAATAATTTTATTATATATATATATATATAATTAAAAAATAATTTAATCATTAAAAAATTAATTTATTTCATGAATGATTTAAGAGAGATCATATATTTTTTTTAAACCAACAAAATTATTATTTTTCTTAAATAAAATGAATTTTTACATGAAAATCAATCTAATAAATAAAATAAATAACGTGAATAAAAACTTGTTAAAAAAACTTTATAAGTCTATTAGAATTATAATATAAAAAAGATATTACAATATAAAAAGTTGAGACACGTGGTTATGGGTTACCATCCTAAAAGTGATGTGGAAAGTTAAGAACAACTCTCACTCTATTGACATAATGATTCTTTTCTCATTTTTTTTTTGTTTTTTTTTTAATTTTCCTTGGCTTTATTCATACTCTTTTATTTTACTATTATCTTTTATATATTTTTTTCTAATATTTATAGGAATGAGTTTTGTTATTATTATTATTTTATTTTATTTATATATTTACTGTTATCCTTTTATTTAATGCAAAATTAGAATATTGATCGCAATTGAGTGATTTCATCCTATTTCAAGGCGCTAAAAAGCAAAAGTGATTTCTTCTTAAATTTGTACGCAACTTGTGGGCCGGAAGCTTTTTATAATCCTAGGGACCCATAACCCTTTCCTCATAGTTGTTTATTCCTTTTTAAAAAGACTCAAAATCTGTTGGCACAATTCTCAATAAAAAAAAATGAAATCATCCCATTTTTTAAAACTAATCATTCACTTTTTTTCAACCAACAAAATATCCATTTTGGATAAAAAAAAAAAATTCTCCTTAATAAAAATAATATTTATATTTTTTAAAAAATAAAAATATATCTATTAAAAATAAACATAAAGCTTAAATTAAAATATAAATAGAAAAAAAAAAAAAGTTAAACAATGAGAGGTTGAATTGATATACTTAGAATTAATGATATATTTATTTTTTTAATATTTTATAGACAAATCTTATTATTGATAAATAATATAATCTAAAATAAATAAATAAAAGAAATCAGAAAAGAGGAAATAATTTTATTAATTTAAAGTAGCGAATTTAGTGTAGGAAGAAATTTAGTTTTTAAGCAAAAAAATAATTATTTTTGGAAGAATAACAACATAGCAATTAATTTCAACAAATAATATTCTAAAAAGATCATGAATAAAATAAAATTCAAATAATAAATATTAAAGAAAAAAAACCTTGTGCATGTGCATATATCTATATATAATCGAGAAATAACTTAAAACCAAATTAAAATTATTATCAATAAAAAATTAATAGTTTTCTAATAAAAATAAATGATTTAAAACATGATACCTAATGGCATAGAGAACATAGTATGGAGGACTATCAGGATTAATAACTTACAAATACTTATGAGTTATTAACCTTTAAATTTTTAATAATTTGATGGAAAAGGAATTCCAAAGCAATGCAATGCCTAATTCATCCAAACTTGCAACAATGTTATTACGAGAGTGACCTCTTAGTTAAACAATTTGTGTATTCCCTCCGAATGTGTGCTTTTGATTGGTACATAAATCTTAAGTATAAGTCTATTGATAGTTGGGATCAAATGAAGCACAAAGACAATTACTTTTTCTGACTAACGATAAGCATAATGGAGTTCACAAATATCAAGTAGTAGAAAGATGAGTCTATGATTGATTGCATCAACTCTTGGCATTCTTTAAGCCTTGATAGCAAGAATAGATTATGTAATATGTTCATAGTGGAGATGAGCATATAGGGTATGGATTGAGAACTTCTATATATCCTCCAAGGCAAGCGACTTTACACTTTTGAAGAGTTGTTCACATGAGCACATGACATAAAACCTAGTATAAAAGCAAATGCAAGTGAAAATATGTCATCCATTGGATTGTGATCAAAGTGATAGAATAAAAGGAAAATATTTTTTTTTTTTGTAATGAGTATTTCTCCAAAGAATTGTACCCTACAAAAGTTCTAAAACATATTTGTTTGCATAGTTTCGTATCTTTTTGTTTATTTTTTACAAGATTTTTAAAATTTGTACCTACAAGCTTACTTTAACAATTATAATTATATTCATAAAATTAAATTTTTATATCAAAATTGATTTAACTAATAGAATAATATTTTCTTTTTACAAATTAAAATAAATTGACAAACTACAACCAAAATCATCATTTTTTTTCAATTAAAAAGATATGAAAACTATCTTCTTTTCTCTGTTAACATGAATTACAAATTAAAATTAAATTAATTAGCAAAAAAATAATTTTCTAGTTAAATCAAACTACAATTTTATTTTTAATTAAAATGAATATCCAACTTATATTTTTCTATTTAAAACAGTTTTTAATAAAGTGCTCCTTAATTTATTTATTATTCTACATAAATTATTGAGTGAAAAATAATCTTATTATGATGAATTGAATGTAATGCCAAAATACTTCAAATAATAAATCAATATTTCACATAAGTGATGTAGCAAGTGGATTGTTTTTTAATCATCAAAATTTTATCACCACTATTTGATTTTTAAAAAAATCATCAAATTGTTGATCAAGGATGCATTTACTAAAATAAAGTTAAAAAAAAAGGAAGTAAATAAAATATTGAGTTCAAGTATACATTCCCATATTATAAATGAACGTATTTGATTAAAAAAAAAAAAAAAAGGCAACAACAACAACACAAGCATACAAACACATTTAAAGTTTAAGTAAATACAAGTTTTAAAATTTAATGAAAATTATTTATAAGAAAATCAATATATGTTAATAATTCTTTTCTATAAAAGTGATACAAAAATTTTTCAAAAAAAAAAAAATGAATAATGTATTGAGATGCTTTGAATAATTTTAAATAAATAAATGCAATTAGATTTAAATAAATTTGGTATAATTTTAATGGAATGTTAACCACAAGTGGATTAAGAAGTATTTAGATTATTTTTAATTAAAAGTTATCTAATTGATGCAAAACATTGTTTTTCTTTTTTGGAGCGTCTTCATCTTTTTCAAATAATTAAAAATTGGATATTTAATTTTGGAAAATATGAAAAAAAATTTATTTAAAATACTCTCATTTAAAAAATTTTATTTTTATATTTTAAAATTCTTAATAAAATTTTATTTTTATACTTCTTTAGGGGCAAAATAACTTCATTTTTCTTGAAACACATGTGAATGACTACAAAGACAATAACCTTTAAAAAAGGAGAGACAACAGTTTTAAGATAATGGGCTATGTAGAATCAATAATTCTATTCTATACTTTATATAAAAAAGAAACTTGAAATTTCTAGGAAGCTTTATGAAAGGAGGGGAAGGACAACACTTTTAAGATAATGGGCTACGTAGAGTCAATGATTATCTTTTATACTTGATATGATAAAGAAGTTTGAAATTTTTAAGAAACTTCATGAAAAGAGGGGAGCGACAATACTTTTAAGATAATGGGCTAAGTAGAGTCAATGATTCTCTTCTATACTTTCAATTCCCATTTATCTGACAATTTAACATTGGATAATAGTGAGATTGTTTTGGCAAGAGACAAGAGTCAATGATAATTTTTTTCTCACGTTTCTATTTTGGATTTTTCTTTGTATTATAGATAAAATCTCTTTATTTGAATAGTTTTTTTTTCTCTAATTCTTATTTATTACCATTTGATGCTTTTTAAATATCTTTAAGAACTATAATTTTTTTAAATCAAATACTTGTTGGACTCAAGTGGTTAAAGTGTAAGTTTATAGGAGTATATATCTTAATATATATATATATATATATATATATATATATATATATATATATATATATATATATCAAATTAAAGTCATATAATTAGAATTAGTTTTTGTTAGTAAGGAATATTATATGAAAAAGCATTCTTAAAAAAAAAGATGTTGAAGTTAAATTGTTGTGTAAATATAAAGAATTTTCGTATTTAGGAAGATGAGTGAGTTCTAAAGTAGAAAAAATAAATAAATAAATAAGTGCATGTTAAAAATGAGAGTTTGTAGAGTTGAAAAGATTTAAAACGAAAAAATTAATAATAATGAGAGGTGCAAGGCAACTTTTAGGGGTCATTGTTTTTTGGGAACTTGGTGAGAATTATTTTGGGTTTTAATGTGGTAGGCCAGAATACTTAAAAATAAGGGCACCATGCATCTAATAAAACTCTCTACATATCCACCTCAAAATATAAATCCTATTAATCCATTTAATTATTTTTGAATCATCCTTTTCCATTTTTTTTATCCTCTCCAAACGTAAGGTTCTTCATCATAAAAAGTTGTTTGATATAAGTTGAAAGTTAATTTCAATATTATTTTTTTTATTTTATAAAATCCATACGATAATATTAAGTTTGTTCTACATGAAAAAATTTAGATTTTATTACTTATATAATTTTTTTATCATTTGTTTTTAAAATAATGAGAAAATATTTAGAATGAATTTAGATGTATTTAGATATGAGAAACATATGAAAAAGCGGGAAAAAATAAAGTCTGAAGAAAAGAATGATGCGGGAGAGTCCAACCTTGAAAGGTCGGACCAGAAGTTAATTTAAAAGCTTAAATTTGTTTTTTTAAAATTGGGTCTTTGACAGCAATGGTGGCGTGCGAGGGTGGGAGATTGGGAGCTAAAATTAGTAAAGTAAAAAACTGCCTTTTAGATGGATTTACATAGAGAATTGAGTCCCCAATTTACATGGAAAATACCTTTCATTTAAACACTTTAATATATTTTAATAGTAATATATTAGGAGAATTGAGTACCTGATTTGCTAAAGTAAAATAATATGAAAGGTATAGATGAGGTTTAATGATAAATTAGAGTGTTTATATGGAAAAGTGAGAATTAAATCCTCAATTTTTAATATTATCACAAATAAATTTGAGCTAAATGTGAAAAAATTGTTTTATTAAAATTTTCAGCTTATTTAATTATATCTATTTTATTTTTTAATTTACATAATATTTTTATAATTTTTTGAAAAATTTAATTATCTTATTTTATGTATCCCCCAATATCGAACCTAGACACCAATACCGATATGTCTCGTTACTCTTCGAGTCAATGATCGATACCGTGACTATCAATCATGATTTTTGGCCTTTTCCCCGCTTGGGACACTTTTAGTGGAAGTCATTCTTCTGTTTGAGGGGACAAGTGGCAGAAGAGGGAGAAAGGTTAGAGTGGGGTCTGGGAGAGAGTAGCATTCTTTTGGGACTGGTGAGACGCTTGAGAGGCAAGAAAAGAAGTAACCGAGCAACAAGCTTTGCTTGATAGGAAACCAGGAAGAAGTGGTAGTGTAAAAGGTGGCTGCTGGTGGGCTGCAGAGTGAGACGTTAGAGAGGAGAGGGAGGTTTTGAGAGAGAAAAGAACATAGTAAGAGCAGGTGGCATTTTTTTTGGAGAGAGGGGGAGTTGTTATCAAGGCTTTTTTCTTTTTTTTTTTTTCTTCTGGGTTTGGACAGGAGAGTTGTAGAGTGGTTTTGAGGAGGTTTTAGAGAGAGAGGATGAGGAGTCGGGAGAAAGGAGAAACCAAGGGGAAAGCTTGAGGAAAAAAAGGAGATCGGAGATAGCTCGTGGATTTTCAAGATTTTTGGGAAAAGGAGAGGAACTAGAAGCCCAACAGATTTTTTCTAGAGAGGAGCATTTCCAGGTATGTTTCTTGGCTATCTTCGTTATCCTCTTGCTGCCCATTCTCCTTTGCTTATTGTTGGGTATTATTTAGCTGTTTGCGTGTGTGGATACCAAATGGCCACTCTTTGCTTGTTGATTTGGGTGTGGATAGTATGTGACACATGCTGAACTTTGTTGATTTCTAGATTATTTTTATACTTTGTTGCTGTTGATTCCTCTACTATTCTTGTGGGTTGGCTTGGGGTTTGTGTGACTCTGTTGTTGGAAAATTTTTTATATGGGCTAATATTAATTGAATAATTTGTATTCTAAAAACGGGTTAATGGATAGTCTATTATATAATGAGCCCAATTAACTAGTGATCACATTTTGGATTAGGTTTTGTATCTTTTGAGTAGAAGCTCAGTTGAGTGGCAAGTGTAGGTTATGGGTCCCATTGAAGCCCATTATGGGAGGACCCGATGAGAATCCAATTTGAGTTATGCTAAGTCTTCTCTCTAATCTAGATAAAAAGGGTTTTTCTATTTTTCCATTGAGCCATGTGGACCCGCATTTTTCACGTGCGTCCCCACTCGATCGGCGAGACTCGCTTTTTATTTGTGAAAAATTAATTTTTGGAAAAAGTTGGAGTCGCCACTTATTTTATTTTTATTTTAAAGGGAAAATAAAACAAGAAAGAAAAACCCTAAAATGTGACTCCATAATTTTTGGAAAAAGCATGTCTTTGAAAAACCCGAGTCTAAATCCGGGGACCAGGTTACTTATTGGGAAGGTACCTCTAGGAGGTAGCACCCCTCTAAGCCCTAAAGAGGTCTCTACTTACTAAGTTAAGGGAAGTGTGGCCATTAATCAGTTAATTATAAGTACCTAAGTAGGCTAAGTGATTTCAAATATTGCATGCCTAACAAAGAAAACCAACCATAAGAGAGAGTCGAAGTGCGTACCTGAACGGCTTCTTAAGCGCTATCATAAAACATGAGAGGTTAGCTTGAAAATATGACACATGGTATGTATTTTCATCAAAGATGGTCAAACAAGCATCAAGGCAATCAATTATGGCATCAGACATGGTCATGTCTCATGAGAACATACACATTCATAGAATTTTAGGATTGTGGGGTAGAAAGGGCGTACCTGATTAGCAAGCATCCACATCTCTATGGGAAACAAGGATATCTCAACAATAAATATAAAGTGAATTCAAGTACTTTATCAAGAAGAATAAAAAATCATCATATCAAGCAAACAGTATTGAAGTGAGCGTTATGAATGTCGGGCCCCCACCAAAGCCCTAATCAATTTCGCATGAGTTGATTCTATGAATTCCATTGTTTGGAATCATGAATTTTATTCATGCTTGGGAAAATCAAGAAAATCAGTTGAAAATCGAATAAAACAATGAAAGTGCATGCCCGAAGGAAAGTGGCAGCGAATAGCATGTTAAAGTTGGGATTTTATACCTAGAAGCTCCTAAGGAACTTTTAAAGAAAACTAAAGTTATTTTGATGAATTTTCAAAGCTAAATTTATTCAGTTGAAAAAGGGTTTGAAAGATCAATTCAAAACTGTAAATCCTCAATGAAGAAAATGGAGGAAGAAGTGTGCGTCAAGATGGCCATGCTAGAAGTAGAGTTTGGGAGCATGAAGGTGCTAATGAAAAAAAGGTGTTTGATGGACCATTCTGCGTCAATCTCGAAATCAACTTAGATCCCACCACTCGTTTCAATTGGCATGCTACAAAGCCTTTCTGATCTGGATCTAAGCATCTATTTGTAGACCCTCAATTTTGTCCCTTTAGCACATGTCTTTAAAATTTATTTTCAGTGCCCCGCGGTAGTTCCTGGTGGCCCATTACTACTCATACCACTTACCTTTTTCTGAGTCACCTCGGAGATTTTGGTTGAGGGATTATTTGATCCCTTATTGTGACCCTTGGCAGCCCTAACTTAGACTTAGGCTTTTCTTGTGTTTTTTTTTAGGATAGTTTTTTTTAGATACCCTTGGCTCATTTAGTTAGGCCCACCTAGTCTTCACCTTAGGCCCATTTAGGCACACTTGGCCTACTCGGACATCTTTGGCGTGACTTGTATGACTTGTGTGGTTGCATAGCTTGTGGGGCCCATTTTTGTATTTATTTGTTTATTTTTATTTTTATTTTTATTTTTTACCGTTTCCTAATTTATTTACTTACTTATCTATTCATTCAATTATTTAACTTCAAAAATTTCATGTTTTTTTTTGCAAGGAAAATTACCATTGGAGTTTAAGGAAGGTGGGACTCTCCTTGGAAGGTTTTGGAGGGGAATTTGAATTGGAAGATTTAAAAAAAGAAAAAGGAAAAAGGAAGAAGAGAAGAAAGGAAATAGGAGAATTTTCCTTTTTAGGAACAGATTTAGGCCTTTGGCGGGTGATATATATATATGAGAGAAGAGAAATTCTGAGGTGGGAGAGATTCTGAAAATTTGTCGGGAAAAAGAACAGAGGAAATGAAAAGAGCAATTGCAATCAAGGCTGTCCAGGTATGCACCTCGTTGCTTTTGGAATTCTGACCTATATTTGATTTTTCCACGTGAATATTTAATGGTATTTGTTGATTTTGTGTGGACGAAAAGGGCCACAATTTGTTTTGTAGAGATTGGTTGCTTACTTGTTTGCCCTGTTTTGGATTCTGATTCTCTTATGTGTCATTGATGTCGTCCGAAATTCATGACTCCATGCCTGAATGTGATCATGTTCGTTTTTGTTTAAATCCTATTCTACTCTATTCCCACTATTATCAGCCCATGGATTAAAATTTGAAGTGGGGGGCTACTTATGTCTACTAACCAATATCTCCTATTCTCTTCTTTCTCCGAGTTTTGCTGTGTTTTATCTTACTTGTTCAATATCCCTTTCTCCGCACGGTGTTTGAATCCTTGCCTTTGTATTTGGATTGCATTGGAGGATGACGGAAGAGTCGATATGAGAGGCGAGCTTAATGGTGCCCAGTCTTCCGACGAATTTGGGAATGATAGCAAATATGGCAGAGGAGTTTTGCACAGAATCAAAGATCAAATTTGAGAAGAAAACAGAGGAGGATGATTGGACGGGGGAATTAGTGGCGAGCGATGTATCCAGCTTCGTATTGTCCGTGTGAAAGTTCCAGTTCGTCTATACATGGTGCTGTTATGAAATACGGGTTCAAGCATGAAATGATTCAGTTTACATGTAGCAAGATTGAATGGCTTAGCTGCTTGCTAAAGGATGTTTTCATCAATTCGTGAGCTAGGTTTGATGTGTCAGATTGCAGTGGTCAATGCATGTGTCAAGATGGGAGACTCTATTTTTGCTCTGAAGCTGTTTGAATAAATACCCCATAAGCTACAACAGATAACTTGAATACACTGAAGTCCTCTGCACACGAATTTTTATCGGTTTTGTCAAGGAGTTTCTTGAAGTCTGCACAGAATGGTGATAATTTGTGCATTACATAATTTTGCGATGTGCAGTAGAATAATTAATTGAGTTGTTGCTAGAGCATGTAGGCCAATTATCGAAAAAGCTCCTGTTTTTTTATCCAACTGTTGAGGAGTCTCAAGACATGCTAAATTATATGGCAAGCATTCGCCCAGAAGCAGAGCCATATGGTATATGTAGGATTGTGCCGCCACCTTCTTGGGTTCCACTCTGCCCTGCACTTGAAAACATTTAAAGTTTCTTACGAGAATGTAGCAAATGGACTCACTTCAAAACAGGGAACCCACGAGAAAGGAAAACAGAGACTAGAGGGGAAAACAAAGAAGGTACTCAAAGATGCGTACAACAAGGGAGATGGCAATTCGATATTAATGGGCATCTAAAATGATTTCTGTAAAGTATGTGGCATTGATGAAGATGATGACAGTGTTCTGATTGTGTGATATGTGCAATGCAGAGTATCATACTTATTTGCTTGAATACTTATTGCTTGAATCCTCCAATTGTAAGGATTCCTGAAGGAAAATGGTGTTGTCCTTTCGGTGTTGCTGGTATAAATATGACTGATGTTTCGGAATATACTCATGTCATTGCGCAGCAGCAAGGTAAAAAAAAAATCTGGTTGCAAGAGCTCCAAAAGTTGACTCAGGAATGATTTATGTGGCTGAAGAAGAGGATGATGATGAGGATTATGTGGAAGCTGGTGGAATTGCAACTGTTAACCAAGAAGTAAAATGAACAATAACTGGAGTTCCAGTAAAGGTTACCGATGAGTTGTTTGATGAAATTGTGACAAAAGTTCTTATTAGATATGATATGACAGTTGAGGTTGACGACAGGATTGTCACCTCAAATCATAAGGTATCACAGATTTCCCCATTAGTTCTAACTCCTAAGGTTCCTGCTAAGGTTCTAATTCCAATCGAAGACAAAGAAACTGAGACCGAAGCTGTTAGTAGAAAATCCAGTTCCGGCCCTCCTGGGGATGTATTTAGCCTTGGAAGCTATGCTTCTGATCATGATGATGAAGATGATGAACTCCAAAACCCTCACGTCCCAAAACCCATCTGCTCAACTATACAGTGCAATGGCACAACTGAGTCCATTGACTCAATACACCGAATCGTACGTCGACTCATCTCGCCCTTCGACTCAGCAGGCTGCAAGTGTGGACGCTGTTGCTTACCTTTTGAAAAACGATATATTAACTTTAGAGGCACTTGTCAGAGATATGGGGATGTATTTGCCCACTGCAGATAATTTAATCCATGCAAGAGATGGACTGGCAGATTGGAGAGCTTTGTGAGGTACACTCATTGGTTGCCTGGCATTAATGAAGGAGAAAAGAGCTGCTTGGAAGACTGTACAGTCGCTGTTTATCCTTGAATCTGGAGAGCAGAAATGCCATCATAATCTGTAGGTAGAAAAGATGAAATCAGAGATGCCCAACCTATAGTTCCAGCTTCAGAGTATGAGCACCAATTCAAACCGTGGTAAAACTTCTCCCAGGAATGAAAATCTAGAAGAGGCAGAATCTGGACAAGTGGATGGAAATTCTGAGAGGGGTGATCTGGGAAAAGTAATGAAGAGAAAGCTGACATGGATTTAGAGGCACCAAGGAAAGATGTCTTGAGATCTGGAAATTTTGACTCCACTAGCGATCATATGCTCAATACAGAATTTGTGACACAACTAAAGGATAACATATTGGTCTGTCAACGTGTAGAAGGAATCTGAAATCTGGCATCAGAAATGAAGCAGCACGCTTGGATAAACCCGACACCGGCAGTGGCCACATGCAGAAATTCAGGCTTTATGAGACTTGCTCGAACTTCTGTATAATAGAAAAGGACATAGAACAGAATCTGCTGGAGAGTATTAAAGATTAACAGATTGAAGGAGTTGCTTGATCAGAAGAGTATTATGAAGCAGGTATTACATTTCAGAATGGAGGGTTTAGGAATCATCTGGCATAAGATTCAGAATACTGTCACAATTATTAATGAGAAGGAGGTTGCTGTCATCCAGTCGTAAGATGAAATTCCTTGTCTCTCCTATCATTCATGCTACAGTGTAATCTAAGGTTGCATTTGGCCTTTCCGAATCTATTAAAATTTTGAACCATTTAGCCAAGTCAGATTCTGTAGTAATACATTTTATTGAAGAACCTAGGGAGAATGACATTGCCAAACGGATTAGTGAATGAATGCCTTAAGGAGAATATTGATACAAAATTCGTTGAGGATGACATGTTTATTGGGAAATTATTCTTGGAATGAGATGGCTCTCTCAATCCCAGATTAAAGAATAAATGGATGCAGTAGTTCAAGTACCTCCAACGGTGATTTAGGCTCTTCATCAAGTGATTCGGACCCAGGCACTTCTTCAGATAGTGAATCAGAACGTGCTTCTACAATTTTGGTAATGACCTTGCTGAAGATATATAGTTACGGTGATCTTATAATGGGGACTCCCTATTTCGTATAAGGAGAAGGTCTTGATCCGAGGTAAAAAGAGACATGGTTTAATCGGAGACCAAGAGATACCTGGTTTTCGAAATGGCTTGGTTCAGATTCTGCAGCTATCAGTAGAGACATTCTGACCAGAACTATGTATTCCAAACATTTGGGCATGCGGATATAACCTTCGGAAAATGAGAAGCACAGTTTTAAATGGAATGAGACTGTTTTGGGAAAGGGAAACCCTTGGGCAATCAAGCCTGAGACGTTCAGTGAGGGTTGAGGGGACAGGTTTTAGAGAAGTGGCAGCTCACCTTCTTGACTATGATCATTTTGCCAATGTGCCACCTACTACCCTTGTAAAGATTACACACCTAATTTTTAATGTCAAAGATAGAGTGAATGGAAATATGAAAATCAAAATGGGAAGCTGTCATAATTGATGAATGTCAACGCCTTAGAATTTCACCACGTTTTGCAGAATATAGGATGTTTGTGGCTGATTTAAGGCTTCTTCTTTATAATGGTTAGATGAAGGAGAGCACATTGGAGTTTGTGAATCTGCTGTCATTCCACGACTCTAACAATGATGCAAGTAGCAGTAATGTTTCGAAAACTGACTATAATGACAGATGTGCACACCTTCTTTGATTATTGCCATGTATCCAGTAGAGCACCGCATGAATGGAGAATACTTGGACAGTTCATACATGGATTCGCCCAGATTTCGAAAAGCTTTCCAAGGTTACCCATACTGGTTCTACCAAAGGTACCGCTAGCAGAAAGGCATCTTCTAAAGCTTCCAAATACATTCAGTCAACTTGTTTCTGAATTGAAGAACAAACACTATGACGCAAAGGCATTTGCTTCCATGTTACGGGCAATGATGGAGAAACTTGAAAGGGATATCAGGGAATCAAAGTTTGCAGAATTGATGAATAAGCACTTTGCAGCAAATGCCATTCCCACTGCCTGACTCTTTATCTGACTGATGAATACTCCTCCAATGCTCATGCACGAAAACAGATGCCTTCTCCGGAATTACTTTCTCTACTCTCTGACAACTCTTACCATCACATGATTGTGTCAACTGACGATATCCTGGCTGCTTCAGTTGCTAAATTCTGCTGTTCAGTCATCTCTGCACCATAAGAAGACTGAAAACGAGGAGTGATCTAGCCATTATCTGGGTCATGTCAAACTTCTCCGCTAATTGATGGACCAGACAACTAGAAGCTCAATCTTGTCACAAGGAAGCCATGCTCTGGCCTTCCAGCAGCTTGCCCTTCCTGCTTACTTATTACATCTATCTCAGATTCGCCCAAATTTCCTTTGATCTGAGTTTCAATTGCATTCATCCTGATTCAAATCAAGTTTCCCTTCATTGAGTCTGGTGCCTATTCGGTTCCTATATTTGAAGAGATTGCAGTTTACTGATTGAATTTCTCATAAATCAGCGGCATGGTACAGGAAGGTTGTGCAATTGACATAGGCATGCATATTCCTCTAGTAGATACTATGCTTGCACTTTAAGGATGCCCAGTTTCTAAGGATATATTCAGAGCCCTCTCCTACTCCTCTCTTACTGGAAGAAGATCTGGAGTAGCTCAAAGTCCTTGAGAACGAGTAAAAGATAGAGGCTGCTTAGAGTTGATCGACGAACTCATCGACACCATGTTCAGACCAAAGATACAGTCTAGGGATACAGTTTTCAGGCGCCGGCTATTCAAGTCAATGGCAATAAAGATTCGTTGGAATGGTCCCTGAATTTGTAAAGCTTGGTGCCTGCTTCTTATTTTCTAGCGTCTCATGTTCACAAAATAATAGAACACTCTGACTACACTTGAAGGGACATCCTCAAGGTTCAGAATGTATGCAAGTCCAATAACAAAAGAGGAAACACGCCATGTTCTGTAGAGTATAGACGCTAAGAGTTTGGCGTTAAAGAAGGTCAATACAATGGTAATCCTGATCAGTTGGAGAGAAAATTCAGCTACAGCAGCTTCAAGAAACACTCTGGCAGCAAGGATGATATTATATCTTCATCAAAGCTAATTGAATCTGTTTCTAGGAAGTTTCCTTTTTTTTGAAGTTAAGAATATAGTTGTTGATGCATGGGGAAGAGACTCCCAGATTTAAATTTGCAGTCAGAAAAGAAGCAGAGGACTCTCTGCAGAAAAAATGGAAAAAGATTGAAAAATTTGATGCCCATGAAGAAGGAACCTGATTCCACTCTTGAGAAAATATTAGACAAATCTACTGGTTATTCGACAATTGAAGAGTCGTAGCGAATTGTTATTTGCTTGTGAATTGTTGAAACAACAGTACCATGACTGGAGGATCGAATATCTGATACCGGAAATGAAGTTGAGATCAGAGAATCTACTATTTCTGCTCACGCCTGTTTTCTCATAAAGAATATGTCTCAAAAGGAGAAACACATTCGAGATATCCCCGTCAACTCGTTGGGTCAACCTAGAGAAAGGTTAAAAGATCTAAATTTGAGAGTAAATATAGCGTCGTCCAGTTCAATAGAACACACCAACAAGCTCGCTTAGTTTGTAAGAATACACCAGCAAGTTAGCATCTGACCAACATGAATACGAATCAGTTGGCTCACTTTACCTTGATTGTCCTTTTGTTGATGATCTCCAAGCAAATAAGACGTGGCAGGTCCAGGTATCAGAGAATGGAGTAACTCAGCGAAGAGAGCAAGTGAAGAACCTACAGATTGCCCAATTGTTTCCAAGATTACTCACAGATATGTTCCAAATTCTCAAGAATTCCTTCAACACTGTCAAGCTTGTCAGGAAGTGGGAAGGATTGCAACAACTTCAGACCCTTGCACATAATGAACACCTGCAATTCTTTTGAACTGAGATAACTCCCCAGAAGTTGCATAATTTGTAGTCTCAATTGCAGCAGGAACTGAACACCTGCAATTCTTTCGAACTGAGATGACTCTCCAGAAGCTGCCCCATTTCCAGCTATATTCATTAGAAGAAATCATTTTGATGAATGTGGAATTATTTATTGTCCTTCAAGACTGGACTATGAAGAAGTTGCTGAAAGGTTAAAGGAATGTGGACACAAAGCAACATTTTTATCACCGTTCCATGGATCCCGCTCAGCGTGCCTTCATTCAGAAGCAATTGAGTAAAGAGATAAGATTAATACGACTTGTGTGACCCTGGCTTTTGGAATGGGTAACAACAAATCAGATGTCCACTTTGTCCTTCGTTGTTTCTCCCAAAATCAATTAAAAGGCCTCGTCCAGAATTTGTTGACAGGAGGCAGCATTGTAGGTATTACAGTCCATACTCCATTGATAGGGACACTGAGCTCCAATCAATTACAAGAGTTTGTGATAATTCAAGACTACTTGGGAAGCAGCAACAGATGGAAGAACAGGAGCTGGCGTTATTAAAGAGGGAGAAGGAAGAGATGGAAGCTCAAAAGAAACAGGCAGAGGCACTTCAGTTATCTCAACAGATGCAGTTTTCGTATAGTACAGAAATTGTTATGAGCCCTCAAGATGAGGAAATTACTGCATATCATCACCAATATCCAACTGAGTCTTTCAGATGCCTATTGCGCAAAGAGATGACGAGTGATCCAGTTGCAATCGTCTGTGGGCATAGCTGTGAGAGGAAGTCGATTCAGGAAAATTTCTGAAGAGAAGAGAAGACCTGCCCCATATACAGAGAAAGGCTCAGGTCATGGAGCTTACTCCAAATCCTTTGCTTCAGAACTCTATAGAAGAATAGAAGCAAGGAGGCATGAACTTAAAATTCCAAGCTGCTCTTCTTGGAATCACCCCCAATGACCACTCTATACAGAACAAAGCCTTGGAGGAGATGCAAGTTCTAACGGAAAGGCCACGCTATACAGAAAAAGTTGCAGAGGAAGGCCTCATCTCAAAATTTGTGATCTCTACTTCTGCAGATCCAGAAGAGCCACTAGTGTTCAGAAAAGACCATCCTATAAATTGAGAACAGTCCAAGATTCCATGTAACATATTGTTTGAGATGTTCAAGAATCTTAGATCAGCAAGGTCACATAATTCATATGGAATCAGTCCATGGAGGAGGTTCTCAGAAATGTCCAGGCACTGAAGTTGTGAGAGATGACCAAAGTATTCGGTTATACTACCAGTGAGTCTATTGCTATGCGGATCCAAGGAAGTCGGGTACAGGCCAATAAGGTTAATCAGTTCTGAGAAAGAAAAAAATTGAACTAGACAGATGATTGATGCTTAGATCCAGATCAGAAAGGCTTTGTAGCATGCCAATTGAAACGAGTGGTGGGATCTAAGTTGATTTCGAGATTGACGCAGAATGGTCCATCAAACACCTTTTTTTCATTAGCACCTTCATGCTCCCAAACTCTACTTCTAGCATGGCCATCTTGACGCACACTTCTTCCTCCATTTTCTTCATTGAGGATTTACAGTTTTGAATTGATCTTTCAAACCTTTTTTCAACTGAATAAATTTAGCTTTGAAAATTCATCAAAATAACTTTAGTTTTCTTTAAAAGTTCCTTAGGAGCTTCTAGGTATAAAATCCCAACTTTAACATGCTATTCGCTGCCACTTTCCTTCGGGCATGCACTTTCATTGTTTTATTCGATTTTCAACTGATTTTCTTGATTTTCCCAAGCATGAATAAAATTCATGATTCCAAACAATGGAATTCATAGAATCAACTCATGCGAAATTGATTAAGGCTTTGGTGGGGGCCCGACATTCATAACGCTCACTTCAATACTGTTTGCTTGATATGATGATTTTTTATTCTTCTTGATAAAGTACTTGAATTCACTTTATATTTATTGTTGAGATATCCTTGTTTCCCATAGAGATGTGGATGCTTGCTAATCAGGTACGCCCTTTCTACCCCACAATCCTAAAATTCTATGAATGTGTATGTTCTCATGAGACATAACCATGTCTGATGCCATAATTGATTGCCTTGATGCTTGTTTGACCATCTTTGATGAAAATACATACCATGTGTCATATTTTCAAGCTAACCTTTCATGTTTTATGATAACGCTTAAGAAGCCGTTCAGGTACGCACTTCGACTCTCTCTTATGGTTGGTTTTCTTTGTTAGGCATGCAATATTTGAAATCACTTAGCCTACTTAGGTACTTATAATTAACTGATTAATGGCCACACTTCCCTTAACTTAGTAAGTAGAGACCTCTTTAGGGCTTAGAGGGGTGCTACCTCCTAGAGGTACCTTCCCAATAAGTAACCTGGTCCCCGGATTTAGACTCGGGTTTTTCAAAGACATGCTTTTTCCAAAAATTATAGAGTCACATTTTAGGGTTTTTCTTTCTTGTTTTATTTTCCCTTTAAAATAAAAATAAAATAAGTGGCGACTCCAACTTTTTCCAAAAATTAATTTTTCACAAATAAAAAGCGAGTCTCGCCGATCGAGTGGGGACGCACGTGAAAAATGCGGGTCCACAGCCACCATAGTTGTTATCAAGATCATAGAGATGAAGACTTGGTTGCAACAATCAATCAACGTTTTTTTGTGATGGCTCAAACAGATATGTTCTTTATAGTGACTTCCTATTGTTAGTATCCTTTAATCATGTATGATTAATCTATGTGATTATGTAAATGTTTTACATGTGGTATTAGAGCCTGATTTACATGATTTAGGATCTACAATTGGAAATCGAAAATAAAATTTTTAGTTTCTTATTTTATTTTATTTTTAGAGCCGAATCTGTGATCCATGAATGTGTATGTTTTTTTTTTTTTAGTTTCTTTTGATTGTGAAACTTTAGGCCTTTTGTTCCTTTTGTCACAAGCTTCAAATTGATATATCATATGTGCAATTTCGTTGTTTAAATTGGGAGTAATTAAGTTTTTAAATTTTCGAAATTTTCTTGTTTAAAGATTCAAGAAAAATTTTATTTGTTCAAATTATTGTGTTTTACTCAAATTAAACTCTTAGATTTGTTGTTTATATATATTATAGTTGATATGTAGCATCAATTTCAGTTTTTTGGCTCAATTTGGTGAAAATTGAAAATTCGAAAATATGGGTATGAACCCTAGTAAATTCGTTTTATATTTTTTTTCTTAAAATTGAGCAAGATTGAGAAGTTTTTTTGTTTAATTAATTGTTGTAGAGAGATTTCTTATATTGTTAAGGTAAAAAATACATGGAAAATGAGGCTGAAATAGGTGTTAAAATAGAGTTTTTCAATCTTGGCTATGGAGGTATAAAAAACCGAATTTTGTTAATCAATTATGGAGATCTTTAAGTTGTTTTTTTTTATGATTAAATGTGTTAGAATTGTTAGAAACAACCTAAAGTTTAAAACCCCTCAAGATCCCGATCAAAAATTTTTTTTTTTTCAATTGTTTGTAATCCGAGTTGCAACCAGGTCATTTGACTTGTATTGCAGAATTTTTGACCCAATGCTGGAGATTGAAGATGACTTCCAGCACATGTCACATGTCCACACGTTCCCCACTCACGGGTCAAGTGTGTGAGGCGTGTGTAACCTCATCCAGTGTCCGTTTTGAGCCCCGTTTTTTCCTGTGCGCTCGTTTTTTTGTAATCTATTTTTCTGGATATATTATTTTATTTTTTGGGGGTCAAAAATATTTATTAAATAATTATTACTTATTTGTGTGATTTAATTAGCTTAAAATTATTTTTTGGTATAATTTTTTGTTGAGAATTTACCAGAAATCATGCTAATATATATGGAATAGGAGTATAGTACTTACTCTCTCTAGATTGAAACTTTTTCATGCATACTCTCCTACTTGGTCTAAATCACATAAACTAGTTAAATAATTAGTTTAAAGTTAATAAAAAAAAATTGTTGTTCAAACTCTTGCAACTATAATTGATCATATGCATATATATCGCTAATATGCACTATTGTTGTTGGGCAATATTTTTTTTAATTTACCCAATTTTGGAATGTTGCATGTGGATTGTTGAGGTTATTTCACCAAAGTGATTTAACCATCAAAATTTGCAAGTTTATGAGTTCCTATTTTGTTGATAGGGAAAATTTTAGATTAATTTGTACAATTGCCTGCCCAAAGGGGATTATTGTGCAAATTAATTTAACAACATGAGGATATTGAATGAGATAAATAATTTGATAAATTTATTTGCCCAAAGGAAATAAATTTTAATGAATTATTTGTTGATCTTCATGCTTAGAGAATAGTTGTTTATTGTGGACTCTACCCAAAGGGGAGTTTATGATAGTACAATTGATTCTTGTATTGTATTGCTTATGCTTATTTAAGTTTTTTACCTATTGCCCATAATTGATCTAGTTGCAAAATTTTGTCAATCAGTTTCCTTTGCTGTGAACAACAATAATGCTACAATTGAAATTCTAAGTGGGTCGAACTATAAGAGATGGAGATCAGACATAGAGTTTGTTTTAGGAATGATGGACTTATACATGACTCTACGTGAAGATGAACCTCCTAAGCCTACTAATGAAAGCACTGAAGATATGAGAGCTCATTATGCGAAATGGGAAAGATTGAACCGTTTGAGTCTCATTTCAATCAAAAGGTCCATTGTTGAGCATCTCCTTGGAGGAATGCCTGAGAGCAACAATGCTAAGGAATTTCTCGTTGTTGTGGCAAATAGATACCAAACATCTGACAATGCTGAAGCTGGGCATTTTATGGATGAATTGATGAATATGAGGTATGATGATATGAAAGGGGTTCATGAGTATATCCTACAAATGGTGCTTCTTCAGACTAGATTGAAAGCACTAGACATTCCCATTCTCGATAAGTTTATTGTTCATCAAGCCCTCAGTACTCTGCCATCTTGCATACAACACCTTGAATTAGTCTTGGGGTGTGAATGACTTGATCACTAAGTGTGTGGTTGAGGAAGAAAAGCTGAAAAGAGAAAAGAATGAATCTGCTCATCTCGTTGCTCTTGGAAAACCGAATAATCAAAAGAGAGTTGAAAAGGCTAGAAATCCCAACTTCCATAGTCATAAGAAAAATAAGAATTTCAAGAAAAGTGGGAGTGAAAAGCAGAAGAATGGAAATGCCAAGAACACAGACCTTAAGTGCTATCATTGTAACAAAAAGGGTCACAAGAGGGTTGATTGCTTTAAGTTTAAGAATTGGCTAGAGAAGAAAAAGAAAGAACAGGGTATGTTATCTGCCTATGTTTGTTTTGAATCTAATTTAGTTAATGTTCCTTTAGATTCATGGTGGCTTGACAGTGGTGCTACTGTTCATGTTGCAACTTCTTTACAGGGGATAAGAAATCCGAGGAAGCCAAGTGAAAAAGAGTCAAAGCTTAAAGTTGGCAGTGACATCGGGATTGATGTTGAGCATATTGGGGTTGCTGTTTTAGAATTAGATTCTAGTTTTCAGCTTGTTTTGGACAATTGTTTTGGTGTATCTTCATTTAGAAGGAATTTAATTTCCCTTTCAGTACTTGATAAAGCTGGATATAGTTTCACTTTTGCAAATAAAAGAGTTGATGTGATTTATGAATCTAAAGTGATTGGCAATTGCGTTTTATCTGACGGGCTTTATATATTGTCGTTGTTATCTACTTGTTCTTACAATGTTGAAAACAATGTTGCTAAAAGACGTTTGACTAAGGAAAGATCTTCATTGTTATGGCATAAGCATTTAGGGCACATTTCTAAAGAACGAGTATAACGCTTAATTAGTTCTGGGATTCTTCCCCGCCTTGATTCTAATGACTTAGAAATTTGTGTTGATTGTGTGAAAGGAAAATTGACAAAGAATAAGAAAAAGGGTGCAACTCGTAGTCAAAATTTGTTGGAGATTGTTCATACAGACATTAGTGGACCTTATTCCACTACCTTGTGTGGCAACAAGTACTTCATTGCATTCATTGATGATTTTTCCTGTTATGGCTATATATTTTTTATCAAAGAAAAGGCAGATGCTCTTGAAATGTTCAAAGTCTTTCGAACTGAAGTTGAGAAACAACTGGGAAAAGTCATCAAAATTGTGAGATCTGATCGAGGTTGTGAGTATTATGGGAAGCATGGTGATGCTGGACAACAAAAGGGACCTTTTGCAAGGTACTTATAAGATAATGGTATTGTTGCTTGGTATACTATGCCTGGTAGTCCTGAACAAAATGGCGTGGCAGAAAGGCACAACCACACTCTTCTGGAAATGAAGAGGAGCATGATGGGTAGATCAAATTTGCCAGAATACTTATGGGGTGAAGCCATTAAAATAGCAACCTACATTCTGAACCGTGTTCCTAGTAAGTCTGTGCCTAAAACACCGTTTGAACTATGAACAGACAGAAAACCCAGTTTGAATCATTTTAAAGTATGAGGATGTCCAGCTGAGGTGAAAATCTATGATCCTTCTTTAAAGAAGACGATTTCGAGAACTACTAGGTGCTACTTTATTGGGTATCCTAGTCACTCAAAATGATACAAGTTTTATTGTTCGACTCATGGCACTAGAGTTGTTGAGTCTCAAGTGGCAAAGTTTTTAAAGTTGGATGATGCTAATAGTATGCCCTCTCAATCCGATGAAAGAGTGGAACCCATGGATGTTATTTCTTTACCTTTGCCAGTCTCAGACGTTAACCTTGATGTTGGAGCTTTTGATTTTGCGATTCCACAAGGAGTTGCTACTGTCAATTTCCCCACTATCGAAATAAACCCTATCGTGGATGAGATTCCTCCTGTGGAAATGAGGAGATCACAAAGAACTAGAAGACTTGTCTTATCTAACGATTATTATGTTTACCTTGGAGAAGGAGAGTATGACATTGAAGAAGAAGTGGACCCTACTACTTATCATGAAGCTCTCAGTAGTGATAAGGCAAATGAATGGCTGATTGCCATGAGAGATGAGGTGCAGTCTATGTCAGACAATGATGTTTGGGAACTTGTTGATCTTCCCAAAGGATATAAACCCATTGGATGCAAATGGGTATTCAAGAGCAAAAGAGACAACAAAGGAAATGTTGAAAGATATAAGGCTCGGTTGGTTGCTAAAGGGTATACACAAGGAGAGTTCATTGATTTCACAAAGACTTTCTCACCAGTCTCTACTAAAGATTCCTTTAGGCTAGTTATGGCGTTGGTAGCTCATTTTGACTTAAAGCTTCATCAGATGGATGTCAAGACAACTTTTCTCAATGGTGATTTGAGTGAGGAGGTCTACATGTCACAACCTGAAGGATTTAAGGAAAATGGAAAAGAGAACATGGTATGCAGATTGAAAAGGTCAATTTATGGTCTCAAGCAAGCTTCTCGCCAGTGGTACTTGAAATTTGACAAAATTATGACGTCTTTTGGTTTTATAGAGAACAAGTTTGATCAGTGCGTTTACATGAAGGTTAATGGGAGCAAATACATTTTCATGGTTCTCTATATCGATGACATTCTACTTGCTAGTAGCGATGTGAATCTCTTGAATGATACCAAACATATTTTGTTTGCTAATTTTGACATGAAGGATCTTAGAGAAGCATCCTTTGTGTTGGGTATTGAGATTTATCGTGATAGATCTTGAAACCTCCTTGGGCTATCTCAGAGAGCCTATATCAATCGTGTGCTTAAAAGATTCAATATTGTGGAAATATGGGATTATGATTTGTAATTAAGTGCCAAGATTAGAAGGATTGTGTTAGGATACTTTCTATTTTATGGATGAGAGAATCTCTCCTTGTGTTAGGATACTTTCTATTTTATGGATGAGAGAATCTCTCCTAATTAGTTGTTGTTTCCTTAGAGATAGTGATTGTGTATATTATATGGCTTAGATTAGGAATCCCACTTGTATATATATAGGTCCTTTGTATTCAGTTTTGACACAGAAAAAAAAGAAGAATATTTTCTTCATGGTATCAGAGCATTCAGATCTGAACCACGTATAAAAAAAAAATCATCTTTTTCCATGGAGAGCAGAACGGAAGGATCAAACTCGGAGGTGACGTCCAGACCTGAAGCAGTTCACTCCGGCAGTGCCAGCACCACAGACGGCATCATTCTTCCCATAACAGGTCATAAACTCAATGGGCAGAATTTTATTCAATGGGCTCAATCTGTTCGGATCTTCATCTGCGGGAAAGGTAAGGAAGAATACCTTACGGAAGCCATTGTTCAGCCGAAGGAAGATGATCCAGGATACCGAACCTGGAAGTTGGAAAATAGTATGGTGATGTCTTGGTTAATTAACTCTATGACCAATGACATAGGAGAAAACTTCATGTATTATGGCACAGCAAAGGAGATATGGGATGCAGCTAGAGAGACTTACTCCAACATCGATAATACCTCGGCGATTTTCGAAATCAAGAGTATTCTCCAGGATCTTCGACAAGGAGATTCAACTGTTACCGAATATTTTAATATCCTTACACGGTATTGGCAACAACTCGATATTTATGAAGAATTAGTTTGGAAGTGTCCCGAAGATGGACTCCTATACAAGAAGGTCATTGAAAAGGAACGCATCTACAAATTTTTACTTGGCCTTAATAAGAATTTAGATGAGGTACGTGGAAGAGTTCTAAGTATTAAGCCATTACCTAGTGTTAGGGAAGTTTTTTCTGAAATTCGCAGAGAGGAAAGCAGACAAAAAGTGATGTTGGGAACCCAAAATTCCTCCAAAAATCTTGAGAACTCAGCCCTAGTTGCACGAGGAACCCAATCCAACAACAACCACCACCAAACGAAGAAGAATCGTCCATGGTGCGACCATTGTAGAAAACCTGGACACACAAAAGAGACTTGCTGGCATCTACACGGTAAACCTGCTGATTGGAAACCTTCTCGGCCACAGCAAAACAGAGAAGGCCGGAGTTACACCGCTACAGCCGAAGAAGACACATCTGGCACTAGCTCAAATCCTGGACCGTTTAGCAAAGAGCAATTGGAGGCACTACAGAAAATGTTCCAACAAACTCTTCAATCAACTGGAACAACTATTGGTACCGCATCTGTAGCCCAGAAAGGTATTTTTTCCCATGCCCTAAATGTTAGACAGGAAAATCACACTACATGGATAGTGGACTCAGGAGCTTCAGATCACATGACTGGGAATCTCATGGTTTTTCATGAATATACTCCTTGCCATAACAATTCCTCTGTTCGAATTGCCGATGGAACCCTTTCTAGGGTATTCGGCACAGGTTCAGTTATTATTTCCAAGGATATTACTCTTCACTCCGTGCTCTATGTTCCGAAATTGGATTGCAACCTATTGTCTATAAGTAGACTAACACAGGATCTTAATTGTGTTACTAAATTCCTTCCTCACATGTGTGAATTTCAGGCCTTGAACTCTGGGAAGAGGATTGGCAATGCTGAGGTGCGTGCTGGACTTTACCTTCTGAGAGCTGAGGAAATTCGAAGGCTACCAATGAAGACTGCTTGTGTAGTTTCCAACCCTAGTACCAAGACGGATAGTGTTGTTATGTTATGGCACTACCGATTAGGTCACCCAAATTTTTCCTATCTTGAAAAACTATATCCATCATTATTCAATAAAAATTCCAAAAATTTTCAATGCGAAATATGTCAATTGTCCAAACATACTCGCAACTCCTATTCCATTCAACCATACAAACCATATCATCCTTTTTCCTTGATTCACAGTGATGTTTGGGGGGCCTCTAGAATCAACAACATTACAGGTTCTAGATGGTTTGTCACCTTTGTTGATGACCACACTCGAGTGACTTGGGTATTCCTTATGAAGAAGAAATCAGAAGTGAGGGAAATATTTGAAAACTTCAACAACATGGTTCAAACGCAGTTTCAGGCAAAAATTCAAGTCCTTCGGACAGATAATGCTCGAGAATACTATCACAACACTCTTGGGTCATATCTTCTGGAGAATGGCATCGTACATCAAAGCTCGTGCATTGATACTCCACAACAAAATGGAGTTGCAGAAAGGAAAAATAGACATTTGATGGAGGTTGCACGATCCCTCATGATAGCTTCAAACGTGCCTAAACAATTATGGGGTGAAGCTGTACTCACAGCAACCTACTTGATCAACCGAATGCCTTCTAGGATTCTTCAATTTAAAACCCCGTGTCAAATCCTCCTCGCTGCATATCCATCCGCTCGAATAATCTCGTCTATCCCAATCAAAGTCTTTGGTTGTACTGCTTTCGTTCACATCCATAAGTCCCTACGTAGTAAACTTGATCCGACAGCCACTAAATGCATCTTTCTCGGGTACTCACCAAACCAAAAAGGATACAAGTGCTACTCTCCAACAACCAAGAAATTCTACATTTCCATGGATGTCACTTTTTTCGAAAATCAACCCTTCTACCCCAAAATTGCAATTCAGGGGGAGAACTGGTCCACAGATGAATTCCAATTCTGGGAAACCGAAATCAGCACTACTTCTCCTTTGAGTTCATCACTGCCTCCTCAAACAGATACTACTCTTTCTGTCCCCGAAAACAATTCCTTGGATGTCCCTTCTGTCATACCTGAGTCAACTACACAAGGCAGTAAAGAGGTAATAGTTTATTCTAGAAAAAATTTAAAGGAAAAGCCTGAGAAACCTCCTCAAAAGGAGCCCGAGGACAGCACTTCACCTGAGCAGAACCAAGAATTGGACCAGGATCCAAGCAACCCAAACTCACAACCAGGTAACACAATTTATGATCTAAATTCCAATAATGACCTTGATGATCTTGATCAACCCATTGCTTTAAGGAAAGGTGTAAGATCCTGCACTCAGCATCCAATCAATAATCATGTGTCCTATGGAAAGCTTTCACAGAATTTCCAAGCGTTCATCACTTCTCTTGAAGATGATCATATCCCATCCAACATCCAAGAAGCACTTCAACAACCTGAATGGAAGACTGCTGTTCAGGAAGAAATACAAGCATTAGAGAAAAATGGGACATGGGAAATCTCAGAATTACCAGAGGGTAAGAGGCCTGTTGGATGCAAGTGGATATTTATCGTGAAGCACAATCCAGATGGAAGTATAAACAGGTTCAAGGCTCGACTAGTAGCTAAAGGATTTACTCAATCCTATGGCATTGATTATGAAGAGACATTTGCACCAGTAGCAAAGCTCAACTCCATCAGAGTGTTATTGTCAGTTGCAGTAAATTTGGACTGGAATCTGCACCAACTTGATGTCAAAAATGCATTTCTCAACGGAGAACTAGAAGAGGAAGTCTACATGAAGATTCCACCTAGTATGGAAACTCCAGAAAATTCAGGAAAAGTGTGTAAACTGAGAAAGTCCCTATACGGTCTAAAACAGTCACCTAGGGCCTGGTTTGATCGACTGACTAGAGTTGTGAAAAAACATGGGTTCATCCAATGTCAAGCAGATCACACACTGTTTATGAAGCACTCTAAGGAAGGTGAAATGACTTTGTTCATTGTCTATGTTGATGATATTATAATTACCGGAGACGATGAAGAAGGGATAGGGAATCTCAAGAAGCTGCTAGCAAGAGAATTTGAAATCAAAGATCTTGGACAACTTAGATACTTTCTTGGCATGGAAATTGGCAGAACTAAGGAGGGAATTGTGGTCACGCAAAGGAAGTATGTCCTTGATCTACTTCAGGAGACTGGAATGCTAGGTTGTAAGCCAGTGGACACGCCTATGGATCCTATTGGTAAGATTGATAAAGATAATGACAGTCATCCAACTGACAAAGACAGGTACCAGAGGTTAGTAGGAAAGTTGATCTACTTAACTCACACAAGGCCTGATATTGGTTTCGCTGTGAGCATGGTAAGCCGCTACATGAACAATCCCACTGAAAGACACATGAAAGCCGTATACAGAATTTTACAGTACCTTAAAAAGAGCCCGGGTATAGGACTCTACTTCAAGAAAACCTCAAGTAGGGAAGTTGAGGTATTCACAGATGCTGATTGGGCAGGATCCTTGACAGATCGGAGGTCAACTACTGGGTATTGTTCCTATGTGTGGGGAAACTTGGTGACTTGGAGAAGCAAGAAGCAGTCCGTAGTGGCAAGAAGCAGTGCAGAGGCAGAATTCAGGGCAATGGCTCATGGGATATGTGAAGGAATGTGGCTCCAAAGAATACTCAAGGAACTTGGGATTATATCAAACTCCACTATGACAGTTTTGTGTGATAACAAGGCTACCATAAGTATTGCAAAGAATCCAGTTCAACACGACAGAACCAAGCACGTGGAGATAGACCGTCACTTCATCAAGGAGAAACTTGAAGGGGGAACAATCAGACTTATGTATATTCCTTCAAGTCGTCAAACAGCAGACATTCTGACAAAAGCACTTCCAAAGGCCACCTACGAAAACATGAAAAGCAAGTTGGGAATGCTAGACATCTACCACCCAACTTGAGGGGGAGTGTGGAAATATGGGATTATGATTTGTAATTAAGTGCCAAGATTAGAAGGATTGTGTTAGGATACTTTCTATTTTATGGATGAGAGAATCTCTCCTTGTGTTAGGATACTTTCTATTTTATGGATGAGAGAATCTCTCCTAATTAGTTGTTGTTTCCTTAGAGATAGTGATTGTGCATATTATATGGCTTAGATTAGGAATCCCACTTGTATATTTATAGGTCCTTTGTATTCAGTTTTGACACAGAAAAAAAAGAAGAATATTTTCTTCAAATATGCAGACGTGCAAAGCTAGTGATGTACTTGTTGTGAAGGGAGATAAACTCAGTAATGAACAGTATCCAAAAAATGATTTGGAAAAGGATGCCATGAAGACTATTCCTTATGCTAGTGTCATTGGTAGCCTGATGTATGCACAAGTATGTACGAGACTTGATATCGCCTTCATTGTTAATGTTCTCAGTAGATATTTATCGAACCCTGAACATGATCATTGGGTTGCTGCAAAGAAAGTCATGAGATATCTACAAACAACGAAGGATTTTATGCTTGTGTATAGGAGGATGGATAATCTTAAGGTAGTTGGATACTCAGATTCTGATTTTGGTGGTTGTTCTGATGATCATAAATCCACTTCAGGATGCATTTTTATGTTAGCTAGTGGAGCCATTTCATGGAAAAGTGTCAAATAAAGCCTAATTGCATCCTCGACCATGTATGCTGAGTTTGTAGCTTGTTATGGTGAATAATCTCAAGCTGTTTGGCTAAGAAATTTGATTTCAGAGTTGCAAGTTGTTGATTCCATCTTTCGACCCATTGTGATTTATTGTGACAATAATGCAGTTGTGTTCTACTCTAAGAACAATAAGATTAGTACGGGTTCTAAGCATATGGAAATCAAGTACCTTACAGTCAAGGACTTACTGAAGAAAGGAGATATTGTGATTGAGCACATAAGAACTGAGTCCATGCTAGCTGATCCTCTAACCAAAGGTTTAAAGCCCAAAACATTCAAGGAACATGTTTTGAATATGGGTGTCATTAAGTCTTTTGATTCTTTGGTTTAGTGGGAGCTTTTGTGATTTCCCTTATTTCAATTATTGTTTTATGTAAACATTGATCATTATTGTTTTGCGACTTGCAAAATTAAAATATTTTTATTATGATCATCATAATTAACTATTATATTATAGCATGTTGTAATTGAATTACATACAACATGGTATCTTGAGATATTGAACCTTAAGAATTACAGTTGTATACTATTGGATGTCACAAATACCACTATTTTGAGATCTTGTGGTGCACTATTGGTGACATATGACTTGTTAAAGTCAAGCAATTTCATATTGTTTAGAAATTGCAGCAATTTCATTTTGTTGAGAAATTGCAATTACAATTTCATTTTGTTGGTAAATTGTAATGAGGACTGATAAGAAACAATGCATATAGATGATGATCACATGTTGGCATTGATTTCTTACTACACTACTGGGTTTACGATCCATGCCGATATGGTTATAAATATTCGTGACTATAAGGGGCATTATGTTTGTTGAGATTAACATATAGACCATTATAGTCCAATATTAAGACCATGTTGGACCAGATAAGTTTAAAAAGATGCTACTGATAAACTGTCATTTCTTTTAAAAAAAGGTGTGGCCACACAAAATAAACTTTTCTGTACTTAACCCGAGAGTCTTATTTTCAAAATGAATTTAATGAATCCTCAAAAACAATTAATGTAGCCCAAGTGGGAGAATGTTGGAAAATTTTTTATATGGGCTAACATTAATTGAATAATTTGTATTTGCAAAAACGGATTAATGGATAGTCTATTATATAATAAGCTCAATTAACTAGTGATCACATTTTGGATTGGGTTTTGCATCTTTTGAGTAGAAGCTCAGTTGAGTGGCAAGTGTAGGCTATGGGTCTCATTGAAGCCCATTATGGGAGGGCCCGATGAAAATCCAATTTGAGTTATGCTAAGTCCTCTCTCTAATCTAGATGAAAAGGGTTTTTCTATTTTTCCATTGAGCCACCATAGCTGTTATCAAATCATAGAGAGGAAAACTTGGTTGCAACAATCAATCAACGTTTTTTTGTGATGGCTCAAACAAGTATGTTCTTTATAGTGATTTCCTATTGTTAGTATCCTTTAATCATGTATGATTAATCTATGTGATTAAATATTTTACATCTGTTTCATATACACTGTGTAGCAATCTGGAAAGATCATTTTCATTAATGCTTTGAATCTAATTTAGGATTCCCTCACCTGTTTCAAGCCCATGGAGGATTTATGAAATGAGCATTCATATACTTAACTTTTGCTTGATTTTCTGTTGGCTTTTTCTCTGGTTTTTTGACTCTGCTTTTATCTCTGCTCTCTGTTCCTCTGTATGCTTTCTTGTGAGTCTTCTATTGGGTTTTGTGAGGTTTGAGAGGGAAGAGTATATGAGGTTGCTGAATGTTGTTGTGAAGCTACCTTTCAGTTGGGTGAGTGATACCAGCAGATTTCAAGGATGCTTGAGGGGAGAGGTCTGAAGAAGATGGATGATTGGGTCTAACAGGGTGGTGAGCAGTGGTATGCCTGTGGTTCAGAAAGTTCAGTATTAAAGGTTGACTTGTGGCAGATGTATGCTCCAGGATTTGAAACAAGTCAGATAATTACAACTACAATAGGTGGCCGTGGTGTTCACTCTGCTTCTGGCTCTGCTTGCTCCATTCGGTCTCTTTCATCTCTGCTAACATGGAAGGAGATATTAGAGCTGGTGAACATTTTGAGAAGGAACTACAACAGGAATATAGGGAGGCACAGAGCTTGGTCATTGCTAGACAATAAACAACCACTCAAGTACAAAAGGCACCCAGGAGTTGCAGAAAGTTGATGTTTAAAGGCTTCCAGAATTGCATGCTGAACTTGACAGTATGGGGCAGGGACACCAGAGGTTACGTTCTACATTTGAGAATGAAAAGGGTTTAAACGTGGACCAAGTGAGGAAAATGTGGAAAACTCTCAGAGGAGATCATGTCAATAGAGAATCCAAGATTGCGCACATGATGCTGCTTACGAGGTTGATCCTGTAGCCTTGGAAACAAGCGCATCATTCCACAAGTATCCATTGACAACTGTTACATTTTGGCCACCTCTTGCCTCCATCATATCCATGGAAGATGATCAAACAGTAGATACATTATTTGATTTGGCAGCATCAGCTAACAAAGCTCATCATTTAGCTCCTAATTTGAGTGGTGAGACTATCATGGGCACAAAACAGTCAGGTGTTTCAAGCTCTTGGAACATGTCTACTCAAGATTGTATGGAAATAGAACGGACACAGCAGAGCAAGTGTATAAAGTGTGGTGAAGGTGGATAGGGTTTGGTCTGTAGTGATCGAGTTTGCCATTAGCCGTCCATGGGAAACGAATGAACTGTTCTGTTGCATTTGGTGATATGGGAAAATTGTGTATCAAGGTCCCTGTGAAAATATGCTTGAGTTCTTTGAATTCATGGGTTTCAAATGTCCGGAAAGGAAAGGAGTGGCTGACTTCTTACAAGAAGTGATGTCAAGGAACTCGCTGAAGTGTTTTAGTCATTTCATATTGTCAGAAACTAGGGGATGAGCCAGTTGTGCCGTTTGACAAGACCAAAGGCCACCCTGCTGCTTTGACCACCAAAAAGTATGAGCTTCCAAGTGCTTCTGGTGGTCCTAACAGTGCAACTCACTATGCAATTCTGAAGGGTTTTCTGGGTGCATTTCATATAGGGTCAGAAAGTGGGCCAGATATCCCGATGCTTACCACTGTTGAAAAAGTCTCGTTGACGAGTTTGAGAGAAAGAGTTCTTCTCTGCACGAAGACAAAGGCTACGATGATTCTGTAAGTTCAGTGACTCGAATCCCATCAAGAAATGATAGTAGTCCGGAGTTGGGGACACCATTCACAGTAACTGAAGTTGGAACTTCATCAATATCGAGATCAAAGCTAGGAAGTCCACCTGCTGCAAATTCATGGCTGGGTTCTCTATTTGCCACCATAATTGGAATCCTTAAGATTTCCATTAGCAATGTCCATATCAGATATGAGGATTCCATCATTAATCCAGGACATCCATTTTCTTCAGGTGTGATATTAGGTAAGCTTGCTGCTGCTACCATGGATGAGCCAGGAATGAAAACTTCAACACCAATGGTGCCCTAAATAAATTGTGGAAGTTCTTACAAGTTTAGAGGCTTGCTATGTATCATGATTTTAACAGAGTGCCGTGGAAGATAGAAAAGAAGTGGGAAGATCTCACTCCCAAAGAATGGATTGAGATATTTGAGGATGGTTGCAAGAGCTTGTGCCCATGGCAATGATCTCTTCAAATCTGAAAGGTTTCCTGAAGTTTGCTCAGCATATGGTGAAAGCCTCAAGCTAATTCCTTCCACCCTGTTCTTTATTGCCACATAGCAGCTTGTTGGTATAAGCTTGAAATGTGGTCGTCTCTGGAGACCTGATTTTCAATGTATCAAAAGATGGGCAAGGAAGCAGCACAATAACAAGGAAAAGCACAGAAAATTACTCTTCAAGCACTCAGAGATGCTTCAGCTACAGAAACTCTAGTTCGATCCCACAAGATGTTGTCAAACTCGAATGAGTCAGCGAAGACAGATGCTCCAGCTGCCTGTTTTGACCAGTTTCTGGATTTCCATCTCCAAATTGTGCAAGCAGTGACTGATATGGTGCCTATACGAGCAGCTACTGAAATGGCTCAAACCCCAGATACTGAAGGGGAAGAAATTCTGTTACCTGAAACTAATTTGAATGTGAGAAGAGAAGAAAATAATGATGCAGGTACAAGTGGCCAAATGTCCTTAAAATGTACTATGAATGATTCAGAAGCAAAGGAAAATGTATTGCATTAGGTTAGCAATTCAACTTCTTGTCCAAGATTCATCTTTAATTTTGAATACCAACATCAAGTTTCTGTGGAGTTGGGTAACCAGAAGCCTAGAGTCATGTCATTGCCGCAGAAGAAGTTACTACATGCTGAATTTCTTATGAAACTTGCCGGTGAATCATCAAAGGAAAAGACAGGAAACACAGTTGACTTGGAAAAATCAGAATCTGAAAATTTACACCACCTCAAGGGTGTTTCGTCAACCTGGTGTGAGAATTCAGTGTTGGTCGATCCTATCAAGTCATGCATTTTGTCAATATGACACAGAAATTTATCTCCTTGCAAAGTGATGAGCAACTAGTTCCAATTCCAGGTTCCTCCACTCATCGGTTTGAAGGGGCCTAGTATGGCCCACATTTGGAGCACTGGAAAGTGCAAATCCAAGCTGCCTATTAACATAAATATGAATGACCATCTATCCAGCAGATTGTTTACAGCAAGAACTCGAATGAAATGTGATTCTCATCACATGGTCCAACATCATACAAATCAGTTGAGACAGGAGTGCCTCAAGATGCTTTGCAGAGAGCTTCACGTGCATGAAGATCATTTAGTGAGCAGGTGGATTCTGTTTGTGTGCCCGCATCCTTGATGTTTCTGACTACTCCAGATGAACTACATGCAGCGAATACAACCTGGCCAGGTGGCGTTCTAGCCTTTTCGTGATGCGCACAGTTTCACTTACACAGACCAGAATCGGTATGAGTGAACTTGATGAGGATTCTAATGGCTTCCTTCACCCCATGAAATGAAGACCCCAGGGCTTATGGTGAACTGCATCAATGTTACTAAAATTCAGAAAAAGAAACAGCTCAGCAAGCTCACTTTACATGAGACATAGTATTCTAGGAACTTGTGGAATGTCTTCATGAAGAGGCCATAGAAGAATTCCAGGGAACTTCTACTGGTAATGATGCTTCCGAGAAATCTGTTGAAAACTTAGGCTCTGATTCCACCATGGTCAAGATTGCGGGTCACCTTTGGATCAACTTGGCTTCAAAGAAAGAAGCTCCAAAATCTTAAGTTAAAAAAAAAAGGTGTCATCTAAAGCGTCGATCCTGCCTGCTGTGCATAAGTCGTGGTCATTAACACCTCCACCCCGGGCCTACCAGATACTATTTCTGAAGATTCTGTTCGATTGGCTTCCCACAAATTAGTGGATGGAGAGGTTCCAATGAATTCAATAGAAGTGAAACAAGAACTTGATTTTGTTTCTGGAGGTCACAATTCTGCTGAGACCATCAAGAGTTTGGGGCATGTATTAAAATCCATAGTTGGGCTTTCAGAGAAATGCAATGAGATAAGCATACTAAAGAGTGGAAACTCTTGTTGGGCATTGATAATCATGAACCGAAGAATGCACTCTCAATAGGTCTCAGCATTGGAGCAAGACTCGTGCATGGCATACCAGAACATAGGGCATTTGCTCAGCTATTGCAAGCATCTCAGGATGATGCTAAACTTATCATCCACAATAGGTTCCCTGCCCCAAGATTGGTGGTATGTGATCAGCATGGCTCCCAGGAAAGATTCTTATTGGCAAAGTTGAACCCATCAGCTACATACAACAATGCCCATGAAATGGCGACTGGGTCAGGTGTGATATTCATGGATGATGTCAGCCTTCAAGCGTTCTTTGACCATCTCCAGAGGCTGGCTGTGCAATCTTGAGAGCAGAAAGAAGAAGGACCTTCCCAGTTTATAATGTTGCTGGCCAGATGATAACAAGAATTGAAGGCATGATGAAGTTGGGTGAGGCAAATGCATGCTTGAAACAAATGAAGGTATCTCTGGATGTTGCAGAACATGCTAAAAGGAATGCTGAAACTGAGGCTGCATTGGCCAAAGAGAGATCGAAAATATCCAAATTGGAGGTTAAGCGGATTGAATTGATGCTTAGCTTGGTTACTGAAGAAAGAGATCAATTGATAAATGTTGTTAATAAATTGAAGAAGCAGAAGAATGTTGAAGCAGGGGATGAAATAGAAAATGGGACTCTTCTTCAAGAATCAATGCAAGAGAAAGTGTTTTCTCTTACACAGTTTCCTCCCATGTGCATGTGACTTCCTCTTGCACGGCCACCTTGGCACACACTATCCTCCTCCTGATGCATTTCTTTTATCTTTGTGTGAATTTACATGTTTTGAGTTGGGTTTTCAAATCTTTTTCCATCAAAATAATCTCAGTTTTTTCAAACTTCGTCCTTAGAAAATAAAATTCAATTTAAATAAAGGTTCACTGCCATTTTTCCTTATGCAAGCACTTTTTACCACTTTCCTTGATGAATAAAATCTATAATTCCATAAATAAAGAAATTCAATCCAAATTCTTATGATCTTTTTCTATGATCATCAGGAATAAATTCATGTTGAAATAAATTGGCATTTGGTGGGTGCCCAATATCCATGGTATCTTCTATGATAATAATGCAAGTGAATGTCTGTTTGATATTAATTGACCTCGATTTGCTTTTATGATGCTTGTGACATATTTTAGTTCACTCTCACTCCCATCTTGCTTGCTCATATATCCCCAGTTTATCTTGCATGATCCATTTTCTTCCTATGACTTAAAATTTCCATTTTCTTCCTATGACTCTTGAAATTTGACATTCATCGATCGACCAACCAATTGTTATACTTGCCTTAACTTGGTTAGTAGAAACCTAATTGTAGGGCTTAGAAGAGTATTACAACTCATCATCGTACCTTCCCAGTAAGTAACCTAGCCCCTAACCAGATTCAATTTTCACAGAGTTGTTAGTCCTTTCTAAGAGTTACACTTAAGGTTTTCTTTCTTATTTTGTTTTCCCTTAAAAAATAAAATAAAAATAAGGGTGACTTTAAACCAATTTTCAAAAAATTAATTTTTACAATAAAAAGCGAGTCTTGCCAGCGAGCGTGAACACATGTGAAAAATGCGGCTTCACAAGAGGAAAAATGGAAAGAAAAAAAAAAAAAGAATGGAGAAAAATAAAAAATAGATTCAAAACCAATAAATAATTTCTATATTCTTCTTCAAATTCATTTTAAAACGATTTATAAATATATAAATATTAAACGATTTTAAAACTTATAAATTTTTAACTAATTTTAATTATATTTGATTTTCTTTCGTTTGTCCATTGTGAAACTAAATATGAGAAAACTATTTTCCTTAATATTTCTTCTATTTCCTTAATACTTTCAGGAACCACATGTTTCTTTGGAGGGAACATGCCAAGGATGGTGGCAGGTACCTTAAGGACTTTATTTGGAGGAAACATGGCCAGGATGGTACTTGATTATTTTTATTGTTTTTTAAGTAAGGGTTTTTATAGATTAAATAGTAGATTCATGGGCCGAATGCATACTTTAATTAATATATAAACTTTTAAATTAAATATCATTTTATAAAATAAGGACATTTATACATTAAATAACATCAAATTAGAGAGGCTTTTTTTTTTTTTTAATCTTTGGCTATTAGTAAATTAAATTATGATAGAAATAAAATATAAATGTATTAATATCTTTAATTTTATTAAATAGTAGAAAGATAATATTTAATTGTTAAGAAGATATATAAAAAATGAAATGAATTTTCTTAATTATTTTATATATTATGCCTTTTTGCTTGCATGATTGTCATATATTTATTATCTTACAAATTAAAAGTATTTATATCTATTTTAAAGTTTTTATATTTATTTGAAAATTTGTAGTAGCCTATTTGTTAATACAAATCATAATACAATCAAAAATCAACTTGGAGTCCTCCTGGCCTATCTAATCTAATTGGCTAAGGTAGAATATATTATACTGTTGAAGTATTTTATATTTTTATGGATTAGCATACCTAATATTATTTTGAGTATATTTCTCATACATTATATTAATTTTCATCTAAGTTGTATCACAAACATTATGTCATGAATTGATACTCTCCTAAGTGAGAAGGTTATGCTTGATTCTTGGAAAGTATTAATGAAAGGAAAAAAAATATGTTAAGACAAATCATTTTCTTATGTTTGGTTGTGACATAAAAAAATCCAAAGAAAATAAAATATAATTAAAATTACTTAGTGCTGGTACGTTAGGTTATGTAGTTTAAGATTGACAATTTTGTTCCATTCATTATGACGTTAGGACTCTTTTAATTTGTATTTTACTCTCCATTGAAGACTTGAGGTTGTTGCTTAATCAATGAGTATAAGACAAGTAAGTATAAAATGGTCTAGGAAAAGCAAATTGGTGTTTGGTATGGCATGGTGTGGATCAAGGTTTTTAAAATCGAGTGAAATGTTTTTTAAAAGTGTTTTAAAAATCCCTTGAGCACTCAAGTGTTGTCAATAGCGTGCTCTCAAGTACTCAAAGGGTGCTCAAGTGGTCATGACAAAATTCTCTAGAATTTTAGAGATTCGTCTTTTCGATTTTTAAAAGAATTATTTTTAGAAATTTTTGAAATTCAGTCCTCTAGGTTCTTAGGTCTATATGTACTTTGCATAAAAAGGTTTTTGGTTTAATGCTTCTAAGTTGAAAAACATAAACAAAGGCCCCATCTTGTAAAGTGGGCTGTTGTCTATACTCACAAAAAGATGGGTGGATTGGGGATTAGAAATCTTTCTACTCTTAATAGAGCCCTCTTGTGCAAATGGAGTTGGCGTTTTGCGGTTGAAAGAGATTCCTATTAGAAGCTTATTATTAGTACGAAGTATAGGGTTGAAAAAGGAGGGTGGAGTACTCACGGGGTTAGGAAGGGCTATGGGGTGGGGCTTTGGAAGAAAATCAGTAAGGAAGGTTTGTTACTGCTCAACAATGTTTCATTCTCGGTGGGGGATGGCAAAAGGGTGAGGTTTTGGAAAGACATTTGGTGTGGGAACATTTCCCTTTGTGAGGCCTTTCCTTTCTTGTTTGATTTAGCGGTTTCTAAAGATGCGTGGGTAGCGGACTATTGGGATCCAATGGAGGAAGAGGGAGGGTGGACTCCCCACTTCCTTAGACCTTTCAATGATTGGGAGGTGGAGGAGGTGGAGAGATTCCTTTCGTCCATTCAAGGAAAGAGGTTGAATGTTGGTGTGGAAAGAGACGAAAAATGAGATTTTCACTGTAAAGTCACTTTATAATTTTCTTATTCATAGCTGTGCAGTCTTGTTTCCGTGTAGTATTATTTGGAGTCTGTATGTTCCTACAAAGGCGAGTTTTTTTTGCTTGGGAAGCTTCTTGGGGGAAGGTTCTTACCCAAGATCAACTTAAGAGGAGGGCTGGATTTTAGCCAACAAATGTTCCTTGTGTTGTGTTGAAGAGGAAACGATAAATCACATCCTTGTTCATTGCTCTAAGGCGAAGGTTTTGTGGGATCTTGTGTTTTCTTTATTTGGTGTTAATTGGGTTCTTCCGTTTACGGTTAGAGACACTCTCTTAAGTTGGTATGTTTCTTTTAAGGACAAGAAGCATAGAAAGGTTTGGCGGGCAGTCCCTCTTTGTTTATTTTGGATGGTTTGGAAGGAAAGAAATAGGATAGTTTTTGATAATGAGGTCTTGTTGTTTTAAAGATTGAAAAATTCTTTTGTTTGTAATCTCTTTTCATGGGCTAAATCTTCTATAGTTGTAGGCCTCTTAACTTTGTTTAACTTTGTGGACTAGTTGGGTTTTTGTTGAGGGCCAGTGAGTGCTTGTCCCTTTTTAAGGTGACCCTTGTATACTCCCTATATGCTCTAGGTCGCCTTTCAAGCACCCTTTATCTAATATATCTTTGTGCGTTTATCTATATAAAAAAAAAAGTTGAAAAACATAATGTCATTCCATTCCCAAAACTCTCGAAGAAGTGTTTGTATTTGCTTTTACCAAGTTGTGAAAGAGATCTACATTCCCTCAAGCATTGAGGTAATATCCATTGACAATAGATGAGGTATTGATTAGCACCCAAAACTGGTGTTTTCCTATATATAAAAATGTGTTTTTGAATAATTTTTTAGTGCAAATCATTATCTTTTTATTTAAGTATATGTTAAGCCTTAAACAGAGGACTAATATTTGTATCTAGTAAAGAATGCAACGAAAAAAGGAATTTTGATAAAAGAAAGTGGATTTCAATACCACTTTGATATAAAAGAGTAGTCAATCTGGATATAGTGAGAGCACTAGATGTGGCTCCCACAACAACACCTAATACTATGGATCCAGTACTGATCATTCTTATTTCTAGTACACTAATGCCTTGTTGTAGTGGGAGAGTTGTTATGTAACCAGACCAATTTATGTATTAGGAAGAGTCCTTTGAGGCCATTATAGAGGAAAATGATATTGATGCTATAAATTACGATGAAGCATTAAGCGATGTTGATGCACATCATTGCCAAAAGGTTATGGAGGCAAAAATAGAATCCATGTATTCTAACCAAGTCTTAGAGCTTGTAGAAGCACTTAAAGGGATAAAACCCATAGGTTGCAAGTAGGTTTATAAGAGGAAAAGGAGTGTAGATGGAAAGGTTGAGACTTAAGGCTAGGATAGTGAAGGGTTATAATAAGAAATCTAGTTCAACTATGAGGAGACCTTCTCATCAATTTCCATGCACAAGTTTATCAGGATACTCCTATCCATTGCGACATATCTCAATTATAAGTTATGACAAATGGATGTCAAGACTGCATTCTTAAATGACAATCTTGACAAGTGTATCTATATAATACAACCAGACGATTTCATAATAAAAGTCCAAGAGCATATGGTATGCAAGTTGCATAAATCCATTTTTAGATTAAATAAGGTATCTCATTCATGGAACAAACCTTTTGATCAGATAATTAAGACCTTTGATTTTGATCAAAACGAAGATGAACATTTTGTGTACAAGAAGGTACATGGAAGCATGGTAGTTTTCATGATCTTGTATGTTTATTATATTCTAGTCATTGGTGATGATGTAGGGTTCTTGTCATCATTCAAGATATAGTTATCTACTCACTTCTAGATGAAAGATCTTAGAGAAATGCAATATGTTCTTGGGATTAAGGTCTTAAGAGATTGCAAGAATAGGAAATTGGCGTTGTCTTAAGCCACCTACATTGACAAACTAATGGTCTAGTATGTGATGTAGGATTCTAAGAAGGGTTTGCTACCCTTTGGACATGGAGTTCCTTTTTCTTAAAATCAATGTACTAAGACAATTGAGGAGAAAGAGCACATGCAAACAGTACCTTATGCATTAGTAGTGGGTAGCCTTTTGTATGCGATGCTATATACTAGACAAGATATTTTTTTGCAATAGGCATGGTAAGTAACTATTAGTTAAATCCAAGGCCAAGAATTAGACAACTGTCAAGCATATACTCAAAGAATGGGGGATTATGTGTTTGTGTTCCAAAGTGACAAATTGGTACCCAAAAGGGTACATAGATTCAAACTTTCAATCTAATAAGGATTCTCATTGGTCTATCTTTGATTTTGTCTTTACTTTTGATGGTATGGTTGTTAGCTAGAGAAGTGTGAAACAATCTTACATTGTTAACTCAACTATGTAAGTTGAGTATATTGTAACTTCTAAAGCAACAAAGGAAATTGTTTGGCTTAAGAAGTTCCTCATGGGACTTAGGGTTGTGCCCTTAGTTGTATTATGTGTTTGTGTTCCAAAGTGACAAATTGGTACCCAAAAGGGTACATAGATTCAAACTTTCAATCTAATAAGGATTCTCATTGGTCTATCTTTGATTTTGTCTTTACTTTTGATGGTATGGTTGTTAGCTAGAGAAGTGTGAAATAATCTTACATTGTTAACTCAACTATGTAAGTTGAGTATATTGTAACTTCTAAAGCAACAAAGGAAATTGTTTGGCTTAAGAAGTTCCTCATGGGACTTAGGGTTGTGCCCTTAGTTGTACAATGCATGATACTATTTTGTGACAATAGTGGGGTTGTGACACAGTCCAAAGAATAAGGGAACCACTAGAAAGGTAAGTGCATTGAGAGGAACTACTAATTAATTCATGAGATAGTAAAAAAGGGTGATATAATGGTCGAAAAGATACCTTTTATGATAACCTGACAAATTCCTTTACTAAGACATTAACAAGGAGAATCTTTGATGATCACAGGAATAGCATATCTTGCACATAAGCGCTTGTAGGGGCTTCCAGTGCCCATCTTGCGCTTGAGTGCTCAAAGTCACTTCTAATGCTCTTCTAACACTTAAAACGCCCAACTGTTAATCTAGGATCTAACACTCTTCCAACAAACCTACCCGTACCAATGGTTACAAATAGCCTTTCAACACCTCATTTGTTCATATTCCTCGTCCCAAGTCATCTCATATGCTCCCTCTTCATGCTTACTTGTCTTTTAGTGGTTTTTTAGGTTGGTTTTCACTTATTTCGACCTCGTAGGAGTGTTATCAACTACCTTTTAAGACTTTCCAACAATTCAGTTTTTTCAACTAGCCTCTCACTTTCTATGTCTTTTTATTTTTCATTCTAGGTCAATATATCTTGTCATAGGCGTCTTAGAAGTCCTCTCTGACACCTCTATTTTCTTAATCGATCATAAGGTTCTCTATCCAGGATCCATTTAATTTGGCTAGCCTTATTATCAAGTGTTTCCACTCTGAGCACACTTATGAGCATTGCTATGCTTATTTCCTATACTATCATGTCGAGATTGAGTGCAATATTTCCTTGATCTCCTTCCATGACATTGTTTTGCTAGGTTTTTTTTTTTTCCAAAATAGGGATTGGGAGCTCCTAACCTCTTTTCATGGGGTTGCTTATTCCTATCTTGTTCGGATATTATATGCAAACATCCATTATGTTGTCTCTTTAGTGTAGTTGTGGACCCTCAATTTTGTCCCTTTAACACATGTCTTTAAGTTCGTTTTCAGTGCTCCACAGTAGTTCCTTGGTGGTCCAGTACTACTCACCACTTACCTTTTTCTGAGTCACTTTGGAGACTTTGGTTGAGGGATTATTTGATCCCTTATTGTGACCCTTGGCAACCCTAATTTAGACTTAGGCTTTTCTTGTTTTTTTAGGATAGCTTTTAGATACACTTGGCCCATTAGGCACCACTCTAGGCCCACTTAGTCTCATCATAGGCCCGTTTAGGCACACTTGGCCCATTTGGACATTTTTAGTGTGACTTGTATGACTTGCATGGTTACATGGCTTTTGGGCTCGGTTTTTGTTTATTGGTTTATTTTTATTTTTTTATTTTATTTTTAGTTTTAGTTTTATGATTATCATTCACTTTTTATTGGTTATCTTCCTCTTTATATTATTTTCCTTAACTTATTTATTTATTTATTATTTATTTTTGTTTATTTATTTATTTATTTTTTATTGTTTTCTAATTTATTTACTTGCTTATCTATTCATTCAATTATTTAACTTCAAAAATTCCACGTTTTTTTTTTGCAAGGAAACTTACTATTGGAGTTGAAGGAAGGTGGGACTCTCATTGGAAGGCTTTGGAGAGGAATTTGAAATTGGGAAGATTGCTTTTGAATTGGAAGATTTAAAAAAGGATAAGGAGAAAAGAAGAGAGAAAATAGGAGATTTCGCCTTTTTTAAGGGAGATTTAGGTTTTAGGGAAAGGGGAATATATATACGTGAGAGAGGGAAGGACTAGAGGACGCATTGGAGGATTGGGAGAAATTCTGAGGATTTTTTGGGCTGGAGGAGAGGAGATTCAGGGATCGTCTGGAGGAAAAGCACAAAGGAATTGGAGAAGAGAGCAATTGTAACCAAGGCTGCCCAGGTATGCTTCTCGTCACTCTTAGAATTCTTACCCATATTCGATTTCTCCGTGCATTTGTTTCTGAATACTTAATATACTGTTGTTTGGGGTGGACGAAAAGGGCCACAAATTGATTTGTTGAGATTGGTTACTCACTTGTTTGCCCTGTTTTGGATTCTGATTCTCTTATATGTCATTGATGTCGTCAGACATTCATGACTCCATGCCTGAATTTGATAATGTTCTTTTTTATTTAAATCCTATTTCTTATTATCCCCTTGTCCAGCCCATGGATTAATATGTGAAATGGAGCTGTCAATGTTGATTGATTTTTTTTGCTCATCCTTTCTCTGCATTTGTTACGTTTGCATCTATGTTCTATGTTCCCTTTCTCGTATGATGCTCGAGTCTTTGTGTACTTGGGGCATGCTTCAAGAGAATGACAAAAGTGCTGGCATGAGGGATGAGGTGTGCAGCAATCCCAGTGCACTCCGGAGTATTTCTGTGGGTCGACGACGAAGTTTGAGTGACTCTCGAATTCAGCCGAAGTCTCAATTGTAATAGACATCGATATTAAGCGGTTTGCCCAACTCTGCATCTTTTGCGCGGTAGTTTCAGTTCACAGAACAGCCAGAGATTGAATTTCTAATGAAGCCTCTGCCACAACTCTAAAAAAAAAAAACCAACTCTCTTCACCTTCAACTCTTTGATCAGAGCCCACTCCAAAAGTTCAACCCCTCGTCAAGGCTTTCACTTCTATAGTAGAATTCTTCATTCTATTGGCTATCTGGCCTCCGATGACTACACTTTCACGTTTTTGATTCGTACCTCTGCTCAGCTATTAACGCACGGGACAGGTTCGTCTATACATGGTGCCGTTGTGAAATATGAGTTTGAGCATGACCCACATGGTCAAAGTGGCTTGATCTATACATGCGTAGGATTGGGTGGTTTGGCTGCTTGCCATCGGATGTTTTCATCAATTGGTGAGCCAGATTCGGTGTGTCAAACTGCAATGGTCAGTGCGTGTGCCAAGACGGGGGATTTTGCTTTTGCTCGGGAGCTGTTTGATAAAATGCCCCACAAGGACCCTGTTGTGTGGAATGCAATGATTTCGAGATATGCGCAATGTGGGCAGTCGAGAAAGGTATCGAGTTATATTCAGCTTATGCAAGGAGATGGTGTCAAAAGGATACTTGATTTCATTAAAGAAATGCCCAAACCTGGAATCCAACTCAGGCTGGATTCGTCTTTTCTTCTTGGTACACTTTTCTTTGTGTAGGTCATTTTGCAAATGTTTCTTATCTTTGTGGCTTGGATGAAAATCTGGGTAGTTAAAAATTCAATGGAAAATCTAAAGGAATTCAGTGGTTATTTAAGACGACTTTTATGGATGAATTCAGTAGAGAATTGAAAGGAATTCAAGTGGTTGCATACGTGGGTGAGATTCAATGGCGTGAACGGATACTCTTGATGGCTGAAATTTAAAGGGAATGGTGATGTGAGTCAGAATGGGGAGCAGGTCAGCCAGATTACTTCATTGCAGCAGTTCATCCCGCATGATTTTGATGCTGGTGATCCTGGTACTTCTAGTTTCACAGTTTCTGCTGCACATAGGATTGGGACTTTAAAAATTCAAATTTCAAAGCACAGAAGCCTATTTTCACAACTTTTAGAGCAGCTGCCCACAAGATGAGAATGTCTCGAGGATATTGCTGTGCTTCCAGTGACATCATTCAAGGATTCGATATGAGATTCAATTGGAGATGAACTTTGGCCTATCATTGCTAAATCACTCAAATGCTTGTCGCCTTGCTCGCCAAGGTCGAATTGTACCATATGGGGCAAAGGACAGTACCTTTGAGATTCTTATGGGGGACAACAAAACTAAAGACTGCTGAGGAATAGTGAGTTCAGTGGAGACATCAAATCAATCTCATACTATCGAGAATCAGCTTCCTGGTAAGGATAACATATTGGTCTGTCGACGTGTAGAAGGAATCTGAAATTTGGCATCAGAAATGAAGCAGCACGCTTGGATAAACTCGACACCGGCAGTGGCTACATGCAGAAATTCAGGCTTTATGAGACTTGCTGGAACTTCTGTATAATAGAAAGAGACATAGAACAGAATCTGCTGGAGAGTATTAAAGATTAACAGATTGGAGCTCTCTGATTTGAGCATACTTGAAAGCTTATTGAAGGAGTTGCTTGATCAGAAGAGTATTATGAAGCAGGTATTACATTTCAGAATGGAGGGTTTAGGAATCATCTTGCATAAGATTCAGAATACTATCACAATTATTAATGAGAAGGAAGTTGCTGTCATCCAGTCGTAAGATGAAATTCCTTGTCTCTCCTATCACTCATGCTACAGTGCAATCTAAGGTTGCATTTGGCCTTTCTGAATCTGTTAAAATTTTGAAGCATTTAGCCAAGTCAGATTCTGTAGTAATATATTTTATTGAAGAACCTAGGGAGAATGACATTGCCAAACGGATCAGTGAATGAATGCCTTAAGGAGAATATTGATACAAAATTCGTTGAGGATGACATGTTTATTGGGAAATTATTCTTGGAATGAGATGGCTCTCTCAATCCCAGATTAAAGAATAGATGGATGCAGTAGTTCAAGTACCTCCAACGGTGATTTAGGCTCTTCATCAAGTGATTCGGACCCAGGCACTTCTTCAGATAGTGAATCAGAACGTGCTTCTACAATTTTGGTAATAACCCTGCTGAAGATATATAGTTACTGTGATCTTATAATGAGGACTCCCTATTTCGTATAAGGAGAAGGTCTTGATCCGAGGTAGAAAGAGACATGGTTTAATCGGTGACCAATACCTGGTTTTCGAAATGGCTTGGTTCAGATTCTGCAGCTGTCAGTAGAGACATTCTGACCAGAATTATGTATTCCAAACATTTGGGTACGCGGATATGGCCTTTGGAAAATGAGAAGCGCAATTTTAAATGGAATGAGACTGTTTTGAGAAAGAGAAAACTAGGTTCTTGTGACTGTCAGCTTTCAGGTCTTACTTCATATTGTTGATTTGCAACCAATGAGCTCTAAGCCTTGCAAGGAAAGTAAAATCTACAGTCAATGAATGAGTTTGAAATTGAAGATAAGGTGACTGGTGTATATAAGACATAAACTAGTAATTTGATGATGTCAACGCTAATTCAGCAAGCATCTAATGCTACTGGAGGTGAGAGTGATGAATGCAAGGTTCCCCCTCAAATGGGTCCTACCATGTACTGCATTGTTGGAATATTCCACCTTATTCTTCACAAGTTTTCTTTTTCATATTCCAAGAGTCTCAAAAGGGAGAAGAAAATTCGATGCTGATTTGATGCAGCTTCATTTTTTTTATGAGCTCCCATTTTAGAAACCTGGTTGTGGATGCCAATCTGATCTATTCATGGTGTTCGTCCCGAAAGTGGTTTGGGGAATTTATTCATGGCATAAGAAATGCTATATGAACACATCAGTGTGAAGTTGAAGCATTGGATCAGAAAAGGGAGGAGACGCAAGTTCCACTTGATCAGGAGGAGCAGAAGTCAGCTTCTTTGAAAGAAAAGTTAAATGTTGTAGTTAGAAAAGGGAAGTCCTTGGTGCAACATCGGGATAGTTTGAAACAAGCTGTTGAAGAGATGAATACCAAGGTGGAACACTTGAAATCTGAGATTGAATTTCATGATAATGCTCTTGCAGAATATGAACAAAAGATCAAGTACTTATCCACCTACCCGGAAAGGGTAGAAGCCTTAGAATCTGAGATTTTGTCATTGAGAAATCATTTGACAGAAGCTGAGGTTGAAAGAATATACGTTTCGCATGGCATCTTCATGGAAGACCCGCCTAGAAATACTGATATTTCTGTAGCTTCCAGTGACTGTAGGATGTGAATTGATACATTTGGAATCCAACAGTTGATGGACATGCCAATTTCAAGCCTTCTAAGGAGATAACTAGAAGTCAGGAATTCCTAATTCCAATTATAGAGACTATCAAATGCAAATTGCCTTTAACTGAGCTTATAGAAGAGAAGAATGAGGAGTAAAATGATTTAAAATCAATGTTGGAAGTCACAGATAATCAGGGATTTGATTTGGAGTTGTGTTTTCAAACTTAGATGAAATGTGACCTACATCAGCTCAATAACATACAGAAGAAAGTTTGGGATGAAAGTGAATCTGTTTCAGAAACAGTCTCAATAAATATCGAGAATATGAAATTAAGGTTTCTGAAGACCTTCCGCTTGATAAGGATCAGGAAAAGCTGTTTGAGGGGACTGTATGGAACAATCTTGACCCATTTGAAGAGTACTCAGATAAACAGATTTGGGAGACTCCGGATAAGTGGCGGCTTTAGGATAAAGTCAGGAAGAAATAAGGAAAGCTAGATTCTACAGTTACTGAGAATGGAGAGAATTGGAGCATGGGTCAGAGGCAGCAAGTTTGTCTTGGCTGAGTGCTACTCAAGAAAAGCAAGGTCTTGGTGCTTAATGAAACATATATGGAAAATGAAGAAATCGGTGAAGACATTATGGGATTGAAAGAAAAGCAATTCTGACGGGTTTTCCGAGAAGAAACAGATGGGCAGAATACTGAAGATATTATGCAGAAATTTAAGGTCATTCAGGTTTGATGTGGAAATAGAGCTGGACAGAACCACAGAATTCATGCCAATTCAGTTACTCCTACTTCTAAGAACTTCCTAGCTAATACTGCAAAAATCCATTTAGTAACTGCTTCAATCTCAGCACACGGATCCAAGGAAAACATAGATGTGGAAAGTTGATTACGCCAGGATAGCCTCGGGAAGTGACAAAAGAAGGCAGAATGTATTTGGGGATTCAACGCCAGCAAAACAGTCCCAAATCTGATTCCCAAGTTCCATTCCACCGTGGCAACCTTGCCACATGCACCTTCTCCTCTATTTGCTTCATTGATTGGGAATTTACTATTTTAAAACTGAATTTTAGAACCATTGTTCAACTAAACATTCCTAGCTTTGAAAAATTCATCTTTAGATCCTTTCTAGGCTAAAATCCAGATTCTAACACAATCTTTTGCTGCCATTTTCCTTCTGGCACAAGTTTTCATTATTTCATTTTTATTTTCAACCATTTTCTTGATTTTTTCGATTTTCTCAAGCATGAACAAACTCCATAATTCCAAGTCATGGAATTTATGGAATCAACTCATGCTAAATTAATTAGGGCTTTGGCGGGGGCCCGACATTCATGATACCTTCTTCAATATTGTTTGCTTAATATGTTGATTTTTGATTCTTCTTGATAAAATATTTGAATTCACTTAATATTTATTGTTGAGATACCCTTGTTCCCATAAGACGTGTAGATGTTCGCTAATCAGGTATGCTCTTCTCACCTTACAACTCTAAAATTCTATGAATGTGTACGTTATCATAAGCTATGATCCTATTTGATGGCATGATTGATTGCCTTGATGCTTGTTTGATCATCTTTGACAAAACACATATTACGTGTCATATTTCCAAACTAATATTTGATGTCTTCTGTTAGCGCTCGAGAAGTGATCCAAGTACGCATCCTAACCCTCTTTTATTGTGATTAAATCTTGTTTGGCATGCTATATATATTTGAAATCACCTAGCCTATTTAGATACCTATAATTTACCGATTAATTGTCAGGCTTCCCTTAACTTAGTCAGTAGAGACTTTTATAAGGCTTAGAGGGGTGCTACCTCCTAAAGGTACCTTCCCAATAAGTAACCTGATCCTCGGACTTAGACTCATGTTTTTTTCAAAGACACGCTTTTCCAAAAATTATGGAGTCCTTTTTTTAGGGTTTTATTTCTTGTTTTATTTTCCCTTTAAAATAAAAATAAAATAAGTGGCGACTCAAACTTTTTTTTCAAAAATCAATTTTTCACAAATAAAAAGCGAGTCTCGCCGATCGAGTGGGGACGCACGTGAAAAATGCGGGTCCACAGTAGTGTTTCAAGTTTCCTTGTATGGTTAGATTCTCTTTATTACCCCTTAGCTTATTTGCTTTGCTCTTGGGTTATCCTAGCTTAGGGAGTTTGTTTTGCATTTTTCTACCTAGGCTTAGGGTCTCACCTTATCTAATGTCATTTTCCACTCACTCTGTATGGTGTGGCTCATGATCTCCTCGTTTATATTCCTCTGGCTGGGTTTACTAAGCTAGTTTGAGTCTTGGCCATGTATTTTTCTTATTCATTCTATCCTTCCTTACATTGGACCCATATTAGGCATTTAATTGCTCAGTTTATTCATGCCATTCTGATTGGGTAGTGGTTTGACATTACCCAGGTCATCCTCAACATCATGGCTACTTATCATAAGCATATGACCTTGGGAGCCTTCCTTTTGCTTTGATAATCTCTATGCTCCTCGTGCATATTGGCTTTGAGATTGATCAATAGTTAAGTGCCCTTGGTCCACGTGCTCTCATCGATGAGAGTTCATGGTCCAAACATATGAGCCATTGGCCCGATAATTAATATATAAATAATTTTCCGTTCTTAAAAAGTCTTTTAAGTTCATATATATATATATATATATATATATATATATATATATATATATATATATATATATATATATATATATATATATATATATATATATTTCTTTTAGCAAATAATATTATATAAAGTGTTTTATATATTTTTGTATTTTGTCATAGAATTAGGTTTCCTCATTGAATAAGAAAAAATATTAAAAATATCTCTACAAAGATTTATGTTATCGAGAACGAAAAATTTATTAGATTAAGATAGATATTTAAAACTCATTTTAATAGATACGAGGAAAAATAAGAGATATTTAATGGAATTAAAGCTTACATTGAGAAAATAGATGGAAGTGGAAAAACATATGATATAAGTACTAAATAAATGTGCACTCTTTAATAAGATTGTTATATAAAATATTCAGTCCAAGTTCCCTTAAACATTATTAAGAAGATTGATGAAAAAAATATTGTTCTTGGTTTAGAAATTTGATAGAATTGGCTTTTTATTATAAGAACAATAATAATTAATTCATGTGAGATTAATGTAATATTATTTAAAATAAACTCTGAGATCTAACATAAAAATAAAAAAAAAGAAGTTATATCTATACCCTTTTAAAAATGAAAATAGAAATAAGACAAGAATGAATAATCTTTACTAGAATACTTATAAATTTTTTTAATCCAAATGACCAAATTAGTAAGGTTTGTTAATTTTTCTTTATTTGTCTAAAAATAGAGGAAATAAATAAATTGAAAAATAGAGTAAATCGCGCGATCATGTGGCCCTACTTTAGTCACAGAGGTGTATCGAAAGGGTTGAGTGTGGAGAGCACGTAATAATTCCTTGTACACACTTAGGATTATATAGCATCGGGTGTTTTATTTATTTTTGTTTACAATTATAAAATATGATATAATTTTTGTATGGGATTCAAACTCAATTATTCTTACAAGGTTATATTAGTTCTTCAAAAAGAAATAAGAAGTTCAATGCAAACATTTTTTAAAACAATAATGATGTTTTAGAGGGATAATGCTTTTAAGAAAATATAAACAAGACAAATTTCGTAAAAATCTATCAACAAAATATTAAGAGAGTATTTTAAGAAGTTGAGTTGGCTGAATTTTATTGTAAAAAATTGGCATAGATTATTTACAATATAAAGTGTTTATTCTTAACTAATTGGGTCATGTTTAGTGTATATCACATACACTAGTACACTCACCATGAGAAACTCATCTTGATAACCAAAGCAAGTAATTCCTTTAATTAGGATGTTGTACTCCATAACCTCATACGGATTACCAAATTCTATGAATCAGTTATGAATAACTCATCAATTTACATAGAACCCATGACCTGTATCTTTCTTGTAACTCCTAATGCCCCTAAGTCATGTAAAATGCTAGTTAGGCTTGAATGATTAGATAAACGTTAATGCAATTAATGGATAAAATAGTGGAAACTCAAGTGTAACTTTATGTGGACCTACATTTTTCACGTGCATCCCCAATTGATAGCGAGACTTGTATTTTTTTTAGGTGAAAAACTGTATTTTATAAAAAGATGGAATCGCCATTTATTTTTATTTTTTTTAGAAGGAAAATAAAATAAGAAATAAAACCCTAAAAAAATTGACTCCTTATTTTTGAAAAGCATGTCTTTGAAAACTCATGTTTAGGTCCATATGTCAAGTTACCTATCAGAAATGTACCATAATGGTAGCACCCCTCTAAGCCCTAAATAAATATTTCTACTGACTAAATTGAGGGAAGCATGATAATTAACTAATGGATCGAGGATATCAAGGAAGGCCAAAGGTGATTACCTAAATTCTAACAACATATTAAGTATGTCAAACAATCATTTCAAGTCATAATCATAAAGGAGAGATAGGGTGCATACCTAGACTACAACTCAAGTGCTATCATAAAACATCAAAATTAGTTTAAATATCATATTACTCGACATGCATCATCATTTAAATCAGTGGATCAAGCGGAGCAAGCCAAATAAAGGATAATCAAGCAACCAAAAAAAAAAAGAGCATCAATTGTGATGATGTTCATAAATGAGGAATGGATATCTATGGAATTAAAAAACGAGGGGCACACCTGAAAAGAATATGTTAATTACAATGTGCTCCCATAATACTAAGGAGGTTAAAATAGGCTACAAGATACCTAATCTCAATATGCATGCTATATGCATAACATAAAGGAAATAATAAAAGTCCAAAGTAAATATTACCTATTCACTAGGAACATGCATACAATTCATTATTGAAGCTAAGCCAATGTGCAAGAGAACTAGAAACACCAATGTATATGTTGCCTTCCTCGTTCTTCTTTCAATGGTGCGTGTTCCCCACAATAGGAAAATGAAAATATGTTGAAGAAAGAGGAATGGATTGATATATTTAGATATTTCCTAAAATAAAATTCAAATATTAAATTTCAAAAAATAATCTTTTCTATATGCATATAACCATATATAACTAAGAAATAATTTAAATCCAAATTAAAATTACTTTTATTAAAAAATTAATTCATTTCATCAATGATTTAAGAGGGATCAAATTTTTTTTCTTAAACCTGTAAAATTATTATTTTTCTTAAATAAAATAATTTTTCACATGAAAATCAATCTAATAAATAAAATAAACAATGTGAAAGAAATTTGGAGAAAAGAACTTTATAAGTCATCTATCCGTGTGGGAGAGTACGTGAAAATACTATACATGTATTTTTTTTTATCATTCTCATAGTTTAACAACTGTCATTAAAAAATAAATTTTAAATTAGATTTTAACTTCAAAAAAAAAAATCATTTAAAATGATCAAATTAAAAGAATATTACTCCAATATGTGACTTAGGTGCATTAGGAGTTGCATAGAAGATCTAAGTCATGGGTTCCTTGCAAATAGATGACTTGTTCACAACCGGATCATGGGTTTAAGCAACCCATTAAAAGTTGTAGTGCACTACATCCTAATTGAAGGGATGATTGGTTTTAGCTATCGAGATGGGTTTCCCATGGTGAGTGCACTAATGTGTATGGTTACACATTGGACATGACCGATGGTGAGTCATGACTTAAGGCTATCAAGTAGTTATGACCTCACCAAGTTGCTCCATTGTGTTGACTCTCAACCTTGAGAGAATATTGAGTCTGTGCTAAAGTTAACAATGACTTTGACCTACAGGTAAGATCGTAAGCTAATCATATATTCCCTATGGATTGAGACATTATTGATGGAAGTCGGTAGCAATAGGTATTCTTAATAAAGACACCATGGTATCTCATGGGATTGAGATAATATGTCCTATTGGGTGACCCTAAGAAGGCGTGTTCATGGAAACTATGGCCATAATAGTTCCTTAAGTGGAACTTAGCATAGGCTCTTTGAGAGCTAAGATATGTCAATTGAAAACACAATAGGAGGATTTGGAACTCAATGATAGTAAAGGTAGTCTTGAAAGGCTGATAGCTTTCACTTTGTTAGACTATGAACACCAGTTCATAGGGAGACTAAACATAATGGATAGCAAGTCACGAATCCGAGCACGTAATGTCTTGTTGTTATTTACATAGGATACTAGAGTTCAGTTGATTATCTGTAGTGGGATGTTGAATCAACTTTATAATTGGATTATGAGGAATCTAGTACTCCTATGGGTCCTAATGATCCTTGCTCTAAGCTCATATACCTTGTTGGCATGGATTATGAGGGTCGAATTGACTCTAGGTTCACTTTTGTGCATAAGGGTGTTTTGGTAATTATGTAAGTTTGCACCGGGGTAAGTGAACAAAGTCTTTGGATTTGGCTAATTGATTAATTAGTAGGCCTTATTTGGTTAATTAGTCAATTATGACCCATTTTGAGCTAAATTAAGTGACCCAAGCCTATGTGGGCTCAAATCACCTAAGCCCACTTAGGAAGCCTATAAATACCCCATAGGGGTTAAGGTTTCCACAAATTTATATCTTCCACCATCCAGAAAGAAAGAGAGTCATAGCCTCCACCTTCCTTTCCTTACCACCGGAAGTATGCCAAGAACAAGGTTGAGTCATCGGGCAAAAGATCGTAGGTTTACCAAACTTCTAACAACTTCAAGGTCATCTTCAACACTTAGAATTTAAGGTTTGAGAACATCCAAACCTAAAGGTTAGTACTTTAACCCTAAAATATATTTTTTTAAAAAATTGGTATCGCTTCCGTTGCTTCGATCTAAGGTTCCAACAACTTTGAAGTTGTCAATCGTAGTGGCAAGGTGAATAGAGCAGTCGATGCACTTTCCCACCTTCCAAAAAGTTCCAAAAAGGATTCGCACCTTTTAAGCGCCCAACTAATGGCTTTGTCAAGCCCTATTTCTACTTGGCTTGATACATTAAGGGATGAGTAGCAACAAGACTTGCAACTAAAGTCACTAATTGATGCACTTAAACTTAATCCACAATTCAAGCATGGCTATACTTGGACAAATTGACAACTTAGGTACAAGGGTCGCTTGTCTTAGATACAACTTCTTCCCTCAAAGATGCAATTTTTCGTGAACATCATGATAGTCCCATTGAAGGACATTTTAGGGTTCAAAAGACTTATCATTGAATCAAGTGGGGATTTTATTGGTTGGGGTTAAAAGGAGGTGTCTAACATTATGTTGTTAAACAGCTAGTGCAATAAATTTGAAACCAACAATGGTCAGGTGTATTTAGACCAAACCTGAGAGGGTCTCAATAACATTAACCCTTTTGACTTATTACTTAAAGTTACACCAAACATGCTTAATCTTTTTAATGACTTAAATTAACTTATTAAGTTATATTAAGTCATTAAGTTGATTTACCAAACACCTTTAAATAAACTATTTTGACTTAATACTAACTTTATGTTACAATATTAAATTATTTTGCCAAATATGGTTAATTTACTTAATAACAAATTAAGTTATTAAGTTATATTAAATTATTAAGTTGGTTTACCAAACAATGTCTAAAAGATGTTTAAAAATTACATTGTTAAAATATTTTTTTTATATTAATTTTAGACTAAAATCCTTTTTTATTTCAACTACATACTAGGATCTATCCCTTTTTAGTTTCTCTTTTAAACAAAATGACACAAACAAAATTAAATGACTTTATTCCTTGAAAGTTTAATACATGATACAATTTGGATGTTTTAGAGTAACAAAGTTAAAGTTAAGAAAAGACAAAAACAAAATCTTAACTCTAAAGCAAGTGAAAAAGCATTTATAAAAGAAATAATTTGCATATCATTTAGTCTACAATAATCTCATAATCAATTACAAGACTACGTAAAATAGGGAAGCATCTAAAATACCTTAATAGATGAAATTTAAATGTAAAGAATTAAAGTCAACTCATGAAGACCTTAATTAATCCAAGTAGAAATATTTGGAATATTGGGGTTTAACCAATTGAAATAATTCAACTATTGTAACTTAAGTGACAACATTTGTTTGAAGAAAGATCCTATCATTAATTCATAAAATTTAATTGGAATCCACAATTGTAAGGTAGTGATAGTATTGAACCATGAATATTCCACACATGTAAATGGCTCACATTAATAGATATGATTCAATCATGAAGTATTATTGGTATCTTGAACTATATTCACACAACAATATTATTGATATCTTCAACTATTTACACAACAACAAACAATTTTTTTCTTAATATATATTTATTTATTTTTGGTATCTCTATGGAAAATAGGAAAGAAAATTAAATATTATTAAAATTATATGTGTGAAATAGGTTTAAAATAACAGATAAAAATAATTTATTAACTTTAAATTTAATTTTTTATGTTCCTTCACATTTCCTTTCCTTCTATTTTTTCTCTTTATTTTCTTTTTCTCAAAATTTTCAAAAACCAATCATAACATTAGAGAATTTGTTAATTGACCATGAATCAATAACAATTACGTTGGATTGATTAAGTTGAAAGTTGGCTTTGGGGGTAGTAAACTGAAGTTGACAAACCAAGCTGAGTAAGATTAGAGAATGGTATTAAGTTAATGCTTTTCGAATTGAGTTTAATGCAAAAGTATTTCAAAATAAACACTTGAGTTAAAATGTGATTGTTATAATATGTGTGAAATGTCATAGAGACCTTTGTCACAAGGTGAAAGACTTAACTACTTCAAGAGACTTGAATTGTCTAAATGCCACACGAGAGGACACTTGTCTTTCACTTTCTATGGGAGCTCCAACCACTAGCTTGAAAATATATAGCGGGTCATATGCTTCATATGCAACATCAAGGTCAATTACATACCCACAAAATTTGCCTATAAACCATACATGTTATAGGCCAAATAATATATATCAATTCAAGTTTTCATTTTACAACATTCCTAATTTAAACTTTCAATTCACAAATTGTTGCATCTTTCTTGATGGTCATGATCATAAGGGAGACTGAGCATATGCAAGAGCAGACCACCTTAGCAAACATAGTACAACAAACATACATTACAATTATTAATGCAAGTACATTTCACTAGGTTGTGTTTGCTTTCCAAGAATCATTTTCATGTTCCTTCTTACTTTCTTGGAATTTTTCATGAGAAAATCATTTTCATGAGGATTTTTTCTTTCCTTCATACTTTCTTGGAACCAAACATGGTGATAAGGAATCACACATCATTAGATACACTTCATGCTAATGAAGCTAGAATCATGCTCCTAAAATGTTCAAATTATAACATAATCATCAAGGAAATAAAAATATATGTCATGGGTGTTAACCATTAACTTAAGGAATTAATTCAAACATATATAAATTGTTGTTTACCTATATCAATAGCAAAGAATTTTTAACTAACTCTTATGCAGTAGATGGAGGATTTAATATAATGATATCTAGTGCCTTATACCAAGCACATGGGAACAAGTATATATTCTAGTTAATTGTGGATTATGCTACAATTTTTTTTTTTACCTCTTAAAACATTAAACTTATGTTTGGTTCCCAAAAAGTACCAAGAAAAGAATAAAAAATGTCAAAGAAATGGTCTATCTCATGTTTAGTGTCATTGTGAAAAATACAAAAAATTAAAATTCGTTAGAACTGTATACATTTTAAAATTATTTAATCTTTATATAATGAAGCAAAATAATTGAAATAAGTTTGAATAAACATATGAAAATAATTGATTGACTTTAAATCTAGTTTTTATTCTTCTTCACTTTCTATTTCCTTCTAGTTCTTCTCTCTATTTTCCTCTTTATTTTTTTTCCCTTGTATTTTCCCTTAGATTTTTTGAGAACCAAACATAACTGAAGAGAAAAGGGATCAAAGGAAAGAGAAAATAGTAAAGAAGTTGAGGAACTTTAATAATTTTTCTATATGTCCTAAAAAGGATAAATGAACGAGATGACTTACCAATAAGTTGATAGGAAAAAAACATAACTCCTCATTCTTGGAACAAAGTACTTTAAACTTTAATTCACCCGTAGCTACCACATACGATTCCATTCCGCTCAACACTGTCATAAATTTTGCTTAAGATTAGTATGATTAATGGTTAGGTAAACTTCTTGAGCATATTAGAACCATAAGTAAATATAAGATTAATTCAAGACTTACATCTCAAGAGATAGACAATAAGTATGCATGTTTAAACATGTTTTAGCATACTTAAGATATTTAATTCTTAAATACCAAAACTATAAACAATATGACTTTACAACTATTAAAATCAATAGATGGAGTTTTATTATATATTGCCATCGAGTATGTTTCTACATATATCTATCTCATAATACATTCAAATTTAACTTCTAATTTGTGTCTGTGGTCTTCTCTAACTAATTTTGATCTCTCTTAAAAGCAAGTAGAAAAAATTAATTAATTAATTAATGTTATGTCTAATAAGGTAATTAAGAATTCCTTGAGCTGCGTAATTACTTTGTAGAGGTTTATATTTAACTAACTAAATAAATAAATAATGAAGAAAAAGCAGTTCACTCTACCTTATTTATGCTATATGTAAATAAGAAACTATACATGTTTTTAAACTAATGACTTTCAAAGTTAATTGAAGTTATTTTTCATATTTTTTGAAAATGAAGAAATTCTATGATATGTAGTACATGCATACTCATGATATTAATCACTATAACCTTTAAACTATGTTTGAATCTTAGAAAGTACTAAGAAAAGAAAAAAAAAATACTAAGAAAAATGATTTTCTCGTGTTTGGTTTTATGATAGAAAATATGAAAGAAAATAAAATATAATTAGAATAAATTAAAAATTTATACATTTTTAAATTATTGAATTTTTATGTAATGGAGAAAAACAAGTGAAATGAGTTTGAATAAACATATAAAAATAGTTTATCGACTTTAAATCTATTTTTATTTTCCTTCACTTTTTATTTTCTTTCTACTTTTCCTCTTTATTTTCTTTCTTTGTATTCTCTTAGATTTTCTAGGTAACCAAATATAGCCTTAATGAACCAAAAAGAGAAAAGAAGTTGAGATAGCTATTACAATTTAAATCAATAATTTAAAAAGAGGGAAGTCGAAATGTTGGAAAAGGGTTGATAATGCACGTGGTGATGGGCGTTCAAAGCGAGAGTTCATTGTTGGGTGCTCTCAATCTTTTATATTGTGGCTCCTCCACTGCATGGGGTAGGGAATCATCACGTCTTCTCTTACGGTTTTCATCAGTTTTCAAGATCTACCGATCCATTGTCACCAAAATTCCCGAGAAGATCCAACAACATTGGTATATAATTATGTTGATCTCCCGCAAATATAAGATTGATGCCGCATTTTTTGAACAGGTTCACATACATAACATTCACAAATGAAGCTTTAACATGTGTGAATTTATTTTGATGCTCTTTCGTAATAGCATTCTTGGGATACCACCAAACCCATGCTTGATTATTAAAATTACCATGGCACTCACACCAACATGTAAACCAACGTTTATCCATGAATCCAAATCCCATTGCCATGCAAATTCAATTCACACTTGAAATGAGAACTAAGGTGACCAGAATCGGGATTATAACATTTAGAAATGGGCTGATAAAGACATGATACAACAAGGGTTTAAGAGATTTTTTTTTTAAAAAAAAAAAAAAAATCTCTTCATGTGAACTAGTGGTAATATGGAATTTAAGAGATTTTTGGCAGAACCATAGCATTGCTCAAACTCAAACAGTAGTTGCATTCCACAAAACAGGTCAAAGAAGGAGAAATTAAAAAAAGAAAAAAGAATAAATTCAAAAGCATGCATGAGCAGTGAACTATATACTACTGCTAGCTGGCTCATGCCTGACCTCTCTTGTATAGGAATGAGACCACTTCCACAGCAAGTGGCCTCTTGTTTAAAAGAAATACCTTAGCCTTACCCTGTCCTTTTAATTTATTTTATTTTGTTAGAAAGTCAAAACTTAATCTTATTAAACTGTATATTTTTTTATATGGGGAGACAAGGTAGCTAGGTCATCCGGGTATCAGGATATCATATCAACGGATATTGATGAACTCCTCTAATATTTCTTTACTCGAGTATTGATACGTTAGAGAAGTCAACTGGTTATAAAAGAACTCCTCATCCAGCTCCCTTGTTAGCACTTACAACAAAATCGAAACTTAGGGCACCATATTTAATTCATATATAAGTTCGTGGCGTTTATGGGCCTGGTGTGGAACCCAAGTTTTACAAATTGAAAGGGCCATAGCAAGACTGAGCTTGTTGGTTACTATATACAATATTTAAATGGTTATAGAAGTTAATGGGCTTAGACAAACTTTGAGGACGTGGTAATTTCAATCATTTGTCTTTTATTTGGATTTGAATAGTTAATACAAGACTATTTCAAAGCTCGAATATTTCATAGACTCTTCAGCTATAAATACACAACCAACCCTCATAACGAATCCACAGCAAAAACAAACTCTAGCTACCAAAGCAGTTCATCGCGCTAGTAAATTCCTGCTTGCTCTTTCCTCAAAGAAGGATTGCTTGAGAATACATTGCATAAACATGAAGAAGATGGTCATTGACACCCTCGCATGCAGTGCACTCTTGGCTATGTCATTTTCCCTTGCCTCTGCCTCCGATGCTAGTCCTCTAATCCATCATAGCTTCTTTTAAGCACACTACGAATTTTGCTTCATATTCTCTTTCAGTTTATGCAGTTCACTTTCCCATTGAGGCATTGTCTTGTTGAACAAGAGAGAACCTAGAACTTTCAAAGGTAATGGAAGGCCTTGACAATAATGTACTGCACTGTGCGAAAGGTTTACAAAATCTGATTTGGGATGATTTTGTTTAAAGGCATGCAAACTGAAAAGTTCATAAGCTTCTTCAAAATTCAATCCCTCAACCTCATATAAGACATCCACTTCTTGTGCAATGAACAAATTTTTATTTCTTGTTGTGATGATGACTCTACTTCCTATTCCAAGCCATTTACGATTTCTAAGTAGAGCTTCTAATTGATTTAAATTGTCAACATCATCGAGAACAATAAAAACTTTTTTAGATGAGAGAATGGTCTTTATCATATTTGCTCCTTGGTCAACATTGTTTATATTTTGACTTCCTTCTCCCTCTAGGATATCATGAAGAAGTTGATTTTGTAAGTGAGGCAAATCTCGAGTATTGGAAACCTCTCTAATATTTTCAAGAAAGCTCATGCATTCAAATTGGTAAGAAAGTATATTATATATAACTTTTGCGATGGTTGTCTTACCTATCCCACTGACTCCATATATCCCAATAATACGAACATCACGTGATTCCATATGCAACCGCAAAATCATCTCCTTTATATGAGAATCTATACCAACTAAATTGGCACCAACATCGAACCTCTTACAATTCAATCAACGGAATATGCTATCAGTAATGTTCTTAATATGGTCAGACTCATACCTACCAATTATAAAAGTATAACATGTTGAGCAATGAGTGCCAATGGTAAATAAAACATATTAGGTTTGACATCTTTACAACAAATAAATTGTAGTAAAATAAAATATATCAAAGATATTAGTTCATTTACATTGTAGGACATTTTTCATTGTATCAAGTATGCACGAGAATGAAAAATAAAACATGAATTTTGTTACTAGTGATGCTTGTGTGGCATAACTTCAAATGGAAATTTTGTGCCATAATAGAGGACGATGATCATGAATCAAGATGTTACTTTATCATTCATATAAATTTCAAAAACTCTTTAACATCGATCCCATGACAATTAAAACCCTTACTGGAGCAAATATTTTATTCTTTGACTTTTGTTTTATACCTTATAATTAATGTTTGAAGCTTCATTCTAGATGTAGTACTCAACATCTAAATATAATAAGTTTTTAAGTTTAAAAACCCCATTTTCAATTCCTCAAGCTTCAAAAATAACTTATTTATCCCACATACAAAAAATTAAAGGCTTGTAAACTAGTGATTCATTTGTATTTTGAGTCGATTTCCTTCAACATCTTCTATAAGAAAATTAAGTGCCTATCCAATGTTCTTTATTTCCAACTAAATTGCATTTATTTCCAAATTTTGTTGATAATGTCATTAATCTTATTCATTATTACTTGCCACATAACTGATCAAATTGTTCTTAAATAATTTTGTTATTGGTACTTGCTACATAATTAATCAAACTATTTGGTGAAATTGGTTCAGTAATTTTATTATTGTTACTTGTTACATAATTGGTTAAACTATTTTTAGAATAGATTTAGCTAACTCTTAAAACTTGGCCATTAATCACAATTTGATTAAGTTGTTTCTCAAAAATATTTTTAAAAAACTCCTACCAAAAGCAATTTAAATAGAAATACTGGTAAAAGCACTTAAAGAGTACTTCTAATCTAACAAGTGTTTCTGAATAAAAGTAAAGTTAACAATATTTAAAAATTATTTTTAAAAAAAAAGTTAGAAAAATCAATTTATGGAGACGATAGTTGATTTTCTTAAAAACACTCATACCAAAAACATTTCCTATAAAAGAATAAAAGAATATCCAGCACATTTATACATGAAAGACTTCAACTAAAAGCATTTTTTGAATAGAAATACTGGGTTTTCAGAAATTTCCTTTGTTCATCAAACTCACTGGTTTCCACAACTTAGCTAGTAGACCTCCAAATAAAAAATTTGTGCTTATGTATTTTTATAAATATTTCAATCAACATCATCACTCTATAAATGCAAAACTACTCATTCCCATACTTACAAATAGTTGAAAGGGAATTAAAGTTACCCATCTAGTAGATGCCATCCAGAAAGATTGGCTGCTTCCGTCAAGGCCGTCCTCCACCATGGTATCCTGTCCGTCCAGTTTTCTTCATAACGGGCAAAGGCCTCTCCAAAACTTCCTGCTTGCCTTCGTACATGGAATGGATCCACATGATAGAAAATTGGGAAAACAGTATGTCCCAGATCTTTCTGGCACTCCATGATCTTTACCAACTCATCCAAACACCATCTTGAATGAGCATAGTTTTCAGAGAAAACAATTACCTAAGTCCTTGATTCTTCAATGACTTTCAAGAGTTCTGGAGCAACCCCTTCTCCTCTCCTGATTTTATCGTCTCTGAAGGTGCGAATGCCTCTCCTAACCAATGCTTGGTAGAGGTGATCAGTGAAATTATAGCGGGTGTCTTCGCCTCTAAAACTCAAGAAAACATCATAAGTACTTGTTTTAGGGATGGAAGGAGTAGAAGAAGAAGAAGAGGCAGTAAAGGAGCTTGAGGAAACCATTGTGGGTTTCTATCTCAAAACTACAAAGACAGTTTAGAGGCTTGATTTCTGTTGAAGATAGTGAGGAAACCTAGCTTATTTATAATATAAAAAGTTGGGCAACTCTCTGTCTCTCTCGGGTCATTCAATATTGAATTAAAGTAAACAAAAAAGAAGAATGCTGACGGAGTCTTCGATGTTAATTTAAAGTAAACAAAAAAAATACTGCCGGAGTCTTCAATGTTAATTTAAAGTAAAAAAAAAAAAAAAACCGCCGGAGTCTTCAATGTTAATTTAAAATGCTTACGGAGTCTTCAATGTTAATTTAAAGTAAACACAATGTTTGATTTATTGATTGTTTCCAAAAATTTATTTTAATTTTTAGTGTTTTTAATGATTTTATTAATTTATTTAAGCTCAAATCAGATATTTTACAAATCAAAATAAAATTAAAATAAATAAAATAAAAATAAACTAATAAAGTAAACAAATATATAAAATCTAAACAAATTATTTAAATGAAATTTCAATGAATATTGAAATTCTAATTCAATAAATCAATATGAAATAAAATTATAAAATATTAAATATTAAAAAAAATTGCAAGATTCCAAAGTTGGAGATTTCATATTTGGAATGTAATGGGTCCTCGTCAACCTGAGAGGTAGCAGCTCTGGCGGTAGCTCCGACAACGACAGCAGCTCCAAGGCTAGGGTTGCTGGGAGGGGGGGGGGGGGGTTAAAAATGAGCTTATACACAGATCAAAACAGCATCCTCGTTTTGATGAAAAAATAAAAATTGTGAACCGTTCAATTAAAGAAAAATCGGTCGGTACACCAGTTCGACTGGTTCGAGGCTGGTTCAATCATTGGGTGGTTCAAATGATCGAATCAAATCGGAATGGTAACCGATAAGACTGGCTAGTCTGATTCGATTTTTAAAACCATGAAAAAGAAAAATATTGACAGAGTACAATATTAACTTAAGAAAAAAAAAAATGTTGACAAGGTCCTCAATATTAATTTAAAGTAAACAAAAAAAATGGTGGACGGTCTCTCTTAGGTCATTCAATAATAATTTAAAGTAAACAAAAAATGTCAAACAAAAAAAATGTGTACGAAGTCTCTATCTATCGGGTCATTTAATATTAATTTAAAGTAAACAAAAAAGAAAAATGTTAAGTAAAATATAAATATTAAAAAAAAAAGTGAAAATAAAAATAAGTTAAAGAAAGAGGGAATGGATTGATATATTTAGAATTAATGATATATTTATTTTTTAATATTTTATTGATAAATCTTATTGTTCATCAATATTATAATTTAGAATAAATATATAAATAAAAGTAAACCAAAATGAGAAAGAACGATTTTATTAAATTCAAATTAAAATTACTTTTATTAAAAAAAATTAGTTCATTTCGTGAATGATTTAAGAGAGGTCAAATATTTTTTTAAAAAAAAACTAGCAAAATTATTAATATTCTTAAACAAAGTGAATTTTCACATGAAAATCAATCCAATAAATAAAATGAATAATATGAAAAAAAATGTTAAAAAACCTTTATAAGACGTCCTGTTAGTATGGGAAAGAACGTGAAAGCACTTATAATATAAAAAGTTGGGAAGGCACATCGGTTTGCTTTGCCCTTTGGAAAGTAATAAGGAAAGTTAGGTGCAACTCTCACTCTCTATTGCCTGAGTGAATTTTTTCTTACTTTTCTCTTTTTCTTATCACCTTTGCTCATCTTCTGTTTCCGTTGGACACCACCATGGTTTGCTTTGACCTTCTGGAAAGTGATAAGGAAAGGTGCAAATCTCTCTCTCTCTATTGACTGAGTGAATTTTTTCTCACTTTTCTCTTTTTCTTATCACCTTTGCTCATCTTCTGTTCCGTGGGACACCACCAAATTTTTTATTTTATTTAAAATTTTATTCTTTTCTTTCACTATATGTTTTTATATATTTTGTCTAATATATATATATCAAAGGACATCAACAAGAAGTAATAATAAAAAATTAAGGTAAATAAAAAAAATATTATGATCAAGAAGGAAAAAATAAATATAAAAACTTAAAAGTAAAAAAAATTAAAGCAACAAATAAAATATAAATATTAAAAAAGTAAAAATAAAAAATAAGTTAAAGAATGAGAGGATAATATATTTATTTTTTAATATTTTATAGACAAATCTTATTATTGATAAGTATTATAATTTAAAATAAGTAAAAGTAAACTAAAATAAGAGGAAATGATTTTATTAACCTGAAGTAGCAAATTTAATGCCAAAAGAAATTTATTTTTTAAGCAAAAAATAAATTTTTTTTTTGGAAGGATAACAACGTAGCAATTAATTTCAATGAAAACCTTGATAATATTATAAAGAGATCATTAATAAAATAAAAATCAAATATTAAATATTAAGAAATAATCTTATGTATACACATATATATCTATATATAACCCAAAAATAATTTAAATATAAATTAAAGTCATTTTCACCAGAAAAATTAATACATTTCCAATTAAAATGAGTGATTTAAAAGAGATCAAATAAGAGGAAAATATTCTTGTGTGAAGAATATTATTCTAAAGAATTGTACCCAACAAAATTTCTAACACATAATTTTATTTACATATTTTTCTTGTTGTTTTGCTTATTTTTAGTAGGACTTCCAAAATTTATGGATACAAATTTCTAGCATGCCCAATGAGACCTCTTTGCATCTCATCTCTTTTACTAGAAAAAAAAAAAAAAAAGGCATTTAACTAATCTCAACTAAGACAATAACATTAAAAAAGACTCAAGTTCCACAAGTCCTCAACGACAATGACAAGATTATCATTATTCAATCAATACACAACACCTCTATAAGCCCCATGACCATAGCAAAGCAAAGACATTCATTACATATTCATCAAAGCAAGCAAGTGAGCACACATTCTTGCCAAAATCAATGGAGACACATAATCACCAACCACCCATCACCTTAGCCTCACTAGCCAAAAGGCCAAGGTCCTCATTGTAAGGAAAAACACCCCTTAGAACCAAAGGACTTTAGGGATAAGTTTTCCTACTTTATCGTCAATGTCAACTCTAGCATCGACTTAAGTTCTGAATCACCAATTAGGATGTCAAGGGAGAATGACTTGTTAGTAGGTTTTGACTCCCTCATTTCTTCCTTAACGGTGACTACACTAGCAATGATAATAGACATTATATTTGCAAATGAATAACTAGATAAGATGACTTGTACTATCGTCAAACTCACTAAGAGTGTTGGGGAGAAAAATTTGCCAATATCCTCCCTTGTGAACAAGGTTGAAGCATAGGTATAGAATATAGCCAAGTCCAATTAAGGGCTCACTCACCCTCCTAGGACTGCATCTCAAGGTAATGCACCACATGCATTTAAGTTAGTGCAGGTCAAAATGCAAATTGCTAAATCTACCTTGGTGGCCTCATTATTGGTCCAACAACTTCAAAACATGATACGTAACACCATCAAAGCATAATATGGTGGACCATCATAAAGTAAGCTCACATACTTTAAACCTTTCACTATGAGGATTGATAAGCTATGAATACCTATGGATCATTAACCTTCAAAGTTTCAATAATTTGATGGAAAGGGAATTCCAAAGCAACACATTATCTAGTTCATCCAAACTTGCAACAATGCTAGCATGAGGGTGATCTTTTAGTCAAATAATTTGTTTGTTCACTCCAAAGGTATACTTTTGATTGGTATACAGATCTTGAGTTTGAGTGCATTGAGAGTTGGGATCAAATGAAGGATGAAGATAACTGCTTTTATAGTACCCAACCAATGATAAACATAATGGAGTTTACAAATACCAGAGCAATGAAAAGATGAGTCAATCAATGACTACACAACTATTGACATTCATTAAGCTTTAACGGTAAAAATAGATTATATAAAGTGTTAGTAGTGGGGATGTGCATATAGGACATGTATTGGGGGCTTCAATATATCCTCTAAGGCAAGCCACTCTACCCCGTTGAAGAGTTTTCTACATAGGCACATGACATAAAGCCTAGTATAAAAGCTTAGTATAAAAACAAATACAAGTGAAAACATGTTCTCCATTGGATTATGATCAAAGTGATGGAATTAAAGGAAACTATTCTTTTATAGTGAATATTACTTTAAAGAATTATATCCTACAAAATTTCTAATACAAATAATTTTGTTTGCATATTTTTCTTATCTTTTTATTTATTTTTTACGAGACTTTTCAAATTTGCAGGTACAAGATTACTTTAACAATTAAAAATATTATTACATTCATAAAATTAAATTTCCATATCAAAATTGATTTAACTAATAGAATAATATCTTCTTTTTACAAATTAAAATAAATTCCAAATTACAACCAAAATCATCATTTTTTTTTCAATTAAAAATACATGAAAATTATCTTCTTTTCCCTATTAACATGAATTACAAATTAAAACTAAATTAACTAGCAAAAAAATTAATTTTCCAATTAAATTAAATTATAATTTTGTTTTTAATTAAAAATGAATCTCCAACTTAGTGAAAAGCAATCTTATATGATGAATTGAATGTAATGACAAAATAGTTCAAGAAATAAATCAATGTTTCATGTAAGTGATGTAGCAAATCAATTATTTTTTAATTATAAAAAATTTTATCTTAACTTTTTAAGTATATATAAAAAAATCATCAAATTGTTGATAAGTATGCATTTCCTAAAATAAAGTTAAAAATGAAATAAATAAAATATTGAGTTCAAGTAGACATTCCCATATTATAAATAAATTCATTTGATTTAAGAAAAAAAAAAAAGAACAAGCATAGAAACCCATTTAAAGTTTAAGTAAAAACAACTTTTAAAATTTAATGAAAAATTATTTATAAGAAAATCAATATATATATATATGTATGTATGTATGTATACATTAATAATTCTTTTCTAGAAACATGATACAAAATTTGTTTTAAAAAAAAAATTTATTGAGATGCTTTGAATAATTTAAAACAAATAAATGTAAGTAGATTTAAATAAATTTGGTATAATTTTAATGGAATGTGAACCACAAGTGGATTAACTAGTATTCAAATTATTTTTAATTAAAAATTATCGAATTGCAAGACATTATTATTATTTTTTTTTGGAGTGTCTTCATCTTTTCAAATAATTAAAAATTGGACATTTAATTTTAGAAAATATGAAAAAAAAAAGTATATAAAATATTCTTATTTAAAAAAATTATTTTTATATTTTAATATTCTTAATAAAATGGGCAACAAGAAGCTAGAAATTATTAGGAATCTTTTTGAAAGGAGGGGCAACGCTTTTAAGATAATGGAGTAGTCAATGATTATTTTCTATACTTTATATGAACAAAAAGCTTGAAATTTCCAAAAAGCTTCATGAATGTAGGGGCAACATTTTTAAAATAATGGGTTAGTTAGTTAGTGATTCTCTTCTATACTTTATATGAACGAGAAACTTAAAATTTTCAAGAAGCTTCATGAAAGGAGAAGCAACACTTTTAAAATAATGAGTTAGTTGATGATCCTCTTTTATACTTTATATGAACAAGAAACTTGAAGTTTTCAAGGAGCTTCATAAAAGGAGGGACAACACTTTTAAGATAATGAGCTAGTCAGTGATTCTCTTCTATACTTTATATGAACAAGAATTTTAAATTTTTCAAGAAACTTAATGAAAGGAGGGGTAGATTTTTTAAGATAATGGGCTATGTAGAGTCGATGATTTTCTTCTACACTATCAATTTGTTCCCATTTGTTCTATATTTTAGCATTGGATGGTGGGATTGGATTGAAAAAGTCAAGAGTCAATGATAATGCATTTCTTCACATTATTTTGGATTTGACTTTGTATTATATATGAAATCTCTTTATTTTGATGGTTTTTCCCTTGTTCTTATTTATTACAATTTGATTTTTTTTCAGAGTTTAAGATCTTTAAAAACTATAAATTTTTTAAATCAAACACTTGTTGGACACTAGTGGCTAAAGTGCTAGTTTATAGGACTATCCATCTTAACATTTATATCAAATTAAAGTCATTTAATTAGAATTAGTTTTTGTTAATAAGGAATATTATATGAATAAAATCCTTACAAAAAAAGATGTTGAAGTTAAAATGTTGTGTAAATATAAAGAATTTTTGTATTTAGGAAGATGAGTGAGTTTTAAAGTAGAAAAAAAAAAAAAACAAATGCATGTTGAAAAATAAACGAGTTTGTAGAGTTGAAAAAATTAAAAAAGAAAAAATGCATCTAGTTCAGTAGAAAAAGATAAAAAGAAAAAAAAACTTAAAAAAAAAAAAAAAAGGTGCAAGGGAACACTCAGCATATCCACCATATTGACATATCCACCTCAAAATATAAATCCTATTAATTCATATAATTTTTATTATATAATTTTTTATAAATAGTTTTTTTTTGTAAAAAAAAAAAGTTAGGAAATATTTAGAATGAATTTAGATGTAATTAGACATGAGAAACATATGAAAAAGTGCAAAAAAAAAAAAAAAAAAAAAGTTTGAAGAAAAGAATGATGTGATGTGAGAGTGTTCAACCTTGAAAGATTCGAAAGTTAATTTAAAAGGTTAAAATTGTTTTTTTAAAAAGCTTATTTTTTTTTATTTATTAAAAGTTTTGGATTTGAATAAAATTATGTATTTAAAATTTTTTAATTTGTTAAATATTTTATATTTAATCAATTTATTTAACAAAAAATATTTTAATTTATTAGGGTTATGGAGAGATTGGAAGAAAGAAACTGATGAAGGAAAGGAAGAAATGTGGGTGCATATTGATTTGTAAGAGTATTTCAATCCTTTTATTGATGGATATTTTTGTTGTAAAAAAATTTGGGAACTTATATTTGCATCCACTAAATTGATCTTGTATCCACCTCAATAATGGATATTTTTAGGACAAAAATGCCCCTTGATAAAATTCCCAAGCTGCCATCTTCTTCTTTCTTCACTTCTTCTCTTCTAATCTTTCTAAAGCCCTAATAAAATTTATCAAGAAAGTTGTGTTTCTTACGAATGAATAATCAAATAATCATATTCAATGATGGTACAAGTGCAGAGGTATGCTTTTTATGATATCTTTTACATTTCTTTTACACTTTTAGAGATAGAATGAGGTATTGCGAATGTGTTTGATGTTGCATGGTCAGACTTTTTATAAATATCTGACAATGTACTTATGAACACACTTAGAATGTTCAAAACTGTACATCTGACCACTCTTATAGGTGTCTAAAACTATACCTTATTCTGCTAAACAATTGACTTTGTCTAGCCTTACATGTTTGGACATTTCTATTATGTCCAACCTTCTAGTTTCAAACATCTCCTCATTGATTGGACTTCGAGGTCTGGACATCACAAAATGAGTTTTTTTTTTTCAATAGTACTTTTTCACAATTTATCACTTTTAAACCATTTCTAAATTCTTCCTAATTGTTTTCTAACTATTTTTTTACAAGCTTTTTTTTTTGGTCAAAAATTACATAACCAACAAGCCCTAAAAGATATTCATATGGATTCAAACAAAATCTATAAAAATAAAATAAAAATAAAAATAGAGCTAGCTATGAATATGATTCAAATATTCTTCTATTATCAAATGAGTTTCAAAGAAAATGATTTTCTCTTAGGCTGCGTTTGGTTGGCGAGATAGGATAAGATATATCTATATATATGGACAAGAAATACATATCTTTAGACATCATTTCTAATGGGATATGATGTCCTTGGATATTATATCCAATGGACATGAAATCCTAAGGTAGTATATGCATTGAAAATACTATCTTATGCTTATATTTAGTTTATAAACCAAATAAAAAAAATAAAAATTATATTGCATTCAAATATTTGCTATTAAAAAAATATGAAATTTCTCTTATGTTTAATAATATTCATGATCAAATAATACATATATTAATATTATTTTATAAGCATTTAAAAAAAATTAACAATAAATTTAATTTTTAATCAAAGTTTTTTATTTTATAAAATAAGTAATATAAAAAAAGATGATAAAAATAAATAAATTTATAATACACAGGATATGTATATATATCTTATAGCGTACCTTGGGATTAACATATTCTATATGGAAAGAATATAAAAAAAATGAGTAAATAATATATCTAACAATTTATCCTATCTTATATTTGGTTGATAAGATAACTTATCACATCTCATTATCAACCAAACATGGGATAGGATATCTTATACCTATATCCAATCAACCAAACTTTATATACTATGTTTGGTTGATAGGTATATATATCCTAAAATATCATATCTCATTGGATAGAAAATGCATATTTTATATTAATCTCCTTTTTTTTCTTATTTCATGTCATATCTAATCAACCAAGCATGACAACCAATGTGTAGACCCCTTTGTGGACATCATCCAGGAGAGTTGAATTTTTTTATTTTTGAAGTGGGGGGACCTCTTCTTGGAGAAACCAAGCTGCATGGACATGTGTCGTAAAGCATGGCTCACCATGGGGGTGGTTGAAGGTGATGACATCGTCCCTGAACAATGAGCAGTGGGGCGGGTAATGGCTTGCGAAAGAAGGAAGCAACAGAGGGAGTAGTGAGAGACATTTGGCATAGGGGGATAGAAGAAGGCTGAAAGAGAAAGTTTTGAGGGAGAGGAGTTGGGTTCTAGCTGAAAAAAGAAGAAAGGTTTGTGAGATATTTCGGTTGCCTGAGGTGAAATATTTTTATGAGGGGTTACAGAGAGATTTTGGGTTTAGCTTAGAGAAAAAGATTGAGAGAACGAGGACTGAGGGATAGCTGCAAAGTTGAAGCAAGAAGTCGAGGAAACTAGAGGAGCTGAAGAAGGAGAAGTAAAGGAAGGTTGTGTTGTGGATTACCAGGTAAGGTCACCTTGAACTTGGTATGTTTCCATTTCTTAATGTTATGCTTCATTCTCTGCTGAATCTATGAGCATTGTTTTGTTGTTTGTTGTGGACGTCAAGGGCCACAGGGTCGTTTTGGTTGAACATGGTTATTTGCATATAATGCTCTGTTTTGGCTCCCTTTCACACTCTTGATCTTTTCCCTTGTAAATGACTGGATCCTCCTTTGGGTTTGATGTTTGGTAGTTATATTGAGGATTTCCAGTTCATCCCATCTGTTTTGAGCCCATAGAACGATCTTGAGATGTGGCTTCATTGGGTTTCTATCTTACATGATTGTTATCTTCCTCCATTCTCTGCTTTTCTTTCACTATTTTTTTTTTCTCAAAGAGACACTCCAGTTTCCTAGTAACTGCTTCATCAATGTTTTGTATGGGTTGAGTTTTTTGGGAGGACAAAAGTTTTGTGTCAGAGGAAGCTCACAGGGGATACCAATGAAAGAGCAGAACGTGGGGTGATGATCGTTTCATTATAAAATTGCCCCATGGGACTACTGCGTCCACCTGAAGATTGCAATGCGAGCTCCTCACCGCCCTTCACTCTTCAGATCTACCAAGTTGAGGATATTATTGTTAAAGGTCTCATAGAAAGATCATTTATTCATTTCCACTGGGTTAGAACCATGGTTATTTAATTTTCTGGAATGATAAGTGCATCAACGATGGGTATGGTGAGGATGGATGTTATGATAACAGTTACATGGAGGGTGTCGTTGCATATGAAGGTGTTGATTGGCCTTGTAAACTTGGTAACTGAAGTGGAAATGTCAGTGTACCGAGTGCGGCTGCAGGCGAAGGGATCATTGTGATGGGTTCATTGAAGGATTCATCATCGACTTGCATGGCCCTCCTTCGCTCTCAACTCCAATCCATCATACCCGTCTCTCCATCTTCCAATACTCACACCCACATTTCCATTTTCTTTATCATCATACCCTTCATAGCCATCCCACTACCTTCTTCCCATTTATGCTCCCCCAAGTCCTCATTCTACAAATCACCATATCCTACCCTACATGCATGGCCCCCATAAAACCCTTGCGAAACCTATCACTCATCATATCCATCATTATCCATGCCTCTTATTATTCATACCCATGTTTCCATTTTTCTTTTAACTTTCATACCCGAACCCTTCAACATACGCCCACCATCAATTTCATCCACGCACATGAACCCAAATCCTAAGCTAAACATTCCTCACGCTTTTACCATCCTTTATGCCCATTTTTCATACCTATTTCCCCTCACTGCCACATTCCCATCTTTCATGCCCATCACTCTTCATTTCTTTCACTATCCCACTCACTCAATCAAGCCACACAACGCCCACATCTTCACCAGAAACCTCTTCTCATGTCGACGGTTGTTCGGCACCGGGCCACCGTCTCGCCGGTTCACGTGCTTGTCTGGCTTTCAAGAGAGTAGCCGAATCATTAGTGAAGTTGTTGGATGTAACAAACAGGAAGCTTCTTGGAACAATGGTTGCTGTCCGATTGTCTGGAATGGAAATTAGTGATCTCACAATGGAGCTCAGTGATCTTGGTTAGGAGATGACACAAGGTGTTAAAAGCTCCACTCAAGCTGTTCGCATGGCCGAGGAAAGATTGCGTCGATTGACAAACATGACTCCATCAACAATGGTGCAAGTTCCGGCAACGCAGCAAAAATCCATCTGCAGTAGTTGATTTCCAAGCATTCATGCTACATTCCTAGGTCAACCTACCATGCATTTTTATAAATAGGTTTATAAGTAGGGTTTTCCAAGAAAAATAAATTGTTGGGGCAGCCCATGCACGACCACCTAAGGCATTTAATGGTAATGTCTCATCCTTTTATTATTATTTTATCATCCTACATGTCAGAATAATAACCAATGTTTTAAAAACCGGACTGGATCGGCCGGTCCAACCGGTTCAACCGTCGACTGGTCACCATTTTGATCCGGTCTGCCCTATTGAACCGTTTAAGATTTAAACCGGCCACGAACTGCCAAAATCGGTGGTCGGACTGGTGACTCGATCGAACCGGACGGTTCTAATTGAACCGAACGGTTCAATTTGAACCTCCATTTTAAAGGCTCCATTGCATAAAAATTTGGCAAATGCCCATTCTGGGCCTTGTCTCATCATGACAAAGCCCAAACCCCACTCAACCTTTTGGTGGGCTTAGTTTTGAGCCCACCTAATGAGGCAATGCTTGGCCTTCAATGTGGATAGCATTTATAGGCACCCTTTGCACCCTCATTTCTCTTAGCATCCGATGTGGGATTCCTAACCAACCTAATCAATGCAAAAAATAATAACAAGTCCCCCAGCCACAAGGAATTGAACCTTGGACCCCAGATTCGGAAGGCATCCTAGACACCACTCAGCTACACAGCCTTTGTTATCTAATATGCTAAACAAAATAATATATATTAGATTTTAAATTTTTTTTGTAATGTTAAATAAAAATAATATAATATTTTTAAAAATGATAAAATTAGTTTAAATTTTCATTTTTAATATTTTCACATTTAAATATTTTACATATTTCATTTAACAAAACTAAAAATATTAATATGATTTAATTTGATAATATTATTGATTTTTAATTTATTCATATATATTTTAAAATTTTTATAATTATTTTTAATTTTAATAATATATAAATTATATATTTATGATGTCACCGGTTCAATAGCGGTTCGACTGCCGGTCCGACCAGTGAACCGTGAACCGGTAACTTTTCCGGTTCGATCACTGGTCCGGTTCTAAAAACATTGATAATAACTCTCAAAGATTCGGTTTTCAAATGTTTTTTTTTACTTAATTTTTTTTAGTTGTTCAAAGTTTCAATTCTTGAATGCGTTTTTTAAAATTCCATCTTTAATATATATATATATATATATATATATATTTAAATTTCAATTTCCGAATTTAATTTCTAATTTAAAAAATTTCAATATTCACGTTCATTTATTTAATTATTATTTTCGTTATTATTATTATTCTATTTATTTATTTATCTATCTTAAAATTTCATCTTTAAACAATTTTTCAAAATTCTAACTTTTGTATTTAATTTTCAATTTTAAAAATTCCAATATTCACGTTCATTTATTTAATCATTATTTTCATTATTATTATTATTCTAGTTATTTATTTATTTTAAAATTCTATCTTTAAACAATTTTTCAAAATTCCGACTTTCGAATTCCAATTTCAAATATTCCAATATTCACGTTCATTTATTTAATCATTATTTTCATTATTATTATTATTCTATTTATTTATTTATTTTTAAATTTCATCTTTAAACAATTTTTCAAAATTCCGACTTTCGAATTTAATTTCCAATTTCAAAAATATCAATATTCACATTCATTTATTTAATTATTATTTTCATTATTATTATTATTCTATTTATTTATTTATCTTAAAATTCCATCTTTAAACAAATTTTCAAAATTCCGACTTCCTAATTTAATTTTCAATTTCAAAAAATTCCAATATTCACATTAATTTATTTAATCATTATTTTCGTTATTATTATTATTCTATTTATTTATTTTAAAATTCCATCTTTAAACAATTTTTCAAAATTCCGACTTTCGAATTTAATTTCCAATTTCAAGAATTCCAATATTCACGTTTATTTATTTAATTATTATTATTTTTTATTATTATTCTATTTATTTATTTATCTTAAAATTCCATCTTTAAACAATTTTTCAAAATTCCAACTTTCGAATTTAATTTACAATTTCAAAAATTCCAATATTTACGTTCATTTATTTAATCATTATTTTCCTTATTACTATTAATCTGTTAATTTATTTATTTTAAAATTTCATCTTTAAACAATTTTTCAAAATTCCGACTTCCGAATTTAATTTCCAATTTCAAAATTTCTAATATTCATGTTCATTTCTTTAATTATTATTTTCGTTATTATTATTATTATTATTATTATTATTATTATGTTTATTTATTTATTTTAAAATTCCATCTTTAAACAATTTTTAAAAATTCCAACTTCCGAATTTAATTTCCAATTTCAAAGATTCCAATATTCACGTTCATTTATTTAATTATTATTTTCCTTTTTTATTATTATTCTATTTATTTATTTTTAAAAATTCCATCTTTAAACAATTTTTAAAAATTCCAATTTCTCTCAAATTTAATTTCCATAATTCAAATTCTTAAATTTAATTCCCAAGACTCCAATTTTCAAATAAATTTCAAAAATTTAGTTTTCCCTCGAACAGTTTTAATTCCACTTTGTTTTTTAAATAACCTTCTGTTTCTCTTGATTTTACATAAGTAAGAATGAATTTTTCATAATTCCGAAATAATAAATTTGTAAAACCAATTCACGCAAGATAAGTTGGGTTTTGGTGGGGGTCCAACATCAAAGAAGTTCTACTAAGAATAAAAATGAACTTGAATGAAATGTCATGTGTGTCATTGGTGATTTCATAATCTGTTTGGTGACGCATGTGATATATGTTATGCTCATTCTCGTGCACTAACCCCATTTCATGATGGTGCATTACTCGCTTGTTGCCAAGGTACGCACCCGCTCTCACTTTGACTATTCTCCATGCTTTGTTTTGGCCCCCAATGTATGATCACATTTTGGTATCCATGTTTAATCAATCAATTACCACACGTGCTTCATTTTATTAGTAAAGACCCAATTTTAGGGACCTTGAGGGGTGATATGGTCTTTACCGTACCTTTCTGATAAGTAACCTGACCCTTAAGCTCAGATCCGGTTTTTTCACATACCACCTTTTCCAAATAAGGAGTCACACTTAGGGTTTTCTTTCTTATTTTGTTTACCCTTTAAAAATAAAATAAAAATAAGTGGCGACTTCAAGTCTTTTTCTAAAAATCAATTTTTCATAAATAAATAAAAAGAGAGTTTTGTCATCGAGTGGGAATGCATCGAGCCAAAAATGCGGGGTCCACACTATGTTTGGTTGATAAAATAAAATATGTATATCCTAAAATATCATATCTCATTGGATAGGGAGTGCATATCCTAGGATATCATTTCCAATGGAATATGATATACTTGGATATTATATACAATTGACTTGATAGCCTAAGATATGCAGTGAGATATGTTATGTGATGTTTATATTGAATTTTACAATGAATAAATAAAATGGAATATATATTACTTTTCAATGTTTCATATTTGTTTAAAATAAAAATTATATTGTATTTGAATATTTGTTATTAGAAAAAATATGAAATTTCCTTTACGTCTACCAATAGTCATAATTAAAATATTTAAAATTTATAATATTTTTATATTATATTATTCAATATATAAAAATAATATATATATATATATATATATATATATATTAAATTATGCATATATTAGTATTATTATACAATATATCTTATAAATGTTTTTTTTATCACATTTAATTTTAATCAAAATTTTTTTTATTTTGCAAAACAAATCATTAAAAAAATAAAAATAAATAAATTTTACGCTTGAATCCATAGCATTCTCCATGCACCCACCATTCATTAGCAGCGACTTTATCTATTTATATTTTGTATCTTAACTTAGGATTAACATATCATATATATAAAGAATATAAAAATGAGGGTGGATAATATATCTTATCTTATGTTTCGTTGAATATAGGATATGATAAGTGACATGATAACTTATTTTATCTCATTACTAACCAAACATAAGATAGGATATGTTATCCCCTCTTTTATCCTATTCGATATGATATCCAACCAACCAAATGTGGCCTTAAGGCAAAAGAACTACTTATCTTGAATAAATGAAGTATATTGTTTGGGTGTTTAGACGAGGAAGATGAGACCATTATCTCTAATACCACCAAAGAGTTGGAAAAGAAATTGAATTTTATTCTCTAAAATGACTAACTCAAATTACTTTGATTTGTTTCATGTTAGGGATATGTGGGTGCCTCACCACATACAATATGGTGTATACCATTCTTAAAAGGTGGGGAAGGATTAGATTAAACAGATGTTAAATGTGCTAAAAAAATGAGGAAAAATCAATTGATCATTTGCTCCTCCATTGTGTCCTAAAGTAATTATCCGGTAGTAGATTTTCTCTCAATTCATAATATGGGTGTTGCACTAAAAAAAGAATAAAGATAAATTGGTATGTATCATTCATAGAAAAGGAAAGGAAAAAATGTCAATCAAGAAGGATAAGTTGGCACGGATCTTTCATGGAAAGAAATGGAAAAAATATCAATCATGAACTCTTGATTGACTTAGTCAACTACTAGGATTGATCTTCACTTTTTTGAGTGGAAGAAAAACCTGAACTTGAAACTAATTTAAAGAGTATGAAAGACATTTGAGAAATTCCGTAATGCTTTTTTTTCTCTTCTTCTTTTCATAATTTTTTTTCTTTATTTATAGAGAGGATTAAGGATAAAGATGTGAGTTCAAAATTCAAATAAACAAATTATTTAAATTTAACATTTAATCATTTTTCTAATTATGATCAATGTCAATGATTTGGATTTCAGTAAATCATTTCTTTAATTTGCAAGCTTCAATACCTAGCTTTGAAACGTATTTATCCAGATTGAAGGATTTTTTTTTAAATAAAATAAAATAAAACCTTATTTCCTTAAGATTTTGGGAAATAATTTTTGAAAGACATCCCATTTAAATAGTATTATAATTTTAATTTTTTGAATTTCTAGGATTGTTAGCATTTTTTTTTCTTAATCCTATAGTGTGTGGTCATTCATAAATATATTTTTTAAAATGAAAATAGATTCATTGTTTTTAAAAAGTATACAATTGATAGGCAAGTGAACCAATTGATGGGCATCTAAGAGTCATATATATAAAAGATTGAAATTATAAATAAAGAGTTAAAAAAATTTCATGTATTTATGAGTGATGGAGGATGAAGGAAAAATCTAACCTTGGCAACTACATGAATGCATCCAGGTTAGTAACCCACCATTATCCATTAATTTATACATAATGTTGGTAAATGAAAAGTATAACCTTCGTATAATCTTTGAAAGTTATAAATCTCTTTTATAAGGCTAAGATCCCAAGTCACACTTTCATTCTTATGATTTTTATTGTTTTACTTATAACAATATACACAATACAAGTGACTCATGCACTATATGAGAATAATGTGTTGTAGATCTTAGCTAAAAATTTACAAGATGATTCAAACTTATATTGAAAGTTCGCACTTTCTTTAGTACTTGAACCTATTACGTTTTATGCATCCAAATTTATTTTCAAAAGTAATTATTTTTTGTATAAAGTTTAGATGCAATACTATGTAAGAGAAATCTTGTTTAAATAGAATTAAAATTCTAGGAAATATTTTGCGAGAGAAATCATATTTAGATAGGATTATAAATTTAATTTATCACACAATAAATAAATTTTTTTTAAACATAAATCATAATACAATCCATCATTCCCATCTTTTTATACATATAGAGGCCCTTAACCAACTTGTTCCATTCAAAGAAAAGTCTCTCAATTTTCTCTACTGTTATGACTTTCACACTTTGCTTTCTCAAGTGTTCTGAAATTGAAGTTCTTTATTAAACTTTGTTGTCAATAATAATAATAATAATAATAATAATAATAATAATAATAATAATAATTATTATTATTATTATTATTATTATTATTATTATTATTATTATTATTATTATTATGTTAACATCCAAAGAATTGATTTCCCATGTGACATTAATAAAGAGATGTGTTAACATCCAAAGAAATGATTTCCCTTGTGAAGTTGGATAGAAACATTTTTTTGCCATGTCATCAACAAGTAATGGTAGCCATAGGAGGTCACGATCTTTAACGCTTTGTCCTACAAGAGAACCACTCATCTCCTCCAAAATTTCTGACTGAACCCAATCAAGAAGCTAGTTGAATCAATCCTACCTTTATAGCTTAACAATAACAAGATCAACATCTAGTTGTTGGAATTGAGCCCCAAAAAGCAAGACATGAAGTAACAAAGTTAAACTTAACTATCTTCTTTCTATCCCCTTGGTATATCAATATTGATTTGAGTATTCAACCCATGTCTCTTACATTGTACATGACTTGGGTGTATTAGGAGTTGCATAGAAGATACAAGTCATAGGTTCCTTGTAAGTAGATAAGTTGTCCATAGTTGGTTCATGGATTTGGACAATCCAGTTGAGACTGTAGTACACCACCTCCTAATTGAAGGAATGACTTGTCTTAGCCGTCAGGATGGGTTTTCTATGGTGGATTTGGGTAATCCAATTGAGACTGTAGTACACCACCTCCTAATTGAAGGGATGGCTTGTCTTGACCGTCAGGATGGGTTTCCTATGGTAAGTGTGCTAGTGTATGTGATGCATACTGGATAGGACCTATGGTGAATCATTATGCAAGGCTATCAATTGTCATGATTCACCAAACTACTATACTGCATAGACTCTCAACGTTGAGATGATATTGAGTATATGTTAAAATCAACAGGAGGCTTTGACTTATGAGTGAGACCCTAAAGTGATCATATATCCTTATGGATTGGGGCACTATTGATGAAGGTTGGTGGCAACAGGTATTTTCAATAAAGTCACCATGATATCTCATGCGATTGAGACAGTATGTTCTCTTGGGTGATCCAAAGGACATGTGATCATGAAATTTGTGGCCATAGTAATTCCTTTAGTGGAATTTGACATATGCTCCTTAGAGTTAGAGTATGTCAATTGATCACATAATAAGTGGGATCTATAACTCAAGGATTTAAGAGGTAATCTTGATATGTGTAGCACTACCTTATTATATTATGGACACCAGTTCATGGGGAGTTTGCATGCAGTGGATAGTAGGTCACAGACATTAGCACTTGGTGTCTCGTTGTAATTTATATAGGGTACTGGAGTGTAGTTGACTCTCTGTAGTGGGATGTTAAGTCAATTTCATAATTTGATTTTGAGAAAGCAAATACTCCTATGGGTCCTAGTGGTCCCCGCTCTGAGCTCATATTCCTTGATGGCACGGTTTATGAGGGTTGGATGGGTTTTTAGTTCACTTTTGTGTATAAGGGCGTTTTAATAATTATGTAAGGTTACACAGGAATAAGTGAGTGGCATCTTTAGGTTGGGCTAATTGATTAATTAGGACCTTGTATGGTTAATTAATCTATTAGCAACTTTTTTGGGTTAGATTAAGTGACCCAAGCCCATAGTGGGCCTAAGTGACTTAAGCCCAATAGGAAACCTATAAATACCCCTTTAAGGGTTAAGGTTTCAAGGTCTTATCATTCTCCTTTTCAGTCTAGAGAAAGAACACTAGCCTCCACCTTTGAGATTTCCACCATCTTAGTGCTTAGACACAAAAAAGAGTCATCAGGCGGAAAATCATGGTGTTAACGAGTTCTACTACGAGTTTGGAGTTATCTACAACGATTGGAATTGATTCGAGAACATTTGGATCAAAGGTATGTGGCTTTATTCTCTAGATCTATGTTTTCTATAGTATTCTTATTGTTTTTTGAGTACCTGTTTATCCATTACGATAGATTTAGAGAGCCTAGAATAGATTTACATGCACCCTACACGATCCAGGGCATGGGAACAAAGTAATCCTAGGTTCCCAACAACTGGTATCATAGCCCTAAGGTAGGTTCTAGCATGTTAGATCTGTTCTAGGGTGTGCTAACTTTATTTTGCAAGGTTGTTTTATTCATCCCATGGCTCAAAGGGATGAATGAATGTAATTATAGTGGTTATAATTTTCTTTCTGATTATTATAATTAGTTTTGGGTTATTATTATGTTTGAATGTGTTCATGATCTTTGATTATTGTTCTCTAGATTGGGTTGTACACCCCATAAGGGGAATAGGATTTTTATTTGATTGTAAAATTCTTTACTTTTCAATAAATGGGTTGTAAGCTTTATTAAAGTAGCATAGAATTTTTTATTGTTGTAAAAATTTCAGTTTTTTGCATCCATCTATAGTGACCAAGAGAAAAGATGGAATCTTGAAAGTTCCTTTGAGATTCAATGGTGGTTAAATACAAAAGAAGAAATCTTGGAAGTTCTTCATTTAAGATTCATGACAGCACAGTGACATTGATTTGAACGCAAAATCAGGACTACCTCCCAGTAGTTTCTTGTGGCAGCCCACATATATATTTGAAGCTTACAAGTCACGAATCCAATGGTTCAAGCGAATTGCAATTCGGAGTTAAAATGAGGGAGATATGGCCGAATGAAGCAAGGTTGTGCAAAGTGCATGGCAGCACAGTGATGTCAACTTTGAGCCAAAATTGCGACCACTTCTAGTAGGTTTCTTGGGGCAAATCACATAGGTTGTGTTTGGTTCCTGGAAAATATTAAGAAAAGAAAAAAAAATACAAAGGAAAATGATTTTTTTCATGTTTGGTTGTCCTATGAAAAATATAAAAGAAAATCAAATATAATTAAAATTTTATGTATGTTTAAATTATTTAATTTTTATATGGATGAGTTAAAATAAATAAAATGAGTTTGAAGTAACAAATAAAAATAATTTATCAACTTTTAATCTATTTTTTATTTTTCTTTACTTTTCCTTTGTATATTATTTCCCTTGCATTTTCCCTCAGATTTTCCAGGAACCAAACATAGCCATATGGTTTTGAAGCTCAGGAAGTCATGAATCCAATGCTTCAAATGGATCACAATTTGGAGTTGAAACAAGGGAGATATGGTCAATTGAAGCAATGCTGCACAAAGAGCATATTATTATGGGCCCAATTTTTTTTGGTTGTTCGGGCTGAATTTTGGGCCTCTCCTTGTTAGGCTCAATTTTTGGTGGCAATTGGGCCATTTAGATTTTTAAGGTTTTTTTTTTTGGTAATTTGGATTTTATCCAAATTTTAATTACCAAATATGCAACAGGATCCCTAAAGGCCACGGGAAAAGTTTCTATGTATTTATTCCCTTGTTTTTATTGTATGCTCTTGTTTGATTCCATATGTGACCTCAAGATACTTTGGTATTCTTAATTGGAATAAATTTTCATGTTTTTTTTCAAAATTGGAAAACTTATTTAAATTAGAATGAGCATGGTTAGGGGATTTTATTTAAAAGAAAAGATAAGTTGGAAAAAAAAAAAAGAGCTTTTTTTTACCTTTTTTAAAATTAATTCTTAAAGATTTTAATTTTATTTAAAATCTTCTCAAATCTTTGAGATCTCTAAGAATAAAATCTTTCTTTTAAAGAAAAACTCTTATTTTTGAAATCTTTATAAAATAGTATTTTTCCTATTTTGCACAGGATTTCCAATTGAAAGAAAATAAGTTAATTTTGGAAATTCATGATAGTTAATTTATAATTAAGAATGGTTACCAAAATAAGTATTGGAACCTAAAAATAAATAAAAAAAATGGTATTCTTAATAAATTTTCATGAGAAAATATTTTCCAAGATTATTTGTTTAAACTGGTTGTTGTTAAGAAGAATGTTATTTCTTTAAAACTATCTATTTATTAAACTTTAGGAGGTTTTCTTATTCTTTCTCGGTGAGATAAGGAAAACTATACCTATAGTTGGTCCTTCAGGCTCTTCCCCCAAGAGAGGCGGAGAAAATGATCGCTTGATTTTTCGTCATTTATTGGATCAAAACAAAATTTATAACCTAATTCACTATTCTAGAGTAGCTTGTACCCGATCAAAAATGGTTTTAGTACAAACTATCATAGTATAGTGGTTTTTAGGTGTCGTCCACTAGGATGGATTATTTTCGGTAATTAAGGCTTGAATGAGAGGATAAGAAATGATTGTGATCAAGTGAAATTGATTTGAAAATTCATGATGAAAAAACAATTTAACAATGGTATAAAATTGAGAAGAAAAATAAAATATAAAATAAAAGAAAATTAATAGGAGATGAAATTCTCGGAGTTAAGATTTTCTAGAAAACAATTTCCATGGTGAATAGATGTTAAGATCTAATTTTTATCAAGTTAGATTGAAAACCTAAGGTGGTGTTTGTTTTTTTGGCTTTTTGCTAAAAGCAATTTAGTTTTAGAATTTAGGTTGTTTGTTTTTCTACTTTTTCATGACTTATTATAAACTTTTTACTAAATAAAAAAAGCCAAAATATGTACCTTTTTCTAAATAGAAAAAAATAATATATTGGTTTTTTTTAATTTTTAATACTTAATAGAAATAAAATACTATAAAAACAAACAACCTAATATTTAACACTACTAAGTATTAATGTTCTATTTAGAATTAAGTAAAAAAACAAACACCACCTAAATTTTCATCTAAACCGATTTTTGATTTAACTTTAGATCTAGATCTAATTTCTCTTCAAATTAGGTCATTTAATCTAAGAGATCAATTCAAATCATATATTCAATTCATCTTAAATTATCTTCCAATGATTCACACAATGCAACTATTCAATCTCATCAAATCTAGCTTTAAGAATTTGATGAATCTACCTAGCTGGCATTGTAGTAATCATCCAAGACAATTTGAAGAGAAAAATCCCCAAATTTCTATTAATCAATCAATTGGATCAAATTACCTTTGCAATTCAAGCTCATTTCTCTAATTCACCAGAGATCTTACCTCTAAATCCTCCCTCATCCGAGAAAAACGAGATTTAGCCACTCATGCTTGGAGATTTGGTCTCACAAGGTATGTTTGGCTAGTGAGAAAATGAGAGAAAATGAAGAAAAATAGAGCATTCTATAGAGAGAGGAAATCTGGAAAATTCTACAATTAGAAAATGTCTCAAAAGTTTTTAAAATGAGTAAATCAAGTTTCTATTTATAGGCCAAGGTCAAGTGGGCACTTGGCATCATCCAAGAGGTCTTTTGGAGGCTTCTTCACCAAGACATCTGGAAAAAATGCAATTTTGCATGAGCTCCAACAATTTTGCACGATTGTGCGAAGTGGAAAATGCATCAGCACCAATTTTGCCTTCCTAGAGCATTTCTCATGACTGTGCGAAATTTTTGTATGGTCATGCAAAATCAGTTTTTAGTTTTCCCTTTGAGTTGCAGCCAAAATCTCTTTTTGGTCTATTTCGCACAACTATGCGAATTTTTCACATGTTCATGCGAAATGAAAAAACATAGTTTTTCAACTCTTTTTTGTCATTTCTTCCATTTCTTTCTCTTGATTCCACTTCAACTACCTCCAAATCAACTCCAAATCCCGGTCCAACCTAATTGTATTACTTCTTTCATTGTGCATTTGGATTATCATCAACTTTATTTGTTCTCTTGAATTTGATTCATCTCTTTTATCATCAATTTATCAAAATCATACCTTGAAATGACTCCAAAACTTCATAAAACTTGTTAGTAACTCTTGCAAGGGCAACAACATGTTACTTGAGTGTTTTAGGCATAATTACTACTCAAAAGATATGAAACTCATGAGAATTGTTATCTAAAATATGCTCTTTTTGAGTAGTAATCAGGAAACCATTTTGTTTGGATAGTTTAATGATAAGGAATAAGAGAGCAATTCTTTTAGCACAGGAATCCCGATTTAAAAGATAAATAATGGATTTGGAAAATCTCATGATAGAGATTTTATGATAAGAAGGGTTACCAAAATAACTTTGGATATTTTTAGTAATTTAATGAAGATATAAAATATTTTGAAAATACTTTCCAAAATGGATTGTTTAATTTCTTTTTGGAAATAAACATTTTTGGAAGTTTTCATAGAGAATATTTTATCTATTAAGGAATTACTAAAACGTTCTATTTTTGGTAATATTTAATGGAATAGATTATTTTGGAATTTCCATTGAAATATTTATTAAGTTGAAAAAGTGTAAGGAATAACGAAAGTAAATCTTATGAGGATTTTTGAATATGAGAAGCAAAAATTCCTTTCTTGGATAAGTTGCTCTCAAGATTATTCAAAATCTCATAAATTGGTAATTTCCTTATTACACAAGAGTCTCCAATTTAGAAAATAAATATTCTGGAAATTTTTATTAGAGATAATTTATCATTAAAAGATTATTACCAAAAGGCTTATCATTTGACGGAAATAAATTTCTTTGAAACATTTATTAATTGGAATTTATCATTAAAAGATTATTACCAAAAGCCTAGATATAATATTAATTAATTGGAATTGTGTATACAAGGAGAATTCTATGAAAATAGTTTTTAAAATTTTGAGAATGGATATTTTTTATCAAAATTCTTTTTGAAAATTACTCTCATGGAAATTTTAAAATTTTCATGTTGTTATTCTCCTATTACACTAGGCTTCCAATTAAGAAATAAAAATTTTTGGAAATTTTCAAAGTAGATAATTTATTCATCAAGGAAATTACTAATGGGTTTAAAATGCTCTTATTTATCTCAAAAGATTAAGTAGGAGAGGGACTTAGGCAAGCCCACAACCTCCATTGTCGAGCCCATCTTGATTTGGGTTCATCACCATCCCCACGATGGGTTAACCCTAAGAATCAAGAGATGGACTCTCCACATGGATGAGATTAGGTATGTCTAGAGTGGGAATGACCACCCCCATGGTGGGGTTCTTTGCTTGGTGACATTGATAGTTCAAAAATAATGGTTATACACTTGACATTGGATATGAAGTGATAAAATCGCTCCATGCGGTCCCACTTGCATAGTCCATAGGTCAAATAAAAGGTATGTTGATCTTGCATTTAGATACCTTTATGGTTAAGGCAGCAAGATCAATCTAAGAGGGTCTCTAACTAGTAATAAGGTTATGACCTACCCTACATAGGCTTGATTCTTATGATACTAGAATACCTTGCAAAAGGATATGTAGTTTGAAAGCACTATATTTTTGCTAAATTAATTACCAGATGCCATAAATGCTCAATTATGTCATATGCTTGATTATATTCTTTGTTATAGATGTCATGTCAGTTCTATTAACACTTTCTTTCTCACAATAGGCTAACTCCAACTAATCAATTGGACTAATTTTATCGGTATATAATAACTAATTGCAAAGAAGCTAGTTTAGGTGGAGCTAGCTATTCCTTATGAACTAACCTAGCAAAAGGAAAGAGTGGTATATCAAAGTGGTATTAGGTGAATTAGAAGACCAAGTGTCTAATAATTGGATCTTTGGATAATGTGTTGTAATAGCAACAAATGTCTATTACTATAGACTTTGATAGTCTTTTTCAAGTTTGCATTGGTTATTTGGTGATAAGTGTAGGTCAACTTTGACAAGCTACTCTTAAGACTATTATGAACACCCGTATTCATATGATTTTAGAGATCTTTCCATTTTCCTTTGGGATGGCTAAGGAGATTCTCAAAGATTATACGGTGTTCATATGGAAGTCAAAGTTTCTTCAGGTTCTTCTTCCAAGAAGAAGAAGAAGAAGAAGAAGAATACTAAATAAGGAAAGTTCAAGAAAAGGAATAAATGAGCAAACTCAAGGGTAAGTGATTCCTTTATGGCCTTTTAGGAAACTCAAAAAGGAATGACCAGTCTACCTAAAGGAAAAAGGAAATCATTTTCTCATTGTTGAGTATTTAGTGATGGATTTCACCATTTGTGGTAGATAGATTCCAAGCCCACTACTTGTAAGTCCTTATAGGATATTCAACAAGTGAGAAGGTTTAATGATGGGATTATACTTACCTTAGCTTCAAATGCAAGGTTAGTTATATAGGTAAGTGGGAGATAATATCATTTTCTTTTATATGTATTCCATTATCACTTTGCCAAGTGATGAGAATAGTCAAATCTCAAAATTAAACCTAGCACTAATTAAACATTTGGTTTCTAGATCTAAGTTATATTAATCTAAATAGGATCCAAACACTAATAAAGTCCAGACTCTTTGATTCCAAAATATCTTTCAGTCTACGAATCCTATTGTAGACCCTCAATTTTTTCCTTCGACACTTGCATTTATCTTAGGGGTGTCACATGTACCCAATTTTTTCCATATGGCACCGCCATGGCCCTCTTTTGGGCTTGATCGGTTTTCGAGCCTTGTGTAGGTTCATATGCGGTCCAATGTAGAGCGAGTATGTAGTTCATTTTGGAGTGCCGTCATGGCTAATTCCCTAGTTGTTCACATCATGCTAAAGAAAGGAAGTGAGGTCTCCCCAAAACTTCAGCTCAGTTGGAGTTCATAGGAGTAGGTTCGAATACAGAGCACTTAGGCTTGTACCGATCATATCCCCCTCATCCGAACTCGGAATTGTACACCATTTTTTTTGTTGGATTCTTTATTCTTCAAGGAATATTCTGTCAAAATTTCAAATTTTGTCTCAACCGGTCAACCGGATGGTCAACCGGTTCATCCGAATGGTCAATCGGTTCAACCGGTTTGTCAAGTTTTTTTTTAGGCGATCGACCGGGTTGAAACTGGTAGACCAATTCGTCGGGGCTGCTTGTGAACAACTCTGTTTTTGGAATTTTTTATGCCCTTGTTCAGGCTAGTTTGAGCCCTGGTGCTCCAGATGGGTTATGAGGATGGTTTGATGTCCGATTTGGGCCATTTTTCGGGTTGATTGCAACCCACCTTGAATCCATGTGGATTCTTGGTGGGCAAGGAATTATGAAGTAATGAGAAGGAAGCTACCCACCTTGGGAAATGAGGGAACTGAATGTGTTGAGGGGTTCCAAAGCTGAAGGTGGTTTTTCCAGAGTTAAATGGGAATAAAAGGGTATGGTGCGGATGTTGAGAAGGAGAAGTTTGAGAGGTTTTTGGAAAAGAGGGGACGTTAGGAAGAGAAAAGGGGTTTTTTTGGGGAAATCCTAAAGGAGACTCTATAGAAGAAAAATTGAAATGTGGGAAAAGAGTAGCGAGGTCGCTGAGGGTTTGGCAGTTAGAGAAAAAGAAAATAAATGAGAAAAAAAAGAAAAAAAAGAAGTCTGGGGGAAAATGAATGGACTAGGAAAAAAAAAAGAAACAAAAGTGAAAAATGGGGGGTCCAGAAAAAAAAAAAAGAGAACCAGGAGATTTTGAGCTTCAGAGAGAGAGAATGGGAGAAGGAAATAAAAAAAACACTGATTGAGAGAGAAGCTTCAATTGAGAGGGAATTGTCCACCGCCATCAAAGGCTAACACACGTTGTCTAGCATCTCACCACCTGCATTTCAGACTAATAGAACTGCATTAGCATCACCATTTTCTGCATCTCCAGGAAAGATTACGACTACAAGTAGAAGTTAGTGATCTCTTAATTAAAAATGGAGATTTCATGAAGATTAACTTAGTCATCGTCGTTGTTCTTTTCTAATTCATTTAAAAATGAAAATGCTATAACAAGTGATTTATAACAAGTGATTTAATTGGTTTTTGTTATTATTATTTTTTTTTACTTTATTTTATTTTTATATTTTGTTTGAAGTACAGATGCCATGACTTTATTTTTATTTATTTTTAGATTAGTTGCTTTTGTCTCCTTATCTTAATTAAAAATGAGGATTGCCATAAAATATTTGAGTTGTTATTCAATTTTTGTTTAAACGAAAATAGAAATGCTATCGGAAATTCATAAGATCAGTGGACAGTTTTTGTTTCTATTATAAATGGGCAGTTTGGTCATAGCATGAAGATGTTAATGGAGAGGTAAGTGGTTGAAACTCAAGGTTTTACACATAATTTTAATGGCTAAAATTTAATGAAAATCAATGATGTTTTGGTGGCGACATATGAAGAATCTGATGTTTGAAACTTGGAGGCATCCATGGTAATTCATGTGGGTTGTAAGAAGAGGTAATTTCAAGGGGGAAGAGTACAACCATGAAGCCCGATGAGAGGATCTGAGATTTGGAGCTATGGTTTTCGTGGGCTGCATAAGGTGTGTTGGTGTTTGAATTGTCAAATGGAGTTAAAGGTGAGTAAGGTAGCTGCATGATGGTGGGTATATAGCTAGTTTTTTTTAATGATAAACAAGAAGAAGGACGCTGAATTTTAGTGCGTGTTTCAATGGAGAGTGTGGTTCTATTTTAATGTATGTTTCAATGAAGAATGTGGCTGAATCCTCAATGGTAGAAATGTGAATTTCGTGATAGGCGAATTGTTGTTTGGGAAATGTGAAAAGAAATAAACAATTGGTTATCCCCATTTCCATTCACTTCCTCTTTAAGTGTGAACTTTGATGCTTGAACATGAATGCCTACTACATGCTTGTGTTTGTTGCTTCACCTTTTCCTTGCAGCGCATGGCTGGGGACCACAAGTATGCACTCTTATTTTGGCTTGTTGAGTGTATGTGCATGCTAAATACTAGGCGGATCTATGTGATTCGTGTCATTTGTTTAGCCCAAGGTTTGTTTGATCTTTGATTCATATGCTCCCATATGCCCAGTTCATTAGTAGAGACCGAGTTTTGAGGCTAGATGGGTGCTACTTCTCATGAGGTACCTTCCCGATAGGTAACCTGATCCCTGGACCTAGAATCTAGTTTTCGCAGACCACTTTTTCTTGACTGGAGTCATGTTGGGGTTTTTGTTCTTACTTAAATTTTTCCCATTTAAAAATAAAAATAAAAAATAAGTGGCAACTCCAAAGAAAGTCGTTCCTCACTAGGACAAATTTTTCAAAACTCGAAAACCAGTTTTCCCTTTCACCTTTAAAATAGCGAGTCGTATCGGTCGATGGATCAGGTGAGGGTCCACAAATTGGCGACTCTGCTGGGGATCGAACCAAGAATCTCTGGTTTCCTAAGTGGATCAAACTTGAACTTGAGTTGGGTATATTGGAGCACATGGTTCATTGACCAATTTACTCTTAGCCTTTATAGGTGACTGGTGATCACTTACTTGGTTGGTATTTGACTTGCACTTGTGATGAGTTGTTGCCTATGTGTTCACCTGATTGGTTGTGGCATGCTTATTCGTTGTTGTTGGTTCTTGGTTTTTTGGTTCATGATAGGCTTAAATGATTAGCTTGTGTGTAGATTGTATGGTAGGGTATCTCTTTGCGCATGACTGCTTGCTGCATGACTGCTCTTTCTCTTGCATGACTACTTGTCGTTTGTGTTTGTGGGGCGTACTTGTATCCCCTTTATTTCTGAATCACTAGTATTGGTCGACTATTCCTTATTAGTTTCTTGAATTGTTTGGGAGTCATTCCCAACTGTTTTCCTTAGACCAAGCTAAGGGTTTGGAATAGGGTCTAGCATAAGGGCTATATCGATGTTTGGGAGCACTATGGAGATGACGGATATCCAAGCAATGAAGACCTATATAGCCCTAAGCTAGATTTCGTGGATACCTGTGTGGCCAGAGTGTCACTTTGATTGTTAGTTAGAATCATAGGTTGCGTATCCCCTTTATGGGTATTGTCATCTAGTTTTTAGGACTTGCTTTTTCCTGTTGTTGGCTTTTGAGTCACCTTACCCTTGAGGTATCACCATGTCAGAATCCTGCTCTTGCCCGTTGAGCCATGTATTAGATTAGTTGTTAACATCACATGACAGTTCATTCCCTCAAAGGATTTAGTCGTGGGATTACATTACAGAATTGATTTCAGGACTGGTAGTCACGGGGATTGACATACCCTTTTTATTTTGTAGGATTATTGATTGAGATTGACCTAGGTTCTCGAGCTTGGATCAGGGTCGGAGGCAGACTTGTTAGAGGATTAGACCAGTATAGCCAGTCAGGACAGACATCAGTTCAGAGAGAAATGGACCCGCAGTATGCTACTGTTGACCAATTGACAAAGATTGCATATACCATGGCGTCACTGAGAGATGCTATTTTAGGACTGGGTCAGAGGATTGACGGGCACCAGGCCCCACCAATACAGATTCAAGGGACTACCCCACATGATTCTTTCACACCTCCACCACCACCACCATCTGGACCTACCATACAGTCGGACTACACAGTCCCACCTCCACCACCACCCCTAGCTCAATCAGCCCCACAGGCAAGGGCCTTTGTCTTACATGGTTAGATTGAGACTATGCCACATTCTGTTGTGGTCCCTGCACAAGTTGCAAATGATACTCATGCCCGCATTGAGAGAATTGAGCAGAGGATGAGGTCACTGCATGTCACCGATGGAGTCATGAGTTGGGATGGGTATGATGACCTGCCTGTTGCAACTTTGTCGATTGAGTTCTGCATGTTGGACATTGAGAGATACATGGGGATCGGGTGCCCCCGTATTCACTTGCAGTTGTACAGTGCTGTTATGCGCGAGCATAGGTTAGACGAGACACAGATGATCATGTTGTTCCCTCTGTCCTTGAGTAGTGCCACCCAACGGTGGTTTGCTTCATTGGACCCCTCATGACGCCGGACATGGACTGATTTAGCACAAGAGTTTCTCAGACAGTATTTCTTTAATACTATAGTTGATGTGTCCCGGAGAGAGTTAGAGGCCCTCAAACAAAGGCCGGATGAGACAGTTACCTCATTCATCTCCTGTTGTAGGGAGAAGATAGCACAGATTATTGACAAACCCTCAGAGCGTGATCAGATCAGTATGATTATGCGCAGTCTTCAGCCCCGCTATGCTAGACATCTCATGGGCTTTCCGCAAATAGACTTTGGCTCCTTAGTGCAGGCCCTTTATGGCATTGAGGAGGGTATATCTAGAGGATTATGGGTAGATTCTTTTCCCTCAGACTCAAAGGGAAGAAGCCAGGGTCAGGACCTAGGCCATCATATGTTGGTACCATTGGTATGATGGGGCATAGGTCCCCGTGTCGGCCTCAAACTTAGAGGTAGTTTTCAAATACCTTTTATCAGATGATACAGCATGATCAGTATAGACCAACTATTCCCATTAAGCCAACAGGGCCTGCTTATCTGCATCCGTCGCCACAACCAATATATGCTACACATGCATTCCAGAGGCCACCCATGCAGTTCCATCAGTATAAAGCATCGCCTTCGCTGAGGCCAGTTAGACAGGTCACATAGCTTGGGATGCCATTAAGCAGAGCATTATAGAGATTGGTTGAGGGGGGAATGATTGCCCCGTTACTGTCCAGACCACCACTATAGCCTACCCCACCAGGATTCAGGACAGACCTTCACTGTGCTTACCACCAAAGAGTGGGCCATGATACAAACAGTTGCTCAACATTGAGACATGCTATACAAGACTTGATTTATCAGGGTTTGGTTGATTTGAGACGACCTGCAGTGACCACAAACCCGTTACCTAATCATGACACTAGAGTTGTACCTCTACCCCCAAGGGGAATCCATTTGATTGAGCACACAGAGGGTGATGTATTTATGATGGGATGGGATGGAGAGGCTACTCAGCCAATCAGTTTGTACGAGGACTCAGATTTTAGTGGAAATACCCATGGATAGCAAGTCCTCAGGCCATTCAGGTTGGCCCTAGATGAGATTCCTCGACAGCCTGCAGTTTCACCAGTGTATTTATAACATGTGTCACCTTTGATACCTTTCATTCTATTCCCAGAGGGGTATGGGCCCGTTCACAGAGATGTTCAGATAGTCACGCGGAGTAGGAGAGTAGCACATCTTCCACCTGTCAATAGGCCATTTGCTAGTACAGCTGCTAGGGAGGAGATTTAGAGGGAGGATGATGAGATTTTGTGCCAACTACGTACTATGCAGGCTCGTATATCCATTTGGAGCCTATTGGCCTCATCTAGCATACATAGAGGTGCATTGATTAGAGCTCTTAGTCATATTAGAGTTGATACTGCTACCATCCCAGAGAGGCTGATTCACTTTCTGACAGCTGATAGGGCTATGTGCATTGTGTTTTTTGACGATGACTTGCCTCCGAAGGAATCAGGCCACATTCGCCCCTTGTATATCAGTGTTGCATGTTCAGGCATTTGAGTGCTGACGGTCCTGCTAGACAACAACTCTACCCTGAATGTTTGTCCTTTGGCTACAACTATTGCTCTTGGCTTTTCTCCATCTAATTTTAGACCTTCTACACAGATTGTTAGAGCTTATGATGGGACTTAGAGGACTGTTATAGGTATAATTAATGCACATGTTATGATCGGGCCAGTCAGATACTCAGTGTTTTTCCAGGTTCTGAGGATTCAATCATCCTTTAACTTGCTTCTTGGTCATCCTTGGGTTCATGAGGCTGGTGCCATACCATCTTCTCTTCATCAGAAGATGAAGTTCATACACGAGGGTCACATTATCATAATACAGTCTAACCGGGATGTTGTCACTTCTTCCGAGCCAGTATTACAAATTAATCACAATGAGGATGACTTGTATTTGATAGGGTTTACTTTCGATGAGGTTTAGGTTGTCAGTTTAGAAGATGACAGCATAGATATGGTGCCTATGTCATTCGACCAATACAGTAGAACCTTGGTGCTTAACATGATGAGAGGCATGTCTTATCTGTCCGGCTTGGGATTGGGTCGCCGCTAGCATGGACCACGTTAGTTTACTTTTACAGTTGATCATGACATACCTTATGGGTTACGTTGCACTCCTACGGAGGAGGATGCACATTACATGGCGCGACTGTGCAAGGACAGAGTAAGGACCCGTTTGTCTGGGGTTACATTTGATTACCCTCTTCGCCCGTACACCTTTCAGTTGACTGATTACTTTGTCAGAGGTTTAGATCATGCACCCCCACATGGAGGGCATCGTTTGTATTTTAGAGGCTGTTGAGGTTCAGGACCTCCAGTGGACCTTGGGGCAGATGCATTTGGGTACCAGGATCCCTGAGACACCCGATGTTATGATAGTTGCACCCTCGTCGCCCGATCGAGCCAACATGTTCTCCGTATGCTTCCCATAGGCAGTTTCTGATTATGATATATTTATGGATACTGTGATTGATGCTGATGGAGTGACTTTGCCTGATGCTTGAATCGACGAGATAGACATGATAGGGCTAGGTCGTATTCTCGATGCAGTCCCACACGGTTCCCACTCTGATTTCGATTTGTTTGGAGTTTTTGTGATTGACATTGATGATGTGACTCTTTATGATGCTTGCACAGACGAGATGGATATGATTGGCACTGGTCGTATCTGGATGCAGCCCCGCATGGGCCTCGTTCTGTTTTGGATATGTTTGGGGCTTTTATGCTTGAGATAGATGATGATGACTCTGTTACTATTGTTACTCCTGATGTTATTACTATTGGGGAAGCGTCTGATTCTATGGACCCACCTCTTTCTTTTGACACTATGTCCGGGTTTGTCACCCGCTTTGATGATGTGGTTGGTGGAAATAATAATGATATGAGCGTTTTCGAGTATTCACTTGTGTCACTGCATTTTCCTTTGATTGTACCACCGACACCCACGACATATATACATGATGTTGATGATGTGAGAGGCCCAGATGACCCATTGAGTGATCAGTCGGATTTTGATTCAGATTCGGAGGAAAGGAAAGTAACACCCATTTTTGGTAGCACTGAGTTGGTAGATTTTGGGACCCCTAATCAGCCTAGGGAGCTGAAGATTGGCACCTCCTTATCTCCTGACGAGAGGAGCAGATTGATTAACCTGCTTAGGTCATACCTGGATGTATTTGCATGGTCATATGAGGACATGCCAAGCCTTGATCCCTCTATAGTCTAACATTACTTGCCCATCCTGCCACATGCTAGACCAGTTAAGTAGAAATTGAGGAGGTTACACCCTCGATGGAGTTTGCAGGTTAAGGAAGAGATTAAAAAACAGCTTAATGTTGGTTTCCTGTCAATGGTCGAATATCCTGAGTGGCTGGCTAATGTTGTTCCTGTTCCTAAGAAGGACAACAAGGTTAGAGTATGTGTTGATTTTCGAGATTTGAACAAGGCTAGTCTTAAGGATGATTTCCTCCTCCCACACATTGATATGTTGGTTGATAGCACTGTAGGGTATTCAATGTTATCATTTATGGATGGGTTTTCTGGGTATAATCAGATTTTAATGGCTCCAAAGGCTATGGAGAAGACTTATTTCATCACTGAGTGGGGTACTTACTACTACCGGGTTATGCCATTTGTGTTGAAGAATGCAGGGGCCACCTATCAAAGAGCTGCTACTACTCTATTCCATGACATGATGCATAGAGATGTTGAGGTAAATGTGGCTGACATGATAGTGAAGTCTTGAGACAGGGCAGATCACTTAGCATCCTTATAGAGATTCTTTGAGAGGATCAGACAGTTCAGATTAAGATTGAATCCCAAGAAGTGCACCTTTAGGGTAACTTCTGGGAAATTTCTGGGGCATATCGTTAGTGAGCGTGGTATAGAGGTTGATCCGGAGAAGATCAGAGCCATACTTAACATGCCTGCTCCGAGGATTGAGAGAGAGATAAGAGGCTTTCTTGGCATATTACAGTATATTAGTCGTTTCATTGCCAGATTGACAGACATATGCGAGCCTATCTTCTGTCTTCTAAGGAAGAGCCAACCTACAGTTTGGGATGATGATTGCCAGCACGCTTTCGACAAGATTAAGGAGTGTCTCCTTTCTTCTCCAATTTTAGTACCACCTATGCCAAGGCACCCTTTGCTTCTATACTTGTTAGTATCGTACATTGCCATGGGATGCATGTTAGCTAAGCTCAATGATTCAGGAAAAGAGCGAGCCATTTATTATCTAAGTAAGAGGATGCTCAAGTATGAGTGCAGATACATTATGATTGAGTGTCTTTGTTTGGCATTGGTTTGGGCCACCAGAAGGCTGAGACACTATGTGACCAAGTCTTCCATATTATTGGTCTCACGATTAGATCCATCGAGATATTTGTTCGACAGACCTGTTTTGACTGGTAGGCTCATGAGATGGTTAGTGCTACTAACAGAGTTTGATATTCAGTATGTCACGTAGAAATCAGTAAAATGGAGCATTGTTGTAGATCATTTGGCTTCTTTGGCAGTATCTGATGACAAATCGGTTGACGACGATTTTCCTGACGAGTAGTTTGTTTCAGTGACTAGTATTGCAGGATAGCGGTTGTATTTTGATGGTGCCGTCAATCAATCGGGGTTGTCCTATTGATATCACCTCAGGGTGATCATATTACCAGATCAGTCCGGTTGGCATTCTCTGATCATCACCGATAGACGAATAATGTTATTGAGTACGAGGCGTGCATTACAGGTATAGAGACTGCGCTCGATCTTGGAGTTACACAATTGGAAATCCACGGGGATTCCAACTTGGTTATTCAGCAGACTTAGGGTATCTGGAGGACTCGGGATGAGAAGTTGAAACCCTATCATGCTTATTTGGATTTGTTGGTTGATAGGTTTGAAAAGTTGAGATATATACATCTGCCCAGGGCAGAAAATCAGTTTGCTAATGCGTTAGCCACCTTGGCTTCTGTGATTGAGATCCCTACAGGAGTAACTGTACTACCATTGCTGATTGAGACCAAGTCCGCACCAGTTTATTGTTGTCTGATTGGAGATATCGAGGATCGGGATGGACTACCATGGTACCATGATATTTATCAGTTTCTGTCATGTGACGCTTACCCTAAGTCAGCACTGTCAAGGATAGGGAGCTTGAAGGCAGTTAGCCACTATATTTGTGATTTGTGGAGAGTCATTGTACAGGCGATTGCCTGATGGCCTATTGTTGTTATGTCTAGATCGTGCCTTTGCAGATCAAGTGATGAGAGAGGTTCATGCTAGAGTTTGTGGCCCACACATGGGAGGGCACATGTTGGCCCGAAAGATTATGAGGACAGGTTATTTCTGGTTGACCATGAAGGCAGATTGTTGTCAATTCGTTCAGAGGTGCCCAGAGTGCCAGATGCACGGTGATCTCATTCACATGCCACATTCGAAGTTGCATGCACTCACATCCCCTTGGCCATTTTCAATGTGGGGTATTGATATTATTGGAAAGATCTCGCCCAAGTCTTCCAACGGGCATGAGTACATCTTAGTAGCCATTGATTACTTCACCAAGTGGGTGGAAGCTGCTTTTTACGCTAAATTGACAGCGGCCAAGGTAGCCAAGTTCATCAGATAGCATAAACCAATACAGAGTCCCTCATGAGTTGATCTCAGACAAAGGGGTGCATTTCAGAGGCGAGGTGGATGCATTGGTTCAAGAGTATGGCATTCAACATCATAGATCGTCTGCGTATAGGCCGCAGACTAATGGGGCAGTTAAGGCCGCAAATAAGAATATTAAGCGGATTTTGAGGAAGATGGTTGAGACTTCTTGGGATTGGTTAGAGAGTTCCCTTTCGCTCTATGGGCTTATCGCACTTTTTTTCGTACCTCTACCGAAGCTATGCCTTATTCCTTGGTGTATGGTATGGAAGTTGTGCTACCTATTGAGATTGAGATGGGATCTTTGAGAGTAGCATTAGAGCAGTAGATATTTGAGACTGAATGGGCTCAGTCTCTTTATGATCAGCTTAGCCTTCTAGATGAGAGGAGACTAAGGGCAACAGATCATGTTCAGGCTTATCAGAGGAAAATGATCCGTGCATTTAGGAAAAGGGTTAAGCCCATGAAATTCCAAAAAGATGACCTAGTTTTGAAAGTCCTTAGGGGATTGATTAGCGACCCTAGAGGTAATTTCAGACCAAACTGGAATGGGCGTATGTTATCTGAGATTTAACCCGAGAGGGAGCTGCCTGGTTGACAGATCTGGACGAAAATCAGTTTTCAGAGCTAGTTAATGTGGATCAGCTGAAGAAGTTTTATGCGTGAGATCATGGTCAGAGGATGGGTGGCCATCGTTTTGAGTAGCCATATTCCCTGTTGCACACCCACACATTGATATATCCCATTGCTAACCCGTTGAGCCTCACATGATTCATTATGACCTATTCGTTCACTTAGCCTTGCATACCTTTTCTCACTTGGGTTAGGAGCCTCCTCTTATGAATTTTGCATTTATTGTCTAGATCGGTGAGTATTATGAGTTTATTGTGTCATTGTTCATTTGTTTCATTTTTGGGTCATTCATGATTTCTTCTTTCCGACATTGTACATCTTCACTTTGTTTGTCTTTGAGTTTTATTTCTATCATTTTGATTCTTTTCACTTCTATATTTCCTTGTGTGATGATGACGCGCTCTCGTCCCGAAGCTATAGGCTAGGCTTGTCACACCCTTCGTTCCACCCTTAGGCTTTGATCCAAGAGTTTTAGTTTAAAGGGATCATTTGGGTTTGGGATTTGAGGTACATTTGTTAGATCATGCTGGTATGGCCGTTGGCTTACTTTGTCGGTTGTTCCGCAAAAAAAAAAAACTTGTGCTCATTCGATGTTCATATCATTAATATTTGGGTTTTGCATGGTTTGCCAACAGTATCACGGCTTGATCATCAGAGATCATTTTGGGTTTGAGAGACTTATTCTTCTTTTGAGAGTTGGTGAGAGCATTGTACGATCCTTTTCTCCATGGATCTGGGAGACATATTAGGAGTGAGGTTTGGGTTTCTTTTGCACTAGGTTCCTTGGATCATTATCTATATCACCATTCCCGTCATACAGTGACTTGCTTCGATTTGGCGTTCATGGGATGAGTTGTTCGTCATTATCACACATTGCTACACTTTTATCCCAGCTTGTTTCTTCATTTTTTTCTACACCCATTCATCATTCGTCTTATCCATTTTCATCTTCTTTTACTCTCGTCGATTGTCGTCTTGCTTCATGAACGATGTGTTCTTTGGTGCATATCACCTGTCGTTGGACATTGTTCATTCGGATGTAGGGTTGAGTCACCTTACTCACATGGTCCTCCGATATTTGAAATTGGGCACACAAAGGCTTGGCATTATCTATTGGGTATTTGGGCCTTTGTTTCCCGTCATTTTATTCACCCTTTAGCCCTAGCCTTCATTACGGTCCGAGTCGTAAGACCACCCTGAGGCTATGAGATCTTGTGTTTGCTTCGACGCATTTCATTCGGACAGGCTCCATCTACTGATTGAAGTACAGGATGCCGACAGGGCTCCATTTCTTGAGGGATATCGAGGATCGCATACTGTTTTTTCGTTTCTTCTCTTTGTCTTTGGTCCACGATCAGAGACAGATGATGCAGAGAGTCGAGATTTTCTAGGACCCCCTCCGCTTGTTGGTTTTTTATATTCATACTAGGGCATACCACTATCCTTGCATGATGGCATCGGTTCTTACACTGGGACGCAAGCAGCCCATTTCACCAAGTGACACTTGGCATTAATGTTTGAATAGGGCCCCACATTCAGCTTGGTTTTTTCATACATCAGCTTGCTTCTGAGAGATGGCCCAGGATCAAATTCATGCGTATTTGTCGACCCAGTGGGTGTGCACACTGGGGCATACCCCATACTTTGTCATGTTCGCTTATCTAGACGATTGGGTCTTCAGTGATATATTTCAGAGTTTTTTTTTACCAAGGCACTTGCATATCAGATGTACACACTGGGGCATACCCCCTATCAGTTTTTTTGTGAATATTGGATGTTGTAGAATAAAGTCGATGTTGTTCTAAGAATAAATGTTTGTGATGTTTTCACCTCTCTAACTTTGACCATATGTGCTGTTATGGGATTTTAACATGGTATGGATATCTTAAACTGGGGCATAGCCCTTTCTTTTCACCTTTAGTCACATTTATGAGTTGTCCTATAAGGGCATACCCCCTTTCTTTCCATCTTGTTAGTGGTGTTCTTGTTTTCTTGTTTGTCATTTATTGGCATTTTCTAGACGTCACACTAAGGCATACCCCTTTATCTTTTGTGATTAAGATGTTTGATTTCTTGCTTATTCAAATCATTTAGTGGTGTTCTCATGTTCATACTAGGGCATACACCCTCTTTGTTGTGCTTGGCTAGTTTTTTTTTTGGGTTTTTCGGTACTTGCCCGGACTCTTATCCAATACTCGTCCGGATTCTGCCTTTCTTCGGTACTCACCCGAATTCGACCATTTTCAGGTACTCGTCTGGACCTTTTTCCTGTACTCGCTTAGACCCTTCTCCGGTATTCGCTCGGATTCGACCCTTCTCTGGTACTCACCCGAATTCTACCCCTTTCCCGGTACTCGCCCAGACCTTTCTTTGGTACTCACCCGGATTCTACCCCTTTCTCAGTACTCGCCCTGACCCTTCCCTGGTACTCGCCCGGACCTTTCTCCGGTACTCCCCCGGATACGATCTCTTCTCCGGTACTCACCCGGATATGATCTCTTCTCCAATACTTGCCCGGATACGATCTCTTCTCTGATACTTGCTAGGATTCGATCCTCCGTCTGTCTTGTATTCTTCGGTACTCGCCCGGATACGATCTCTTCTCCAGTACTCACCTGGATTCGATCCCCCGTCTGTCTCGTATTCTCCAGTACTCTCCCGGATACGATCTCTTCTCCTGCATCATGCCCGGATTTCCTTGGGTTCTCCGGTACTCACTCGGACTTGATCCATTTTCCTTTAGTCTACTCTGGCATTGTGTCTGGATCTTTTGATCTTTTCCAGCATCGTGTCTGGTTTTCTTTAGTCTTCTCTGGCATCATCTCCAGATTCCTTTAGCTTTCTCCGGCATTGTGCCTAGATCCCTTAGTTCATTCGGTCAGCATGACTCATTTTCCTTAGCCTTCTTTATTGTTGTGTGGGACAAAATTGTTGGTCATTTGAATTCTTCACTAAAGTTCATTTCACTCAATTCATTGTTTGCACTTTGCACTCGTGTTTCACTCGTTCATTCACTCTACTGAAGAGGGGCATATTTGTAGACCCTCAATTTTGTCCTTCAACACTTGCATTTATCTTAGGGGTGTCACATGCACCTAATTGTTTTCCGTATGGCACCGCCATGACCCTTTTTTGGGCTTGATTGATTTTTGAGCCTTGTGTAGGTTCATCTGTGGTCCAATGTAGTGCGAGTGTGTAGTTAATTTTGGAGTGCCATCATGGCCAATTCCCTAATTTTTCACATCATGCTAAAGAAAGGAAGTGAGGTCTCCCCAAAACTTCAGTTCAGTTGGAGTTCATAGGAGCAGGTTCGAATACAGAGCACTTAGGCTTGTACCGATCATATCCCCCTCATCCGAACTCGGAATTGTACACCATTTTTTTGTTGGATTCTTTATTCTTCAAGGAATATTCTTTCAAAATTTCAAATTTTTTCTCAACCAATCGACTAGATGGTCAACCGATTCAACTGGTTCGTCGATTTTTTTTAGGCGGTTGACCAATTGGCAACCGGTCGATCGATTCGTCGAGGCTGCTTGTGAACAGCTCTATTTTTGGCATTTTTATGCCCTTATTCAAGCTGGTTCGAGCCCTGGTGCTCCAGATGGATTATGAGGATGGTTTTATATCCAATTTGGGCCATTTTTTGGGTTGATTGTAACCCACCTTGAATCCATGTGGATTCTTAGTGGGCAAGAAATTATGAAGTAATGAGAGGGCAGTTGCCCACCTCGGGGAATGGGGAAACTGAATGTGTTGGGGGTTCTAATGTTGAAGGTGATTTTTCCAGAGCTGAATGGGAAGAAAAGGGTGTGGTGCAGATGCTGAGAAGGAAAATTTTGAGAGGTTTTCGGAAAAGAGGGGGCGTTGGGAAGAGAAAAAGGGGTTTTTTTGGGAAATCCTAAATGAGGCTCTGTAGAAGAAAAGCTAAAACGTGGGGAAAGAGTCGGGAGATCTTTGAGGGTTTGGCAACTAGAGAAAAAGAAAAAAAAAATGAGAAAAAAGAGAAAAAAAGAAGTCTAGGGGAAAATGAACAGACTAGGAAAAAAAAGAAGAAACGAAGGTGAAAAATGGGGGTCTAGAAAAAAAGAGAACTAGAAGATTTTTGAGCTTCAGAGAGAGAACGGGAGAAGGAAAGAAAAAAATAACACTGATTGAGAGAGAAACTTCAATTGAGAGGGAATTGTCCACTGCCATCAAAGGTTAACACGTGTCGTCTAGCATCTCACCACCTGTGTTTCAGACTAACAGAACTGCATTAGCATCACCATTTTCTGCATCTCCAAGAAAGATTATGGCTACAAGTAAAGGTTAGTGATCTCTGAATTAAAAATGGAGATTTCGTGAAGATTAACTTAGTTATCGTTGTTGTTATTTTCTAATTGATTTAAAAATGAAAATGCTATAACAAGTGATTTAATTGGTTTTTGTTATTATTGTTATTTTTTTACTTTATTTTATTTTTATCTTTTGTTTGAAGTACATATGCCATGACCTTTTTATTTTCTTAAAGATTAGTTGCTTTTGTCTCCTTCTCTGAATTAAAAATGAGGATTGCCATAAAAGATTTGAGTTGTTATTCAATTTTTGTTTAAACGAAAATAGAAATGCTATCGGGAATTCAAAAGATCAGTGGACAATTTTTGTTTCTATTATAAACGGGCAGTTTGGTCATAGCATGAAGATGTTAATGGAGAGGTAAGTGGTTGAAACTCAAGGTTGTACACATAATTTTAATGGCTAAAATTTAATGAAAATCAATGATGTTTTGGTGGTAGCATATGAAGAATCCGATGTTTGAAACTTGGATGCATCCATGGTAATTCGTGTGGGTTATAAGAAGAGGTAATTTCAAGGGGGAAGAGTGCAACCATGAAGCCTAAAGAGAGGATCTGAGATTTGGAGCTATGGATTTCGTGGGCTGCATAAGGTGTGTTGGTGTTTGAATTGTCAAATGGAGTTAAAGGTGAGTAAGATGGTTGCATGATGGTGGGTATATAGTTGGTTTTTTTATTTTATTTTATGATAAACAATGAAGAAGGAGGCTGAATTTTAGTGCGTGTTTCAATGGAGAGTGTGGTTCTATTTTAATGCATGTTTCAATGAAGAATGTGGCTGAATCCTCAATGGTAAAAATGTGAACTTCGTGATAGGCGAATTGTTGTTTGGGAACATGAAAAGAAATAAACAATTGGTTATCCTCATTTCCATTCATTTCTTCTTTAAGTGTGAACTTTGATGCTTGAACATGAATGCCTACTACATGCTTGTTTTTGCTGCCTCACTCTTTCCTTGCAGCGCATGGCGGAGGACCACAAGTATGCACTCTGATTTTGGCTTGTTAAGTGTATGTGCATGATAAATACTAGGCGAGTCTATATGATTTGTGTCATTTGTTTAGCCCAAGGTTTGTTTGATCTTTGACCCATGTGCTCCCATATGCCCAATTCATTAGTAGAGACCGAGTTCCAGGCCTAGAGGGGTGCTACCTCGCATGAGGTACCTTCCCAATAGGTAACCTGATCCCCGGACCCAGAATCTAGTTTTCGCAGGCCGCTTTTTCCTTACTGGAGTCATGCTGGGGTTTTTGTTCTTACTTAAAATTTTCCCATTTAAAAATAAAAATAAAAAGTAAGTGGCGACTTCAAAGAAAACTGTTCCTCACTGGGATGAATTTTTCAAAACTTGAAAACCAGCTTTCCCTTTCACCTTTAAAATAACGAGTCGTCCCGGTCGGTAGATCGGGTGATGGTGAAATGACCAAGAGGACTAGAGCCAAGGAATGTTTGGAATTAGTGCATACTAACATGTATGGAACTTTTAGTACCCATGCATGGGGCTCCCCCCAACCGACATATTGCTAGTCCCTTAGCAATGAAGGAGAGAAAAAGAAAAATAAATAGTACTATAATTTACAACATCATGCTGATCACTTCAAAAAAATTTCAAGTGGCATGATGATCAAACTCTCACATGGAACATTAAAGATATAAAACTCAAACTTCAACAAGAGTTATCAAATAACTTGTTTAATCACAATTCATAAAGAGAAGGCATTATGCAAGTTTAAGCTTCAAAATGATTTCCACTCCCAAAGGGTCAATCCTAATTCTTCCACAGAAATCTATGTGTTACTTATTAGTTTCCGAATATAGTATGTTGAACTAATCTCTCCCCCCAACCTAGTTCTTTTTCAACACTTAGCAAACTGATAACCTTCAATAGGCTAAGAACACACCTCTTGGTTCACAATTTTTTTCATTGTAGGAGTACAAGGCTTAAAGGTATTCTTTTCTAAATTGTCCATGTAACGGGGGTCCATCAATGACTCCCAACCAATTAAGGTTTAGGGCATCAAGCTTTAAGGATCTTTCAACCATTAACTCCTTGGATTTTATCCCGGACTTTTGAGAATGAATTTTAATACCCAAGCACCTACAATATGTTAAACTTCACCTATTCACCCTTGTAACGAGCATTGAGGTTAGTGACTCCCAACCAATGAAGGCTTAGGGCACCGGGTTTTAAAGATTTTCACCATATACCCCTCAGACCTTGCTCGGGTTTCAAGGCAAGTAAAACATTTTTTTTTTCTAGCCCATTGGCCTTTTATAAGGTGTCCCAACACTATTAAATGAGGTCAAAAGTACCAAGTCTAAATTTTCCTAAGTCAAAAGGGGAAATAGTTTTTCATCTTATAATCGGAACCTAGTGTGCATAGTGTGTGGATAGCTTAAAGTGGAAGACATAAGTTTGAATTCAATAGAATTTTCAACAATTCATTAACTCTAGTAAGCATAATACAAGTTCTAAGTCAAGTAAAAAGGCAAAAATTCAATTTCTCCAATTTCATTTTGAGAATTTTTCCTTAATAACCATGAAGAGTAGAATAAAAACTTAAAAAAAATAATTAAAAATTAAACAAAAACAATTAAATTACCAAAATAACTTAGCATTAAAAGCAAAACTTCCTTCCTCATTTCTCTTCCCCCCAACCAAGCTGAACATTGCCCTCAATGTGGCAAGAGTGATTAAAAAAAATACAGGGAGGAAGTGGTGCCTCCTGAGTGACATGGAGTTTGAGTTGTCTAGGAGAAACCACATGATTCAAAAACAACAAAAATTACGAGTAGAGGAATTAAAATGATATTGTGCCAAGTATACTAAAAAATGATGGATATGTATTACTTTAAGAAAGTACACTATGAACTACGAACAAGTAATACATCCAATCCCAATATATAAAACATAAAAAACATGGGATTACGAGTTCTACTATAATAAGTAAATACAAAAAAGAAAATAGATAGATGATCAGGTGGTGGTGGGAAGATCATGTGGAGACGATGGCTCGGTTGTGGAAGTCTGAGTGCTCAGGATCGATGTCTCTATCTCTCCTGTAGTCGTCTCCTCAGGGGGCATAGTCTACTTTGCTGGAGGAACGTCCTGGGATGGATCTGTAGGCTCTGATGGGCCAGGCATATCATGCTTAGGTGGCGATAGATACCCAAATGCTGTTGTATCTACCTAAGGATGGCAGTATGCTGGGTCTGGGTGGCGATAAGTTGATCCTGATGTGCACGTATGGCTGCCATCTGTTGGGTAAGGACGCTCTGAGTAGCGGTCAATGTCTACAATGTATGATATAGGCCTCTAAACTCTGAAATAGATATGGCAATACTAGACTCAGATGGATGAGGTGCGGATGTAGCTGGTACAACTGGCGGAGTCCTAGGAGTGGTAGGAGGAGTAGAAGATGTAGCCTCAGGCATGAGTACTGTAGAAGGTGCTGCAGAGGCAGGTGCTATGATCTCTATAGGTATCTCAGCTTGCTATACCTGTTGTGGCTGCTCTGGCTGCTCGTCCTGTGGTATCTCTAGATGCTCTGGTCCAGCTGGGGCTCCTAGATGTGCAACATAAGCCATCATACTAGTCCATTTGTCGAGAGTGAATATTTCTAGGAAAATACGTCTACACTCAAGTTGAGTCTCAGAAGGATAGCCTAAATGCTCTAATATCTGACAGAGCAGCCTAAGGAAAAGCAGTGGAATGGCATCTGCTCTCTGTAGCTTCTTCCTGTGGACCTTCTCTTCAGAGTAAAGAAGAGCGGTCATGATCAAATGATGAGGGCCAAAGTAAAAACCCTTGGATATCCGGAACAAGGCCTCCAATATAGCTCCCCTCCTCTACACCATATGCTGAAGTGGAAATATGTTGTGGCGTAGGAGCGCATTAAAAAAAAAAAAAAACATGCTGGGTGGAAGCTCCTTCTTCAAAAGAAACGAGCGTGTGGATGTCCCCCTAGACAATATACGAAGCATATCACTCTGAAAAGGATGAGCCCACTCTCTATAATCTGCTGGATGCACTGGCTCATATGGAATGCGCAGGGCCTCTGCAATGTGTCTGGCTCCTAAGATACCATGACGTCCATCAATAGTGAAGTGGATGACAGTAGGATCCCGGACGTGATGCGTAGTCATAGACTGATAAAATTTTAACGCTACTCAGGGATAGAAGAAATCCCTTGGAGTCATCAGGTACTCCAAATGGTACCTCTGAAGTAAGTGGAATGAATCTCTGAGCTCTGGCTGGTGTCTGAAAGTTTCTTTATCAAAACATAGCTCAGAGTGGAATGGTCTAGCCCGACAATCCAAATTTCCCTCTATGGCTGGCTGAGTAACCATAGGTCGCCTGATAATCACTTCCGGAGTCATCCCAGAAGGAATTTGAGACTCTGTAGTAGGCGACTGTGGCTGTGGAGGCTCAGATGGCTCTACTAGAGCTGAGACCCTGACTTTCTTTGCAGAAGGGTGACTACTAACTTCTTGGGGCTTGAAGAGCTTACCCCTGGTGTAGTGGGCGGTCTCCTGGTCTGATATCTTCGCTGAGGAGGACTAGGTGGCGCTCCATCTTCGGAAGGTGGCATGGTCGGTGACTGTGGAGGCTCAATCATGGAGTCTCGCATAGGTGAGGCTCTCGGTGTACTGTTGCGGGCTAATGGAGATGGGCTTTTGGCTCCTTTTGTTTTGGCCATTGCGAAAATGAAGAGGTTCCAGAGAGTAGGCAGAGGTGCGCGGGTTGTTCTTTTTCAGACAGATGTCCTCTGGACTTCCCTTGGAGAGGGTCCTATAATATTCCTAGTTTCGCAACTTACAGAGACTTTTCACAGGTTAAAATAGTTGTGCGAAATGAAAATTTAGGAAATCAGAGGCTAAAATAGATATTCAAATGACGGTTGGAATTTTCACAGCTGGAGGGCCTTTTCGCAATGTGATGGGGATTTCGCAGGTGGTTTCGCAACTCATTTCGTAGCTTCGAAATTGTCTTTGGAGGTTGCGAAATAGCACACGTGTGCCTGGAGATGGTTTCACAACTGCGAAAATTTTCGCAGTTGGGAGCCTTTTAGCTGCGAAATTTTTTCGCAAGAGGACCCTATTTTCATAGGATGATTTTTTACCTTTCGAAATTTTCGCAAGCAAAATATATTCCTCTATTTTTGTCTTTCTTTGGTTCCATGTGGCTTCCTTCCACTTCTTTTGAAATTCCTCCTGATTTTGATCATTCAATAAGTCTAAGTTATATCAAAATAAAATAAATCAAAGCTAAGATTAAAATTAAAAGAATTAATAAAGCTTTTAAATTAACAAAATTAAAACAAAAACATGGACTTTGGTTAGTCTTCAAAAAGACCAAGTCCATCTAACCCCTTTTTGGTCAGGGTTTCTGTGGCTCAAGGAGGCTGACTTACTCATTGTCTTGATTGAATGGCTCCATGAATTGTTTGAGACGGTGGCCATTGACTTTGAAGGTGTTCGTGCTGTTGGAATTTAGTAGTTCCACCACTCCATTGAGATGCACTTGGTGAATAATGAAAGGGCCTATCCACCTTGACTTTAGCTTTCTAGGAAAGATATGGAGCCTAGAGTCATAGAGTAAGACTCTTTGTCCCTTGTGAAATTCTTTGTTGTAGATTAACTGATCATGCCACCTCTTCATCCTTTGTTTTGCAACTTTGGAATTGATATAGGCATCATTTCTTAATTCCTCCATCTCATTAAGGTCTAAGCACCTCTTTACCCCGACTCTGGTCAAGTCCATGTTTACCTTCTTAATTGCCCACCAAGCCTTATATTCAACTTCCACAAGGAGATGCCATCCTTTGCCATAGACTAGGCGATAAGGAGACATGCCAAGAATAGTCTTGTAAGCTGTTCTATATGCCCATAGTGAATCATGAAGTTTAACATACTAATATCTTCTGCTCGTGTCCACCTTCATTAATATATTCTTGATTTTCTTGTTTGCTAACTCAACTTGCCCAGAAGTATGAGGGTGATAAGGTGTAGCTACCTTATGCTTCACCCCATACTTGGCTAAAAGGGTTTCAAAAGGCTTGTTGCAAAAATGAGTACCCCCATCATTGATTATGGCCTTGGGCACCCCAAATCTTGAGAAGATGTTCTCTTTAAGAACTTGATAACAACTCTATGATCATTGTGTTTACATGGGATTGCCTTAACCCATTTAGAAACATAGTCTACCCCCACCAAAATGTAAAAGTTACCAAAAGACATTGGGAAAGGTCCCATGAAGTCAATGCCCCAAACATCAAAGAGATCAACTATTAAAATGGGGTTCATGGGCATTTGATTTCTTCGTGTCAACTTCCCAAGCCTTTGGCATCTATCACAGCTCCTACACATAGTGTGGGCATCTTTGAAAAGTGATGGCCAACTAAAACCTGATTGCAACACCTTCATGGCTGTTTTTTGAGAGGCAAAATGGCCTCCACATGCACTTTCATAGCAATGACTGAGGATTCCTTGTTGCTCTTCTTCAGGGACACACTTCCTTATTATTTGATCTGCATAATACTTGAAAAGAAAAGGTTCTTCCCAATAGTAGGCATGAATCTTTGCAAAGAAGTGCTTCCTATCTTGTGCTTTCCACTCACTTGGAACTTCACCAGTAACTAGATAGTTAGCAATATGAGCATACCAAGGAGTATTTTCTAGCAACATGAGTGATTCCTCTGGAAAGTCATCATTAATAGGTAAAACATGGGAATTATGTGCTATAGCCAACCTTGAAAGGTGGTCAGCTACCACATTCTCCACTCCTTTCTTATCTTTGATTTGCAGATTGAACTCTTGTAGTAAGATAATCCATCTAATCAACCTTGCCTTTGCATCTTGCTTTGTCAATAAATACTTCAAGGCTGAATAGTCAGTGAAAACCATGATGAAAGACCCTACTAGATAAGCACGAAATTTGTCCAAGGCAAACACTATAGCTAACAATTCTTTCTCTGTGGTTGTGTAGTTCCTTTGCGCTTCGTTTAATGTCTTGCTTGCATAGTAGATCACATAGGGCTTTCCATCTTCTCTTTGGCCAAGAGCAGCTTCTATAGCAAAGTCACTGGCATCACACATCACTTCAAAAGGTAGTTGCCAGTTAGGAGCCCTCACTATTGGAGCGGTTGTCAAGAATTGCTTCAGTTGCTCAAAACTCCTTTGACATTTGTCATCCCATACAAATTTAGCATCCTTACCTAATAGTTCACAAAGAGGCTTTGAAAACTTAGAGAATCTTTTATAAACCTCCTGTAGAAACCTGCATGGCCAAGGAATTGCCTTACTCCTTTTACAGTTGTTGGGGATGGCAATTTGACAATAAGTTCCACCTTTGCTTTATCAACTTCAATGCATTTCTCGAAGATGATGTGGCCAAGGACAATTCCTTGCTGTACCATAAAATGGCATTTCTCCCAGTTAAGCACCAAATCTTTTTCAATGCATCTATTCAGAACCGTTTCCAAATTAACTAAGCATTCCTCAAATGTACTTCCATATATGGTGATGTCATCCATGAAAACCTCCATAATTCGCTCCACCATATCATTGAAGATACTTAACATACATCGTTGGAATGTTGCAGATGCATTGCATAAACCAAAAGGCATTCTTTTGTAGGCATATGTTCCAAATGGGCATGTGAAAGTGGTCTTCTCCTGATCTTCAACATCGATTTCTATTTGAAAATACCCGGAGTAGCCGTCTAAGAAACAATAGAAATGATGGCCTGAGACTTTCTCCAATACTTGATCAATAAATGGCAATGGAAAATGATCATTCCTTGTCACAACATTCAATTTTCTATAATCAATACACACCCTCCAACCTGAAGTGAGGCGTGTAGCAACTTCTTTTCCCTTTTCATTTTGCACCATTGTGATCCCTGACTTCTTTGGTACCACTTGAGTAGGACTCACCCATGGGATATTTGATATGGGGTAGATAATACCTGCTTGAAGTAGCTTAAGAACCTCAGCTCGCACCACCTCTTGCATATGAGGATTCAATCTTCTTTGAGGTTGATGAATTGGTTTAGCTTCTTCTTCCATGTATATATGATGTATACAGACCAAAGGATTGATGCCTTTCAAGTCTAATATTTGACATCCTATTGCTTTCTTACACCTCTTGAGAACTTCAAGTAGACACACCTCCTAAGAAGTAGTAAGAGATGAAGATATAACAATAGGGCACTTTTTATTCTCTTCTAGGTATGTATATTTCAACTCCGTGGGCAGGGGCTTCAGATTAAGCTTTGGGGTCTCCTCTTTAGCAGCTTCTTGTGCCTCCTCTTTATTGAACAAAGGTAGAATTTCTTCTCTCATCCAACCTTGTAGAGCAGCAAGCAAATCTGAGGGTTCAGGCAACCCTTCTTCAAGATTCCCAAGACTTTCATTCAACTTCTCTTGCATTTTATGATTACAATGCTCCTCCACTAGAGTGTCAATGATGCACACCTCTTCTGGACCTTCCTCTTCTTCCGGAGTGATTTGCTTTTTAGACATATAGAAGATATTAAGCTCCAATGTCATCTTGCCAAACGTGAGTTGCATAAGTCCATTCCTACAATTTATGATTGCATTTGATGTAGCTAGGAATGACCTTCCAAGGATGATAGGAACATAATTAGTTTCCTTGACAATTGGGTCTGTGTCAAGAATAACAAAGTCTACTGGATAGTAGAAATTATCAACTTGAACTAAGACATCTTCAATTATCCCTCTTGGAATTTTCACTGATCTATCTACTAGAGATAGAGTGATTGATGGTGGCTTCAATTCACCAAGTCCCAATTGCTTGTAGACAGAGTATGGTAGCAAATTCACACTTGCTCCCAAGTCTAACAAAGCTTTCTCCACTACAGTTCCTCCAATCATGACTGAGATAGTAGGGCAACCTGGACCTTTGTACTTCAATGGAGACTTGCACTGTATGATAGCACTTACTTGCTCAGTCAAGAAGGCTTTCTTATTCACATTCAACCCTCTTTTGATAGTACACAAGTCCTTTAGGAATTTTGCATAAGTTGGCGCTTGTTTAATCATATCTAGCAATGGGATGTTGACCTTCACCTGTCTCAATACTTCAAGAATTTCTGATGCATTTCTGATTCCCTTTTTCCCATGCAAAGCTTGAGGAAAAGGTGGAGGTGTGTGTTTCTTCATCACATCTCCCTTGATAACTACTTTCTCCAGATTTTCATTCACTGTTGAATCATGGTCCTCTTTCCTTTCACTGCTATCTTTCTTCTTTCCTTTGATTTCCTCTCTCTTCTCTGTCTCTTCTTCTTCTTCCTCTTTCTCAACATGTGGCTTGGGTGTTGGTAGCTCAACCTTTTTACCACTCCTTAGAGTGATCAAGGCTTTGACATCTCTTACTTATGAAGAATCTCCCTCATGAGTTTCCACTTCATGGATACCCTTGGGGTTTTGGTGAGGTTGAGAAGGAAATCTCCCCTTCTCTTGCACTATGCTGAGGTTAGTGAGCCTTGAGATTGAGTATTGGAGATTATCTATCTTCTGAGATAAATCATTTTGCATTCCATCCATCCTTTTATTTAGTGTATTCTCTACACTGTCAATTTTTTGACTGAGTTGAACATTGATGGATTTCTGATCTCCAACAAAATCTCCCATAACCTTGCTTAGATTCACTATTACTTGCTCAAGATTTGAAGCTTGTTGAGATGCTTGAGCTAGCTGTGTATACTAAGGTGCTCTTGGCTTCCAGGAGAAATTTGGATGGTTCCTCCAATTTGAGTTGTAGGTATTACCATATGAAGCATTGTTGTTGGGCTTGAATTATCCAATGACATTTGCTTGATCTCCAAACATTTCCCTAGCAGCTGGAATTGTAGGACACTCCTTTACCAAGTGCTCATAAGATTGACAAATAGGACATGGCATGACTTGCACTGGTGTCTCAGCAACGGCTTGCACTTCATGTATCTTTTTCAGTTCTAGCTCCTCCAATCTTCTTGTCATAGCTGCAACTTTTGCTTTCATGTCAATATCTTCATTCAAGGTATACATCCCAGCCTTAGCATTAAAGGCATTTGGTTGAGACTTCGTCTTCCCCACTTCTCCTTTGTTCAGTTCATCCCATCCCCTTAAAACTTCGGCCACATAACCCAAGAAGTCCATGGCTTCTTCTGGATTCTTACTCATGAAATCTCCTCCACACATAGCCTCGAGGAGTTGCTTCATTGAGGAAGACATTCTGTTATAAAAGTAACTCACCAATAGCCATGTATCAAAACCATGGTGAGGACAAGCATTGATGGCTTCCATGTATCTCTCCCAACACTCATAGAATTTCTCATTTTTTTTAGCTGAGAAGTTTGAAATTTGCCTTTTCAAGCCATTTATCCTATGAGTAGAGAAAAATTTCTTGAGGAATTTAGCTTGCAAATCAGTCCAAGTTCGGATACTCCTTGGCCTTAAAGAATTAAGCCAAATCTTGGCCTTATCCTTCAAAGTAAAAGGAAATAGCTTTAGCCTCATTAAGTCAATTGAAGCTCCTCCCTCTTGGAATGTATTACAAACATTTTCAAATTCCTTAATATGTGCATAGGGATTCTCACTTTCCATCCCATGGAAAGTAGTTAGAAGCGGCAGAATATGCGATCTGATTACTAGTTGCTCTGTAGGGGGCACTATACATGATGGTGTACTCATACGAGGTGGATGCATGCGGTCCCTCATTGATCTGAATGCATTGGGATTGTCTTAGTGACCATGGTGACTATGCTGATCTTCAGGTGTAGCTTCCATGATGTTCAAGCTCAATTCCAACTCCGTTTTATGAGGTGGTTCAAGTTTCACAAGTCTTCCTCCACTGTCTCGTATCCAATTTGGCATACACAACTAGTATTAACTGGAACAAAAACAAAGAAACAAAAGAAAACAAAAGAAAACAAAACTACAAAAAGACTAAGATTAACTAAAACTAAATTAAAAGATATGCTAAAATATGAACAAGTAGAAGAAACAATTAAAAAGAGTTAGTAAAATGAAAGAAAAATCACCAAACTTGTGATGAAGATCACAAGTACTTTGAAAAGATGATATCACTGTAAAGTTGGCACCATCCCTGGCAATGGTACCATTTGATTTCGTGCCTAACTGGTGTATGTCCTGTTGATTGGTGCTCAATCAACTGGTGTACCTTGATTTCGGTCCTTAGATGGGAGTAATCAACAAAATTTATAACCTATTTCACCATGTACTAGGATAGCCTCAGCTAGCATAGCATAGTGGCTCTAGGATTGTTCACTGGGATGGGTTTTCAAATTACAACTGATATTAATTCAAAACTGAATTGGTGCTTTTTCATTTCAAGGTTAGCTTTAAAAGAAAACATAAAGATATTTGAAAATGTTGGTTTTAAAGTGAAACCAATAAAGTAATGGGAATTACTTACAAAGAAAAGTGTTTCTTAGAGTTTTTGGATCACTGGGCTTAGGTTCCTATTACAAAAAGAGAGTTCCGGTCACTTGAATCTTTTCCTCGCATTGGGGATTTAACATATAGTTATTTCCCGAACCGGTGTGGTACATATGCTTCCCTTTTATGGATTCAAACACTAAATCCCTCTCACTGATTCATCTTGCAATGGCTCGTGCCTCTCACCGAGCATTTTCCATTCAAGGTGATCCTTAACCTTGGATTACCCTTCAAAAGCTCGCAAGAGATAACTAATAGATGTCTCCTTAAAGTCCCAAAGCTTACCAAGTGTTGGCTATTCTAGAAAATCCCACCATTAAACCACCTCCCAAAGGCATGCAAGAGAAACTCAATGGACGGAGTCCACTTACCTTACCAAGTGTTGGCCTAGGTGATTTTAAGGCGTTTTAAGTTAACTAAAAAGATAAAAACCATTAACGGGTCACACTTTCTCTTCATTAAAAGCTGAAACAACAAAACTTCCAATTTTTGCATTCGGAACCTTACCCAGCTTCCTTAACTCCAAGAGACAAAAGGCCTAGCCACTCATTCTCTAAGGAAACATCCTTAGAGCTTGTTTGGCTAGTGAGAAAAATACAATCAAAATGAGTAGGTAAGGCAGAGCAAAGCTCTGTGTATTACTTTCTTCAAAACTATACAAAAGTTGGTCTCTTAGAACAAACTCCCAAGATATTTCTATAGAAAGAATATTACAAATGATATATAGGAGGTTATTCACCCTTTCTTCTTACTTCCTAAATAAGGAATCCTATGATTGGTGGATTACAAGGAGAAAATGGGGATTCAAACAACAAATATCTGAAGAAAAAATCTAAAAGAGTTGGTCGCAAATATCTGGGAGCACATAGGTGGATTTCGCAGCTTGCAACATGACCTGCGAAAATTTCGCAAGCTGAAAGTGTCCATTTCGCAAGAAAAGGTTGATTTCGCAGCTTGCACTTTGTGATTTTGCAGCTTGCGAAATTGTCTTTCAACTTGGTGTGATTGTCTTCCAATGGCCATAACTTCTTCATTTCAGCTCTGATTTGAACAACGTTTGATGTGTTGGACTCCTGACTTCCCAAGCTTCGAAACAAGATATAGTATACATAAAATGGACTCCAAAAAGTACTTGAAATGTGACCTACAGTTGCTGCCCTCTTGGATTTCTTCATGTTACATTTCTCTCTCTATTTTTCCTCCTTACATTCTTGATTTGCTTTTGGCAAAGGACTACAAAGCTCCAAAGCTTGTATTCTTCTTGTAAATGAGCTTCCATTTTCTTTGCCATGGATTATACAGAGCTCTCCCTTAATCTTGGATTGCTTTGGTGATAAAAAAGATATCAAAAACACCAAAACTTAACACAATTTGATTAGAAATGTTGCAAGGGTCTTTAACATGCCAATTGAGTTTTAAAGGTAATAACTACTACTCAAAAGTGTTTAAAAGAGTTAATTACAAGCTATAAAATAGTACTTTTTGAGTAGTAATCAAAGGGTATGGGTATTTCGTAACTTTTAGGAATGATTACTCTAGGTATGGATATGTACATAGGAGATCTGATGCCTTGGATATATTCATTGAATTTAAGGTAGGATCGGATAACCTATTCGGTATATATACCAAGTCACTTCGATTAGATCAAGGTGATATGTCTAGTAAGTTTGATTCTTTATATTGGAGCACCAGATTATTTCCTAGTCATGTGCACCAGGGTCTCCATTTCAAAATGGAGAAATGGAAAGAAGATATCAAACTTGGTTGGACATAGTGAGATCATGGATTTCTTATCTTTTCCCGGATTTTTTTAAGGATTTGTCTTATGAACTGTGTAACACCTCTTTTTCTTAAGAGGTGTATTAGTTTATGGGATATCTAAGAGAATTTTTGGGTTATTACCTCTATGGTCAAGATCATCAGAAGATGTTTGTTGATACAAATGTCAAATTTTTTGTGAAGACTGTATGATAAGGAATAAGGCCAAGAGTGATATAAATTGGAGGATATATTAGAAGATAGTCCCACATTACATAGAATACTATGGATCTAAAAGGTTAAAGACATACCATTCCTATGATTTTTAGTACACTAGTGTCTCATCATAGTGGGAGGTTCATATCCCACAGATTATGATGAAATGGTAGGCAATGTTTGTACTCACTTAAAGCAAGGAGCTATGAAGAGGTAGTTAGAATCTTTTTATTCTAACATAGTTTAGGTTCTTATAGAACACCTAAAGGGATAAAACCTATAGGTGTAAATTGGTCTACAAGAGGAACACAGGAGTAGATGAAAAGCTTGAGTTTTATTTAGCTAATAGGATCAAAGGTATGTGGCTTTATTCTCTAGATCTATGCTTTCTATGGTATTCTTATTGTTTTTTTTTAATACCTATTTATTCACTGCGATAGATTTAGAGAGCCTATGATAGATTTGCATGCACTCTATAGAATCCAAGGCATGGAAACAAAGTAATTCGAGGTTTCCAACACTAGTCTACTAACTTCTATCCTTCATGAGTGAAAGTATTCTACCACACATGGTTGGATCAAGTACCTCGTTTGATATCTGACAAAGATTAGAAAAGCTCTTCATATCTCAGTGCAAAGCATGGATTATGCAACATAAAATACAACTTCAAACTTAAAAATAAAAAAAAATAAAAAAAAAAGAATCCACTATGGTTGAGTATCTTCTCAAATTCAAAGGCATTATAAATGCCCTAGCTTCCATTAGTCATGTTGTTTTTTAAGAAGACTAGATATTCCATGTCCTTACTAGATTAAGCCCTTAATATGTTTCATTTGTTATTTTCATCACCATAAGAACAAAACCTTCTATGTTTGAGGATATTGTAACCTTATTAATGACACATGAAACTAAGCTAGAGCAACATCTTCACAACTCAGTTGAAATCAATTCTCTAAATGTTAACATAACCACGTCTAATCCTAATATAATAACACGTTTTTTTATCGAGAAGAAGATCTCTAAATACAATGCCTCGTGGAAGTCCCCACCATACACAGTTTTCTCACCATGCAAGAGGAAGACGATCAAACCTTCCACCACAACATGGAAGAGGATGCATGAAGTCATGGAAAGTCAAAACCATAATGCCAGATATGTCACAAAGCAAGTCACACTATTGTTCAGTGCTTCTACAGGTTTAATCAAGAATTTCAAGTCATAACTTACACTACTAACAATCAGTCCATAATTGCCATGCTCTCCACTCTTGAAGTGGTAAGTGACCGTCATTGGTTTCCAATCTCCAGAGCTACAAACCATTACACACCAACATTTAATAACCTCAAAAACAAATCTACCTATGATGGTCTTGATCAAGTCTACATGGCAATGGAGAACGTGAGTCAATCTCTAATGTAGCAGAAGCTTTCTTGCACTCATCATGCTCACCATGTGTTTTTCATGTTAAAAATCTCCTACACAAACCTTATCTCACAAAGAATCCTATTAGTGTGTCTAGATTTGCTCCATTAACATTTAGTCCTTGGTTCCACTACCATTCAATCGTCAAGTTCTATGTTGTAAATAGGTATTCAAGGTCAAGCACAACTCTGATGGTTTTGTGAATAGGTAAAAGGCTAAGCTGGTGGCCAAAGGATTCCACCAAGTTCTAGGTTTTGATTTTAATTACAACTACAGTCCTATCATCAAACCTATTACCATTCAAGTGGTGCTAACTCTTGCCATCTCTAGTCACTGAACCATGAGACAACTTGATTTCAATAATGCATTCCTCAATGGCATTCTCAAGAAAGACGTCTATAAGGCCCAACCTTTTGGGTTTATTTACACCACTCATCCTAACTGGGTATACAAAGCTTCATCGTTTATATGGTCTCAAGCAAGCCCCTAAGGCCTAGTTTGAATGTCTTCACTTACTATTACATCAACTTGGTTTTCATTTTCTTGAAGCAGATAGTTCTCTCTCTTCCTTAAGTTTGAAGATGGTCACTCTCTTTATATCCTTATCTTTGTGGATGATGTTCTCATCACAAGAAGTTCTCCTACTCAAGTGTAGCATTTTGTTTGTTAGCTACAAGTCTCATTTACCTTGAAAGATCTTGGCAACCCATCTTATTGCCTTGGATCTTGGCTACCTTCAATATGCCATCATTACTCATTCAAAGATCATATTTGTTGTTAACTCAGTTTCTCAATTCATGTAGCACCCCTTGGAAACCCCTTGGAAAGACGTGAAGTACACCCTTCATTACCTAATAGGAACCACTGATCATGGACTTCTATTCACCTCACATTATTATCTTAAATTAGTAGCATTATATGATGCAAATAGGGCCTCCAATATTGATGACCGCAAATCAACTAGTGGCTACCATATGGTCTTGGGGTCCAACCTTATCACTAAAAGTGCCAAGAAGCAAGTCATGGTCTCCCATTCTTCTACATAGGCAAAATACCAATGTCTTTCAAGTACAATGACAGAACTCACCTAGGTTCAGTCATTTCTTTAAGAGTTACATGTTTTTCTTCCACACCCTCTAATGTTGTGGTAGACAACCAAGGTTCTATTGCCCTTGTCAACAATCTCATGTTCCATTTTCACACAAAACATATCGAGCTTGACGTTCACTTTGTTCGTGAAAAGGTCCTGAGCCATGAACTTTTCATCCAACATGTTTCTTCTTTTGAGCAAAAAACAGATATATTCATAAAACCGTTCCCTCTCCTTTGCTTCCAACATCTTCACAACAAGCTTCACGTTGCCTCTCTCTCACATTTGAATGGGCATAAAATATCCATGTAAGAAAAAGTGGAAAATGGTTCTTCAACAAATGCTTTAGACAAATCTATGTTCAGCTTGAAGGGACATATCAAAGGGATGACTTTAGCACCCTTAGTTGAAGACCACATGCAGCAGCAAAAGTCATATTGTAGACCCCCTCAGCTGGGGGCATTGGCGAGTTTTTATTTTTATTCATTTTTTTTCTTTCTTCTTCTTCTCTGCTTTCTTTATCCACCCGAGGACGGCTGGAAGTGAAAGGAGGGGGAAGGAGCTATCCTTAGGCGGCTGTAGGGGACAGGGGGAGAGCAGTATTTGGGCGGCTGAAGAGGACGAGAAGTAGGCGGGAAAAATGAAGGGATTAGATGGGTTCAGGACTGGGGGGATTTTTAGAGAAGGGAAGAGGAGAAGAACTGGGAGAAGGCTAACCAAGGGGAAGATATCCGGTGCCTTTTCAAGTAAGCTCACTATGAATCATATTTTTTTTGTTTCTGGGTATCATTTCATTGGATGTTATAGATTATTTATTTGTTGGTATTCCATTTGTGTTGCTGATTTTCTTCCTCTGTTTCTTTGATTTGACTCCAAAATGGTGTTGCTCTGCTTCATGCTTTGTTTTTTTTTTTTTTTTGTAAACATTAGCAAGAAAATGCTTCGCTTTCGAAACTTTGCTTTTGCTCTCTCATTGTTTCAACATCTTTGGGGCTTTCTCTTTAAATGGTATACGATTTTCCTCGAAAACCAGTGGTTTCTAAGGGAACCCACGTTTTATTTTTTACTCTCACCCTTGAAACATCCCACGACCATTCCTGCAAATAGTTGGTATAAACTTGCTGGGCAGCTTAGAATCACTAGAGTTAGGGTCCTGGTCAGGTCCTGTTGGGAAAGTCCTCACTGGTTCCGGAGACCTTAGGAAGCTCCAATCTTTAGTGTTATTAGAAAATGGATGAAGTAGAAATTGGAGTATACAGACGGCCACATCTCGAAGTCGCGAACAACTTCTTCCCCTACGCCGATGCATGGTTCGTTTCAACCTGCCCCGAACGTGAGGATAGCCGCGTCGGTCATTAGTGACAGCGGCAAAAATCTCCTGGTTGCTGCCAGCTCGCCGCCGTTGCTTCCCTCTCCCTCGCGTCTCCGGTGGTGGAAGCTCCTTGGATGAAGACGACACCCAGGTGGAAAACTAGCTTTGGTGGAGATTAAAGGCTTGGGTTACTTGGCCATTGGGTATGGGCTTGAGATAGAGCCCAGGCCCATGTATATTGCTGAAGGGCCTCATGTTTTGTTCACCCATTTAAAATTGGCCCATTTGATTGTTTTCAACTTACATAATTTACCTCCTTAAAGCATAAATTTCTCAATAAATTTTCTCAACCCCAATTTCTAAACCCTACTTACAAAACTTGCATATTTAAATAATTCTCCTAAATTCTGCTTTTTAAATTTAATCCAGATTTCCGAAATTCCGATCTTTTATATGTATTTATCTTTATCACTTTATCCATTTATTTATCTATTTAAATTTAAAATTTACATCTTTAAATAATTCTCCTAAATTCCGCTCTTTTAAATTTAATCTAGATTTTCGAAATTCCGATTCTTTTTTTTTTATCTATTTATCTAATCATTATCACTTTATTTATTTATTTGTTTAAATTTAAAACTTACATTTTTTTAAATAATTCTCCTAATCCAGATCTTTAAATAACGCTTCAAAATCCCGATTTATTAATGTAAAATTCCAAATTCTGAAATTTTAATTCTCACATCAATTTATTTAATCATCGTTATTTATTCATTTGTTCATTTTCAAAATTCCGATTTCTAAATTTAAAATTCCAAATTCCGAAATTTTAATTCTCACATCAATTTATTTAATCATCGATATTTATTCATTTGTTCATTTTTAAAATTCAATCTTTAAATAACCTTTCAAAATTCCGATTTCTAAATTTAAAATTCCAAATTCCGAAATTTTAATTCTCACATCAATTTATTTAATCATCGATATTTATTCATTTGTTCATTTTTAAAATTCAATCTTTAAATAATCTTTCAAAATTCCGATTTCTAAATTTAAAATTCCAAATTCCGAAATTTTAATTCTCACATTAATTTATTTAATCATCGTTATTTATTCATTTGCTCATTTTTAAAAATTCAATCTTTAAAATAATATTTCAAAATTCTAATTTCTAAATTTAAATTCCAATTTCCGAAATTTTAAATTCTCACATCAATTTATTCAAATCATCATTATTTTATTTATTTATTTAAAATTCTATCATTAAGCAATTCCTCAAAATCCCGATTTCCAAACTCAATTTCCTAATTTCCGGAATTCTAATTTCCATATTTATTTATTCAATCATTATTCTTGTTATTATTATTATTATTTATTTATTTATTTAAAATTCTATCATCAAGTAATTCTTCAAAATCCCGATTTCTAAATTCGATTTCTAATTTCCGGAATTCTAATTTCCATATTTATTTATTTAATCCTTATTATTTTCATTAGTATTATTATTTTATTTATTTATTCTAAAATTTCATCTTAAACAATTCATTAAAATTTCCGACTTTCAAATTTAATTTCTAATTCCAAAAATTCCAATATTCACATTAATCTATTTAATTATTATTATTTTATTCGTTTATTCTAGAATTCCATTTTAAACAATTCTTTAAAATTCCAATTTCCGAACTTAATTTCCAATTTCTAAAATTCTAATTTCTTTATAATTTAATTCCCAAAATTCCAACTCTTAAATTTAATTCCCAAGACCCCCGGTGTTCAAACAAATTCCAAGAATCCAGTTTTCACTCAAATAGTTTTAATTCCATTTCGGCTCCTAAATAATCTTTTGATTTTCTTGATTTTACATAAGCAATGATGAATTCTTTATGATTCCGAAACACGGAATTTGTGAGACTAGTCCATGAACGATAAATTGGGCTTTGGTGGGGGCTCTATGTTTGATCCCTTTGATCGTCAACTGTTGTACTTAATGTATTTTGTTTGATCTTCATTTTATGAGCTATATTCCGTATTCATTAATTGTGTGTTAACCCCGTTTCTTGATAACGCATTATGGCTCGTGGCCCAGGTACGCACACACTTTCATTCTGATCATTCTCTATGCATGTTCCGATTTACCTATTGTGCGTGTTTGAGGTGAGTATCTATTGACTTTCTCGTTGATTGCCACATTAGCTTCATTGTATTAGTAGAGACCCGACTTTAGGGACTTAGAAGGGTGCTACGGTCTTTACCGTACCTTCCCGATAAGTAACCTAAGCCCCGAACCCGATCTGGTTTTTCACAGACCACCTTTTCCAAAATAAGGAGTCACACTTAGGGTTTTTATTTCTTATTTTGTTTTCCCATTTAAAAATAAAACAAAAACAAGTGGCGACTCCAAGTCAGTTTTCATAATCAAATAAAATCAATTTTTCAAACAAAAATTGAGCTCGCCATCAAGTGGGAAACGCATGAGCCGAAATACGGGGTCCACAAAATGGCGACTCCACTGGGGATTTTTTTTTAGAGGGTCAAGCTTGAACTTAGAGTGAAGCAAACGTGGCATTTGATTGGACGATCAGTGGATGCTCATCTCTTGATTGTACATTCGAGGTAGTGCATGTTTGGAGGTGATGACCACCTTGCATGGAAGCACCTCGTCTCTTTTTGAGGCGTGCAGAGGGTTGCGTACCGCCGGAGGGTATGATCGCTTCTGCTAGGGATCTTTTAAAGTCCACCCATATCCATTTAGAGTCACCTTCACCCTATAGGTTGAGCCGTAGATTCTCCGATTAGGACTCCCTCCCTACACGTGGGTGCATCTGAGGGCCTTCGGCGCCTCTATGGTCACATTTTGGATTCGACGCTCCCTCTTTAGTCTCCAGTTGAGAATGCACAGAGATCAGTGCTAGTTTTGAGTACGGCCGGACCGTTCATCTTCACTTGGATGCTTGGCTGGTTCCCGCTTAGATTGCTTTTTCTTTTGTACATTGTCAGAGCCATATCCTTATTCCGTTCTTCATGCTTTCTCAAGATCGGACCTTTGTTCTTCATTTGGATATACCTTTGTGGGATAGAGTAGAGGAGGAGATTTTCAGGATCGGATTTTGTTCACAGCCTGGATACACCTTCTTGGGTCAGAGTTGAGGGGAGATTAGTCCGATATTCAGAGAGACGGAGTATGGATCAGCAGGTTGTCACTGTGGATCAATTCACGCCCGCCATGGCCTCTATCTAGGAGGCTTTGGCTAGCCTCAGGCAGAAGATCGGTGGTCAGCAGGGTAGACCACCAGCAGTGGCTCAGGATGAGACACCGCATGAATCGTTGCCACCTCCACCGCCACCACCTATTCCTTCGGTGCCTCAGGCTTCACCTTATGTATTACACGGGCATTCTGAGATCGCTCCGCCCACTGTTGTCTAGACCACTGTCGCTGATGACGCTCATGCGCGTATGAACCGCCTCGAGTAGTGTATGAGGCAGATGAGAGTGTGAGATGGATCAGTTGTTTGGGATGATTTTGAGGGTATGCCGGTAGCCAGTTTCCCGGCTAAGTTTAGGATGCCAAACATCGAGAGATATACAGGCATTGGTTATCCGTGCCTCCACCTCAGACTTTATAGCATCGTGATGAGGGCTCATGGTTTGGACGAGTCTTAGATGATTACTCTATTCCCCCTATCTCTGAGTGGGGTAGCCTAGCGATGGTTCGCTTCTTTGGAGTCTTCATGACGCTAGACATGGGGTGACTTGGCCCGGCAGTTCCTACGACAGTTTTCATTTAACACTGTCGTGGATGTATCGAGGAGAGAGTTAGAGGCTCTTAGGCAGAGATCGGACGAGTCAGTTTCTTCGTTCATTTCCCGCTGGCGCGGGAAGATTGCCGAGATTATTGACAGACCTTCAGAGCGAGATCAGATACAGATGGTCTTGAGGAGTTTACAGCCCAGGATTGCCAGGCATGTGGTCGGGGTACAGTTCACAGATTTTGGGTCATTGGCTATGGCTTTATACGATGTCAAGGACAGCATCTCAAGAGGATTATGGACAGATTCTTTCCCTAGTGATATTAAGGGGAAGAAGCCCTTCGTAGGACCGAGGCCAGCAGATGTGAGCGCTATCGGCTCTTCCAATCAGAGGCCTCTCAGGCGCCATCAGCCGATCCCATAGTTTCCCGAGGCTCATTCGTCCTATGCATCTCATCAGTACAGGCCACGGGCACCTCGTCCAGCTTATGATCAGACATACACTCCGCAGACTTTAGCTTTGCCTTATTATGCCTCCCAGGGCATTGAGAGACCCCCAATTTCCTACACGGCTACAGGACAACCATGCTATGCTGCTTAGTTCACTACGAGACTTGCAGCGCCTTATCCCAGAGCTCAGCAGACTTCTGGTCCCTTTGCTTTGAGGATGCAGAGACAGTTCTCACAGATAGGCATGCCATTGAGCCAGGCTCTTTGGAAGCTTATAGAGGCTGGGTTATTGACTACTCTCACCCTTCGGCTACCGCCTCAGCCGATTCCGCCTTAGTTCAGGATGGATCTACACTGTGCATACCATCAGGGGCCTGGACACGAGACCGATCGATGCACCGCTTTGAGGCATGCCGTTCAGGATTTGATTGACCAGGGTTTGGTACACTTGGGTCATCCGAGTGTGACCACGAACCCGTTGCCTGCTTACACCACACATGCAGTCCCTCCACCAGCCGATGACATTCATTTCTTAGAGTTTGATGAGATCGATGACCACATCCACATGCTGAGTGATGATGATTCAGACCTAGAGCCCATCATGCCAGATGTGATTTATGAGATGAGTGGGGTGACTCTAGGTCCTCGGATGCCTGCTCCATTCCAATTAGTTCCCGAGGCGGCGTCGGTGCGGACTGCCACCGTTGAGCCATTGATTTTGCCGCATTATAGTGTCCGGACGCCTTTCATCTTGATCCCGGATGTTGAGGAGGTTCAGGCTCTGTACGTTGATGATTCTCAGACTCTGGACATTCAGTATGTTCTCCGAGGAGGTAGAGTGATGCGACAGCCACCTCCCGCGACAGCTAGGCTAGTTAAGGGTACGTCCGCTCCCGAAAAGGTCAAAGCCGAAGACGATGAGATCTTGAGACAATTGTGGAGCACTCAGGCTCGTATTTCCATTTGGAGCCTGTTGGCATCCTCAAGCACTCACTGTGATGCTCTGATTCGGGCTTTGAGCTAGATCTGGGTCGAGACTACCACCTCCCCCGAGGAATTGATCCATATGATGACGGCCGACCGAGCCACATGCATCGTATTCTCGGACGATGATTTGCCACCGGAAAGCTCAGATCACACGCGTCCACTCTACATATCTATCGGTTGTTCAAGCTGCCGAGTCCCATCTGTCCTTCTAAACAATGGCTCGGCCTTGAAAGTATGTCCTCTCGCCACTGCCATTGCCCTCGGATACGCTCCTTCTGATTTCGGTCCCTCCACTTAGACCGTTCGCGCGTATGATAGCACTCGGAGGGAGGTCATGGGTACACTAGAGATTGAGCTATTGATTGGTCCAGCCACTTTTGTCGCCGTATTCCAGGTTTTGAGGATTCCCACATCTTTTAACCTGCTTCTAGGCCAACCATGGATCCACAGAGCTGGGGCCATTCCTTCTTCCCTTCATCAGAAGATGAAGTTTATTCACGATGGTCAAGTCGTCGTGGTGCAGTTTGTGGGAGACTTGTTCATTACTGCTGAGCCTGTGCTCGAGATTAGTCACGCTGATGAGGATCTTCTTCTGACTGGATTCACCTTCGATGAGATGCAGACCGTGGAGATAGAGGACTTCTGCCAAGATTTTATGGCCATGTCCTTCGATCAGCACAGCAGCACGGTGGTGTTGGATATTATGCGGAGCATGTCTTATCTTCTGGGCATGGGATTAGGGCGTCGTCAGCATGGGCCTCGTGAGTTTATAGTCATCCCTGATCACGACATACCATTCGGACTCGGGTTCATCCCCACTGAGGCCGATTATCTCTATATGGCGCGATTGCGCAAGGAGAGGGTGAGGGCTCGACTGACTCGTACTTCTTTCTATTATCCTACGCGCCCGTATACCAGGAGCCTGGCAGATTACTTTGTGAGGGCATCGGAGCTGTACGCACCATCTGATGGGATCATCGGAGGACTTAGCACCACCCAGGAGGCCGAGCTTCAGTGCCTCGTCCAGCAGTTACGATTGAGAGACGGAGCCCCTGGCCCTTCGACTTCTGTGTTGATCACTTCTTCCTCTCCAGATCGCACGAACCTTATGACGCTTTGCTTTCCTGATGAGATTGATGATCATGGGGCATTTGTCGAGATCAGCGACATAGTGGACAGAGCCGTGCCACATGACGAGTACATCGATGAGATGCTCACGATGAGCCTGAGCCCGATCAAGGAGAGAGTTCATCCTGGGCTCACTTCACCATTCGATCTTTTCGGGGTGTCTTTCATCAAGATCATTGAGGAGATCCAAACAGCCCCTGCTTCAGGGATTGCTGAGGATGCTATAGCTGCCACTGATTTGATTGACGGCCCTGTTGGCCTTATTGAGGGAGTGTTCGACTTTGTGAACTCACCTCTTTCATTTGATGTTTTATCGGGATTTGTCTCCCGTCCTGACTATGTTTCTGACTTTTCATCTATGGATTTGAGCATTTTCGAGTATTTGCCTGTATATTCTGATATTGATTTATCTGCACCATTTTCACCCACATCACAAATTTTTGATATTGATGATGAGATTGCACAGCATGACTCAGATGATGGCTCATCTTCTGTTTCCGATTCGGATCCCGTTGATCAGAGGGTTTCACCTGCTGTAGGAGACACAGAGATTGTTGATTTCGGCACCGTAGATCAGCCTAGGGAGTTGAGGATCGGATCAGATCTATCTGTAGATGAGAGAGAAACAGCCTCATCCAGTTGCTCAGAGCATACTTGGACGTCTTCGCATGGTCCTATGAGGACATGCCGGGCCTTAATCCATCTATCGTCCAGCATCGTTTGCCACTTCTGCCCCATGCCAGGCCGGTTAAGCAGAAGTTGAGACGGTTGCATCCTCGTTGGAGCTTGCAGGTCAAGGAGGAGATTCAGAAGCAGCTCAGTGTAGGATTCTTATCAATGGTCGAGTACCCGGAGTGGCTGGCCAATGTCGTCCCTGTTCCCAAAAAGGACGGCAGGGTGAGAGTCTGTGTTGATTTCCGAGATCTCAACAAGGCTAGTCCTAAGGATGATTTTCCCCTTCCACACATCGACATGCTAGTTGACAGTACGGCGGGTCATTCGATGTTGTCCTTTATGGACGGATTTTCCGGGTACAGTCAGGTCTTGATGGCTCCAGAGGACATGGAGAAGACGTCCTTCATTACCGAGTGGGGTACTTATTGCTACAAAGTCATGCCATTTGGATTGAAGAACGCAAGAGCCACCTATCAGAGAGTGGCGACCACCCTCTTCCATGACATGATGCATCGGGATGTCGAGGTTTATATAGACGACATGATAGTGAAATCCCAAGGTAGATTAGATCACTTAGCAGCTCTGGGGAGGTTCTTTGAGAGGATCCGACAGTTCAGATTGAGATTGAATCCTAAGAAGTGCACTTTCGGTGTGACTTTTGGGAAACTCTTAAGGTATATGGTCAATGAGAGAGGCATAGAGGTAGATCCGGATAAGATTAGAGCTATCCTGGACATGCCTGCACCGAGGACAGAGAGAGAGGTCAGAGGCTTCTTGGGTAGACTTCAGTACATCAGCAGATTCATCGCCAGATTGACAAACATCTGTGAGCCCATTTTCTGACTCTTGAGGAAGAGTTAACCCACTGTTTAGGATGATCAGTGTCAGCGCGCATTCGAGAGGATCTAAGAGTACTTGTTGTCACCCCCAGTCTTGGCGCTTCCTACACCAGGCCGTCCTTTACTCCTATACCTATCTGTCTCAGACGTGGCTTTGGGATGCGTGTTGGCTCAATTTGATGATTCGGGCAAGGACCGGGCCATTTATTATCTGAGTAAGAGGATGCTAGACTACAAGACGAGATATGTTATGATTGAGCGCTATTGCTTGGCTTTGGTTTGGGCCACTCACCGACTGAGACATTACATGACCGAGTATTCAGTACACTTGATATCCCGTCTAGATCCTTTGAGATATTTGTTTGATAGGTCCACCTTGGTCGGTCGCCTCATGAGATGGTTGGTACTTCTGACTGAGTTTGACATTCATTATGTCACTTAGAAGTCTATCAGAGGTAGCATTGTCGCGAATCACCTAGCTTCTTTACTGGTTTCCGATGGTAGGGCCATTGATGACGACTTCCCGGACGAGGATGTCGCTACTGTGACTAGTCTATCAGGTTGGCGCATGTACTTTGACTGTGCAGCTAACCATTCTTGATACGGGATAGGCGTCCTTTTGATATCCCCTCATGGTGATCACATTCCTAGATCTGTTCGTTTGGCATTCTCGGATCGACATCCTGCCACGAACAACATTGTTGAGTATGAGGCTTGTATCTTGGGATTAGAGACAGCCCTCAAGCTCGAGATTAGACAAATGGAGGTGTTTGGTGACTCCAATCTAGTATTGAGACAGATTCAGGTCGAGTGGAAGACTAGAGATGTGAAGCTTAGGCCTTACAACGCGTATTTGGAGCTACTGGTCGGGAGATTCGATGATTTGAGATATACCCATCTGCCTAGAGCGTAGAACCAATTTGCTGATGCCTTAGCTACTCTGGCTTCCATGATCGACATTCCTGTTGATGCCACTGTTCGCCCATTATTGATCGAGTCGAGATCTGCTCCTGCATACTATTGTCTGATTGAGGATACGGAGATAGATAATGGTCTACCCTGGTACCATGACGTATATCACTTTCTGAGACTTGGCGTGTATCCTGAGGCCGCCACGGCCATGGATAAGAGAGCACTGAGACAGTTAGCCACCCGATTTGTGATTTGTGGTGAGACATTATATAGACGATCAGCTGATGGGATGCTATTATTGTGCTTGGACCGTGCCTCTACCGATTGAGTGATGAGAGAGGTTCATGCGGGAGTCTGCGGACCACATATCGAAGGACATATGTTGGCCCGTAAGATCATGAGGACCGGTTACTTCTGGTTGACCATGGAGACAGATTGCTGCCAATTTGTTCAGAGATGTCCCGAGTGTCAGATACACAGAGATCTCATTCACGTGCCGCCCTCCGAGCTGCACGCACTGACTTCACCATGGCCATTTTCCATATGGGGTATGGATATCATCGGGAATATTTCACCGAAATCTTCCAATGGTCATGAGTTCATCCTGGTCGCCATCGATTACTTCACCAAGTGGGTGGAGGCCGCTTCGTATGCGAGATTGACATCATCTGGAGTTGCTAGTTTCATCAGATCACACATTATCTGTCACTATGGAGTCCCTCATGAGTTGATTTCAGATAGAGGGGTACATTTTAGGGCAGAAGTGGACACCTTGGTGCAGCGATATAACATCCAACATCATAGGTCATCTGCGTACAGGCCGTAGACGAACGGGGCAGTAGAGGCCGCGAATAAGAATATCAAAAGGATATTATGGAGGATGGTCGAGACTTCCCGGGATTGGTCAGAGAAGCTCCCATTTGCATTGTGGGCTTATCAGACTTCTTTTCGCACCTCTACAGGAGTTACACCTTACTCATTGGTATACGGCATGGAGGCGGTGCTACCCGTTGAGATTGAGATGGGTTCGTTGAAGGTAGCACTAGAGCAGCAGATTCTCGAGGCAGATTGGGCTCAGGCTCGATTTGATCAGCTCAATCTCCTAGATGAGAGGAGATTGAGAGCAGCAGACCATGTTCGTGCATATCAGAGGAAGATGGCCCGCACTTTCAAAAAGCGGGTCAGGCCCAAACCATTACGGATAGGTGACTTGGTTCCGAAAGTCATAAGGGGATTGATCAAAGATCCTAGAGGGAAGTTCAGACCCAACTGGAGCGGACCTTATTTCATCAGGGAGTTGACCCCAGAGAGCGCCGCATGGTTGATGGATTTAGATGGAAACCGATTCTTAGAGCCAACCAATGTGGATCAACTAAAGAGGTACTATGTTTGAGACCATGATCGCAGGATGGGTGGCCATCATTTCGGTTAGCCATTACCTTGTTATTCCCTTTTGATACATAGTCCGTTGCTAGCCCATTGAGCCTCGCATGCGCATCATAGCCTTTCTTTCTTATCGCCTTACTCATATTTTCACACCGGGATAGGGGCCCTTTAATGTATGCATGCATTATTTGGTAGTTTCATGAGCTTTGGACATATGGGCATGTTTTTCTCATTATCTTTTCCTATCACTACACCTCTGCATTTTCATCTCATCTTATTAGTTATGTTATTCATCTCCTCTTCCTCATCCTATCTACTATTTGTTTGTCTCATATTCTCTCCACCCTGAGTGCTAAGCCTCCTCAGTTCATCACATGGAGGATAGTCACATCATTTCCACCATCTATCTCACGGACATTGGTTTAGAGATCCTTAGTTTGAGAAGGTCATCTCGTTAGAGAGAGTTTTGGGTTGCCTTAGCACTTGGGTCGATGTCCATTCGTTATCGACATCACCTTTGGGGTTTATTTGTTCATGTTCAGGGTATGTGTATTTGTATATATGTAAAAAAAAAAAAAATGTGTAAAAAAAAAAAATGAATGAAAATGAAAAGAAAAGAAAAAAAATAATAATAATAAGCACATGTGTGTATGTGCATAGTGTTCTCGATCATTGAGTATGTATATTGATGTCTGGGGGTCATTTTTATTGAGTATGTTCGTTATTGGGAGTTCGTATGTGAGCTCTTTGGGATCCCATGTTATTTGTATTGCTTCGTCATATCTATTTGTGAGAGAGGTGAATGACCTTCTCCTAAGGACTCCGAGTCATTATCCTTTCCATCATTACATTCATTATTGATGTGACTTCACTTCATGTTTGATTTGAGTCAATCACCACCTTTCTTCACATATTCATTGTTTTGCTGTCGCTTTTATCATTGCTTGTGATTCATCTCATTCTCTTCACATCTTATTCTCTCCTTACAACGACCCATCTCGGGTTCGATACTCACTTCGCATCATCATTACACATATCACTATCAGTTCATTTTGCTTCATTTGTCTCCTTATCGACATCATATTCATGTTAGGCATCCTCAGGTCCATGGCTCATGGGGTTCACTATACATGTTGCATTTCATATATGAGGGCATGAGTTTTGATCATTGGGTATTTGAGCCTAGTTTTCTTTCGTTTCTATCACCCTATCACCTTGGCCTACGTTACGTCCCGTGTCTTAAGACCACCCTGAGGCCATAGGATCAGATGTTGTCTTCGGCAGCCTCTACTTGGACAGGTGATTGAGATCTGGTTGATATTTAGATATCGCCATGCTTCTTCTTCTGGGAGTCGCCTCTTTGATGTGTAGGTCTGATTCAGTTGTGTTCAAATTACCAAGATCGTGAGTTTGATGATGATTGATTTGGTGTCACCTGATTTTTGACCTATCATACCTTTGGTGCCACACTAAGGTATAGCCCATTTCATTTGGAGGTTCATGGATCCTCACAGACTTGCACGATCATCACTTACTGGATGCTCACTGAGACGTAGACATGATCGTTACCTTACGAAACCCCTAAGATCCACCCAGCCAGGTCCGCACTTCTCGACACTTGGATGCCATCATGCCTCTCCATTTGGGAGGTACATCTTGGATATGTGTGCATGATTCAGTTATGGATTCGGACGACCATTGTTACATGTTCGATGACAGATGATTTCATGTCGCTCGATTTCTGACCTGTCGTGCATCCGATGCCCATACTGGGGCATATTTTCCGTTTCGGATGAGATTTACGGATTTTCATGGAGGTCACATGTGCGACGATGGATGATTTCATGACATTTGTTCTTCGGACCTGTCGCGCACCTGATGCCATACTGGGGCATATTCCGTTTCGAAGGATCTTTATGGATCTTCGCAGAGGTCACATGTTCGAGGATAGATGATTCCATGCTATCTGATCTCCGACCTATCATACATTTCGATGCCATACAGGGGCATATTTTGATTCGGATGAGATTTATAGATCATGAGGGAGTCGCGTGCTTATCCTTATTTAGCGAGATGTATGCAGAGATGATGATATATTCGCTATCCTCACGATGATTCCTTAATGGAGCCTATCAAGAGTCATCTAGCCAGGTCCGCGCTTTTAGATGCTTAGATGTCGTCATGCTTCCTTCCAAGGGACGCCTCTTTGATATGTGGGTTTGACTCTGTTGCAGGCATGGATGACTTGAGCTCATCTGATTTTTCGACATGTTACATTCTCGATGCCACACTGGGGCATATTCCCCATCTTGATTGAGATTTGTAGATTCCTCACTGATTTGCATGACCATCCTCAATTATGAGATACACGTCAGGTTGATGATTCGATTTCGTTTTATCCTGATACTCCGAGGAGCCTCTTTTAAGTCTTTCAGCCAGATCTTACTCTCTGATATAGTCGCGGTTCTTGGACGGAGTTATGTCGAGTGCCTGGATCCCCACGTCACCATCTCAGTGGGGTACATATCAGATCTTTTACGCATCCCCATGGTGTTATTCTCGGGTTATCAAGACGGATCGAGTACATCTGATGCCATACTAGGGCATATTTCCCTCCTTTAGCCATGGAGGCGATCGTTCTCTCACAGACCCGTTATAGCTTTCGTCACTCAGCCGAGAGATATTGTGTTCGCCTCACTGACCATTATTCCTGAGCTCTTCATCGAGATAAGCTCTCAGTGGAGCGTTGATCGAGACTCGTAGAGTCCCTTTCAGCCATCTCTAGCGGTTTGAGATTTGCAGCGGCATGCCACACTGGGGCATATTTCCCCCTCATTGTTTTTTTACGGCCTGGCATTCAGGGCCGCCGTTCATTCACGATTTACGACATTCAGAGTTATCATGTCACACTTTCAGTTCGGCGTTCAGAGCCACTTCTCTAGTTCTTGATGTTCAGAGTCATCATCATCACTTCTCATCTTTGGCTTTCAGAGCCATCATCACTTTTCAGTTTCGGCGTTCAGAGCCATCATCACTTTTTAGTTTTGGCGTTTAGAGCCATCACCGTGTTTTCAGTTCGGCGTTCAGAGCCATCATCGGTTTTCAGATCAACATTCAGAGTCGCATCCTCAGTTTCGACGTTCAGAGTCGTTATCACTTCTCAGTTTGACGTTTAGAGTCTTCATCATCACTTTTTAGTTTCGGGGTTCAGAGCCATCATTGTCGCTTTTCAATTCGGCGTTCAAAGCCATCATCGGTTTTCAGATCGACATTTGGAGTCGCTTCTCAGTTTCGACGTTCAGAGCCGTCACCGTGTTTTCAGTTCGGCGTTCAGAGCCATCATCACTTTTCAGTTTCGGCGTTCAGAGCCATCACCGTGTTTTCAGTTTGACGTTCAGAGTCATCATCATCACTTTTTAGTTTCGGCGTTCAGAGCCATCATTGTCGCTTTTCAGTTCGGCATTCAGAGCCATCATCGGTTTTCAAATTGACATTCGGAGTCGCTTTTCAGTTTCGGCTTTCAGAGCCATCACCGTGTTTTTAGTTTGACGTTCAGAGTCATTATCATCACTTTTTAGTTTCAGCGTTCAGAGCCATCATTGTCGATTTTCAGTTCGACGTTCAGAGCCATCATCGGTTTTCAGATTGACATTCAGAGTCGCATCCTCGGTTTCGATGTTCAGAGTCGTTATCACTTCTCATTTTGACATTCAGAGTCTTCATCATCACTTTTTAGTTTCGGCGTTCAGAGCCATCATTGTCAGCCTTTACGACCTTGATCTCTTTTTAAGGAAATTTTCTTTAATATGAAAACCTTTATTTCCAGAGAGCTCCGGGCTTTACCCTATTTCACTCGGTGAAATAGCAGCCCTCCACAACGGCCTTTACTCTATTCCCGACTACGAGTCAGGAATAGCGGCCTTACCCGTTCGCTTTTCAGTTTGGCGTTCAGAGCCATCATCGGTTTTCAGATCGACTTTCGAAGTCGCTTCTCAGTTTCGGTGTTCAAAGCCATCACTGTGTTTTCAGTTCGGCGTTCAGAGCCATCATCACTTTTCAGTTTCGGCATTCAGAGCCATCACCGCGTTTTCAGTTTGACGTTCAGAGTCATCATCATCACTTTTTAGTTTTGGCGTTCAGAGCCATCATTGTCGCTTTTCAGTTCGACGTTCAGAGCCATCATCGGTTTTCAGATCAACATTTGAAGTCACTTCTCAGTTTCGGCGTTCAAAGCCATCACCGTGTTTTCAGTTCGACGTTCAGAGCCATCATCGGTTTTCAGATCAACATTCAGAGTCGCATCCTCGGTTTCGACGTTCAGAGTCGTTATCACTTCTCAGTTTGACATTCAGAGTCATCATAATCACTTTTTAGTTTCGGCGTTCAGAGCCATCATTGTCGCTTTTCAGTTTGGCGTTTAGAGCCATCATCGGTTTTCGGATTGACATTCGGAGTCGCTTCTCAGTTTCGGCGTTCAGAGCCATCACTGTGTTTTCAGTTCGGCGTTCAGAGCCATCATCACTTTTCAGTTTCGGCGTTCAAAGCCATCACCGTGTTTTCAGTTTGACGTTCAGAGTCATCATCATCACTTTTTTAGTTTCGGCGTTCAGAGCCATCATTGTCGCTTTTCAGTTCGGCGTTCAGAGCCATCATCGGTTTTCAGATCGACATTCGGAGTCGCTTCTCAGTTTGACGTTCAGAGTCATCATCATCACTTCTCGGCTTCGGCGTTTAGAGCCATCATCACTTTTTAGTTTCGGCGTTCAGAGCCTTCACCGTGTTTTCAGTTCGGCGTTCAGAGCCATCATCGGTTTTCAGGTCGACATTCAGAGTCGCATCCTCAGTTTCGACGTTCAGAGCCATCACCGTGTTTTCAGTTCGACGTTCAGAGTCATCATCACTTTTTAGTTTTAGCGTTCAGAGCCATCACCGTGTTTTCAGTTCGGCGTTCAGAGCCATCATCGGTTTTCAGATCGACATTCAGAGTCGCATCCTCAGTTTTGACGTTCAGAGCCACCATCACATCTTCGTTCGGCATTCAGAGTCATCGTTATCACTCTTCAGTATCGGTGTTTAGAGCCATCCTCAGTGCATTTTCGGTTTCAGCATTCAGCATCGTCATCACTTCCTAGTTTGACGTTCAGAGTCGTATTTTCGGTTTTGGCGTTCGGAGCCGTCATCGCATCTTCGTTCGGCTTTCAGAGCCATTACTCATCAGTATCAGTGTTCAGAGCTATCCTCGTCGTATTTTCAGTTTTGACGTTCAGAGCCATCATTACTACTCCTCAATTTGATGTTCAGAGTCACATGCTCGTTCGGTGTTCGGAGCCATTACGTCATTCATTCCGACGTTCGGAGCCATGTTTTGCTTCGTTTGGCGTTCAGAGCCACTGCATATAATTTGTTTCGACGTTCGAAGCCACACCTTCATTCTGTGTTCAGGACCATTATCTGTTTATTATTATTATTATTATTATTATTATTATCATTATTATTATTTACTGTTCCGAGTTGCGGTTTTAGTTCGACGCTTAGAGTCTTCATGTCTATCTTTTGTTCGATCCATCACCATTTTCCTCCTTTCTGGCGTTCAAAGCCATTGGACACGCCCTTTCAAACCTTTTGAGTCATCTATTTTCTTAGTTTTGATATTCAGAGCCGCTGTTCTATTCGATGTTTGGCGCCCCTACCACATTTTTCTTTTAGTTTGGCGTTCAGAACCGTTTTTCATACCCGTTCATGCATTTTGAGTCACCACCTTTCTTAGTTTTGACATTTAGAACCATTGTCCTGTTTAGCATTCAGTGTCACCATCATTCTCTAGTTTGGCGTTCAGAGCCATTGTACATATTCATTCGAGGACCTTGAGTCACCATCTTTCCGTGTTTGAAGTTCAGGGTCATTTCTCCCCGACTGTATCGTCTAGAGCCACAGTGTTGACGTTCATGTTCACCAGCATTACACATGTTGCCTTCAAGGGTTTGCATCTATCCTTGTTTTCCTCACCGTGTTACCCTGTGTTTATCGCTTATTCGTCATTGCTCTTCCAGATTTCTCTTTTCATTGCTCATGATGTAGTCCTTTGAGTTTACGACACATACTTCAGTCATGTCGTTGGGCACCCTACACTTGGCACTTTCATGTAGTTCCCTTGGGGCAATCTTCTCGGGGCACTTTCTTTATGGTACTCCAGAGTGGTTCGACCATTACCCATCTTTAATATGGTTTTTCGAGTCACTTATAGAGACGTCTTAGCGAGAGTCTGGATCCTTTAGTGTGGCTTCAGAGTCATTTTGAAACATCATTTTCTTTTAGGGTTAGAGTCTTTATGTTCGTCTATTGGCCTGAGTAAGTCCATGTTTCCCTGGTGTCCCTGTGGGGGTCTCTTTAGTTCTTCGGTAGAGTTCACTTCATTCCACTCATTATTCACACTTTCTTTTCACTCTAGTGTTCATATTCCTTACATTTGTAAACTCTACCAAAGAGGGGCATATTTGTAGACCCCCTCAGCTGGGGGCATTGGCGGGTTTTTATTTTTATTCATTTTTTTTCTTTCTTCTTCTTCTCTGCTTTCTTTATCCACCCGAGAACGACTGGAAGTGAAAGGAAGGGGAAGGAGCTATCCTTAGGCGGCTGTAGGGGACAGGGGGTGAGCAGTATTTGGGCGGCTGAAGAGGACGAGAAGTAGGCATGAAAAAGGAAGGGATTAGATGGGTTCGGGCTTGGGGGGATTTTCAGAGAAGGGAAGAGGAGAAGAACCGGGGGGAGGCTAACCAAGGGGAAGATATCTGGTGCCTTTTCAAGTAAGCTCACTATGAATCATATTTTTTTTGTTTCTGGGTATCATTTCATTGGATGTTATAGATTATTTATTTGTTGGTATTCCATTTGTGTTGCTGATTTTCTTCCTCTGTTTCTTTGATTTGACTCCAAAATGGTGTTGCTCTGCTTCATGCTTTGTTTTTTTTTTTTTTTTTTGTAAACATTAGCAAGAAAATGCTTCGCTTTCGAAACTTTGCTTCTGCTCCCTCATTGTTTCAACATCTTTGGGACTTTCTCTCTAAATGGTATACGATTTTCCTCGAAAACCAGTAGTTTCTAAGGGAACCCACGTTTTATTTTTTACTCTCACCCTTGAAACATCCCATGACCATTCCTGCAAATAGTTGGTATAAACTTGCTGGGTAGCTTAGAATCACTAAAGTTAGGGTCTTGGTCAGGTCCTGTTGGGAAAGTCCTCACTGGTTTCGGAGACCTTAGGAAGCTCCAATCTTTAGTGTTATTAGAAAATGGATGAAGTAGAAATTGGAGTATATAGACGGCCACATCTCAAAGTCGCGAACAGCTTCTTCCCCGACGCCGACGCATGGTTCGTTTCAACCTGCCCCGAACGTGAGGATAGTCGCGCCGGTCATTAGTGACAGCGGCAAAAATCTCCTGGTTGCTGCCAGCTCACCGCCGTTGCTTCCCTCTCCCTCGCGTCGCCGGTGGTGGAAGCTCCTTGGATGAAGACGACACCGAGGTGGAAAACTAGCTTTGGTGGAGATTGAAGGCTTGGGTTACTTGGCCATTGGGTATGGGCTTGAGATGGAGCCCAAGCCCATGTATATTGCTGAAGGGCCTCATGTTTTGTTCACCCATTTAAAATTGGCCCATTTGATTGTTTTCAACTTACATAATTTACCTCCTTAAAGCATAAATTTCTCAATAAATTTTCTCAACCCCAATTTCTAAACCCTACTTACAAAACTTGCATATTTAAATAATTCTCCTAAATTCCGCTTTTTAAATTTAATCCAGATTTCCGAAATTCCGATCTTTTATATGTATTTATCTTTATCACCTTATCCATTTATTTATCTATTTAAATTTAAAATTTACATCTTTAAATAATTCTCCTAAATTCCGCTCTTTTAAATTTAATCTAGATTTTTGAAATTCCCATTCTTTTTTTTTTTTTTTTATCTATTTATCTAATCGTTATCACTTTATTTATTTATTTGTTTAAATTTAAAACTTACATTTTTTTAAATAATTCTCCTAATCCAGATCTTTAAATAACGCTTCAAAATCCCGATTTATAAATTTAAAATTCCAAATTCTGAAATTTTAATTCTCACATCAATTTATTTAATCATCGTTATTTATTCATTTGTTCATTTTTAAAATTCAATCTTAAAATAATCTTTCAAAATTCCGATTTCTAAATTTAAAATTCCAAATTCCGAAATTTTAATTCTCACATCAATTTATTTAATCATCGTTATTTATTCATTTGTTCATTTTTAAAATTCAATCTTTAAATAATCTTTCAAAATTCCGATTTCTAAATTTAAAATTCCAAATTCCGAAATTTTAATTCTCACATTAACTTATTTAATCATCGTTATTTATTCATTTGCTCATTTTTAAAAATTCAATCTTTAAAATAATCTTTCAAAATTCTAATTTCTAAATTTAAATTCCAATTTCCGAAATTTTAAATTCTCACATCAATTTATTCAAATCATCATTATTTTATTTATTTATTTAAAATTCTATCATCAAGCAATTCCTCAAAATCCCGATTTCCAAACTCAATTTCCTAATTTCCGAAATTCTAATTTCCATATTTATTTATTCAATCATTATTCTTGTTATTATTATTATTATTATTTATTTATTTATTTAAAATTCTATCATCAAGTAATTCTTCAAAATCCCGATTTCTTAATTCGATTTCTAATTTCCGGAATTCCAATTTCCACATTTATTTATTTAATCCTTATTATTTTCATTAGTATTATTATTTTATTTATTTATTCTAAAATTTCATCTTAAACAATTCATTAAAATTTCCGACTTTCAAATTTAATTTCTAATTCCAAAAATTCCAATATTCACATTAATCTATTTAATTATTATTATTTTATTCGTTTATCGGGAAGGTTTTTACCGTACCTTCCCGATAAGTAACCTGAGCCCCGAACCCGATCCGGTTTTTCATAGACCACCTTTTCCAAAATAAGGAGTCACACTTAGGGTTTTTATTTCTTATTTTGTTTTCCCTTTTAAAAATAAAACAAAAACAAGTGGCGACTCCAAGTCAGTTTTCATAATCAAATAAAATCAATTTTTCAAATAAAAATCGAGCTCGCCATCGAGTGGGAAACGCATGAGCTAAAATGCAAGGTCCACACATATGAAACTCACTTCAAGAAAGTTCAAGAAATGTGCATAATGCATAGGATAAGTATGGATCTATTTGTTTATTAAAAAGAGAATATGTTATAGTTGTCAAGGCTATATGTATGTATATATATATATATATGGGCAAATAAATGTACTACAAGATACAATAAAACAACATGAAGTTCTTCTGGAACATTCTCTTTCTTTATAGCCCCTAATCAACTAGTAGTAATAATGTTTGGTTCTGTGCACCTTAAAAGGAACACATTCAAGGATAACTACTCATTTGTAAAGTTCCACCTAATTTGGTAATAAAGTCTCATCCAATCGGACACCATTTGTTATTTGATAGTTAGAATAAAAATATTTTAAAACCATTTGATTTTATTTGATATGAAATTGTTATTAACATAATATGAAAAAATTTGGTTGAAAAGTTTTGCATGCTTTAACATGTTTGAACTTCAAAAGTTTTTACGAAAAAGAGTGTAAAAGTATATCTTCTTATTTGTAATTATATTTGAAAACTTTAATCCATAAGAACTATGTCGATCTTCCTTATTGAACTTTGAGTTCATTGCTTTTCATTGACCATTTTTTTAGGTACTCTTAGTTCGGTTAAGAAATGATTGTTAGGATGAGAATTTATTCTTGTTAGGATTTTGGTTTAGACTTTCATATTTAAATGTTAGAAAATTAATTACTATTTAAATTGTTAAAATTTGAAATTGTTTGGATCCTAGCAAAATAGTTGATGCGTTAGGTTTTGTTTTTCTCTTTTTTTTTTTTTTTTTTTTGAACTTTGAATGGAAATTTGGTAATTGATGACTTCCAATTACAAAATGAAATTTTGAATCATTTGCACTTTGAATTTTCGGACTTAAGGTATGAAATGACCATTATGCATCACAGTGAAACCTAGTAGACAACATTGATTGTACCTTCCAATTAAACAAGGAACAAAAGATATTCACAAATATGTACATTTACTTTCAATTAAACAAAAAACAAAAGCTATTAATATGTACGTCTACTTTTCTTTAATACGAGGCTTAGTAAAAGCATTCTATTTGAACTCTAGTAGAGATGATGTAATGGCATACATGCGGTTTTCATTTATTTATTATTATTTTTGTCATTGAAGGTGCAAGATGATAAGATGAATGAAACAAAAGAACAAGCTAAGTAGGTAGAGCAAACAGTGTGGATGAAAGCAAAAGAAGAAGTTGGATTACAATTTATGTCATGTGAATGAGAGGAATATTTGTGAGAAAAAGTCAAACCCGAGATAAAATGAATGTTAATTTTATACAATAATTATTAATCTTATCAATATGACTAACCTCAATTTATATTTATTATGGCAAGTCAAACCCAAGATAAAACAAAGGCTTGAATATTACCATTTGGATCAAAATCAGCTTAAGTCATGTTTGGTTTTGAAAATTTTGGAGGAAAATAAAAAAAATAAAAAAATAAAAATAAAAAATAGAAGAAAAGAAAAAGTGAAAGCAAATAAAAAATAAATTTAAAATCAATAACTTATTTTTATAAATTTATTTTTTATTTTCTATTTCCAACTCATTTAACTTATTTTAAGTGATTGATATAAAACTTAAATAATTTGAAAATGCATAAATTTTTTATTAGTTTTAATTATATTTGATTTTAGATATATATATATATATATATATATATATATATATATATATATATATATATATATTTTCATAGAAAACAAAAAAAAAAACATTTTTCTTAATATTTCATAAAAAATAAAAAAAAAACTAACTCACAGAGGAAGTGAGTTAAAAGAAAGACGAAGGCAAGAAAAAAAGTGGAGGAGAAATTAAAGAAAAAACACAAGATGAGAAAAAAACCAAAAAAATATATATATATTTGAACAAACCTCCTCTTTGCTAGTTTTTCCTACATAATTAACAAATTCATACAACAAAAAAGCAAGCATTTGAAGAATCTTTGTTTTCCCTTTTTGGGCAAACTTATACACATTCTTATTGATATTTACACTTAACCCATACAAACATCATTCCTCAACCCTTTCTACCCAAAACAATTACTTTGCTAATTGCGCACAATTCCAAGAAATCAGAACTCCAAAACAATTCTGTCTCACCAATTTGTTCTCTTGCTAACGAGGATATAACATAAAGCCCAACACGGGGTTGGCTTTTTATACAAAATCCGCTCTACTCCGGAGGGCATCATGGTTGACCGATCATGTCTTTACGTGTGTATGATCCTTGCATGTCAAATACCAGCTATATCAGCCACAAGCTAATCTTCCACCAGATGATCCCAAGTAAAGTGATAGCCATGTGAGCGAAAAGAAGTTGTGACTGAGGATAAATTAATAGCATTAGCCTAAGGACAAGCCAACCAGTTCATAGGGGCGGATACAGATCAAATCATGCCCAAATATCTGTGTCCAAAAGGCATACTATAGGGATGTACTTCCTCCAGCTGGATTAGACAAACTCCAGCGTCTAAAGGATCAATATTGCTAAAGAATAGAAATTACTCCACAAAAGTGTTTTGTTTTACCTTGATGTATTTGATGCTCCGTAGCAAGATCAAAAGCTTTTAAGGTTGTATTCCATTCGTAGGAGGAGATTGAGGGCCAGAGAAAGTGTGCAGCGGCCTCTTCACAAATGGATGGTCCAATAACTGACCAGTAGTAGGCCGATCATAAGGGTTGACTTGCAAGCATTTGAGGATAAAATCTCGGGCATCTGATGACAAGGAATTAGAAACAGGAGGAGGTTCACCCTTGCCAATCCTAAATAACGCTTGCATCTACCAAGCAACATAGAGATATTCCCTTATTAGAACTCAAAATATAATATCAAAAATGGATTGCATTCCAAGTTGTAAAATTGATTATCAGGTAACAACACACTCAATTATTTTCCCTTACCAAAGGCATGTTTAGTCTACTTATATAAAAAAGAGAATAGCAATAAAAAAACTGTTCTCATGGAAACAACAACACACTCTTGTCAGGAATTTTTATTCCTCTCTTTCACATAATATTGTGATCCACCCCTCCATTCCCATTTCTAAACAGAAACCCCTCTCTTACGCTCCTTCCAACTTGCAGTAACGACCTCAAAGATTCCATAATAGGTGTCCATTTTTCATTGCTCCTCAATTCCACTACCTGATTCTCTGACCCCCAACCACGAGGCGACACGTGGCCTTTCAGGACGGTGACATCTGGCAAGATAACCTGCATGGAAAAGGAGCCCTAAATGAGGGTCTACAAATATGCCCCTCTTCAGTAGAGCTCACGAGTGTAAGTAATATGAACATCGAAATGAAAAGAAAGTGTGAATAATGAGTGGAATGAAGTGAACTCTACCGAAGAACAAAGGAGACCCCCAAAAGGATGTTAGTGAAACACGAACCTCACTCAGATGAATAGACGAACACAAAGGCTCTAATCCTAAGAGAAAATGATGCTTCAAAATGCCTTTGAAGCCACACTAAGGACCCAGGTTCCCTCTAAGACGTCTCCAAAAGTGACTCAAAGATCGATGTCAAAGATGAGTAACATCCGGACCACTATAGAGTACGAAAAAGACTACGCCCAAAGGAGACTGCCCTATGTGAACTACGTGAGCATGCTAAGCGTAGGGTGACCAACATCATGACCGAAATATGTGTCGTGAACTCAAAAGACTACATCATGTGTAGTGGAAGGGGAAATTTGGAAGAACAATGATGAATAAGCGATAAGCACAAGGTAACGAGGTGAGGAGAATGAGGACAAGTGAAAAACCATGAAGGTCAGATGTGCAATGCCAATGAATATGAATACCAAGAACTATGACTCTAAATGATACCGCTGAAGAGAAATGAATCTGAACGTAAAAAACACGAAAAGATGGTGACTCAAGGTGTCTGAATAGATATGTACAATGGCTCTGAACGCCAAAACTAAAGAAAGATGGGGACTCAAAATTGAACAAGACTTAACTCAATCTGACAAAACAATGACCGATCGATATGGGTGCGGTCCTGAGTCAAACTGAATACAAACGGATAGGAATATGGCCGATCAATATAGGTGCGGCCCCGACTCAAACTGACATGGAACATGATCGATCGATATAGGTGCGGTCTCGAAAACTCAAACTGACATGGAAATGATAGGAAGATGGTTGATCGATATAGGTGTGGTCTCGACTCGAACTGAATACAAACTGATAAGAAGATGGCCGATCAATATAGGTGCAGCCCTAACTTAAAATGACACAACGAATGACCGATTGATATAGGTGTGGCCTCGAAAACTCAAACTAATGCAGAAAATGACCGATCGATATAGGTGCGGTCCCGAAAACTTAAACTGAAATGAAACTGACAAATGAATGACTGATCGATATAGCTACGGCCTTGAAAACTCAAACTGACATGGAAATGATAGGAAGATGGCCGATCGATATAGGTGCGGCCCTAAAAACTCAAACTGACATAGAAAATGACTGATTGATATAGGTGGGGTCCCGAAAACTCAAACTGAAATGAAACTCACAAATGAATGATCGATCGATATAGGTGTGATCCTAACTCCAACTGAGCATGGAAAATGACCGATCGATATAGGTGCAGTCCCGAAACACAAACTCAAACTAACAAGACGAATGAATGATTGATCGATATAGGTGCGGTCCCGAAACACAAACTGACATGGAAAATGATAGGAAGATGGTCGATCGATATAGGTGCGGCCTTGACTCAAACTAAACTGAAACTGACATGATGAATGACCGATCGATATAGGTGCAGTCCCAACTCGAACTGAACACGAAAAGTGATAGGAACATGGTCGATCGATATAGGTGTGGCCCCGACTCAAACTAAACTGAAACTGACAGGATGAATGATCAATTGATATAGGTGCAGTCCCAACTCAAACTGAACATGAAAAGTGATAAGAACATGGCCGATTGATATAGGTGCGGCCTCGACTCAAACTAAACTAAAACTGACATGATGACTGACCGATCGATATAGGTGCGGTCTTGACTCAAACTGACCACGAAAAGTGACAGGAAGATGGTCGATCAATATAGGTGCGGCCCCGACTCAAACTAAATGGAACTGACATGAAGATGACCGATCGATATAGGCGTGGTCCCGAACTCTAACTGAACTAACAAGATAATGAATGACCTAATCAAGTGGCCCAAAGCCAAAGGATAGCTCAGATAATGATGCAAGCAAACTCGACCGAAGGGGATATGCCCCAGTATGACAACTCATGAGGATCGACAACTAGGTCGAAGGATGCCAAAACCTGGGAAATGTCTGATGATCCTAAGGAATGAGGGTATGCCCTAGTATGCGACTTGTGAGAGTCAACGACTAAATCAAAAAGTGAATGAAGTATATGGAAGGTCCAACGATCCTAAAAATGTAGGGTATGCTCCAGTATGACAACTCGGAGGGGTCAACAACTAGATCAAAAAGTGGATGAAACCTATGGAAGGTCTGATAATCCTAAGGATGTAGAGTATGCCCCTGTATGACAACTCGTAGGAGTCAACAACTAGATCAAAAAGTGAATGAAACCTAGGGAAGGTCTGATGACCCTAGGGAAGGGAGGGTATGCCCCAATATATGACGATGAACAAATTGGGATACACAATATCTCAAAACTACTGTGCTCTGAAATATGCTCAATCATCATGTAATGAAAATGTCCAACCTCATCTAAGTAATGCCAAACAGGACCATGTATCATGATACCATGTCGACAAAACAAAACTAACTAACGGATAAGAACAATGATGACCAGTGCTCAAAACCCAAGGAGCAAGCAAATCAACACTCAACATGCTAACTGTCAAAATGAAAGCATCATCACTAATAAATCAACAATCTGCCAGGTCCTACCATCATGGAAGATGTTGAACCTAAAGTCTGAAAGATGCATGAAAGCACAACCAAGGCGATCGAGGACTGATCTACATCTCCTCCTAATCGAGAGAGAGGTGAGGTCATGTGTCACGATGGGATGTGTAGGATCAAAGAAGGTGATTATCAAGCTCTTGTATGATAGAAGGCATGAGAGTATCCAGAGGGAAATGTCTGAGTACGAGATGAAAGGTATGTAAGTATCCGAGATCATCCAAGTATGCCGAGCAGACTAAACCCAAGGCGTCTAGCAAACCTCGGCTGTAAGTTCCGAATAACCATATCAATCTGATCCTGCTCCTTAGGCCGATCTATCATACCAGCCACCTTTACCTCCAACGACGGACAAATGAAGAAATAGACTCATCTGGCCTCTATTTGGTGGCCTCCAACTCTCGTCTAGATACATCAATGTTGGCACTGAAAGCAAACTGAGTCAAGAACTCATGAGCCACATCCTCCCAGGTGCAAAGTCTCGAAGGCTCAACTGAAGCAAATCATCTTTAAGTTGCCCCACTAAGTGACATCGGGAAAAGGGCCACCAACTGTGCATCATCTATCCCATGTGCTCTTATGACTGTGCTGTATAGTCTCAAGTGGATCTTGAGACAACCAATCCCACTATAATGCTTAATGTCTAGCATGCGAACTTGGCGGGCAAGCTAGCAGCCAGTATGCTATCTCTATCATCTCAAGTCAAACCTTCATCCTGCAATCTGATCTGTCTCATCCTGGACTCAAGTCTCTCAACCCTGGCCTCCTGCTCGGCCAATCTAGTATAATCAGTCGTAGGAACAATGGGGGGCGGCACTGTGACAGTAGGTGGTGGAATGGTCTCATAATGATCTGCCAGATGGAATGGAGTACCAAGTGAAACCCCAAGTGGAAGAGTCTATGCTGTATGAGATGCATGAGGAACTGTCTCATCAGTGACCATGCCAACTAGATGAGGATCCTAGCAAGAACTCTCTATCTGATCCAAGCGCCTATTGACTCCTGCCATGAACTCCTGAATATAAGCAACTGTAGCAGCTAGCTCGTCCGACATCTCAACTAAACTATCGGAACTCTAATGTTAATCTAATCTGATCAATCGTCCTCTAACTCTCCTCCAAGAATGTGACTCCAAACTCAATCAACTCCTAAACTGACTCCCTACAATGCAAGCAAAATAGATGAAGGACATAATATAGAACCTTAGAAGACGATAATACAACATGCAAGCACATGGTCCTAATGTGGCAATCCGAAATCCAAATGTATGATGAGAACTCTGGAGTCATAAAGGTGTCCACTACAAGATGGCTACAAATGTGAGTAGAGAATTCCCATCAATAATCCAAGATAAAAGAGGTATGAAAAACACACTATCACATGATCAATACTCCATCTATAACCACATATCCTTGAATCAACCTTCAACTCGAGCTCCATAAAGAGAAAAAATGATAAGGTGATCAAGGCGACTCTCTCGAAAAAGGTGTGAATGTGAAAATGTGTCTTTCACCTTTTGGTAATGAAAATATGAGCATCGAGTCGAAGATCGAATCCAGGATCCAACAAAGAATGGGGTATTGGGCCCGTGATAGGTGTACAGTGTAAAAAAAAATGATCAATGAACATATCCTAAAGCATCCAGTAAGTGACAACAAAGAGAAAAGGTGTGTCGAGCCAAGAGATGAGAACGAAAGCCCAAGGGAAAAAGCATGACAAAATTCATTGAGTGAAAAGTAAAAACTAAGGCGACATGACAAAGGTGATCCAACTGATACTCAAACTCATACCAATCTCTGAGCACTCTCAACTAGAGACTAAAAAAAAAAGAGTGTCGAATCCGAACTATAACCATAGAGGCTCTGAAAGCCCTCAGATGCACCCACGTATAGGGAGGAATCCTAATCAAAGGATCTAAGCTCATCCTACAAGGTCAAGGTGGCCCTAAAAGGAAATGGGTGGACTTTAAAAGATCCCTAGCATAAGCGATTGTACCCTCCGACGGTACGCAAGCCTCTGCACGCCTCCGAAGAGACGAGGCGCTTCCATGCAAGGTGGTCATCACCTCCACACATGCACTACCTTGCATCCCAGGGGACTCCTATTGTGAAAGCTCTCCTAATGGCTGGCGTATCTCACAACTCTGATCACTCATTGACGATCTAAGGTGCAAAGTGAGTGGTGTGGGTGCATCCGAAAATCCTATGAAACTAAAAAGAAAACACATTGGCCACACAAATATACTGAAATCTAGCTCTAGGCTATACAAGTCTTCAAAGTTAGGACTCCAATCAGCATCAATATGTCCACCACCTCCAAAATGCTCCCAAACATAAATATAGCCCATCACTAGACCTTATTCCTAATCACTAGCTTGGTCGAAGAGCAAACAAAGCAATAAATCTCGTATCAGATACGAGACCCTAGAAAATAATGTCGACCAAGACTAGGGACTTAGAAATAAGGGGATAAGTGTGAGTCCCACATAGACAAGCAACTCATGCAATCACATGGAATGAGAGAAGTCATGCAACAGACAGTCATGCAAAACAAGTATATATCATCCAAATCTACACACAAGCTAACCGAGAAGAATATTTGACAAATGATAGCATGTTCCATGATAATCAAGATAATATACAACTAAGAATCAAACATGTCAAGATGAACAAGATAAGCAACAAGAGGAATGTGCATGTCAAGGTGAGCAGAGTGATCATACAACAAGGTGGGTCAATATGTGAGGATAATTGAAATGATCAATCAATATAATCGACATGCCAACACCTCAAACAAATACAATAACCAAACATGCATCCGATGATATCAAGATCTCTCAATGTGCAATCAAGAGATAGGTACCCACTGATCGACAAATCAAACGCCACATTTGCTTCATCCTAAGTTCAAGCTTGACCCTCTAAACGATCCCCATTGGAGTCGCCATTTTGTGGACCCTACATTTTGGCTCATGCATTTCCACTCAATGGCGAGCTCGATTTTATTTGAAAAATGATTTTATTTATTAGAAATTGACTTGGAGTCACCACTTATTTTTGTTTTATTTTAAAGAGTAAACAAAATAAGAAAGAAAACCCTAAGTGTGACTCCTTATTTTGGGAAAGGTGGTCTACGAAAAATTGGATTGAGTTCGGGGGTCAGGTTACTTATCGGGAAAGTACGGTAAAGACCGTAGCACCCCTCTAAGTCCCTAAAAACGGGTCTCTATTAATAAGATAAAGTAATCATGGCAATTGATAAGGAAATCAATGAATACTCAGAGTGATCATGCACATGTAAGAACCTAAACATGCATATAGAAATACCAGAAATAAAGTGAATACGTACTTGGGCGATGAGCCACAAATGTGCTATCAAGAAATAGGGTTAGTACACAATTAAGGAATAATTTCGAGCATGTCATAGAGCAGAATAAAATCAATCATGCATGGCAATTAAATCAATCAATCAATCAATTATAAAATCACTTATGTTGGGCCCCCACCAAAGCCCATTTTATTTTTGAGTGAATTAATTTCGTAAATTCTATAATTAAGAATTACGAAAATAAAATCACACTTATTTTAAAACATTTTAAAAATCAAAGAAAATTTGAAAGTGGCTTGTCGAAAAGAAAATGGCGGAAAAATTTTATTGAAATTGATATTTTGAGGCCTAAAAAAAAAGTCGTAAAGATGAAAAATAAATAAATAAATAAATAAATTATTTGATAAAAATGGAGTTTGGAAAATTAAAAAGAAAACTAGAATCCGAGAAATCATATGGAAAATGGGAATGTAGGGAAATATTTTAAAATTCTAAAATGAGAAAATAATAATAATGAAAAATTTTGAAAAAAGACATGCAACCTAAAGTTGCATGCCCAAAATGGCCATACTCAAACAACAATATCCAAAATTCTCAACATGCTACTAAACTAGAAAATCGAAAAAGTCCAACAAAGCAAAGATACTCTATCATTTGGGATTCAGACTCTTAGACAATAGCATTGGCGGCGCTTGCAATTCTAAGCCAGAGATCAGCACACTCTTTTCCAATGCGGCCAGTGATGGCAGATCCTTTCATTTATCCCTTGGGATTCACAATGACACCGGCATTATCTTCAAAGTACATGTAGACTCCGTCTTTTCGACGCCAAGGCTTCCTCCAGCGCATGATGACTGCAGGTATAACCTTCTTCCTGAGAATAGGTTTTCCCTTCTTCACGGTGGCCACGACCATGTCGTGATTCCCTTGACGAAGATGATGTAGAGGTTCTTGGCTCCAGTCTTGTCGGTGCAGTTCACCGTAGCTGCCACCAGTAGACCCAGAGACATCCGAAACTTGTTCCCCGCAGATCTACGGTGACCTCGCTTCGATATTGTTGAGCTTTCTCTGGATCTCTCTCCAGTGTTTTCTCTCTCAGCAAACCTCACTTCCTGTAACTCCCAGAAACTCCTGCTCCTTTTTTCAGACAAATTATGGACCTCAGCAGCCCTGCTTCTCTTTGATGAACTTCATAGAGGAGCTGCCTTTGTTGCCACTTCTTCCATCAATGCTTCAAGACCTTCCTCACTCTCGCAGTCATACTCGTCCAAGTCATTATCGAAGCCTCCAGCCGACGAAGAAGCAGTTTCGGCACTCACAAGAAAATAAACGCCGGTAAAAGAGTTCATTCCGTCCCAAACGGGGCGATCTGAGCCAGAAATAAGAGGGGATCGACATTGTCTGAGAGGATTCTCCGACAGAAACTCACTCGGCATAAGTTTGGCATTGTGAAGCGAAGTGGTTGACGACGACGACGACCAGAAAAGAATCTGGTGGAGAAAGAGAGATATTTCGTCCGGTTCCAAAGCGGATGACGGTGGCACAGGAGAAGAAGAGCAAGGCTTGGTGTACTGATCCGCCATTAACACTATGAATACAAGCAAAACAGAGAAAATTGTGGGCGGGGTTTCTATCAAATGATCCTTGCATGCCCTAACAAGACCATGCATAAAGCTGCATGCCCAGTAGGTCGTATCATGATTGCTGAATCCTTTTTGAAGCAGACACATAGCCTGGTGGATGACTACGTCTGATAGGTTAGATGCTGCTACAGTTCATAAACCAATGACCATCATCCTCTTCATCTGAGCTCTCTCAGAAACACTCCGATCAAGACAACCAGACCAAACATGATACCCGACTTTCGAAAAAATTACCATAAACAGAGGAGGAGGGTGAAGAAAAACAGAGCATGTATATAAGATAGAAAAAAAACAAGTTGTAAATATAGCTTCATTTCATGATGATCAATGAGCAGAAAGTGGATGGGAAAATCTCAAGCAGATCCAAAGCAGAAGCGAAAACCATAACTCTAAACACCTCACAGTGAATAAGATAACAAGGAGTTCACCAATTTTTCGAGTCAAATCAAAGAAATAGAGGAAGAATCAGCAACATAGGTGGAAAACCGACAAATAAATCATCTAAGACATCCAGTGAAATGATACCTAGAATAAAATAAAAAATGTATAGTTCATCGTGAGCTTACCTGAAATGCACTAGATGTCTTCCTCCTTGAAGTTTTCTTTTCTTCTTTCCTCTCCTCTCTTTCTTGCCTCTCCAGTTCCAGAACCTCCTCTCCTCCATAACAGCTTCAGAAAACTCATTCCCTCTAGCAAAACTTCTCCTCCAAGAAAAATATATCTCCTCTAACAGCCCAAAAACCCCTCTCTTACGCTCCTCCCAGTTTGCACTAACTACCTCAAAGATTCCATAACAGGTGTCCATTTTTCATTTCTCTTCAATTCCACTACTTGATTCTCTGACCACCAACCATGAGGCGACACGTGGCCCTTCAGGACGGTGACATCTGGCAAGATAACCTACAGTAATCTCAAGAAGCATATTAACACAAGTTTGATTATCATATCTTCTGAATACAAGAATAGAGCATTCAAGGAATGTAAGGTTGAGTAATGACGCATGACAATACAAAGCAAGATGCATGGTCAATATTTGCATACACAAAGTACTTGATCTGAAAGAACAATGCAAATCTACAAGCCTAAAATCTTGCTTTTCAAACTTAGCTGGAAGAAAAATTAATATCAAACCTTATGCCAAGGATGTTTCTGTAAAAACTGTTTTCTAGCCCAAAGATGAGTCATTGGTCAAGTTTCAAGAAAGAAAAGTTCCAGAGGCAGTCTGGGTGCCTTTAGAGCTTCCTAGATAACACAAGCAATAATCAAGTCAAAACCTTATTCAGAAACATTCAACTTCCAATTCGGTGATAAAATGTCTGGTGTTTCAAAACGTTATCAATTGACAATTCAACAAGATTTTGAATCTGCTACCATGAGTTCCATTGTCATCTGCACTGTCCTTCATCAGGGAAGGTCACACAATCAGGAATGTGAGGCTCCTTCACCCAGATTATATGACAAATTGAAGTTACAAAAGAAGAAATTTAAAAGAAGGAAAAATCTGGAGTGACTACAAAATGTCATATGACAACTGAGAAAAGTTGTTGCCAATGATTCGAGCCTATTTAGTCTTGCACTTATAAATTGGAGTGTTCGATAACATAAAAGAAAATATTGATAAATCCATGGTATTCATACATGACAGCCAAGACAAGACAGGTATTGAGTGGCATTCTCTAAACAAAGTTGATTGAAGAAATTACAAATGGAACTATAGAGAAAAAGAAAGAAACTAAACAGTCTTGCATGAAATAACAATACATAAAAATGAAAAATATAATCCATAATTGCAAATTATCCAAAGATAAATGGATTCAGATTGAACCTTCTTTCCACTTAAACCCATGTGCTGATAATCACCAAATGATAAGGTGCGTGGATCTGAGAAGCTCTTGGATTCAATCAACCAAATAATATCAGACATGTTTTTTATTTTAGTGTTTTTATGATGAATCCTTCAAAAAGGGGTAGACTTTGGGTCAAGATCTTCACCCTTACTTTAAAATCATCAACAGTTTCAAAGTCAGAGCCAAACACAACCAATTTCCATATCATCAATTTGAATAACAAGTAATTGAAGAGCATAGACTAAAAAACAAAACAAGAAAAAATATTAAAGAAAATAATGTTGTATATCTACGAAATGTCATACCTACGCCTTCCAAGGGGGAATATGGGGGTCAAAGAGTCAATATCTCTAACACATTGCATCCAAGGCTTCATATATCAGCTGCAAGCTCATAGCCCTTATTTGAGTTTTGTGTCCCATTTGCTACATTTTTTTGAATAAAATGTTGTATTGTTATTGAAAATTCATAGATCCATGGTTTTAACATCTTTATGGGGCTCAAAAAAGTTCAAGAGTCCACATTTTGGGACTTAACACCAAATGTAATCCAAGATTCCAATAACCACTTAAAATAGTTAAAAATGCTTCGAGAAGAAACTAGCAAATATCCATTACTGCATGAGTGAAAGAAACAACAAAGTTGAAAGAGTGTTGCAAGTAGTTAAATTTAAACTTTGTTCCCAGAAATATTACCATGCTTATCAATCAGCCACAACATGCCATAGTCGGGCTATAACTTTGTTATAGGTGATACAAGTATCAATAACAGGCCCACCCAAATCAATAATCAAGTGAAATAGAGGGTATGTAGTTCTGTAATGCAAAATTGTTAGGTTGTTCTAAAGGATGTGGCCAAGATGATGCTAGACTGCTTATTGAATTGCCATCATTTTGTTTTTTGTTTTTTTTTGTTTTAATTTATGGTGCGCTTTTACATGGAATTATCGAACTTTACCACTTGAACAATGTAAGGGTCGAATAGCCACCATACTTTTTTTTTTGTCTTTTTCAATAAATAAAACCAAATGCATTAAAAAATAAAAATGCCACAAAGACACTCTACAAAAAGTGTCTAATAGCACAGAAACAAGAAAAAAACCTCAACAAACCCCCCCCACCCCCCTCTTAACTAGAACCCAGCCACTCAATAAAATCAAGTAAAGACATAGAATCAATCTCTATATACTATTTTACCAAGGAAAACAAATTTCTAAAAAAAAAAAAAAATCTTCAAAAAATGAACAAAATGCTTTTTACTCTCAATTGACCTGAGATTTCTCTCCTTTCAAACATCCAAAATAAATTTAAAGGAGCTACTCTCCAAACTTTTTTCCTCATTTTGCCCGCAAAAGAACCGTGCCACCCTAAAAAAGCCTCCTTTACCATAGCAACTTACACCCAATGAATACCAAAGAGATCAAACAACTATCAAAGGATCTTAACTAGAGAACAATAAAGGAGGATGTGATCTATGGATTCTTCTGATGGACATAAATAATCTAAACATGCTCATAACAATCCTTAAATAGCAATTAGATCATAAGCGGAATTGAAAACAGATCGAAAACATACCTCCCACCATTGCCATTCTTATAGGTTAAAACAGTGTCTTCAATTTTTCAGGTTTCAGGTGCTTTTAAACCTTCTCAACCTCTACTTAGATGGTGTTTTTTAAGACTGAAGGAGATTGAAGGCTTAGGGAACCCTACCCTTTAGTGTTTTGCCCCTTTTTAAAGACTCTTTTCATCACCGAGTCTACTTCAAGCGTGCACAGAACATGGGGTAGTGATGCGAATGTGGTTCCGAAAGTTAATCCTCATTCCTAAATTGATGGAATGAATGTGGACCACATTCGGAATCACGTCTTTGGTTTATTGCCGAAGATCCAAGAGAAACAAAATCCCAACATTCTCCCACTTGGTCCATATATTCCATCATTCACCATAGCAAGAAACAAAACACATGAATCATGGTGATAAGTCCTCTAAAACCGAGTATTATCTTCCATGTATCACAATGCATCATGTCTCTTAAACACTAGCCCATATAACTTAATGAATAAACCCTATGCTTATTCTAGGTCCAAACATTAATGATATTTCTCAATAAATGAATAAAAGTGTACACAAAGAAAATCAAATATGAGAAAACATCACAAATAGAGTTTCATTGAAAATAACATTCGTTCTTACAAAAAAAATCACACAAAAGAACCAAGTCCCAATCTGTCTACATGATCCTTAAATTTCAACGGTGGCATGCCTTTAGTCAAAGGATCGTCAATCATCAATTCAGTGCTAACGTGTTCAATAACCACTATTTTCTCTTTAACACGTTCTCTTATGGCTAAATACTTGATGTCGATGTGCTTGTTTCGACTGCTACTTTTGTTGTTCTTAGCCATAAAAACTGCAGCTAAATTGTCATAATATATCTTTAATGGCCTAAAAATTGAATCCACAACTCTAAGCCTAGAAATGAAACTCTTTAACCATACACCATGCGAGGCAGCCTCAAAACAAGACACAAACTCAACCTCTATAGTGGAAGTTGTAGTCAAAGTTTGTTTTGCGCTTCTCCAAGAAATAGCTCCACCGGCTAGCATAAAGACATATCCTGAAGTTGATTTTCGCGAATTAATGCAACCAACGTAATCCGACTCAGAGTAGCTAATCACTTCCAAATTATCAGTTCGTCTATACATAAGCATGTAGTCTTTAGTCCCCTGAAGGTACCTCATCACCTTCTTTTCAGCTTTTCAATGGTCTATTCCTGGATTACTATGATATCTTCCTAACATCCCAATAGCAAATGCAATGTCAGGTTTTGTGCAGACCTGAGCATACATCAAGCTTCCAACAGTAGAACCATAAGGAATGTTCTTCATTTGTTCCTACTCAAGATCATTCTTCAGCCGCTGGCCCAAATTGAACCTATCCCCCTTCACAATAGGAGCTATACTTGGTGAACAATCCTTCATCCAAAAGATCCCAAGACTTCTCCTCCCAACCATTCCTTGCAACCTCAGCCTCCGTGATATCTCTCTCAACTGCCTGCAACTCCCTCTTCATCCTCTCTGCATCTCTTGCATTAAACGTCTGCAACTCAACCCTTTTCTTAAGCTCTTCATTCTCCTCTCAAATTCTATTATTCTCCTCAACCTTCACCCTCAACTCCTTCTCCTTCTCCTCCAAAATCTTCTCCACTGATGAAATCCTTCCTGAAAATTCTGCAATTATTGCATGAAATTTCTTCACATCCTCCTCCAACACCCCCCTCTCCTTCTCCATAACCTCCTTAGCCGAAGGCCCCGATCTCAATTCCTCCAACCTCCCCTCCCTCTCTGTCACTTCCTTCTCCAATGCCTTCACACCTTCCGCCACTGCGTCCCTCTCCCTTTCCAACTTCCCCATAAACTCCCTATCCACCACCTTCATCCCATCATCATCCTCGTGAATATAATGCAAGTAACTAACCAATGCATACACAAAAGTATTGTCAAAACACAACAAATTCGACACAAGATGATCATTATACAATGCGATCTGAACCAACCAATGCATTAAGCCTAAAAGGGGAGGCGAAGCATGTGGGGTTCCGGGGGCTTTGAGAGTGGGCTTGTTGAGCTTGATCGGGTAATTGAGGTCCTTGAGGAGGATAGGAAGATCATCTTCAAGTTTGGGTGTGGGAAAATCGAGTTGGGAGATGAGGAATTTTAGGGTTTCAAAAATGTCTTTGGCGGAGGGGAGAGGGGGTTGGAGGGAGAGAGGAGAGGAATGGGAGGCGAGAAAGGAGTTGATGGTGCGGATGGCAGAGAGTTGGTAGGACCGGTCGGTGAGGGCATCGCCGGCGGAGGAGCGGTTGATTCCAAGGGAGGAAGGGCGGTTGCTGGCAAAACTAGCGTCAGAGTCGCGGTTGAATTGGCGGTGGTGGTCGACGGAGGGAGGTGGTGGTGGCGGTGGACGGATAGAGTCCTTTGGAGGACAGCAGCCGGTGGCTTTCATCTCCGGCTGTGATGGGCATCTCTCTCTCTCTCTCTCTTTTCTGAGTTCTTGTGAATTCTGAATCTCTCTCTTTCCCGCCTATGGGCTACAGGGAAAATGACACTGCTTTTTAAATTTTATTTTCAAAAACATTTTTTTAATGAATTATTTTTAAAAATATTAAGATATTATTTCATATTTTAATAATATAAAATATTATTACCCAAAGGAAAAAAAATATATCAAATTATTTGGAATTAGAGTTCAGTGGAAAAGTTTAGCTTTAACTTAAAAAAATATACATATATATATATATATATATATATATATATATATATATATATATATATATATATATATATATATATATATATATATATATATATATATTTGAGGAAAATTACATGGATACCCCCTCGACTATTTGACAATTACACTTAACCACCCTCACATTTTTTAAAGTACATTGACACCACTTGACCATAATGGAGCATAGCAATCCCTTGAATGATGTTATCGGATCTTGAAAGATTTTCAAGGTTGATTAATGATGTCATAGTTAAAAGAATTAAATAAAATGTCTAAAATATTCTTCAAAGTTTGTTTTAGATTTTTATTATCTTCCTGAATAATCACTAATAAGGCTATGTTTGATTTCCAAAAAAATACTAATATGTTTGTTTCCCCGAAACTACTAAGGAAATAAAAATAAAATAAAATTGTTTAGGAAAATAGTTTTTTCATGTTTGGTTTTACTATAAAAAAAATACAAAAGAAAATCAAATATAATTAAAGTTAGTTAGAAATTTATACATTTTGAAATTATTTAATCTTAATACAATAGAAAAAAAATAAGTTAAACAAGTTTAAAGAAACATTTAAAAATAATAAATTATTTTTTAATCTATTTTTTATTTTCTTTCACTTTTTCTTTCATTTCACTTTTCCTCTCTATTTTATTTCCCTCATATTTTCCTTTCAAAATTTCTAAAAACCAAACATAGCCCAAGGAAAATGATTTTCTCATGCTTGGTTTCACTATAAAAAAAATATAAAAGAAAATAAAATATAATTAAATTTAATTAGAATTTTATGCATTTTAAAATTATTTAATCTTGATACAATAGAGGAAATTAAGTGAAATAAATTTTAAAAAGCATATAAAAATAATTTATTGATTTTGAAAGTAATTTAATTTAATATATTGATTTTCTTTTGTTTAAACTTGTTTAGTTATTCTAATTAAATAACTAAAAAAAAAAGGAAAAAAAATAATGATTTGTAAATAAAAAGTGTGTCAATTGCTACCTCATCTATAATTCTAAACTTCTTTTTAAATCTTTATGCACTTCCCTAATCAAATCCTAAATTTCCAAATCAAACCCTAAATAGGGAAATTTGTTTGAAGCCCCAATTTTTAAATCTTATATTAAAAAAAAAAAATCTTTGTACACTTCCTAAATTACATTTATAACCTTATCTTAGTTTATCGTATCTCATTATTTTATCAGCATTAGGTTATCTACCTCCATGAATTAGATTACAAGATTTATTTTTTTTTTTTTTTCGTTTTGACTTGTATGTCATTTATGGGTGATCTGAAATATTTTCCTGTTCTTAGCAAATACATTAACATATACAACATTTTAGTATAACTTCAGTGAGAACATAGGATCTGGCTCTGTAGTTACAACATGACTAGTTGGTGATTCCTAAGAAGGATCCAGCTGCTGTTCTCTGCTTAAATTATTCCAGTGAACATGCCCTTGAGGCCTGGCTCAAGAGGTAAAGGTTTGGGAGGGTTTGTGGAAGTTTCAGGTTCAAGTCCAAATAGGGAGAAAAAAATTTACCTAACAAAAAAAATAAAATTTCAGTAGACAAAAATTCAGACCAGGTGAATGTAGTGGCTGAACCATTCAATGGCTTATGTCTTCTTGAGTCACACACATTATTTCCACGTAGCCAACTCAAACTTCATTTGTTTACTTGGGTTGTGATTCAACACCAACAATGGGTAGTTTCTGAGTTGTAATTTGCCTTACCTGTATTTATCTTTTGGGTGCATTACAGCTTTTGTATTGGTTTATGATTTCATGTTTGTTCATCTTCTGTAACCTTTTAAGCTAAGTGTTACTCTCAAACTGCTAACCATTCTGGAGCTTTGTCAAAGTAAGAAAAATAAAAAGGTTTTTAAGGTTAGTTAATGTTCACTCTCGATTTCGCTTTTAAAAAAAAATCTCCATTTAACACTTCCATCCTCACAAGTTTTCTAATCATTTATTTAGACAGAGATAGGTGATACAGTTGCCCTTGGCTTGAGGTAGCCTCCCCTCTCCAACCCCCCCTCCTCTCTCGGTATATGAATTTCAACTTATAACTTTCCCATACCCACCCAACCCTTTGCCTCCTGAGCCCTGCCTTAGGAGCCTATTGTTTCCCTTTGGACCATGTTCTATTTAACTTTTTGAAGTAAACTAATAGTCATGAAGAGGCAACACTAAATACTTAATTTTCAGGAGCATCTTTGAATTGACAAATTAGCATGCCACCTCATGCAACTCTTTCAACCTATTAAACTACAATCTATTGTGTGATTGAAGTATTTTTCTCTTGGATGGTTTCCAGATTAAAGTTAGGAAATGGTTTGCAGTATGTGTTGAATGCCAAAGGGTCTTTGCCAAAGGGTCTTCGCCTGCTGAGGTTTTGGGAATTGATTACAATTCAATGCTTAAGCCTGCACTTGACTCCTTTGCTGATGACATAAATAAAAGCTCTATGTCAAAACTGGAAGAGTTGATTTCTCTTCAGCAACAATCAGTTGAAAATGCTGCTAAAATTGAAGCAAAAAGAAATCGTCTGGCTCCCTTCAATCCAGTAGTGATGAAGTAAGTGAATTAGAACTCATTTTTCTTGTTCAACAGCTATGCATTTATATACCTCTCACGAAGAATAAAAAACTATGCCTTTTTTATATGCTTTTAGGGTGTCAACAGGAGCAGCCAGATTTTCACTTTGTTTTCATAAAAATTTTAAAGAAGGGTAAAAGTATTGGTGATGTTAGATACAGATTAACTCCAGAAGACAAAAATTTTGGAGAGGATGATGAATCCTCTACTCATAAAATTCTCAAAGACATTCCTGAATATCTTTGGTACAAATAACAAGATTGATCATGTTACAAGAAATAAGAACTCCGCAACACATAAAAATTTTGGAAATAATGACAGACCCATAAAATTCTCAGTCACACATACATAGGGATGTAGATGGAGGGGGTGTGCACATGGTTGGAGCTAATGGTTCCCTATTTAATATGCAATTAACTAAAGTATAAATTAACTCAACCTCCTTTTGCTGCTCTCAGAAAAGGCCAAACTCTCTCTCTCTCTCTCTCTCTCTCTCTCTCTCTCTCTCTCTCTCTATCCATCTATCCATCTATCTATATAACAAATCAAAGCAGGTCTTTTTTACCTAGTGGTCTGACTTTGTTAGATATACCATTTCTAAAGTACCAGTAGTAGCATATACAATTGCATGGTCATTATATTGCATGGATGCCACTCTAAGAAAACTAAAGTTGCAATCGTAAGCTTCTCTGCTATTTTCTTTGCAATCTAAAAGACAAAATTGTTTGGAATCTTGCTTTCCCCTTCGTTTAATTTGTTTTTTTAATTGTGATTTACCTATCCAAAAAAAGAATGTTTTCTTGAATTGTTAGTAGTTGAATGCACAATAAGAAAATTTCTTGGAAAATCAATTATTACGGTTAAATTGATCGGACTACAATTAGAATTCAAAAAAGTGATAATTTAGATGTATTCAAATTTTGACAGAAAAATGTTGTTCCTAGAAATTCCATTGGGATATAATACTACTAAATTACAGAATGACTCAAATGAAATATGGGAGAGAAAATAATTGGAAAGGAGTATAGTACCACCTGATGGTCAATCTAAAATTTGGTACAAAGGGCAAATGATGTCAGTTACACATGCAGTTGTCACTCAAAATTTGATAGCAAGAGCCGCCTGATCTAACCATCTGTCTAATGGGTGAATCAGGGTGATGAAGGGGATAAGTTGAGAGATAAGTTTGTTATTCCTCCTAGAATCACTTCCTGGGAAGGTTGCTTTTTGGGAAATATGAGCCGGTTGTGGGTTGGGGGTTATTATTAAGGGACAATCATGGGCATTTTGTATCCATTTAGCTTTAGGGGTGGTACTCTTCTGGTTGTAGATGAAATCTTAGCTCCTGGATGCCCTAGATAGACATCCATTTTGTATCCATTGCTGAAAACAATTATTGTATATGAGCAGAGCATGTATTATCCACATTACAGCTTTTTGGCATCAATGGACAGCTTAGGTTGTAATGTTCCTTTGAACTAATACAAAGGGTGACCCAAAAAGTGTGCTACCATAGTTATGTCAGATATGTCCAGAGGACTTGGAAGTTAAATGTCCAATAGTATCTATCTGGGGTGCATGCCATTGTTTCTAAAGTCCATTAATCAGGGTCAGATGGATGCTGATCAAGGGCCAGCTTGTTGTATGGTTTTGATATGGTACCTAGGTGATGTGAAGATATGATGAATAACAAATATAGGGAAGAGGGAGAAGAAGAATGAATAAGAAATATGAATACGTGTTCATTTTCAGAATGCACATATCTTCAGGATGCCCTAGATGCACATACTCCAATTGCATAATTCTAGAATTGTGTCCACTTTTGGAAACTAGACATGTGCTTTAGAAAAGTGACCCAAATATGCTTTAGTATAATTCAGTTGAGAATAGGCGGTATTTTCAAATTTGGATTAAAAAGGATGATTAAACTGTTGGACATATTGATGTAGGACTGATAAAGGAAACTCCAACTCAGCCAGCTGCAGCTGATAACGCAATCTGCCTAAGGAAACTCCAACTCAGCCAACTGCAGCTGATAACGCAATCTTCCTCTCCATATTTGTACTGTGGAAAATCAGCCAGCTGATAACTCAATCTGCCTCTCCATATTTGTAATGTGGAAAATCAAGGCTAGAAGGAAATCTTACTTACCTATTCTGTGTAATATTCCATTTTCTGTGTAAAGAAAGTATGTATTGTTTATTTATTCTTTAGAAAACAATCAGTAAAGCGTGGTGAAATTCAACCTTTCAAAATTGGTTTCTGTTCTTCATGGTATCAGAGCATGGGGCATCCGCAAACAAAATCTATAAAGCTTCTGCAAGATAAGAAATTCATTGAGGTATCCAGTTGGATGAAATCAGCAACGGTATGTGTTAGTTGTCAATTAGAAAAAAGCTGTAAACTTCCTTTTGGCTTAAGAAATAAAATTTCTAGCAATCCTCTTGACAAAATTCATTGTGACTTATGGGGACCTGCACCAAATAATTCAACTCAAGGATACAAGTATTATGCTGTCTTTATTGATGATCATACTCGCTATACATGGCTTTATCCCTTGAGAAGAAAATCAGATTTCTTTGAATGTTTTTTGAAGTTTCAAATTCTGGTTGAGAATCAACTTGAAAGACGGATAAAAATCTTCCAACGTGATGGTGGAGGTGAGTTTCAATCAATTAAATTCCAAAATCACTTGAGCAAGTGTGGAATTTTGCAACAAGTCTCATGTCCAGGAACTCCAGAACAAAATGGGGTTGTAGAGAGAAAGCATAGACACATTGTTGAAATGGGTCTAACAATGCTTTTCAATGCCAAACTACCATTGAGTCTATGGGTAGATGCATTCCTTACTGCTGTATACCTCATTAATCGGTTGCCTTCCACGGTGTTGAAAATGGAGAGTCCATTCTTTATGCTCTTCAAACAATATCCAGAGTATAGGAGCTTAAGAATTTTTGGCTATCAATGTTTTCCATACCTTAGAGACTACGGGAAGAATAAATTCTCACCTAAGACATATCCATGTGTTTTTATTGGATATAGCTCTCTACACAAGGGTTATAGATGCTTGCATCCTTCAACTAAAAGAGTTTACATATCTCGTCATGTCATTTTCAATGAAAATTGTTTTCCTTATGATAACTCTCTTGTTAAGGAAAATCATTTACAGATTCCTATAGAAATGGTATCATTCTCAACTTCAGATGCTTCTTGTGAGACTTCAAAAATAGATCACCAAACTAAGTCTTGGAAGGAGAACACTGCTAACCAATCAAGCAACTCTAAGAAGTGCAGCCATTGCCCATGCACTACTGAGCAAAGAAATCAGTTCAGTGTTGAAGAAAGAATTTCTGCTCGTTGCAATACTAACCAAAATACAGAAGCATCATGTGTTAATTCGACTGGAACTCCCACTGCTGTTGCTACTGAAATTCCCACTGTTGCTGCTAGTAAAAATGACCATAATACTGTCGTTACTACTGAAACTCCCACTGATGTTGCTCTTGGTGCCAGTGGCCACAATTCCCACACTGCTACTACTACTGGAACACTCTCCCAGATTGAGTCTACTAATAGCTACAAGCCTGCCAAGGTTAGTAATTTTCCTGATATCAGTAAGCACCTAGTAGTTGATCTATCTTTTCCTCAAAAATGGCAGAAAAATGAGCATGTTGATCCATCTCTGCAATACAAATCAACTAGTCATAGTGCTGATGATGAAGTTCTTGATAGTAGCAAGCAAATTGTTGTTGACATCTCTCCTCCTCAAGGCCAACACACAGATAACAAAGGAACTCATATGATCACCAGAAGTAAACTCAAGAATGATCCCAGTTTAAAATCTTAAATGGTTACTTTTGCTGCCACAAGAAGTGATACTAGTGAGCCAAAAATATATCGTACAGCATTGAAAATTCCCCATTGGCTCAAAGCAATGCAAGAGGAAATCAAGGCTTTAATCCAAAATCGAACATGGGATTTGGTTCCTATGCCTCCAACTACAAATATTGTGGGTTCTAAATGGGTGTTTAAAACAAAGCTGAAGGAAGATGGAACCATGGATAGATACAAAGCACGATTAGTTGCTCGAGGTTTTTCTCAAATACCGGGTTTGGACTTTGGAGAGACCTTCAATCCTGTTATAAAGCATACTACAATCAGATTGATATTTTCACTAGCAGTAACCTTGGGGTGGAAAATGAGGCAATTGGATGTTAAGAATGCCTTTCTACATGGGTTTCTAAAGGAAGAAGTATTCATGGAACAACCTCCAGGATTTATAAATGAGGACCTTCCGAATCATGTCTGCAAATTGAATCGCTCTCTTTATGGCCTTAAGCAAGCTCCAAGGGCCTGGTTTGATAGACTATCCCAATGTCTTCTTCATCTGGGGTTTTATTGTGGTAAAGCAGACTCATCTCTATTTATTCTTCGCAAAGGTCAGTCTATTGTTTTGCTACTTATCTATGTTGATGATATTATAGTCACAGGCAATGATAACAACATCATTAGTGACCTCATCGGCACCCTCAGTAGTGAATTTTCTCTCAAGGACTTAGGATCTTTGCATTATTTTTTGGGATTGGAGGTTAAATATCTTCCTAATGGGTTGTTTGTTTCTCAAACAAAGTACATTAGAGATCTCCTAGAGCACACAAAAATGATGGAGTGTACTCCTATCAACACACCCATGGCTCTTAAGTCCATCATCACATCTTCTGATGAACAATCTACTGATCCTACACAATATAGGCAACTTGTTGGATCCCTTCAATATTTAACTTTCACAAGGCCTGATATTGTGCATGCAGTAAACAAGGCTTGCCAACATTTCCAAGCACCCACTAAAGCTGACTTGCGAGCTGTCAAACACATTCTTCGGTATTTGAAAGGAACAATGGACCATGGAATCAGGTTTTTCAAGCAAAGTTCTCTTCGTCTCACTGGTTTTTGTGATGCTGATTGGGCGGGATGCACAAACACAAGAAGAAGCACATCTGGGTATTGTATTTTTCTGGGAGCCAATTGTATCTCATGGTCCTCAAAGCGACAACCTACAGTTTCTAGATCAATCGCTGAGGCCGAATATCGATCCCTTGCATCCAGTGCCGCAGAAATAACTTGGCTTACTTTCCTTCTCCGTGATATTGGCATTCAACTACGTGAACCTCCTCAATTGCTATGCGATAATCTCAGTGCCCTTCACATGACAGTAAATCCTGTTTTCCATGCACGTTCCAAGCATATTGAGTTGGACTATCATTTTGTTCGGGAAAAAGTTGCAAGTGGAGTTTTGATTACTCGTTTCCTTCCATCGTCCTTACAAGTAGCTGATATATTCACAAAGGCACTCCCCTAAGACTTCATTCCAATTCTTTCGATTCAAGCTAGGAGTGCAAAAGTTACCACTCACTAGCTTGCGGGGGGCTGATAAAGGAAACTCCAACTCAGCCAGCTGCAGCTGATAACGCAATCTGCCTCTCCATAGCCAGCTGATAACGCAATCTGCCTCTCCATAGCCAGTTGATAACGCAATCTTCCTCTCCATATTTGTACTGTGGAAAATCAACCAGCTGATAACGCAATCTGCCTCTCCATATTTCTAATGTGGAAAATCAAGGCTAGAAGGAAATCTTACTTACCTATTCTGTGTAATATTCCATTTTCTGTGTAAAGAAAGTATGTATTGTTTATTTATTCTTTAGAAAACAATCAGAAAAGCGTGGTGAAATTCAACCTTTCAAAATTGGTTTTTGTTCTTCAAGGACAACCCTATGATGGTTGCCTACAATCAAATAAGTGGGCTATGGTTTTTATTTTTTAGGGTTTAAGGAGAGGAACAAAGGATAAAGTTTATGGTAAAGAAAAATAAAATGGAAAAACATTGAGAAAGAAGATATGGAGAAGAAGAGATAGAAACCTTTGAGTCTCACCTAGAAGAAAATCAAGAGTCTTACCATTGAAAATTGCAAAGTATGCAAGAAAACATAATATTATTAATTATCAATCCATTACTTTGATTTACATCAATTAGCTTTATTTGTAGGCTTCTCTAAGAAATTGAAAGCCTACTAGGATTCTAATATAACCTATTATGACTCCAAGTCTCCTCTAAATTATTTAGCTATTCCTAATTCGATTCCAATAAATACTAATTCTAATTTTATTCCAACTAATACTAATCCCACTTAAAGTTTATTTGTGTCTTCCTTTCCTTTTTGAATATACTTTGAAAGGCTTTCCCCCATCACATGTCTTGGGATGTATGACATGTAGCTCCCTAAAACCCTGGATCTAGCTAGCAGCTTGGGTTTTTCCTTCTATTGGTCCCTCATTTAGTGAATCAGGTTGCAGATTGATTGGCTAAATGTGGAGCCATGCAAATGGACTCTTTTGTAAGGAATGTTTTACCCCCTTCAAGTATACATTGTTGCTATATTTTGTACAAGTTCTTGTATCGTCCTTGATTAGTGTAGCTATCTTGTTACTTTTGTTAGATTTTTCCTCAATTTTTAATCACCCTTTATATTTTGAAAGGGTTTCTCATCCTTGGGTTGTAATTAAATTCATATCAATGAATGATTTGTTTTGGATAAAAATAAAAAATAAAAAAAATCTGCTGGAGACGTCAATTGTTATTGCACATAGGTTGTCAGGCCCCAAATTTTCAAAGTAGCTTTGATGGCCTATAAAACACTTAAGAAAAAATATTTTTGGATGATAATTAGTCCCTACAAAGGATTGACTACATTTGATTCTTTTTCCAAGTATATTTTTTAGCAAGTAATTTTCCAGCTTGCTGATTGGAAATTATTGTTAAGGCTTTGACTATATTTGACATTAGCTTAAACAATGCTTGCATAACTATGCCATGTAAGGTTATTCCATTATTAAAGAACTCCTTTATTAGTGTCAAGAGCTATTGAGTAGAGTCTTTCTAATAATGTGATTTTATTAATAAGCATTGAATAGTATCATCCATCACAGAATCACTCTTTGTTTCTGATGGATCTGATGTTTAACTTGATTTTGCAACATAAATTATTGGGTTACACATTGTTTAATCTAATTGTTTTTCGTTCATGGATATTTATCTTCTGGTTGATTTTTGACAAGGAATCAGAATGAATACTTTTTGGGCTATTGTTGCATGAGGTTAACCATGGATGAATGATCAATTTGTCAGGTGGAAGCTCAATTAAATTTTTTGAAGAAGGAAACGCAAAACTACACCTCCAGATGTGCAATGGAAGCTAGGAAGTTGGTGGAGGATGTTGAGATAGAAACCCATAATGTAGATATTGTGGAAAGAGAAGTGGCAGATGTTCCGGAGGTATAATTTTGTTTTTCTTCTCTTAAATAGTTAGTTAAGGATATCAATATTGCCAGGGTGGATCTCGTAAACCTGAAAGAAACTCATTTTAACATAGGTTGGTTTCCCTTTTCAGAGCTAAAAATTCCTACCTGGCTCTATAATTGTTCTTGATTAGTGTGAATAATATTGAAAAATTTAAGGGATTCTGACTAGACTTTGATGTTGTCATGAAGACGTCCAAATTGAAGTTGCAGGAAGCAATCAAGCAAAATAAGGAAGAAATTCAGATATGTGCTTGGGAACTCTATGCTTTGGTTGATTTAGTTTTGAAATACAAAGAGCACATGGCATCAAAAATTTCAGAGATGAAGAGCAACCTTTCAGAAACAGCAGGAGCTGTATCAGATTCTTACAAAGGCTCCTTGTCAGCACAGTTTGGTATCACTTTGGATACAAGCCACTGACCCAATTGATTATTCCTTTCTGCGACACAAGTTCTTTTTCTTTTTCCTTTTCTTTTAGGGTAATGGACTGATTTGTATTGTATGTATACTTATCTTAAATATTTGGTATTAGCAACTTGCCCTATGGTGACAGTGTGGCTTGGGTTGAGAATGGTATAAAGATGAGCCTATGGTTGACAATGGAGCATGGGATGGATCTGAAGGTTGAATGGAAATTTGTACAATAAGGTTTTGGCAGGTGAGAATGGAAATGGATGTTGATGGAACTGAGAGTCTGAATGCCTTATGCACTAAATTTGGAGCATGTATGATTTGGGAATCAATAATTTATGTGATTAAAGACCGCAAAAACCATGGATATCATGTTTGTAACTCAGGCTATTGTTTTGCATTTATTATGAAAAATGTATGTCAAAACCAATTTAACAAATATAAATTAAAGCAAGTGCCAAGATATAACTTTCCATTTTTCCGAGTTGGCCCATCAAAGAGTGGGATGGAGGTTAGAAAAAGGTGCAATGAGATGAAAACATTAACAATGGGTTTCGGTTGGAAAATGTTTTTCATTTTTCATTTATTTTTATTCTCTAAAAATAGCTATTATTCCTATTTTTTGTCTTATCTTGAAAATGCCTTAAGTCAAAATAAGTGAAAATCATTTTTAAAAATGGAAACCATAAAGCTCCTTTTTGTTTAAATTGTTTTCATTTGTAAAGAAAACATAAATCAATATTTCAGAAAATAGAGTTTTAAAAATAGAAAATATGGAAATACCAATTTCGTGTTATCATAATTTTCCTTGAAAATAATAAAATTGTTTTCTAAAAAGATGAACAAAAAAAAGGAATAAAATCATGTGAGACTTTATGATGCCTATTTGCATTGTGCGTGTTCCCTTATTTTTATTTTTATTTTTTATATTTTAATATTTTTCTTTTGATTAAATAATTCATTTAAAAGCTATGTTTAAGTGGGTGTATGGTAAAACTTATTACTTAATTATTTAAGTTGGTTTTAAGTTAAATGGTTCTTAAGTTGTAAATTTAAAACTTATTAATTATTTTTTACTTTAAGTATTAAGATTATTTAGTAAAGTTAATTTAAGATTTATTCTAAATTGTCAAATTGACATATTTATCCTTATTAATTTTAACTAATAATTATATTTTCACTAATTTTAAACAATAGTTTATTTGTTAAATATTCATATTTAAAGCATCGTAAATACAAATACAATCATAAAATATTTATCATAAAAAATGAGTTATAAATGTAGGCAAATATTATAAAAAGGATTTGAAATTAAGAATAAGTTAACTATTTTGACTTAGAGTTAATTTTATTGAAACTTTTCAGGTTTAGTGGAAGTACATTAAGCCATCGTAGATTTCAAATTTCATCAATTAGCACCTCTATAAATGTATTATATATATAAATTTTAGTTTTTAAATAATAAAATTTAGATTTTAGTGAATTGTTAAACACTCCTAACTAAAATATTTTTATTTGAAATCTCTTAAAAAAATAAATTTTTTAAATAGAGTAAATGTATAAGAGTGTTAATTGATGAAATTTGAAATCAACGGTAGTCGAGTATATTTATACCAAACCTCAGGGGGTTTCAATGAAATTGACCCTTTTGACTTATTATTTAAAGTTAAAAATAACTTTAAGTTGTAGTATTAAGTTATTTTATCAAGTATGCTTAATCTCTTTAATGACTTAAATTAAATTATTAAATCATATTATATTATAATATTAAGTTGATTTACCTAATAACTATTTTGACTTAACACTAAATTTATATTATAATATTAAGTTATTTTACCAAACATAGTTAATCTACTTAATAATAAATTAAGCTATTAAGTTATATTAAATTATTAAGTTGGTTAACCAAACACCATCCAAAAGATGTTTAAAATTACATTATCAAATTATATTTTTTCTATTAATTTTAGAATAAAATCTTTCTTTGCTTCTACTATATACTAGGATCTATCCCACAATTGTAATGTAGTGATAGTAGTAAACCATGAATATTCCATACATGTATACTGGCCGCATTAATAGGTATGATTTTATCATTGGTATCTTGAATCACAAAGACAAGTATTAGGTTATATTTAGTTCCAAAAAATATTTAAAAAAATAATTTTTTAATATTTGATATCTCATGAAAAATTGGGAAAATAAATAAATATTATTAAAATTATGTGTAAAATGAGTTTGAAATAACAAATAAAAATAATTTATTAATTTTAAATATAATTTTTTTTTTTTATGCTTCTTCAAATTTTTTTCCTTCTATTTTTTCTCTTTATTTTATTTTCCTCAATTTTTTCAAAAACCAATCATAACATTAGAGAATTTGTTAATGGAATGATTAAGTTGAAAGTTGGCTCTTGAGTAATAAACCCCTAAAGTTAATGAACCTAATCGAGGAAGACTAGAGAATGGTATTAATTTAATACTTTTGAAAAAGAGTTTAATACAAAAGTATTTCAAAATAAACACTTGAGTTAAAATGTGATGGTTATAATGTGTGAAATGTGATACAGACCTTTGTCACAACATGAAAGAATTAACAACTTCAAGAGACTTGAATTGTCTATGTGCCACATGAGAGCTTTGAAAATACTTAAATCAGGAGAAGCTCTAACCACTAGCTTGAAGATACAGAGAGGGTGATATGCAACATCAAGGTCAATTACATACCCATAAGAATGGCCTATAACCACACATCTTATAGGCAAAAACATATGTCAATTCAAGTTTTCATTTTTTTAACATTCCTAATTCACACTTTCAATACACAAATTGTAGCATCTTTCTTGATGGTCATGATGGTAAGCAAGACTGATCATATGCAAGAGTAGACCACCTTAGCAACATTTGGAATCTCACTTGCATCTTGAGATTTACTTCTCCTCATTGTCCTGAGGTTTCCACCTACAAACAAATTATAAAATACAACATTTCAATTTCATAAACATAGTACAACAAACACACATTATAATTATTAACCCAAGTATATTTCACACGATTGCGTTTGATTTCCGAGAATCATTTTCATGTTCTTTCATACTTTCTTGGATTTTTTCATGAGAAAATCATTTTCACGAGGATTTTTCTTCCCTTATAATTTCTTGGAACCAAACATAGTGATAGGGAATCACATATCATTAGATACACTTCATGCTAATGAAGCTAGAATCATAGCCCTAAAATGTTTAAATTATAACATAATCGTCAAAGGAACTAAAAACATATTTAATGGTATTAACCATTAACTTAAGAATTAATTCAAACATATATAAATTGTTGTTTACCTATATCAATAGCAAGGAATTTATAACTAACTCTTATGGTGTAGATGAAGGATTTAATTTAATATAATGATACTTAGTGCCTTATACCAAGCACATGAGAACAAATATATATCCTAGTTAATTGTGGATTGCGCTACGACTTTTTTTTTTTTTTTTTTTTTAAATAATCGAGGAACCTTCCATGACCAAGCCCTTAAAACTCTTTATGGGGACCCAAACCTCAGAGTGCTAATCACCCACAACAACTAGTACTAGGTAAATTCAAGGTATCATTGGTGGCAGAATTTGAACCCTGAACCATGTACCACTTACTGGGACCACACTTCGCAATGTTCTCTACCCTAGTGGTTTTCAACTTATGTTTGGTTCCCATCGAGTACCAAAAAAATGTCAAGGAAAATGATAAATGTTTGGTTTCATTGTGAAAAATATGGAAAAAAAATTAAACATAATTAAAATTAGTTAGAACTATATACATTTTAAAATTATTTAATTTTTATATAATGAAGCATAATAATTGAAATAAGATTAAAGAAACATATAAAAATAATTAATTAACTTTAAATCTAGTTTTTATTCTTTTTCACTTTGTATTTCCTTTTAAATTTTTTTCTCTATTTTCTTTCCTTTATATTTACCCTCAAGTTTTTCAAAAACCAAACATAATAGAACAAAAAAGGGATCAAGGGAAAGAGAAAATAGTAAAGAAGTTGAAGAACTATAATCAATTTTCTACACGTACTAAAAGAATAAATGAACAAAATGACTTACCAATAAGTTGATAGAAAAAAACATAAACTCCACCCCCAGCAACCACATGTGATTTCGTTCTGATTGGTACTATCACAAATTTCACTTAAGATTAGTATGATCAATTGTTAGGTAAACTTCATGAGCATATCAGACTCGTAAGTAAATATAAGATTAATCCAAAACTTCCATCTCGGGAAATAGACAATAAGTATGCATGTTTAAACATGTTTTAGCATGCTTAAAGAAATTTAATTCTTAAATACAAAAACCATAAACAATTTGACTCTTAAAACTATTAAAATCACTATATGGGAGTTTTATTATTTACTTCCATCAAGTTTCTACATACATCTACCTCATAATACATTCAAATTTAACTTCTAATTTGTATACATGATCTTCTCTAACTAATTTTGATAACTTATTGAAATTTTATCTTAAAAGCAAGTAGAAAAAATTAATTAATTAATTAATTAATATTATGTCTAATAAGGTAATAAAGAATCCCTAGAACTTCATAATCACTTTGTAGAGGTTTTCATTTATCTAATTAAATAAATAAATAATGAAAAAAAAAAAAAGCTGTTTACTCAATCATATCTATGCTATATCTAAAAAAAACTATACATGTTTTTAAACTAAAGATGACTTTCAAAGTTAGCTGTAGTTATTTTTCATATTTTTATACTTGGTTTTCCTATAGAAAATATGAAAGAAAATAAAATGTAATTAAAATTGATTAAAATTTTATCTATTTTTAAATTATTTAATTTTTATATAATTGAGGAAAACAAGTGAAATGAGTTTTAAAAAAAACATATAAAAATGGTTTATTGACTTTAAAAATAATTTCAAAAGGAGAGAAGTTGGAATATATGAAAAAGGGTTGATAATGCACCTGGTGATGGAGTTCAAAGCAAGGGATCGGTGTTGGGTGCTCCCAATCTTTTATAATGTGGCTCCTCCACTACATCGGGTAGGGAACCATCACGTCTTCTCTTACGGTTTCCATCAGTGCCTTCAAGTATTACTGATCCAATGTCACCAAAATTCCCAGGAAGATCTAACAACATGGGAATATGGTAGTGTTCATCATCTTGATTAGCCCCATGAACATTACCATCGGTATCTTGTAATGCTGATCCATTGTCACCAGAATTCTGAGGATGCTCCAACATGGGCATATGATTTTGTTGATCTCCCGCAAATATAAGATTGATGCCGCATTTTTTTATCTTTGTGCACTTACCCCTAAATGAAGCATTAATATGTGTGTATTTATGGTGATGCTCTTTCGGAATAGCAATCTTAGGATACCACCAAACACATACTTCTCTCGCATCTTTAAAATTACCATGGCACTTACACCAGCATTGATCCTTGAATTCAAATCCATTGCCATGTAAATTCAATTCACACTCGAGATCAAGACAACAGCAATCAAAATCAGATGTAGGAATATGCCGAGAAACACATGATACAACAAATCCTAGGAAGTCAGGATCTTCATACCAATTCGTTGGAAGCTCTGTTGTTACTTCACTTCCCATGTTCTGATACCTTATCCACTCTGGAATTCCATTACTTTCAGGAATGACAGCACTGAGTTTCCAGCATTTCAACTCCTGCACAAATTATTATGTAAATATTGACTTTATATATATAAAAAAAAGGTTTAAGTGGCATAATTAAAATATATATATATATATTAAATTACCTCTGTTGTGGATTTCAACCAGTTGAGGTGGCAAAGCCAGAGCAGACCTGATAAATCTTCCTTGCCTGTGCAATGGTATGCGTCTATTTCTTCTAGACTTGAAGGAAGCACCAGAATTTGTCCAGCCATTTTGCATTGACTGATATTAAGTTTTTGCAGATTGCAAAGCTGATTGCTTATTAATCCTTCCCACAGGTCTGAGCAGCCACCGAGGATAAGTTTTTGAAGAATTTTGAACCTAGAAATGTTGGTGGGAAGATCCTTAATAGCAGTATTTTTTAAATCAAGCTCCTTTAAACTTTTCATGTTCCCTCCCTTCTCCGGAAATTTCTCAAACTTTGAGCAATTAGAGAGATCAAGAAACATAAGAGATTCCAAGTCTCCAATGCTATCAGGCAGATCCTTAATAGCAGTATTTCTTAAATAAAGCCACTTTAAACTTTTCATGTTCCCTCCCTTCTCCGGAAATTTCTCAAACTTTGAGCAATCAGAGAGATCAAGAGACTCAAGAGATTCCAAGTCTCCAATGCTATCAGGCAGATCCTTAATAGCAGTATTTTTTAAAAAAAGGCGTATTAAACTTTTCATGTTCCCTCCCTTCTCCGGAAATTTCTCAAACTTTGAGCAACTGAGATCAAGAGACAAAAGAGATTCCAAGTCTCCAATGCTATCAGGCAGATCCTTAATAGCAGTATTTCTTAAATAAAGCCACTTTAAGCTTTTCATGTTCCCTCCCTTCTCCGGAAATTTCTCAAACTTTGAGCAATCAGAGAGATCAAGAGACTCAAGAGATTCCAAGTCTCCAATGCTATCAGGCAGATCCTTAATAGCAGTATTTCTTAAATAAAGCCACATTAAGCTTTTCATCTTCCCTCCCTTCTCCGGAAATTTCTCAAACTTTGAGCAATCAGAGAGATCAAGAGACTCAAGAGATTCCAAGTCTCCAATGCTATCAGGCAGATCCTTAATAGCAGTATTTCTTAAATTAAGCCACATTAAGCTTTTCATCTTCCCTCCCTTCTCCGGAAATTTCTCAAACTTTGAGCAATCAGAGAGATCAAGAGACTTAAGAGATTCCAAGTCTCCAATGCTATCAGGCAGATCCTTAATAGCAGTATTTCTTAAATAAAGCTGCTTCAAACTTTTCATGTTCCCTCCCTTCTCCGGAAATTTCTCAAACTTTGAGCAATCAGAGAGATCAAGAGACTCAAGAGATTCCAAGTCTCCAATGCTATCAGGCAGATCCTTAATAGCAGTATCTTTTAAATGAAGCTCCCTTAAACTTTTCATGTTCCCCCCCTTCCCTGGAAATTTCTCAAACTTTAAGTAATAAGAGAGATCAAGAATCTCAAGAGATTCCAAGTCCCAAATGCTATCCGGCAGATTCTTAAGCTTATCACAGCTTCTCAAGCTTACACAACCATTAAGCTTCTTCAGATTTCCAACAGATGGGTGAATATCGATCAAGCTTACACAACCATTAAGAAATAGACTCTCCAAATTTGGCATTCTTGAGAATTCTGACATTTGAATGAGCTTCCTTGAGCAACGTAGATCAATGACCTTTAACCTTTCAAGATCCTGTACAAAAAGAAAATTAGTGTCAATAAAGACATAACTATCATAAATTTCAAAATCAATACAAAGAAAAAGAAGTCATTATTAAATGATAATAATACCTTATTCCCTAGCCACAACCGTTTTATGTTGCTACAGTGCAAGTGAAGTTCAACAAGCTTCCCTCCATCAAAGTTTGATGGTAAAAAATCTAAAGGATATCCATCCCAACAAAGATACCTTAACTCATAAGAAGGAAATTTAAAACCCCGGTCAAGTTGCATTTTAGAAGCATGTGCAATTACACCATCATAATAATTCTTCTCCTCCTCCCTGTCAATATCTTTATAATTGTGATTTATATGGAAACCTGAATGAACTTCGAGCAATCGAAGTCTAGTCGTCTTTGCGAAAACATTTGAACTCACGCATACTCCGTTTGATTTAGACAAGTCCAAGGATATTGTTTCAACTCTTTTTATTCCCTGAAAAAGAACATCGATAAGACAAACATAAATACAAACTAATTCAACTTATATGGATATGTAATTTCTTATACAACAATGATATTATTGAAGTTTATATCTTCAACTATTGCTTAAGTGAATTCATGCACTTGGCTCTTACCTCATTTGCTGTAAGTGCACGTTCAAAATCACAGGGATCCCACAATCTGCTCCATTTGTTTGGCTCATCAGGAAATTTTTCACGAACAATTTCCCAACCCATCTGTTGTATCAAATCATGCATAGCTATACGGTTGTATGGGAGAGTAATAAGACACTTGTCATTTAGATTTTTTATTCCAATTTCTGCAGGGAAATCACAAGCATCTAATATTCTTGACACAAAATCTCTATCTTCACCTTTAAAAAAACATGCAACATCAAGAAATATATTTTGTTCTGTACGATCTAATCCATCATAGCTTCGTCTAAGCACCTTGTGAATTCCCGCTTCAGGTTCTCTATCCAATTTACGCAATTCACTTTCCCACTGAGGTATTGTCTTCTTGAATAAGAGAGAACCTAGAACTTTTAGAGCTAATGGAAGCCCTTGACAATAGTCTACAACACGACGTGAGAGGTTTCTATAATCTGATTTGGGAGGATTTTGTTTAAAGGCATACAAACTGAGAAGTTTACAAGCTTCTTCAAAATTCAATCCCTTAACCTCATATAAGTCATCCACTTCTTGTATAGCTAACACATGTTTATCTCTAGTTGTTATGATGACTCTACTTCCTTCTCCAAGCCATTCACGATGTCCAAGTAAATTTTCTAATTTACTTGGATCATCAACATCATCAAGAACCATAAAAACTTTTTTAGATGAGAGAATGTCCTTTATCATACTTGCTTTGTGGGCAACACTATTTATATTTTGACTCCCCTCTCCCTCTAGGATATCACCAAGAAGTTGATTTTGTAAGTGATATAAAACTTGGGGATTGGAAACCTCCCTAATATTTTCAAGAAAGCTCATACATTCAAATTCACAAGAAAGTTCATTATATATAACTTTTGCTATGGTAGTCTTACCTATCCCCCCAACTCCGTATATCCCAACAATACGAACATCACTTGATTCCATATGCAACCGCAAAATCATCTCTTTTACACGGGAATCTATACCAACCAAATTGGCACCAACATCAAGCCTCTTACATTTCAATCGACGGAATATGATATCAGTTATTTCTTTAATTTTATTGGACTCATACCTGCCAATTATAAAAGAACAACATGTTAAGCAATGAGCCACAATTGTAAATAAAACACATTAAATTTGACATCTTTACGAGAAATAAATTAAAGTAGAATAGAATATATCACAGATATTAGTTCATTTACATTTTTAGGACATTTTTCTTTGTATCAAGTATGCATGAGAACAAAATTAAAACATGGATTTTGAATTTTGTTAGTTAGATGATTATGAATCGAGATATTACTTTATCATTCATGCACTTTTCAAAAACTCTTTAACAGCCTATGGCAATTAGAAACCTTGTAGGAGCAAATATTTTATTCTTTGACATTCGTTGTATATCTTGTAATGCATGAAGCCTCATTGTAGAAATAGTACTCAACCTCTTAATATAAGAAGTTTTAGATTAAAAACCCCATGTTCAATTCCTCAAGCTTCAAAACTTATTTATCCCACAACATCATCTCCTTATTATTCATTTGTATTATAAAAATTAAAAATTAAAGGCTTGTAAACAAGTTATTCATTTGTATTTTATTTTGAGTTGAGTTGAGTTGATTTCCTTTAGCATCATCTATAAAGAATTAACTTCCTAACCTATGTTCTTTTGTTGTCTATATATACACACACAAACTCTCTGGGAAGTTGAATTCCTACTAAACAATTTACGTTACATAATTTTGTTATTGGTAGTTGTTACATAATTAATCAAACTATTTGATCAACTTGTTCTCAAATAAAATTGGTTAAATAATTTTGTTACTGTTACATAATTAATCAAATTATTTGTAGAATTTGATTAAGTTGTTCTATTGATACACAAGAGGTCGGTTAATTGAAATTTTTGAAGCTCGTTAATAGATAGTAATAGTCATTAATTTTATTGTTACTTGTTATATAATTATTCACATAAAATTTCAAATAAATTGATTAATTTTTGTAACATTAATGCGGATTGAATCTTGAAAATTGAAAAATTAGTAATAAATTTTGATTAAATTATTTTAGACATAGATTCTCATAAATTGATCTAAAATAGTAAAACTCATTAATTGGGTTTGAATAAGTTCATTCTACCATTTATCATGAATTCTAACTCAATATAATTGTTATTCTACTAATGTCAATGCAACTACTATTAACAACAACAAAAAACAATAATATTAGTAATAAACAACGATAATAACAATAATAATAATAATTTAATTTGTAAATAAAACCCACTAATGAATGAAAAGTGAAAGAAACTTAAATTAATATAGATGTCATCCATATAAATTGACTGCTTCTCTGGTCAAATCAATACTCAGAATTTCCTATTTTCTCCTTATTCATGACACATAGTCGGCTGCCCAGATGATATAATGGAATAAAACCCAACTTATAAATAAAGCCCTAGAAAGCAATAGTTTATTTTTATTCTGATCAAACAAATATATGACCGTCCTCCAAATCAACTAAAAGCATTTTGAGGAGAAATTAGAGCTTATGTATTTTTATAAATATTTCAATCTTTGAGATATGTTAACAACCTCAAGTAATGTTACAGTTTGTTTGGGAAGTATAAAAAGTGTCTTTATAAAAAATAAAAAATAAATAAAAATTAAGACGTTTGATAAAGAATTTAGAATTACTTATAAAAAGTAAAAAAAAAAAGAAAAGAAAACAACAACAACACTTACAGTAATTCTTTGAGAAATACCTGATAATTTTACCAAAAATATTTATATATATAAAAAAGACTTTCACTAAAAGCATTTAAATAGAATTGTCAGCCAAAAACACTCTAAAAATACTTTTAAAAAGTACTTATAATCAAAAAAATGTTTTTGAAGATAAAATAAAATTAACAAAATTTAGAAATTACTTTTAAAAAGGTTAGAAAAAATAAATTCGTGGAAAAGATAGCTGATTTCTTAAAAAACACTTATACTTACACATAAAAGAATATCAAACACGTTTACACATAAAAGACTTCCAACTAAAAGCATTTTGAGGAGAAATTTGTGATTAACTAACTAGTAGACCTCCAAGTAAAAAATTAGAGCTTATGTATTTTTATAAATATTTCAATCCACATCATCACTCTATAAATGCAAAACTAATCATTCCTATACTTACAAATAGTTGAAAGGAAATTAAAGTTACCCATCTAGTAGATGCCATCCAGAAAGATTGGCTGCTTCTGTCAAGGCCGTCCTCCACCTTGGTATCTTGTCCTTCCAGTTTTCTTCATAACCGGCAAAGGCCTCTCCAAAACTTTCCTCTTGCTTTCGTACATGGGATGGATCCACATGATAGAAAATTGGGAAAACAGCACGTCCCAGATCTTTCTGGCACTCCATGATCTTTACCAACTCATCCAAACACCATCTCGAATGAGCATAGTTTTTAGAGAAAACAATTACGGAAGACCTTGATTCTTCAATGGCTTTCAAGAGTTTTGGAGCAATCGCTTCTCCTCTCCTGAGTTTATCGTCGTCTCTGAAGGTGCGAATCCCTCTCCTACCCAAAGCACTGTAGAGGTGATCAGTGAAATTATAGCGGGTGTCTTCGCCTCTAAAACTCAAGAAAACATCATAAGTACTTGTTCGAGGGATGGAAGGAGTAGAAGAAGAAGAAGAAGAGGCTCTGAAGGAGCTTGTGGAAGCCATTCTGGGTTTCTATCTCAAAAGTACAAAGACAGTTTAGAGGGGTTGATTTCTCTTCAGGATAGTGAGTGAATGAGGAGACTCTGCAACCCTAACTTATAATCTAAGAAGTTGGGAAGGCAAGGCGCCTTCCAGGAAGTGAAGAGGAAAGTTGGGAAGGCAAGCCATTCTGGGTTTATATCTCAAAACTACAAGACAGTTTTTAGGCTTTCTCTTCAAGATAGTGAGCAATTGAGGAGATTGTCCAACCCTAACCAGGAAGTGGAGAGGAAAGTTAGGGACAGCTGTCTGTCTCTCGGGTCATTCAATATTGAATTAAAGTAGCTGGGCGGCACACGGTACTGTTTTTTATTTTATTTTTTATTTAAGGACATAAAAAAATATTAATAAAAAATTAAAGTAAACAATAAATGAAGAATTATGTTTTCCACCCGTATAAGGTTAATAATTAAGATAAAGTCCTCCGATCACCCATAATTAATAATAAGGATATGAGATAGTAATCGACAAAAATACTCACTTGACTCATTTTTATCTTTATTCTACTACTTGCCATTATTCTTTCTTATTTAACCATTTTTAAATTTTTTATTTTTTTAAACTCTTTTATAAATAATTGAAAAATTAACATTATTTTTTATTTTTAAATTATAAATAAACAAAAATTATATTAATGATTCAAAGACTATTTTGAAAAATACTTTCTAAAAAATATTAATTTAAATAAATAAAAATTACTTTTTACATTTATTTTTATCGTTTATATTTTAAAAGTAAATAATTTAATGATTAAAATACCATTTAAAATAAATATATTCACTATTTTAATTTTTTTATATTAAAAAAGTATTTTAAAGTTTTTTTTTTTTTACTATTATAAAATAAAAAGTTCAATTTTTTTTTAATCTTCTTCCTTCGTTATTTTAATAACTTTTTGAACATGACTTTTAGTTATAAGTTATATGAAATGCTACAAATTTGTTTATTAAGGATTTTTTTTTAATGATTTGAATTAATTGAAAATTTATTAAAATAAGAAAAAGAAAAATAAAGAAAGTGGATGGATGTAGAGTTTTTATTTTAAGTACTCAATTAAAATGTTTTCATATGACCTAATTTTAAAAGTGGATTATATCAATACATAGTAGAGATTGAATTTTTTATATATAAAAAGGTTGAAAGGTATATTTACTTGTTTTAGATAAAAACAAGTAACTAAAAATCATATAGATTATATTTGAGTTTGATTTTAAAATATTTTCCTAGTTTTTATTTTTATTTATTTTTATTTTTAAAAATAATTTTTATTTTTTAGATTGTCTCTTTTTGAAAATATGTTTAATTAAAAAAAGAAAAATATTTTTAAAAATAAAAATTGAAAACCTTGTTTAGTAAATTTTTTTATATGAAAAAAAATTATTTATTAATTTATTGTGTCACTGTACAATTGTATTACACTAACTGTACTAAGAGTACAAATGCGTACAAGACTACCATTTGTAAAAGATTATAATAGATTATGAGTCATTCCCTTATTTTTCTTATCACTCACGAATTGTGCATATATGTCATGCACTTATTTAATTTCCGCATGGAAATTCCAATACTTTCTCCAATAATGATATTTGGGGAAAAATTTTTTGACCTTAAGTCATCCACCATCTTCTTAACTAAAAATCATTGGAAATGTGGTTAAACACTCCTACGTGGATACATAACTTAGGAGGAATATGAAATTTATACTATTGTACAAGGGTATTACACTAATTGTAGAAGAGAAATGCACTAATTATACAAAGGTGTTCAAGATTATCCTTTGTGAATTATTTTATTAAAATGAATATCCAACTTATATTTTTCTATTTAAACCAGTTTTTAATAAAGTGCTCGTTAATTTATTTATTATTCTACATGAATTATTGAGTGAAAAATAATCTTATTATAATGAATTGAATGTAATGCCAAAATACTTCAAAGAATAAACCAATATTTCATATAAGTGATGTAGCAAGTGGATTGTTTTTTAATTATCAAAATTTTATCTTCACTATTTGATTTTTAAAAAAATCATCAAATTGTTGATCAAGGATGCATTTACTAAAATAAAGTTAAGAAAGGAAGTAAATAAAATATTGAGTTGAAGTAGACATTCCCATATTATAAATGAACTCATTTGACTCTCTCAGCACCAATACGATAGAAAAAGAGAACCACTTGATGCAAAACATTGTTTTTCTTTTTTGGAGTGTCTTCATCTTTTTCAAATAATTAAAAATTAAATATTTAATTTTAGAAAATATGAAATAAAAATATTTAAAATACTCTTATTTAAAATTTTTATTTTTATATTTTAAAATTCTTAACAAAATTTTATTTCTATAGTTCTTTAAGGGCAAAATAACTTTATTTTTCTTGAAACACATGTGAATGACTACAAAGACATTAACATTTATAAAAGGAGAGACAACATTTTTAAGATAATGGGCTATGCAGAGTCAATAATTTTGTTCTATACTTTATATAAAAAAGAAACTTGAACTTTCTAGGAAGCTTCATGAAAGGAGGGAAAGAGCAACACTTTTAAGATAATAGGCCACGTAGAGTCAATGATTATCTTTTATACTTGATATGATAAAGAAGTTTGAAATTTTTAAGAAACTTCATGAAAAAATGGGAAGGACAACACTTTTAAGATAATGAGCTAAGTAGAGTTAATGATTCTCTTCTATACTTTCAATTCCCATTTTGACAATTTAACATTGGATAATAGTGAGATTGGTTTGGCAAGAGTCAAGAGTCAAGAGCCAATGATAATCTTTTTCTCACATTTCTATTTTGGATTTTTCTTCGGATTATAGATAAAATCTCTTTATTTGAATAGTTTTTCTCTAATTCTTATTTATTACCATTTGATGCTTTTTAAAGATCTTTAAGAACTATAAATTTTTTAAATCAAATACTTGTTGGACACGTTAAAGTGTAAGTTTATAGGAGTATATATCTTAATATTTATATATATAAAATTAAAGTCATTTATTTTGAAATAGTTTTTGTTAGTAAGGAATATTATATGAAAAAGCATTCTTAAAAAAAAAAAGATGTTGAAGTTAAATTATTGTGTAAATATAAAGAATTTTTGTATTTAGGAAGATGAGTGAGTTCTAAGGTAGAAAAAATAAATAAATAAAAAAGTGCATGTTAAAAATGAGAGTTTGTAGAGTTGAAAAGATTTAAAAGGAAAAAATTAAAAATAATGAGAGGTGCAAGGCAACTTTCAGGGTCATTGTTTTTTGGGAACTTGGTGAGAATTATTTTGGGTTTTAGTGTGGTAGGCCAGAATACTTAAAAATAAGGGCATCATGCATCTAATAAAACTCTCTACATACCCACTATACTTACATATCCACCTCAAAATATAACTCCTATTAATCCATTTAATTATTTTTGAATCATCCTTTTCCATTTTTTTTATCCTCTCCAAACCTAAACTTCTTCATCGTAAAAAGTTATTTGATAAAAGTTGAAAGTTAATTTCAATATTATTTTTTTTTATAAAATCCATACGATAATGTTAAGTTTGTTCTACATGAAAATCAATCCAATAAATAAAATGAATAACGTGAAAAGAAAAAAAAAAACTTTATAAGACATCCTATTAGTTACAATATAAAAAAAATATTACAATATAAAAAGTTGAAAAGCTTCTCGGGACCTTTCAAAAAGTGAAAAAGAAAATTAGGGGCAACTCTCTTTTTATTGACTTAGAGATTCTTTTCTCACTTTTCTCTTTTTCTCTTTTTCTCATCACCTTCGTTTTTCTTCTATTTTCAAGTGGGTGATGGTTCCGAGGCTTCCTCTTTTAAATATTTTATAATGTTACATTTAATATAAAGGCTCATACCAACAACTCTTTCCTCAAAATTGTCTATTCCTTTTTAAATAGACTTCAAACTTGTTGGCACAATTGTCAATATCTCCTTCACTTACTCTACGAATATCGTCTTTCAAAAAACTTTTGAAATGTAAGGATACTTTTTTACGATTATTAAGATCCTTAAAAAGAGTTTAACTTTGTTTTGTTTTTTATAAATAACTTTTTTTATTTATATAGAATTATAGATAAGAAGTATGCTTAGATAATGATTTTTAATAATTTTTTTTGTACTATTATGAATAATTATAGAATTCATATAAAAAATTCAATTTTTTTTTACAATTAGAATTTTTTTTTTTCACATTTGAAGAGTGAAAAATAAAGAAATTATAGGGTATAAAACAATTCATATAAGGGTACAAAATAATTACACTTAATATGAATGAAAATAATAAATTTAAATTCCAATCACATCCTCTTTTCCATTTCTATTTTTAATTAAAAGAAAAATAAAAAGGATATTGTGGACCCCGCATTTCGGCTCATGCGTTTTCCACTCGATGGCGAGCTTAATTTTTATTTCAAAAATGATTTTTATTTATTGGAAATGACTTGGAGTCGCCACTTATTTTTGTTTTATTTTAAAAAGGTAAACAAAATAAGAAAGAAAACCCTAAGTGCGACTCCTTATTTTGAAAAAGGTGATCTACGAAAAAATCAGATCGGGTTCGGGGGTCAGGTTACTTATTGGGAAGGTACGGTAACGACCGTAGCACCCCTCTAAGTCCCTAAAGTCGTGTCTCCACTAATAAAATGAAGCTGACATGGCAATCAATGATAAAATCAATGAATATTCGAAGCAATCATGCACATATGAGAATCAAAACATGTATAAAGAATGAACAAAATATGAGTGGATACGTACCTGGTCCTCCAGTCGCGAATGCGCTATCATGGAACAGGATTAGTGAATCACGAATAGATAAAATTATGCGCATGTCAAGGAATAGAATAAATCAAACAAGCATGGTAAATCAATCAATCAATCAATCAATCAGTCATAAAATCACATATGCGGGGCCTCCACCAAAGCCTGATTGATCTTGCCTGAATTAATCTCGCGAAACCCATTATTTCGAAATTATGAAGATTCATCATTCTTGCTTGTGTAAAAAATCAAAAGAAATAGAACATTATTTAAAAATCGAAGTGGAATTAAAGTTATTCGAGATAAAACTGGATTTTTGAGATTTATTTGAAAATTAGAGTCTCGAAAATTATTTGAAGATTGGAGTCTTGAAAAATTAAATTTAAGAATTGGAATTTTGGATATTAAATTTAAAAGAAATTAGAATTTTGGAAATCGGAAATTAAGTTCAGAAATTGGAATTTTGAATAATTGTTTAAAATGGAATTTCAAAATAAATAACTAAAATAATAATAATTAAATAGATTAATGTGAATTTTAGAACTTTGGAATTAGGAATTAAATCGGGAGTCGGAAATTTTAATGAATTGCTTAAAATGAAATTTTAGAATAAATAAATAAAATAATAATAATTAAATAGATTAATGTGAATGTTGGAATTTTGGAATTAGCGGAAGTGGAAACTTTAACGAATTGTTTAAAAATGGAATTTTAGAATAAATAAATAAAATAATAATAATTAAATAAATTAATGTGAATATTGGAATTTTCAGAAATAGAATTTTAATTCAGAAATCGAAAGTTTTAAGCGAACTATTTAAAATGGAATTTTAGAATAAATAAATAAAATAAAATAATTAAATAGATTAATGTGAATATTGGAATTTTTGGAATTAGAAATTAAAATCGGAAGTGGAAATTTTAATGAATTGTTTAAAATGGAATTTTAGAATAAATAAATAAAATAATAATAATTAAATAAATTAATGTGAATATTGGAATTTTTGGAATTAGAAATTAAATTTGAAAGTCGGAAATTTTAATGAATTGTTTTAGATGAAATTTCAGAATAAATAAATAAAATAATAATACTAATGAAAATAATAAGGATTAAATAAATAAATGTGGAAATTGGAATTCCGAAAATTAGAAATCGAATTTAGAAATCGGGATTTTGAAGAATTACTTGATGATAGAATTTTAAATAAATAAATAAATAAATAAATAAATAATAATAACAAGAATAATGATTGAATAAATAAATATGGAAATTAGAATTCCGGAAATTAGGAAATTGAGTTTGGAAATCGGGGTTTTGAGGAATTGCTCGATGATAGAATTTTAAATAAATAAATAAAATAATGATGATTTGAATAAATTGATGTGAGGATTTAAAATTTCAGAAATTGGAATTTAAATTTAGAAATTAGAATTTTGAAAGATTATTTTAAAGATTGAATTTTTAAAAATGAGCAAATGAATAAATAACGATGATTAAATAAATTAATGTGAGAATTAAAATTTCGGAATTTGGAATTTTAAATTTAGAAATTGGAATTTTGATTGAATTTTAAAAATGAACAAATGAATAAATATCGATGATTAAATAAATTGATGTGAGAATTAAAATTTCGGAATTTGGAATTTTAAATTTAGAAATTGGAATTTTGAAAGATTATTTTAAGATTGAATTTTAAAAATGAACAAATGAATAAATAACGATGATTAAATAAATTGGTGTGAGAATTAAAGTTTCGGAAATTGGAGTTTGAGATTATTTGAAGATTGTATATATTGTGAGTAGGATTGGGAAGTTGGAATTTAGAAAATTTATCGAGGAATTAGCGCTTTTTAGAAATGTAAATTATATATATAAAAGGCAAATGGGTTAACTTAAAGTGGGTGGGCTTGAAATAGGCATGGGCCAAGGTTAAGTGCGTGGACAGAAGCTTGGACTTGGGCTTTAGCTCTAGCCCATGTCCACCAGCGTGAAACCCAAGCTTTTAATCTTTAACAAAATTTGCCTTCACGCCTGGGTGCCACCTTCCATCCAGGAACCTCCATCATGGACGCCGCAGTCGCCGGAGTTGGGACTGTCCCCGACGCCGACGACATGGAGGCCTTCGTCGTGAGTGCGGGTGACGACACGGAAGACGCTGCACTCGCCGTCCGCGAGGAGGGCGCCATCAACGCCGGCGTCACGGGGGCCACGCGTGGCTGTCATTGGCGCATTCTGCTGGGAGCTCCGTCATTTGCGTAGCCTTCACGACTAGCATGCATCCCCAGCTCAACTATCTTGGCTTCCACGTCCAGTTTTGCATGCATGGTGATTGGTAGGCATGAAATGGGTGGAGAGTTTGGAGTGAAAATGGGTAAGGATGATGCAAAAAAGAAAAACACTACTACAAGTGTCAAAAGAAAACAGAGCCCAGCAGATCTCAATAATAAAAAAACCAAACAAAAGAGAACGAACTTGTTAGGACCCTTTCAAAGCAACCTAAAGAAAAGGAAAACATTCGGAAGAGTCGTACGACCCTCCTACCCATTCACAGTCAACCTAATGCCCGGAAATGATCAATAGAAAACTGAAGAAAATAACGAATAAAGGGAAACGAGATGGTTGCCGCGTTCATACCTGGATTTCTCCCGTAAGCCAAAAAAAGTGGTTTCCCCCTTCCTTTCTTCTCTCGCTCCGGCAGCTTGCCTCTTTCGCCCAAGCTCTCCCCCACTCTCTCGTAGATATTTTTTTCTCTTTTCCCGCCTTTCCCCCACAGCCCTCACCTACTCTCTGCCCCTCTCATGTCTCATCTGGCCGCCCCATCACCCCGATTCCCGGGGTGGTTAGAAGATATATATATGAAAGCAACATCACCTAAAGAACTTTACTGTTCGGGGGGTCTACAGATATTCATCACAAACAAATATTAATGATGGTAAAATTATTATTTATCAAATATATAAAATTAAAATATAAACTTTTTGGTAATCTAAATTATTATTTTTTATTCTAAAAAATTCAATTTATGAAATGAATATATATATATATATATATATCAACAATTTGTTAAATTATTTAGGACAAAAAATAATAATTCTTTTACTCCATTTTCCTAACGAAGATATTGCCCTTTTGATAGACTTGTCAATGACTAATTATGATTGTAACAAAACTACAAAACACTATCCAACTCTTTTTTTCTTTTCCTTTTTCACTTTAAATAATTTCTCTGTTTATATAAAATTATAAATAATGATACATTGATTTCAAAATTCAAATAATTGTCTAACTTATAATTAAAGTTTCTTTTTTATTTAAAACTTACTTATTTTCTAATTATGATATGTGTCACAAAGGTCTATTCTTTTTTTCAATATTTATAAATTTCCACATTTGGAAGAAAATTATGATTAAAGTATACGTTTTCTTGATTTAATTTTATAAAAGTTATAAATCTTATTTGAATAGGTATTTTAGTTTTCAAAATGCTACAAATAATAAAATATGCTTGTTTATTAAATAGTAAACAATAAATTAAATTAAGTATAACTATATTCATTATGACTAATTAATTTAATAAGAAATAATTAATTACTCATTATGTATTATCTAAACTTTTTATTTCAAATATTAATATTAGAAGATATGCATAGACACATGATAATCCTGTAAATTTCAAAATCTTAAAAACAATCGTTGTATATTTTAATTTATTAATTAAAAAAGAAGAAAAAAATTAATAAAAATAAATATATTAAAATAAATAATAAATTTATTAAATTATTATAAGACTTAAATTCGATTTTAAACAAAGTTAGATATTAATAAAAATAAATATATGAAATAAATAAATAATGTATTAATTTATTATAAAACTTGATATAGATTGTATGTCTTTGAATTCCAATTTGAAATGTTATGTTTTTTAAACAACAAATAAAATTTAATCTTATCCTCTCTCCAAGAAAACAAATATGATTTTACCTATTAATATAATCATTTAAATAAAAATAAATGTTTTAAAATAAAATATACTCAAATAGAATCATAAAATACGTAGACATTAATTTTTTATTAAATAATTATAATAAAATTTATTAAAGAAAGAGGGAATGGGTTCATCAATTTAGAATTAATAATATATTTATTTTCTAACATTTTATAGATAAATCTTATTATTGACCAGTATTATAATTTATAATAAATAAATAAATAAAATTAAACTAAAATAAGAACAAATGGTTTTATTAACTTGAAGTAGTCAATTTAGTGTTGGAAGAGAATTATTTTTTAAGCAAAAAAATAGTTTTTTTTTTCTTTGGAAGAAGGAAGAATAAGAAAGTAGCAATTAATTCCAATAAAAATTATGATAATATTCTAAAGAGATTGTTACTAAAATAAATTTCAAATATTAAATATTAAAAAATAATATTTTCTATATGCATATATCCATATATAATTGAGAAATAATTTAAATCCAAATTTAAAATTACTTTTATTTAAAAAATTAATTTATTTCGTGAATGATTTAAAAGAGATCAAATATTAAAAAAAAAACTAAAAAAATTATTATTATTTAAACAAAATGAATTTTCACGTGAAAATCAATCTAATAAATAAAATGAATGACATGAAAAAAAAAACCTTTACAACACATCCCTCTTAATGTTAGTACAGTAAAGCACATGAAATATTCTTTTATCATTCGAAAATAAGTCTTGTGTCGAATGTCAACTTCAAGAAGAAACTCTTATTATCATTCTTTGGATTGTGATTAAAATGATCCAATAAAAGAATATTCTTTTAATAAAGAATATTACTTCAAACAATTGTACCTCATAACTTGAGGCTTGATTTCTATTGACGATAGCGAGCAACCCTAGTTTATAATATAAAAAGTTGGGAAGGTAGGTGACTTTATTAGGAAAAGATAATTTGTATTTAAGCTGTAATTATCTTGTTGTAATTAGAAGATAATATTACTCTAAATAGCTTGTAGATTGGCTTGATTATAGGAAAGGATATGTACTAAACATGTATAAATAGTAGTATCAAATCAATGGAAACACATCTTCCAAAACCATTTTTATTATCTTCTTTAATTAAGTTGGTATCAGAGCAAGGTTTCTGGTGACTCTGCAGACTCTCTTCCGCTCTACTTTTCTAACAAACCGGCCATGTCCGGAGATGGTTCTACATTGTCTAAACCCTTGGATCCCTCACATCCTTTCTATGTCCATCATTCGGATCAGCCCGGATGTACACTTGTTTCAACCAAACTAAATGGTACCAATTACCAGTTGTGGAGTAAGGCAATCATCCATGCCCTTACAGGAAAAAATAAAATCGGGTTTATTGACGGCACCATACAGCCGCCATCGTCCGAGAAAAAGCCAGAAGAATATGCACAATGGAATCAATGCAACAGTATGATTCTGTCGTGGTTGACCAATTCTGTGGAAGCGGACCTTGCAGCCGGCATCATCCATGCCAAGACAGCCCAACAAGTGTGGAGTGATTTGCGAGATCAATTTTCACAAAAGAACGCTCCCGCGGTGTATCAGATTCGCAAGTCAATTGCAACAATTTTCCAAGGTACTATGTCAGTAGCAGCATATTATGTGAAATTGAAATCACTCTGGGATGAACTAGATAGCTACCTTGATCCATACACATGTAATAAGGCGAAGGAACATTCGGAGGAAAAGGAGGAAGAACGGATGATGCAGTTTCTTATGGGCCTCAATGAATCATTCAAAGGGGTTCGTTCTAACATCCTGATGATGACCCCTCTTCCGAATGTCAGGCAGGCATATTCTCTGGTGATACAAGAAGAGACCCAATCTCGCATGGCTTCCGAGTCAACCGATAATTTCTCCATTGCAGCGGCGGTAGACAACAAATCATCATCAAAGAATGGTAAAAGCTGTGATCACTGTCACCGATCAGGACATACGATTGATGAATGCCGATCACTCAAATACCATTGCACCTTCTGTGGTAGAGATGGCCACACAGAAGATCGATGCCGTCAGAAGAATGGAACCGGATCGTCAAATTCTCGGCAGAAGGGTTCTAGGAACAATGGTCGAAATAATAAACCTGCAGTGAACATGGCGGAGGGTTCTGGTGATGCAAACTTAGATCCGTCGAACATCTTGCAGAATTTCTCGGCAGAAACTATTCAACAATTTGCCCAAGCTTTGTCTGCGTTTAATCAGAATCGAAAAACTGGTAATAATGACGTTTTTGCCAATGCCGCAGGTTCGACCTCTGCATTTGATGTCCATGCTAATTCGATATATCTGAATTCATGGGTCTTGGATAGCGGTGCAACTGATCATATAACTTCGGATCTTTCTATTCTCACACATGTTCATTCACCACATAGTCATACTGTTAATCTGCCTAATGGTACATCCACACCTATCACACACATGGGCACCTTTCAATTCAATTCTAAATTTTCCCTCCATGATGTTTTATACGTACCAACCTTTCGCATGAATCTCATGTCTGTCAGCAAATTAACGCGAGATTTAAATTGCTCAGTTATCTTCCTTGTTGATTCGTGTATTTTGCAGGACTTGGATTCGAAGAAGACGATTGGCTTGGGTAGACGTCATGGTGGTTTGTATTATTTACAACCAGAAAATCTCTCCTCAGTTTCGTGTCAAATTTCCTCAACCGAGTTGTGGCACAATCGACTTGGACATCCGTCCTCGTCTCGTTTTAAGCTGTTACAACCTTTGCTTTCCATTAAAAATAATGTAGCTCATTTTGATCATTGTTCAGTCTGCCCTTTAGCAAAGCAGACTCGTCTTTCATTTCCCAATAGCTCAATAAAGTCAAAAACTGCATTTGATTTGATTCATTGTGATGTCTGGGGTCCGCATAGAACTCCTACATATTCTGGTTCTCGTTTTTTTCTTACAGTTGTGGACGATTACACTCGATGTACATGGGTGTTTCTTATGGCTCATAAATCCGAAGCAACTCACATATTAACTAAATTTATTCACTTTGTTTCCAATCAGTTTCAGGCTTCCATCAAAGCTATCCGCATGGATAATGGCACAGAATTTCAGCCATTGTCTCCATTCCTTAGTGCACGAGGCATTGAAATACAAAAATCGTGCGTTTACACTCCACAACAGAACGGTGTGGTCGAGCGTAAGCATCGTCATATTTTAAATGTTGCTCGGTCACTCTTTTTTCAGTCACAAGTTCCTCTTTACTTATGGGGTGAATGTGTGCTTACTGCGGTTTATTTAATCAATCGTACACCTTCTCCTCTATTGTCCAATCTTACTCCCTACGAGCGCCTATACAATCGCTCTCCATCCTATGCCCATATACGTGTTTTTGGCTGCAAATGTTTTGCCACTATTAACCAGCCCAAACACAAATTTGAACCTCGAGCAACACCCTGTGTCTTTGTTGGTTACCCTAGTGGTCACAAAGGATATAAATTGTTCAATCCCGTCACTAAACAGATTTTTATAAGTCGTGATGTGCATTTTGTTGAAGACATCTTTCCATTTCAGCAAAATTCATCTCCTTCCCAACCCAGTCCCGTCAGCACTGTTCCTTTACCCATAGAGCTGCCAGCTTTACCGTCACCTATCACTGATCCGACGACAACCCATTCTTCGTTCCCATCTCCATCAACCCCCTTACCTTCTCCAACTGAAAATATCACATCCTCACATTCACCAATTCCATTTCCTTCTGATATTTCCAGTTCATCCAACTCCCCTTCATCCCCTCCGGAGTCGACACCAGTGGCTCCTTCTCCGGCGGTCCATCGTCGTTCTGAACGAGATCGTCATCCTCCAGTTTGGCACAATTTATACCATATGTCTCCTCAAGCCGGCTCATCGTCTTCTTCGGCATCCAAAGGTACACGATATCCTCTTTCACTCTACTCATCACTCGCCCGTATTAATCACCCTCATCGCATTTTTTTAGCTTCTCTTGATGCACAGGAAGAGCCAAAGACTTATGATCAGGCTGCACTTAATCCGAAATGGCAGCAAGCAATGGCCTCTGAATTGGCTGCGTTAGAACGGAACAATACATGGTCTTTAGTTCCCTTACCCGCCGGTCATCGTCCCATAGGTTGCAGATGGGTTTTTAAAATCAAATACCATTCGGATGGTCGCATAGAGCGCTACAAAGCGCGACTTGTAGCCAAGGGCTATACTCAGATCGAAGGGTTGGATTATGGTGAGACTTTTTCCCCTACTGCCAAACTTACCACTCTTCGTTGTTTGTTAACAGTTGCTGCCTCTCGTGGGTGGTACGCTCATCAGCTAGATGTACAAAATGCGTTTCTTCACGGTGACCTACATGAAGTGGTTTATATGGTTCCTCCTCCTGGCCTTCGCCGACAGGGGGAGAATCTGGTATGTCGGCTCAATAAGTCTCTTTATGGCTTAAAACAGGCCAGTCGTAATTGGTTTGCTACTTTTGCTGCTGCAATCCGACAGACAGGTTTTGTACAGTCTAAAGCTGATTACTCCTTATTCACTAAAGTTTCGGGTTCATCTATTACTGTTGCATTAATATACGTTGATGATATACTTCTGACTGGAAATGATCTTCATGCCATCACAAGTTTGAAAGAAAGTTTGCTTAAGAAATTTCTCATTAAAGATCTCGGTGACTTGAAATATTTCTTGGGGATTGAATTTGCGCGTTCACAGAAAGGGATTTTTATGTCTCAGCGCAAATATGCACTGGATATTGTACATGATGCAGGGTTAACAGGGTCAAAGCCCGAGCTATTTCCGATGGAGCAAAACCTTCATCTAACATCCGAAAGTGGTGAGAAATTGCATGATCCGAGCAAGTTTCGGAGATTGGTTGGCAGGTTAATTTATTTGACAGTTACTCGGCCTGATATCGTATATTTTGTGCGTACCTTGAGTCAGTTCATGCAGGTTCCGACTACACATCATTGGAACGCTGCCTTGCGATTGCTGCGTTACATCAAAGGTACACCGGGACAGGGACTATTACTTCCGGCCGATAATCAGTTAAAGCTCATAGCATTTTGCGACTCCGATTGGGCGGGTTGCCGTGAGACCAGAAGATCGATTTCGGGTTTCTGTGTTTTCTTGGGAACTTCACTTGTGTCATGGAAATCGAAGAAGCAGACCAATGTATCTAGGTCTTCAGCAGAGGCAGAATACCGAGCTATGGCAAACACTTGTTTAGAACTCACTTGGCTCAGATATATAATGAGAGATTTACATGTTCCATTGTCAAATCCTTCAGTCTTATATTGTGACAATCAAGCAGCTTTACATATAGCTGCTAATCCTGTGTTTCACGAGCGTACAAAGCATATAGAAATTGACTGTCATATAGTTCGTGAAAAGGTGCAAGCTAGACAGGTTAAGCCGAGATATGTTCCTACTCGACTACAGGTGGCAGACGTCTTCACTAAGGCCTTGGGAAAAGATCAGTTCCAGTCCATGCGAAGCAAGTTGGGAGTTTGTGACATACACTCACCAACTTGAGGGGGAGTATTAGGAAAAGATAATTTGTATTTAAGCTGTAATTATCTTGTTGTAATTAGAAGATAATATTACTCTAAATAGCTTGTAGATTGGCTTGATTATAGGAAAGGATATGTACTAAACATGTATAAATAGTAGTATCAAATCAATGGAAACACATCTTCCAAAACCATTTTTATTATCTTCTTTAATTAAGTGACTTCCCGTCACCTCCGGAAAGTGATGAGGAAAGTAACTGAATTTTGGTTTATTCAATTACTTCTCCACAAGTTTTTATTTTTATTTTTATTTCATTTTATTTCATTTAACAAAATTTTTCATTCACTTGATTTATTCACGCTCTCCTCGATTTTATTATTATGTCTTATATCTTTTTTCTAATATATATATATATATATATATATATATATATATATATATATATATATATATATATATATATATATATATATATATATATAAAAGGACATCAACAAGAAATAATAATAATAATAATAAATTAAAGTAATAAAAAAGAAAATTTTCAATCAAGAAGTGAAAAATAAAAATAAAAATAAAAGCAAAAATTAAATATAAATTTTAAAAATTGAAAATAAAAATAATTTAAAGAATAAGGGGATGGATTGATATATTTAGAGCTGGTGAGATATTTATTTTTTAATATTTTATAGAAAAATATCATTATTGATAAATATAATAACTTAAAATAAATAAATAAAAGCAAACTAGAATAAGAGGAAATGTTTTTATTAACTTGAAGTAATGAATTTAGTGTGGGAAAAAATTTACTCTTTAAGAAGAAAATAATTTTATTTTTGGAAAAATAAAACATAGTAATTAATTCCGATAAAATCCTCGATAGTTGAACCATGTGGAATTGATGATGCACGTAAATGTATCATTTATATATTATTAAAACTAAAAAAATAATAAATTAAATATATGTAACTAAATTAAAAAAGAAAAATATTTATTTTTTTTATCTTTAATATTATTAAATTAAATCATGCATAAGTATAAATATAATAATATTTTAAATATTATTAAATGAAATATGTATAGACTTTAAATGTAAATATATTGAAAATAAAGTAAAATTAAATTTTTTAATTTTAATTAATTTTATAATTTTAAACTATATTATGTTATTTTATTTAATATTATCAAATTTTCAGAAAAAGAATATATATATATATTTTTTTTGTTTTTCATACTTAGCATCAAAATGCATATAACTGAGAGTGGTTCTCTGTGGCATTCCCTAAGCTCTAGGACTTTGAGCGATAAAATATTTGAGATTTCAAATCTTAAAAAGAATTAAAAAAGAGGTTTCATAAGATATTCTTGTAAATTTGGGGAAGCATACAAAGTACTACACAGGTATTCAAAGTTCAACAAAAGTAATTTGATAATAAGCCAAAAAATTTACCTTAAAAAATTTCTAATATAAATAATTTTATTTATATATATTTTTTGGATTGTGATCAAATAAGAAAAAAAAAATTCTTTTGTACAGAATATTACTCTAGAAAATTGTACCTTAAAATATTTCTAATACAAATAATTTTGTTTATATATTTTTCTCATCTTTTTACTTATTTTTTGTAGGACTTTCAAATTTTAAGCATATAAATTTCTGGTATGCACAGTCAAGGCACAACCGGTGATGAAAAAAATCAGAAATCAGAAAATATTGCTGAAAGATAGGTGATATTTTAGATATCGGAGGTGGTGAAGGCCATCGATTATCAATGGAGGATTTTTCGGCAAAAAATTGGAAATATCAACTATGTATCAAAAAACAAAAATTTCGTCGAAATTTCGGAATTGGGAGGACGTGCGCATGGAGGAAATTTTCCTCAAAAAATTGTCAATTTTTCGCAATTTATTGGCGATTTCTGTGATACCATTTTTTTCCAGGTATTTTTTTTTAAAAAAAATTTAATTATCCAAACGTTATTTATCTTTCATTTTAAATTTATATTATCATTTTAATTTATATTATCACTGCAAAAGGAAACACTTCCAATAAAAACATTTTTACTAGAATCATTATCAAATGGATTCTTAATGTTGTTTGAAACAAATGGAACTTTTTGTAGTTCCCTCTATCCTTCCAAAATATTTCTTCACCAATTCTTGTTGCCATCCAAAAAATTTCTCATCCAAAACATTTCTCAACCTAATTGTCCACCTTCAAAAAATTTCTCAATCAATTCTTGTTACCATGGAAGAAATTTCTCAACTTGCTTGAGAATTTTTTCTACCAATCTTCGCCACCTTCCAATAAACTTTTCCACCTTTTCACATTCAATCATTGTGGTCATCCAAGAAAATTATGACATAGCAATTCATATGACCATCTAAGAAAATTTTCCACCAATAGATATTCAATTATTGTGACAATCCAAAAAAATTCTCTACCTACTAATTTGTGTGACCATCTAAGAAATTTGTCAACCTATTCACATTCAATTATTATGACTATCCAAGAAAATTCTCTACCTACCAATCATGTGATTATTTAAGAAATTTTTCTCTTACTTCCAACAAATTTCTTTATCAATTTATCTAATAATTTTTTGTGTTACATTCAACAAATTTCTTTACTAATTCTTATGGCATCCAATTAACATTTCTACTTACTTACACCTAAAAATGATCTTGCCAAGTCCTTTCAGCTAAAGAATTTCTACTTTCACTTGCATTTTTATAGTTGTATGGTTTAAATTGCTGACCTTATATTAAATTAGTTATTATTTCACATTATCTCTTTGACTTTGTAAAATAATATCAATAAAAGGAAGCAATATGACAAAAAGATAAAATTTTAGAAAAATATATAAAAATAAAAAATTAAAGTAAATAGAAAATAAAATATTTGATCAAGAAGTGAAAAATAAATATAAAGATTAAAAATAAAATAAATAAATATATATATATATATATATATATTATCATTTTATCTATGTATAAAGAGTTGGAAGACAAGTAGCTTCTTGTGACGTTCCAAAAAGTGACGAAGAAGTTAAGAGCTTAAGGGCTCTATGAGTCGGGAAGGTAAGTGGCTTCCAAAGATATTCAGGAAAGTGATGAAGAAACTTAAAGGCACTTGTCTCTCTATGTTATTATTATTATTTTTTTTTTCACTTTTCTCTTTTTCTTATCACCTTTTGCTTTTCTTGTTGTTTGGTGAGTCATCCATCGTCATCATCATCATTAGACATTAGGCTCCTGCACCTTACTTCTCCACCAAGATTTTGATTTTATTTTTTTTCTTTACTTTATTCATGGTGTCTTATTTTATTTTATATATATATATATATAAAAGGATATCAACAAGAAATACAATAAAAAAAATTAAAGTAAATAAAAAAGAGAAATTTTGATTGAGAAGTGAAAAATAAATATTAAAAATGAACATAAAACTAAAATTAAAATATAAATACAAAAAATTAAAAATTAAAAATAAGTTAAATAGTGAGGGGATGATATTTTTAACATTTTACAGACAAATCTTATTATTGATAAATATTATAATTTAAAATAAATAAATAAAAAAAAGTAAACAAGAAAAAGAGGAAATGATTTTATTAACTTAAAGTAGCCAATTTAATGTAGGAAGAAATTTATTTTTAAGCAAAAAAATTATTTTTGGAAGAATAACAACATAGCAATTAATTCCAACAAATGATATTATAAAGAGATCACGAATAAAATAAAATTCAAATAATAAATATTAAAAAAAAAACTTTGTGTATGCGCATATATATCTATATATAATCAAGAAATAACTTCAAGTCAAATTAAAATTATTTTCATTGAAAAATTAATAGATTTCCAATAAAAATGAGGGATTTAAAACAGATATTATCATGAAGTATACTCATGTACTTTAAATCTTACACAACGAGGATTAATAACCTATAAATACCTAGGGGTTATTAACATCTAAATTTTCAATAATTTGATGAAAAGGGAATTCCAAAGCAATGCAATGCCTAATTCATCCAAACTTGCAACAATGCTAGCATGAAGGTGACCTCTTAGTCAAATAATTTGTGTATTCCCTCCAAATGTGTGCTTTTGATTGGTAAATGAGTGTGAGCCTGTTGACAATTAGGATCCAATGAAGTGCGAAGACAATTACTTTTCCAACTAATGGTAAGTATAATGGAGTTCACAAATACCAAACAGTCGAAAGATGAGTTAATGGTTGATTGCATCAACCTTTAGCACTCTGTAAGCCTTGATAGCAAGAATAGATTATGTAATGTGTTCGTAATAGAGATAAGCATATAGGGTATGCATTGAGAGCTTCTATACATCCTCCAAGGCAAGTGACTCTGCACCTTTGAACAGTTATTCACATGAGCACATGACATAAATAAATGCAAGTAGATTTAAATAAATTTGGTATAATTTTAATGGAATGTTAACCACATGTGGATTACGAAGTAGTCAGATTATTTTGAATTAGTTATCTAATTGCAAGACATTATTTTTCTTTTTTGGAACGTCTCCATCTTTTCATATAATTAAAAATTGGACTTTTAATTTTAGAAAATATGCAAAAAAAAAAAAGTATATAAAATACTCTTATTTTAAAAAAATTATTTTTATATTTTAAAATTCTCAACAAAATTTATTTATGTAGTTCTTGGGGCAAAATAACTTCATTTTTCTTGAAACACATGTGAATGGCTATAAGGGCATTAACCTTTAGAAAAGGAGAGACAACACTTTAGGAAACTTTATGAAAGGAGAGGAGGGACTGGATTTTTAAGACAATGGGTTAAAAATGATTCTTTTTTATACTTTATATGATAAAGAAGTTTGAAATTTCTAAGAAACTTCATGAAATGAGGGAAGGGCAACACTTTTAAGATAATGGGCTAAGTAGAGTCAATGATTCTCTTTTATATTTTTAATTCACATTTGTTAGACAATTTAGCATTGGATGGTAGTGAAATTGGTTTGGGAAGAGTCAAGAGTCAATGATTCTCTTCTATGCTTTCAATTCCCATTTGTTAGACAATTTAGCATTGGATGGTAGTGGGATTGGTTTGGCAAAAGTCAAGAGTCAATGATAATTTTTTTTCTTCACATTTCTATTTTGGATTTTACTTTGTATTATAGATGAAATCTCTTCATTTGAATGGTTTTCTCTAGTCTTTATTTATTACCATTTGATACTTTTTAAAGGAGTTTAACATCTTTAAGAACTATAAATTTTTAAATCAAACACTTGTTGGACTCAAGTGGTTAAAGTGTAAGTTTATAGGATTTTGCATCTTAATATATATATATATATATATATATATATATATATATATATATCAAATTAAAGTCATTTAATTATAATTAGTTTTTGTTAGTAAGGAATATTATATGAAAAAGAATTATTAAAAAAAAGATGTTAAAGTTAAATTGTTGTGTAAATATAAAGAATTTTTGTATTTAGGAAGATGAGTGAGTTCTAAAGTAGAAAAAATTAATTAATTAAAAAGTGCATGTTAAAAATGAGAGTTTGTAGAGTTGAAAAGATTATATATATAAAAAAAAATTGAAAATAATGAGAGGTGCAAGGCAACTTTAAGGGTCATTTTTTTTTTTGGGAATTTGGTGAGAATTACTTTGGGTTTTAGGGTTGTAGGCCAGAATACTTAAAAATAGGGCACCAAACATCTAATAAAACAATCTACATATCCACTATACTTACATATCCACCTCAGAATATAAATCTTACTAATCCATTTAATTATTTATGAATTATCATTTTCCATTTTTTTTGTCCTCTCCAAACCTAACCTTCTTTATCATAGAAAGTTGTTTGATATAAGTTGAAAGCTAATTTCAATATATTTTTATAAAATCCATACAATAATATTAAGTTTGTTCTACATGAAAATTTTTAGATATTATTACTTATATAATTTTTTTGTAAAATAATTAGAAAATATTTAGAATTAATTTAGACATAATCAGATATGAGAAACATATGAAAAAGTGGGAGAAAAGAATGATGTGGGAGTGTTGACCTTGAAAGGTAAAACCAGAAGTTAATTTAAAAACTTAATTTTGTTTTTTAAGAAGTTTATTTTTATTTTTAATTTATTAAAAGTTTTGGATTTGAATAAAATTATGCATTTTTAAATTTTTAAATTTTCAAATTTTAAAAATTTAAACCATTTATTTTTTTATTTTTTATTTTAATTTATTAAGGTTGTGGAGAGATTGGAAGAAAAGAATTTGATAAAGGAAAGGAACAATGTGGGTGCATATTGATTTGCAAGGGTATTTTAATCCTTTTATTGATGGATATTTTTTTTGTAAAAAATTCCATAACTTATATTTGCATCCACCAAATTGATCTTTAAATCCACCTAAATAATACATATTTTAGGATAAAAACACCTTTGATGAAATTCTCAAACCACCATCTTCTTCTTTCTTCACTTCTTTTCTTCTAATCTCTCTATAATCCTAACATAATTTATCAAGAAAATTATGTTTCTTATTATTATTGGACAAACAAATAATCATCTCTAATAATGGTACAAGTGCAAAGGTACGCATTTTATGATATCTTTTATATTTCGGCTTGTACTTTTAGAGTTGAAAGAAAGAGAGGTATTGTGAATATTGTTTGTGTTGCATGATGGGATGTTTTATAAATATCCAACCTATACTTTTGAGCTTACTTAAAGTGTTTAAAACTATACATTTAGACACTATTATAGGTGTCTAAAACTATATCTTATTCTACTAGTCAATTGACGTTTGGACATTTTTATTGTGTCCAACCTTCCAATTTTAGGCATCTCCTCATTGTTTAGACTTTCAAATTCGAACAACCTAAAATGATTTTTTTTTTTCAATTGCACTTTTTCAAGATTTCTCACTCTTAAATAATTTCTATATTCTTCCTAATTATTTTTCAACTATTTTTATAATTTTTTTTTTGGTCAAAAATTATATATATATGAACTAGTTATGAACATGATTTGAATACTCTTCTATCATTAAATAAGCTTTAAAAAAACAAATAAATATTCTTAAAAAAAAAACTAAAAATTAAATATAATTGTAAATAAGCAACATGATAGTCTAATAATAATAATTAAAATTAAATTAAAATATAATATGACATACGCTATATATTCCTCTTAAATAATCCGAAATAATATTTAATTTTATTCCTAAGAATTTGTTTCTTTTACCGTTGAAATTAAGTTTAATAATAATTTAATAATTTACTATTACTCAAAGTTTAATTCAATTCACACTAAATCATCTTCTAGATATGTATTAATAATGCATGTATTATGTGTACTGTTGCATCAACATGTAAACATATATGTGTATTGATATCACAGTGTGCATAAATTTTGCCATATTTTTCATGCATGATTACATTTTTTATATTTTAGTCATATTTGCTGGTATCTTACCTACCTTTATAGTATTCAACATACATGTTTTATACTTCTTCGTATTCTTTATACCTTGTTGATATTTTTCATAGTCATTGTTTTTGTCCTAATTATCTATTTTCTAACATAATGATTTTTTTCGTACTTCTATCCCATTTTTTCATATTTTAATCTCAAACTTTATAATTACATTTATAATATTTGTATTTTTTATCATATTCTTCTTATCACCTTCATTCTTTGTACCCATGACCCTGTTATTCATATCTTATGTTTTTTTTCAATAGTTTTCATGTGTTAAATGTGGATTGAAAAGAAAAAGATATAATAAAATGAATGTTAATTTTATACAATAATTATTAATCTTATCAACATGACTAACCTCAATTTATTTTTATCAACCCAAGTCAAACTCGAGATAAAACTAAGGCTTTAATATTACTATTTGGATCAAAAAATTAGCTTAGGCCACGTTTGATTCTCGAAAAATTCGAGGAAAAATATAAAAAATAAAAAATAAAAAGGAAAAAGAGAAGAAATAAACAAATGAAAGCAAATAAAAACTAAATTTAAAACCAATAACTTATTTTTATAAATTTATTTTTTATTTGCTATTTCAAATTTATTTAACTTATTTTAAGTGATTGATATAAAACTTAAATAATTTGAAAATATATAAAATTTTGGGAGAACTGTGTTTTGGCCCGCCCATTTGGGCCAAATAGTTTTTTCATAACCCAACTTTCCATAACCCAAAATATGTCTACGGTTCCCAAAAAAAATATACTTTTCATGCACTATCCACTGTTTATAATTTAATTTCCAAAATTACCCCTCCAGCCTTCCATGTCAGTAGCCATCTCCTTATCCGTGTCAGCACGGGAAGCTATGTTTTTAATAATTGAACACAAAAATATTAAGCTTTAGAGTTAGCATTTGCAAAACCCACGACCCGACTCAAAATTTTGGGGAAACGCTCTGACTTCCTCGCTTTTTGCCCTATTCTCTCCTTTTGCCTGCATTTTCATGGGTGGTTTCTGGAATCGGCGGTGGAGCTTCGTCTTCCTTTTGGAGTAATCGCAGGTGAGTTTCCATTTAACAATTTGTTTGGCTGTTGAGAAAAAATTTGGGGTAAATGTTGTTTTGCATTGTTCACGAGCTGTCCAAGCTTTTTGATTTTTTTTTTTTTTAAACATAAGATGCTATTTCGTAATCTGATTACGATTTGCAAGCAAAGGTGGTATTTTTCTGGCTGGCTCAAAAATCGTGGGTTCAGGGTTTTTGAAATTTAATTCTAATGGCACAATAAGATGCTATTTGGTAATCTGACCACGATTTCCAGGCAAATGTGGTATTTTTGAGCCTGGTTCAAAAATCGTGGGTTAGGGTTTGTGAAATTTAATTCCAATGGCACAATAAGATGCTATTTGGTAATCTGATCACGATTTGCAGGCAAAGGTGGTATTTTTCAGCCTGGCTCAAAAATCTTGGGTTTAGGGTTTCTGAAATTTAATTCAAATGGCACAAAAGCAAAGAGACCCCTAGATCCAGAAAATAGAGGGAGGGAAAAAAAACACAACTTTCCCTATATATTAGATGAGTGTCTCCCAACTCCCATCCCACTCTAAGAGAGAACTTATCGGCAAACAGGTCCCTTTTCTTTTATTTTCCTTTATTTTCTGGTTATTTTCGACTGTCTGTGACCTTTTAACTTTCTCTTTTTAGTGTAAGTTTTGTAGAATGTGAAACTTATTTCTGATTCTGGTGTTTTGCACCTTGTATTATAACCTTTCGATTGATAAGATTATGCGAGTATTTGTGTGACTTTTTCAATGTTTTTATGGTACTCGGATTGCATAGTTAAGTTTCAATTAGGTTTTAAATTTTCTATTTCAGAATGGACATTTGAATTTCTAATAGAGCTCTTAAATTGGCCTGAAATACCTCTTTTACCTAGAGCTTTACTAGATTCCAATGTTTTTCATGGTGTATTTTATATGGAGGTGAAAATGGATTTCCATTATCTGAATTTTATTTTTTCCAATTTTTTCTAATAATTTGTTGGAGTAATTTGCCTTTATTGTGATTATTGTAGAGAGCATGCGTATTATTTTTTAATTTTTTATTTTTCTTCATGATTTCCTTTTATGCTATGCTGGAAAATTTTGCATGATGATTCTGAGAAAAGAATGCTTGATTATTTTTTTGTTCTAATTTTTCCTACGTCCAAGTTGCATTGGACTTAAGTGAAGATGAAAAACAACATCTTCAGAATTTGGAAGATGAAGAAGGCAGGTATTAATAGATGTTATCTTCACTTTTGGCTTATGCTGTAATTTACTATAAGTATTTGTGAAATTCTTCTTTCACTGTTAGAAGTACCTTGAGCCGTCTATTAATGGTTGTGTTAGAAAGGGTGTCATAAACTTACCTTATGTTTGGTTCTTGGAAAGTAATAAGAAAAGGAAAGAAAAAAATGCTAGTGAAAATGGTTTTCTCATGTTTGGGTACCATGCGAAAGATGAAGAAAAAAAAAACCAAAGAAAAGGGTTGGGGTGGTGGTGGTGTCCATTTTCCTTAACAAAAAATGAGGAAAGTTAGTGGAAATTACATTTTTTAGCAATTTAATTTTCTTTCCTTCAACTTTTCAATGGACAATCAAATAAAATAAAACTTTTATAATTTTTTCTTATATTTCTCTGCTCTATTTTTTTTTCCTTAAAACTTTCCAGAAACAAAACATAGGCTTAGCTTATATGGTTAGAAGTCGAATATAGCTGTAACAGTTATGATATTGAGAAGCTACAGATTGCTGATCTAGTGTGGTGGTTCCAAACATTTATTCATGTTATGGATTTGTTAAAGTTTGTGTTCAAAAATATTTCATGCTTCATAAGTGTTCTATCCTGTTTGTATTTCTCGAATCTAGCCACCTTTCATAAATTTCATTTTGATGTTAGTGAAACATATTTCTTGTGCTTGTATATCTATTATTCCATCCATTGTTAGACAAAAGTATATGGCATCCAGTATTTTGGTACTGTATTAATGGAATACTATAATTAAAATACCAACACTAACTTGTTTAAGTATTTAACTCTTCTATCATGCTTCGATATTTTTTTCTCCCGTTTAATGTCATTGCCTTTATTAGTTCTGGTCTCCTGTATCCCCTTGATATTTATGCTATTTTGGGATAAATTGAATGGTGGAAAGTGGTATAGGACTTGTTAGAATGTACCAAGAATCCCCTTGATTGATTGTAATCCTAATTTTCTGTGCTTTTTTTTTTTTTTTTTTTCTGGGTTTTTTGGTTTAATTCGTTCAAGGGTTTTGTTTAAAGGTGGTAAGGAGCAGATTATATAAGCCTATAAGCATGTATTCAAAGCTGGTTGGATTGAGGAAAGCTGAACTTCTGAACTTCTGCTGTGTGATTAGATGCTTAGTTTGTGACATGACTGATTTTCTTGAATATCTATGTAACTTTTGCTCTGTGGGATGGTTGATTTTGTTTGACCTTGATTGAATTTTTAAACTCTTTTTAGTTAAATGTTAATGGAAACTGATGCAAACCCTAATGAGTAGGTGTGGCAATATGAGCTCCTAGGAATTAGGACATGTTTGGGAGACAAAGTTGGAGAATTCACGAACAGATGCCAGAGGCAGTATAAGCTATTTGAACCAAAACCCACCTCCCCTGCCACCTAGAGAGCTGTTTTTTATTTTTTATTTTTAAATTAAGTTTATAATTTGTTTTTCCTTTTTTTAATGCATAGAGCTTCACATCAAACAGCAAATAAGGTTTTCTTACTTTGTGCCAAATGGAGGGTCCTTAGCTTCTCTCTCTTCTTTCTCTTTTCTCTCTGTTGTGTGAATTTCTCAGTGAAAAATCGAAAGCTTGGGTTCTTATCCATCTTAATTTTTATTAAATGAAAACCGTGGATTGGGTTCAATCACTGCTACCATTGGACTATGATACTCTTTGATAAGATATATTTATTTTAAATTTGTTAAGGTTCATCATTACAAAAATACAATTTTAATTATTTAATTTGAAATTATATGCTGTAATTTTATTCAGATTTGTTTATATTAGCTACGAGATTATTTCTTGCTGGTTCTTGCTTCTCAAAAGTTGTCTTAAATGCTTATTATGTTGCCACTTGTCATAACCCTTGATACTTGGTTCAAGTAGCAAAGTGTTAGGGTGGGATGCTGGTAGGTTTCCAATTTCATTTTCAGGGGAGGAAAAAATTGTTACCTATATAAAATGTTTATTTTGTTGTGATACTTATTTACAAACATAAGTGACTTTAACTTCTTCCTGTTAAAGCATACAAGAAGAAACCTATGTTATTTACAATAAGCATTAATGATTTTTAGCTTTTTCATTATGTATTGTATGTCAGCTTTGAAATTTCTGCCCTGTCCCTTCTTCTTTTCCCATTCTCAACTTCTCATTGTTGGATTACAGATATATATGGACTGTTTGCAAAAGGCAAGATTCCAACATTCATAGATTACTTGGGAATTGTTGTTGAGGTATTTGCTTTTTCCTATGTTGCTGCTTATTTGTTCTCTGTATGTGTGTCTATGTCTATGTCTCTGTCTATCTTTTTCTTGGTAGAACATCAAGCGAATCTAGGGTAAAACAATAATTATTGTGATGTTTCTGCAATCATCTTTTCTTTATAACCGTGGAACTATTATTAGCTGTTATGTACATGTTATGTTCACTACGACACTAACTTCACTTTCCGAGACCATGTAATCATCACTATGTTTGTGGCATTGTTGTTGAGAATATATTTAGGTTGGAGATTTTTTTGACTAATTGGCATACGATAACAAGTATGCTTTTGTTTCTAGTCCACACCCTTTCCATGTTTTAAATTGATTTCTAAACCTTGTAACACAAAATTAAAGAATTTTTTTAATTAATTTCTAACTCTTGTAGCTTAAGTGTTTTATATTTTTCTTAATTTTTTTTAAATTATAATAAAATATAATAATTATTAGTTGCTTTATCTCTTTTTAATTTTAAAATAAAATTTAAAGATAAATACAATAATTAATATTATATTAAATTTAAAGATAAAGAAAAATTAATAGAATAAAAATATAAAGATAAATATCAAAATCAATATCTTAAAAAATCTAAAGATAAATGATAATAATTAATATACAAATTCAATTTTTGATATGAGAACAAAATTAAATGTGAATTATATTTTATCAATATCTAATCTATTATAATTTTTTTACAATATTAAAATAAAAGACTTATAATAAATACGTTCTTCATGTATAATTAGCAATAATATCAAAGTAAGATAAGCTTAATATCTTCTTAAAATAGAAAAATTATAATAAATATGTTTTCAATTACAATTAACCATGTAATATTATAGATAACTTAAAACTTACCTTACTATGCTTATATTTAATGTTAATTTTTAATTAATGCCATATCCAAATACTTGCGCTTATAGTTGAGATCCTTCTCAGCTGAATCTCTGAGTTCTAGACTCCTAAGATTTTGGGATGCAAAGGATCTGACACCTAGATGTGTACCCGCAACCACCACCCTTACCTGAACCCACCCTTACCCGCAAACCGTCATTTGGCTCTGTTTTGATCTCTATGGTTCTCTTGTTTTTCTTTTCTATATTTCTTTCAGAAATTAAATTTTCTGCTACTATTTATTTATTTATCTTTTCTCTCTTTGGATAGTTCTTAAGCCTTTTATCTATAGTTATTGATTTGGTCATTGGAAGCTTGCTAAAACAGAAAGACATCATAGTTGTTAGCAATTCTGTTGTGGTACAATTTAGGAATTATTATTGGATTGGTTAGAAGCTAGGCACTCAGACATTTTATGGATATTGGTCATTTTTTTTTTTCTCTCCTCTGTAAACAAATAACTATGAAGTTAATCCTCTTTAACTGATACTTTCTCTTCTAGTTGTTGCTGGATAGAGATTGTTATTGGGACTTGAGAGCTTTAATCTTAATTGATGGAGATTTTAATAAAAATTCCCTTTGCGTTTTACAGTATCTTTTGATGTTGTTGGGCTGTGGAAGCTTGCTAACTTGTGAAACAATAAACAGAGAACATTTAACTTAGCTCACCAAAGCTTTAATTATGACTACTTAGGGTTGGATACATGGCTTCTTTTTCACATTTCATCTTTATCTATGAAGAATTTGTTCAGAAGTTTGGGATTTTGTATTTAAACTATAGGAATATCATTGGTTTGGTTAAAGATATCTTTCTAGGAAAATATTTGTGTGTTTTTATATAATTAACTTTTCTTTCTTGTCTTTCTAGAAGAGAAGAAAGTATATGGGGGTGGGGTAGTGTTATGATTGGAAATTTTGTGTTTAGATTAATTGAGATGTTTTCAACTGTTTTTTGTTGCATTTTCTACTCTTCACCAATCCTTATAGAATATCACATGCCTACACAATCTATTAGTAAATACAGCTTCAAGTTCATATTGGATACTTACCACAATATGTTGTAGAGACTATATTATATCTGCATAAACCTTATGAATTCATTCAACTAGTCTTTGATCCAGCTACTTCACTCGTACTGCTATAGGAATCCTTCGTTGCCAACCAACTTCATGTTTGAATCAAGCCTTCACTGTCATGTTGTTTCTGGCCACCTCTACTCGCATGCTTAATGGTCAATAGTTGAACATAATATTTTGAGTGATAGAATCTGCATAGTCAAGGTATATGCTGTAATTTGATTGAGATTCGTTTATATTAGCTTCCAAATTCTTTCTTGTTGGTTCTTGCTTCTTAAAAGTTGTCTTCAATGCTTATTTTGGCCTCCCTTTTCATAGCCCTTGAAACCTGGTTGGCGTAGCAAAGTGTTGGGGTGGGATCCTTGTAGGTTTCCACTTTAATTTTTAGGAGAGGGCAAAAATATTACCTATATAAAATGTTTGTTTTGTTGTCATATTTATTTCCAACCATAAGTGACTTTAACTTCTTCTTGTTCAAACATACCAGAAGAGCCCTATGTTATTTACAATAAACATTAATCCTTCTTACCTTATTCATTATGTACTATATCTAAGCTTTTACATTCCTCTCCTGTCCCTTTTTCTCTTCCCATTCTCAGCTTCTCCTTGTTCGACTACAGATATATACGGACTTTTTGAAGAAACCAACTTTGTAGCATTCATAGATTACTTGGGAACTGTTTTTGAGGTATTCTCTTTTTCCTATGCTCCTTCTTTCTTCTTTGTGTGTATGTCTCTGTCTCTCTCTCATTTTCTTGCGAGAACATCATGCAAATGTAGGGAAAACCCATAATTATTGTGATGTTTCTGCAATCAACTTTTCTTCCTAACTATGCAACTATTATCATCTGTTATGTTCACTAAGACAGTAACTTATTTGTTTATAGTCAGTCCCATTAATCACTCACTATTTAGCACATATTTTTGCTTTGTCATTGTCCACTAAAATTGCTTTCAATTTCTTACCTTGAAAGGATGAGCTGATTGAATATTAACTCTATGAACGAATTTGATGCATTATACAAATTGATTTCGAAAAAAACTATAATATGGGATTTATTAAGATCTTTGTGAAGATACGATGGCTTTTCACTTTCGAATCAAGGTCCATGTATAAACACATTAGGGCTAGGTATACACCTACAAAGTTAAGATAGAAAGTTATGTACATGAAAGTGAGAGTGAGAGTCATAAACTAATTGCATCAAAAGAATGTCCCTCTTCGATATGTGCGATCATTTACCTATTAATGTCTTGTCCCTAGTAAAAGGTTCTTTTCGATAACTGTTATAAGATGTAATTATGTTTTTAGGATGATGAGGAATGGAAGTGGAAATAAACATAGAAAATCAGTTGGAGATGAGGACATGGGAAAGGTGGATAGAAAGGAAGCCACCATTCATATTCCTTAAGCAACTTCATGGCATTAGATTATGGATACATGTATATATTAAGGATTTGAATATAGAAAGGGGTCCTTCAATCCATGCTCCCTCGTTTTAAAAAAAATGAAAAAAGAATATATCATGAACCTTAAGTTATAGTCCTTTGAATAAAAAATCATCTATAATTGAATTAAGACAACATTTGTCAGTAATTTCTTTTTCAATAGAAATTTGGATACCCAAGTAATTTATAAGAGAACCATCCTCTATATCATGAAAGTTTTGTTTTAATCATTGTCATATCTGAAATTTTTAGTTATGTTGTAGAGCAGGAGAGTCAACATAGGAGGAACTGAAAGTAGGTAAATCTTTCATGTTTTGTTTTCACAAATTTTCAACATAGTTCACAAATCATAGACATTTTTTTTTCTGAATTTAGATGATGAAGTACATGGACCACATTATGTTGCAACTAAAATTTCAAAAGAACTACCTCTAGCTCCATCATATCTTAGAACAAAACTTTATACAAGGCTGCAAAAATTGTTGATTTAAAATGATTCATAACCATTGTTAAAGATAAGAAGTTCCATGGCTTGCTCATTAAATCAATTATTTAACTTCTGAAACTTAAAGTCCACAAAATGGTGAATGCATTGGTCCAATAACGATACTCAACAATTATAAGTCTCAACTGATGAAATCAGCCTTAGCATATTATATAACAACCACCCATGGCATGCATATCAACTTCATAATAATAGTAAAACTATTTCATGTTTATAATAAATAGAGTACTCCCCCATGTCTCCCTTTTTTCTCCTTCAGTTGAGAAAAGATACTTGGAATTTAATGTCTTGAGAGTTTTGTTACAATTATTGACAAAAGGTACTGGAGCTTTCCATAGTTTCTTTCAGCCAATGCATGATAGAACAAATTTAAAGTATGTAATCACATCATAAGCAACATTATCCCTATATCTATAGTAAAGCATCATTCAGTAGAGCTCAACAAGTTCATCAAACACCCTGATCATTGTGAGTCACTGTATGCTTACAAGAAGTGTCAATGATATGATTGACAATGGAAATCAAGTTTAAAAAGAATAGCCAAACATGATTACATTTCTAAGATACTGTGACAATGCTAAATGTAGTTGGTGCATAAGGATAACTATTAAGACATAAATCCTACCATTTCAATCTCTGCATATATAGCTAATCATTCACCCAAACACAGAATATTGAGATTTTATTTTGATTTCCATACTATGCTATGTTATAAGACAGCACTAAGCTATATTTTTCACCAATAAGAAATCATTTCCAGACCCCGGAAAACATTTTGATTGGTCAAAATTGATTCATGTCAGAGAAGCATTACCAAGAAAAAGCAAAAACATTCACCACATACTATAATCAAATTGTGTGTGAGAGAGATGCTGAATTGGTATGATTTTGTTAAGATGTTAATTTTTCTTGTTACTTTTCTTTCCCTTTCACTAAAAATTTCAAGGCAGTATAATCCCCAAAAGAATTAGAAATTTTCGTATCAGTATCTTGTAAGGAAACATAATTATCATTATCAAAACCTTTATAATTAGATCAAGTGGAAAGTTAGAGCACTAGTTAAGATTGTTATGCTGTTAATGAAGAATACATATATAAAACTGCTCATTTCATTGTGCAGATGCAGCATCTACCCCTTATATTGCTATTATCACGGTGATGCTCCATTCACAATCTCTTGGTGCATAATTTTCCCCAACTACTAGTCTACACTGTTGCTGAAAATACTCAAGGAAAAGAAGCACTTCATTTATTAAGCACATGGATAGAAGACAAAGGAAGCGGAGAAGCCATGTTCCATCAAGATCTGAAGCGGTAAAATATCTGAAGCCTAGTTGGGTTCTATGGGAAAAAAAAAAAAAAAGGATGAACTTCTGGCATTCAAAATCTGATGTTTAAAAAACCCAATCTTCTATGCAGGAGGGAGAAGAGAACCTATTCCAACAGAAATTGAAGGAAGCTATTTGGGTCCCTCATTTTTCCGGATTAGTGTTGCACAACATGAGTACATGAACGAGAAAAGGCAGAGGATAACAGCCAGGGCTGTTGTTCCAGTTGATTATGCAGCTGAATCCAGATTACTGTTAGAGGAGATATCAAAGATGAAGACTTCACAATAGGCTCCTTAGTTTATTTTGTTCTTTGGATAACGATATTTAGTTAGTATGCCTTCAGTTCCCTCTATATCTTAAGACACATCCCATTGAATATAGAGGAAGCTTAATCCTAACTTGGAATGCACATACCATTATTGTAATATATGTTTTGCAGACATATATGTGGTTTTGTTGCATTGTAGAAAAATCACTTAAAAAGCAGTTTGACGCCTTGGGTTTCCATGTGATCGACTTTTGGGCTATCTAGTTAATCACTAACGGTTATTTACCCCTATTTGCAGTCCTGCACCTTAATGGTTCAATTTGAGATGGGATTGCATTCTTCATGTTTAATGGCTAAGTCCACAATGGTTTGTAGTTCTGCAGTTTATTAAAATTATGATGTTTGAGAAAAGGTTTAGGGCAGCTTCTCAGTTGTGGTGATAAAAAGTAGAGTTCAGTTCTTGGTCAAGAAATTCTTCTTCATTTGAGATGGGAGAATACTTCCAAAAGTGGAGAAGAGTGTAGAAAGTAGGCATTGCTTTCATGTTTTGGGTGGAAAAAGTCATATAGGGTTTGTTTGGCAAATGCTTTTAAGAATATTTTTTATTTTTTAGAACAAAAAAAAAAAAAAAAAACATTTGACAATCATAAATTTGCTTCTTGTTTTTTATTCTTAAAAATAAAAAACATAGTGTTTTTGAGAAAATATTTTTAAGTTGTTTTTTGATGGTTGTTTAAAACAATAATTATATGAACATGTAGAATGATAAAAAAATAAAATATTAGATATAAAAATTATTTTTAAAACATATTAAAAACGATTAAAAATAAATTTGAAATTAGGTTTACAATTCTATAAAACATTATTGATTAGTTTTAAAAAATTATTGTTAAAAACCAAAATTTAAAATTATTTTTTAAAAATAATTACCAAATAGAGTTATAATTTCCCAAGAAATGGAAAATTTACGAAAACAAGGAAATGCATTCCTTATCAATATCTTTGTATTTTTGCTACAACAGATAGTAGTGATTTCAAATAAATGAGATGGTGTTTGTTTTTATAAGTAAATGGAAAAAGCTAAACCGAAAAACAAACACCAGTTGAGCAAGTATAGATGATGGCAAATCCAGCTGTACTGTAAAAGCAATGTTAGAAAATGAGCTGCACCAAAGAAGATCAAGCTTCTAACGAAGACCGGAAACTTAGTTTCAAAGAACAAGCTTTATTTGATTAGATTGGATAGTTTTGAGTACTTGGGTAGTGACCAACATATAGCTAGCTAGGCAGAATGTGTGAAATCTATAATTTTATTGGAGAGATTTCTACCCTAAGCTACAGTCTTGAGAAGTTGCATTTTACACAATCATCCCTTCCTGTAGGGAGACTAAAGTTGCAATCTTATGCAACAATTTAGCAGCATTGCCATCATCATCACCATCATCTTAAGAGAGAGGAGAGGTCCATTCCTGAAAGTCATGGAGGCTGCCAGTGAAATATGTGAAGAGTCCATGAACTCCTATCTTGTTTATCCAGTAATAATATTCTGCATATGGGTCTTGATGGAAGTTGAAGTGTAAGAACTGGTTCTCATTCCGATAAGTGTATGGGTGTACCTGCCATCACAATTCACAAGTTGGGTTTCTAATAACTTTTGCTCAATGCTTATGAAATACTTGCACATGAAAAAGAGAAATTTGAGATTTCCTAACAAGAAAATTTTGAAAAAAAACTAAAATCAGTAAACCAAAATTTGCACATGATCATGATCAGGACAAATCGAATCCTAGAATTCTTCTAGAGTACACATATCTAGATCTTCAAATTTCTTAAGAAAATAATTACCGAAAAGCACACAAGAAAAATGAAATCCTTGGATGCAATCTTAGACAAACAAAACCATGGATTTTTTTCTTTTTCCTTTCAAGGAAATTGAGCACCATGAATCAACGTGTTCATAGAGACCTAAAACCATGTATAATTAGTGAAAATTAGTGCATCATGGCTGTTTCTTAGCTCAACACCTTCAAACCCGTTCCCCCTCATATGGAGTTTAAGTTCATTCACAGAGATAACAAGTTTAATCTTTAATGGAGGCAAAATATTGGGATTGACATCCTGGATGCCATATTTTTATTGGCTCATGTCCTTAGTGAATACTGATATGGTAAACTGTTTTTGGTCACCACATAATATCACACACAACTCAGTTGATGGAATGACTCTAAATATCATGTCTATTTAGGCATCCCATCCAAATGTCGTTGAAAGTTTGACCATGCATAGCATAGACTAACACAGAGAAACCTAGATGTATAAATGCAACATACAGCAACAAAGAGAGACAGAAGATATGACATACATGATATGTTTCATAAATAGCCTTATTGATAACCTCCCACAAATAAGTTTTACACAGAGAAGATACAAACCTGTAAGTCGTGGGCAAGTGCTTTGCCAACAAGATTAGTAGGTGTTTGCAAATAATTATCTACCACTGAAACTACTGTGTCCTTCCAAGGTCCAATCCCTACCACTGCTTAATGAAGCTACAGTACCACAAAACCATTGGTGCACCACTTGAGGAATGAAGAGAACCACATGATTGGATGGTCTAAGGGTCACCAAGGAAGACCCGATGCTTGGCAAAAGGGTGAGTTCAAGTTTACCTTAAGGTAGTACCTATGGTCCCTTAAAGTAGTACCTCAAGGCCACTAAGGTAGTACCTAAGGGCCCTTAAGGTAGTACCTAAGCTACAGTCCCAAGAAACCATTGGTGGATCACTTGGGGAATGAAGAGAACCACATAATTGGATGGTCTAAGGGTCACCAAGGAAGACTCGAGGCTTTGGAGTGGTTGAGTTCAAGTTTACCTTAAGGTAGTACCTAGGGTCCCTTAAGGTAGTACCTCAAGGCCACTAAGGTAGTACCTAAGGGCCCTTAAGGTAGTACCTAAGCTACAGTCCCAAGAAACCATTGGTGGATCACTTCAACACTGAAGAGAACCACATAATTGGATGGTCTAAGGGTCACCAAGGAAGACTCGAGGCTTTGCAGAGGTTGAGTTGAAGTTTACCTTAAGGTAGTACCTAGGGTCCCTTAAGGTAGTACCTCAATGCCACTAAGGTAGTACCTAAGGGCCCTTAAAGTAGTACCTAAGTTACAGTCCCAAGAAACCATTGGTGGATCACTTCAACACTGAAGAGAACCACATAATTGGATGGTCTAAGGGTCACCAAGGAAGACTCGAGGCTTTGGAAAGGTTGAGTTGAAGTTTACCTTAAGGTAGTACCTAGGGTCCCTTAAGGTAGTACCTCAAGGCCACTAAGGTAGTACCTAAGGGCCCTTAAGGTAGTACCTAAGCCACAATCCCAAGAAACCATTGGTGGAGCACTTGAGGAATGCAGAGAACCACATAATTGGATGGTCTAAGGGTCACCAAGGAAGACTCGAGGCTTTGGAGTGGTTGAGTTTAAGTTTACCTTAAGGTAGTATCTAGGGTCCCTTAAGGTAGTACCTCAAGGCCACTAAGGTAGTACCTAAGGACCCTTAAGGTAGTACCTAAGCTACAGTCCCAAGAAACCATTAGTGGATCACTTCAACACTGAAGAGAACCACATAATTGGATGGTCTAAGGGTCACCAAGGAAGACCCGAGGCTTGGGAGAGGTTGAGTTGAAATTTACCTTAAGGTAGTACCTAGGGTCCCTTAAGGTAGTACCTCAAGGCTACTAAGGTAGTACCTAAGGGCCCTTAAGGTAGTACCTAAGGTACAGTCCCAAGAAACCATTGGTGGATCACTTGAGGAATGAAGAGAACCACATAATTGGATGGTCTAAGGGTCACCAAGGAAGACTCGAGGCTTTGGAGTGGTTGAGTTCAAGTTTACCTTAAGGTAGTACCTAGGATCCCTTAAGGTAGTACCTCAAGGCCACTAAGATAGTACCTAAGGACCCTTAAGGTAGTACCTAAGCTACAGTCCCAAGAAACCATTGGTGGAGCACTTGAGGAATGAAAAGAACCACATAATTGGATGGTCTAAGGGTCACCAAGGAAGACTCGAGGCTTTGGAGTGATTGAGTTCAAGTTTACCTTAAGGTAGTACCTAGGGTCCCTTAAGGTAGTACCTCAAGGCCACTAAGGTAGTACCTAAGGACTCTTAAGGTAGTACCTAAGCTATAGTCCCAAGAAACCATTGGTGAAGCACTTGAGGAATGAAGAGAACCACATAATTGGATGGTCTAAGGGTCACCAAGGAAGACTCGAGGCTTTGGAGTGGTTGAGTTCAAGTTTACCTTAAGGTAGTACCTAAGGTCCCTTAAGGTAGTACCTCAAGGCCACTAAGGTAGTACCAAAGGGCCCTTAAGGTAGTACCTAAGCTACAGTCCCAACAAGCCATAGGTGGACAACTTGACGAACGAAGAGAACCACATAATTGGATGGTCTAAGGGTCACCAAGGAAGACCCGAGGCTTGGGAGAGGTTGAGTTGAAATTTACCTTAAGGTAGTACCTAGGGTCCCTTAAGGTAGTACCTCAAGGCTACTAAGGTAGTACCAAAGGGCCCTTCAGGTAGTACCTAAGCTACAGTCCCAAGAAACCATTGGTAGATCACTTGAGGAATGAAGAGAACCACATAATTGGATGGTCTCAGGGTCACCAAGGAAGACTCGAGGCTTTGGAGTGGTTGAGTTCAAGTTTACCTTAAGGTAGTACCTAGGATCCCTTAAGGTAGTACCTCAAGGCCACTAAGGTAGTACCTAAGGACCCTTAAGGTAGTACTTAAGCTACAGTCCCAAGAAACCATTGGTGGACAACTTGAGAAATGAAGAGAACCACATAATTGGATGGTCTAAGGGTCACCAAGGAAGACCCGAGGCTTGGGAGAGGTTGAGTTAAAATTTACCTTAAGGTAATACCTAGGGTCCCTTAAGGTAGTACCTCAAGGCCACTAAGATAGTATCTAAGGGCCCTTAAGGTAGTACCTAAGCTACAGTCCTAAGAAACCATTGGTGGATCACTTGAGGAATGAAGAGAACCACATAATTGGATGGTCTAAGGGTCATCAAGGAAGACCCAAGGCTTTGGAGAGGTTGAGTTGAAGTTTACCTTAAGGTAGTACCTAGGGTTCCTTAAGGTAGTACCTCAAGGCCACTAAGGTAGTACCTAAAGGCCCTTAAGGTAGTACCTAAGCTACAGTCCCAAGAAACCATTGGTGGAGCACTTGAGGAATGAAGACAACCACATAATTGGATGGTCTAAGGGTCACCAAGGAAGACTCGAGGCTTTCGAGTGGTTGAGTTCAAGTTTACCTTAAGGTAGTACCTAGGGTCCCCTAAGGTAGTACCTCAATGCCACTAAGGTAGTACCTAAGGGTCCTTAAGGTAGTACCTAAGCTACAGTCCCAAGAAACCATTGATGGATCACTTCAACACTGAAGAGAACCACATAATTGGATGGTCTAAGGGTCACCAAGGAAGACTCGAGGCTTAGGAGAGGTTGAGTTGAAATTTACCTTAAGGTAGTACCTAGGGTCCCTTAAGGTAGTACCTCAAGGCCACTAAGGTAGTACCTAAGGGCCCTTAAGGTAGTACCTAAGCTACAGTCCCAAGAAACCATTGGTGGATCACTTGAGGAATGAAGAGAACCACATAATTGGATGGTCTAAGGGTCACCAAGGAAGTCTCAAGGCTTTGGAGTGGTTGAGTTCAAGTTTACCTTAAGGTAGTACCTAGGATCCCTTAAGGTAGTACCTCAAGGCCACTAAGGTAGTACCTAAGGACCCTTAAGGTAGTACCTAAGATATAATCCCAAGAAACCATTGGTGGAGCACTTGAGGAATGAAGAAAACCACATAATTGGATGGTCTAAGGGTCATCAAGGAAGACCCGAGGCTTTGGAGTGGTTGAGTTCAAGTTTACCTTAAGGTAGTACCTAGGGTCCCTTAAGGTAGTACCTCAAGGCCACTAAGGTAGTACCTAAGGACCCTTAAGGTAGTACCTAAGCTACAGTCCCAAGAAACCATTGGTGGAGCACTTGAGGAATGAAGAGAACCACATAATTGGATGGTCTAAGGGTCACCAAGGAAGACTCGAGGCTTTGGTGTGGTTGAGTTCAAGTTTACCTTAAGGTAGTACCTAGGGTCCCTTAAGGTAGTACCTCAAGGCCACTAAGGTAGTACCTAAGGACCCTTAAGGTAGTACCTAAGCTACAGTCCCAAGAAACCATTGGTGGAGCACTTGAGGAATGAAGAGAACCACATAATTGGATGGTCTAAGGGTCACCAAGGAAGACTCGAGGCTTTGGTGTGGTTGAGTTCAAGTTTACCTTAAGGTAGTACCTAGGGTCCCTTAAGGTAGTACCTCAAGGCCACTAAGATAGTACCTAAGGGCCCTTAAGGTAGTACCTAAGCTACAGTCCTAAGAAACCATTGGTGGATCACTTGAGGAATGAAGAAAACCACATAATTGGATGGTCTAAGGGTCATCAAGGAAGACCCAAGGCTTTGGAGAGGTTGAGTTGAAGTTTACCTTAAGGTAGTACCTAGGGTCCCTTAAGGTAGTACCTCAAGGCCACTAAGGTAGTACCTAAGGGCCCTTAAGGTAGTACCTAAGCTACAGTCCCAAGAAACCATTGGTGGAGCACTTGAGGAATGAAGAGAACCACATAATTGGATGGTCTAAGGGTCACCAAGGAAGACTCGAGGCTTTGGAGTGGTTAAGTTCAAGTTTACCTTAAGGTAGTACCTAGGGTCTCTTAAGGTAGTACCTCAATGCCACTAAGGTAGTACCTAAGGGTGCTTAAGGTAGTACCTAAGCTACAGTCCCAAGAAACCATTGATGGATCACTTCAACACTGAAGAGAACCACATAATTGGATGGTCTAAGGGTCACCAAGGAAGACCCGAGGCTTGGGAGAGGTTGAGTTGAAATTTACCTTAAGGTAGTACCTAGGATCCCTTAAGGTAGTACCTCAAGGCCACTAAGGTAGTACCTAAGGGCCCTTAAGGTAGTACCTAAGCTACAGTCCCAAGAAACCATTGGTGGATCACTTGAGGAATGAAGAGAACCACATAATTGGATGGTCTAAGGGTCACCAAGGAAGACTCGAGGCTTTGGAGTGGTTGAGTTCAAGTTTACCTTAAGGTAGTACCTAGGATCCCTTAAGGTAGTACCTCAAGGCCACTAAGGTAGTACCTAAGGACCCTTAAGGTAGTACCTAAGCTACAATCCCAAGAAACCATTAGTGGAGCACTTGAGGAATGAAGAGAACCACATAATTGGATGGTCTAAGGGTCATCAAGGAAGACCCGAGGCTTTGGAGTGGTTGAGTTCAAGTTTACCTTAAGGTAGTACCTAGGGTCCCTTAAGGTAGTACCTCAAGGCCACTAAGGTAGTACCTAAGGACCCTTAAGGTAGTACCTAAGCTACAGTCCCAAGAAACCATTGGTGGAGCACTTGAGGAATGAAGAGAACCACATAATTGGATGGTCTAAGGGTCACCAAGGAAGACTCGAGGCTTTGGTGTGGTTGAGTTCAAGTTTACCTTAAGGTAGTACCTAGGGTCCCTTAAGGTAGTACCTCAAGGCCACTAAGGTAGTACCTAAGGGCCCTTAAGGTAGTACCTAAGCTACAGTCCCAAGAAACCATAGGTGGACGACTTGAGGAATGAAGAGAACCACATAATTGGATGGTCTAAGGGTCACCAAGGAAGACTGAAGGCTTTGGAGAGGTTGAGTTGAAGTTTACCTTAAGGTAGTACCTAGGGTCCCTTAAGGTAGTACCTCAAGGCCACTAAGGTAGTACCTAAGGGCCCTTAAGGTAGTACCTAAGCTACAGTCCCAACAAACCAAAGGTGGACGACTTGAGGAATGAAGAGAACCATATAATTGGATGGTCTAAGGGTCACCAAGGAAGACCCAAGGCTTTGGAGAGGTTGAGTTGAAGTTTACCTTAAGGTAGTACCTAGGGTCCCTTAAGGTAGTACCTCAAGGCCACTAAGGTAGTACCTAAGGGCCCTTAAGGTAGTACCTCAAGGCCACTAAGGTAGTACCTAAGGGCCCTTAAGGTAGTACCTAAGCTACAATCCCAACAAACCATAGGTGGCCGACTTGAGGAATGAAGAGAACCACATAATTGGATGGTCTAAGGGTCACCAAGGAAGACCCGAGGCTTTGGAGAGGTTGAGTTGAAGTTTACCTTAAGGTAGTTGATTACTACTCAAAAAGTGCTATTTGATAGCTTATAATTAATCCTTTTAAACATTTTTGAGTAGTAGTTAGTGTCTTTTAACGCAATTAGCATGTTAAGGCTCCTTGCAATCAATTATAATCAAATTGCCTTAAGTTTTGGTGTTTTGATAGCATTTTGACCACCAAAGCATTATGTGATTGAGGAGAGTTATATGGAATCCTTGGCAAGCAATGGGAAGCTAAGAGGAATGAAGAATCCAAGCTTTGAAGCACTTTTTCCATAAGCAAAGTGGGAATGCAAGGAAAAGCAAAAGAGGAATCGGTGATGGAGCATTCTTGATGACAGTCACTGCAGCCAATTTTGGAGCACTTCCTGAAGTCTAAATTATGCATACAATATGTCATTTGAAAGCTTAGGAAGTCAACAATCCAATGCTTCAAACCGTGTGCAATTTGGATCTGAAATGAGGAAGTTACAGCCTTTGGAAGACAACTGCTCCAAGCTGAAGGAGGCTTCAGAGTAGTGCTGCGGAATCAGCCTGATGTTGCAAGATATTTCACAGCACTTTAGCACAGTGCTATGGACTCCCCCTGAAGCTTCACGCCGCGATGAAAGCTAAACACCACATGATGGAAGTCCACTTTTCAAAGGTGTTGAAGTAGTTGGCTGCTATGAAGAAATTTCGCAGCTCCTCTTGTGCACCTGCGAAATTTCGCAGGCCTCACTTGTCACCTGCGAAGTGGTCCTGAGTGCTTCCCCATATTTGTAACCGACACTTGGGGATATTTTTCATTAGATTTTTGTTGCCTAAATGCCCAAATTCTCCTTGTAAGTCACCAATGATAGATTTCCTTAGCTTTTAAGTTAGGAATTTGGCAAAATATCAGGGAATAGCTGTAATTGCATATTTTTGGTTTAAATGGAGCCCGAGGAGCCTGTTCGGAGGGGGGGGGGGGGTAATGAACCTTTTGTAAAAGTTTCAAAAGAAGAAATATACAGAGCTTGAGCTTTGCTTTACCTGGTCAATTTGATTGTATTATTTTTATTTTAACTTGGTTATGCACTCTCTGAGGAGCTTTCCCCAGAGAATGAGTAGCTAAGCTTTCTAGTTCCTTGGAGTTAAGGTTGCCGGGAAAGGTTCCAAGTGCATCAATCAGAAGCTTTGTGGTTTCAGTTATGAATGAAGAGTAAGTGTGTCCCATGAATGGTTTCTACGTTTTTAGTTAACTTAAAACGCCTTGGAGTCACCTGGGTCAACACTTGGTAAGGCAAGTGATCTCTAACCATGGAGATGCACTAGTTTACCCCTTGCGAGCCTCTGGTAGGTGATTTCAAAGTAGGATTTTCTAGAATAGCCAACACTTGGTAAGCTTTTGGACTCCTAGGAGACATCCATTAGTTACCTCTTGCGAGCTTTTGACGGGTAATCCAAGGTTAAAGATCACCTTGAATGGTAAAAGCTAAGTGAGAGGCTCAAACCATTACAAGTTGCATCAGTGAGAGAATTAGAGTTGAAATCCAATTAAGGGATGCATTTGTGCAGCACCTGTTAGAGAATTGACTTTAAGTTAATTCTCTAATGTGAGGAAATGAACCAACTGACCGGAGCTATGATTTTGCATGAGGAACCTCCCCTGTATACCTGAATCTCCAAGGAATGTTTTTCTTCTTAAGTTATTTTCATCACTTGTTGTGTTGTTAATCTAAGTCCAAACCTTTTTCAACCAAAGTTTGTGTTTTATTTCTTAAGCTAACCTTGAAATGAAACAGCACCAATTCACTTTGAATTGGTATCATTTTCAACTTGAGTACCCTTCCCAGTGGAACGATCCTAGAGCCACTATGCTATAGTAGCTTTGTATTTGCTACCCTAGTTCATGGTGTTATAGGTTAAAAATTTTGTTGATTACACCTGCCATCAAGGAGCACCAGCTGGTCACACATCAGCTGAGACACCAATTAGGCATGAATCAAATGGCGCCGTTGCCGGGGAAGGTGTCAAGAATCAGTGATACTATTTCAGTATACTTGTGATTTTCATCACAAGTGTGGTAAAGTTTCTTTAGCTTTATTAATTCTCATTATTTTCGTTTTACTAACTCATAATTTAAATTTAGCTTTTAAATTCAGGTTAGTTTTATTTTGTCTTTGTAGCCCTGTTTTCTTTTGTTGTCCTGTATTTTCATTTTAGTTTCAGTTAGATACTAGTTGTGTATGCCAAAGTGGATACGAGGTAGTAAAGGAAGGCTTGTTAGAATTGAATCACCTCATACTAAGGAATTGGAATTGAGCTTGAATATCATGGAAACTACTCCTGAAGATCAGCATAGTCACCAAGTTCGCCAAGACAATCTCAATGAATTTAGATCAATGAGGGACCGTATGCATCCACCTCGTATGAGTGCACCATCATGAATAATACCTCCTACAGAGCAGCTAGTGATCAGACCATATATTGTTCCACTTCTACCAACTTTCCATGGAATGGAAAGTGAGAATCCCTATGCACATATTAAGGAATTTGAAGATGTTTGTAATACATTCCAAGAGGGAGGAGCTTCAATAGATTTGATGAGGCTTAAGTTATTTCCTTTTACTTTAAAGAATAAAGCCAAAATTTGGCTTAATTCTTTAAGGCCAAGGAGTATCCGTACTTGGACTGACTTACAAGCTGAATTCCTTAAGAAATTTTTTCCCACTCATGGAACAAATGGCTTGAAAAGGAAAATTTCAAACTTCTTAGCTAAAGAGAATGAGAAATTCTATGAGTGTTGGGAAAGATATATGGAAGCTATTAATGCATGCCCTCACCATGGTTTTGATACTTGGCTATTGGTGAGCTATTTTTATGATGGGATGTCATCCTCAATGAAGCAACTCCTGGAGACAATGTGTGGAGGAGATTTCATGAGCAAAAATCCGGAGGAAGCTATGGATTTCTTGAATTATGTAGCTGAAGTTTCAAGGGGATGGGATGAGCCAACCAAAGGAGAAGTGGGAAAGATGAAGTCTCAACTGAATGTTTTCAATGCTAAGGCTGGGATGTATACTTTGAAAGAAGAGGATGATACAAAAGCAAAGTTTGCAGCTGTGACAAGAAGATTGGAGGAGCTGGAACTGAAAAAAATGCATGAAGTGCAAGCTGTTGCTGAATCACCAGTGCAAGTGAAGCTTTGTCCTAAGTGTCAATCCTATGAACATTTGGTGGAGGAATGCCCTATAGTTTCAGCTGAAAGGGAAATGTTTGGAGAGCAAGCAAATGTTGTTGGACAATTTAAGCCCAATAACAATGCACCCTATGGAAATACTTACAACTCAAGTTGGAGGAATCATCCAAATTTTTCATGGAAGCCTAGAGCATCTCAGTACCAACAGCCGGATCAACCATCTCAGCAATCTTCAAGTCTTGAACAAGCCATTGTGAATCTCAGCAAGGTAGTGGGAGATTTTGTTGGAGAACAAAAAGCCATCAATACTTAGCTTAATCAAAGAATTGACAGAGTAGAGAATATTCTGAACAAAAGGATGGATGGAATGCAAAACGATATGACTCAAAGATTTGATAATCTCCAGTACTCAATATCAAGGCTCACAAATTTGAATACAGTGCAAGAAAAGGGAAGATTTCCTTCCCAACCCCACCAAAATCCCAAGGGTGTCCAAGAAGTGGAAAGCCATGAGGGGGAATCATCACAGATGAAAGATGTCAAAGCATTGATCACTCTAAGGAGTGGTAAGAAAATTGACCAGCCACCACCTAAGCCACCTGTTGAAAAAGAAGGGACAAAGTTGGAGGAGAAAATGAAAGACAAAGAAGCAGAGATCAGTGATAAGAAAGAGGACTCTGAGTCAACAATGAACGCAAATCCAGAGAAGGAACTTCTGAAGGAAGAAAGGCTAAAGAAATCAACTTCTCCACCTTTTCCTCAAGCATTGCATGGGAAGAAGGGGGTTAGAAATGCAGCTGAAATCCTTGAAGTATTGAGACAAGTTAAAGTCAATATCCCACTGTTGGATATGATTAAGCAAGTTCCAACATATGCAAAATTCCTAAAGGATTTGTGTACTATCAAAAGAGGGTTGACTGTAACTAAAAAAGCCTTCTTGACTGAGCAAGTAAGTGCAATCTTATAGTGTAAGTCTCCTTTGAAGTACAAAGATCCGGGAAGTCCTACCATTTCAGTCATGATTGGAGGGAAGGTAGTGGAGAAAGCTTTATTAGACTTGGGAGCTAGTGTGAATTTGCTTCCATATACAGTCTATAAGCAATTGGGGCTTGGTGAGTTGAAGCCAACAGCAATCACTCTATCTCTAGCAGATAGATCAGTAAAAATTCCCAGAGGAGTGATTGAGGATGTCTTGGTTCAAGTTGATAGTTTCTACTATCCAGTAGATTTTATTGTTCTTGATACGGATCCTACTGTTAAGGAAGCTAATTTAGTTCCTATCATCTTAGGAAGGCCATTCCTAGCTACCTCAAATGCAATCATTAACTGTAGGAATGGGCTCATGCAACTCACTTTTGGTAATATGACACTTGATCTCAACATCTTTTATATGTCTAAAAAGCAAATCATTCCGGAAGAAGAAGAGGGTCCAGAAGAAGTGTGTATTATTGATACTCTGGTAGAGGAACATTGTAATCAAAATGTGCAAGACAAGCTGAATGAAAGTTTTGAGGATTGTGAGGAAGATTTGTCTGAACTTCCTAAGGAGCTTGCTACTTTACAAAGTTGGAGGAGGATAGAAGAAATTCTACCTTTGTTCAATAAAGAAGAGGGAGCAGATGCTGAAAAAGAAATCCCAAAACTCAATTTGAAGCCTCTACCTGTGGAGCTGAAATACACATATCTTGAAGAAGATAACCAATGCCCTGTTGTAATATCTTCATCTCTGACCAATCATCAAGAGAAGTGTTTAATAGAAATTCTCAAGAAGTGTAAGAAAGCAATAGGATGGCAAATATCTGATTTGAAAGGCATTAGTCCTTTAGTTTGCACACATCATATATATATGGAGGAGGAAGCTAAGCCAATTCGTCAATTTCAAAGAAGATTGAATCCTCATTTACAAGAAGTTGTGCGAGCTGAGGTGCTGAAGCTACTTCAAGCAGGTATTATCTACCCTATTTCAGACAGCTCTAGGGTGAGTCCTACTCAAGTGGTACCAAAGAAGTCAGGGATCACTGTAGTTCAGAATGAAGAGGGAGAAGAAATCACTACACGTCTCACTTCAGGGTGGAGGGTGTGTATTGATTATAGAAAGTTGAATGCAGTAACTAGAAAATATCATTTTCCATTGCCATTTATTGATCAAGTTTTGGAGAGAGTCTCTGGCCACCCTTTCTATTGTTTTTTGGATGGGTATTCAGGGTATTTTCAGATTGAAATTGCTGTGGAAGATCAGGAAAAGACTACTTTTACATGTCCATTTGGAACCTATGCTTATAGGAGAATGCCTTTTGGTTTATGTAATGCACCTGCCACTTTCCAAAGATGTATGTTGAGTATCTTCAGTGATATGGTGGAGCGAATTATGGAGGTTTTCATGGATGACATCACCGTATATGGAGGTACATTTGAGGAATGTTTAGTCAATTTGGAAGCAGTTCTTCACAGATGCATTGAAAAAGACTTGGTACTTAATTGGGAAAAATGCCATTTCATGGTACGTCAAGGAATTGTCCTTGGTCATATCATCTCTGAAAAGGGCATTGAAGTTGATAAAGCAAAGGTGGAGCTTATTTCCAAATTGCCATCCCCAACAACTGTAAAAGGAGTAAGGCAGTTCCTTGGCCATGCTGGTTTCTATAGGAGGTTCATAAAAGACTTTTCAAAGCTTTCCAAACCTCTTTGTGAGCTGTTAGCTAAGGATGCTAAGTTTGTATGGGATGAAAGATGTCAAGATAGCTTTGATCAATTGAAGAAATTTTTTACAACAACTCCAATAGTGAGGGCCCCTAACTGGCAACTACCTTTTGAACTAATGTGTGATGCCAGTGACTTTGCTATAGGAGCTGTACTTGGTCAAAGAGAAGATGGGAAGCCCTATGTGATCTACTATGCAAGCAAAACATTGAATGAAGCCCAAAGGAATTACACAACTATAGAAAAAGAATTGTTAGCTGTGGTATTTGCCTTGGACAAATTTCGTGCTTATTTGGTAGGGTCTTTCATCATTGTTTTTACTGATCATTCAGCTTTGAAGTATTTATTGACAAAGCAAGATGCAAAAGCAAGGTTGATAAGATGGATTCTTTTGTTACAAGAATTCGATCTTCAAATCAGAGATAAGAAAGGAGTGGAAAATGTGGTAGCTGACCACCTCTCAAGGTTAGCTATAGCACATAATTCTCATGCCTTGCCTATTAATGATGAATTTCCTGAGGAATCACTTATGTTCCTAGTCAAAACTCCTTGGTATGCTCATATGGCTAATTATTTAGTCACTGGTGAAATTCCAAGTGAGTGGAATGCACAGGACAGGAAGCACTTCTTTGCAAAAATTCATGCTTATTATTGGGAAGAGCCTTTCCTTTTTAAATATTGTGCAGATCAGATTATAAGAAAATGTGTGCCTGAGGAAGAGCAACAAGGAATTCTAACCCATTGTCATGAGAATGCATGTGGAGGTCACTTTGCCTCTCAGAAAACAACTATGAAGGTGTTGCAATCAGGGTTTACTTGGCCATCTTTGTTCAAAGATGCCCACATCATGTGTAGAAATTGTGATAGATGCCAAAGGCTTGGCAAGCTGACAAAAAGAAATCAAATGCCCATGAATCCTATACTGATAGTTGAATTATTTGATGTATGGGGTATTGACTTTATGGGACCTTTTCCAATGTCTTTTGGTAATTCTTACATCCTGGTGGGGGTAGATTATGTTTCTAAGTGGGTTGAGGCAGTCCCCTGTAAACAAAATGATCATAGAGAGGTTCTCAAGTTTTTGAAAGAGAACATTTTTGCAAGATTTGGGGTGCCCAAAGCTATAATCAGTGATGGAGGTTCTCATTTTTGCAATAAGCCTTTTGAAAGTTTGTTAGCCAAGTATGGAGTGAAGCATAAGGTAGCTACACCTTATCATCCACAGACTTCTGGGCAAGTTGAGCTAGCAAACAGGGAGATAAAGAATATACTAATGAAAGTGGTGAGTACAAGCAGGAAAGATTGGTCTGTTAAGCTTTATGACTCCTTGTGGGCCTATAGAACAGCTTATAAGACTATTCTTGGCATGTCCCCCTATCGTCTTGTCTATGGTAAAGCTTGTCATCTCCCTGTGGAAGTTGAATACAAAGCTTGGTGGGCAATCAAAAAGCTGAATATGGATTTGATTAGGGCCGGGGCAAAAAGGTGCTTAGACCTTAATGAGATGGAGGAATTGAGAAATGATGCTTATATCAACTCCAAAGTTGCAAAACAAAGGATGAAGAAGTGGCATGACCAACTGATTTCTACCAAGGAATTTCAAAAAGGCCAAAGAGTTTTACTCTATGACACAAGACTTCATATTTTTCTTGGAAAGCTCAAGTCCAGGTGGATTGGTCCATTCATTATCCATCAAGTACTTAATCATGGAGTAGTGGAATTATTGAATTCCGATGGCAAGGAAACCTTTAAAGTTAATGGATATCGTCTCAAGCCATATATGGAGCCGTTCAAATCAGACAAGGAGGAGATTAACCTCCTTGAGCCTCAAAAAGCCTAAGCAAAGAAGGGTTTGCTGGACTTGGTTTTACCAAAGTCCAAAATTTTTGTAAATTTTGTAAATTTTAAAGTAATATTTTTACTTTTGATCTTAGTTTTTGATCTTAATTTGTATGTTTTTGTGTAATTTCATCTTTTTGAATGATTTCAGATGGGAAGAAATGTAAAGAAAAAAATCGGGAAGAAATTGGAGCCGAAACAGAGCTGAAACAGAGCAAAAACAGGGGAGAAGAAGAGCTCTGCGAGATTTCGCAGCCAAAGAGGATTTCTCTGCGAAAATGGTTTTTTGTTGCGAAACCACTTCGCAACACTTTTTAACCCTCTGCGAATGGTTCCGCAATTGCGAAACCGGTATTTGGCACACGAGTGCCACTTCGCAGTACAGGAACCCCCGTTTCGCAGCTGCGAAATGCTCTGCGAACCACTAAGGCTTAAAAAACACCATTCCGCAGCGATTTCTCTCTTGCGAAGGGCGTTCCGCAATTGTGAAACCAGTGTTTGGCACACGAGCGCCATTCCGCAGCATAGTAACTCTAATTTCGCAGCTGTGAAGTGAGCTGCGAAGGCGATTTTTGATTCTGAAGCGCCCAATTTTGCTGCGAAGCCGTTTTTCTTCTGCGAAACCCCAAATGACCATTCATATTCTTGTAACCGTTATAAATACTGGTCATTTGGGCTGCGAATCCATTTCAGAAAAGGGGAAAAATCGCAGCAGCAGACCGTTCGTCTCCTCTCCATAGTCCGACGCCGCTAGCATCTCCGATTGTCCCCTCCGTTTATCGCCGCCGTCCTAGCCCTCATCAGTTCGCAATGGCACGAACCAGGGGCGCGAAGTCTTCATCCCCTTCCACCCGAAAGCGAACACCGCGCGAATCGCCAGTGCAAGCTTCAACTTCTGAGCCGCCGCGACCAGAAGCCGTCCCGCCACCGGCAAAGCCCTCGCCAAAGAAGCGCCAAGCCAAGCCAATATTACAAACCCCTCCGGCGAGGCGCTACCTTACCAGGTCAGGGGGCCGGCCCCTCCAAAAACGAGCTAGGGTGGAAAGCTCGAAGCCTATCGATTTAACAGGGCAATCCCCTGTTTCATCCCCTGTTGCGTCTCCTGCCCAATCTCCAATTCCATCTCCGGTGCCATCTCCGGCACCGCTTGCGAAGCTTCCAGCAATCCAGCCACCGCCTGCTGAGCCCCAAATTCCATCCGAACTAGCTTCGGAAGCAATAATCAGGCGGCCAATTCTAGCTCAACCTCCAATTGAAGGCAATTTGGATTGCCGAGACTGGCCATTTCATTCGGAGCTATACTTTGACATAGCTGCTTTCCAGTTGCGCCCGGAGCTTGAAGAAACATTCCAATTGCTGCGAAGATACCGAATGGAGCAATTTCTGACCCCGCGAGACTTTTTCTACCCCAGAATAGCAATGGATTTCTATCAATCCATGACTACTCGACAGGTCAGGGATCCTACCCCAATTCATTTCGTTATTAATGGTAGGCATGGCATCTTGGGAGCTCGGCAAATAGCTGAAGCTTTGAATATTCCATATGAGCCCAGTCATTTCGATGACTTTAGAGCTTGGGTCAATCCATCTCAGCTGGAGATGGTGCACATTTTGTCTGGAGGAGCATCCAGAAACCCGTATCTGCTGAGAGGGGAACTTCCCCCAAAGATGTTCCTTATTGATGCCCTGTTGAGGCATAGTATCTATCCCCTTCAACATTGGACTCAGAGAAGGGGAATTATGTTGGAGACCCTGTATAGAATGTCAAAGGGCTATTATTTTGGCCCTCACCACTTGATCCTGGCAGCTCTTATCTATTTTGAAGAGAAGGTGCATAGAAAAAAATTGCAAAGGGCTGATTCCATCCCTCTTTTCTTCCCACGACTGTTATGCCAAATCCTTGAGCACCTGGGATATCCAGCAGAGCCTCAGCAGGAGCAAAAGAAGATCTGTAGGGATGTTTTTACTTTTGAAAAATGGAGCAACATGACAGCTTACAAGATGGAGCAACCGGAACTTCCACAGCCAGTTCAGGCTCTACCTGCCAGGAGAGCATCCCCACGCCTCAAACCTGAGGGTATGCCTGCAGCCTCTCCCTCCATGGCTAATGCATCTCCAATTCCTCCAGCAGCCCCTGCTTCAGCACAGCCTTCCACATCAGCCGAGCCTAGGATGGCCATCCCTATTTCTGAGTATAGGGATCTATGCCAGGCATTGGAGACATTGACAGCCTCTCAGAGCAGACTTGCTCAAGAGATGGCAGCTTTGAGATCTCACCAGCAGCAGATGATGGCTACTCAGGCTCAGCATACTTTTATCCTGAGGCAGCTTCAGCAACATCTTGGCCTCCAAGCAGCTGATGAGCAGGCCACTCCTACCACCACAGAGCCTCCTGCTCCTCATCAGTCAGCTACTCCAGAGGCAGAGCCATCTTCATAGGCCATCAGCTCTAGCACTACCTTCCTCTGAACATTTTTATATCTTTGATATATTACTTTTTTTTTGTATTTTGTTTTGGTTAGTCTTATATGAAATCTCCTACATTTTGATAATATATATGGAGATTCTTTGGATTGCTTGTATTACTTCTTTTTCCAGCTGTTCACAAATGAGTAAAGTAATACAAAATCTAATTTTTTGTTAACTCTTAGCATCAATTTACTCTTACTCCCTTTGCTCATACCTTTTATTCTTTTTGAAACATGTGGTTTCTCCATTCAATATTCGAAATTGAAATCGATCAGGAGGTACCACTTCCTCCCTTTATTTTCGATCACCCATATCACATTGAGGACAATGCTCAGCTCGGTTGGGGGGGAGATATGAGGAAGGAAGTCTGCTAAGTTGAAGGAAGTATGCTAAGTTATTTTGATATTTTAGCTTTGTTTAGTAAAGTAGTTGTAGTTTTTTTTTGCTTATTACTATAATCTCCATGGATTTTGAGGAAGAATTTTCGAATTAAAATAGGAGAAACTGAACTGTTGCTTTTCATCTAACTTAGAGTTTGGATTATGCTTGCTAAAGTGGTTCAATTGTTGAAACTTCTATTGAAATCAAGTTTAGTCCTTCCACTTTAAGCTATTCACACATTGTGCACAATAGATTCCTTTTATAAAATGAGAAACTATTTCCCCCTTGACTTAGAAAATTTTGGGACTTGGTACCTTTGACCTCATTTTAATGATATTGAGACACCATAAGAAAGGCCAATGAGCCTTTGAAAAAAAAAAAAAAAAAAGCAAAGTGTTTGCTTGCCTTGAAACCCGAGCAAGGTCTGAAAGGGTATATGGTGAAAACCTTTTAAACCTGGTGCCCTAAGCCTTCAATGGTTGGGAGTCACCGGCCTCAATGCTCATTACAAGGGTGGATAGGTGGAGTTAGCATATGGTAGGCAAAAAGGGTATATGAAAAAGTCCGGGGCAAAATCCGAGGAGTTAGTGGTTGAAAGATCCTTAAAGCTTGATGCCCTAAACCTTAATTGGTTGGGAGTCATCGATGGACCCCCGTTACATGGACAAAACAGAAAAGAATGCCCCTTAAGCCTGTTACCTTAAAAAAAAAAAAAAAAAAAAAAAAAAAAAAAAAAAAAAAAGGAGAAAAGTGTGTTCTCTGTTTATTGAATTTGGTCAGTTTGCTAAAGTGTTAAAAAAAGATAGGTTGGGGGGAGAGATTAGTTTAGCATGCTATATTCGGAAGCTATCTTCTTACACTTAGATTTTTGTGGAAGAATAAAGTTTGGTTCTTTGGAAGTGAAAATGGTTTTAAAACTTCAATTTGCATAATGCTTTCCCTTGATCAGTGGTATTTAGCAAGGTTGCTTATTTCTCTTGTTGAAATTTGAGGTTTTATTCCTTTAATGTTCCATGTGAGAGTTTGTCAGTCATGCCACTTAAATATTTTTTGGAAGTGATCAGCATGATGTTGTAAATTATGGTAATTTTGTTTTGTTTTTCTCTCCTTCATTGCTAAGGGACTAGCAATATGTCGGTTGGGGGGAGTGATTACTACTCAAAAAGTGCTAGCTTATAATTAATCCTTTTAAACACTTTTGAGTAGTAGTTAGTGCCTTTTAACCCAATTAGCATGTTAAGGCTCCTTGCAATCAATTATAATCAAATTGCCTTAAGTTTTGGTGTTTTGATAGCATTTTGACCACCAAAGCATTATGTGATTGAGGAGAGTTATATGGAATCCTTGGCAAGCAATGGGAAGCTAAGAGGAATGAAGAATCCAAGCTTTGAAGCACTTTTGCCATAAGCAAAGTGGGAATGCAAGGAAAAGCAAAAGAGGAATCGGTCATGGAGCATTCTTGATGACAGTCACTGCAGCCAATTTTGGAGCACTTCCTGAAGTCCAAATTATGCATACAATATGTCATTTGAAAGCTTAGGAAGTCAACAATCCAATGCTTCAAACCGTGTGCAATTTAGAGCTGAAATGAGGAAGTTACAGCCTTTGGAAGACAACTGCTCCAAGCTGAAGGAGGCTTCAGAGTAGTGCTGCGGAATCAGCCTTATGTTGCAAGATATTTCGCAGCACTTTAGCACAGTGCTATGGACTCCCCCTGAAGCTTCACGCCGCGATGAAAGCTAAACACCACATGATGGAAGTCCACTTTTCAAAGGTGTTGAAGTAGCTGGCTGCTATGAAGAAATTTCGCAGCTCCTCTTGTGCACCTGCGAAATTTCGCAGGCCTCACTTGTCACCTGCGAAGTGGTCCTGAGTGCTTCCCGATATTTGTAACCGACACTTGGGGATATTTTTCATTAGATTTTTATTGCCTAAATGCCCAAATTCTCCTTGTAAGTCACCAATGATAGATTTCCTTAGCTTTTAAGTTAGGAATTTGGCAAAATATCAGGGAATAGCTGTAATTGTATATTTTTTGTTTAAATGGAGCCCGAGGAGCCTGTTCGGAGGGGGGGGGGGGGGGGTAATGAACCTTTTGTAAAAGTTTCAAAAGAAGAAATATACAAAGCTTGAGCTTTGCTTTACCTGGTCAATTTGATTGTATTATTTTTATTTTAACTTGGTTATGCACTCTCTGAGGAGCTTTCCCCAGAGAATGAGTAGCTAAGCTTTCTAGTTCCTTGGAGTTAAGGTTGCTGGGAAAGGTTCCAAGTGCATCAATCAGAAGCTTTGTGGTTTCAATTATGAATGAAGAGTAAGTGTGTCCCATGAATGGTTTCTACGTTTTTAGTTAACTTAAAACGCCTTGGAGTCACCTGGGTCAACACTTGGTAAGGCAAGTGATCTCTAACCATGGAGATGCACTAGTTTACCCCTTGCGAGCCTCTGGTAGGTGATTTCAAAGTAGGATCTTCTAGAATAGCCAACACTTGGTAAGCTTTTGGACTCCTAGGAAACATCCATTAGTTACCTCTTGCGAGCTTTTGACGGGTAATCCAAGGTTAAAGATCACCTTGAATGGTAAAAGCTAAGTGAGAGGCTCAAACCATTACAAGTTGCATCAGTGAGAGAATTAGAGTTGAAATCCAATTGAGGGATGCATTTGTGCAGCACCTGTTAGAGAATTGACTTTAAGTTAATTCTCTAATGTGAGGAAATGAACCAACTGACCGGAGCTATGATTTTGCATGAGGAACCTCCCCTGTATACCTGAATCTCCAAGGAATGCTTTTCTTCTTAAGTTATTTTCATCACTTGTTGTGTTGTTAATCTAAGTCCAAACCTTTTTCAACCAAAGTTTGTGTTTTATTTCTTAAGCTAACCTTGAAATGAAACAGCACCAATTCACTTTGAATTGGTATCATTTTCAACTTGAGTACCCTTCCCAGTGGAACGATCCTAGAGCCACTATGCTATAGTAGCTTTGTATTTGCTACCCTAGTTCATGGTGTTATAGGTTAAAAATTTTGTTGATTACACCTGCCATCAAGGAGCACCAGCTGGTCACACATCAGCTGAGACACCAATTAGGCATGAATCAGTAGTACCTAGGGTCCCTTAAAGTAGTACCTCAAGGCCGCTAAGGTAGTACCTAAGGGCCCTTAAGGTAGTACCTAAGCTAGAGTCCCAAGAAACCATTGGTGGAACACTTGAGGAATGAAGAGAACCACATAATTGGATGGTCTAAGGGTCACCAAGGAAGACCCAAGTCTTTGGAGAGGTTGAGTTGATGTTTACCTTAAGGTAGTACCTAGGGTCCCTTAAGGTAGTACCTCAAGGCCACTAAGGTAGTACCTAAGGGCCCTTAAGGTAGTACCTAAGCTACAGTCCCAAGAAACCATTGGTGGATCACTTCAACACTGAAGAGAACCACATAATTGGATGGTCTAAGGGTCACCAAGGAAGACTCGAGGCTTTGGAGTGATTGAGTTCAAGTTTACCTTAAGGTAGTACCTAGGGTCCCTTAAGGTAGTACCTCAAGGCCACTAAAGTAGTACCTAAGGGCCCTTAAGGTAGTACCTAAGCTACAGTCCCAAGAAACCATTGGTGGACTACTTGAGGAATGAAGAGAACCACATGATAGGATTGTCTAAGGGTCACAAAGGAAGACCCGAGGTTTGGGAGAGGTTGAGTTCAAGTTTACCTTAAGGTAGTACCTAGGGTCCCTTAAGGTAATCAAGTCTAATCATTGTTTTGTCTAGACAATGTTTTGCTCTTTGGTATTTATGATATCCATCTGGAAAGTTTAAATTTTGCTTATGAAATACCTAGAGGGAGGCTGAACAGATAGTGCTTACTTTTTAGCCCAAATTTTAATTTTTAAAATTTCCCTTAAAAAAAATTAAAGTTGAAGTAGAGAAATTTAATGGCACAAGGAGATAAAAGTTTGCATGGAAAATTACCCATAAAGCCTCCCATAGACTTTGTAGATGTAAAAACCATGGGGTTAAAAACCGTAGAACACAAATCCACTATCAAAAGAAAAGTACATAGATTTAACTGGCGGATGTTATCCATAAGATTTACTCCCCAGCACCTACACTTGTCTTCACATCTATGACACAACACCACACATGGTCCTAGTGGACTACCTTAACACCTGAGAGGGCGCAAATCCTCTCATGAACCTAAGAATGAAAATCACACAAATTTGAGAATATTAGGATGTTGGAAAGGTTAATAATATTCTTTTGAATTTTGCATCAACATTCAAAAAGAATTTTAGGCATAGCATTGATGGAGATGAAGCCCTAGTGGACAAGATCCTAAAGTTTTCAAAGACCTATTTTTAGAAGATGAAAAGAATTAAAACATATCACAATTCTGAATTAGGAAAAATTTACTTTGATTGCTTGAGCGCTAGGTTTGAGTGCTTGAGCACTTGACCAGTTTTTTAATTAATTAATTAAAAAACCATTTTAGCTCAATTAAAAATCTAAAGTCCACTTTATGCCTATTTTAGTCAAATTAGCCTTTCGCGAATATTTCTATACTTGCTGCATTGGGGTTGATCATGCAACAACCTTGAGTCTTCAATGGAGAGTAAGACATAGTATCCTAGAAAAGTCTTAAGGAAAGGTAAATAGAACAAAATTGTCAACTTAAACTAAGCAACCTGATGCACTAACACATTTGACAACTAGAAGGGTATCTAGACGGCCTATTAAGAAAAAGTAAAGCATCTAGATGGATACTAGCATTTTAATGTTGTGTTGCTTCCAAATTAATGGTAGATAAGGACCTCAGAAAAAAATTGTTTGCATCTCATGAAATTTTATTACCACTAAAAATAAAAATCTTTCCAAACAATAATATGTAGAAAATTAGATAAATATGTTGTTAAACTAGTATTAAAAATTTTCAATATGGTGTGCTTTAAAGCTTCTGATTAAAAAGCTTTACTTTCTGAGTTATTTGCCTTTTTTTTTTTTTTTTACTTAGATAATCCCCTTTCTCATTTGATTTACTTTTTTTTTTCCCTAAAAACATGGGTTGCATGTGTACACCCACATCCACTTGCTATACACTAAATGGACACTTTGATGGCCATAAAGAATAGCATGGATTATGTGTTAAATTTATTTGTCCTTACGTTATGCATGCACATAATTGGATCATAAGGGTTGCCTGTTTTGCCCTTGACTAAATTCAGATGCCTTGCACAAGCAGGTCACATGTACAAATTAAAGAGATACTGAATCTCCATTTTTTTTCTTCTCATCTTACTGACACTACACAAATATCTTATCAACTAAACTTTTCCAGATACGAGCATGTTTATCATAACATCCAGCCACATGTGACAAGGACTCTGCTCCATGCTTTCTTGGACCCAACAAAAGCATTGCCTCAACATTATGGGGCAATTCAGGGGTTGGCAGCATTTGGACCCAGTGTGGTATCATTTGTTCTCTTGCTTTTAGCATCAAAGGAGGAATTTTACAGGTGGATATAGTGGCTGTTTTTTATTTTTTAAAAACATCAGTTTTTGTATTAAAGATATTAAGGATAACTTCTAAAAGCCCATTTACTCACAAGAAAGACATTTCTAGCACTAAATTTATGCTAGATCCAAGGAGAAATTAAAAAAATAAATAAAGGAAATTGAAGTCCTTATGTCCCAAGAACCTTTATCACTGCAGATGCTTTAGTTTTCAGCTTTCACGACAACCCCTACATTTTCCTCAAATTTAACCTCTTCGATATTTTTTCACAGCCACACTATAACTCCTATCACCCAAGTACCATTTAGCTTCCATTCACTGAGTTTGTATGCAACTTTTTGTCATTCTTTTTCATTTTTTTTAATTCATTCTTAGAATCTCTCTTTGTTAGTTTTTCCAAATTTATAATTGAAGTACAACTCAAGAAGGGGGGAGAAAAGTTAGATTTCACCAACAAAACCAACACACCTTCAAATGCTTTGTGCAGGCATGTTAAGGGGTGAACCCGCCATTGAAGATCGTTGTTCCTAGATCTGACCCATTTCAATCAGGAATCAACCAGGGTTCTTTCCCTCTCACCAAGACACCCAAATCCAAGCATATGAGGCCACCTGCAGCATGTAGTCTTCTCCACCAAGAAATCTTCAGGTTGTTCAAGATGATATAGGCTCGTATGGGTATGATAACCATGGGTGCTTAAAAGCACAACTTCCCGTGGTGACATGGAGAGGGAGATGGCTGCTGACATGGAAGGCTGGAGGGGTAATTTTGGAAATGAAATTATAAAACAGTGGATAGTGCATAAAAGGGATATTTTTTGGGCAACAGTAGACATATTTTGGGTTATGGAAAGTTGGGTTATGAAAAAGCTATTTGGCCCAAATGGGCGGGCCAAAACATAGTTTTCCCTAAAATTTTAACTGGTTTTAATCATATTTGATATTTTTTTACATATTTTTCATACGAAAACCAAATATAAAAATAAAATAAAATAAAACACTTTTTTTAATATTTTTTTCCTTTTCTTTGTATTTTCCAACAATGAACATACCCTTAAGGTTGGACTTGAGAAAATGAACTTGAGCTTAGAATAAGTGCCAACCCAACCCCAGGGACTTGAAGCACATCCTTACTACCGACTCCTTTCCCAAGCATCAAATTTCTCTTCCTGTGTATGGCTGCTGCCATATCTGTTGGGTTGCAGAGGAAGTGAGTTAAAAGAAAGACGAAGGCAAGAAAGAAAGTGGAGGAGAAATTAAAGAAAAAACAAAAGATGAGAAAAAACGGAAAAAAAAAAAAAAAAAAAAAAAAAAGAGAGAAAAGAAAATTTGAACAAACCTCCTTTTTGCTAAATTTTCCTACATAATTAACAAATTCATACAACAAAAAAGCAAGCAAGTGAAGAATCTTTGTTTTCCCTTTTTTTTTTGGCTAACTTATACACATTCTTATTGATATTTACACTTGACCCATACAAACATCATCCCTCAACCCTTTCTACCCAAAACAATTACCTTGCTAATTGCACACCAATTCCAAGAAATCAGAACTCCAAAACAATGCTGTCTCGCCAATTTGTTCTCTTGCTAACGAGGATATAACACTAAGCCCAACACGGGGTTGGCTTTTTATACAAAATCCGCTCTACTCCGGAGGGCATCATGGCTGACCGATCATGTCTTTACGTGTGTATGATCCTTGCATGTCAAATACCAGCTATATCAGCCACAAATTAATCTTCCGCCAGATGATCCTAAGTAAAGTGATAGCCATGTGAGCGCAAAGAAGCTGTCACTGAGGATAAATAAATTAACAGTATTAACCCAAGGACAAGCCAACCAGTTCATAGGGGCGGATACAGATCAAATCATGCCCAGATATCTGTGTCCAAAAGGCATACTATAGGGATGTACTTCCTCCAGCTGGATTGAACAAACTCCAGTGTCTGAAGGATCAATGTTGCTAAAGAAAAGAAATTACTCCACAAAAGTGTTTTATTTTACCTTGATGTATTTGATGCTCTGTAGCAAGATCAAAAGCTTTTAAGGTCGTATTCCATTCATACGAGGAGATTGAGGGCCAGAGAAAGTGTGCAGTGGCCTTTTCACAAATGGATGGTCCAGTAACTGACCAGCAGTAGGCCGATCACTAGGGTTGACTTGCAAGCATTTGAGGATAAAATCTCGGGCATCTGATGACAAGGAATTAGAAACAGGAGGAGGTTCACCCTTGCCAATCCTAAATAACGCTTGCATCTGCCAAGCCATATAGAGATATTCCGTTATTAGAACTCAAACTATAAAATCAGAGATGGACTGCATTCCAAGTTGTCAAATTGATTATCAGGTAACAACACAATTATTTTCCCTTAGACACCAAAGGCATGTTTGGTACACTGGAATAGGAATGGGAATGGAAACTGGAAATCTACTCCATTTTTCATTCATAACTGGGCTTAGTCTACTTATATTAGAAATGAGAATAGGAATATAAAAAAAAAACCGTTCTCATGGAAACAAAAACACATTCTTGTCAGGAATTTTTATTCCTCTCTTTCACATAATATTGTGATCCACCCCTCCATTCCCATCTCTAAACAGAAACCTCCCAATTAACTTTGCATAGGACTTGACATAGATAACACTAAAACTTGATTTCTTAAGTGGCAAGATCAACGGCAATATCAAGAAGCATATTAACACAAGTCTGGTCATCATATCTTTTGAATACAAGAATAGAGCATTTAAAGAATATAAGGTTGAGTTATGCATGACAACACAAAGCAAGATGCATGGTCAATATTTGCATACACAAAGTACTTGATTGAAGGAAGAGTGCAAATCTACAAGTTTAAAATCTTGCTTTTCAAACTTGGATGGAAGAAAAATTAATATCAAACCTTATGCCAAGAATGTTTCTGTAAAACCTGTTTTCTAGCCCAAAGATGAGTCATTGGTCAAGTTTCAAGAAAGAAAAGTTCCAGAGGCAGTCTGGGTGCCTTTAGAGCTTCCTAGATAACACAAGCAATAATCAAGTCAAAACCTTATTCAGAAACATTCAACTTCCAATTCAGTGATAAAATGTCTGGTGTTTCAAAATGTTAGCAATTGGCAATTCAACAAGATTTTGAATCTGCTAGCATGAGTTCCAGTGTCATCTGCACTGTCCTTCATCAGGGAAGGTCACACAATCAGGAATGTGAGGCTCCTTCACCCAGATTATATGACAAACTGAAGTTACAAAAGAAGAAATTTAAAATTAAAATTTAAAAGAAGAAAAAATATGGAGTGACTGCAAAATGTCATCTGACAACTGAGAAAAGTTGTTGCCAATGATTCGAGCCTATTTAGTCCTGCACTTGTAAATTGGAGTGTTTGATAACATAAAAGAAAATATTGATAAATCCATGGTATTCATATATGACAGCCAGGACAAGACAGATATTGAGTGGCATTCTCTAAACCATGTTGATTGAAGAAATTACAAATGGAACTATAGAGAAAGAAAGAAACTTAACAGTCTTGCATGAAATAACAATACATAAAAAGGAAAAACATAATTCATAATTGCCAATTATCCAAAGATAAATGGATTCAGATTGAACCTTCTTTTATATATATCCCAAATCCAACAATCCAGCCTTTCCACTTAAACCCATGTGTTGATAATCACCAAATGATAAGGTGCGTGGATCTAAGAAGCTCTTGGATTCAACCAACCAAATAATTTCAGACATGTTTTTTATTTTAGTGGTTTTATTCTTGAGATGTTACAGGTGTAAATTGTTTTTTGAATCCTTCAAAAAGGGGTAGACTTTGGGTCAAGATCTTCACCCTTGCTTTAAAATCATCAGCATTTTCAAAGTCAGAGCCAAACTCAACCAATTTCCATATCATCAATTTGAATAACAAGTAATTGAAGGGCACAGACAGAAGAACAAAACAAGAAAAAATATTAAAGAAAATAATGTTGTATATCTACGAAATGTCATACGTACGCCTTCCAAGTGGGAATATGGGGGTCGACGAGTCAATATCTCTAACACAGTGCATCCAAGGCTCCATATATCAGCTGCAAGCCCATAGCCCTTATTCTTCCGGTTAACAACCTATAGTTACACAATGAAATCACAAACTCATACTATCTACAAAGAAACAAGAATAATTCATAAACTCAAACTATCTATAAGAAACGCTTGAGCATATTGTGCCTTATAATATAATGTAAATTTTCCTAAATCATTTTGATGCCTAGATTTAGACTTGGGATTTGAGTTTTGAATCCCAACTGCTATATGATTTTTGAATAAAAAATTCATAGATCCATGGTTTTAACATCTTTATAGGGCTCAAAAAAGTTGAAGAGTCCACATTTTGGGACTTAACACCAAATGTAATACAAGATTCCAATAGCCACTTAAAATAGTTAAATATGCTTCCAGAAAAAACTAGCAAATATCCATTAATCCATGAGTGAAAGAAACAACAACGTTGAAAGAGTGTTGCAAGTAGTTAAATTTGAACTTTGTTCCCATAAATATTACCATGCTTATCAGTCAGCCACAACATGCCACAGTCGGGTTGTAACTTTGTTATGGAAGATACAAGTATCAATAATAGGCACACCCAAATCAATAATCAAGTGAAATAGAGGATATGTATTTTTGTAATGCAAAATTGTTAGGTTGTTCTAAAGGATGTGGCTAAGAGGATGCTAGGCTGCTTATTGAATTGCTACCGTTTTGTTTTGTTTTGTTTTTCTTTTTAATTTGTGGTGCGCTTTTACATGGAATTATCGAACTTTACTGCTTGAACAATGCAAAGGCTGAATTGCCACCATACTTTCTTTTTCTTTTTTCTTTTTTTTTTTTTTGTCTTTTTTGATAAATAAAACCAAATGCATTACAAAATAAAAACACCACAAAGACACTCCAAAGCACATAGGACGTATACAAAAAGCGTTTAATAGCACATAAACCAGAAAAGAACCCCAACAACCCCCTCCTTTAACTAGAACCCAACCACTCAATAAAATCAAGTAAAGACAGAGAATCAGTCTCCATATACTACTTTACCCAAGAAAACAAATTTCTAAAAAATAATCTTTACAAATGAACAAAATGCTCCTTATTCTCAAATGACTTGAGATTTCTCTCCTTTCAAACGTCCAAAATAAATTTAAAGGAGCTACTCTCCAAACTTTTTTCCTCCTTTTGCCCACAAAAGAATTGTGCCACCCTAAAAGAGCCTCCTTTACCATAGCAACTTGCACCCAATGAATACCGAAGAGATCAAACAACAACTGCCAAAGGATCTTAACCAGAGAACAATAAAGGAGGATGTGATCTATGAATTCTTCTTTTTTGCAAAGAAAACACCTATTGACCAAAGATTACCCTCCTTTTTGAAGCTGATCTAAAGTCAAAAATTTTCCCCAAGTTGTCTCCCATGCAAAAAAGTCAACTTTTGAAGGGACCCACGAATTCCAAACTACTCACATTGGAAATGACACAACAAGCCCCAATTCCAAATCAGCATATAAATGACTCACAGAGAACTTATTATTGTACAAGTTCATTCACACCAACTTATCTTCCTCCTCTCTATCAACTACCTTTCCTTGCAACTTGAAAAATAAATCCTCAACTTCATCCACTACCCAATCATTCAAAGAACATGAGAAACAAGGGTTTCAATGACCTCTCTTCCCATGTTGAACCCAAAGATCTGCCACCCAAGCCTCTTTTGCAACAGCTAAGGCATATAAAGAGGGGAAGGAAACACACAATGGTTCATCCCCACCCCATTTATCAATCCAAAACTTCACCCTCCTATCACCTGCTACAAAAGAAAAAAAAACCCAAGAAAATGTTTTGTTCCTTCCTAATGGATTTCCAAAGCTTGACTCCATACCTAACTCTAACTTCACCAAAACACCACCCACCCTCTTCCTTTCCATATTTGCCACTAATCAATTGTGTCCAAAAGGCACCTCTTTTAGTGGCATACCACCAACTCCATTTGCACAAAAGCGCCTTATTTAACAGAGACAAATGTTGAATCCCTAACCCGCCCTTGCTCTTCTCCAAAATGTTGATTTCCATGTGAATATCCCTAATTTGTTGGGATTTTTATTTTGTATTCAAACCAGGATGGTTTCCCACTTTTTGTTTTGATTTTTTTTCCTTTTCTTAGGCATGTATCTTCTAGATTGTAGCTAGATTTTTAATTGGTTGATTTGATTCTTAGCATATATAATTTTGATGTTGTACATGCTTTGAAGAGAGATATAGAAATAAACCAAGTTTTCTGCATGGTATCAAAGCGGTTTCCCATTGGGATCTACTCCTATTCTCTGATGCCTTTTTTTTTGGCAACAGGTGACCTGAACCCCCTACTGCTATCGCGCCATGAATGGTCTTCTCCAACCTAGTCGCAAATTGTCCTAGGTTTATTAGTCCAATCCAAACGTGATTCAATCCTGTCACAAATTGATCCAATCCAGACGAATCTTCCGAAATGACTACCAATAGTCAACAATTAGTCTCTGAAGTCAACTCTAGGTTGGAGACTCTCACTTCCAATGGCTCTTTTCTTCGCATCACAAGTCACAAGTTGAATGAGAATAACTATCTCCAATGGTCTTAGTCCATTCTTATGTTTATCGGCAGCAAGGATAAGGATAGCCACCTCACTGGAGAAATCGTTCAACCCAAAAGTGATGATCCCATATTTTGAACTTGGAAGACAGAGAATAATATGGTCAAATCATGACTTATCAATTCCATGACCAATGAGATCGGTGAAAACTTTCTTCTCTACAAGACCACAAAAGAGATGTGGGATGCGGTTAAAGAAACATATTCCACTAAAGAAAATACGATAGAACAGGTTGATATCAAGAGTGTTCTTCATGATCTCCGTCAAGGGGATTTAACCGTCACCAATTACTACAATATTCTTGGTCACCACTAGCAACAATTGGATGTTTACGAGTATGATTGGAATTACCTTGAAGATGTTGCTAAGTATCAAAAGATTGTGGAGAAAATATGGCTTTTCAAGTTCTTATTGGGCCTCAACAAGGACCTTGATGAGGTTTGTGGGAGGATCCTTGGTACCAAACCCCTTCCAACAATCCATGAAGCCTTCACAGAGGTAAAGAGAGATTTATATATAGAATGTTGATTAGAATGACTAATTCATGAATCTAAATGACGAATCAAAAAATTCTATGGAATCATGAAAGAAGGAAAGATCCTTCGGATCTAGTCATACCATTACATTATATTGACAATTTCAAAAAACTATTGATACTATCATCTTAGTATGATGGCAATCGGGGAAGTATGCCCCCATCGTCTAGTGGTTCAAGACATCTCTCTTTCAAGGAGGCAATGGGGATTTGAATTCCCCTGGGGGTAAAAAGAAAGGAAATAGATCATGGATTATCAATAATCTTAGAATTGATTCTTCTTGGATCGATGCCCGAGCAGGTAATGGGGACAGACTGTAAATTCATTGGCAATATGTCTATGTTGGTTCAAATCCAACTCGCCCCCCTATAATTCGTTGATCCAACATGAAATACTATAGCCCATTTGTTCGCTAGAAATGTCAGATACAAAAGAATAACGAAAGTCAGATTTTCTTATACATACCTACCCCCATTTATTTGTATTTGCTTTACTTATTTGTTTTGTTCCTACAAATTCTGACCTTGCTAATGATCTAGATTCATATTAGGATTTGTAAGTATAAAGTCTAAGGAAAGGAAAAGAGTAAAGAAAAAAAATACTTTTTTCATTGAAACTCATGTTAGGCAAGCAAACTGTTGCAGCTACTACTGAAAGCTCTACTCTTGCAACCCGGGTCAGTCCAGCAACAATGGAGAAAATCAGCAACAAAAGGGAAGACCTTGGTGTGACCATTTCAAGAAACATGGTCATGCAAAGGATATGTTGGGACATCTATGGTAAACCTGTAGATTGGATACTGCAGTCAAATGGATGTGACAACTGAGCAAACAATGCCACACCAATTCCACCTCTCAGCCCAAATCAAAACCGTTTAGCAAACAGCAGTTAGATCTTTTATAGAAACTACTCCAATAGTCACAGCAACCTAAACCACCTCAGCCCACTTCCATAATTAGTATTGGCTCTGTTGCACAAAAAGGTAATTTCTTGAGTGCTTTAAATGCTAAACAGAAAAGGACAAGACCATGGATTGTTGACTCTGGTGCATCTGATCAGACGGAAGATGCAAATGCTTTTGACAAATATGATCCTTGCTCTTCGAATTATTTTGTCTGCATTGCTGATGGATCGTTGTCCAAGGTTGTTGGTTCTAGTTCAGTGACTGTTTCAAAGGACTTGACCCTTCACTCTGTCTTACTTGTTCCAAATCTAGATTGCAATTTGTTGTCCATTAGTAAACTAACAAAAAACCTTAAGTGTGTTACTAAATTTTTTCCTAATCACTGTGAATTTCAGGTTATGAATTCGGGGATGATGATTGGAAATGCTAAGGTGCATGAGGGGCCCTACCTACTTCAGGCCAATAAGTATCCTAATCCCAATCATTCTCAAGCCAACAATTCTCAAGCTCATTCTATTTAGTCCAATTCTGTTCTTTCCATTCGTAGTGATAATAAAAATGATGCCATATTGTTGTGGCATTATAGATTAGGTCATTCAAATTTCGTGTATCTTGAGAAAATGTTTCCATCATTATTAATAAAAATTCCAAGTCTTTTCATTGTGAAATTTGTCAAGTGTCTAAACATGTGCATAATTCTTATCCTAACCAAATTTACTAGACTTTTCATCCATTTTCAATGATACACAATGATATTTGGGGTCCATCTAGGATCAAGAACATTTTTGGATCAAGATGGTTTGTCACCTTTATCGATGATCACACTAAACTCACTTGAATATTTCTCATGATAGATAAATCCGAAGTTGGCCAAATCTTCATAAACTTTCATAAAATGATCCAAAATCAATTTTAAGCCTAAATTCAAATCCTCAAGACTGATAATGGAAGAAAATACTTCCATTCTGCTCTGGGTGCCTATTTGATGAATCAAGGAATTATATACCAAAGTTCATGTGTTAATACTCCTCAACAAAATGGAGTAGCCAAGCAGAAAAATAGACATCTACTTGAGGTTTCCCATTCCATCATGTTCACCTCTAACATTCCTAAAGACTTCTGGGGTGAGGCTGTTCTTACTGCTACATATCTCACTAGCAGAATGCCATCCCATACTCTCAACTATCAAAGACCTTGTCAAGTCCTTCTCCATTCCTATCCTAATTCTCGGCTAATCTCCTCCATTCCCATCAAAGTGTTTGGCTGCTCTGCCTTCATCCATATTCATTCCCAACATCGCTCCAAACTTGATCCAAAAGCTCAAATGTCTCTTCCTTGGGTATTCTCCGAGCCAAAAAGGGTGTAAATGTTACCCTTCTACTCAACGGAAAATTTACGTATCCATAGATGTAACATTCTTTGAAATTCAACCCTTTTACCTCAAAACTGATATTCAAGGGGAGAATGGACTACGAGAATATCAGTTTTTGAACATAAATACTAATTTTCTTGATAAGAGTCTTGATTCTTCTTGCCCTTCATCTTTCCTTCCACCCAAGACTGAGACATCTTCCAATCTTCAAGCAGAGCCCATATCCAAGACCATACAGCCTTCACAATCTTCAAGTCCTGACCTTCCACCTGATCAAACTCAACATCCAGCCTCACCTATTGTCTATACCATTAAAAAAAAAGGTGGGGTGGGGGGGCGGCGCTCAGAAGAAGGGAGAAATCCAAGTGCATCCAATGCAAAACCAAAGTCTGAATCGGATTCGAAAGATTCTGAAAATTCACCAGGTAACACCACTGCTGAACCTCTTTTGAATGAAGCTTCTAATGATCTAGATCTGCCTAGTGCTCTAAGAAAAGGGGTGAGGGGTGAGGTCCTGCACTAAACATCCTATTCAGAACTTTGTGTACTATAATGAGCTGTCTCCATCATATAGGGCATTTTCCATGAAGATAACTAAAGTACAGCTTCCTAGAACTATTCATGAGGCTCTCAATCAATCAGATTGGAGAAAGGTTGTTTTTTATGAGATGAGTGCTTTGGAAAAGACAAGTACATGGGAAATTGTTGATCTACCAAAAGATAAGAATATGGTGGGATGTAAGTGGATCTTTACAATTAAACATAGAGCCAACGGAAGTGTTGAAAGGTTGAAGGCACGACTCGTTGCAAAAGGATTCACTCAAGCTTATGGGGTTGATTACCAGGAGACATTTGTTGCAAAACTCAATGTTGTTAGAGTCTTACTCTCTCTTGCTGCTAATATGGACTGGTCACTAAACCAGTTAGATGTGAAGAAAGCCTTCCTCATTGGTGACTTGGAGGAGAAAGTGTATATGGAGATTCCCCCTGGCTTCAAAGGAAACAATGACTCTTAACAAGGTATGTAAACTTCGGAAAGCATTATATGGCCTTAAATAGTCTCCTCGTGCTTGGTTTGACAAATTCACAAAGGTCATCAAGAAGAATGGTTATACTCAGTGCCAATCTGATCACACCTTGTTTGTTAAGTTCTCTATAGGAGGAAAAATAGCTATTCTTATTGTGTATGTCAATGACAATTCTTACTAGAGATTATGATCAAGAGAAAGTTACTTTGAAAAATCTCCTTGCCAAGGAATTTGAGATAGAAGACTTGGGTGATCTCAAGTATTTCCCAAGAATGGAAGTGTCTTGGTCTACGGAAGGAATTTGCATTTCTCAAAGAAAATACATCCTTGATCTTCTAGAGGAGACTAGTATGCTTGGGTGTAAACCCTTAGACATACCTATGGACTCCAATGTCAAGCTTGGCTTAGATCAAGACAATTCTTCAGCTGACAAAGGATATCAACAGCTCATAGGGAAGTTGATATATCTTTCCCACACAAGACTAGATATCAGATTCTCTGTTTGTTTGGTTAGCAGATTTATGAATAATCCTACCAAAGAAATTATGATCTACACTGATGCAGATTGGGTTGGCTCTCCTATAGACCGTAGATCTACATCTGGTTATTGTTAATATGTGTGCGGCAATCCTGTTACATAGCGGAGCAAAAGGCAAAATGTTGTTGCTAGGAGTAGTGCTGAAGCCGAATTTACAGCCTTAGCCAATGGAATTTGTGAGGGCATGTGGATTAAGAGACTATTGGAAGAACTCAAGTTTTCTATTGATAGTCCTATGAGAATTTTTTGTGACAATCAAGCTGCAATTAGTATTGCTAAAAATCCTGTTCATCACGACATGACTAAGCATGTGGAGATTGACCGTCATTTCACTAAAGAGAAGATTGATGAGGGGATTATCACTCTTGGATACATGCCAACAGCTCTTCAAACAGCCGACATCCTCACCAAAGCTCTTCCTAGGGTCAACTTTGAAGAAATAAAGTCCCAACTGGGCATGTTGAACATCTACAGCCCAACTTGAGAGGGAGTGTTGATTTCTGTGTTAATATCCCTAATTTGTTGGGATTTTTATTTTGTATTCAAACCGGGGTTTGTTTCCCACATTCTGTTTTGATTTTTTTTCTTTTTCTTAGGCGTGTTTCTCTTAGATTGTAGCTAGATTTTTATTTGGCTGATTCGATTCTTAGCATATATAATTTTGATGTTATACATGCTCTGAAGAGAGATATAGAAATATACCAAGTTTTCTGCAAAGTTTTATGCAAAACACATAGTGGACCACTTCACAAGATGTATATTTTTATCCAACCTTCCACCTCCCCATAGGAAATCCCTCTCAATTTTCATCAACTCAATCTAACTATCTTCGATGTATGGAACAAAGACAAAATAAATGGGAATACCAGATAAAGTGCTCTTGATGAGAGTTAACCTCCCCCCTTTTGAGATGAATAATTTTCCAAATGCTTGCCTTACTTGTTACTAAATTTTTTACACTTTAATATGAATACATGTTTTCCATGTCTAAAAATGATAGCTCCCCAACTTCAAAACAAATTTGACAAAAGATTTGCAAAATATAGGAAGCAATAAAAAGATTGATTATAGGCCTGGTGGGACCAATTACCCCCCTGGTTGATCTTAAGGCCCAATTAGGTGGCAAGGCCTCAAGGGGTTAGGTGAGGAGGATGTGAGAGGTTCAACGTTCAGGGTACTAATAGGGACCCAAAAAAGGGAAAAGAAAAAAGAGAAAAAGACATATTATCAATCACAAAAAATAAAAATTAAGAATTATTTTTTTAAAAAAAAGAAGCAAAAGAGATTAAATTAAAAAGAAAAAAAAAAGAAAAAAAAAAAAGAATTGGTTATAAGGATGGCAATGGAGTAAATTAACTAGGACCTAACTGCAGAATCCTTCTATTAATATTTTTGTATTAGACTAATTTTCTTATAACAAATAATGAAGCCAAGGTTTCCACCTCTCAGAAAAGAAATCACCAATTCAAACTAATATGAGAATTCTGCAGTTCCGTACATCTACTAATGTGAGTGCATTGGTAGCTGGTTGTGTGGAATTATTAACAGCTCATACATAATGGTAAATCTAAATGCATTGACAGAAAAATGCAAATAAGAGATGACATCAGCTAAGTGTCCATGATGCTAGAGGCCTAGAATATGTGGAGCTGTGAAGGTTCATATGCTGTGGAACCTTAGCTCCGAGCAACAATTTGAAAAAAATAAAAACTAATCAATTAATTGATAGAAAGAGCTTTCTTCCAAGAAAAAACTGAACTACTCCATTTTCAGTTTAGTTATATCACTTCTTTTTCTTAATAAATCGCTTACTAAAGATGGTTCCAGAGACTGCATCACAAGCATGCTGGATCACAATAGAAAAGCCTACTAACATCAACAGTTGAGTAAATATAGTTCTCAATCCAATACAGAATATGAACTGTTCATAAAAATGAAGATATCAAAAGGGAGGAAGCAAACCTCTGGGGCCATCCAGAATACTGTCCCTTTACAAGATTTTACATCATTCAATTTGGTTGCCTGAGAAGATAAACCAGAAATATTATGTTACATCATTCAGCAATTAGAAACAACGGAGATTGTAGCTCTACTGAAGAAAACCACCTTTGCCAATCCAAAATCCGCAAGTTTCACAGAGCCATTTACATCCACCAATATATTAGCACATTTGATATCCCTTGAAAATGAAAGAGAAAAGATTAGTCTTAGAACAAAAAAAATAATAATAATAAAATCTGTAATTAAGAAAAATACTTTGCAAATTATGCTTTCAAGTCTTCCTTTCATATTATTCCCCCACCCCCAAAACACACACACACACACACAAATTCATAGTTCTATCCTTGTGATTCTTGCACGAAAGCATTGCAGTTATGCCTCACCCAATAGATATTTCCTATTCTAAGCCACACTATTGCCATAGCTTTTGCTCCTTTGGTTATATGATGACGGTCATTTAGTGAACTTGATTGCAGATTTGCAGTCAACTACAGTGGAAGCAACAAAATAGATTTAGAACTTGTATTTCCCTCCATAAGTACTATGTTTACATATTCAAGGACAACATGGGAGAGAGGGAGAGAGGGAGAGAGTAACATTTAATCGTTCAAAAGATTCCATACAGGAAGATTGGGTGGAGTTAGTTGCACTAGGAGGAACGGATAGAGAGTTGTGGTGGAAAGGGGGAAGGCAAAGAGAGAAGTTGCTTGTCATGGTTCCAAATTTCTCATGAAGGGAGATTATGATTGAAGCAGTCAGGGAGGGAAGGAAACGGAAAAGGAAAGCTAAGAGAGAAGAGGAAGGAGCTTCTTTTCATGATTCAAAACATGAACATAGATAAAATCGAGCTAATCAAAGGAAGAGAGGGAGACGGGGAAGACAGAGAGAAAAGCTTGTTAATTCCATTTCAAGTTTCCAGAGTCCCCATTAAAGAAGATTGAGAATGAGTCCATAGGGAGAGAGGAAAAGGGGGTTAGGGCAAAAAAGGGGAGGAGAGATCTAAAATTTTTCAATTCCATTTCAAGGTTCAAAAGTTCCAAATGGGGAAGATTGGAAATGAATCAATAAGGAAAAGAGGGGTGGAGGGAAGGAGAGAGAGAGAGAGAGAGTAGTTGCTTTTCATGGTTCAAAACATTAAGGGAGATTAAAATTAAGTTATTTGGGGAAGGAAATGGAGAGAGGGAAAGGGGAGAGGAAGAGAGCCAAGAAATTTGTTAATTCAATTTCAAGGTGCAAAAGTTCCATTGAAAAGAGACTGAGAACAGGTCAATGAGGGAAGAAGAAGAGAGGGAAAGGGAGAGGGAGAGGGAGAAGGAGAGGGAAAGATCCAAAAATTTTCAATTCCAATTCAAGGTTCAAAAGTTCCTATTAAGGGGGATTGAGAATGAGCCAATAGAAGGTGGCAAAGAAAGAGGGAGGGGGGTGGGGATGCATGCAGGACAGAGGGAGAGATCCAAAAATTTTCAATTCCATTTGACATTTCAAGAGTCACTATGAAGGGAGATTAAGAATGAATCTATAAGAAATTTGAGGAAGCAGAGGGCATAGTGAGAGTGGGAAATGAATTCCATTTCAAATTTCAGAATATCCTATGAAGGGAGGTTGAGAATGAGTAAATAGGGAAAGAAAGGGGCCAAGGGAGAGTGAGAAATGAGGGGAGGGGGAATGGGAGAGAGAGTGATATATCAAACAATTTTCAATTCCATTTCAAGGTTCAAGAGTTCCTATGAAGGGAGATTGAGAATGAGTCAAATGGAGATGAGATTCTTTGCAGAGAGAGGAAGAGATGGAGTGAGTGAGAGATAAAGTGCTTCTTCCTCTTATAATTCACTCCTTGAGTGAGAGATGGAGTTTAGATATCACATGCTTTTCCCATGTTGAGTTTGCAGAGTACCCTTTGGATGCCATTTCTAATCTTATATCAATTGAATAGTCATCAACAAAGTTATTATGTGCAGGAGTTCTTGTTAGTATTCGTTTTCTGAATTGTTGATCTAATAGCATGCACTTGTGCTAATGTGCTAATGTCTGCACTAAGAGCAAGAGAGTGCAAGAGCGAGGGAGAGGCCGATGGCGACGAGGTGGAGTCAAAACGGAAAGGAAAGTGTTTCGGGGTGGAATCGAAGGTTTTTGAAGTAGAGGTGGAGAAGAGAAGAGGTAAAACCCTACTCTTCATTGTGGAAAGTAAAAGAGGAGTTTCATCATGAGTTAGATTGGGGCCGGCAAGCGTTGGGATCTTTCTGAAAGGGTTAGACCAGTGCGTTAAGGATGGGAAAGACGACAAATGGGAGAAGGGCCGGAAGGAAAAGGGGAGAAGGTACACCATGGTGCGCGAAGTCAATAAGGCGGGGAGCTTTATCTGGTTAGGGGTTGTAGATGCGGAGGAGAAAAGGTACAGCATTTGCATCCCGAGAGGCAGAGGGGGAAGGGAGGGATGGTCAGTTATAGCGGAAGAAGTGCGGAACCTGACTACGATGATCGACAGAAGGGAGGAAAAAAAGGAAGAGCCGACCCCTGAAAGAAGGAAAGCTGAAATGGGAAAGAGATGGGGGAATAGGGATAGTCTCTCGGTCAGAATGGAAATAGAGGTAGAGGAAATTTGTAGAAATGTGGATAGATTGGGACAATGTTTGGTGGGAAAATGGAACCCTAGGGTAGTAGGAGGAGAGGATCTGGCGAGGATGAGGTGGATGATGGCAAGTGTTTGGGGGATGAAAGGGAAGCTAGGATTGGCTTGGATGGAAGAGGGTCAGGCCCTGTTAGAGTTTGAAAATGCGGTAGAAGCCAGGAAAGTATTTGCTGTCGAGAAAAGGTCGGTGGGTGGGATTCATGTCGATTTGGAGCTATGGAGTCCGAGCCTTGGGTGCTTGGAAGAAGGGGAAATAAAAGAGGAAGTTTGGGTGAGGATTAAGGGCTTGCCTTTATCGCTTTGGATTCCTAACATTCTGTGAAGGGTGGGAGACGAGTGTGGAGGCTTTGTAGCCATGGACACTTCGACGGAAAAAATGGAAAATCTCCGGTGGGCGAGGATCCTGTGAAGACGAAGAGAGGCGAGCTGCCAAGCTCGGTAGAAAATGGAATCAAAGGGACTGTTTATAATCTCCCACTTTGGTGGGAAGTGTTGCCGACGATTAGACAGAAGTTGGAGGGCCGCCGGGGCTCAACGGATCGCAGTAGAGGAGAGGACAGGGGCAACGGAGGTGCACGCACTGGCCGGCGAGTGGAGGAGTGGGGCAACGCAGGGCTCGAGGCACTGCTACGGTCAGACAACGGGATGGAAGGGCAGTTGGACGGGATGGATAGGGTTTCGGCGAGGGGCCAGATCCAATTCGGGTCGATGATCTGGTCCTCAGCGGGTGGGGCGGAAGATGGGTCGTCTTTGGATGGGCTCAATGAGATCACTCTGGGCCTAAGGAGGGTTAGGGGGCCTAGCCTGCAATTATTATCTGAAGTAGTAATGCCAAAAGAGGCTGGAGATGGTGGGCTTGGGCCGATGGGTGGGACGAAAGGCCCAAAAGGAAAGGAGAAGGTTTTAGAGGAGTCGTCTGGGCTGCGACTTGGGCCTAATTTGGTCCAAAGTAAGTGCAGCGGGCTGTTATCGAGCTGCTTGAAGAATATCGGGGTGCAGCCTGGTGGGTCTTCAGTCAAGAAGAGAAAAGGCCCGGCGAAGACTCATCCCAAAAAAGGCCCGATGGAGTCTTTAGCTCAACTTGGGCTCTCTGGTGAAGCCAACTTTAAGCTAGAGTTTCTAAGTGCATGGGAGAAGGAAACTGAGAGAGGTCAGAAGGATAATCCTCACTACATGTTCGCAGACAGTGCTCTAGAGGAAGAAGTTTCGAGGTATGAGTCCTCTTCAACTTTAGGGGGTTTATGGGAATCGAGGAATCCCTCTCATTCTTCTTTGCTTTCGCTTGGTCGGACTCCAGAGGGGGAGTTCTTTGACCATTCTGGGGTGTTAAGGGAGGCCTGCCAGAATGACAGTGAGTCAAATAGTCAAGGTGCAGCTGGTCCTAGTGAGATTGGCAATGTATGCTGGGATTTGGTTGAGTTTAAAGGTCCCATATCAGTGGCAAGGGATCTGGAGGAGGGATCATCCCTGTATGAGCTTCAAGAAGGACGGGGGGAAGGGGACCTGGATTGGCAAGAAAGTAGTCTAGCAAGGTTTAGCCAATTCCTGGGATTTTCGACTGATGGTCTGGAAAAGGATATTTTAAGTTTCTTGGTCAAAATCAGGAAAAAGAGGGAAAAGATCCACAACAAAGGATTACTGGAAAAATCGAGATTTGAAAGGGAGTTAAAGAGATTGGAATGCTCAGTCAACTATGAGGAGGATGGTAGAAAGAAATGTCCTCCTCAGGGCAGAGGGGTGCAGGCTGTGATTGTATAATGAATCTCAAGTTGTTAAGCTGGAATGTGAGGGGAGTAAATGAAAGCACGAAAAGGAAAGTAATTAAATCGGTAATTAGGAAGCAGAAGGTGGATCTTTTCTGCATTCAAGAGACAAAAGTTCAGGTTATGTCTGACAGGGTGTTGAGAAGTTTAGGGTCTGGAAGATTCTTAGATTGGAAGACCTTGGATGCGTGTGGTTCGGCTGGAGGTATTCTGATTTGTTGGGATAAAAGAGTTATGGATTTGTTGGAGTGGGAGGAGGGACAGTTTTCTTTATCCTACAGATTCAGGATAGTGGAGAATGGGGTGATTTGGGCCTTTACGGGTGTTTATGGCCCGTTCACTAGAATTGAGAGGGAGTGTTTGTGGGAAGAAGTTGGGGTGATCAGAGGAATTTGGGAGGGGCCTTGGTGCCTAGGAGGTGATTTCAACATCACCCTTTCTCAAAGTGAAAGAAGCAGGCAAGGGAGAATAACCTCAGCTATGAGAAGGTTTGCGGAAGTAATAGACGAGCTAGGGCTCGTGGACTTACAGCTGCAAGGGGGAGCCTTCACGTGGAGCGGGGGCCTGAATAGTCATTTAAGGGCTAGGCTAGATAGATTTTTGGTCTCTCCCTGCTAGCTTGATCAGTTTAATAGGGTGAGTCAGCGAAGGCTGCCTAGGCCGACTTCAGATCATTTCCCAGTGTTACTTGAGGGGGGTGGCTTGAGGAGAAGGTCTGCCCCTTTCAGATTCGAAAACATGTGGTTCAAAGTGGAGGGGTTCAAGGATTTAATCCATAATTGGTGGCGGGGGATAGAGGTCAGTGGCAGTGCCAGCTTCAGATTGTCTGCAAAGCTAAAGGAATTGAAGCAGAAGCTTAAAGTTTGGAATAAGGAGGTGTTCGAAAATTTGGAATGTAACAAGGAGGCTGCACTCCAACAAGTGGAGTATTGGGACAAGGTGGAGGATGAGAGAAGTTTGACAATGGAGGAATTAGCTTGTAAGAAGGAAGCCAAGGAGGGTTATGCCAAGTGGGTAGATCTGGAAGAAACACACTGGAGGCAGGCGTCAAGGGAATTATGGTTAAAGGCAGGGGACAGAAACACGGGGTATTTCCACCATATGGCTTCTGCTCATAGAAGAGTCAACCACTTGGACAAAATTAAGATAAATGGGATTAGGCTGACAGAGGAGCGTGAAATTAAAGAAGGGGTAGTGAATGCCTTTCAGCAATAGTTTTCAGAAAGCTCGGGGTGGAGGGCGGACATTGGAAGTCTTCATTTTAATCAAATATGCTTGCAAGAAGCGGAGATGTTGGAGTCCCCCTTCACTGAGGGAGAGGTCCAGGTGGCCTTGATGGAAATGAATGGGGATAAAGCCCCAGGCCCTGACGGGTTTTCGTTATTCTTCTAGCAAAGGTGCTGGGATTTTGTTAAGGAGGAAATTATGGAGATGTTCAAGGAGTTTTATGACAAGAATGTTTTCCTCAAGAGTCTTAACAATACCTCTCTAGTGTTGATTCCAAAGAAAGGAGGGGTTGAGGATCTAGGGGACTTTAGACCCATCAGCCTTTTGGGGGGGCTTTATAAGCTGTTGGCAAAGTTGTTGGCCAACAGGCTTAAAAAAGTGAGAGGAAAGGTGGTATCCCCTAATCAGATTGCGTTTGTCACGGGAAGCCAGATTCTAGACGCCTCTCTAATAGCAACCGAAGTGATTGACGCATGGAATAAAAGGGGGGAAAATGGGTTAATCTGCAAGTTAGATATTGAGAAGGCCTATGATAGTATCAATTGGTAGTTCATGTTGAAAGTTATGGAAAAAATGGGGTTTGGCTCTAAGTGGCTAAGGTGGATGTGGTGGTGTATCTCCACAACTAAATTTTCAGTCATGGTGAATGGAGCCCCAGTTGGTTTCTTCTCAAGCTCAAAGGGGTTGCGGCAAGGGGACCCCCTGTCCCCTTACCTTTTTGTCATGGGGATGGAAATGTTGAGCGTTCTTATCAGAAGGGCTATGGAGGGGGGCTTTATTGCAGGGTGTAAAATTCAGCGTGGTAGAGGGTGGGCTGTCCACGTTGCCCATCTGCTCTTTGCCGATGACACAATTGTTTTTTGTGAGGCTAAGAAGGAGTACTTAACGAACTTGAGTTGGATCTTGTTCTGGTTTGAAGCCGCTTCAGGGTTAAGAATTAATTTGGCTAAAAGTGAGATCATTCCAGTAGGGGAGGTGGAAGAGGTGGATGAGATGGCTGTGGAGTTAGGGTGTAGGGTGGGGCAGCTACCGGCAGTGTACTTGGGGCTGCCTCTGGGGGTGCCAAGTAAGGCTGTCTATGGGTGGGATGGGGTGGAAGAGAAAGTGAGAAGGAGGCTTGCCCTTTGGAAGAGTCAATATATCTCAAAGGGCGGAAGAATCACCCTAATTAAGAGTACAATGGTTAGCATTGTATCAGATGTCTCCCTTTCAAATGCCCATTTCTGTGGCAAGGAGATTAGAAAAAATGCAAAGAGACTTCCTGTGGGGGGGGGGGGGGGGGGGGAGTGTCACATGGAGAGGAAAGTTCATCTTGTTAAATGGGAAGTGGTGTGTGGGGATAAGGAGAAAGGGGGGCTTGGAATAAGGAAGCTTACCCTTATGAATAAAGCGTTACTTGGTAAATGGAATTGGAAATTCGCTTCTGATAAGGAGGCTCTTTGGAAGCAAGTGCTGGTGGCAAAGTATGGTCAAGAGGATTACGATTGGAGGACCAAAAAGGCTGTGGGTGCATTTGGGGTGGGGGTGTGGAAGGAGATTTTAAAGGAAGCTGGCTGATGTTGGGAAAATGTGGTGTTCAAAGTGAGGAAAGGCAATAAAATCAGATTCTGGACTGACACGTGGTGTGGGGATATAGCGTTGTCCCAAAGATTCTTGCACCTCTACATCTTAGCAGCCCATAGAAACGCGTCGGTTGAAGACATGTGGGACCAAAACGTTGGAGAAGGAGGCTGGAACTTGAGATTTATTAGGGATTTTAATGATTGGGAGGTGGAGATGGTAGGTGAGTTGCTCCAAGTGTTGAAGGGTTTCAAGATTACTTGGGAGGAAGATTCGGTTTTTTGGAAGGGAGGAGGAAATGGGCAGTTTAGAGTGAAAGAAGCGTACAACCGGTTGGATAGGCCTTTGGATGTCGTCTTCCCGAAAAACAAAATTTGGATGGAGAGAGTTCCAACTAAAATCATGTTTTTTGCGTGGGAAGCTACTTGGGGAAAGATTTTGACTCTTGATAGACTCCAAAAGAGAGGATGGCAGCTTCCTAATTGGTGTTTTTTGTGTGCTTGTGAAGCGGAAAGTGTGAATCACATTCTTATTCATTGTATAGTGGCCAGAGTGCTATGGGATTTAGTGTTGGGTTTAGTTGGGGTCAAGTGGGTGTTCCCTAAAACTGTAAAGGAGGTTTTATATAGTTGGGGGGTGCTTTTGTGGGGAAAAAAAGGAAAAAGCTTTGGAATTCCATTCCGTTATATATTTTTTGGACGGTTTGGAAGGAAAGGAATAGACTAGCATTTAGGGGGGGAGTTAGCAATTCAGAGGTTCAAATATTCTTTTGTATGTAATATTTGGGGTTGGGCTAAATTGTATATGGAAAAGGAGCCACATTCCCTTTTAGGATTCCTGGAGTGGCTTGCCTCCAGTTAAGGGGTGGTTTGCTTTTGTCCTTTTTGCTTGTAAGGTTTTAGCTGCCTTGTATACGTCTTGTATACTTTGGGGCTTTTTAGCCTTCTTTTATTGATTTCTGTGATTGCTTATCAAAAAAAAAAAAATTCACTCCTTGAAGGGAAATAAAATGCAGTGATCTAAGAAAGTAAAAAGGTGGATGTGGATGCAAGCAAGACCCAACATTGACAGAATACAAATTGATGTTTAATGCAGCTAACTGCATGATGCAACTCAAATGGAGATGGATATGGGGTTCTTGTAGTTAATTCACAAATGAAGTCGTTACAAGATAAACCAAATCACAATTTGAAATACAACAAATGGTAGATTTTAGGAGAGGAATAACTTATTAGGATAGATTGTCAAGACAAATAACTTATCAGGATATATTGTGCTCTATACTTAATTACACACAAAATGTTAAGTCCACAGAACAATTTCAAGATATTCTCACAAGGCTTTGAATAGAAATTAATCTTGTTAATAATGTATTCTAGAGCTTAACTAATATATTAGGATTAGTTAGGATTGCAATATTAGTACCTACTTTATAGGTAGATTTATAGTAATTATCTTTGTATAGTTAACTTCCTAATATAGGACTCTTGTGCATATATATATCAGCTAGGATGCAACCTAAAAAAATAACCTACAGAATATATGAGTAAATTTTCTGTCCTGCTTCACTATTCTAAACATGGTATTAGAGCAAGTTCAACTCTAACCCTAGCCACCTCTTAGTCTTGGTGATCCTTCTTTTTTTTTTTCCCTTTTTAGTCCTAGTTTGTTTGTTGTGAGGGTAGATCAATCCCCTCTTCTGTGATTAATCAGTTTGTGCCTCTGTGTTTGAGGTTGTGTGCCTTGTGGTAATTATATTTGTGATTCAAGATGATGGATAACATGTCTACTTCAGATCTATGTGTTTTTGTTGGTACAACAATGAAGTTTAATGGAAGAAATTATGCTCTTTAGTCCCAAGCTTTTCGTACTTTCCTTGGTTCCCAAGTGTTGAATATAATGTATTTATAGTGTATAACCTTTCCTTGTTAATATAGGATACATGTATGGTAGTTAAGACTCCTAGCCTTGTATATATATATATTTCTCAATTGTAAGTAGATTATTAAATTAATGAGAATTAAGGTCTTTCTTCTTTCTCTCTCTCTCAACATGGTATCAGAGCCAAGGAAGAAAACCTAATTCTTTCCTGTTACTTTCTGGTCAGTCGGATCGTCGACAGAAACCACTCACCGCCGGTGAACTTTTCTAGCGAACTTTCCGGCGACGCATTTTTCCGACACCGACCATACCAGAAGGAGCGCCTGGAGGAGATCTACAACTTTTGTGAAGGCACCGACACCAAAATCTCATCCACGCGCCGTCCACGCGCAAATTTCCGGCCGATGGCTGAATCTCACGCGCCGACGCGTGAGGGCGCGTGAGGCCTTTTCCGGCCACGCGCCTCCTCCTCCAGCTTCGCCTGACGCCGACCAGCCTCCCTACCTCCCTCGTTCTCCCATCTGAGCCCTGCACGTACCTCTTTTGGGGATTTTTGTCTCCGTCGACCCTCCAAACAATCTTTCCGGCGAAGCTCCGACTACTTTTTCTCCACTCCAATCCCTGCACATGCCTTGGGAAGTGTTCTTCTACCTTTCTGGTGGTACCACGCCTCGATCTGAGGCCGTCTCCCTTTTTCGGTGGTGTCACGCCGCAATCTGAAGCCGTATTAGGGCTCTCTTCGATCCAAACATACTTCATTCTCCAGATAAGTAGATATGACTACTAAAAATTCCATTTTTTCCGCTGTTATATCTGGATCTCCTATGATTACTTCGGAGAAATTGGTTGGCAGTGACAATTATCTTTCCTGGTCTGCCTCTGTTGAACTTTGGTTTATGGGTCAAGGATATGAGGATCACTTGATTACACAGGAGGCAGATATCCCTGAGGTTGACCGCGTACAGTGGAGGAAGATAGATGCACAGTTATGTAGTGTATTATGGCAATCGGTTGATCCCAAGGTTCTTCTTCATCTTCGGGCCTACAAAACTTGTTTTAAATTTTGGACTCAGGCCAAAGGATTATATACGAATGATATCCAGCGTCTTTATAAGGTGGCTTCTGCTATTGTCCATCTCAGCCAACAGGACTTGGATCTATCTACTTATATTGGCCAGATTGCCTCTCTTAAGGAGGAGTTCTTGACGGTGATGCCTCTTACTCCTGATGTTGGGGCTCAACAAACACAGCTTGACAAGTTCTTCATGGTTCTTACTCTTATTGGCCTCCGTCCGGATCTTGAGCCTGTCCGCGATCAGATTCTTGGTAGTTCATCAGTTCCGTCCTTGGATGATGTGTTTGCTCGCCTCCTCCGTATCTCCTCTACTCAGACTTTGCCACTTGATAGCACTTCAGATTCTTCTGTGTTAGTTTCTCAAACTAACTCTCGAGGAGGCCGCAGTGGTACCCGGGGTAGAGGTCAACGTCCTCATTGCACCTATTGCAATAAACTTGGCCACACTCGCGATCATTGCTATCAGTTACATGGACGACCTCCTCGCACTGCGTCTACTTTAGGATTTCAGTATTTTGTCACTTTCATTGATGATTATTCTCGATGTACTTGGTTATTTTTAATGAAAAATCGAGCTGAGTTATTCTCTATTTTCCAGAAATTTTATGCTGAAATCCAAACCTAGTTCAATATTTCTATTCGTGTGTTACGCAGTGACAATGCCAGGGAATATTTTTCAGCCCCATTTACTTCGTTTATGTCTCATCATGGGATTCTTTATCAGTCTTCTTGTGCTCATACTCCTCAACAAAATGGGGTAGCTGAACGCAAGAATCGACATCTTGTTGAGACAGCTCGTACTCTCCTCCTCCATAGTAATGTTCCTTTTCGTTTTTGGGGGGACGCTGTTCTTACCGCTTGTTATTTGATTAATCGTATGCCCTCCTCTATCTTACATGATCAGATTCCTCACTCCCTTCTCTTCCCTGACCAACCACTTTATTTCCTTCCTCCTCGTGTCTTTGGTTGTACTTGCTTTGTTCATATTCTCACTCCTAGACAGGACAAGCTTTCCGCCAAAGCCATGAAGTGTCTCTTCTTGGGATACTCCAGACTTCAGAAGGGTTATCGTTGTTATTCCCTTGAGACTCATCGATACTTTATCTCCGCTGATGTCACCTTCTTTGAGGACTCCCCATTCTTTTCCACCACTTCTGAGTCTCTTCCTGTTTCTGAAGTCTTGCCTATTCCCATTGTCTCCCCACCTGATGCTATGCCTCCTCGACCACTTCAGGTTTATCATCGTCGCCCTCGTGTGGTTGCTCCTCTCCCTTTTGCTGAGGCACCTGCTGACTCACTTCCTATCCCTTCGGCTTCACCTACCCCGGCTCTGCCTTTTCCTAATGACTTACCCATTGCTGCTCGGAAAGGTACTCGCTCTACTCGTAATCCTCATCCTATTTACAATTTTTTGAGTTATCATCAATTATCTTCACCCTATTCTGCTTTTGTTTCTGCTATATCCTCTGTTTCTCTTCCAAAGAGCACCCATGAAGCTCTTTCCCATCCAGGTTGGCGACAGGCAATGGTGGATGAAATGGCTGCTCTGCACTCTAATGGCACTTGGGATCTTGTTGTTTTACCATCGGGTAAATCTACCGTTGGCTGTCGTTGGGTCTACGCAGTTAAGGTTGGTCCTGATGGTCAGGTTGATTGCCTTAAGGCCCGCTTAGTTGCTAAAGGCTATACTCAGGTTTATGGTTCTGATTATGGTGACACATTCTCTCCGGTTGCCAAGATTGCTTCTGTCCGTCTGCTTCTCTCCATGGCTGCCATGTGTTCTTGGCCTCTTTATCAATTGGATATTAAAAATGCCTTCCTTCATGGTGATCTTGCCAAGGAAGTTTATATGGAGCAACCTCTTGGTTTTGTTGCTCAGGGGGAGTCTGGTTTAGTATGCAGGTTACGCCGTTCTCTATATGGCTTGAAACAATCTCCTCGAGCATGGTTTGGCCATTTTAGTTTTGTTGTTCAAGAGTTTGGCATGCTTCGCAGTACAGCAGACCATTCAGTTTTCTATCATCATAACTCTTTGGGGCAGTGTATTTATCTGGTTGTTTATGTGGACGACATCGTCATTACAGGCAGTGATCAGGATGGTATTCAAAAACTAAAGCAACACCTTTTTACCCACTTTCAGACCAAAGACTTGGGGAAACTCAAGTATTTCTTGGGAATTGAGATAGCTCAATCCAGTTCTGCTGTGATCCTTTCCCAAAGGAAGTATGCTTTAGACGTCCTGGAAGAAACTGGTATGTTAGACTGTAAACCGGTAGACACACCTATGGATCCAAATGTCAAACTTGTACCAGGACAGGGGGAGCCTTTAGGAGACCCCGGGAGATATCGACGGCTCGTAGGTAAATTGAACTATCTCACCATTACTCGTCCAGACATTTCTTTTCCTGTGAGTGTTGTTAGTCAATTCCTACAGTCACCATGTGATAGCCATTGGGATGTTGTAATCCGCATTCTTCGATATATCAAAAGTACACCAGGCCAAGGTGTGTTGTACAAGAACAGAGGTCATACTCAGATTGTTGGTTACACAGATGCAGATTGGGCTGGCTCACCCACAGATAGACGTTCCACTTCAGGGTACTGTGTTTTTATTGGAGGTAATCTAATATCTTGGAAGAGTAAGAAACAAGATGTAGTGGCCAGATTTAGCGCTGAAGCCGAGTATCGAGTTATGGCTTTGGCAACATGTGAACTCATATGGTTGAGACATCTTCTTCGAGAGTTGAGATTTGGAAAGGATGAACAGATGAAACTCATATGTGATAACCAGGCCGCATTACATATTGCATCCAATCCAGTCTTTCATGAAAGGATCAAACATATTGAAGTTGACTGTCATTTCATTAGAGAGAAGATCGCATCAGGATGTGTTGCTACAAGTTTTGTTAATTCAAATGATCAACTAGCTGACATCTTCACTAAATCTCTCAGAGGTCCTAGGATTAAATATATTTGTAACAAGCTTGGTGCATATGACGTATATGCTCCAACTTGAGGGGGAGTGTTGAATATAATGTATTTATAGTGTATAACCTTTCCTTGTTAATATAGGATACATGTATGGTAGTTAGGACTCCTAGCCTTGTATATATATATATTTCTCAATTGTAAGTAGATTATTAAATTAATGAGAATTAAGGTCTTTCTTCTTTCTCTCTCTCTCAACACCAAGGTTGTGACCATCATCTTGTTGATAAAATGTTGGATCCTAAGGATTCCAAGTATGCAGCATGGCATCAGTCTAACTGTGCAGTGAAGACATGGATGTTGAATTCCTTGGAACTTGAGATTACAGTCTGTTGGTCTGGCATCAACTGCTAAAGAGATGTGGGATGCCATCAAAGAGATGTTTTCTAATGATGGTAATAATTCTCATATATTCTCTTTGTTTCAACAATTTGTTGATAATAAACAAGGTGAGAGGTCCCTTCCAGAATTCTTTGCTGCCTATAACATCAATGAATTTCATGAGCTTCTACCTCTTTCTACAAATTCAGAGACTCAGAAGCGTCAATGGGAAAACCTATTTGTATGTGGTTTTTTAATGAATCTAAATGAGCAGTATTACACTCTTAGGAGTCAATTGCTTGGGGACAGTACCACGCCTACGCTTCAGTCTGCTTTCTCTAGCCTACAATTTGCTTCTCTAATCTTGTCCTCCCCTGGTGTGGATCTTGAGCATTCTGCCATGGCTGTGTGCGTGACACTGGAAAGAGCAAAAATTGTGATAGATTATGTGAGTTTTGTGGTAAACGAGGGCACACTATGGATCGATGTTGGGATAAGCATAGTAAGCCTGATTGGGCTACCAAAGGTGCTAAGTTGTCCAATATCCCTAAAGCAGCAGCTGCTAATGGATCTACTTCTTCTTCAGCCATTCCTCAGGATGTTATTCAAATCTCTAAGGAGTATGATAGGTTGCTTCACTCTGAACCAAGTTGTATTGCCTCCCATGCCCTCCAGTCAGGTACTGGGACACTTGCTGCCTTTTCTTGTAATTATTGGTTAATAGATTCAAGTGCATCAAATCATATGACTGGCGATCAGCATCAATTCAACAACTTTACACCTTGTCAGTCTCTTTCACCTATTACTGCTGCCGATGGTTCTGTTTTGTCTCTAGTTTTGGTACTGTTCATACTTCCTCTCTTGAGCTTAATCAAGTCTTACATGTCCCAAAATTGTCATTTAATCTTCTTTCTATTAATCAAATTACAAAATCTTTGAATTGTTCCGTGACTTTCTTTCCTAATCATTGAATTTTCCAGGATCTCCAGAGAATACAGTGGACACGACTCTGAGTCAGGGGGCATCTACTATCTTACTCATGATTCTTCATTTGTTGCTGCTGCTGCTGGGGGTGTCTCATTATTGGCATTGTTGGTTAGGTCATCCTAACCTTTCTTGGTTAAAAAAAGTTGTGTCTTTTAGTGAGTCTGTTTCTGAAATAAATTGTGATGCGTGTCAATTAGGAAAACATCACAGTGTCATTTCCTTCTAAAGAAAGTAGAAGTTTATGTCCTTTTGCTTTAGTGCATTCAGATGTGTGAGGTCCTTGTCATTATTCTACCATGTCAGGTTATAGGTATTTTATTACCTTTGTGGATGATCATTCTAGGATCGCATGGATTTTACTTGTTAAAAGATAGATCATCTGTTCTTATTGTATTTCAAACCTTTCATAGTGAAATAAATACTCAATTTTCTTCTAATATTCGTGTGCTAAGATCTGTTATTGTTTTAGAATATATGAAATCTGATTTCTCCAATTTTTGTTCTTCTAATGGAATTATTCATTAAGCATCCTGTGCTTATACCCCACAGCAAAATGGTGTGGCAGAGCGTAAAAATAGACATCTTCTTGAGGTTGCTTGCACCATTATGCTTCAAATGACTGTGCCCAAATCTTTTGGGCATGATGTTGTAATTACTATAGGATTTCTTATTAATAGGATGTCATCTTCTACTCTTGGAGGTGACATCCTTTTAAATGTCTTTTTCCTTGACTCTCCACTTTTTCCTCTTCCTCCTCATATTTTTGGGTGTGTGTGCTTTGTTCATCTTTTTGAGACCGGTATGGATAAGCTTTCTCCCAGAGCTATTCGTTGTATTTTCTTGGGGTATTCTTGAACTCAAAAAGGGTACAAGTATTATCCATCCGGTCGCTTAAAAGAGATTTGTTTCTACAGATGTCACCTTCTTTGAGTCTGAATCGTTTTTCAAAGTTTCTACTAACAAACTGTCTGTCCCTCTTCCTGCTCCTGTGTATACAACTATTCCATCTTCAAAACCCTTACAGGTTTACACTAGGTGAAAAGCTTTGCAAACCCCTTGTGCTCCAAAGGCATCTCCTACTCCAATGTATCCTACTGGTGATTCTACTCAACTGATTTGCCAATTGCTCTCCAAAAAGGTAAACGTTCTTGTACTCAGCATTCCATTGCTAGTGTTGTTTCCTTTGATCGTCTTGGTTCTTCTTTTTGTCGTTTTACTTTGTTTTTGTCATCTGTATCTATTCCTAAGGATTACCAAGAGGCTATTCAGAATCATAATTGGAAAAAGGCTATGGATGAGGAGATGTTGACTCTTCTTACTAGAGGCACATGGGATTTGGTACCATTACTTGAGGGGGTTCATCCAGTTGCACGTAGATGGGTTTTTACTGTAAAGTACCATCCCAATGGTTCTATTAAGACGTATAAAGTACAGCTGGTTTCCAAACAGTACACACGAACACAGGGTATTGACTTTTTTTATACTTTCTCTCCTGTTGCTTGGCTAAGATCTGTTCTTGTACTTATATCTGTGGCAGTCAATAAAGATTGGCCGATGTAACAACTAAATATAAAGAACACATTCCTTTATGGAGATCTGACTGAGGAGGTTTATATGGAGCAACCACCTGGATTTGTTGCTCAGGGGGAGACTCTTTTGGTGTGTAAACTACAGAAGGCTATTTATGGTTTGAAGCAGAGTCCTAGAGCTTGGTTTGACAAATCAGCCAAGTAGTTTTTGCTGCAGGATTTAGGCCAAGTCAAGCTGATCATTCAGTCTTTGTGTGACATAGTTCATCTGGCATTGTGGTACTTATTGTATATGTTGATGATATACTCTTGTCAGGTAGTAATGTGACTGGTATTGAAGAAACCAAGAAATTCTTGGAGCAACAATTTGTTACAAGAGGTATTTTCTTGGTATTGAGGTTACTAATGGTAAACAAGCTGTAATGCTATCTCAAAGAAAGTATGCAATTGATCTTCTACGAGAAACAGGCCTATTAGGGGCAAAACCAGCAGATCCAATGGAACCTAATCTAAACTTGTGGAAGGAGGATGAACACTTTGAGGACAGTGCATAGTATAGATGGCTTGTTGGGATGCATATTTATCTAACAGTGACTAGACCAGATATTTTTTTTTTTTTGATAGATAAAGTGAATTATATTAAACGGAAAGAGGAAACACCAAAATAGTGCCCTCTAAGTATACAGGGAGTATACAAAAGCAGCCCAAAGGCTCGAAATCAAGGGAGGAAATAAACAACAACCCCTACCCTTACTAGACCAGATATTGCGCATGCCATGGAACTAATTAGCCAGTTCATGGAAAAACCTAAGAAGTGTCACTGGGAGGCTGCTTGTAATATTTTGAGATATATTAAAAATCCTCCAGGAAAAGGGTTGTGGTTCAAAAAGAACAAACATAGGAATTTAGTTGGTTTTTTAGATGCCAATTACACTGGTGACAAAGGGCATAGAAAATCCACAGGTTATTGTATTTTTGTAGGAAGTAATCTAGCAACTTGGAAGAGCAAGAAGCAGACAGTTGTGTCTAGGTCTAGTACTGAAGCCAAATATCGTGCCATAGCTCATACCACATGTGAACTGATATGGTAGAAGGCACTTCTTGAAGATTTTGGTATCACATATACAGATCCTATTCCTATGCATTGTGATAGCAATTCATATTGCGAGTAATCCTGTCTTCCACAAACAAGCAAAGCATATTGAAGTTGATTGTCACTTTGTGAGAAATGTTGTCACTAGTAAAAAGATTTGTACTCCATTTACACCTTCAGAGGACTAGGTTGCTGATATGTTCACCAAGGCCCTTAAGAAGGATGACTTCACTAGGTTGAGTGACAAACCTCACATAATGGACATTTATGCTCCAGCTTGAGGTGAGTTTTAGTAATGTATTCTAGAGCTTAACTAATTCTATATTAGGATAAGTTAGGATTGCAGTATTAGTGCCTACTTTATAGGCTAATTTATAGTAATTATCTTTATATGGTTAACTTCCTAATATAGGACTCTTGTACATATATATCAGCTAGGATGTAACCTAAAAAAATAACCTACAGAATACATGAGTAAATTTTCTGTCCTGTGTCACTAATCTGAACAAATCTCATTACAGTTATGTCGAAATGAGGATGATTAACATCCATGCCCTTAACTCCTTTTTCCCCCTTTTGCCTTTTCTGAAAGAGGGCAGGTGCAATTATCATGTCAGAGAAATTATAAATCTGTTATCAAAGGTGAACATATTTCCCCTGTGTGTGTGTTCCCTTTTCCAGTCTCAGCTAAATCTGGCCTATTTTTGGCATCATGACACTGTAAAACGAAATATAAAATCATCAATAACTCTAATTAGCAAATGGCAACAACTACACTCTCCAATAAGATTGAGAATTTCAATTTGGAGACACTGCAGCAAGGATGGGAAAAAATAAATAAATCAAAAAAACTTCCACAATAGAGTGAACCGATTTTCTCTAAGTAAGCAAACTGTGCATCCAGGTATTGTGTAGTTTATGCATATTAATTCAACATCTTGGTGGCTAAGGCAAGAGAATGGAAATAATCAAAACATGTTCAGAGCAATACATCAAAAAGAAATGCTGAGAAAACAAGAAAACAGAAACAAATATATAGATGAATGCACAGATAAATATGACCAAATAATGAACCAGTAAGATAATTTGTATCACCTGTGAACTACATTTTGCTCATGTAGATATTTCAAACCATTTAAAATCTGCCTTGTGTAGGCCGAGGCTTGGCTTTCCCGCAAATCATACTTTTGATAAAGACTTAAAAGTGAACCTTTCGTCACAAGCTCAAGGAAGATATAAAGTTTAGAGTCATCCTGGAAAGATCAAGTGCATAAAGAAGAAAAATTAGGCCTGATCATAAAGGAAGAAATACTTAAATGACAACATAAGAGACACAAATTGCCCCAAAAGAAAAACAAAAATTTTTCTATTGATCATTTACACAGTGAATTAGATAACCCATGAGTGGAAGAAAGCCATAAGATGGTGCTTTTTTGATAGGCAATGATAATATTATATATAACAAAGTGCCCAAAGAAACAGCTCACCTAAGGTGCACAGGACACTTTTTAGGAGCTTGAGAGTTGGCCAGGAACAATCTGATTTTCTGGGGTGTTAGGTGGTGTGTCTGGTTGGTTTTCCCATGTTGTTCTCTTTGCTTTCATTCTACCTTTGAGCACTTTTTGTATACTACGTCTGTGCATTGTTGCACCTTTCCTAAGGTTTTTAATCTATTCTCATATTTTTACCTATAGAGAAAAAATAAAATAAAAAAGATACACAGGACATATACAATAAGCGCTAAAGGATAAACAAAAACTACCCTCCTTAGCAGGAACCCAACTAATCAACAAAATCTATTAAAGACATTGGATCTTCATCTATGTACATCTTTAGCCACAACAAAATATTTCTAAGGAAAAGACTCTTCAAGGCATGGACTAATTGCCCCTCATTTTCAAACAGCCTTCAATTCCTCTTTTTCCAAGCTATCCAAAAAAATGCATAATGAGGCAGGTTTCCAAATCCCTTTTTATCTTCTTCCCACAAAGGAGTCATGCCAACCTAAAAGAACCTCTCTTACTGTGGCAAGCAGAACCCAAGAATCACTCAACAAAGAGGAGCGACTGCTCAAGAGCCCTTGTCATAGCACAGTGCAGCTAAATGTTATCAATGGATTCTTCATCAACTTTACATAGGAAGCAATACCATCCCATTCATCATCATGCCTTGCAATCTAGAGAAGAGTTGTTTTACACCATCCATCTTTCAATCATTTAGATTCTAAGAAAAACAAGGGTTCCAATGGCCCCTCTCACTTGTCTAGTCCCATAACACTACCACCCAATCCTCTTTTGAAGAGGCAAAATTATACAAAGCTAGAAGAAACAAAAAGGCACAAGGGTCCATCCCCACACCACCTATCCTTCCAAAACTTTGCCCTCCTCCCATTCCTTACAAAGAAGGAAATTCTACTACTAGGGAAATCCCAAGCCTTCCGGACAGCTTTCCATAACCCAACACCGTAACCATCCCTAATGTTACAAGATAACCATCCCCCTTCTCTCCCCCATATTTTCCACTTTTAACCTGTCTCTAGAAAGCTTCCCTTTCCAATTCTTCTTGCAAATATTTCTCTCTTGGCTCCACAGAAATCTGTAAGGATCCTCTCTTTTTAAAATCCGAAGGGCTTGTTTGGTTCATTGGCATCTATACTTAGGAATGAAAATATATCTCTAGAAATATAATGGATATAAGATTTTCATTCTAATATCTGGTTGAAGTTGGGAATCTGCAATTCCCATCAAGTTTGTTCTCATTCTAGCGTTTAGTTGTCTTAGAAATTGCTTGAGAATTAGCATTTAGTTGGTATCCACATTTTTTTTTTTTTTTTTTTAAGTTTTCATTCCTTAATTATGAGAAAAAGCAATATCATTCCATAGTTACACCCCAAAAGCCCAAACCAAATGCACCCTAAAAATATGTACTGTAGACACATCAGAAGTAAGGTTTGTATGGGGCTCCAATAGGTAAATTTCAACAAAAGCTGAACCCTTTAAAAAGCTGACTCTTGCCTCTATCAATTGAGATAAACATCAATCCATCAAGTGGATGCCAATTGATTGAGGCTGAGTTTCAAACTTGGATTCAACAGCCCGTTTCACAATCACTTAGCCCGTTTTTTAAAGTTTGAGGCCCAAAAAAGATTTGAAAAAAAAAAAAAAAAAAGATTTTTTTTTCTAAAAAAAGCATTTGGATTCAGCTTAATTTTAGGAGAGAGCCTTGAAAACTGCAGCCTATCGTTTTAGTACAAATTTCAAGTTAAGCATACCCTTAGTCATGAGGAATCCAACAGTTTTGCTCAAATTGAAGTCAATCTTCAAAATCTTATATGTTTATACAAAAATTGATATCAAGAGCTTCTTTGAATTTGATCATAAAAATCACCCAAATTTCATAGTCCTGGAATTGCAAAATATTACAAAATCCTAACAATATATTTGACATTACTAATGGTGAACATGAGAGACATTTTTTGACATAGACACAGCATATGATGGTGGATTTTTGAGGTTGTGGCAACACTTGAAAAGGTCCAGATCTGTGTTAAGGAATTTTTAGTCTGATTAAATCTCATATGTAGGATGGTGCCCCATAAATACATGGTTTTAATTAAAATTTGGTACTGAATTTTTACTAAGTACTAATAATAATGGTTTTCTATCATTCTCACTTGCTCTTTACATGGTTAAGTCACCTTGAATCTTGTGTATTGGATTGAATGACAAATATGTCCTCTTCCCATTGGCAGTTTCATTTTCAGATACTGTGGAAGCAGGAAGGGAGTCTATCAAGAATCTGAAGAACTGGAATAAATAACCGCAGGTGATGATATTGTAACAATATAAAAGTATTCTCATTTTAAGTTGCAGCATTATGTTTGTAACTGTCCTTTATAGATTGTCTCAAGGATCAGGCACAAAAATGGTGAAAAATTCATTCAAGTTTGCTATAGGTGACAAAATGCAATGTGGAAAATAATACTCTCACATTCCAAGAATGATTTGTTACAAGAAAACAAAAAAAGCTGACTCAAGACATATGAAACATACCTTGTCTGTGCCATAATACCGAACTATGTTCTCATGTTCAAACTGACTTAAAAGAGAAATCTCCTGGACCAATAACGAACGAATTAGAAAAAGAATCTCATAATACAGCCAGGATCGATGAGCAATTGCTCTTTATTGCAATACCTATGTATGCAATTGACTTGAGGTTAACTGTGATGTACAAAAAAAAGAAAGTTCAAAATATTTTATCAAAAAAAATAAGAAAGATTGAACCATATTTGATGACCATTTCTTCAGAAGAAGACACTCTTCTCACCTGTTCAAGTTGATAAATGCTTTGTTTGCCCTGGCTCCCTTGATCAAGCAATGAAACCTCCTTCACAGCAAAAAAGAATCCATCACTGCAAAAAAAAAAAAAAAAAAAAAAAAAAAAATCAAACCAATAAACAAAAAAATACATGTGAGAGAGAGGGGAAAAACATAAGGAACACATCAATGATAATCAACAAGAACTAATCTGATCATATCTATTCTCAAACCCATTTGCCTGATTCTTTAAGGTTGGTAAACAACAGCAAGTTGATCACTGCTCATGATCTCATACTTTTAAGATAAGGACTACAAAAGAAAAAAACCTTAAAGGGGTCAAGACCTAACTTTCTCATTGGAAAAGGAGGATGCTATATAAACAAGAAGCAATAAAGAAATGAAGGTGATAAAATCACCACTCTCCTAGTGTGAGAAATAAACGGGGAGTTCAGATACCGGGACAACAAGGATAAAATATTAAGAGAAGTTGAACTAAAAGAATCTCTAGACCTTGAAACCAACAGATGTTAAGATAGAGGGTCTGAAATCACCACAAATCTTCCCAAAAGAAAATTAAAGAAACCTTGTGCAATTGCTCTCCATGTGCCCTAATGTGATCATTGGACAAAATGTTTGTATCCCAACCATCAAAGTGTAAACCATAATTAATTCTGACTACCTTATGGAATACAGTGTCACTAGCCCAAGCATAGCTCCATAGAAAAGGCTTTATTCCTTGAAGAAATCATTCCAAACCCAAACCCCCTTCATTCCTAGGCCTACAAAATTGATACCACCCAATTAGATGTCCTTTCCTTTTCTAATAGGCAAACAAACAGAAAGTTCTTTCTTCCCTTCCCTGAACAATAAAAATTCCAAATTCTCTCAATCTTAGAAGGCAATCTTGACTGGAACACTAGTCTGAGAGGAAACAAGGACAGATATAAGGCAAACAAGACTTGATAAACGTAGCTCTTCATCCTAAGGACGGATAGACTCTCTGACAACCATCTAGTTTACAACAGACCTTTTCTAAAATAGGGTCCTAAAACTGAGGAGCCTTGAGATTCCCGAGTAAAATAAGCCCTAAACAAGAGAGGGGAAAGAATTTTTTTTTTCTTTTAATTATTCTTTCAATATTGAAACTGTGATTTAATCTTGGTACATATCCTCTTATTTACTACTATTATAAAGAGGAAAGGAGAAAGCAGATTCCATTGTGTGAACCCTCTACAAGCCTTTACCCAACCTTTCGTACAACTATTCACTATCACAGAAAAACTAATCAAAGATAGGCAACCTTAAATCTGAAGTGTCAATTTAGAACCAGACCTTTTCCGAGTAAAGCAGGGTTTGGTAAATCTCAATCAACTTGATCATATGTCTTTTCAAAATTTATCTTAAATACCATCCCCTCATTGGCCAAGTGAACCTTCTCATCCACCATCTCATTGATGACCAAAGACAGGTCCATAGTCTACCTACTCTAAACAAAGTCTACTTGTGAAGGAGAAATCTTTTCCTATAATATCATCCAAACTCAGAAGATGCATGCCATGTGGGGATGCTTTTGCTTTTGAAACAGGTGTAAAGGTTATTAAAATAGTAATCATGAAATATGTCCTCAATAAGCATTCACTTATCACATTGTGAACAAATCAACACTGCAACCAATTTCTTATTGGAAAAAATGGTTTTTTTTTTTTTTTTTTTTTTTTTGATGAGTAAAGAGAGGTAATAAAATAATAAAGAGAGACGTCAAAACAGTGACTCAAAGAGCACAAGAAAGAAAACACTAACCCCCACCCAGCTGGAACAAAAACAGCTTTGAGCAAGGAGGTGCAAAAAAAGACCCCACCCTCAAAAAGAGCCTAACCAATCAATGAAACCAACTAACGTTGAAGGACCATCTTTTATGAACCATTCCATCTCCGACCAAAGAAAACAAACAAAAGAACTTTTAAGATCTTGGATGGACAATACTTCATCTTCAAACACAATTCTGTTCCTTGCCTTCCAAATCGTCCAAAAAATGCATAAGGGACCTGCTCTCTAAACTTCCCTCCTCTTCTTACCCACAAAGGACTCATCCCAGCCCAAAAGAGTCGCCCTAACTGACGCAGGCAGCACCCACTGCACCCCAAAAAGAGTGAAAAACAGCTCCCATAAGTCCTTGTCTTGGCACAATGGAGAAGGATGTGATCTATCGATTCTTCATGCATTTGACATAGGTAACATCTATTCCCTAACAGCCATCCTCTTTTCTGAATTTGATCCAAAGTGAGAGCTTTTCCCCATGTTGCTTCCCACCCAAAAAAACTCACTTTGGGTTGCACACAAGACTTCCATATGATATTTGATGAGAAGGAAATTGTAGAGCTTGGTTCTAAGGCTTTGTAGAGGAATTTGATAGAAAAATTCTCGCACTTAGACTCCGTGCACCCCATCCTCCTTATCCCGCTAAACACTCTTCCCATTGAGACTTACTAAGAATCTGTCCACCTCATCCACCTCCCAATCATTGAAAGTCTAGAGAAAAGCGGGCTCCAAGTCCCCCCTCCGTTAGCAGGACTCCACACATCATTCACCCAAGTGTCCTTAGAGACGGCTAGAGCAAATAATGAAAATAATGAAGGGAACGAGGCGCAAAAAGGTAAAGCCCCACACCAATTATCCTTCCAAAATCTCACCCTCCGACCATTACCCACCATAAAGGAAAGTCTACTACTTACCAAGTACCACTCCTTCCTAATTGCTTTCCACCACCCCACACCATGGCCATCCCTCACTTCCTTAGTACACCAAAGGTTTAATCTTGTTTAGTCTCTTAGGTGGCCATTTACCTAGTAATAGGTCCAGGTGTTAAATGCAAAAACTAGTGAGTACTTTTCTAGGTACAAGAAACAATATTGAGTAAAATGAAATTATATGACACTCTAAATTAGAATAGAGGGTTAGATTTGTAACTAATAATCTTGCATAATTGACAAAAGCTTTCAAAGAAACACATTGACAAATGATTTGGTGGAGTTACATGTACCTACTAATTTGGTTGTCTTTCACATATTGTTTATTCCATTTAGCATGGTAATTAATTTAGGTAGTTTTTTTTTTTTTTTTATGAGAGATGTATTGTTTACTCCATTTGGCACAGTCATTTATTTAGGCGATAGTATTGGGTATCGCAATAAAACAAAATGAGGAATACAATTAATTAATCAACAAAATAAAAAGGGACTAAAATAAAATTACAAAAAAAAAGTGAGAATTATTTTAAAATTTAGAGGATCAAAAATGAGAAATTGATGAATTTTTGGTTTTTGGATCTTAATATTTTTGACACCTTGGTTGCATGATCCCAACATTGGTTGCATTGTTCTTCTCTCATCAAATTTTTGCATTTTAATCATATTGTACTCTGATTATATATTCTAGTCAAGTCGTTCATGCCCCAATCACCTTTTTTTAGAACCCTAATCATGTTATTTAAACTCATAGTCACATTTTCCTTACCATAATAACATTTCATATCTTGATTATATTTTTTATGCCTTGATTACATTAATTATAAACTAATTATATTTTTCATACCTTAATCATATTTCGTATTCTAATCACATTTTTCTATCTTGATCACACCCTCCATACTCAAATTGCATTATCTGTATCTTAATAATATTTTTCATATTTTATTAAAATTTCCATACCCCATTCACATCATGCATAACTTTTACACATTTTTCATCATTATCTTGAGAATAACACCGACATACTTAGCCCAAAATGTTGTGTCATGTGCAGGGTGAGTGAAGACTCTATAACTCACGTTTTCTTACATTGCCCAGCAGCATTAGCAATATGGTGTAAGATTATTTGGACTTGGAGGAATTGCTTAGGTCCCACCTAGAGAGGTGGAGGAAAGGCCGATAATATCGTTTAGAGGTTTTGGGGGATTTCCTCGAGGCAAGACTCTTTGGCACATTGATGGCCTTACTTTAATTAGGACCATTTGGTAAGAAAGGAATGCAAGGATTTTTTGGAATAGATGGAGGATTCTAGAAGCATTTTAAGACTTATTTTGTTTCTCTTCTTCACTGTTGGCTTCTACTAGGTTACTAGTGAAGCATTTGCAAGTATCCCTTTGAGCCTCATTATGCTAGATTGGAACCTATTTGTTAAACCACAAGAATTGTGGAATGCAATAAGTAAAACCTACTCAACTTTAGGCAACTCAACACAAGCATATGAGATCATACGAAGATTCGATAGACCAAGCAAGGAGATCAAAGAGTAACCGGGTATTACAGCATCTTAAAAAGTCTATGGCATGAACTGGACATGTTTTATGATCTTAAATGAAGTAGTGCTACCTATAGTGCTTGGTTTAAGAAGATGCTTGAAAAAGAAAGAGTATTTGAATTTCTTGCAAGTTTGAATAAGGAATTAGATGAGGTTCGTAGATGTGTACTTGGTAAAGAACCTCCTCCTACAAGGGAAGTTTTCTCAGAAGTCTAAAGGGAACAAAGTAGAAGAAGTATGATGATAGACAAGACAACTAATCTATTCTTAGTATTTCTACTATGAAAGGTCTGTCAACTGAAGTTGGAACAGCAACTATCAGCCAAAGGAAGAAGTTTGACAAAAAAGGAAGATGGTGTGATTTCTACAAGCTGAGGTATACTAGGGAAACCTGCTGGAAGCTGCATGGTAAACCATCAAATTGGAAAGGACACAAACCTGCACAAAGAACCCAAGGAATGCAAGCATTAATAGAAACTCAAAGTAGTATCAAGTCATCACTATTTAGCAAAGAGCAACTTGAACACTTGTACAAGTTGATGAATCCAGTCCTCTCAAAATCTCTCATGTGCTTTAGCCTTTTTGGCGTCTCTTTTTATAAATGAAATCTCATTTACCTATCAAAAAAAAAAAAAATGGAATAGTTAAGCATAAGAATAGACACCTATTAGACGTAGCTAGGGCTCTTATGTTTAACATGGGAGTTCCTAAGTACCTTTGGAGTGAGGCATTCCTTATGGCTTCTTACTTGATAAATAGAATGCCTACTAGGATTTTGAAATTTCAAACCTCATTCCAATTCTTCCTACAATAGTTTCCCTAAACCAAAATTATTAACTCTCTCCCTTTAAAAGAATTTGGGTGTGTAGCATTTGCTCATGTCCAAAAACAACATCGTTTCAAACTTGACCCTAGGTTTGTTAAATGTGTGCTTCTTGGTTATTACCTAACTCAAAAAGGGTTATGAATGCTATGATCCCATTTCTAAAAGGCTTTTTGTGAGCATGGATGTTACTTTCTTTGAAAACAAGCTCTACTTTATAAAAAATTCTCTTCATGGGTAGATTATTGTTGGAGAAGATTCTTTTTGGAGAATTTTGAGAGTTATTACCCATGCCTATACTAAATTCAAAGTTAAGGGGAGAAACACTACTTGAACAACCTTGCATAGGACTTCGTGTCTACTCAAGGAGGAAAAAAGATCAAGGTATGAAAAATCAACCTCCCGCAACTCACCAAACATCACATCCAAGTGTATGTACCTTGGAATAAACAAGTATTCCAACTCCTAAATCTCTTGCATCTGTTATTCCAACACCTAAATCTCTTTGCTCTAATAATTCTAGTACACAAAATACCTTTAGTGATAATCTACAAGTTCCAATTACTATTAGGAAAGGTACTAGAATTTGCACTAAACATCCTATTGCTAAACATGTCTCATATCATAGACTATCTCCCACCATGAGGGCCTTTAGTACTAACCTATCTAGTGTTGAAATTACAAAGGACGTATAGGAGGTTTTGGCTATTCCAAAGTGGAAGCAAGTTGTTTTGGAAGAAATAAGGGTACTTAAGAATAATGGGACATGGCAACTTGTGGATGCACTAAGAGAGAAGAAATTTGTGGGTTATAAATGAGTGTTTACTATGAAACACAATGTAGATGGATCCATTGAAAGGTACAAAGCAAGACTAGTTGTGAAAGGCTTCACATAAACCTATGGGATTGACTACCAAGAGACATTTGCATTGGTTGCAAAACTAAATCCAATAAGAGTTCTTTTGTCCCTTGCAACCAACTAGAATTGGTCTTTACAGTAGTTAGATGTGAAGAATGTTTTTCTAAATGGTGAATTAGAGGAAGAAGTTTATATGACCTTGCCTTCGGGTTTTGCAAGAAGATTTGGAAGTGAAAAGGTGTGTAAGTTGAAAAGATCACTATGAACTGAAATAATCACCAAGAGCTTAGTTTGACATATTTGCTAAGTCCATTAGAAGAGTCACAAAGCCAGGCAGATCATACTCTCTTCTACAATCATTCTAGTGATGGCAAGCTTGTTGTACTAATAGTGTACGTGGATGACATCATCCTTACTTGAGATAATCCAACTAAATTAGATATATTGAAGAATTTCCTAGCTAAAGAGTTTGAGGCCAAGGATCTAGGAGCCTGGAGGTACTTCGAGGGAATGGAGTTTTCTATATCAAAGGAAGGTATTTTTGTGTCACAAAGGAAGTATACACTGGATTTGCCCAAAAAAACTAGATTTCTAGGGTGTAAACCAACTAAGACTCCAATTGATCCTACTTGCAAATTACAATTACTAAAAGAGAGTAAGTGTGTTGACAAAGAATGCTATTAGAAGTTTGTAGGAAAATTAATATATCTCTCTCATAATTGGTCGTATATACGTTATTTAGTGAGTATTGTGAGCTAATTCATACACCCTCCAAATGAAGAACACCTTGAGGCAATCTATCATTTTCTTAAGTACCTAAAAGGAAGTCTAAGAAAAGACTTAATGTTTAGAAGCAACAATAGCCTTCAGATTGAAGCCTACATCAATGCTGATTGGGTTTGGAGCATAACATTTAGGAGATATATTTTAGGTAGCTGGTCAATGGTGCCTTCAAAGGAGAAAAGGTTCTCCTTAGTGTTTCCACAAGGAAGAGAGGACTTCAATCTAAAGAGTATCGGTGCTCTTCCCATGTCCAGACCATCAGAGGTCTCTAAGGTTATCATGTTCCAGTTGGAGGATAGCGGAGGGGGGGTCCCTCCAAAGGGAGTGTCCTTTGCAAAAGTAGTGAGCAGAGGCACGGAGGAGGTGGGGAGGCTATTTGGCTTCAAAGTGGGTTAGAGCAGGTCCTGAAAAATCCTGGGTTACCGGATTTGGGCAATTTGAAACCTTAGGCTATGCTTTCTTAGAGATTAAATGGTAATCTTCACCTTACTCATCAAAAAAACAAAAAAAAAAAAAAAAAAAAAAATGGTAATTTTCACCTATCTTTGATGGGAGGTTCACTTATTTTATTTGAGTTTGAAAATCTTCTTAAGGCTCAAAGGGTTAAGCTTTTGAAGAACTTCGTTTTTGAAAAGAAAAATTTGCAATTGGAGTGGTGGAGGCCAAACATGGATTTTTTTAGGAATAGAGAAAGTGACAAAAATGCTTAGGTGAAAATGCTAGGGTTGTTGTTGCATTTGTGAGGAAGAGAGTTCTTCAAGAGTTTTGGAGATGCATGTGGTGGTTTCATAGCTATAGATGAGGAGGCAATGGAGAAGCATCATGTACAATGGGCCAAGATCCTTGTAAAGTCCAATGGGAATAAGGTGTCGAGAAAGCTGCATGTAGTGGATTAGGCCAATTTTTTTTATATTCAGCTTTGGTGGGAGATCCCACCATAGATGACGTTAGTGGTCTCTAAAGAGGGGTGCAAGGATTCAAAGGTTAGGGAAGAAGGTATGGTTTGTTCACACACAATTGGGAGAGTAGGGAAGGATGAAGAGAAGAGTGTAGAAGAGGCTTCATAGGTGTCAAGTTCTAAGTCGAGTCCCTCTGTGCATGATACGGTGGTGACAGAGCTCTCTAGAGAAAGTGGCAGCAGCTTTTTGATGGAGCAGGTTGGGGAAGTGGGCTCTAAGCCCTTTATGAGTCCTTTTGAGGCCCTTGATGGGTCGTTGGGCTTTTCGCCTACTAAAAACAAGGCAAAGGGTGGCCCTCACTCACCTAAAGTGGGCTTATGTCCGTTAGAAAAGATTTGTTTTCCTGGTCTAGCTAAAGGGTTCATTCCTTTTGGGCCAACCCAAATTTGCTAAGAGGTTGCTCAATATATAAGGAAGCGCTAGAGGGCTTGCCAAGGATGGGCCAAGTTCAAGCGCTAGTGAGCCTGACAAGGATTGGCCTAAGGTCTTTTTGAAGTGAATCAAGCAAGATGCCTCCCAAGCCCACTAGTGGGATATCAAGCAAAGTCAACAAGGTCTCTAAGGGTGTTCAATACCCTATGCTCAGTGGAGTGAAAGGCAACAACAATGAGAGACGAGGGTTTTTTTATGATCCCATTCTTCAGTAGAGGTATCAAGGAGTAGAAGGGAGGGTCCCGAGAGTTGACAATGCTCTCTTGGCAAAAGCAGCAACTTTTGCAGGTAAGCCAAACTCTTCGCTTTAGGAAGGGATCTCCTCTTTTCTTCTTTGCATCCATAGTTAGGCCACCATATGGTGGTAGCCCTTTGTTTGATCCTAAGACTAGGAGAAGAATCCTCAATCAAAGTTAGGGATTTGTAAAGGACCTTTGGGAGTGGGATTCTGACCCCTCAAGGTGATGCTTCAAGATGGGTTTCACTTGGAGTACTCGAAGATCATTGTGGAAAGTCCTTTTTTTTTTTTTTTTTTTGATAAGTAAATGAATTTCATTAAGAAAAACGCTAAAATAGCGACTCAAAGTATACAAACCTATACACCCGCCATCAAAGGCCAAAAGACAAAAAAGAAAACCGATTGCCACAGCCTATCTAGACATTGTGGAAAGTCCTTTAGGCAAGGATTTGGCAGTCGAGTCTAAGAAGAAGGCGTCTTTAGAGGTGAAATCCTTCAATTGGCCATTGGGAAAGGAGGTTCCTTCCAACTGTCTCTTTTCTAAGTTGGCTAGTTTCAATAGCCTTGTGGGGATGTCGATCGAGGGTTTTGAAAGGGAAATGTTCTCCCTTGTAAGGAAAATGGAGACAAGGAAGGGTCATGGTATCTATGTATTAAGGGGGAGAGGGAAGCTAATCTTGAATTCCCGTCTTGAGAGGGAGATCTGAAAATTGGAGTGTTTAGCAAATTACAAAAGCTCTTCTCTGCTAGTTAGTGACAAGGGGAGGAGTAGTGGGGTCATAGATTTCGTTGCATGGGGTTGCTTTTGGGTTCCAAATGTTGGTCTTTTGGTTATTAGTCCTAGATAAGGGTTGTTTTGCTAAGAGCAATGGGGGCTGATGAGACGGTTGGGGTTAGTTTTTTTTTTTTTTTTTTTCATAAGTAAACCAAGAATGTATTAAGAGCAAAGGCTAATAGCCACACGGCATACAAGAAATATACAAGGCAGCTACCGCCTCACAACAAAATAAAAAGAGCCCAAGAAAACCTCACCACCCCCTAAGTGGATGCTAGCCACTCCAAAAAGCCTAAGAGGGAGAGAGAGTCTTCTCCAATATCCAATCTAGCCCAGCTCCACAAATTACAAACAAAAAAGTTCTTGAGTTTCTGAATATGTAGCATACCCCCCTTAAAAGCTAATCTATTCCTCTCTTTCCAAACCGTCCAAAAAATACATAACGGGGTGGACTTCCATATCTTTTTCCTTTTTTTCCCCACAAAGGGACCTCTCCAGCTAAATAAGACCTCCTTGACGGTTGGGGTTAGTTTTGACTTTCTGAATTGTTTGGGTGGTTTGTTACTTGTTTTTTTCCTTTTATCTTCTTGTAAGTCTTTAGGCTCTTCTTGTATACTTCGTGTGTACCTTGATGTGCTTTTTGTGCTCTTAATATATCCTCTTATTTACCTATCAAAATTTAGGTAACTGTTCTTTTGTAGGAAGAAACCTAATGACTTAGAGGAGTAAGAAGCAATATGTCATTCGAATAAGCAATACTAAAGCTTAATTCAGAGCAACTGTTCACAGCATTTGTTTACATCTTTGATTGAAGAAATTGCTTGAAAACCTAAGAATTCCTAGTAAGAAGCCAATGACGCTCTACAATGGCAAAAATTCAACTATGAACATTGCTCATAATCTAGTTCAACATGATAAAACTAAGCATGTTGAAGTGGACCGTCACTTCATCAAGGAGAAGCTAGAAGTCGAAGGGATCTGCATACCTTATGTACCTACTGAAGAACAGCTAATCGATGTTCTAACCAAGGGACTTCATAAAGGGATGTTTAATTGTTTAATTAACAAGATGGGAAAGATAGACATCTTCGAACCAACTTGAGGGGGAGTTTTAAAGATTTTTGAAGTTTAGCAATTAGTTTTATTCTACTTTAGTGCAAAAATAGTTAGGAGAATTCAGTTTTACTTATTTGTATTTTAAAAAAGTTCGTTCCTAGTTTATAGAAAGTTCATTGTAAAGTTTGTTAGTTTCTATTTTGTAGCTACAATTTAGCACACATAGTTGTATATAAATAGGCTTCTATATTCCTATTTTCCTTATTGAAAATAATAAGAATTTCTCATTTTTCTCTTAAACTGCATTCAGAGATTATATACCTCAGTGAATTGTAGTTAGATTTGTCCTCTTGAACTAATACACACTTATTTGCCTGTTTTATCCTTCTTTGTAGAGAGGATTGTGTGTTTATGGGAAGAATTGTTCATCATTCTTTCTACTTAATATTTCAATAAAATGAAATCATTGTTTCTTATGTGTGTATATATATATATATATATATATATATATATAGAGAGAGAGAGAGAGAGAGAGAGAGAGAAAGGGAGAGAGAGAGAGAGAGAGAGGAAGGGAGAGAGAGAGAGAGAGAGCAAAATAATACTAATGCATTTCTTTTCCCTATTAAGAGTAAAAACAATACCAATAGATTATGTTTCTAGGAACTTTTAACACCACAAGAGTTGTGTATCATGTCTTGTCTTATGAAATAGCCTAAAGCAATATTGTGGTAGGAGTAGCCAATGTGAAACATGCAAATTATACAATCACCCCTTATAGAGATAAATCTTTTTAAAATGTGAATGCACTACAAAAAGATAGAAGCAACAATAATTCAAGATAGAAGAGGGAGTGTTATCGAAGAGGGTTCAAACCTATAACTAATTGAAGGGAACCATTCAACTTTAGCTAAAAAAGTAAAAAAATCAGAAAGCCAATAGTATGATTAGAGGTCAAGGGAGACGACATGATGAATAGAGGATATGATCCCAGATAGAGTGTAATAGCATAAAATAATTCATGTAGTCAACCCTAAGTAGTTGCAAATTTTGCGATTATGTTGAGGAATGATACTAAGGGGCTTAAATTCCCTGATTTTCTAACTCCAATGTTGTGTTTGATGCCCTTATCCATACAAAGCCTGGCCCACAAAGGGAATGTGATGGTAAGTAGATAGCCATTGTAAAACAAAAGCATACCTTATCAACATAAAGCTTTAAAAAATGAATACACACAAGAAGATAGAAATGACAACAACTGAGGTCTTTATGAAGAAAAGATTTGATTTAACATGTAGACATGAAAGAAGGCTTAGAAGGATGGATTAAGGCTGCAAGAAACAGCATTATTGACAAAGGATATGACAATTTCTAGAGATATGAAGCACAATGAATTCATGTAGACAACTCAAGTAGTTACAATTATCTTGAGAAACAATAATGACAAACTCAATTTGCACGATTTGACATTCAGTTTGGGGCCATTTGGATCATCGACCTTTTGGGAGGAAAAAACCTCTTTTGCAAGCCTATAGGAGTCTGTTTGGGTAATTTTGTTAATAGAACTTAAGGTTTAAAAAGAGTTTAACAAGAAAGGAAGAGCAATGTTGTTACACATGAAAGTCTGCTTTAGCTTATATATGAAGTTGTTTCATGATTAATGAATTTTTTGGATAAGAGCAAGATTATCCCTTTGAAATCATAACTTCACCTTTTAGCTAGAGCCAAAAGCAAAGAAGCTACCCCAAACAAGGGCTTAATGTCCGTCTTTTTATTTCTTTGTGATGCCTAAGCCCTAATAAAAACTTTTTGTGGTAAGTAGATAGTCAATGTAAAAGATAGTTAATTTAGAAAATTTGTAGAATTTCCAAGGAACTCTAGGCGGTCAATAATATTTTACAAGGTTCCGGTGTTAGAGCAACAAAAAGATGCAAAGCTGCACCATTTCAACAAAATAAGCCCTGTCAGTTTAAACATTTTACTGCCCACATCATTATCACACAGGAAAAGAAAATAATATTCCCACACAAAAAGCATTTCAAAGGTACTCAAATGATAGAAACAATGATTTGTATATGAATATGAGAACCCGAAAACTCAATATCTGTCCCATATATTAACCAGAGAATGGAACACTTACTCAGTATAGCCTTCATACACTGTTCCAAAAGATCCACTTCCTAGAAGCTCACCCCTCTGCCAGGAATTGATGGTGCGCTTGAATTGGCCATTTGGCGAAATCCCATAGATTGGCTCTAAAGTCATGCTAGAATCCTCATCCTCATCGTTTGACGTGGAAGAACAAGACTCTTCTGTCCCAATGTTCTCCCCATCGACCTTATTCCTCTCAATTTCCGTGTGCTCTTCTCCATCCGAAGGGTTAACAATTCCGGACTGAGCCGGCGAATCCATATGATTGTCACTTCGAGGACAAATACGAGATTCTCCTATCCCAGCATTCCCTCCATTAACGTTATTTCTCTCAATTACCACATCCTCCTCATCCGAAGAGCTAGCAACTTTGGAACCACCACGCAGCGAATCCAAAGGTTCATCACCTTGAGGAGCAAAGGACTTCAATAAATCCCAAGTTGAGCTCACATTATCCACCACCGGCCGCCTCATCACTGGCGGAGGCGCAAGAACCGGAGGCGGCCGGACCCCCCTGATTCCGCCTCCGCCACTTCTAACTGAATTTAAATCAACACAATTCAATTCATTCTCACTATCCCTTTCATTTTCATTTCCATCCTCAATTTTATCAGCGAACCTAACCCTAACCCTAGTTCCAAACTCTCTGCTCACCTCCTCCGCCACCGGCTGCTTCTCCGGAGGATCAGAGCGAGACCTGGGAAGGAGATTAGGCGATGACAGGGCCTTCCTGGCCTCCCAAGCGGCGGCTGGAATGGCAAAATCCTCCGGGCCGGAGAGGCCGAGGCTGCGGCAGATTTGGTCGAACTCGGCGGCGCTGCCTTGGATTCGGAAGCTGGTGCGGGAGGAGATAGGAGAGAGGTCGAGAGAGCGGGTGCGTAGAGTGGTGGCATCGTCGGAGGTGGAGGCGTCGTAGTCAATGTTCTTGATGGCGTTGCGCCGATCCAGCTTCGGCTTCAGCAGCTTCTGCTTGTGCTTTGAGTCCATAGCTCGCCGAACAGTTGAGGTTCAGGGAGATGGCGGAAAGTGGTGGCTCATGGCGGTGGAGCAGAGAGAGTGTGTGGTGGAGAGTAAGAGACGACGGCGTTTCTCTCTCTAGCGATGGAGTTGGAGTTGAGTCAGAGTTGCTAGCTAAGAGAGATGATTGGAAACGGACAGAAGGGAAATGGTAAAAGCCGACGCGGTGCCACGTGGCGAATTCCTAGAGGACAGAGGCTGACCAGAGTCAAGTGTTTAGGGGAGAAGGCCGTCACCTAAGAATTTCGACAGCCCAGTTGCGTCACGCCGCGTGCCCAGTTGTACAGCACCATAATTGACTTGTTCTTCTTCTTGGACGATGCTACATTTTTAAAGGTGACGTCAATCGCACCTTTGCCGCATTTTTTTAACAGTAACGCATTCTTTCACCATTACTACATTCCACGTCAACTACCCATTTTACAATTCAAAAATGACTCCTCCCGCGTGCTCTTGACCTACATCCTCTTCCGTCAAAAAGAAAAATTTTAACCCCGTTCATCTTTTCATCTCTTTGTTCGCCCCTCCTCCTCCTCATATTATATTTGGAACAAGGTTTAAAGTAAGGGTCTTCAAAAAGCCCGCGGCCCGTGGCCCGCTGTAGGCCCGGCCCGGCCCGAGCCCGTTTTTGGGCGGGCCGGGCCACGGGCCTAAGTTTAGGCCCGGCCCGGCCCGTAGGCCCGCCCCGCCGGCCCGCCCCTTTAAACAAAAAATTACAAAAATAAAAATTATTAAAAAAAATATTCATTTCAAAATTTTATTCATTGAATGTATAATTACATTTGAAAATGTGGGAAAAGTTTACATCACTACAAAATAAATACATCCCAACTAGGTTGGCACATATTTATTTGTCAATCATCTGTATTTTTCAACCACAAAAAATAAAAATAAAAATAAAATATACATTTAGTCATTATTTTCTGGCGGTGATGGCGAACTATCATGCATCCATGAAGATCTTGATAATTTTAAAGATTCCATATCGGCAAGCATCTCTGTTTCTCGAATGGAATCGTACATCCTTTTATCTGCTATTTCCCAATCTTTCGCACATATCCCTGCTTCAATAACATCTGGCACTAAGTTGCATCGTTTTTTACTAACTACTCTTCCACCTGCACTAAAAGCAGCTTCTGATGCAACTGTACTCACAGGAATTGTTAGTACACCACGAATAATTATAGAAAGCACAGGATATTTGTGTTGATGTGATTTCCACCATATTAAAATATCAAAATCTTCTTGATCTTCAAATAAAATTGTATCAGTATTAAGATATTTATCTAAATCAGATGTATTATTTAGAGAACTATTTGTTGTCTTTTTTCGACTTTTCAACATTTCTAGAGCTCCTTTATAAAAAGATGAGGAGTTTGTTGATGTAGGTGGTAATTTAATAGTATTAATATCATTACCATATTTTTCTTTATAATAGTGATATAAATTATATAATAATGAATTTATTTCATTTTTAATTTCTTCAATTTTTATTTGGTCATTAAAATAAATAACTTTTAACCATTCATCCAAAGCTTCAAATTTCAATCTAGGGTCCACAATTAAAGCAATATAAAAAATTAAAGGTATTTCTCCCCAATATTTTCTAAATTTTTCTATCATTGCAAATATTGTATCATTAAATATTTCAAAACTTAAATATTTTTGAAATACAAGAAAAATATTAGTTATTTGCGTAATAACTCGATTTGAAGTTGGACAATATACACCACAAAAAATGTTTGTTGAAGTATCAAAAATTTCAAAAAGATCTCTTAAAAGATCCGCAATATGCCAATCATAATCATTTAATGCATAAATATCTGCTTCACAATCATTATTAATTAATTGTATTTCATATAATTCGACTACTTTTCTATATTTTGTAATATTTTGTAAAAGTTTATATGTGGAATTCCATCTAATGGCCATATCCAAACTTATATTTTTTCTTTTCATATTTAACATTTTGCAACAATGAAAAAATAATTCATGTTTTGCTTGAGAACTATTAATACTATATGCAATGCCTCTAATTTTTTCCAATGTACTATCAACATTTTTTAATCCATCCTTTACAATTAAATTTAAAATATGTGCACAACAACGCACATGAATATTTTAGCATGATCTTCTTTTACTTGCCAATATAGTTTTAGTCTATGTATTGCTGCATCATTATTAGCAGCATTATCTAATGTTATTGTCAATATTTTATCACGAATGCCTAAATCTATAATTTCATCATTTATTAAAGATGCTATATTTTTACCACTATGTGGAGCATTTATTAATTTAAATGAAATTATTCTTTTATTTAATTTCCATTCATTATCAATATAGTGAGCAGTTATACATAAAAAACCAGTGTGAGTTAAAGATGTCCAAATATCAGATGTTAAACAAATATTTCCTTCAAAATTTGCAAAAAAAAATTTAAAAATTTCTTTTTGTGTATAAAATTTTTTCATAATATCTTTTTTAACTGTATTTCCAGACTAACCTTTAAATTGAGGGTTAATACCTCGTTGAATTGTTCCTACAAAATCATGAGTTTCCATCATGTTGAAAGGTTGTTCTGCTCTTATTATATAATCAATCATTTCTTCACGACAGTTAGATTCATCATAAGAAAATGTTTTTAAATTTCCACTTTCATTTTTACCTAATTGCATATAATTTCTAATATCTACATTATTTTTAGTTTTACAATTTTCATAATGTCTTTTTAAATGACTTGTGCCTGCATTTGAGCCACCAGTAAGAAATTTATTACAAATTTTACATTTTGCTTTTATTTCTTTTTTATTATTTTCTAAAATTATTTCTATTCTATCAAAAAAATTCCATATATTTGAAGTAAATTTTTTGTTTGATGATATTTCATCACATGGACTAGATGAAGAAGCACTTGTCATATTATAACTATTGATAAAATATTATGCCAAAAATAATAAAGTAATAAATATAAAAAAAATGTAACAAAAAAATAAAGTAGTAGGGGTGAAGTATGTTACTCAATTAGAGAATCGATGCAGAAATTCCTAGCAAATTTGAACTCTTGGAGCCACCAATGCTTGTTTTGCACCACCAACAACATTGTATAATTTGATGGAAAAATAAAAGAATTTGAAATATTGTAGAATATGAGAGAAATAGAGAGAATTTGATGAAAAAATGAAAAGGAAGAAGATGTATTTATAGGAAGATTTAAAAAAAAAAAAAAATTGACATGTGACCGTTGGAGCCTCCAACGGTCATATGGGAATAATGGGATGGAGCTAAAGGCTCCAACGGTCATGTGACCGTTGGAGCCTTTAATTTTTTTTTAAAAAATAATATACTGTATTTTTATATAGATATAACTAAGTCCATTAATGAACATAAAAAGTTTGTAGCTTAGTTGGTTAAAGCCTCAAATTTTAACCATGAGGGGAGGGGTTCGAATCCCCCCCTCTCCCTTCCCTTGTTTCTTTTGGCTTTAATTAAAAAGCCCGCCGGCCCGGCTCGGCCCCGCCGCCAACCCGCGGGCTCATAGGCCGGGCCGCGGGCCTACCATTCTTGCATGGCCCGGCCCGGCCCGTTGACTGGTCAACGGGCCCATAGGGCCTACCCGAGCTGGGCCGCGGGCCTCTTATTTCAGGCCCGGCCCGCCCGTTGGAGACCCCTAGTTTAAAGTGTCCCAAAATAAAGATGATATTTTGTAAAAGTATCGAATATTGACTATCCCCGAAGCAAAATCTCTACCAAAAGTTCAATCATAGAAAAAAAATGGACAAAAAAATCCCTAAAAATTGGTTTACACTTTATAAAGGGAATCGAACCCAAAGCAAAAAAATTCGCATTAGACCTTAATTGACAAATTCACATGGAATAATAAAAATGCATCAATGGATATATTTAATTTTATTATAAAAATAAAATGTTAAAAATAATATTTTAATAAATTAATTAATGCTAGTTATTTTATTTTTAATTTTATTTAATTTATTAACAAAAAATAAAATTTAGTGATACATTTTTTTATATTAATTATATGTGTGGACCCCGTATTTTACATGCATGCATTTCCCACTTAAATGGCCCAACTCGCCTTTTATTTTGAAAAATGATTTTTGAAAAGTTTTTGGAGTCAACCACTTATTTTTATTTTATTTTTAAAGAGAAAAACAAAATTAAAAAGAAAAACCTAAATGTGACTCCTAAAAGAAAAACAAATCTGTGAAAAATCGAGTTTGAGTCTGAGGGTCAAGTTACTTATTAGGAAGGTACGATAATGACTGTAACACTCCTCTAAGCCTCTAAAAATTGATCTATACTAATTAAGTTAAAGCAAGAAAGAGCTTTTCGACTATCTTGGTGTAGGTAGTTTCATGACATTTCTCATGTAAGGCAATTGTACCACATATTTAAGCCAACTTTATATCCCCATGCTCCTTGGCAAGCCTCGTAGTGTTGTCATGGGAGATGAATGTCGCCCTTTCTCGAAATGAAGTGTAGATGAACCCAAGGTAGGGATTATTTCTATCCATGGGCCCATTCCTAATCCAATAGAATATTGAATTGTCTTCTCAATGTGTCTCATGTCTACTCGTCCAGATGGATATAGGTACTTGTTGAGAAGGTCACCATGCCTATTCTCTTCTATAGTCCATGCCCTTGTCCAAATTGCCCAAGAGGTGAGGCTTGCACCTGTTTCATCCCAAACCCCATCCAAGGTATTAAGCATTGTTTGGTAAGTTGGAAAGGCTTTTTCAGTGATCATATCTCCAACCAAAACAACAAAGTAATCATTTGGAAGCTCATTTGCGCTCTCCCTTAGTTCCTTGACTTGCTCATGGAATCCATCAGAAACGGGATCTGGTAAAAAGTCCTATGGTTGCCAAGATTTCTCAACTAGATTCAAGTGAACCAAAATGTTCTGCTCAACCCAATTCTTCATGGATTTGAGGATCTTAATCTTTTGGGATGGCATGGAGTGGGTCGCTTGAACATGAGCCTCCTGAGGAGGGCTAAAAGGCTTCTTGAGATTCTCACACCCCGAACTTACCAATAACAGGGAAATGAAAAAAAAAAAAATAAACAAGATAGGAGCAAAGCAAGGACTGAAGAAATAACCAAAGGAAATTAAACAAAATATGAACATATAGAGCCTCATTTCAGGTGACATCCATGGGCTAATACAAGTAGAATAAAAAAGAAGCAAGAGTGTGATTTTTGATAATCAGATGCAGTGATGGGTCCATATTCAAGTCATTCATAAAATAGAAGAATGCTCAAGTTGTTCATAAGTAGAGCAAAAAAAAACCAGATTAGAACTAGGTAAAAAATGCATAAAAATGGTCTTAGATTCCACAAACATACATAGTGTCTAATGTCCACATTCAAGTATACAACTGAACCTAAAAATCAACAAGTAACAAGATAGAACAATCTGAAATGAGAAAATATAAAGAATGTCGTAATCATACTTAGACCGAACTGACAAGCTCCTCCCTTGCTTATTCTTTAGTTTCTCTAGTTCTACAATTCTATCTCCCTCTTTGGTAATTGCTCTCAAACCTCCTTCATTCTCTAGCTATCCCCTCTTCTTTATAACTTTGCTCCTCAAGCAACAACCACTTAGCTCATCCTTCTTCACTCACCCCAGAAACGATTCTTTCTACCTTCCCAAAATATTCAACTTACTCTTCTCCTAACCGCTTGCAACCTTTCCCCCTACTCCTCATTGGTTTCCTTCCTCAAGTTGTCTTTTCCCTCAAGCAACAACCCTGCTCCTTCATAACCGTTTCAGAATATTCCCATGCCACTTGTCGCATGCTGGTTGCCCCCAGAAAAAGTACTTCCAGCCCACTCTCATACACGTGCTACTAAAACCTCTTAAAATGTGGTAGACATGTGCTCCAAAAATAATAAAAAAACTTATACCAAAATAAGGGTCTACAAATATGCCCCTCTTCAGTATAGATCACGAGTGTAATGAATGGATAACGAATACGTGAGAGATGAATGGAATGAAGTGAAATGTACCGAAGAATAGAAAAGATCCTGAATTTTGGTCTAAACACAATTACACGATAAGCTCAAGATCAATGACACATACTAGGGAGGTGAGACTCTAGCCAAAGATACAACCAAAGCGAGAGGTGTATGTGCAATGAATAACATTGGACCATGATACAATGAATAGTACAATGATGATTGAGACAATGAGTGATCAACACATGGAAAAAGACTCGAATGAAGGATGAGTTTCGATTTAAGGCCAAACGACTCAACTAGGTAGGTGCAACTTGAAGTTGAACAAGACTCAACTTAACTGATAAGACAATGACTGATCGATATAGGAGCGGTCTAAGAACTTAACTCAAATTGACAAGATGAATGACTGATTGATATAGGTATGGTCCTGAAAACTCAAACTGAACTAACAAGATGAATGAATGACCGATCGATATAGGTCCGATCCTAAAACTCAAGTTGAACTGACAAGATGAATAACCGATCGATATAGGTACGGTCTTGAAAACTCAAACTGATAAGAAGATGGTCGATCGATATAGGTGCGGTCCTAAAACTCAAGCTGAACTAACAAGATGAATGACCGATCGATATAAGTGCGATCCTGAAAACTCAAACTGACACGGAAGATGATCGATCGATATAGGTGCGGTCCAGAAAACTCAAATTGAACTCAAACTAATAGGAAGATGGTCGATCGATATAGGTGTGACCCAAAAAATGCAAACTCAAATTCAACTGACAAGAAAATGATAAATCAATATAAGTGTAGTCTTGAGAACTCAAACTGATAGAAGGATGGTCGATCGATATAGGTGCAACCCCAAAAACGCAAACTAAAATTGAATTGACAAAAGATGACCGATTAATATAGGTATGGTTCCAACTCAAACTAAACACAAACTGATAGAAAAATGGTTGATAGATATAGGTGCGGCCCCAAAAATGCAAATTCAAACTAGTAAGACTATGATCGATCGATATAGGTACAGTCCCAACTCAAGCTAAACATAAATTGATAAGAAGATGGTTGATCGATATATGTGCGGCCCAAAAAACGCAAACTCAAATTGATAAGAAAATAACCGATTAATATAGGTGCGACCCCAAAAACACAAGCTCAAACTAACAAGACAATAACTAATCAATATAGGTGTGGTCCCAACTCAAACTAAACACAAATTGATAGGAAGATAGCTGATTGATATAGGTACAACCCCCAAAACGCAAACTCAAACTGACAAAATGATGATTGATCCATATAGGTGCAACCTTAAACTTTAACTAAACTGACAAGGTGAATGATCGATCAATATAGGTGCGGTCCTGAAAAACCTCAAACTGAACTTAAACTAGCATGGACAATGACCCATCGATATAGGTGCGGTCTCAAAAAACTCAAACTAAATTGACAAAATAATAACCAATCAATATAGGTGTGGTCCCGAAAAACTCATATTGAACTGACAAATTGAATGACCGATCGATATAGGTGCAACCCTAAACTCTAACTAAACTGACAAGATGAGTGACCGATCAATATAGATGCGGTCCTGACTCAAACTGAACACAAACCGATAGGAAAATGAATAATGGTGATCTGATCGAGTGGCTCAAAGCCAAAGGATAACTAAGATAATGATTCAAACAAACTCGGTATAAGGGGATATGTCCCAATATGACAACTCATAAGGATCGACAACTAGGTCAAAAGATGATGAAGCCTATGAAAGGTCTGATGATCCCAAGGAAGGAGGGTATGCCCTAGTATGCAACTCGCAGGGATCAACAACTAGATCAAAAGTAGAATAAAAGTCTGCTGAAAGGTTTGGTGCTATCGGGGAAGGGGGTATGCCCTAGTATGTGACGGTGAACAAACTTAAATATGAAATGCTATAAAACTACTATACTATGAAATATGTTCATCCATCATGTAATGGAAATGTCTAACCTCAAATAGGTAATGCCAAACAGGACCATGCATCGTGATACCATGCGGACAAAACAAAACTAACTGAAGAATAAAAATAACGATGACCAGTGCTCAAAATGCAAAGAGCAAGCAAATCAACACTTAGCATGTCAACTATCAAAATGAAAGCATTATCACTAATAAATCAACAATCTGTCAGGCCCTGCCATCACGGAAGATGTTGAACTTAAAGTCCACAAGATGTATGAAAGCACAACCAAAGAAATCGAGGACTGATCTACATTTTCTCCTAATCGAGAGAGATATGTGAGGCCATGTGTCATGGTGAGATGTGTGGGATAAAGGAAGGTAATGATCAAGCTTTGGTAAGATAGAAATAATGAAAGTATCAAGAGTAAAATGTTTGGGTATGAAATGAAAGGTAGGTAGGTATCCAAGATTATCCAAGTATGCCAAGAAGACTAAACCCAAGGTATCAATAGCTCCAAAATATATCAAAAGCAACTATCATAAACAAAAAGTCAAGTCTCAATGTCAAAACATCCAACTAGGTGGTTATGCCCCAATGAAAAATGTTCTTCATCCCGATTAGGCCCCAATATAAAGTAGTGTATTTGAGTCAATAACTACTGAGGAGGACCATGTGTAGTGTATGTCAACAAATCAATCAATCTTTACTCCTAATGCTAAAAATGGAAACATCTCAACATAACCCATATGAATCAGAATCCTCGTGCTCTATGAATGTGAATGAAGTGGCTAGGTCCCAGTATAAACCATCTAAAGTGACTATACTTCAAGATAAATCAAAGTCCATTACCAATGAGAGGCTTATGTCTTAGTATGTGTAATCATAATAAGGTCAATCTCACCTCTCAATGTGGAAAATGAAAATACCAATATAATCTCAATAGACCCTAATCATCTCATGCTCCACACAAAAATAAAAAAAATAAAAATGGAGTGGTTGTGTCTACCATACACAATCTTTGAAGCAATCGTGTCTCGAAATAAACCATCATCTCAAAAATCAATCATCAATGAGTGGAGTGTGTCCCAATGCAGAATATCAAGTAGAATGATTGTATCCCTAATAAAAGTGCTCTCTAAAATGGCTATGCCCCAGTATAGGTTCATTCCATAACTCCTAATCCATTATAACCCATGTGAAGAGGAAAACTAGCTATGCCCCAGTGTAGGGCGTCATCCCAATAATCCATCATCAATAAGAAAACTATGCCTTAGTATAGGTCATCAACTTAAAAATCTATCATCAATGAGTAGAGTATGCCCCAATGTAGATCACATCACCTCTGAAAATCCATCACTGATAAGAGGGGTATGCCCCAATGTAATCCATCACCTCAACTCCTCATCTATCATGCTCCAAGAAATAATCTCCAACAAATCTCAAATATTGCTCATATGTGAGTTGTCAAGCACAATGTAAAGTCATGGCCTCAGGGTGGTCTTAAGACACGAGACGTAACATAGGCTAAGGTCTTAGGGTGAAATAAACAAATGGAAACTAGGCTAAATAATCCCAATGATATAATTCCCATACCCCTCATGCATGAGATGCAATGCGTAGAAAACATCATGAGTTGCGGACTTAAAAATCCCCACACAAAAAGTGATGATAAAGGAATTGACACATCGAATAAGCAAGAATAAAGTGTGGATGTTGAACCCAAGTCAAACATTAAATAGGATAAGAAAAGAAAGAAATCAGATGAGGTAGAGTGAAATAGAGGAATAGAATAAAAATAGAAGAACACAAAGAGATAGAAAAGTGAGTGATGGTCAACCTGCGTCAAAGCATGAAGATAAGTCACATTCGAAATAGATGGAATGATGGATAGAGTAAGGATTTAGAGATACTAAAGAAAGGTCGCTCGCATCTCTCACAAAAATCGAATAGGTAACTCATACTCTCACCCAAAATATATACCAAGATAGAATCTCAGAAAGAAACTCTCATACGAACTCTCTCTAACACATAAATGAACCAAACTAGTACATCCATACATGTGGTCAATGGAAAATGGTATAATGAAGAATGCGCCATCTTTTATTGTTTTATTTTATTTTATTTTTGCGCATACTCTAATCAATAATGAATGACCTCCCATAAAAATATATACCCAAATGATCAAACCCTCTCCACATACGAATGTAACATGAATCCTCCCTGACAAGATAACCTCTCAAACTGGGATCTCTAAACCATTGCTCATAGGGTGAACGGGGGGAAAAATGTGACAATCCTTCATGCAGTGACGTGTGAAAAACCATAACTCAAGGTGAAACAAGTATAATGTCGAGTAAACAATGATGAAAGAAAAGACAGAGAATAAATATCACAAGTGGTGATATGTGATGTTGAAAAAAGTGATAAGATGATGTCAAAGTGGAAAATATCACAATGAAGAGTGAGGAATGAGACCTGAATATATATGTCAGGTCTAGAACTCATGATGTATTTAATCAACGCATGCAAGCACTATAGGGTCCCCAACCTGATGTGATAAGTAAATGAGGTGAAGAAAGAAAAGGTTATGGTGCTCGTGTGAGGCTCAAAGGGCTAGCAACGAGTGACTATATGCAAGGGTGATATGGTAAATAAGCTCCTGAAATGATGTTCACTCATCATTTGACTACAATCTCGAACATCGTGATTTCAAGATCTCACATGGTCAATACTAAAGACTAGCATCCATTTAACATAGTCATATCAACCTCTCTAAAATCGTGTGAAAGCTTCTACTGATGCTCTATGATAATCATCAATGTCCTCTGACAATCACCTCACTTTACCATCACATGTCACTCACCATCGTCTCATAAAATCACCATCTCTAGTCATCCCAACTCTTTGAAGTCATGTGCAATGGCTCAGATCTGGATGCTCCATGATGTCTCCTCTACCTCAACAACATTGTCAAGTAGTCAAACCACTCTCTCATCATGATCCATCTATCATCATGCAAAGCTCACCTCAGGTCTAACCATCTCCGACTCTACCTGGTCAAATCAGAGAAAATGATGGAATGAATAGGCAATAGTATTGTAGTATGCTAAGACGAACATAGATAGTAAGGTCGTATAATGGTACCAAGGGGTGGTGTCATGTTAGGCTCAAAATGGGTAGGTCACCAAGTTTAGAAAGTTAGGATATGGATATGGATATGGTACTGCTCTAATTAAAATGTGAAATAGGTCATAGTTTTGAACTCTCTAGGTTGATCTCCTAATCTTAGGTCAATATGCTTAATATCCTCCATGATATATCAGGCTAGAGTGATCATGAACTCCTAAATAGAAGCAACTGTAGAAGCTAGCTCATCTGACATCTTAACTGAATTGTCTGAACTCGGACATGAATCTGCTCTAATCAATCGACTTCCAACTCTCCTCTAAGAATGTACTCTAGACTCAACCAACTCCTAAACTGATTCCCTACAATGCAAGCAAAATGGATGAATGACACAAGATAAAACCCTAAAAGACAACAATACAACATCCGAGCACATGGTCCTGGGATGGCAATCCGAAATCTGGATGTATGATGAGAACTTTGGAGTCATAAAGGTGTCCATTGTGAGATGGATACAAATGTGACTAGAGAATTCCAATTAATAATTCGAGATAAAAGAGGTGTGAGTAACACACGATCACGAGATCGAGACTCCATTTATAACCACATATCCTTGACTCAACCTTCAACTCGAGCTCCATAAAGAGAAAAAATGATAAGGTGACCAAGGCAAATCTCTCGAAAAAATTGTAAGTGTGAAAACATGCCTTTCACATTTCCATAATGAAAATATGAGTTTCGAGTTGAAAATTGAATCAATGATCAAACAAATAATGAGGTATTGGGCCCGTGATAGGTGTATGATGTAAAAAGATGATCATGATCAATGAACATATCCCAAAGCATCGAGCAAGTGACGATAAAGTGAATGAATGTGTCAAGCTAAGAAAGGAAGATGAAAGCTCTAGGGATAAAACATGCTAAACTCATCAAATGGGAGAAATAATCTAATGCGACAAGGTAAGAGATGATTCAACCAATACTCAAACTCATACCGATCTTTAAGCAGTCTCAATTGGAAACCAAAAGAGAAAACACTGGATCTAGGTGATAACTAAGGCAGTTTTGAAGGCTCTTAGATGCACCCACGTGTGAGAAAGGAATCCTAATCAAAGGATCTAAGCTCATCCTAAAAGGTTAAGGTGACTCTAAAAACAGAAATTGTGGACTTTAAAGGGTCCTTAGCAGAAACGATCGTACCCTCCGACGATACACAACCCTCTGCACGCCTCCGAATAGACGAGACACTTCCATGCAAGGTGGTCATCACCTATACACATGCACTACCTCGACATCCCAGGGGGTTTCCTATGGCGAAAGCATCTCACAACTCTGATCACTTATCGATGATCTAAGGTGCACAATGAGTGATGTGGGTGCATTCGAAAATCCTATCAAACTAAGCAAAGTGAAAACACATTGGTCACACAAATATCCTGAAATTTAGCTCTAGGCTATACAAGTCTTCAAAGGTCAGACTCTAATCATCATCAATGTGTCGACCACCTCCAAAATGCTCCCAAACATAAATATAGCCCATCGCTAGACCCTACTCCTAATCACTAACTCGGTCGGAGAGCAAACAAAATAACAAGTCTCATATCAAATACAAGATCAAGGAAAACAAGGTCAACTAAGACTAGGGACTTGGAGATAAGATGATAGGTGTGTGTCCCACATAGACAAAAGCAACTCATGCAATCACACGAAAGGAGAGAAATCATGCAACAAATAGTCACGCAAAGCACATATATATCATCCAAATCTACACACAAGCTAAGCAAGAAATATGATAATTGAGATGAATATCTAGCAAAGATAGCATACTCCATGATAATCAAGATAATATACAACTAAGAAAATCAATCATGTCAAGATGAATGAGATAAGAAACAAGAAGAATGTATATGTCAAGGTGAGCAAAATAATCATACGACAGGAAAAATCAATATATGAGGATAAATAAGAGAATCAATCAATAATCAGTATGTCAATGTCTCAAATAAACACAATAACCAAGCATGCATTAAGGATAATGATATCAAGAGCTCTTAATGTGTAATCAATAATCAAGCAAACAAAAGCACAAAGAGAGGTGGGTACCCTCTGATTGACCAATCAAATGCCACATTTGCCTCAACTCATGTTCAAGCTTGACCCTCTAGTGATCCCCAATGGAGTTGCCATTTTGTGGACCCCGTATTTTGTATGCATGCGTGATTACTACTCAAAATGTGCTATTTGATAGCTTGTAATTAATCCTTTTAAACACTTTTGAGTAGTAGTTAGTGCTTTTTAACCCAATTAGCATGTTAAGGCTCCTTGCAATCAATTCTAATTAAATTGTGTAAGGTTTGGTGTTTTTGTTAGCTAGTTGATCACCAAAGCAATCTGAGATTGAGGAGAGTTATTTGGAATCCTTGGCAAAGCAATGAAAAGAGCAGAAGCATGAAGATCCAAAACTTTGAAGTCCTTTGCCATAAGCAAATCCGGAATGCAAGGAGGGGAAGCAAAGAGAAACCAGCCATGAAGCATTCTTGATGACAGTTGTGTCAGCTACTTTTGGAGCACTTCCCGAAGACCAATTTATGCATGCTATATGTCATTTGAAAGCTTAGGAAGTCAACAATCCAATACTTCAAACGGTACATAATTCGGAGTTAAAATGAAAGAGTTACAGCCGTTGGAAGCCAATCACTCCAAGCTGAAGGAAGGATTTAGCAAAGTGCTGTGAAATCACCCTTTTGTTGCGGAATGATTTCGTAGCCTTTTTGCACAGTGCTATGGATTTCCCCTGAAGTTTCACGACGCGATGGAAGCCAAACACCACAAGATGAAAGCCAACTTTGCAGCGGTGCAGATTCAGCCTTTTGCTGCGAAGAGATTTCGCATCCCTTCTAGTTCATCTGCGAAATTTCGCAGGCCTCATTTTCACCTGTGAATTGGTTCTTAGTGCTTCCCGATATTTGTAACCGACACTTGGAGATATTTTTCATTATATTTTTGTTGTCTAAATCCCCAAATTCTCCTTGTAAGCCACCAATTACAAGATTCCTTAGTTTTTAAGTTAGTAAAATGGTTAAATATCCATGTAATAGCTATTAATGTAATTTTGATATAAATAGAGCCCGAGGAGCCTGTTCTGAGGGGGATAAACCTTTTGTAAAAGTTTAAAAGGAAGTAAAATACAGAGCTTGAGCTCTGCCTTACCTGATCAATTTGATTGTATTTTTCATTTACTTAGTTATGCACTCTCTGAGGAATTTTCCCCACAGAATGAGTAACTAAACCTTTTAGTTCCTTGGAGTTAAGGTTGCAGGGAAAGGTTCCAAGTGCAAGAATCAGAAGCTTTGTGGTTTCAGCTATGAATGAAAAGAAGGTGTGTCCCGTGAATGGTTTCTATGTTTTTAGTTAACTTAAAACGCCTTGGAGTCACCTGGGCCAACACTTGGTAAGGCAAGTGATCTCTATCCATGGAGATGCACTAGTTTACCCCTTGCGAGCCTCTGGGAGGTGACTTGAAGGTAGGATTTTCTAGAATTGCCAACATTTGGTAAGCTTTTGAACTCTAAGGAGACATCCATTAGTTATCTCTTGCGAGCTTGTGAAAGGAAGTCCAAGGTTAAAGATCACCTTGAATGGTAAAGGCTAAGTGAGAGGCTCGAACCATTGCAAGTTGCATCAATGAGAGAATTAAAGCTGAAATCCAATTGAGGGATGCATTTGTGCAGCACCTGTTAGAGAATTGACTTTATGTTAATTCTCTAATGTGAGGAATCGAACCAACTGACCGGAGCTATGCTATTGCATGAGGAACCTCCCCTGTGAGCCTGAATCTCCAAGGAATGTTTTTCTTCTTAAGTAATTTCCATCACTTGCTGTGTTGTTAATTTAAGTCCAAACATTTTTCAACCAAAGTTTGTGTTTTATTTCTTAAGCTAACCTTGAATGAAACAGCACCAATTCACTTTGAATTGGTATCATTTTCAGTTTGAGTACCCTTCCCAGTGAACGATCCTAGAGCCACTATACTATAGTAGCTTTTTCTTTGCTACCCTAGTTCATGGTGTAATAGGTTATAAATTTTGTTGATTACTCCCGCCATCAAGGAGCACCAGCTGGACGCGAATCAATTGAGACACCAATTAGGCATGAATCAAATGGCGCCGTTGCCGGGGAAGGTGTCAAGTTTATTGTGATACTATTTCAGTGTACTTGTGATCCTCATCACAAGTTTGGTAACGTTTCTTTCACTTTATTAATTCTCATTTCTTTTTCGTTTTACTGACTTATAATCTAAAGTTAGCCTTTAAATTCAGCTTAGTTTTATTTTGTTTTTGTAGCTCTGTTTTCTTTTGTTGTCCTGTATTTTCATTTTAGTTACAGATAGTTACTAGTTTTGTATGCCAAAGTGGATACGTGGCAGTGGAGGAAGGCTTGTTAAAAGTGATACACCTCATACTAAGGAATTGGAATTGGGCTTGAATATCATGGAAACTACACCTGAAGATCAGCATAGTCACCAAGGTCGTCAAGACAATCTCAATGAATTTAGATCAATGAGGGACCGCATGCATCCACCTCATATGAGTGCACCGTCATGTATAATACCTCCTACAGAGCAGCTAGTGATCAGACCATATATTGTTCCACTTCTACCAACTTTCCATGGGATGGAAAGTGAGAATCCCTATGCACATATTAAGGAATTTGAAGAAGTTTGTAATACATTCCAAGAGGGAGGAGCTTCAATTGATTTGATGAGGCTTAAGTTATTTCCTTTTACTTTAAAGGACAAAGCCAAAATTTGGCTTAATTCTTTAAGGCCAAGGAGTATCTGTACTTGGACTGATTTACAAGCTGAATTCCTTAAGAAATTTTTTCCCACTCATAGAACAAATGACTTGAAAAGGCAAATTTCAAATTTCTCAGCTAAAGAGAATGAGAAATTCTATGAGTGTTGGGAAAGATATATGGAAGCTATAAATGCATGTCCTCACCATGGTTTTGATACTTGGCTATTGGTGAGCTATTTTTATGATGGGATGTTGTCCCCAATGAAGCAACTCCTGGAGACAATGTGTGGAGGAGATTTCATGAGCAAAAATCCGGAGGAAACTATGGATTTCTTGAATTATGTAGCTGAAGTTTCAAGGGGATGGGATGAACCGATCAAAGGAGAAGTGGGGAAGATGAAGTCTCAACTGAATGCTTTCAGTGCTAAGGCTGGGATTTATACTTTGAAAGAAGAGGATGATACGAAAGCAAAGTTTGCAGCTGTGACAAGAAGATTGGAGGAGCTGGAACTGAAAAAGATGCATGAAGTGCAAGCTGTTGCTAAAGCACTAGTGCAAGTGAAGCTATGTCCTAATTGTCAATCATATGAACACTTGGTGGAGGAATGCCCTACAATTTCAGTTGAAAGGGAAATGTTTGGAGATCAAGCAAATGTTGTTGGACAATTTAAGCCCAATAATAATGCGCCTTATGGAAATACTTACAACTCACGTTGGAGGAATCATCCAAATTTTTCATGGAAGCCTAGAGCACCTCAGTACCAACAGCCAGATCAACCATCTTAGCAATCTTCAAGTCTTGAACAAGCCATTATGAATCTCAGCAAGGTAGTGGAAGATTTTGTTGGAGAACAAAAAGCCATCAATGCTCAACTTAATTAAAGAATTGACAGAGTAGAGAATACTCTGAACAAAAGGATGGATGGAATGCAAAATGATATAACCCAAAGGATTGATAATCTCCAGTACTCAATATCAAGGCTTACAAATTTGAATACAGTGCAAGAAAAGGGAAGATTTCCTTCTCAACCCCACCAAAACCCCAAGGGTGTCCATGAAGTGGAAAGCCATGAGGGGGAATCATCACAGATGAAAGATGTCAAAGCCTTGATCACTCTAAGGAGTGGTAAAAAAATTGAGCAGCCACCACCTAAGCCACATGTTGAACCGGAAGAAGAGACAGTGAAAGGGGAGGAAATGGAAGACAAAAAGGGAAAGATCAGTGAAAAGAAAGAGAACTCTGAATCACCAATGAATACAAATCCAGAGAAGGAACTTCTGAAGGAAGAAATGCTAAAGAAATCAACTTCTCCTCCTTTTCCTTAAGCATTGCATGGGAAAAAGGGGATTAGAAATGCAGCTGAAATTCTTGAAGTATTGAGACAAGTTAAAGTCAATATCCCACTGTTGGATATGATTAAGCAAGTTCCAACATATGCAAAATTCCTAAAGGACTTGTGTACTATCAAAAGAGGGTTGACTGTAAATAAGAAAGCCTTATTAACTGAGCAAGTAAGTGCAATCTTACAGTGTAAGTCTCATTTGAAGTACAAAGATCCGGGAAGTCCTACCATTTCAGTCATGATTGGAGGAAAGGTAGTAGAGAAAGCTTTATTAGACTTGGGAGCTAGTGTGAATTTGCTTTCGTATACTGTCTACAAGCAATTGGGACTTGGTGAGTTGAAGCCAATAGCAATCACTTTATCTCTAGCAGATAGATCAGTAAAAATTCCTAGAGGAGTAATTGAGGATGTCTTAATTCAAGTTGATAATTTCTACTATCCGGTGGATTTTATTGTTCTTGATACGGATCCTACTGGAAGCTAATTTAGTTCCTATCATCCTCGGAAGGTCATTCCTTGCTACCTCAAATGCAATCATCAACTGTAGGAATGGGCTTATGCAACTCACTTTTGGCAACATGACACTTGATCTCAACATTTTTTACATGTCTAAAAAGCAAATCACTCCGGAAGAAGAAGAGGGTCCAGAGGAAGTGTGTATTATTGACACTCTGGTAAAGGAGCACTGTAATCAGAATATGCAAGACAAGTTGAATGAAAGTTTTGTGGATTGTGAGGAAGGTTTGTCTGAACCCCCTAATGTGCATGCTATTCTACAAAGTTGGAGGAGGATAGAAGAGATTCTACCTTTGTTCAATAAAGAAGAAGGAGCAAATGATGAAAAAGAGATCCCAAAACTCAATTTGAAGTCTTTACCTGTGGAGCTGAAATATACATACCTTGAAGAAAATAATCAATGTCCTGTCGTAATATCTTCATCTCTGACCAGTCATCAAGAGAAGTGTTTATTGGAAGTTCTCAAGAGGTGTAAGAAAGCTATAGGATGGCAAATATCTGATTTGAAAGGCATTAGTCCTTTAGTTTGCACGCATCATATATATATATGGAGGAGGAAGCTAAGCCAATTCGTCAATTTCAAAGAAGATTGAATCCTCATTTACAAGAGGTTGTGCGAGCTGAGGTGCTGAAGCTACTTCAAGCAGGTATTATCTACCCTATATCTAATAGCTCTTGGGTGAGTCCTACTCAAGTGGTACCAAAGAAGTCAGGGATTACTGTGGTTCAGAATGATGAAGGAGAAGAAATCACTACGCGCCTCACTTCAGGGTGGAGGGTGTGTATTGATTATAGAAAGCTGAATGCAGTAACCAGGAAAGATCATTTTCCATTGCCATTTATCGATCAAGTGTTGGAAAGAGTCTCTGGCCATCCGTTCTACTGTTTTTTGGACGGGTATTCAGGGTATTTTCAAATTGAGATTGCTGTGGAAGATCAGGAAAAGACCACTTTTACATGTCCATTTGGAACATATGCTTACAGAAGAATGCCTTTTGGTTTATGTAATGCACCTGCAACATTCCAAAGATGTATGTTGAGTATCTTCAGTAATATGGTGGAGCGAATTATTGAGGTTTTCATGGATGACATCACCGTATATGGAGGTACATTTGAGGAATGCTTAGTCAATTTGGAAGCGGTTCTTCACAGATGCATTGAAAAAGACTTGGTGCTCAATTGGGAGAAATGCCATTTTACGGTACGTCAAGGAATTGTCCTTGGGCATATCATCTCCGAAAAGGGCATTGAAGTTGATAAAGCAAAGGTGGAGCTTATTGTCAAACTACCATTCCCAACAACTGTAAAAGGAGTAAGACAGTTCCTTGGCCATGCAGGCTTCTATAGGAGGTTTATTAAAGATTTTTCAAAGCTTTCAAAACCTCTTTGTGAGCTGTTAGCTAAGGATGCTAAGTTTGTATGGGATGAGAGATGTCAAGATAGCTTTGATCAACTGAAGAAGTTTTTAACAACAACTCCAATAGCGAGGGCCCCTAACTGGCAACTACCTTTTGAACTAATGTGTGATGCCAGTGATTTTGCTATAGGAGCTGTGCTTGGTCAAAGAGAAGATGGGAAGCCCTATGTGATCTACTATGCAAGCAAAACATTGAATGAAGCTTAAAGGAATTACACAACTACAGAGAAAGAATTGTTAGCTGTGGTATTTGCCTTGGATAAATTTCGTGCTTATTTGGTAGGTCTTTCATCATTGTTTTTACTGATCATTCAGCCTTGAAGCATTTATTGACAAAGCAAGATGCAAAAGCAAGGTTGATAAGATGGATTCTTTTGTTACAAGAATTCAATCTTCAAATCAGAGATAAGAAAGGAGTAGAGAATGTGGTAGCTGATTACCTTTCAAGGTTAGCTATAGCACATAATTCTCATGTCTTGCCTATTAATGATGACTTTCCTGAGGAATCACTTATGTTGCTGGTAAAAACTCCTTGGTATGCTCACATCGCTAATTATCTAGTTACTGGTGAAATTCCAAGTGAGTGGAATGCACAGGACAGGAAACACTTCTTTGCAAAAATCCATGCTTATTATTGGGAAGAGCCTTTCCTTTTTAAATATTGTGCAGATCAGATCATAAGGAAGTGTGTGCCTGAAGAAGAGCAACAAGGAATTCTAAACCATTGTCATGAGAATGCATGTGGAGGCCACTTTGCCTCTCAGAAAACAGCTATGAAGGTGTTGCAATCAGGGTTTACTTGGCCATCTCTGTTCAAAGATGCCCACATCATGTGTCGAAGATGTGATAGATGCCAAAGGCTTGGAAAGCTGACAAAAAGAAATCAAATGCCAATGAACCCCATACTAATAGTTGAGCTATTTGATGTATGGGGCATTGACTTTATGAGACCTTTTCCAATGTCTTTTGGTAATTCCTATATCTTGGTGGGGGTGGATTATGTTTCTAAATGGGTTGAGGCAATCCCCTGTAAACAAAGTGATCATAGAGTGGTTCTCAAGTTTCTGAAAGAGAACATTTTTGCAAGATTCGGGGTACCCAAAGCTATAATCAGTGATGCAGGTTCTCATTTTTGCAACAAGCCTTTTGAAAGTTTATTAGCCAAGTATGGAGTGAAGCATAAGGTAGCTACACCTTATCATCTACAGACTTCCGGGCAAGTTGAGCTAGCAAATAGGGAGATAAAGAACATATTGATGAAAGTGGTGAGTACAAGTAGAAAAGATTGGTCTATTAAGCTTCATGATTCATTATGGGCGTATAGAACAGCTTATAAGACTATTCTTGGCATGTCCCTCTATCGTCTTGTCTATGGTAAAGCGTGTCATCTCCCTGTGGAAGTTGAATACAAAGCTTGGTGGGCAATCAAAAAGCTGAATATGGACTTGATTAAAGCCGGGGCAAAGAGGTGCTTAGACCTTAATGAGATAGAGGAATTGAGAAATGATGCTTACATCAACTCCAAAGTTGCAAAATAGAGGATGAAGAAGTGGCATGATCAACTGATTTCTAACAAGGAATTTCAGAAGGGACAAAGAGTTTTACTCTATGACATAAGACTCCATATCTTCCCTGGAAAGCTCAAGTCAAGATGGATAGGTCATTTCATTATCCATCAAGTACATGTCAATGGAGTAGTGGAATTATTGAATTCCAATGGCAAAGACACCTTTAAAGTCAATGGATATCGTCTCAAGCCATTCATGGAGCCGTTCAAACCAGAAAAGGAGGAAATCAACCTCCTTGAGCCTCAAAAAGCCTGAGCAAATAAGGGTTTGATGGACTTGGTTTTACCCAAGTCCTAAAATTTTGTAAATTTTGTAAATTTTAAAGTTTTATCTATGCTTTTGATCTTAATTTTTTATCTTAAATTGTGTGTTTTTATGTATTTTCATCTTTTTGAATGGTCTTAGGTGGGAGAAAATGCAAAGGAAGAAATCGGGAAGAAATCGGAGCGAAAACAGAGTAAAAACAGAGCAAAAACAGGGAAGAAAAAGAGCTCTGCGAGATTTCGCAGCAAAAGAGGAATTCTCTGCGAAAACGGCCTTTTGTTGCGAAATCAATTCGCAACACTTTTCAATCCTCTGCGAAAGTTTTCGCACCTACGAATCCAAGAATGGCACACGAGTGCCACTCCGCAGCATAGGAGCCCCCATTTCGCAGCTGTGAAGTGGGCTGCGAACCACTAAGGCGTAAAAAAGCCCCATTTCCGCAGCGATATCTCCATTCTGAAGGGTGTTTCGCAATTGTAAAACCGATTTTTGGCACACGAGCGCCATTCTGCGGTACAGTGACTCCAATTTTGCAACTGCGAAGTGGGCTGCGAAAGTGGTTTTCTCTTGCGAAACCCCCAATTTTACTGCGGAATTGGCTTTCTTCTGCAAAACCCAAGATGACCTTTAATATTCCGTTATTTCTTATAAATACCGGTCATTTGAGCTGCGAAAGCATTTCAGAAAGAGGAAAAGTCGCAGCAACCGTCCGTTCGCCTCCTCTTCAAAGCCCGATGTAGCGCGCGCCTCCGGTCATCCCTTCCGATCATCTCCGCCGGCTAAACCTCGTCAGTTCGTAATGGCACGAACCAGAGGAGCTAAAACTTCCTCTCCTTTCGCCCGAAAGCCAGCGCCGCGTGAGGCGCCTGTTCAAACCTCACCTTCTGAGCCTCCGAGGCCAGAAGCCGTTTCGCCTCCGGCCAAGCTTGCGCCACAAAAGCGCCCAGCCAAGCCCGTAGTTCAAACGTCTCCGGCGAGGCGTTATCTTACCAGGTCAGGGGGCCGTCCCCTGCAAAAAAGAGCTAGAATGGAAAGCTCGGAACCCATCGACTTGACAGGGCAGTTCCCTGTTCCATCTCCAGAGCCATCTCTAGTGCCATCTCCGGCACCGCCGGAGGAGCCTCAAGCAAGCCAGCCATCACCTTCTGAGCCCCAAATTCCGTTTGAAACAGCTCCTGAAGTGATATTCAGGCGTCCAATGCTCACTCAACCACCAATTGAAGGCAATTTGGATTGCCGAGCTCGGCCATTTCACTCCGAGCTGTGCTTTGACACAACCGCCTTCCAATTGCGGCCGAAGCTTGAAGAGTCATTCCAATTGCTGTGCAGATATCGTTTGGAGGAGCTTCTGACCCCACGAGACTTCTTCTATCCTAAGGTAGCCATGGATTTTTATCAGTCCATGACTACTCAACAGGTTAGAGATCCCACCTTAATCCATTTTACCATAGATGGTCGACATGGCATTCTTGGAGCTCGTCATATAACTGAGGCCCTGCATATCCCATATGAGCCGAGCCATTTTGATGATTACAGAGCATGAGCTAATCCTTCTCAACTGGAGATGGTGCATATCCTGTCCAGAGGAGCCTCTACAAATCCATATCTGTTGAGGGGGGAACTTCCTCCAAGGATGTTTCTTATTGATGCGCTCTTGCGCCATAATATTTATCCACTCCAGCATTGGACCCAGAGGAGAGGAATTCTTTTGGAGGCTTTGTTCAGAATGTCTGAGGGATACTTTTTTGGCTCTCACCACTTAATCATGGCTGCCCTTCTCTACTTTGAAGAGAAGGTGCATAAGAAGAAGTTGCCAAGAGTTGATGCCATTCCACTTCTCTTCCCGTGGCTGCTATGCCAGATTCTTGGACATCTGGGCTACCCATCAGAGCCTCAGTTGGAGCGAAAGAGGATATGTCGAGATGTGTTTACTTTCGACAAATGGAGCAACATGATAGCATATAGGATGGAGCAGCCAGAGCTACCACAGCCAGCTCAGATTCCAGCTGTTAGGAGAGCATCTCCACGTCTTATACCTGAGGGTATACCTGTTGCCTCTCCTACTATAGCCAAAGCCCCTCCAGCAGCTCCAGCTTCATCACAGCCCTCCTCATCAGCTGAGCCTAGGATGGCCATGCCTATTTCTGAGTATAGGGATTTATGCCAGACATTACAGACCTTGACAGCCTCTCAGAGCAGCCTTGCTCAAGAGATGGCAGCATTGCAAGCTCGCCAAGAGCAGATGATGGCCACCCGGGCTCAACACACTGCCATCTTGAGGCAGCTTCAGCATCATCTTGGTCTCCCAACAGCCACTGAGCATCTCACTCCAACCACCGCAGGACCACATTCTCAGGCCACAGAGCCTCAGGCCCCTCATGAGTCGGCTGAAGAGGCAGAGCCATCTGCCTAAGTCCTCAGAGCCAGCATCATCCTCCTATCTGATTATATATATGTCTATTATATGTTTCCTTTATGTATTTTGTTTTAGTTAGTCATATATGAAATCCCCCCCATTTTGATATCATATATGGGGATTGCTTGAATTACTTGTATTACTTCTTTTCCAACTGTACTCAAATGATTAAAGTAATACAAAGTCTAGTTTTTTGTTAACTCTTAGCATTAATTTATTCTTATTTCCTTTGCTCACACCTTTTATTTTTTTTGAAACATGTGGTTTCTCCAATCAGTATTCGAAATTGATATCACTCAGGAGGTACCACTTCCTCCCTTTAATTTCAATCACCCATATCACATTGAGGACAATGCTCAGCTTGGTTGGGGGGGTGGGGGGGGGGGGGGGGGGGGGGGGGGGGGGGGGGGGGAGAAATGAGGAAAGAAGTATGCTAAGTTGAAGGAAATATGCTAAGTTATTTTGATAATTCAGCCTTGTATAGTAAATTAGTTGTAGTTTTTTGCTTATTACTATAATCTCCATGGATTTTGAGGAAAAATTTTCAAATTAAAATAGGAGAAACTGAACTGTTGCTTTTCATCTAACTTAGAGTTTGGATTAAGCTTGCTAAAGTGGTTCAATTGTTGAAATTTCTATTGAAATCAAGTTTAGTCCTTCCACTTTAAGCTATCCACACACTATGCACAATAGATTTCGATTATAAGATGAAAGACTATTTCCCCCTTGACTTAGAAAATTTTGGGACTTGGTACCTTTGACCTCATTTTAATGATATTGAGACACCTTATGAAAGACCAATGAGTCTTTGAAAAAAAAAAAAAAAAAAAAAAATGTTTGCTTGCCTTGAAACCCAAGCAAGGTCTGAGGGGTATATGGTGAAAACCTTTGAAACCTGGTGCCCTAAGCCTTCAATGGTTGGGAGTCACCGGCCTCAATGCTCGTTACAAGGGTGGATAGGTGGAGTTAGCATATGGTAGGCGCAAAGGTATATGAAAAAGTCCGGGGTGAAATTCGAGGAGTTAGTGGTTGAAAGATCCTTAAAGCTTGATGCCCTAAACCTTGATTGGTTGGGAGTCATCGATGGACCCCCGTTACATGGACAATTCAGAAAAAGATGCCCCTTAAGCCTTGTACCTGTTAAAAAAAAAAAAAAAAAAAGTGTGTTCTCTGCCGATTGAATTTGGTCAGTTTGCTAAGTGTTGAAAAGAGATAGGTTGGGGGGAGAGATTAGTTTAGCATACTATATTCGGAGTCTATCATCTTACACATAGATTTTTGTGGAAGAATAAAGTTTGGTTCTTTGAAAGTGAAATGATTTTAAAACTTCAATTTGCATAATGCATTCCCTTGATCAATGGTATTTAGCAAAGTTTTTGATAACTCTTGTTGGAATTTGAATTTATATTTCTTTAATGTTCCATGTGAGAGTTTGATCAGTCATGCCACTTAAACATTTTTTTGAAGTGATCAGCATGATGTTGTAAATTATGGTACTTTTATTTTATTTTTCTCTCCTTTATTGCTAATGGACTAGCAATATGTCGGTTGGGGGGAGTGACTACTACTTAAAATGTGCTATTTGATAGCTTGTAATTAATCCTTTTAAACACTTTTGAGTAGTAGTTAGTGCCTTTTAACCCAATTAGCATGTTAAGGCTCCTTGCAATCAATTCTAATTAAATTATGTAAGGTTTGGGGTTTTTGTTAGCTAGTTGATCACCAAAGCAATCTGAGATTGAGGAGAGTTATTTGGAATCCTTGGCAAAGCAATGGAAAGAGCAGAAGCATGAAGATCCAAAGCTTTGAAGTCCTTTGCCATAAGCAAATCCGGAATGCAAGGAGGGGAAGCAAAGAGAAACCAGCCATGAAGTATTCTTGATGATAGTCGTGTCAGCTACTTTTGGAGAACTTCCCGAAGACCAATTTATGCATGCTATATGTCATTTGAAAGCTTAGGAAGTCAAAAATCCAATGCTTCAAACGGTACACAATTCGGAGTTAAAATGAAAGAGTTATAGCCTTTGGAAGCCGATCACTCCAAGCTGAAGGAAGGATTTAGCAAAGTGCTGCGAAATCACCCTTTTGTTACGGAATGATTTCGCAGCCTTTTTGCACAGTGCTATGGATTTCCCCTGAAGTTTTACGACGCGATGGAAGCCAAACACCACAAGATGAAAGCCAACTTCGCAGCGGTGCGGATTCAGCCTTTTGCTGCGAAGAGATTTCGCAGTCCTTCTAGTTCATCTGCGAAATTTTGTAGGCCTCATTTTCACCTGCAAATTGGTTCTTAGTGCTTCCCGATATTTGTAACTGACACTTGGAGATATTTTTCATTAGATTTTTGTTGTCTAAATCCCCAAATTCTCCTTGTAAGCCACCAATTACCAGATTCCTTAGTTTTTAAGTTAGGAAAATGGCTAAATATCCATGTAATAGCTATTAATGTAATTTTGATATAAATAGAGCCCGAGGAGCCTATTCTGAGGGGGATAAACCTTTTGTAAAAGTTTGAAAGGAAGTAAAATACAGAGCTTGAGCTCTGCCTTACTTGATCAATTTGATTGTATTTTTCATTTACTTAGTTATGCACTCTCTGAGGAATTTTCCCCACAGAATGAGTAACTAAACCTTTTAGTTCCTTGGAGTTAAGGTTGCCGGGAAAGGTTCCAAGTGCAAGAATCAGAAGCTTTGTGGTTTCAGCTATGAATGAAAAGAAGGTGTGTCCCGTGAATGGTTTCTATGTTTTTAGTTAACTTAAAACGCCTTGGAGTCACCTGGGCCAACACTTGGTAAGGCAAGTGATCTCTATCCATGGAGATGCACTAGTTTACCCCTTGCGAGCCTCTGGGAGGTGACTTGAAGGTAGGATTTTCTAGAATTGCCAACATTTGGTAAGCTTTTGGACTCTAAGGAGACATCCATTAGTTATCTCTTGCGAGCTTGTGAAAGGAAGTCCAAGGTTAAAGATCACCTTGAATGGTAAAGGCTAAGTGAGAGGCTCAAACCATTGCAAGTTGCATCAGTGAGAGAATTAAAGCTGAAATCCAATTGAGGGATGCATTTGTGCAGCACCTGTTAGAGAATTGACTTTATGTTAATTCTCTAATGTGAGGAATCGAACCAACTGACCGGAGCTATGCTATTGCATGAGGAACCTCCCCTGTGAACCTGAATCTCCAAAGAATGTTTTTCTTCTTAAGTAATTTCCATCACTTGCTGTGTTGTTAATTTAAGTCCAAACCTTTTTCAACCAAAGTTTGTGTTTTATTTCTTAAGCTAACCTTGAATGAAACAGCACCAATTCACTTTGAATTGGTATCATTTTTAGTTTGAGTACCCTTCCTAGTGAACGATCCTAGAGCCACTATGCTATAGTAGCTTTTTCTTTGCTACCCTAGTTCATGGTGTAATAGGTTATAAATTTTGTTGATTACTCCCACCATCAAGGAGCACCAGCTGGACGCGAATCAGCTGAGACACCAATTAGGCATGAATCAATGCGTTTCCCACTTAAATGGCACAATTCGTTTTTTATTTTGAAAAATGATTTTTGAAAAGTGTTTGGAGTCACCACTTATTTTTGTTTCATTTTTAAAAGGAAAAACAAAATAAGAAAGCTTAAAGGAAAAACAGGTCTATGAAAAACCGAATCTGGGTCCGATGGTCAGGTTACTTATTGGGAAGGTATGACAATGACTGTAGCTCCCCTTTAAGCCCCTAAAAATGGGTCTTTACTAATTAAGCTAAAGCAAGTGTGACAATTGATTGATTAAACATGAATACCAAAAAAATATTAATCTAAAAATAATCAAATGAACAAGATAGACAAAGAGTGTACCTAAATAATGAGTTGATTGCTTCATGGAAAACAAAAGTTAGTAAACGAACATAGGATAATCGCATGTGTCACAAAGTAAATCAATCAATGAGAAAATCACATGTGTTAGGTCCTACCAAAACCCGATTTATTCTTGCACAAATTAATTCCATGAATTTCATTATTTGAAATTATGAAACTTATTTACACTTATTTTAAATTATTTAAAAATCAAAGAAAATATGAAAAATGCCTGCCGAAGAGAAAATAATAACAAATTTTTATTGAAAAAAGGAATTTTGGGTGATCCTAAAAATTGTAAAGAAGAAAATTTGAAAAGATAAAATTATTTGAAAAACTAGAATTTGAGAAATTATTTGAAAACTAGAGTTTGGGAATTTATTTTAAAATCAAAGATGAAATACAAAGAGATGACGTGTGGTTACTAGGGTTGCATGCCAAAGGTGGCCATGCATAGGTTCTCGCCAATGAGGTTTGATTGTGTGTTCCCCCAAGCCGGATTTGATAGCTGTTGGGACCATCATCGACAAGTCCAAGTCCAGCCATGTAAGGTCTCGCATAACCATTAGGGCAACCGGTCACTCAAATAACCACAGATTCATTGTACTTGGGACCAACCTTTTCAAATATAGCTCGGACCCACTTGAGGAGGTTAGATATTCCCCGCTCAGTTTCAGTTATTGCAAGAGGACACAGTGGTAGAGCTGGGCATGCCATTGCCGTTAAGTTTAGGGGATCTACATACCTTGGATGGAACAAACCTACTTGGGCAAGAGTAGTAGTGATAGGGTGTCTCCATGCACTGCGAATGTTACACAAGATAATATTTTGGTTTGGTGTGAGACGCACATCCGAGTTATACTTCTCAATTTCCTCCTTTAAATACTTTCAGCTTGTTAATGGTGATTGACCTATTTGCTTCAACCACTTCCTTGAAGTCTTGTATGCTTGGCATGTACACTGGAATAGTGAAGTTCTTACATTTCTCGCTTATAATCAAGCCTTCTAAGATAACATCATTCCAAGCGTCTTGAAAGTGGGTTCCTAAGAGAAATCCGGCCTCACCTTGGTCAATGGGGTCCATAGAGGTTCAGAAGAATTTGGGATTGCATTGCGACTCTTTCATCCTTTACTGTCTGAACCTTGGGGCTAACCCGCAAACATAGTCTTGTGCTTTTTGTTAGTCACCAGAAAGTTCAGTGAGCTTCTCCACATTCCACTTGCCTACCGAGAATTCCAATATGTCGGCATAGTCCTTGGCGGTGTAGACTCTTAGCCACTAGCCTGCTATTGAGAAATGATCAAAGAGGTTGTCATCGCTGCCATCATACATCAGGTGAGTAGGCATAGAGATTTCTTTCCTCATCATGCCAGCAAAAGCCAATATAGTTCCATCAGGATTAATCTTAAAGAGCTTTTCGACTATCTTGGTGTAGGCAGTTTCATGGCGTTTCTCATCTGAGGCAATTGTACCACATATTTAAGCTAACTTTATATCCCCATGCTCTTTGGCAAGCCTGGCAGTGTTGCCATGGGAGATGAATGTCGCATTTTCTCGAAATGAAGTGTAGATGAACTTGAGGTAGGAACCATTCTCTGTCCATGGACCCATTCCTGATCCAATCGAATATTGAATTGTCTTCTCAATGTGTCACATGTCTACTCGTCCAGATAGATATAGGTACTTGTTGAGAAGGTCACCATGCCTATTCTCTTCTACAGTCCATGCCCTTGTCCAAATTGCCCCAGAGATGAGGCTTGCACTTGTTTCATCCCGAACCCCATCCAAGGTATTAAGCATTGTTTGGTAAGTTGGAAGGGCTTTTTTAGTGATCATATCTCCAACCAAAACAACAAAGTAATCATCTGGAAGCTCATTTTCCTTCTCCCTTAGTTCCTTGACTTGCTCATGGAATCCATCAGAAGCGGGATCTAGTAGAAAATCTTATGGTTGCAAAGATTTCTCAATTGGATTTTGGTGAACCAAAATGTTATTCTCAACCCAATTCTCCATGGATTTGAGAATCTCAATCTTTTGGGATGGCATGGAGTAGGTTGCTTGAACATGAGCCTCCCGAGGAGGGCTAAAAGGCTTCTTAAGATTCTTACACCCTGAACTTACTAGAAATAGGGGAATAAAAAAAAAAAGGAGCAAAACAAGGACTGAAGAAATAGCCTAGGGAAATCAAACAAAACATGAACGTACAAAGCCTCATTTCAGGTGACATCCATGGGCTAATACAGGTGGAATAAAAAAGAAGTAAGAGTGTGATTTTTGATAATCAGATGCAGTGATGGGTCCATATTCAAGTCATTCATAAAACAGAAGAATGCTTAAGTTGTTCATAAGTAGAGCCAGAAAAACCAGACTAGAATCAGGCAAAACATGCATAAAAATTGTCTTATATTCCACAAACATACATAGTGTTTGATGTCTACATTCAAGCATACAAATGAACCCAAAAATCAGTAGGAAACATGATAGAATAGTTTGAAATGAGAAAATATAAAGAATGTTGTAATCTTACATGGACCGAACTGACAAGCTCCTCCCCTGTTTCTTCTTCAGTTTCTCTAGTTTTGCAACTCTATGTCCCTTTCTAGTAATCGCCCTCAAACCTCCTTCGTTCTCTAGCTATCCCATCTTTTCTGTAACCCTACCCCTCAAGCAACAACCACTCAGCTCATCGTTCTTCACTCACCCCTTAAATGATTCTTTCTACCTTCCCAAAATATTCAGCTTACTCTCCTCCTAACTGCCTACAATCCTTTCCCCTGCTCCTCACTGGTTTCCTTTCTCAAGTTGTCTTTTTCCTCAAGCAACAACCCCGGTCCTCCATAACTGTTTTAGAATATTCTCATGCCACCTGTTGCATGCTAGTTGCCTCCAGAAAAATTTTTTCCAGCCACTCTCATACACGTGTTGCTAAAACCTCTTACAAGGTAGTAGACATGTGCTCCAAAAATAACCAAAAAACTTAGACCAAAATAAGGGTTTTGTAGACCCCCTTTGAAGAGCCAAGGGGTATTTAGTTTTTTATATATATATATTAGAGGAGCTGGCAGCACCCGAGAAGTGTGTGGGGGGACCCCTCTCCATGCGTGGGACCAGCTGCAAGAGACAGGGAAGTCATGTTGCTGATGTGATGAACAGCAAAGAAAAGCCATGCTGCTGATGTGATGAATAGCAAAGGGAGGTAATGGCTTGCTCGGGAAGATAGGCATCTGCTGCCACAAGGATGGGGGTTACAGTGAGGTCTTGGGGGTGAGGGGCGTGGGGAATGTTGGAGGTTTTTCTGGTGCTTTTGAGGAACTAGAGGCGAGTCCACGGGAGGGGGGGGGATATTTTGGATGATCGGCCAGGAGAAGGAATGCGCAAAGGAGTCGCTGTGAAAGGAGGCATCTCAGGTATTATTCCTATAAACTATTGATTCCTTTTCGTGTTAATGCCATTTTTTCTTTTTGTTAAGAAACTCTGTTTTGGTGTTGGAGCATGCTCGCACTCACGTTGCGTGTGATTACTAACCTGTTCTCATGGGATTAATTTTAAAAGTTTTCTTTCTTTCTTTCATGAGTTGTTGGCCATCACGACTTGATTGCTCTTTCGGAAATTCATTTGATACCCATATCCTCGTTCCCATGCATACACCTACTTAACCGCATCACCAAACCCATTTTTCCTCTTACCTGTGCATGGTTTCGTATGGCCATCTTGTATACCCATTGCCTATATTCTCGGACCCAGCTGGAAAAGTGTCACGGGAAATGATCTTTGAGGCCTGAGAACAGCCCAGAATCCTTGCCTTGCTGCCCTAGTTGACCACACACTTGTCAAGTGTGGAGGCAATACCATGTTCATAGGGTTGTTGGCGAGGAAGGCTGCCACATGTGCATGCGCTATGAGAGGTGGCCATGACGATGATAACCAGAATTCTGGGTGTAGAAACACGACACGAAAGTTTGCTCCATTACCTACTTCCCTCCCACTCAGCTTCATACCCATTTCTCTCACATTCTTGAATTTCCATGCAAACGACGTTCCATGCATGCTGCTGCCCTTGCCACACTCCATTTGGTTTGGTCCTTAAGCTCATCATGCCAACATTCCACTTTCTCACACCTCGCACCCAGCAGGATTTGCTAGCCACATCCTTGAATCCCTCGTCCACTACCTTCGGTCTCTCCAACAACGACTCATTGGTGGACGCCTTCAACGGGGTCTCCGTCTTCTAGGAGCACGTCGTGACTCAGCGGCAGCAGCTCCGCCGTCTCGGCGCCGCCACCCCTTCCCTGCCCCTCAACGTCGCTGCAAGTGGAGACCTTGCCTAAGGGAGTTGCCTAGATGGATGGGGTTGCCTCGGGCTGTGAAGGAGATGGAGCTTTGGGGCTTGCCCATTGGTGGTAGATATTGGGCTTGAGAAGCAGCCCAGCCCAAGCATGCTGATGGAGGGCCTCGTGCTCTCCATGCCAGCCACCTCCAGGCCCCATCCCAGTTTACACCTCCAGGCCCAATCCCAATTTGCAATTCCAAGCCCGTTTTTGAAGTCCAAGGCCTATTATTATTATTATTATTATTATTATTATTATTATTATTAATTCAACTTTTAAAATCTTATTATTAATATTAATATTATTATTATTAATTCCACTTTCAAAATCTTATTATTATTATTAATTCAACTTTTAAAATCTTATTATTAATATTATTATTATTATTATTAATTCAACTTTTAAAATCTTATTATTAATATTATTATTATTATTATTAATTCCACTTTCAAAATCTTATTATTATTATTATTATTATTATTATTATTATTATTATTATTAATTCAACTTTTAAAATCTTATTATTAATATTATTATTATTATTAATTCCACTTTCGAAATCTTATTAATATTATTATCATTATTATCATTAATTCAAACTTTCAAAATCCTATTATTATTATTATTATTATTATTACTAATTCAAACTTTCAAAATCCTATTATTATTATTATTATTATTAATTCAAACTCTCAAAACCTCATTATTATTATTATTAATTCAAACTTTCAAAACCTTGTTATTATTATTATTATTATTATTAATTCAAACTTTCAAAATCCTATTATTATTATTATTATTAATCCAAACTCTCAAAATCTTATTATTATTATTATTATTATTATTATTATTAATTCAAACTTTCAAAATCCTATTGTTATTATTATTAATTCAAACTTTCAAAACCTTGTTATTATTATTATTATTATTAATTCAAACTTTCAAAATCCTATTATTATTATTATTAATTCAAACTTTCAAAACCTTGTTATTATTATTATTATTATTAATTCAAACTTTCAAAATCCTATTATTATTATTATTAATTCAAACTCTCAAAATCTTATTATTATTACTATTATTATTAATTCACACTTTCAAAACCTTATTATTATTATTATTATTACTAATTCAAACTTTCGAAATCTTATTGTTATTATCATTATTATTATTATCATTAATTCAAGCTTTCAAAATCTTATCATTATTATTATTACAAATTCAACTTTCAAAGGTCTATGGTCTCGCAATTCAATTTCCTAAAGTCCGTTTCTCATTTTCTTTAACAAATTTCAATTTAATTACCGGAGCCCTAATCTTTCAAATTTAATTCCAAATACTCCAATTTTCAAATAAACTCCAATAATCTAGTTTTCACCCGAATAGTTTTAATCCCATTTCAGTCCCTAAATAATTTTCTGGTCTTCTTGATTTTACATAAGCAATAATGGTTCCTTCATAATTCTAAAACACGGGATTTGTGAGATTAGTTCATGGGCAATAAATCGGGCTTTGGTAGGGGGGGGGGGGGGGGGGTGGGGCCCTATGTTTGATCCCTATTGACTGGCAACTGTTGTGCTTAATATATTTTGCCTCATCTTCATTTTGCACTCTGATATGTATGAGCTATAATTTGTATTCGTTAATTGTATACTAATCTCGTTTCTTGATAGCACATTGTGACTCGTGGCCCAAGTATGCATACATTTTCGTTTTGATCATTCTCTATGCATGTTCCGATTTTCATATGTGTATGATTTGACTTAGGCATCCATTGACTTTCTTATTGATTGCCACGATGGCTTCATCCTAACAGTAGAGACCCGACTTTAGGGACTTAGAAGGATGCTACGGTCTTTACCATACCTTCCCGATAAGTAACCTGACCCCCGAACCCGATCCGGTTTTTCACAGACCACCTTTTCCAAAATAAGGAGTCATACTTAGGGTTTTGATTTCTTATTTTGTTTACCCTTTAAAAATAAAACAAAAATAAGTGGCGACTCCAAGTCATTTTCTTAGTCAATATAAAATCATTTTCAAAGTAAAATCGAGCTCGCCATCGAGTGGGAAATGCATGAGCCGAAATGTGGGGTCCATAGGTTTGCAATATGATAATTAAATGTATATATATATATATATATATATATATATATATCATCGTTTATTTTATATTATTGAATACATTAAATAAATCATAATTTTAATATTAAATATATTCATAAGTTAGACATATTATTAAAATATATGTTTACAAAATTTATATTTCTTGTTGATAAATATGATAAATTATATCATATATATATATATATATATTAATTTATTTAATAAAATAATTTTAAAATATTTATTATTATTTTTTTCTTCATTTCTTAGAGTTTTTCTTGATAGAATTTCCATGAGTTTTAATTAATATTCTTTTTTTTTTTTTATCAAAATATCCACCAATATTTTTCAATATTTCTCGATATATTTAGATCCTTGATTTGGATTTCTTTCTTCTTTCACTTCCTCCTTTTATTTGTTTACAGGGATTAAAAACATTTTACCACCTCAAATTATTCCGTGGTTTTGGTCTTTTTACTTATTTATTATTATTATATTTTGATTAAAAATACATTAATTGTTTTACAATTTCTTCCTAACATTCAAAATCTATCATTTTATCTAACATTTTGTTCCCGACTATATTAAAGAGCAACATTTTATCCTTGAAATAAGAATGAAGAGTTTGTTAAGTAAAGAAATAAGGTTAAAATACTTAGCATTTTATTAAAAGTTATAAAACATATGTAATATTTTAATAAAGCTATAAATGATATTTTTATTAAAAATAATATTTTAAAATAACAAAGTAAAGTGTAAAACAACCAACTTTTGGGTTAAAGTCTATTTAACTCTATTTATTTATAAACTCATTCATCTTGGTAAATGTACCATCTTCTTGTATTTTTTTTTATCTTCTATAAAAAATTATTAAACTTTAAATTTTTTTATATGAACATTACAATTATATTTTTTTATTAAAATAAATAGATAATTTCTAATAGTAAATTAAAACATTTTAATTTTTTTTTAAAAAATCTTATCTACATTAAAATGATAAATTTTGTCCATAGTAAAAAAAAATATAAATTAAGTATTTTTTGTTAAAATATGATAACATTTTATTAAAAATTATAAAAACATCTATAATATTTTAATAAATCTATAAATTATATATTTATTAAAAACAATATTTTAAAACTAACAACTAGTAATATTATTTTATTCAAAAGTTTTTATAAAATTTTCATAGTAATTAATATAATTTTATAGTTACAAATTATTTTAAAAACTAGTACAATTGTTAAAGAATAAAACCAATAAAGTCTTATATGATTAGAAGTTCATTGGCATAACCATTTTCAACTAGTTTTATCCAAAAAAAAAAAAAAAAAAGATTTAATATTGATTGGATTAATTTTTGAATTCTAAATTATCTTTAAAAATTATTAGACTGATGAAAGAGTCTAACACCATAAAGTTGATTTCATTTGAAGTTCTTTTCATTAATAAGAAAATTTAAGAAAGTTTTAGTGACTCCATGAGAGAGTTACAAGTATTTGCATAATAATGGAATCGGTTTCAAAATTAGGTATAAAAATGAATAGATATATAAATAAAGAGTAATATACATTTACATGTATTTTCTCATATTCAATTTATAACAAAATTTCTTAAATTTTTTCAAACTTTTTAAAAAAAGCAAATTAACGATTTAAAGTGTGTTTGACAGTGATTCTAAAAAACGTTTCTAATATTTATAACACTTGAATGATAAAAAATTTGAAGTATTAAAAATATTAGAAATATTTCCTTAAATCACTATAAAATGAGCTATTTAATAATGATTTTATGAATCGTTTCAAATATTTCTAATACTTAAAAAATTTTATCTTTCAAATGTTAAAAAGACCGTAACACTTTTAGAATCATCATAAAAAACACTTATTTTTTAGAATCACTATCAAACGCACTTTTAATGCTTTACCAATGACTCATTTCTTTATTTGACAAAGAAATGAGAGGTAACGGAATGGGATTTGTGATGAATTATGATTACAACTACAAGAAACTTTTTCTTGATAAAATTATATTAATCACAAACAAAAGTTTTCTTTTATAAAGTTCAACTATAACAGTAGATTTAGCTGATCTTGCTTTAACTACAACTAGTATTAATTAAAAGGTTGTGGCAATAACCGGGAAAACACCTCCGAAAATATCAAATTTTCATATGCTATTCTCACCGGTGAGGTTACCATAAATGCATGCACCTTACCCGTTCACAAAAATCTATTTGGTGAATCAGCAGTTGTTTAAATGTATATGTATTTGTCAGTTTAAACTAAATTTCTTATGTTTTATTGATATTAATTATAATATAAAAGGATCCACAAAGATTCCAAAATCCAATTCATGTTATTCCGTGCACCAAAGCGTTGAGAGTTTCTATCAAGCTTTTGGCTGTAACTTGGGGTGGATTGTTTGGATTGATGGTTCACTTAAATCTAATTCGAATTAAGAAACAATCGATCTAAGTTTAATCTAACTCAATCTTTAATCCGAGATACCCAACCCAAACCAAATCCAATCTTTATTTATTTATTTATTTATTTTTTTTAAAATTCAAGTTGATTAAGGTTGCGAATCACATACGAAATACAATGAATGACGAAATTCAATAATCTCATGACAATTTTCAAGTAAGATTTATAACTTTCATTTTTTTTTTATAAAGAAATATATATATATATATATATATATATATATATATATATATATACAGTTAAGGTTTGGAGTAGGGATGAAAGTCAACGATCACCGACGGCCGTGGTTAGGCTAAATTTTTTTCTTATAATAATTATAAAAATCAAATTTTTTTAATTGTTTATAATAGTTACTAAATTACTTTTCGTTTATAATAGTTAGAAAATTCTTCATGACATAAAATTTTGCTTATAATAATTATAAAATTCTAATTCTTTTATTTATTTATTTTTTTATAATATTTACTAAATTACTATTTTTTTTTTGTAAGAAAACATTATAGTAGCCACATAAATTATTAATTTAAACAAGATTTGTTTTTGCCAATTTTCACCAATTTGACTAATTTCAAAGTTTTAATATCTTTTTTTGCAAATTTTAACTAATTGCTTCATGTTTTAATTTTTTAAATGCTTTAACTTTGTCATGTACATTCTCATATATATTTGTGTAATGTTATTGTCTTCATGATATAAATAGAATTTTTTATCTATTTTGTAGGATGAATATTTTGTGGAGGAATTTCCATCACAACTGATAGATTATGGCAAACATTTCACTATACATAAAAGATTCAAAGATCGAGAAGAGTTGATTGAAGAGGTTAAACAAATTGGAGAACAACAAAATATATTTGTGATTATTTGTCGTTCCACTAAAGCTGATGGTTCAGGAAGTGGCAAAGTATGGATAGGTTGTGAGAGATTCGGAGGCTATAGACCGCAACAGAATAGAAAAACCGATGTGGTGCCTAGAAATCGAACTGGGACGAAGAAGTGTCGTTGTCCCTTTATGTTGAAGGGTATTGAACATGATGATGGATATTGGACTTTAGTCGTCATTAATGGCAACCACAATCACTACCTTGGAAAGTATTCTCACTGTCATTCATCGGTTGGTAAATTAAAGGAAGTAGAGTTCAAGATAGTAGCTACAATGACCGAAAGTCATGTTAAGCCACGACTTATTTTAAATCACCTCAAGCGGGAGAATCCAAGCAACTTGAGTTGTGGGAAACAATGCCAGGCAAAAGCTTAAAGATCATAAAAAGAATGGTCGTTCAGTGATGCAACAACTACTGGTATAGAGAAGATGCAGAAACTAACATGGTGAATGATATATTATTTGCTCATCCAAAATCTATTCACTTGTTGAATGTTTATCCATATGTTTTGATTATGGATAGTACTTACAAGACTAACCGATAATTGATGCCCTTATTTGAAGCCGTTGGGGTTGTGCCAACAGGGAAAATTTTTTCTGTTGCATTTGTATTTCTCAAAAATGAGAAAGAGGATAGCTACACATGGGCACTTAAGCATTTGAAGCTTGTAATTGATTCAGATGATTTCCCAAAAGTTATAGTTACTGACAGGGAATTGGCTTTAATCAATGCATTGAAAAACATATTCCCCAATTCTTATCATATTTTATGCAGATGTCATATCGGGAAAGATGTGGAAAAATATTGTACTAACTTGGTAAAGAATAAGGATATTGGAACTTCTTTTTCTCAAGGACGTTGGCATAAAGTGGTTGAAGCTCAAACCCAACAGGAATATGAGGATCGACTAGGAGAGATGAATGAGGCTTATTCACATATGTCTAGTTAGTTGAAATATGTGCATGAGACATGGCTTGGACCTTTCAAAGAGAGATTTGTTCGTGTATGGACGAATTGTGCATTATATTGGGTCAACTAACAACTAACAGGTATTTTATCTTTTTAATTTGTAATGTTTATTAATTATAAAAAAAATATGTTTATTGATTAATTTCTATTGTCAAGAATAGGGTGGAGAGTGCATATTCAGAGTTAAAGAGCTATTTAGGATCATCCATAGCAAGCTTTGACTCGATATGGCCCAAAATTGACTCAATGATAAATTTGCAGCTTGAGGAAATTAAAAGAGAGTTGGAAAGGGCTCGAACTATCTCTCTTCATGTTACAATGTTGCACTTATTTTGGAGGTTGAATGACAATGTTACCCACAAAGCAATCCAATTTCTAGATGAAGAATGTCAACGAGCAGAAAAGGTGCGCAGTGATACCTTAGCTTATGGGTGTTATTTGAGGAAAACACATGGCCTTCCATGTGCGCACAAACTTTTTGCGCTTATGCAGGATGGTAAAAGTATTGAGTTGCAAGATATTCACCCCGTTTGGAAAACACTTGATATGGAAGTTGTAAAAGATAGTGCTCCTGATTCTGATGAGGAAAATAAGTTGCTGCAGTCATTATTTGATAGAATGATCCAACAACCTCGTAATGTCAAGAGAAGATATATTGAAGAGTTGGAAAAAATTGTTCACCCTAAGTGGAAAAATCTCAAGGAACCACTTGTACGACAAACTAAAGGTCGACTGAAAAAAAATTCCACGAAGAGGGATCCATCTGCTTGGGAATATGCGGAAAAGAAGTGTACTGGAAAATCATGCAAGAAAAGGTCATCATCAGGATCATTGCATGGTTGTTGACATTCAAGGTCAATATCAAGCCATGTTAGAAAATTCCCATTCATAAATGTAGTTCCAAAATTTGTTGTTCCATTTATTAATGATTACTACAATGTTAAGGTGAATGGAAATTGCGGGTACAAATCAATTGCTTATTTTATCTATTCTAATGAGGATAAATGACCCACTGTGAGAAGAGATTTGTTAAATGAGATGAATCGTGCACAATCTAGTATTGTTTCACTTCAACATTGGGAAGGTGATGCAAATGAATCCAAATGGATGGATGTGACGGATATGGCATGCGTCATTGCCAACACATATAATGCTGCATGTGTTTCTTTTTCTGGGTCGCAAAATTTGACATACTTACCTTTGAACGCAACCAAAGATGTACAAGGTCCTACGAGAGTCATTACTATTGTTTATTTGGATTAGCTCGACACTTCATAGCGGTATATTTCTTTTATTTATTCTTATATTTACACACACGGATACACCCTAATTGTTGGTATTGAATTGTTGTGTTTTTTTTATAGGTAAATATGGTTTTAGATTTTCCATTGCCAAGAATTCATCCCGGTTGGTATTCGTATCATGATGTCAATGTATTCAATTGGGATGAGCAATTTAAGTTGAGGTTAGAGGAGTGGTGTAAACAATTTGGAACAATTACAGTAGATTACGTAGACCTTGATTGAGTTCATGATTCAACACATTGAGAAAATATTTAATTGATTATATTTATTGACTTTTGAACATATGTAGGATTTAAGTCCCACTATGTTTTGACCTTTTTTTAAGCTCTTGATTACATACTTTGTTTTATGAGTCTTTACTTGGCATATATAAATAATTATTAGATTGCTCATATTCTTAATCAATCTCTAGTTATATGCAATATTTTTGTTTGGGTTACAAAAAAAATCATATTGAACACATTAAAAGATATATTTTTAAAAAACCATTCAAATTAAATATTGTTTATTTTAAAATTTTAATAATATTTTTTATTTAAAAAAAATTGAGTTATAAATTTCACATTAAAACAATGAATATAATAAAATCATTTTATATAATATACTTTTGGTGAAAAAAATCATTTTATAATTTATTATTTAAAGAAATTATTTTGTTTTAAAATATAAGAAGAATATGAAATACAATTGAGTATGAAAAAAATAAAAGAAATAAAAAGAAACTATCCTCATTACGTGGGGTTGGGTGGGTAGAGATGAAAATGAAGATAAAAATAGAAGAAAAAGAATGCTAAAGGGGGTGGTGGTTGGGAAAAAATAAAAAATAAAAAAGGGGTGCAATTGGGAGGTAAGATTGGGGAGGAGAGAGGAGAGAGAGGGGAATGAATAAGGAAGGGTAATTTAGGAATGTAAAATGCTGTATTAGTAAAAATGGTATTGCGAGTAACAATTGTGATTTATATCTATTCTCAAATAGTTCTAAAAAAAATGATCAAATGCTAAAATAAATATAAAATTTAATAGAAACTTTAGGATGCTTTTGATAGTTTTCATTTCCAAAAATAATTTTCATTTTCATTTTTTTTTCTTTTCTTGAAAATACATTTAACTAAAAAAAATTGAAAATAATTTTTAGAAATTAAAAATGAGATTTGTAAAATCTTATTTTGAATCTTCACTTTTAAAAAATAATGAAAAAAATATAATTAAAATTTTATATAATGAACACATAATTAAAAGTTTATAGAATATAAGCATCATTATATGAGATATATTATTAAAATGATAATATTTTTAAGATATATATTATACCTATTACATGCCACTTTATTTTTATATCTCATTTATTCTTTTTTTTAATAAAAATATATCCACTTATAATATATATATATTGCTTCTTTTGTCAAAATGATTATTTTCTTCATGAAATGAATTTAAGCAATGAATTATTATAACAATAACTATCCTTATTTATAAGAACTTCCACGTGAAAAAGTGCATTACCTAATAAAATGGCTTTTATTTCCTTCTTAAGACAAAATAAACTTACCAAATTACCAAAATAATTGATGCACTATACAAGATCATTTCTTCCCCCCCCTTTTTTTTTATTTTTAAGATGAATATGCAAATAAAGGAAGAAATAAATGGATAACAAAAATAAATTTTGATTAATCAAAATAATTAGTATTGCAATATTTACCATTATCTAAAACTATGATTCCTTTTCACCTTTTCTTCCTATTTTGCTTTTAATCACTATTGGCATTGTTAAGATGAATTTTTCAACTCAAAATTATTTCCACCAATTTTTATTTATTTTTCCCATTCTCTAAGATTCAATTAAAAATTTTTCTTATTGAATGTTTACTTTTGAAAATAAAGTTTTTCAAAATTTTTCAGAAAATAAAGGTATTTGTTTTTTTAGTTTTTTTTTTTGTTAAAAGTAATTTGCTTTCAAATTTTAAATTGTTTGTTTTTCTACTTTTTCATAATTTATTATAAACTTTTTATTGAATAGAAAAATTCAAAATATTTGATTTTTTTTTAAAGGAAAAAAGTACATGTGTAGACCCCTATGGGGGATCTTAGTTTTTAATATATCATTGAAGGAGCTGGCAGCACACGGGAGATAAGTGGAGGGGCCCCCTCTTCCCTACGCCCGGGAAATCAGCTGCAGAGACATGGACGACCATGCTCATGGTTAGGCACGCCATCCTTGCTGACGAGGGGAGCAGGAGGAGGCAGGTAGTGGCTTGCTGTGGAAGATGGAAACAGGAGGAGGTAAAAAGGAGGTTTTTGGCTTTAAGCTGGGCATCCGGAGCAGAGGAGGGGGGTAAGCTGGAGAGGATCTGAAGATCCATTCAGCCGGAGGCTCTTGGTCCAGGTATGTTTTGTTTATTTTTAGTTTGTTTTGCTTCCCCTGTTTTGAACTGCCCTCTCCTGTTTCTAATCACCCGTGGATTCCTTTGACGTTTGAAGACTGCTTGTACACTATGTTTTCTGTTTTTGGGATGTCCTGAGTTTGGATTCATCATTGCATTTGTGTTTATTCTTAGATGTCATGCCCGTGTTTTCTTCTGATTCCACCCAAACCCCTCTTATAGTCATCTGTGGAACGGGGTGAGGCTTGGCAGCTTTCTTTTTTCGCATAGATGTACATGCTCTGTTTTTCATGCTCTTATTTTCCTGTCAAGTTTCTCTTTTTTTTTTTTTTCCTTTCGAAACATTGAATGCCGCACCCCGTACTGGTCATCTGGGTTGAGGCTCTCATGGGAAAGCTCAAGTCCATTCCATGGAAGTAGCTATTAAGCAAAGGGGCAATGCATGGAAGAATGCCCTTGATGCTTGTCGTCCTGTACTCCATTCGATTGACACTGGGCATTCCATGCCACGTGCAATAAAGTAGGTACAGGAACTGCTAAGGTTTTCTTGCGTTTTTGGACCAAGCTGTTCAGCGCCTGTCAAAATCGGTAACGAATGGTTGCAAAAGGAATGCTCAAAGAGCATCTCATTCTCTTGGCAAATAATATGACATGTGCGGGGGATTTAATCAGTTTCAATTCAGGTGGTTATAAAGCACTACCTTGTGCATTGAATCTTCAAGTATCATTCACGGTAGCCACCCTTTTTCACACCAAGAAGATGTCTTGAGAAGGCTTCTGAAAAGTGTCGTGCCCATTCCACCTCTGCACCCTCATACCCACATTCTCTCTACATTCTCAAACCCGTTGCTCAAGCTTCATGCAACCATATCCACTGCTATCCACCCGCGTACACATCCACCTTTCACAATGCCCCTACGCGCTGCCACCTTTTCTCTCTCTAACGTTTTCATATCCATCAAACCCACTGCTCATATTTCATGTACCATCACACCCATTTTCTTCTTCTTATCACCCTTCTCTCTCTACACCACAGTCATACCCATATCTCTGTATTCCCTCATATTTCCAATCCCATTTAACACGCCTTGCTCACCATTCCTCATCCCCCACACCCCCATGCACGACCACCTTCTGGTGAAAGCATCTAAAGCTGACAGGATATAATTAGAAGCAACACCCACATGTTGGCATTTGAGACAAGACCTCCATCTCATCTTTCTTTTCGCGTGATTCGCATGCGTTTTTCTTCTTCCACCGCCCAGGTTATTGTTGTTCTGGTGGTCATTATTATCACCCCCAATATACTTCATAGCTGGCCCATCTCTGACGCTTAGTCTCCGTCTCTAACCCGAAGTGATCCGTGATGATGAAGAGGATAAACCCATTGAACCTCAGAAAGTGTTCCTACAGTGGGAACGGTGCAAGAGAGACTCCATGGCTGTCATTTCTAGTAGAGTCTAAAGACGGAGAAGGTGATGTTGGTTTCGTGCATATAAGAGAAGCAAGGGAAAAAGCGGGGAGCCTGGCTGGTCTTGCTGGTAGAGAGGCCACCTACAGCTGAGAAGAAAGTGAGTGGAATTGGTATGGGATACTTGGCGTAATCCCCTTGGCCGATGAGGGAACTGTGAAGAAACAATGCAGGGAGCTGGCTCTTATGCTTTATCCTAATAATTCATTGGTGCAGATGGTATATTTAATTGCTTCAGAGGCTTGGAGTTTATTATCTGACAAGAGCAAGTATTTGCTGAATGTTTTTATTGTTTAAACAAATTAGTGGATAAAAGTCAAAGACATAGTTTTTTATATTATTTTTTATTCTTCATTGGTGGCATGGTTCCAGCAGGCTTCAAAGTGGTTTATTATTATTATTTTCTCTTTTCTCCCACGTGCCATCTTCTTAATTCCACTTTGCATGTTAAAATTTTCATTTTTTTGAAAGTCCTGTTATCAAATAATTCTTTTAAAAATCCCAACATTTCAAATTCATTCATTTATTCATTTATCTTATCTATTTTATTCATTTTTTTTATTTGTCTATTTATTTATTTATTTATTTATTTATTTATTATTTTATTTAAGAATATATATATACACGTACCCTTTCCGAAATAATATCGTAAAATACGATTTTTAGATTCAGCCTACGAAACTTCAGATCTGAAATTCAATTTTCCAAAATTCCAATATTTTAATTTTAAATCTTCAAAATTTAATTCTCGAAATAATTTTCTAGAACTCTAACTATAAATTTAGTTTTCCCAAAATTCAATTTTTAATTCTAATATCCCAAAAGTTCCATAATTCCGAATTTCATATTTTTTTTTAAAAAATATCATCTTCAAATAATCTCAAAACTCCAATTTCCGAAACTTTAATTCTCACACCAATTTATTTAATCATCGTTATTTATTCATTTGTTCATTTAAAAAAATTCAATCTTTAAAATAATCTTTCAAAATTCTAATTTCTAAATTTAAATTCTGATTTCTGAAATTTTAAATCCTCACATCAATTTATTCAAATCATCATTATTTTATTTATTTATTTAAAATTCTATCATCAAGCAATTCCTCAAAACCCCGATTTCCAAACTCAATTTCCTAATTTCCGGAATTCTAATTTCCATATTTATTTATTCAATCATTATGCTTGTTATTATTTATTTATTTATTTATTTATTTATTTAAAATTCTATCATCAAGTAATTCTTCAAAATCCCGATTTCTAAATTCGATTTCTAAATTTCGGAATTCCAATTTCCACATTTATTTATTTAATCCTTATTATTTTCATTAGTATTATTATTTTATTTATTCTAAAATTTCATCTAAAACAATTCATTAAAATTTCTGACTTTCAAATTTAATTTCTAAATTCCAAAAATTCCAATAGTCACATTAATTTATTTAATTATTATTATTTTATTTATTTATTTTAAAATTTCATTTTAAACAATTCATTAAAATTTCCGACTCCCGATTTAATTCCTAATTCCAAAGTTCCAAAATTCGCGTTAATCTATTTAATTATTATTATTTTAGTCATTTATTTTGAAATTCCATTTTAAACAATTATTCAAAATTCCAATTTCTGAACTTAATTTCCAATTTCCAAAATTCTAATTTCTTTCAAATTTAATATCCAAAATTCCAATTCTTAAATTTAATTTTTCAAGACTCCAATCTTCAAATAATTTTCGGGACTCTAATTTTCAAATAAATCTCAAAAATCCAGTTTTATCTCGAATAGCTTTAATTCCACTTCGATTTTTAAATAATGTTCTATTTCTTTTGATTTTTTTCACACAAGCAAGAATGATGAATCTTCATAATTCCGAAATAATGGGTTTCGCGAGATTAATTCAGGCAAGATCAATCGGGCTTTGGTGGGGGCCCCGCATATGTGATTTTATGACTGATTGATTGATTTACCATGCTTGTTCGATTTATTCTGCTCCTTGACACGCGCATAACTTTATCTATTCGTGATTCACTAATCCTATTCCATGATAGCGCATTTGCGACTGGAGGACCAGGTATGTATCCACTCATATTTTGCTCATTCTTTATACATGTTTTGATTCCCATATGTGCATGATCGCTTCGGGTATTCATTGGTTTTCTCATTGATTGCCATGCCAGCTTCATTTTATTAGTAGAGACCCGACTTTAGGGACTTAGAGGGGTGCTACGGTCTTTACCGTACCTTCCCGATAAGTAACCTGACCCCCGAACCCGATCCGGTTTTTCACAGACCACCTTTTCCAAAATAAGGAGTCACACTTAGGGTTTTTCTTTCTTATTTTGTTTACCCTTTAAAAATAAAACAAAAATAAGTGACGACTCCAAGTCATTTTCTTAATCAATAAAAATCATTTTTCCAATTAAAATCGAGCTCGCCATCGAGTGGGAAACGCATGAGCCGAAATGCGGGGTCCACAACATGTTATTATTATTATTATTATTATTTTTTTACTTTTTAATGCTTAATAAAAATAAAATATTATTAAAAAAAATAACTTAATACTTAATACTATTAAGCATTACCATTTAGAATTGAGTAAAAAAAAAACAAGTACCACCTAATTACATTGAATTCTTAACTTAATATATTTGATTCTTAGCTACAACTAATATCTCTAGTTCAGAGAAGAGGGGATCAATTGAATGAAGCCACGATGAAATACGAAGACATGAAACTTTTTTTTATTTATTTATAAAATCATATTGTTATCTTAAACTTTTTTTTTTTTCATTTTAAATACGAATCATTTGACCAACTTATAATACAAGTCCAAATTATAGGCGTAAAAAAATTCAAATTGATTCACTTTTAAAATAATTATTTTTACCAATGGCCTACTATCATTTTTATTTTTTCTTAATAATCATAAACTAATTTCATGACAGGTTTTTATAATTATTTATATAATGTTAAATGTGGGATGTTAATCTTTTTTTAAATCCACCTAATTATAATTATTCTTCTAAAATTTTTATTTGTCTTTTAGAGTTTCTTAATTAGCATATTGTGTGTACCATTCCATATTAATCACGGATACCGAGACTAATGCACCTCAGGACTTGCTAAGTCAATACCACGATTGTGAACCATGATCAAGATTAGCGAAGAATTACATACTTGGACGGTAAGATTCTGGAGCAAAGGATTATCGAAAGCAGGTTGCTTGTTGATGTCTACGCAATCGAAAATGTCATTGTTTAGTGTCTGCAAAATGAGTGGGAAAAGTAGTCAAAACCACGAACCCTTGTTAGCTCTTCTACTCCACCTATAAAAATAAACCGAACCAATTCCCAAAACATGGCCAGTAGGGCACTCAAAAAAAAAAAAATCTTTAATCAACTTAGAGATTGAAACAGAAAGATTATGATGAAGAGAAAGAAGATCCCATGCCTTGATGCTCTTGACTGAGGCTTGTTTAGACGCCTCACTTCTCTTTCCAGTTCCAAATCTTCTTTAGATGGAACACTTCTTCTTCCTCCTTCAACTTCATCACTGACTGCTAAAAAAAAAAGAAAGAGCCAAACCCACTACTAGCAACCTCATCTTCAAACCCAAGCTCCCCCAACAGAACACGAACGTTAATAAATCACTTCGTTTTATCTATCTCCATATTTGGTAAGTTAATTTATTTCTTACTAAGAAGAGAAAGGATGAATAGTTTTATTGGGTAATTCACTTTTTGACATGGAAGTTCTTATAAATAAGGATGGTCATGATTTTAATAATTGATTGTTTAAATTCATTTCACGAAGAAAATAGTAAAAATGCAAACTGATTTTGATATGAAAAAAATAGTAATTCAGATCATTTGGCAAAAGAAGAATTAGGAGGTAAGTAATTAAGGTTGGTGGATTATTCATTTTTTATTTAAAGAAAGCTATAATAATTTTGTTGGGGAAATATAGTTTTAACTTGTGGGTGATATTAATAAATAGATTTCCACTCAAATGTTTAGGAGTAATAAATTTAAAAATAATGGAAAAAAAATTCAAGATTTATATTGTAGATGTTAAGACAATTTCTACTAATCGTCACATTTTTTAAGAGTTTGACAATGTAGCAATGAAAACAATAAGATATTTGTACAAGAAGGTATTGTGAATTTTATAAAGAAGACAATAATAAATATCTTAATGCTCTTGATTAATGGAAATATTAATGGGAGTAGATTTTTATTCTTTGGTCGTGCATCTCCTTTATTATTTTAATTCTTAATCATAAAGTTCTCTATTATGTCATCTTTATTTTTTCTCTTAATATATCCTCTCAAGTTAAAGTGATAATGAATATAGATGTCTACATTTTCTTGAAACATGGTGAAAACATCTTTAGACAAAGATATAAAAAATATCAAATTATTCTTTAATTTTTTTTATAAGTCATTACTGAATTGACAAACTTTGTCTTGGTTTAAAATTAGATTTTGATTGTGGCAAAATTTAAAGTCCCTAAAATATTCTTCAAGATGTCATGATTTTTTTTTTTTTTTTAGTCATCATAATTTTCAACTATAATAAAGAGCCATTATTGTTTAAAAGAAGTCTATACCTCATATGTTGTGTTAACATCAAAGATCATACTGGAAACGTCTTTTTTCATGGTTTTGAGAACTCATGAAGTAACAAATTTGTTATTGTTGATCCATAAGTGGGATTGCATAATAAAAATTTTGCTTCCTCATCAATCTTTATTTCTTCAGCAGGTTTTCCTCTACTTAAAAGATGGTGTAGACCATTGATGGCCCGAACTAAGGAAATGATTTGATTTTGTTATAGTAAAAATATTGTGGTGTTTAGCTTAATTGAAATCAATCTAAAATACTAATGGAAGGATCCTAATAAGGACTTCTGGTTTTTTTTTTTCCAAAAAATAAGACATGTTTTGTATAGATAGGTCGAATCTTTTATAACATTCGACCACTTTTGAAGGCTCGAGTTCCCCCCTCATTTTGTATTAATATATTAATTTCTCTTCATTTATGAAAATAAAGATAGATATTGATTCTTATCATTATGTATTGTGTATCTTTCAATTCCATGCCCATACCATTCAATGTCGTGTTATCTTTCATTATAAAGTACTTTGATTTTTTTTTTCCTTCGTTATTATTTTTTAAATTCCACCCTAAGGAAATTATACAAGGAAAAGTTAAAAACGATCCATTATCTAAGAATCAATACGTTTACTTGTGTTCAATTTCTAATGATTTTTTCTAAATTTCTTAAACATTTTTGAAAAAGAAGGCAACTGAGTTAATACATTGGATTCTTAATTCCCACTGATTTCTTTGGTCCAAAGAGAAAGGGGATGAATTGAATGAACCCATGATGAAATATGATGACAAGAAACTTTATTTTTATAAAATTACATTATTTTGAAAGCAAAGTTTCCTTTCTAAAGTTTAAAATTATAAAAGCAGATTTAGGCTATCTTGCTTTGATTACAACTAGTATTAATTTTGTCTTAAAGGTTGTTGAACTAACTGCCAATCTAATCTCAGCAGCCAAGTTAGCATAATGCATGCACCTTACCCATCCACATTTCCATTAAATAATTACTTTACTACAATCCATTCACAAAAATCCATTTGGATAAAGAGTTAAGACTAGAAATGCTTTTTGTTTAACTTTTTCCCCCTACAATAAAGAGTTACATGTATATTGGAAACTTATTTTTGAAAGTATGATTTCCATTCCCAAGATATTAATAAATCAATCGCAATAAAGGATACTAAAAATGTCACCAATGTATTAAAAAAAGTTTAAAATGTGATAAAGTATAATGGGTATGGATTACTTCAAGAGGATAAATCCACTTTATCAAATGATTAATAATAATAGTTTATATTATATCATATTGACTTTTCTTTTTACAACATACTATTTTCTTGTCTATTTTTATTAAAATTGAATAAAAACTCTATTTATATATATATACATGGAGAGAAAATTAATAAAAATATTAACCTTAAAAAGGCTAAAATAAAAAATAAATAACAATAATAATAAAGAGAATGGATTAAGCTTTCAAAGTTACTTAGAGAAATGAAATTAAAATAATAAATCCATGAAAAATACAAAAAAAAACAAAGGGTATAGATTAAGCCTTAAAATATATTTAGAAAAATAAAATTATTACAATGAATTTATGATAAATAAAAAACAAGATTAAGTGAAGAAATAAAATTAAAATAAGGAATTCATGAAAAATACAAAAAATAAGGGAAGATTGGGCCCTAAAATTTATTTAGAACAATAAAATTCCGAAAATGAATTCATGATAAATAATTCACAAAATATACAAAAAATAAGGGAAGATTGAGCCTTAAAATTTATTTAGAAAAATAAAATTACAACAATGAATTCATGATAAATAAAAATAAAAATAAACAAAAATACAAGAAAGGAAGATAAGTATAAAGAAATGATACATTTTCAAAGACTAAAATTTTATATAGTTTTATTTTTAAAATTTACTTTTTAATTCTAATATTTTTTTTTCCACAAAATAATCTCTTTTATATATTTTTTTTCCTATTATATATATATTTTTCCTACATCTAACTCCTGATCCAAATGGATTTTTGTGAATGGAAAACTTAAATGAGCCTCCATAAAAAATCAATAGCAGTGGAGTTACAGAGCCCCTTGCAGATGAAGACAAGTGAATCTTAATCACAATGGAAGATGGGATTCCCAAGAAAAGTTAAAGATACTTTTTGCAAGAGAATTTGATTAATTAATCAGTAAAATAATAATTAGGTTCTTAATGATTGATGCCTTTGGCCTCCCCTCCATGGCATCTTCAATGTAATACAAGTTTGCCACCAAAGCCATGAAGTCATCACCTTCTTCCTCTTCCTCTATAAATAAAAGCAAAAGCTTTCTTAACAACAATCCGAACTCAGTCTACTCAAAACTCGAGTGTAAACACCCCACAAGACCCTTCACTCAAAATGAAGAAAGTAGAGCTCGTGTTTGTTCCTTCCCCTGGGGTTGGTCACCTTGCAGCAACTGTGGAGATGGCAAAGCTCATTTCTGATCGAGATGATCGACTATCAGTCACAATCTTTATCATGAAGCTCCCATTTGAGTCGGAGGATGGTAAAACGACTGAATCAGTGGCTTCTTCGATTCGTTTTATCACCCTCCCTCGTATAGAGATCAGTTCCAGTTCATCGACGTCACCGGCTAACTTCTTCACTGACGTTGCCAAAGCTTATACACCCCTTGCGAGAGAAGCTGTCCATGAGCTCATGACTCGCTTTGGCTCTGTTCGGCTTGCTGGGTTCGTCATCGATATGTTTTGCACCTCCATGATTGATGTGGCCAATGAGTTTGGGGTTCCTTCCTATCTCTTCTTCACTTCTAGTGCTGCCTTTCTTGGTTTTGTGCTGCATCTTCAATCCCTCCATGATCACCACAACTTGGAAATCACTGAGTTCAAGGACTCAGATGCTGAGTTGGAAGTTCCGAGTTTTGTCCACTCAGTTCCTGGTAAGGTTTTCCCTTCTGTGGTGTTTGATAAGGAAGGTGATGAAATTCCCATCCTCCTCTACCACACTCAAAGGTTTAGAGAAACCAAGGGTATTATTGTAAACACATTTGTGGAGCTGGAATCGCATGCCATCAACTCATTTTCTGGTGATACATCCCCTCCAATTTACCCTATAGGACCCATACTTAACACTGAAGTCGAGTCTAGTGAGGTCCAACAGCAAGCTATTGAGATCATGAATTGGCTTAATGATCAACCTCCATCATCTGTGGTGTTCTTGTGTTTTGGGAGCATGGGAAGCTTCAATGGTGAACAGGTTAAAGAGATAGCACATGGGCTTGAGGGTAGTGGGTGTCGATTTTTATGGTCATTACGTCAACCTCCTCCAAAGGGCAAGATGGAATATCCCATCGAATATGGGAATAAAGAGGAAGTTTTACCTGAAGGGTTTTTAGATCGAACGACTAAGATTGGCAAAGTAATTGGTTGGGCTCCACAGGTAGCTGTCCTAGCCCATCCAGCAGTGGGAGGATTTGTATCTCATTGTGGGTGGAATTCTACTCTAGAGAGCTTATGGTATGGGGTTCCAACCGCTACATGGCCAATGTATGCAGAACAACAACTCAATGCGTTTCAGATGGTGAAGGATCTAGAATTGGCAGTGGAGATTAAAATAGATTATGATAAGGACAAAGGTTATATTGTGAGCAGTCAAGACATTGAGAAGGGACTAAGGCAGCTAATGGATGCAGACAGTGAGGTGAGGAAGAAAAGGCAGAAAATGCAAGAGAAGAGTAGGAAAGCCATGATGGATGGTGGATCTTCGTACTCCTACTTGGGATATTTTATTGAAGACATGATGACTAATGTTCCATGAAAGAAACAAAGTGGTTTTTAGTGGATCAATTATTATATAGTGATGTGAACAAGAAAGCTTAATTAAAGTATTAGTTCATGTAATATGCTTTACTTGAATGTCCACCCAAATATTGATTATTTGGAAGTTGCAAATTTACGAGTTATCTTTCGGCATATGAAGGAATTATTATGCATATAGAGTTTAATAGTGTAAGATTTGGTTCGTAGTGTTAAATGAAAGTTTGGATAATTTTGGTTTTGATAATTATCAAACAAAGTTTAAAATTAATGATTTTATTTCAAGTATGATTAAATAAGAAGATTTTCAATAAGGCAATTAAAAAGATATATTAAGGTAAAAGGAAATTAAAAAGAAAACCTTAGAGATATGGTATTCCAAGTTAATTTTTCAAAAATTCTTTTGTAAGATTGTTAGTATACTAGGTTCATATTACATTATATTTTTATTTAAGTATTATTTTTAAATATAGAACGATTAAAAATAAACGTCAGACATAAAATTATTTTTAAATATATTAAAAATAAGTTAAAAATATTTTACGTTTCAAAATGAACTTTTTCTCTATAATATACTAGAAAATATTTTTAAAAATTTGTTTAAAATTTTTTTTTTTTAGAATTGTTTTCGAAAGCAGCAATCAAACCAACCCTTAATTTTTTTAAATAGTTTTAAAAATTGTTATCCTCGTCCTTATAGTATAAGTTTAACAAAAATTCTGATACTTCATATAAAAGTTATTATCATTTTTTATTTTAAAAAACAAATATTAACATCCGTTTCAATTGTTAAAAACCGATGTTAATTAACATTATCTTTATCAAAAAGGTGGTGGCATGGTCCATGGGTCATCCATCTTATCCATTAACTTAGTTAAATGTCTTTTCATTAGGAAGGGGGAATGAACCCAGCCTTTTGTTTTCATTTGAAAAGGAAGCATAGCAGGCGTTGATTTTATTTTATATTTTTACTGGTAATATTTTTTAAATTTAAAAATTAATTTTTAAATACTAGATTATTGAAATTTTAAAGAAGAATATTCTGATTAATAGTTGCCATAATATTTCCAACTCCACCATAGCCATCCATATTTTACTAAATCATGATCGGATTGTTCTGACTTTGCCACCAAATTCATTTTTAAATGTGCCGTCTTTTTTAATGAATCTTCCTGCGACCTCCATCTGCTCAGAAAACAGACGTTCATGATGGAGAAGGCGGAGTTGGTGTTCGTCCCATCACCTGCGATTGGTCACGTTGTGGTCGAGATGACCGAATCTCAATCACTGTCCTCATCATGAAGTTTCCCTGGATTTCAAATATAGCAGCTAAGTTGAATCACTGGCTGCTTCCATCTCCGGGTTGCCCATATGCTTCGTTAATCTTCCTGGTGTTGAAGTCAGTTTGGAAGCATCGTCTTCCGCTAACTTCTTCGCTGACTTGGTTCGGGCCCATGCGCTGCTCGTGAGAGACGCTGTAGCCAAGCGACAGAACTCTGGCTCGGTTCGACTCGCAGGGTTGGTGATTGATATGTTTTGCACCCCCATGATTCATGTGGTCAATGAGTTTGGCCTCCCTTCGTATCTCTACTTCACTTCCAGTTCCGCGTTTCTGGGTTTCCTGCTCCATCTTCAATCTCTTCATGATGATGAGAGCGTTGATGTTGCTGAGTTCAAAGGCGCGGATGCTGATCAGTTGGAGGTGTTGGAAAAATTTAAACCACAAACAGGATCTCATGAAAGACATTAAAGCATGCAATAAAAATTCAGAATTAAGAAAAGCTGACCTTGATTGATTTCATAGAAAGCCATTCCTGTGTTCTTCTGGTATTCAAGGATGCACTCAATTCATGAAAGAGAGAAACCCCGGGTTCAATTGACTCTTCCCTTCCTACACCCAAAAATTGTGTGTGCTCTGAAGAGATCGTTCGTGCAGTATGTTCTCTTCTTCAATCCCAAAGAGAAAAACAGAACAAAATAGGATAGTGATCACCCTGCCTTTTTCCCTTATATATATATATATATATATATATATATATATATATATATATATATATATATATATATATATATATATATAAATAAAAATAATTCATATATATATTACACATATCACACATACACAGTTTGGACCACTTGACTTAATGCGCCACTCAAGTGAATTAGGGTGAGCCCATAGAAATCAAGCAATAAGGTGTCCAGCCCCATTATGGACTACAATGCAAGAATTAAATTAACACTGATTTATGACATTATCAAATTGATTATGTAAGTCCACACATAAAAATTCTAACAATTCTCCCACTTGGACTACATAATCAAACATCACAACATATACATAATCATAAATCAATGTCCCATAGAATCTCATCAAAACGAAAACAAAAGCAATCATATATGTTTCATTGCTTGATTCACAGTGAAATATACAATAATAGCAATCCTTCCAACAATAGAATAATATTACAATACCATAAGTGTCTCCCACTAACTTAATACAACCTAGGCTTCCAACAACCTCATTTGAGATACATGTTCCTGAAACACAACTATGAGTAAGCCTTTTATTAGTGGATCCGCCAACATACTTTTTGTGGACATGTGCTCAATATCAATAAGAGACTCTGCCACTTTCTCCTTAACAAAATAGAACTTTACATCAATATGTTTGGAGTGAGAAATACTCCTAGTGTTCTTAGAGAAAGCAACAGTTGCAGAATTATCACAAAATAATTTCAGCGGTCTAGAAATGGAGTCAACAACTCCCAAGCTGAAATAAAATTCCGCAGCCACATAGCATGACAACAAGCCTCATAACATGCCACATACTCTGCCTCCATAGTTGAGGATGTTGTAAGTGTCTGCTTGACACTTTTCCAAGATACAGCTCCTCCTGCCATCATAAAAATATAGCCCATAGTGGATTTCTTATCACCTATGCAGCCAGCAAAATCAACATCACAAAACCCAACTACATCAAGTATGTTGGTGCACCGATATGTCAACATTAAGTCCTTAGTTCCTTGCAAATACCTAAGGACCTTTTTAGCAGCTTTCCAATGTTGACTCCCAGGATTGCTCAAGTATCTTCCCAACATGCCCACAACAAAAGCAATATCAGGGCGTGTACATACTTGAGCATGCATAAGGCTGCCATCCATAGATGAATAAGGAATGGTTCTCATTTCCTCTCTCTCATCATCATTTTGAGGACATTGAGCCTTTGAAAACTTATCACCCTTCACAATTGGCGCTCTAGTAGAACTACACTTGTGCATATTGAACCTCTTCAATATCTTCTCAATATAGGTTCTTTGAGACAATTTAAGCACCCCATTAGCCCTATCATGAAGAATCTTTATGCCCAAAACATAAGAAGCCTCACCAAGATCCTTCATGTCAAAATGGGTTGACAACATGTGCTTTGTCTCAATCAACAAGTCAGAATCATTTGATGAGAGTAGTATGTCATCAACATATAAAACGAGAAATATGTAACTACTCCCACTGACCCTCAAATATATGCATCTGTCAACTGTATTCTCTTTAAAACCATTTTGGGTGATAATCCTATCAAACTTCAGATACCACTGCCTTGAAGCCTGTTTAAGACCATAAATTGACTTATTGAGCTTGCAAACTAAGTGTTCCTTTCCAACTTCTGTAAAACCAGTAGGCTGCTCCATATACATGTCCTCATCCAGATCACCATTCAAGAAAGCTGCCTTGACATCCATCTGATGTAGCTCCAAATCAAAATGAGCTACTATGGCCATAATCACTCTAAAAGAGTTCATGGTCGACACAAGTGAGAAGGTTTCTTTAAAATCAATCCCTTCTCTTTGACTATAACCTTTAACCACAAATCTAGCTTTATATATCTTATTTGCCCGCTAGAATTACGTTTGGTCTTAAAGACCCACTTGCACCCAACTGGTTTACAACCATGTGGCAAGTTAACCAAATCTCAAACTCCATTCATATACATAGAATTCATTTCATCATCCATGGCTTCTTTCCAAGAAGTGAATTGAGGACAATGAATTGCTTCTTGATAAGTGACTGGATCAGAAGCATTATAACCATCATACTCATGCTCCTGCAAATACATGTAGTCATTTGAAATAGCCGGCCTACGAACCCTCTGTGATCTTCTCAAAGGAATCCCATCAACAACAGTATCATTGATAACCCGACTCTTGGTAGCTTGGCATGTAAGGGTATCAACAAAATTTATACCTAAGGTCCTTACACTAAAGTAGCAAAGCTACTATAGCATAGTGGCTCTAGGATCGAACACTGGGAAGGGTTTTTACTTTAACTGGTGAAGTTCGGAGGATGGAGTGAACTTTTCTTAATAAAAATTAGGTTAAGATGAAAACATAAAAAGATGAAGGTGTTGTAAACTAAACTAACATGAAAATAGGTTAAAAGATGGAAAAAGAAGTTTCTCAAAGCTTTGGATAGCCATGCTTAACTCACTATGTAAAAATGGAGATTTTGGGACTTTTCACCTCGAGTTGGGGAAGCAACTAAAGTGATGCTTACTTCCCGAACAGGTATGAGTTTAACAACTGAGTTTTAGTCCTTGAAAACTTACAAAAAGAGTAGCTGAACCTCATAAATGTTCTTTTATTGGTATAGGTCATCACCTCGACTTGCAATACAATGGCTCGTAGGAGATAACTAATGAACGTTAGTGGATCTAACAATAAGAATCCACTGAGACCAAAAGGTTATCAAGTATTGGCCATTCAAAGCAAGTCAGAGGGATTAAAAGCTTTACTTTGAATGAAAACATTTATGACGCTCAGCTACTTACATTTATGGCTTGGAAATCTCCATCCTGACACGGGAGCTTCACATGGCATCCATTACTTCAAGAAACTAAAAGGTTTTAGCCTCTCATCCTTGGGGATTTCATCCTCCAAGGATGTTTGGCTACTAAGAAAATGAGAAAGAAAAGAGAAAAGAAGCGTATGAACAAAAGTGCTCTTATAACTTATAAAGTTACAGGTTACAAGATCGTGTCTGAGGCTCTTCACCTCTATTTAAAGACAATAAAAAGCTAAATTACAAGAGCTATTACAAAAGCAACCTTTTCATTGGTTGATTACAAGGGTAAAATAGGTATTTACAAAGCTAAAAGTCAAGCAAAATATCTTGGAGAACCGGCAGTGGAATATCATCAACAGCGTCTCAAAACAGGGGATTTCAAAGGCATTTCGCAAGGGGGAAGATGAAATGTCCAAATTTCGCAAGGTGAAAAGCCACCTTGCGAAATTTCGCAAGGTGGTTTCTTCATGGTGTGAAATGGCCAAATTTCGCACCATGAGGAAAATCCCCTTGCGAAATTTTGGCAAGGTGAAATTCACCTTGCGAAATTGGTCATTGGCAAGTGAATTGCCTCCCCTTGCGAAATGGTGTTCCCATTGCTTGTGCTCGCGTTTCCACTTGAAATTCAAGCCTGTAAACGTCCAAAATCCTTGCTTAACTCGCCCAAGTAGCTCCTCCATCAATTGGCATGCTTGAATTGGTTCATAAGCTGATGAAAAACATGTAAACTTGCCACTAAAAATGGTTAGAACTAATTACTAAGGAGCTTAATGAATTAATTAGGTTAAATGAATATGATTACTACTCAAAGGTGCTTAAAACCCTTATAATTAGGTCTACAAAATAGCACTTTTCGGTAGTAATCAATCATCAACAGGAATGCTAGGTTCCACTTGATCACCACGCTCTCCTTGATTTGTGGCTGGCTGTTGGACAATAGGAACATCCACATTTGAAACATGAGATGTAAGAAAATGAATCACAACATGCTATTCTCCAAAAGGTATCTCACGAGGCACAAAATTTGGATTAACATTAACTTCATCCTCAAAGTATACAACCCTGTCTGACTTAATGATCCTGGTGGTATGAGATGAACAATAAAATCTGGAACCCCTTGATCCAATGCAATAACCAACAAAGAAACCATTGATTGTTTTAGGATCAAGTTTCTTTGATTGTGGGTTATATGGCCTAACCTCAGCCTTACATCCCTAAACGTGGAAATGATGAAGTCTTGGTTTCTTCCTTGACCATAGCTCATAAGGTGTCTTAGGCATAGACTTACTGGGCACTTGATTCAAAATATATGCCACAGTCTTTAAGGCTTCACCCCACAAAAATTTTGGCAAGGAGGAATTAGACAACATGCACCTCACCATATCCAACAATGTGCGATTCCTCATTTCTGCAACCCCATTCTGTTGAGGAGTGCCTGTGTAGACCCCCATTTAGGTCATTCTTTGCTGCAGCTGATTTTGCCACGTGGAAGAGCCCCAGCGAGCCACGTGTCGCCTCCTTAGTGGCTATAAGGGAATCAGCCTTGCTTTTTGGGAAGCAAATCAGAGGATGACACTTGGAGGAATGTTCTAGAAGATCCCTGCAGGCCGTTAGCAGGAGCAGATGAGAGAGAAAGAGGCTACAGGCTGGAGAGTAGTGCTTTTGGGAGGTGGCTGTTTCTGCAGGGGCTGTTAGGAGGGCAAATCCGGGAGAGAGAAAAGAAAAAAAAAAAAAGAAAAGAAAAGCTGCAAGAGAAGAAGTGAAAAAGGGAGGAGAAAATGGGAGGAATTCGTTTGGAGGAGGAGAGAGAGCTTTTAGTGAGAGGACCTTTGGTTTGGTGTTTTTGAGAGTGAGGAGCAGCAAACTGTGGGAGGCTGGTCTGGGAGATATTTTCGGGCAGTGAGAGAGAGAACCGGAGGAGGGGAATATGGAGGTTTGAGGCTACAGAGGAGAGGGTTCAGATGGCTGTTTGACGGAGATTCTGGGTGTGTTTTGGCTAGTTGGAGCTTAGAGGAGGATAACCAGAGAGAGGCTTTTCTTTTTCTGGGTTTCTAGAGGCTGTTGAGAGAGCAGAGAACATTGTGAGTAGTTTTGAGAGACTGGAGAGGAGGCTGTTGCAGAAGGTGCTGAGGGAAGGCATTTTCGTGGTGGTTTTACAAAGATACGCAGAGAACACACCTGAGAAGAGGAAGACTCAGGTACCATTTCTATAGTTATGTTTGTTTTTTCCATGTTCATGCCCTTTTCATGGTGATATCTGAATGTCAAGTGCGATTCTATCTTGGTGTTTGAACGTATTTGCTTGGATTTCACTTGACCCATCTTTGAATTCTAACCTGTTTTGTGTCCTCTGTTTTGAGATCTCTAATGAGATGTTGGCATTCCCACCTCTGTTTTTGTTTTAAAACTTACTTGAAAAATCGTTTTGATCCCCTCCTACATTTGAGCTCATTGATGGACATGTGAAATGAAGCTTGTATGGATTCATTTGGTCCCCATTGTCTGTGTTCTGCTTTGGTCATCTTCCCCTGTTCCCGGCACTCATCCATGGTATGCACCTGATTCATCATCTCCGCGTGAAGAAGATATATGAGAGCTGTCAGTGGGTCATTCTGGGTCTATTCTATCTCAGTGTGTTCTTGCTGTTTGAGAGTCTCCAATTTCAGGTTCATTTGATGGTCTCTGAATAGCTGGCATCGTTGATGGAACCATTGTGGTATGAGATGGCAATTTGATAATAATAAATGAAAATTTTGTGGGGAAGATGATATGTGATCAAGGGAAATGTCCTCAGCAACACCACTTTGATTGTCACCGCCCGTCAAACTGATGAGAAAGCTTCCCATCTACTGATTGACTCACCGGAATCTCACTCTATTCGCCGGAAACTGCCGACCCATTTCGCCGGAGACTCACCATCATGGACGTTGACTTCTGGGCTTCAAGGATTCACTCGGCCAAGCACCTCACTGCTGTCCAAGCTGCTCGCCTCACCATTCTCCATCAGATTCAAAATGATTCAGTCGGATGTTGCCCCACTGGGTAAAGCAAGCACCTGGCACGAAAAGCATGGCCATGCATGGACCCCCCATGAGGCTATTCTCAAAACCTATTACCCCTCATGTCCATCACCATTCTCATCCATTATCTTTCGTACCCATTATTTTCTTCATTACCCATCAAACCATCCGTCAAACCCATTTTTCTCACTCTAAGACATTTTCATATCCATTATCCTTTTCCTCACCACCCCACCTTCATTATCTCATACCCGTGCATATCACCAATCCTTCCAATACCCATTTCACCCGCGTGTCTTCATTAAAGAACCCATCCAACTCATCCCATCTTGTATCTTCACGCCCACAGTCCACATTTGTGCCATTACATAACCCTCCCCTCACCTTTGTATGGCCACACGCATGTCCATTCATGGTTATGTTATTCTCCATGCTCATCCTCCATGTTGTGCGCACTCATCTCTCACGCCTGCTCATGAGAATCATACACCTTCATAGTCTTGTATAGCACTATATCAAACTGAGTGAGCTCGAGAAAAATCACAAGTTGAATGATCTCTTTGATGCATTTGGACTACGTTCAAGTTGTTATCTTCGTCAAAAGTGTGAGTAGTGCTGTAGATTCCACCATGGCAACTACACGGATGATAGACATTGCAGTTAACTTCACAGATAGCATGTTCCAAGGAATCTATAAGGGCAAGCAGTGCCACGTGTCTGATATTGCAGCAGTGTTGAGCAGAGCTTGGAGTCTTGGTGTTGATATAATTATTAACCAGTGGTTTTGATGTGGCGCCACCTATCGCTGCATTGTTGCCAGGTGCCGCTGTCCTAGGAGGATTGCCAGGTGTTCCTCAGACGACGCCAGCAATGGGTTAACATGTTTTCTCTTGAGGCATGCGCTTTTCAATTTCTTAGACAATGACTTCAGCTCCGCCATGTGGCAATGGGACCACCTGTTGAATGTCCAAGTCAGCACTGGTTACACCCCTGAGAATCCTAGTACAACGGCTACATCGGGCTCGTTTCGAAGCGCAGATCAGCCAGGTCGGGTATACAGATTCGCTAATCAGCTCCTTGGATTATTTCGACCGCGGATTGGAATTCTAATTCATGAAGCCAAGCACCCAGTAGTGCGACGGCAGCGACATAGCTATGACGAACAATTTGTGGGAGATCTCTGAGGACGGTAATGGAAAAGTGAAGACGAAAAACTGAGCAATGGGTATCTCCTGTTAGAGAGAAGCTCAGCATCATTGTTGCCAAAGGTAAAGGTCTGATTGTGTAACAGGGAGACTCTCAAGCAGTCTCTTGCAAAGATATCCAATGAATCAGAGAAGGTATTCGCACCCAGCTTGAATAGACCCACTTCAGACGTTGTCATTGTGACCTCAAATATCGAAGTGCTTGCGTCATATCCCGTATATTCTTGTATTCTCTAAACTGTGGTCTGGTTTCAGTAATACTGGGCCTCGGAGATGTGAGTTTGGTCCGCATGTAGCTGAAGTTAATTGTTTCCTTCAAGAGCATGATGAGCCTGCTTGCAACGTCAACTATCATGAAGACGATGAAGACGTGCCACCTGTCATACCCACTGTCCATCAAGAGCTTGCATCGCCTTTTGGCGTCTAGGCAAATGTCGCCTTCTGCTCTTATACAAAATGCTCCCGCGTCAGGTTAATCTTCCATCCAATTGCAGCCTCAAGCCATGGAATTTCAACTCGTCTAGCCATAACTGCCACGTGTTCCTTTTTATCATGATAATCCCATGATGGCTTCGGTATTTGCGATGTTGTTGCTAGTTCCATTAATGCTGCTGCCAAAATGATTGAGGATCTGCAGGGAAATGGTGCATAATACTTATGGATCCCGAGTTGGGCACCGTCTTGCATTTGCGGTCAAACGTGGATTGGCCATTGTCAGATTATGACCGATTTCAGCTATTTACTGAGGATGAGTGCAACAAAGCTTGCTTGGATAATTGCTTTTGTGTTGTTGCCATTGTTAGAGAGGGGGATTGTTGGAAGAAGAAATTCCCTCTGTCAAGTGGGATGTTCGATTCTAGTAACGGGCGAATAGCACTGATTAAAGTAAGAAAGGATAATTTTACGTTCCCACTTGGAAGTGAAGGTAAAAATTAGGCTACTCTAATCCTCACTGGATCATTGCTGCTAGGTAGCTTAGTGCTTCTCAACATTCTTCTCCTCCTAGGAACTGCAAGAGGGCTCTTGTACTTGCATGAAGGGTGCACCATCCAGGCTATTCACGGTGATATTAATCCTCAGAATATACTCCTTGATGACTCTTTAACAGCAAGGATTTCTGATTTTGGATTAGCTCAGTTTCTGAAGATGGATCAGACTAGAACTACGACTGGAGTGATGGGGACCAAAGGGTATGCTGCCCCTGAGTGGTTCAAGAAGGATTTGGTGGATTTGAGAACTCTCTTGACTCTTGGCGCTCAAGCTGTTGCAGCCGATGATCGAAGGAGCGCAAATGAGCAACTGAAGCAGATCAGACAACATGTTTCTCCTATGGGTGATGGGGTGCAGAGAATGGCTTACTATTTCTCCAATGGCCTTGAGGCTCGCTTGACTGGTTCTGGTACTTAGATTTACAAAGGCATCCTTACCAAGCCATCCGCTGCCAATGTCTTGAAAGCTTACCATCTACTTCTTGCTATTTCCCCATTTAAGAAGCGCCTCTAAAGCATGGCTAGAAGTCCAAGTGAGAATCAACAGTTGCATGTTTCAGTGATGTGGTTCAGTGACCAGCTTGCTTGCACCCTTGGGACCCCATGACTTGCATGATCATTCCTTATCAATTCTCCTACGTACACATTTTTGCATGGCCGCCTCATGCATGTAACCCAAGGGCCACGTGTCATCTTCCCTTTTCTCCAATCCTTTTTGGTTTTGAAAAAGATTTTTTTCCAAACTTCATTTTGTAAATAATTTCCTAAATTCCAGTTTTTAAATAACTTCAAGTTTCCAAAGCTTTCATCCTTAGAGTTTTTTTTTAGGACTCAAAATCCCATTTTCAATAAAATTTGGTCGCCATTTTCTTTTGGCGAACCACTTTCGAATTTTCTTTGATTTTCAAAAAGGTTTTAAAATAAGTGTGAATTTATTTTTCGTAATTCTTGGTGATAGAATTCACGAAATTAATTCATACAAAAATAAACGGGCTGTGGTGGGGGCCCTACATCAAATAAATTTTCATCAAAATAAAAGTGAATTTGAAACAATACCATGCATGATATTGGTGTTTCTTTATCTATTTGGTGATATGAGTGACATGTTTTATGTTCATTACTATGCACTAACCCCATTTTGTGATAGCGCGTTGCCGTTTGCTGATTAGGTACGCATCCATTTCCACTCCGATTATCCCCTATTGCATTTTCTGACTCTCATATGTGCATGATCGATTCGAGTATTCATTGTTTTCCTCATCATTGCCCTAATTGCCTCATTTTATTAGTAGAGACCCGACTTTAGGGACTTAGAGGGGTGCTACGGTCTGTACCGTACCTTCCCGATAAGTAATCTGACCCCCGAACCCGATCCGGTTTTTCGTAGACCATCTTTTCCAAAATAAGGAGTCACACTTAGGGTTTTTCTTTCTTATTTTGTTTACCCTTTAAAAATAAAACAAAAATAAGTGGCGACTCCAAGTCATTTTCAAATAATCAATAAAAATCAATTTTTCAAAAATAAAAATCGAGCTCGCCATCGAGTGGGAAACGCATTGAGCCGAAATGCGGGGTCCACAGCCTGACATTGTATATCTAGCATAAATGCTGCATTCCAACAAAAACTTAGCGAATGGTCTAGGATTTTGTCCAGTCTCATCATATCTCCCATAATACTCATCACCTTTATCAGACTTCACAGCTTTAATGAGCTTTCCCAACTGCAACTCCACCTTAGCCTTAAAGGCCTTAAACACATTTAGGGAGTCAGATTTCTCATGGATTAGTTCAACATAACTATATCTAGAGAAATCATCAATAAAAGTGATGAAATATTTATAACCCCCTAAAGCAGTGGTGTCAAAGGACCACATATATCTGTGTGGATCAAGTCTACAGTGCTTCCACACCTATCAATCCTCTTCTTTATGGTCTTAGCTGTCTGTCATCTTCCCCTTTAAGCAAACAACACAAGTCTCGAAGTCTGAGAAATCAAGATTAGAAAGCACACCATCTCTAACCAATCTCTCTAATCTTTGCCTAAAAATATGACCTAGGCGTTTGTGCCACAACATGGAAGAACTCAAATTCATTCTAGCACGCTTGCAACCAACAACAAAATTAACAGAAGATGAATCACACAAAAGACCATGATATAAACTGAGACTATAAAGATTGCCAAACAAAACACCATTGCCAATTAAAACTAAGCTGCTAAAAATATCCACTTTTCCACCTCAAAAGTGGAAAGAGTAACCATGTCTATCCAAAACGGATACAAAAATCAAATTCCTCCTAAGTGAGGGTATGTAAGCAACATCGTGTAACAGTAAAAAGCTTTCGGTGGCCAATCTTAGCTTTATCATGCCAAAAAATTCTACTTTCACTTTGCTTCCATCATCCATATACACAAATTCTTCATGCTTTGACGACCTCCCTTTCTTTGTCATCTCCTACAAAGAATTAGTAACATGAATAGTGGCACCAGTATCTAACCACCAAGAATTGGCATGAACATCAACAATATTAGTCTCAATCATGTTTGCATTCAAATCAACCACAACTACAATTTTACCTTTCTTCTTCTTCTCTAGCCAAATTTTAAACTTGAAGCAATCAACCCGCTTATGCCCAACCTTATGGCAAAAGTTGCACTTCCACTTGAATTTCTCATTTCTTGTAGCATTAGATGAAGCAGATCCACTAGAGGCTCCTTGACTCGAATTCCTTCTCCTCTTAAATTGCTTAAAGCCTCCAGAATTCTAGTGTGGAGGTTTTTTCTTCATATTGCTCCCTTGGTCAGTAACAAGAGCAATGAAGTGAGTCTCATTTTTCTTCAGTGAGACTTCATGTTGCACCACAATGGATATCAACTCCTCCAAAGTCCATTCTTCCTTCAAGGCATTATAGGTCAACTTCACTGCATCAAAGGAAGCAAGAAGAGACTCAAGTATCAACCATTTCAGGAATTTCTCACTCAACTCCACTTTCATCTCATTTAGCTTGTTGAAGTAGTGCTTTAGCTTGATGATGTGATCTTTAACACCACCTACTCCATCATACATAGTGGTTATGAGAAGCTTCAAGTAAGTTGTCATTTCTACCTTATCAGTCTTAGTATAATTGACCTTCACATATTCCAAAAAATCTTTGGCCTTTTCCGTCTTTGGCACACATTCTTTAATGGACTTATCCATAGTGTATTTCATCACCATCAAACAACTCCGATTGGAGTGCTCCCATTTCTCATAGAAGGATCTTTCATTTGTAGAGCTCATATAAGTGGGCTTACTTGGCTCATCAACTCTCAAAGCCAAGTCCAGATTTTGCAAAGTCATATGTACGTTGAAAGACTCAAATCATTCCTCAAATTTGTTTCCAATAAGAGGCTTGATGGCAGACAATTGCAGAGTGATACTAGGATTGCTAGTAGTTGGAAAATAGCAAAATTAAATAATATGTTTGTTACTACAAAGTCATGCTATTTGCTAGTTTCCAGAATTTCTCAATTTACCAATAGCTTGGAATTTTGAAAATTCTATAGTGGTAAGGACAACTAATTAAATATCACAACCAAGATACACTAATTTTATTACCGAAAGGGCAAAGAAAATTAGTACAGTTCATAATATATAATTAATTTCCTTCACCAATCTAAGCATCCTACCAAGTATTATAATCATCGACGGGACAATTACAATATCCGTATGGACCTTAGTAATCACAATAATAAAACAATAAAAAATGTGGGAGATTAAATATCTCAACAAAGACAATTTGACACATATAGGATCACGATAGGCAACCACATATATGTTCACTATTATCATGATGAATTCAAAATATCTCAATTTGCACAACTTGACACACTTGGAATTGCGATAGGTAATCACACAAGTGTTCTTCAATGTCATAATAAATTGAGATATTCAACAAAATAGCTTAGGACAACATTATTGGTATAACACAAAAATTATACCCAAAAGAACAATAATAATAATAATAATAATAATAATTGTCCCAATAAAGCCAAATTTAATAAATGCATAATAATTCCAACATATGCATTAATTCCAAGAATGCCAAGACAAAAAAAAAATTGTTTTTTTATGATGTCATGATGACATCATCATCTTCTCCACGAGCTGAACAAACCTAGTTTGGGCTAAACAGATCTGGAGAAGAAAAAAAAAATTCGACCAAAAATTATGCAATTTTCGATGCAAACAATCGGTTTTCCATCCTCAAACATTAATCCATCAATCTTAACCAAAAAATTGCACAAAAATGCATAAACGAAGAACCATAAGAAACCCTAACTTTCGGAATCCCATAAATTGAGTTCCAAAAAAACCAAAAAAATGATGGGTTTTCCTCCAAAAGGTGTTTTCTACAAGTCCCTAACATCAATTTGGCTTCAAAACGGAGAATTAACACCAAATAAAAAACCCCAAAATTGGCTTCCAAAACAAAACGGAAACCCTAAATAATCCAAACAAAAATGCAGCTTAAATGTCATCCATGGTGGCTCTGATACCAATTGTTGGAAAAATTTAAACCACAAACAGGATCTCATGAAAGACATTAACGCATGTAATAAAAATGCGGAATTAAGAAAAATTGACCTTGATTGATTCCATAGAAAGCCATTCTTGTGTTCTTCTTCTGGTGTTCAAGGATGCGCTCAATTCATGAAGGAGAGAAACCCTAGGTTCAATTGACTGTTCCTTTCCTACACCCAAAAACTGTGTGTACTCTGAAGAGATCGTTCGTGCAGTACATTTTTTTCTTCAGTCCCAAAGAGAAAAACAAAATAAAAAATAGGATAGCCACCCTGCCTTTTTCCCTTATATATATATATATATATATAAGTCATATATATATTACACATATCACACATACACAGTTTGGACCACTTGACTTAATGGGCAAATCAAGTGAATTAGGGTGAGCCCATAGAAATCAAGCAATAAGGTGTCCAGCCCCATACTGGACCACAATGCAAAAATTAAATTAACATTGATTTATGGCATTATCAAATTGATTATGTAAGTCCACACATAAAAATTCCAACAGGAGTTTTGTGAACTCGGTTCCTGCTGGAGTCTTCCCTTCTGTGGTATTAGACAAGGAAAGTGGTAGGACCGATGTGTTTCTCTACCATGTAAGAAGTTTCATACAAGTCAAGGGTATTGTGGTAAATACATTCATGGAGTTCGAATCTCGAGTGGTCAACTCATTTTGCAGTGTTGCAGTCCCTCCGGTATACCTGGTGGGGCCTATTCTTAATGCTCAATTCGGGTCAGGTGGGGTCAACAAGATGCTAATGCTATCATTAATTGGCTTGATGATGATGTCTCCTTTTATTTGTGATGTTTTTTGTGATTTGGGAGTCAGGGAAGCTTTGGTCTTTGCTTTGGGAGTGAAGGAAAGCTTTGGTCTTGACCAAACACTGTATTTCTCTACTGTTGAAGGGGATCGAACCCCTCATCAAAAAGGTGCATATGCGTCCGGTATACCATTAGACAAGTTTATGCTTTGATAAATATATATATATATATATATATATATATATATATATATATAATTGAATGAAAAATTTTTATTTAATAAATTAGTAAAAATATAAAAATTATTATGATAATTTTTTATAGTATTTTTAATATTAAAATATCATACATTTATCATAATTTATTTTATATCATTTAATACACTTGAATTAAATGTATCATAATTTTAATATTAAATATATTTTAAAATTAGACATATTATAATCAAATATCATAATATTATTATCGAATAGTATTTGATATAATTTAATAATCAATTGTACACTTATATATATCAATTTCTTCAACAAAACAATTTTAAAAAAATCTATTATACTTCTAATTTCATTTTTAAGAGTTTTTTTTTTTTTATAAATTTTGATCAATTTTCAATCAATCGATTTTTTTGTCAAAATATTCTCTGATATATCTTCAGTATATCTGTAAAATCGAAGTACCGATATATCCGTGATTATCAAGATTTTTATCCTTAATATTGACTAAGTTAAAGAGATTGCATATGGGCTTGAACGGAGTGGGCATAGGTTCCTATGGTCTCTTCGGAACCTCCATCAAAAGGTAAAATGGATTTTCCTAGTGATTATGTAAATTTTGATGAAGTTCTACCGGAAGGGTTCTTGGATCGGATGGCTAGGATCAGAAAGGTGATTGGATGGGATCCACAAATGGCCATCCTAGCCCATCCTGCAATTGGAGGATTTGTATCTCATTGTGGGTGGAATTCCATCTTAGAGAGCCTATGGTATGGAGTTCCAACATCTGCACGGTCACTGTATGCAGAACAACAACTTAATGCTTTCCAAATTGTGTGAGATTTAGGATTAGTAGAAGATATTAAATTGGATTATCATGATATTTGATTGTAATATTGTAAGTGCACAAGAGATAGAGAGGAGAATAAGATGTGTAATGGATAATAATATTGAGTTGTGGAAGAAAGTGAAGGAGATGAAAAAAAAAAGGTAGGAAAGCACTATTGGATGGTGGATCTTCGTACTCATACTTAAGATGTTTCGTTGAGGACTTAATGATTAACATTATGGAAAATAAATAAAAAGTGTCTTAGGGAAGCATGTATCGATCTTAATAAAATTTTCAAAAATTGTATTTAATTAATAAATTACTTTTCTCCTTTTAGAATTTAAAATTCACCAATTTATGGTGAAATGCTTAAATTAATATTAAGGTGGTTTTTGTTTTTTTGATTGAATAGAAAAAATCAAAATATTTAGCTTTTTCTATTAAGCTAAAAGTAACCTGTTGACATCGTTCAATGTAACTAAATTGAACCTATTGATAACAAGCTCATTTTAGTTATGTTGGATGATGTCAACATATTACTTTTAACTGAATAGAAAAAGCCAAATATTTTGACTTTTTCTATTCAGCCAAAAAACAAACACCACCTTAATGAGATAAAATTTGAATCGATTATCATGCATGAAAAATCCATTTGAGAAGACTGGTTTCCAAGCAAATATTCATAATTCCAGTCTCGGCCAGGCACTTGAGGTTTCACCATCATCCTATGTAACACAATGATAGTCCTCTATTATCAACTATTCGTATGTAGTATAATAATAGTTAGCCCTCTATTATCAACTCTTTGGTAAACTTAGTTTTAAAAGTTTCCAATTCGTTAACAACTGAAGTAATGTCAAATAGTAATGCATGTGCTCTATTTCTGTCTTCATCCAATTTTTATAGTTGCAGAAACAACAACTTGGAGCTTAATTATCTTAACTATCTTCAGGTAGAGTCGATAAATTCCAATACCAACTTAATCGTTACAACTTCACAGCTAGCCAAACTTTTTTGAAGGCAACTAGATATCTTGTTGATCTCTAGAGTTAGCTACACCATATAGCCATGATTGTTTCAATTCTCCTTGCTGTGTGGTTGAAGTCATAGTCATTATATGCAATAGATACGTACCTAAAAAACTTGGCTCCTTAGCTCTAAGATCATTGGCCGGGGACTCACAATGACTTGTTATTCATGGAGTAATTGATATGGGATGACGTGCCTTAAGTAAGAGCATTGGAAGTCTATTTAAGTGACATGGGTTTATGAGGTGGCTAGAAAATAGCAGGAGAGATGGCATAGTTAGGTGAATTATAATGGAGAAAGAAAATTGCTTTAGGGACGTCAAACAGAGCTATAGGTGAAATTAATTTGAAATTTTAAATGGACCTACGTAACCCTGTATAGTTTGTAGGAAAATTAGAAGAGAATAAGTAGTGTTAGATGACAATTTGGGTGTTAGTGATAATGGTCCTATTTATTGTATAGAAAGGGTATAATTAGAAGATGCAAGCCATGAGGGTGGGGAAGTTAAGGCACACATGATTGCATAGAAAGGGTAAAGTTGGTGCAACCATTCAGTGATTACATCACTAATAAGAGGTTTAGAAATGAATTCAAAGTAAATGGTACGTGACTGAAGGAGTCCATTGAAAGGGTTCTCGTATCTTCAGTTTGACGTTCAGAGCTGTTGTTCATACTCAATTTGGCGTTCAGAGCTGTTGTTCATCCTCAATTCGGTGTTCAGAGCCACATGTTCATTTCGACATCCAAGGCCATCACATTTTTCGTTCGGCGTTCAGAGTCGTTGTTCATTTTCGGTTTGGTGTTCAGAGCCACATGTTCATCTTAGCGTTCAAAGCCATTGTTTGCCTTTAGTTTGGCATCCAAAGCCATCACATCTTCCGTTTGGCGTTCAGTGCCGCACCTTCAGTTCAATATTTAGAGCCATCATTGTTTCAGTTTGGCATTCAGAGCCACCATCCCCTGTCCAGTTCGACATTCAAAGTCGTCATGTCCTTCTTTTGTTTGGCTTTTAGAGTCGTATCTTCAGTTTGGCATTCAGAGTCGTTGTTTGCCTTTAGTTTGATATCTAGAGCCATTTTTCGTTTGGTGTTCAGAGCCATTGTTCATCCTCAGTTTGGCGTTCAGAGCCACTTTTTCATTTTGACATCCAGAGTCATTGCATTTTCGATTTGGCGTTCAGAGCTGTTGATCATTTTTCGTTTGGCATTCAGAGCCACATGTTCATTCTGACGTTTAGAGTCGTTATTCATTTTCTATTTGGCATTTAGAGCTGCATGTTCATCTTAGCATTTAGAGCTGTTGTTTGCCTTTAGCTCGACATCCAGAGCCATCACATCTTCTGTTTGGCATTCAGAGCCGCATTTTTCCTTTTGGCATTCAGAGCCGCACCTTCAGTTCGATATTTAGAGTCATCATTATTTCAGTTCGGCATTCAGAGCCACCATTCCCTATCCAGTTTGACATTTAAAGTCGTCATGTCCTTCTTTTGTTTGGCGTTAAAAGCCGTATCTTTAGTTTGGCATTTAGAGTTGTTGTTTGTCTTTAGATCGATATCTAGAGCCATTTTCCATGTGGCGTTCAGAGTCGTTGTTCATCCTCAGTTTGGTGTTCAGAGCCGTTTTTTCATTTTGACATCCAGTGCCATCGCATTTTCGGTTTGGCTTTTAGAGCAGTAGATCATTTTTCGTTTGGCGTTCAGAGCCACATGTTCATTTTGACGTTCAGAGTCGTTATTGATTTTCTATTTGGTGTACAGAGTCGCTTTTTCATTTTGGCGTTCAGAGTTGTATCTTCAGTTAGGCATTCAGAGCCATTGTTTACCTCTAGTTCGACATCTAGATCACCTTTGTTGTTTGACGTTCAGAGTTATATCTTCATCTTGGTGTTCAGAGTCGTTGTTTGTCTTTAGCTTAGGCGTTTAGAGCCTTTGTTCCTCTACGATTTGGCGTTCAGAGTAGCATCTTCATTTTGGCGTTCAGAGCCGTTGTTTGTTTCCAGTTTGGCATTCCAAGCCATCATGTATTTCTTCTGTTCGGTGTTCAGAGCCATATCTTTAGTTTGGCGTTCAGAGCCACACTTTAAGTTTGATGTTCAGAGTCGATGTCTTCTATTTGGCGTTCAAAGCCACGTTTTCAGTTTGACACTCAGAGTCCTCATGTCTATCTCTCGTTCGATTCATCACCATTTCCCTCCATTCTGGTGTTTAGAGCCATTGGGCACACTCCTTCAGGCCTTTTGAGTCACATTTTCATCTTCCATTTTGGCGTTAAGAGCCGTTTTTCATACCCATTCATGCATTTTGAGTCACCATCTTTCTTGCATTCAAAGCCATTGTTTTGTTTGGCATTCAGTGCCACCATCATTCTCTAGTTTGGCATTCAGAGCCATTGTACATATTCATTCAGGCACCTAGAGTCACCATCTTTCCTTGTTTTGACGTTTAGAGTCATTTCTCCTCAGCCTTACCATTCAGAGTTATAGTTCCTGGTATTCATATCCACTGGCATTGCCCATCTTGCTTTCACGATTTTACATTTGTCCTTATTTTCCTTACCTCATTACCTCATGCGTATCACTTGTTTATCATGCTCTCATAGACTTCCCCTTCCCCTACACGTGACGTAGTCCATTGAGTTCATGACACATATTTCGGTCATGTTGTTGGGTGGCCTACGCTTAGCGTTCTCATGTAGTTCACATAAGGCAATCCCCTTCATACTCATTCCTATGCTCCAAGGTGGTTTGACCATTACTTATCTTTGACATCGATTTTCTAGTGATTTTTGGAGAAATCTTAAACAGAGTATGGATCCCTAGTACAACTTTGGGAGCACTCTAAGAGCTACTTTCCTCTTAGGATTTTGGAGCCTTGAGCGAGCTTGTATTTTACTCATGTACCTTTCGGGGGTCTTTCTTCGTTCTTCAGTAGAGTTCACTTCATTCCACTCACTTTTTACACTTTCTTTTCACTCTCGTGTTCATATTCATTGCACTCATGAACTCTACCGAAGAGGGGCGTATTTGTAGACCTCCTCAGATGGGGGGCATTTCTTTTTATTTTATTTTATTTTATTTCTTGTTTTTTTTCTTCTTCATCAACCCGAGAATGTGGGACGGTTGGACATGACTGGTAGCCAAAGGGGACTGATGAGTGAGCTGTATTGGGCGGCTAAAGAGGAGACAGAACTGAGTGAAAATGAGGGATAGCTGAGCGAAAAGGTGGCTAGTTGCAGAGAGGCAGGGGGATAGCTGGGAAAATGGCGGATTTTTCTGAGGCAAAGAAAAGGCATTTTTTAGGGTTACAGAGGACGATTTGAGAAAAGAAATTTGAGAGAGCTTGAGAGCGAACCAGTGACAAGCCTGAGAGTTGAAATGAGATTAACAGGGTGATTTAGGAGCAAGGGAGAGAAGGAATAAGAGGATTTTCGCTGTGGACTTCCAGGTAAGGTCGCCACAAGCTTGGCATTTTCTCATTTTTCTTAAGATTCTATCTTATTTACTATTGGCCTATGAGCATGGTTCTGTTGTTCACTTTGAACATCAAGAGTTTCTTGGTTGAACCTGGTTGTTTGCGTATATTACTCTGTTTTGGCTCCCTCTTTTTTTTTTTTTTTGGTTTTCTCATGCTCTGTTTTCTTGGTTGTCTTCCTCTACTTTTCTATGAGTATTTTGGATGCATGGCATTATGTGTACCATCAGTTGGTGATGTTAGGAAATGGCTCTTAGTTGCTGAAGGTAGCTCAGGAAACTATCCACGTACTCGTTCTGTCTGTCCCTATTTCCAAACACTCGTTCCATCTCCTTCGCCTCGTCCTTGTAAATCTTGCCTTCTTTCTCTAGAACTACCAAGCTCAGCGAGTGAGCCACTGAGTCCCTGGTAAACGACCCATCTCGATCATTTCTGGGTATTAAATACCCCATCTTCTTCTCTTATAAAAAGCTAGCGTTCTAGCTTTGGTTTGCTAGGAAAGTTAAAAGAATTAGAGATCTTGCCAAATGAAGAGCTTCCACCATGGAGCTCCACCCAGAGTAACTCAAGAAGTCACCGTTCGAATTGGGTCTTGAGTTTCCGGGAATGCAAGGAATTTGCGATTTAGGTTGGCACTTTACATCCAGAGATGGCTGCATGTTTTGCTTCCAGATTGTCTCATGGTATGTGACTTCATGGTTTTTAAGTGGTGATTGGTTTGCTCTCTCTGGTTAGTTCGTGTGTTAAAACATTATAGAAGCTTTTTGGTCTATCTCACTCTTAATGAGTTTATAGTAATTAATATGTATTCTCTTGCTTTATTAAAAACTTACATGAAGTTGCATAACAGAATTAGTTTTGGATTCTTAAATTGGTATATGCATATGTTATTCAGTTTTTCATTTTGCATGGTTTCTGCTCTTATCATAGAAACTTTAAACTTTATGAATGGTTAAACGTGTTGAGTTCTACCTTTTGTTCTTGGAATAACTAGAATTGTTTGCTTCATAATGAAATTGGGGTACGGGGAGCTTAACGAAAGAGATGAAAGGTGCCATGTTTGAGGGCAACCTTGGAATTTTTATTTTTAAATACGAATAGTGTCGGGTCAATTTAGTTTACCAAACTTTAAGTCTTGAAATTCAATTCTCTGAAACTCTAATTTTTATTTATTTATTTATTTATTTATTTATTTATTTATTTATTTATTATTATTATTATTATTATTATTATTATTATTATTATTCTTTATTTTATTTTATTTTATTTTTCTTTCAATTTAATTCTCGAAATAGTTTTCTAAGGTTCTAATTTTAAATTTAATATTCCAAGATTCAAATTTATAAATTTAATTTTCCAAAAATTCCAACATTTCAAATTTAATTTTTTTTTAAAAACATGCCACCTTCAAATGAATTTTAGAAACTCTCATTTCTTTCAATCTAATTTTCAAAATTTCCAATTTCCAAAATTCCAATTTTCGCATTTATTTATTTAATCATTATTATTTTCGTTATTATTATTATTCTATTTATTTATTTATTTTTAAAATTCCATTTTTAAATAATTCTTTAAAATTTCGATTTCCAAATTTAATTTCCAATTTCCAATTTTTCAATTTTCACATTTATTTATTTGATCATTATTATTTTCGTTATTATTATTATTCTATTTATTTATTTTTAAAATTCCATCTTTAAATAATTCTTTAAAATTTTGGTTTCCAAATTTAATTTCCGATTTCCAAAATTCCAATTTTCACATTTATTTATTTAATCATTATTATTTTTGTTATTATCATTATTCTATTTATTTATTTATTTTTAAAATTCAATCTTTAAATAATTCTTTAAAATTTCGGTTTCCAAATTCTAATTCCCAATTTCCAAAATTTCAATTTTTGCATTTATTTATTTAATCATTATTATTTTCGTTATTATTATTATTCTATTTATTTATTTATTTTTAAAATTCCATCTCTAAATAATTCTTCAAAATTCCAATTTCCTAACTTAATTTCCAATTTCCCAAAATTCCAATTTTCACATTTATTTATTTGATCATTATTATTGTCGTTATTACTATTATTATTTCATTCATTCATTTATTTTTAAAATTTCATCTTTAAATAATTCTTCCAAATTCCGGTTTCCAAATTCTAATTCCCAATTTTCAAAATTTCAATTTTTGCATTTATTTATTTAATCATTATTATTTTCGTTATTATTATTATTATTTTATTTATTTATTTATTTATTTATTTTTAAAATTCCATCTTAAAATAAATCTTCCAAAAATTCAATTTTTCATGCCATCTCCAAATAAATTTTCTAAAATTCCAATTTTCAAATTTATTCTTTTAGAAATTTCCATTCCCAAATAATTTTCCAAAATTCCAATTTTTAGATTTAATTTTTAAGAAATCTCATTCCCAGATAATTTTTTACAAGTTCTCATGACTTCCAGTTTCAAATTATTTTTCTAAAATTCCAATTCTTGAATTTAATTTTCAAAACTCCAATTCTCAAATAATTTGCTAATTTCTTTCAAATTTAATTTTCGAATTTTCAATTCCTTAATTTAATTTTCAAAACTCTAATTCTCAAATAATTTTAAAAAATTTCAATTTCTTTCAAATTTAATTTCCAAAATTCTAATTCTTAAATTTAATTCCCAAGACTCCAATTTTCATATTATTTTCGAGATTCCAATTTTCAAATAAATTTCAAAAATCCAGTTTTCTTTCAAACAGTTTTAATTCCACTCCGATTCTCAAATAATCTTCTGTTTCTCTCGATTTTACATAAGCAAAAATAAATTTTTCATAATTTCAAAATAATAGAATTTGTGAGACTAATTTATGCAAGATAAATTGGGCTTTGGTGGGAGTCCTACATATGAGTTCTCTCTTTTAATTGTCAACTGTTATGCTTAATGAATATTGCTTGATATTTGTCTTGCTCTTTGATATGCATGTGATGATTTTATACTTGAGCAAACCTTGTTTCCATGATAGCGTACTATTACTTGCTGCTATGGTACGATCTCACTCTCACTTTGCTTATTCTTATGCATGATTCATTTTATTATTTGATCATTTCATTGGTATCCATTGATTTTCTTATCAATTGCCACATTTGCTTTACCTTATTTAGTAGAGACCCATTTTTTAGGGACTTAGAGAGGTGTTACGGTCTTTATCGTACATTCCCAATAAGTAACTTGACTCCCGAACCCAGATTTGGTTTTTTACAAACCTGTTTTTCCTTCGGGAGTCACATTATAATTTTTCTTTCTTATTTTGTTTTTCCCTTTAAAAATAAAACAAAAATAAGTAGCAACTCCAAGTATTTTTCTAATAATCAATTTTTCATCAAATAAATAAAAAGTGAGTTTTGCCATCGAGCCAAAATACGGGTCCACAATAGCTTACTCTATTGCTTTCTCAAGACAATATGAATAGTATTTGTATTGTTTGTTTTCTATTAAAATGAGAGAATTTATAGAACCACCCACATGAACATGTTGCTTTAATCTTCAACTAGGCCTTAGTTTTATTATTTTGTATCTCTTATGTACTTTCATCGCATCATACATTCGATTCATTGTTTTATATCTTGGTATTTTATATTTATAATATGGTCCTATATGTTTGTCTTCATTCAGTGACGTCTAAGATTTCATTACATACTTTAAATGTCCCAAATTTGAATTTCAATAGGTACCAATTCAATAACACAGACTTTTCCAAAATTCTTACTATTTATTTTTTATGTAAATTATATATTTATTTTTATTTTTATATAATATTAAATTTGTTAGTGTTAAAAATTTTGTTCCAAAAATTTAATAGAGTGAGACTACTTCACTACAATGAATCTTATACCAGCATATTCCAATTAAGTTTTCCAAATCTTAGACAACTAAAATTCCTAAGTTTTAGGTATGAAAAGGATTTGAAAAACTCATATTGGAGGTGTAAAATAAAAATATCCTAAGAAATCAATAAGAAGCCAAGTTTTGTCTTAGTTCCAATACTCTAAAAATAGCAAAATTAAGTTAAGAGATGCTTACAAGAGAAATTATATTTGCATCAATCGAATATCCTTTTTACATCTATTCTATTTACACATCTATTTTAAAATATTAACTTTATTAATATGTCCATTAACAAATTTTCAATATACTTAAAATACTCTTCCCGTCTTTTTCTATTGATTTTCTTTTTCTTTTTTCTCACAATTTTTTTTCTCAATAACAAACCCTGAAAGAAAATATATTTTAGGGTTTATCCTTTATGCAATTTTAATTTTCATAAAACTTTTTAACAAAATAATTAAAAACAATTACAAAGAATTTAGAAGTGAGAAATCGTGAAAAAATTAAGTAAAAAATAAAAAATAAACTCATTCTATGATGTTTAGACCTAAAAGGATGGACATCGTACAAATATTCAACCTTAATGTGTCAGACTGAGGAGGGAAATAGATATGTATTTTAAGAGTAGTTTTGGTTATTTCATGGAGAAACTTTTGTCTTAAAAGATTTATTAATTATTTATTGGGATGAAAAGACAGATCAGGTAGATACGAACATAACATCCCAAATTAAAAATCCTTTCAAGGAGGAAATGCAAAGGTCAATTTCGAGCTATCAAGCTTCAATATTTTGAGGTCTTAAATACTCGGCGTACCCATAAAACAAAAGAATTTGAAATATTTGATTAAAAAGGTCAAAATAATATCGGACTTAAAAAAATGTTATTATTTTTAATAATTAGATATATCATTTGAAAACTTTGAAATAAATATAAATTATTGTGAGGTAAAATAAAAGTAAAAAATTTTAAGAAAAAAGAATGATTGAAATGAGTAAAATTTTATTTCATTTTAATATAAATGTTGTTAATATTAAGTCATAAATGTTATAATTTACACTATTTACTACACTTAAAAATTTTAGTATATTTACGTTTTTATTCTTATTATAATTTAATATATTAATATTAAAAATTAAAATATAAAAGATTTTAAATTTTATTTATTTATTTATTTATATTTTAAATTTTTTATTATTATTTTAATTTTATAATATATAAATTATATATTTATATGTTTCTGGAGTAACATTTTTTTTTTGCCTCAATCTTTAACCTACCCAACAGACAAATCAGACAAAAAGAACAAGTAGAAAAATATCTAGATTGAACCAGCAAAGCCATGACATCAGCTTTTTGTCCTCCAAGACTAATGAGACATGTTGAAAAGCCATTTATAAGCCGTTCCGCCACAAGGATAAGCATCACAAAACACCACAAAGCCCTCAAAACATCCAATTACTTTTCTGTCTTTGCAGTGACTGCTGGTTGGTGATGGAGCAAACTGAGCTAGTCTTCATCCCATCTCCTGGGATCGGTCATCTTGCGGCTACAGTGGAGATTGCAAAGCTGCTGACTCAGCGAGACCGCCGAGTCTCTGTCACAGTCTTCATCATGAAGTTTCCGTTTGAGTCCAATGGTGGTATGACCTCCGACTCTGATTCCATCCGTTGCGTCACACTTCCTTCCGTGGAGATTAGCTCCGGACCGATGTCGCCTGGTGTCTTCCTCACTGAGTTCGTCAAAGCTCACATACCACTCGTCAGAGACGCCGTTCACGAGCTCACTCGTTCCAACTCGGTTCGGCTCGCTGGGTTCGTTATTGATATGTTCTGCACTCCCATGATTGATGTGGCGGATGAGTTTGGGGTGCCTTCATATCTTTTCTTCACTTCCAGCGCCGCTTTTCTTGGCTTCATGTTCCATTTTCAGTTCCTTCATGACTATAAGGGTTTGGATTTCAATGAGTTCAAGGACTCCGATGCTGTGTTGGAGGTTCCGAGTTATGTTAACTCAGTTCCAGGTAAGGTCTTCCCTTCTGTGATGTTTGACAAGGAAGGCGGTGGGACCGAGATGCTTCTGCATCACACGAGGAGATTCAAACAAGTCAAGGGTATTATGGTAAATACATTTGTTGAGCTTGAGTCACATGCTATTCAATCGTTTTCTGGGTGTAAAGCACGGCCGGTGTACCCCGTTGGACCCCTGCTCAATATCCATGTGGGATCTGGTGGGGCTCAACAAGATGCTAATGCCATCATGAGCTGGCTGGATGATCAGCTTCCATCATCAGTGGTATTCCTGTGCTTCGGGAGCATGGGAAGCTTTGGTGTGGATCAAATCAAAGAGATAGCACATGGGCTAGAGCATAGTGGGCAGCGGTTCTTGTGGTCCCTTCGCCAACCTTCCCCAAAGGGTAGAATGGGATTTCCAAGCGATTATGCAAATGTTAAAGAAGTTCTACCTGAAGGGTTTTTACATCGGATGGCTGGAACTGGAAAGGTGATTGGATGGGCTCCACAAGTAGCGGTTTTAGCCCACCCTGCAATTGGAGGATTTGTATCTCATTGTGGATGGAATTCTATCCTAGAAAGCATATGGTATGGTGTTCCAATAGCCACATGGCCAATGTATGCAGAACAACAAATCAACGCATTTCAAATGGTGAAAGATTTAGGGTTAGTAGTAGAAATTAAAATAGATTATAATAAGGATAGTAGTTACATTGTAAGCGCACGTGAAATTGAAAATGGACTAAAGAACCTTATGAATATGAATAATGAGGCGAGGGTAAAGATGAAGGAAATGCAAAAAATAAGTAGAACAGTCATGATCGATGGTGGATCTTCACACTTTTTCTTGGGACAATTTATTGAAGATATGATCGCTAACATTCCATGCAAGCAACAGAGTGAGACCTAACGATTGAGTAGTGTGAAAGGAAGAGGTGCATTGTACGCTTCAATTATGTAATCATATGTTCTGTTTCAATACTCAAATAAATTAGTTGAAGAAACTAAGGAATTTGATCTTTCAAAATTGAATTTTTTTTTTCTGCATTTATTATTTAGCTAGTGAAGAAGTTTGTGCTATCAAAACACATACATGCATTGTCATGTCCCGAATTTCAGGCGACCCAAAATTCGACACGTGACTCCAGGTCAAATGTTTGATCTTAAGGGTTACTCTTATCCAAATTGATAATCAATCTAATATCTTGATATTTCTTGAATATATTGACATATAATAGCAAATTAATTTATTAAGTTCAGATTTATTGTATGATTTTTTTTTTCTTTTTCAAACCAACCATCTCACAAATATAATAAATCTACTAATTATCTTACCACCCAAGATGATTACTCAAATATGTTCAATAATATCTAAACCAAAAAGATATTTCCAAACATGTTTTACAAAATAACAAAATATAATTTAAGTTACAAAAGTTCATATAATTCATATTAATACATGCTAAAAAAAGTAATATAAATTAAAAACAATCATTATTATTGTTCCTTTACCTTTTAAGACTTTTTGGAACACTCCCTGATCGTGATCTTCATGTGGTTCTTCGTAAACTCTATCTGCATATAAATTTTTTAGGAAATAAATGGATGAACATTTCCACATTACTGAGTAGGATGTCTTACACCTAAATGAGTTAAAGATTTTAGATCAATATAACACCATCACTTGCCAAAATATAATATTACATTTACATTATATACATTAAATGAAACCTTTACCATACGAAATTAAATCGATAAGAATAATCACTTTTCTTATTCAATCATGTATATATCGTATCAAATATTTCTAAGTTTACAAATAAATAAATCATTTTAGTGTCTAATAATACGTTCAAACATATAATTGATGTCATTTAATTAATTAATACAAATCATTCTCCTAAATTCAAAAATAATGTAAATGCTCATATGCAATCAAACAATTCACAGTTGTTTTTAGGTTTTCATTAAAGAATATGCATTCGTACTCAAATACAATATTCCTCATTCAAAGTCTTTTTAAGGTAAACTTTTATATCTTTCACACCAAGGATCTCACTCCCTTCTAAATTTTCTTTTTTTTTGGTGTACTTTTATTTCTTTTCATTTTTGCCCTCTTCGAGGTCTTGTTATTCTCGTTTCCAATTCACATAATCATTTCTTTCTCTTTCCTCCTACACAACCATGGATGCAAATAAAGGTAGCAATGCAATACATAACCATTGTCCAATTCTCAACTCAAATAACAATACTTAATAATGTAAAATAAACATTATAAACATATAACAACATTCAACATTTATTTATTTATTTATTATAATTTAAACACATAATAAACTTAACATTTCTATAATTTAAATTATCACCATTTCATTTTTTTCACAAATAATTTTCATTATTTCAACACTAATATATTTCCAAATAATCACCCCAAATTTTCATTACATTTTCGAAAGACAATACGAATAATTCCAATATTTCACATAAATATCTCTCTTTAATTCATATAAATTATGTCGTCAATAACTAATTTCTAAATTCTACTCTAACATTATTCTCATTAAAATCAATCCAAATATTAATAGATTCTCCAACAAATTAAAAGAATAATCGTACATACAAAACCTCAATCAACCATCATAATGATAAGTACATCTAAATTTTAACAACATTCACAATTTTTTCTCCAAGGAAATATTAAATGAAAATTTTGGGAATCAATCACCCTATCAAAATCCTAAAATCCAACCGTTGGATTTGAAATTCGACTCCATAGCTTTAACACAGATCGGAGCACGTTTAGTAGCTCAAAATGAGGGTTTTCCGTCGTGGAGAACCCACAACCGCTACACTGTATCTCCATCTCTCTTATTTTCTTTTTGTTTTCTGGCGGTGGCTTTCACGCTGCTTTAGTGTCCACTCCCCGTATATATATATACCCCCCACTATCTCACACTAAATTTATATAATTTTACTCATATAATTTATTTTATCCTTATACCTAAAATACAGGTCCTTATAATTTCCTTTAATTTTATTTTATTTTTATCTTTAATTTTAGTATTCCAAAAATAAAATTTAATTACCAAAAAAATATAACAATATAAATCTATAATTTTAGAACCCAATTAGATTTCATATTATAATAAAATATATTTTCCATCATACTCACAATTTAATACTTTATTTAATTTTCAAATATCTCAATTTTACTCCATAAATTACCACCTCTATTATTTAATTATTCAGCTTACAACTATTAAATTTTTAGCCCTTTTTAATTACATTAATTTAATCCCTTCCATTTGTCAATTATATCTCAACTAAATCAATTTTTGAAAAATTAAATCTACTAAATTATAATATTCAAATTTAATTAATTTACCTTTTTGCATCATTTTAATATTTTCTTCATATAAAATATTTAATCTGAACTTGGCTTAAGTTCAATTCTATTTCAAGTTTTATAATTTTATAAGGTTCAATCCTAATTATAAAAATTAAATTGATTCGTTAAATTCAATTCAATTTTTTTTAACAATATATTATAACATTTCGACATAATCTAAATTTCACTAAGTTTTTGTCATTAAGATTCTTTGACTGTTACTTAGTAATGATTAAATTAATTCTTACAATATATTTAATATTAAAATTTTCAAAATCTATTTTCAATCATTTGAAAATTAAAATTTTCTCCAAACTTAAATTTAATTCTTGGAATTCACTATTTAAATCTAACGTGACAAAAATTTCAAGCTATTGACTTTTGGCCAATTTTTTCAAAATTTATTCCAATTAAATATTAATACGTGGAGCTTTACCATTTTTATTTACCATTTGACTAACAATTTTATGAAAGTTTTTTTGATTCATGAATCTCACATGTCATTAAAAACTTGGGATTACATCATCTCTTCCTTTAAAGAATATCATCCTTGAAATTCAACTGTCGATAACTTAATAGTTTCCCCTTGTGAATGACTAAAGGTCTTTAGATTCATTCTAACTTCAACTTTCTATAATTTTTTAGATGAGAATACAAAACAATCTAAACATTTGCTGATATCTTACTTTATTTCGATTTCACTGAACCTAGATTTCACTATGTAATCTTTGTAGTTGTAAAGTTTGTTAATTTTGAGTTATTTCCTAGATTCTTTTTAAGATCTTATTTATTTTGATTGTTCTCCAAAACAGTTATTTATACTTAATTATATAGGAAAATAAATGCTAATCTTAAATGAGAAAAACACCTAAGAGGGGGGTGAATTGGGTTTTTTTTTTAAAAAAAAAAAAAAAATTCAACACAACAAATTCAAGCACAATAGAAGCAAGTATAAAGAGATAGAGTTAAAGAAATCAAACTCAGATTTTATAGTGGTTCGACACTTCCTTGCCTATGTCCACTCTCCTCAAGCTTCTAACCGAGTGAGGGTTCCACTAACTTGAAGCTTCAACCAAGCTTCTAATCTCCTTTACACTTGGATTCTGACTCCAATGGGCTCTTACACAATCTCTTCAAGATTCAACTCACTTGAAGGCTTTAACACTCAATTTTACAAGAATGATTCCCTCAACCTAGCTCAATGATAGCTCAAATACAAATCAAAGCTAGGATGAATTGCAAAGGTGCACTAAAGGATATGCAAGTGAAGATTTAATGCACCAAGAAACAAATGAGAGCTTTTAAGGCAAGAACAAGTGGATAGACAAATAAATGCAAGTGTTCTCTATGTCATAAATGAAGTGGAGCTTTTAATTTATAGGTTTCTAACCTCAAGAACCAAGAAAAAAAAAACAGCCTCAACCGGTTGAATTGGGAGTCGACCGGTTCATTAGCCATTGAAGCATTTAATGTTTTGACAAGTTACCTTTGCTTTAACCGGACTTTGACCGAAGGTTGACCAGGAAGGAGGATACCTCAATCGGGAAGGAAAGGCTATGGGAAGAGAGAGAGTGTTTTTGCACTCCTCGACCGGACAGAGGGAACCGGTCGATTGATACCTTGGTCGGTTGAGTTGGTTGGTTCAGTGTCTTGACCGGTTCAACGTTTTGGCCCTGAAAACCTATCATTTTCTATTCTTTTCTCTTCTAACACTTAGGCAAGGTCTTTAGGTAAATTAATATATCAATTTTAAAACGTTTTTCCTAAGGTACATTTGATTAAACTCGGGTTTTAATAAAACTGTAACTTTAAAGAATAAACCGAGTTTTTCAAAGATGCATGAAATGATATGTAAACCCTAAGTGCACCCATGCATTCATCTTACATTTGTTTCCTATGAATAAAGGTCTTCCAAATGTCTTGATTTTGTATCCATTAGGTCATTTGATGAATTTCCAAATTAATGTCTGAGATTCTTTACAATTAAACCAATTAGTAACTTAACCATGGTTTGTTATCATCAAAACCTGATTAGGAGAACCCTTGGGCTAACATATAGTATCGTGTTTTCATTCCTAAAGTCTCAAATATCTTGATGCGTAACCATCTTTGTCTTATTTCATCTCTCTAAACTAATCTACTCCCAAATGAACTTTTGGATAATTAATTCCATACTATAATCATGGTTTCTTGCTTTCACAGTTTCGAAATTACCTTTTGCATTAGTCAGATGTTAATTCATTTCATTATGGTTTCATTTACCATTTTTTTTAATTATTATTATTATTGCCAACTCTAGAAGTCTCTCACCACCCAAAGTGAATCCATGATATTGGAGTCTTCTCACAATTCTTTCATCTTCAATGTTATTTGTTTCAATACAAAACTCTAGGTATATAAATATGATCTTAAGGAATTTATTATTATTATTATTATTTTCTTTTTTACCTTAGTTTAAACTTTCCAATCTTATCTCACACAATAATTAAGAGTTTTCTCTTTCTCAGAGCCCTTTATTATTTTTTGAAATACATTGAGATCAATTTGGTTAAATCCACTATTAACTTTGTCTACTAATCAAATTATTATCTTAATTCCCTTAAAGAAGTCTATAGTTTTTTCTGCTCATTATTGTTGTTTTTCCCTTTAACAAGATCTATGTTTTCTTCTCTATCTATTATCAAGATCATTCTCTAGATAAGATTCCACACTAATCCTTATAGAGTTTATTCATTTCATCTTTATTTTCCATGCATGCTTAAACCCATAATTCACTAATGTCATACATCTTTATAACTTACAATTCATTAATGTTTCTTTTTCATCTACTTAAAATATTTTCATTTATAATATCTCAAATATCCCAATAATTATAACATAACTTGATTTTAATTTCCTATTAGAACCCCTTAGTTCAAATGTCTTATATCTTTTTAATACTTTCAATCAATTAAATCCCCTAAGTCACCTTCGGTACTTTCGTTTTACAAAATCTCTTCCTTGTCATCCAACAAGACACCATATCTTCCGTTAAGATGCATATAATATAAACAATCATATTATAATGTCAATTAAAATCAATAAGGGAGATGCAACAAACGAGAAATTATTAAAATTATTATTATTATTTCAATATTTGAAGCTAATTTAACCTAGAAAATATGAAAATAATGTTTTGGAAGTAATATCATGGACAATGTGGGATTTTGTTAGTTATGTTTAAAAAAAATTAACAATAAACACTATCAATCTTATTTACTAAAAGATCAATAAATGAAAAAATAATGAAAATAAAATGATAATTTTTTATTAAAAAATATTACATCTTTAAATCATTCACAAAAAAATTACTATTATCTCAAGTGTTAAACTACTATTGAAAGCATGAAAAAAAAAATATTTAGATGTATTTTCTCACACTTTATCCAAAATATTACTTTTTGTTAAGGAATTGCAAAATACAATAATCAAAATATGTTTACCATTAATAGTAAAAGTGAATGAACCGTTATAACATGAACTAAAAGATCGATCATAAATATATATATATAATTTTAAGAAAATGATTATGTGTTTAAATCACACAAAAAGTTAATTGCTATTGAAAGTGTTAAAATATTGAGAAAAATATGAAAATCATTTTTGGATCTAGTTTTCCCTTTTGTTCACAAAGCTCATACTTTATGTCAAGAAATTATTGAAATTATTTTTCCTATAATATTTGGAGCTAAACTAACTTGGAAAATATGAAATTAGTTTTTAGACCATTTTTTCCCCTTTTTATTCACTATACTAAAAAAATTTTCCAATAATAAAACCATCCACCTTTTGCTTCAATTTTCAACTAGGCCTTAGTTTTATTATTAGGATAACTGATTAAAAGGGACAAAAATCCCTCAATATTGTAAAACTAACCCCCCATTTTTAATAGCCTCCAAAATGACATAATCTGGACAAAAATACCCCTCAGCTACATCAACTCCTTTTTCCCTCCCATTCTAATTTTATTTCCCTCCCTTCACCTCTTTTTTATTCTTTCTTCCACTTTCTCCTCTTTTTTTTTTCATTTTCTCATGTTATTCCCGTTTCTCTATTTTCAGTACATTTCTTCAAGTTTCACACATAGTTTCTCTTCAGATTTCTTCAACTTAAAGCACTTAAAGTTGTGGTTGGATAACAGTGTAAGTTTATTTTTGTTTCCATATTTTTTCTTTTCATGTTTTATTTATTGAATATTTTCAAACATTTAATGAGATGTAGTAAATATTTAAATAAGTTTGAAATTATTATAATTTTTTTAATATCATTTACACCCATGAAAAAAGGATTAAAAGAAGGAAACAATTAGCTTAAAAGTGTAGTGTGGAGAAACATTGTCCATATGGAAAAATCAAATGATGGTAAGTAATAAAACTTATGGAATTTTATGATGGTTTTGGTAATGTTTGCATATTTGTTCTTTATATAGATGTAAATATATATGTTAATAGGGTTTTGATATAATATATAAAGTTATCTTTTTTAGTTATATACCAAAACCTTACGGATATTAAGTTGAACTTGACATATGTTAAGTTGAACTTGACGTAAGTTAAGATGGTATATAGTTATTTTATAGTAACATTATATTATTGTTATTTTATTTAATTATACTCAATTTGAGTTGAATCATTTGCAAATTACCCTTGACATTAAATGAATTACAACATAACCAATCTTTTAGTAAATAAATATATTTTTATTGTTTAAAATAGTTGAGAGTTACAATATCTAAATTTATTTAATAACTATATACATTGTATTTCTATAGCATTATTGGTATTATTTGAGGTAGTAAAGATGATTAATAATATTATTTATTTGTTGTTTATTAAAAAAATAAATATGTGTAATGAAATAATAAGTATTTAATAATGAATGAGTTTTCTAAAATTAATACCTACTTATTGATGCTAATGCTATGATGTAACTAAAAAAATATTCTAATATTGTATGTTGATGCCACTAATTGAATTATTTTGTTATTTCAGTGGTTGATGAAGTAGGAATAATGCTTTTATATGAAGGAGAATGGGTACGAGATGGAAATACTTTCTATTTCAAAGGAAGTAAAGGTAAATGCATTGAGATCCCAAAAACTATATCATATAAAGAGTTATTAGGGGTTGTCCATCATATTCTGAAGCTAGATCTAACTAATTGTTTTCTTTCAATGAAGTATGTATTCAATGCCAACATACCCACAAGTCCTATACAACTAACTGATGATGGGGATGTGAAATTCTTTATTGGTTTAAATTGTACAAATGGTAAGCTGCCTGTTCCATTGTGCATCACAGTTGAAAAAAGAATTGATAATCACAATCAGAAATCAATTTGCAATTCTTATTTCGAATATCATATATCTTCTAAGATTGATAAAGAATTGAATAGGGACTCAATGTTGATGCATAAAAGTAAACACATTTATTGTGAGTTAGTCGAAACTCTTACTGTTGACGATGAAAATGGTCCAAGATTTCAAAATGAGTCACTTGAAGGGTATAAAGTTCATGATTGGAACATGAATGAGACTGCAATTATTGAGGAGGATTATAGGATGGATAGTAACCCTACTAATGATAAGCAAGTGACCCAAATTAGCTCATTCAGAACTAGTTTAGCTCATAGTGCATAAATCTTGACCATGATTGATACAAATGATGGTTTCATACATGACAATCCCACTATAATCGAAGGTGTAGCAAATGAAGAACAAAACATGATGCAACAACTTATAGTTAGTGGAATTAGTGATGACCATCTAGAAGAGCACCAAATATACTCAAGTAAGAAAGAATTACAAAGGAAGTTGTATATAATGGCTCTGAAAAGGAAGTTTGAGTTCAAAACAACTAAATCCACTACTAAGTTATTCTTGGTTGAATGTTTTGATAAAGAATGCAAGTGGCGAGTTCGTGCTACCAAGTTAGGGATTTCCAATATGTTTCAAATAGTGAAATACTATTCAATACACACTTGTTGGTTAGATATGATGTCTCGTGACAATCGACATGCAAGTAGTTGGTTGATTGGTGAGAGTATAAGAGAAACATATCAAGGGGTTGGTTGTGAATTTTGACCAAAAGACATTGTAGCAGGCATTCAAAAGTAGTATGACGTTCAAATTAGTTATGATAAGGCGTGGAGAGCCAGAGAACTTGCTCTAGGTTCTATTAGGGGATCACCTGAGGAGTCTTATAACACTTTACCATCCTATTGCTATGTTTTAGAGCAAAAAAATCCTGGTACCATTATTGATATAGTTACTGATTGTGATAATCAATTCAAATACTTTTTTATGTCGATTGGTGCATCTCTTGTTGGGTTTTACAGATCAATAAGGCTTGTGGTTGCAGTTGATGGGACATTTTTGAAAGCAAAGTACTTAGGGACTTTATTTATTGCAGAGTGTAAAGATGACAAAAATCATATATACCCTTTAGCCTTTGGGATTGGTGATTCATAAAATGATGCCTCATGGGAGTGGTTTTTACGAAAACTGCATGATGCAATTGGACACATTGATGATTTGTTTGTGATATCAGATCGACAAGGTAGAATTGAGAAAGCAGTACATAAAGTATTTCCCCATGTGACGCATGGTGTCTGCACTTATCACGTTGGACAAAATTTGAAGACAAAGTTCAAGAATCCTGCAATTCATAAGTTGTTCCATGATGCTGCCCATGCTTATCGTGTTGCAGAGTTTAATTTTATATTTGGGAAACTAGAGATGATTGACCCAAGAGCAGCAAGATATTTGATGGATATAGGAGTTGATCGATGGGCACGTTCATATTCTACTGAAAAAAGATATAATATCATGACAACAAGGATCGTTGAAAGCCTTAATACTGTGTTAAAAAATGCTAGAGATCTTCGGTTTTGCAATTGGTTGAAGAATTGAGAAACTTACTTCAAAAATTTGTGACTCGTCAACAACAAGCAATGTCAATGTCAGCTAAACTTACCATGTGGACTGATGGAGAACTTCGTTCAAGGTATAATATGTCAGCAACATATCTAGTAGAACCTATCAACTCCAATGAGTGTAATGCTAAATATGCTGGCATTAGCGCTCAAGTGAATTTAGACACTCATTCATGCACATGTCAACAATTTGATCTTGATCATATTCCATGTGCACATGTTATTGCTGCTTGTAGATTTTACAACATTTCATGTTACACTTTGTGCTCCAAGTATTTTACTACTAAAACATTGTTATCTTCATATTCAAAGTGTATTTATCCAACTGGAAATGAAATAGATTGGGTAATACCTGATCATATTCGTAACAAAGTTGTGTTACCACCTAAAACGAGACACCCAACAGGAAGACCAAGGAAAGTAAGAATTTCTTTTGGTGGAGAGGGCAAGTGCACATCTCGATGTAGTCAATGTGGTCAATATGGGCATAATCGAAAAACATGCAATCGACCAATCCCTTGATATCATGATAGCTTTGACACTCTATGAACTTACATAGAATGAAAATTGTAATAGTGAGCTTTTTTGTTTTTTTGGTACCCATGTGAACAGAAATGTAAGTTACTTTTTGTATAAGGTGATAGGATAAACACATAGATGAATATTGTAATAATGATCCCCTTTTTTTGCATACCCATAGAAATGAAGATATTTGTTACTTTTGTACATATATGTTATGATGAGTTATGTATAAAGTATGAATGAAAATTGCATGTTTATTCTCATACTATGGACTCAATTGTTCTTACGTTTATTGATAAGGAACTTGACAATAGTTAAGTTCAGGTTTTGTCTGAAAACTGTGGACTTAACTATCTTCAAGTTTGTACATAAAACAACTTGACAATAGTTAAGTTCAGGTTTTGTCTAAAGACTGTTGACTTAACTACCTTCAAGTTTATACATAAAACAACTTGACAATAGTTAAGTTTAGGTTTGTTTAAAGACTATAAACTTAACTACCTTCAAGTTTGTACATAAAACAACTTGACAATAGTTAAGTTCAGGTTTTGTCTGAAAACTATGGACTTAACTACCTTTAAGTTTGTTCATAAAACAACTTGACAATAGTTAAGTTCAGGTTTTTTCTGAAGACTGTGGACTTAACTACCTTCGAGTTTGTTCATAAAACAACTTGACAATAGTTAAGTTCAGGTTAAAATGGCAATTGTAGACACAAGTTCCTATGAGTCTATAGAAGATCAACTTGATACTTGTTAAGTCCAAATTAAATATGTTATTCTGGAATAAACTTCAACTTAATATCTGTCAAGTTTGTTCACAGTTAACTTGATAGTAGTTAAGTTTAGGTATTCTATTAAGACTGTGGATTTAACTACCTTAAAGTTTGTACACAAAACAACTTGACAACAATCAAGTTTAGTTTAAGAGGTTAATTGTATACATAACTATCAAACTACGTTCATCAAAATATCCAAGTTTATATATCAAGCTATCCAACTACATTTATCAAAATGTCTAACTACATATATCAAGCTATCCAATTACATATAACAAACCATCCAACTACATTATCAAAATGTGAAATATCAACATGAATTCATTACATAGGCAAGTATTTGATATAAAATAACTCTGTTGCCATCTTTTCCCGAAACCAATCCATTCAAGCACTTGTTAATGACTTCAATGGATGGTTGTGCATTAAGTATTCAACATATTTGATAACAAACATGCCACAGTCACCATTGCATGGTACACAGATAATCAATGTTAGGGCTATTATTAAGGATTAAGTGCATAAGATATGAAAGTAAATTTAAGATCACTTACTCATTTTCCTGTTGAGGAATATCTTGCAATCGTTCAATTTCCCATTCTTGGTAGTTAACATATGTGTCACCATAAAACCCATAATATGCTATGGCATTCAATTTATGTGGCAACAATTTGGCTAATGGTTTAATGGCAACTTGCAATCTTGCATTATTATTGATGCCCATCAATGAGTCATATACATATATAATCCTTTGATAAAAGTGGACAACTCCTAATACCCAGTGACTAGCCCGAACATTGATGGGGACATACACAATGTCAACATCAAGCCATTTGACAGAATAAAGAGGTTGCGAACCATTAACATAATCAATAAGAATGTCATTCTCTGGTAATTTGAATTGGTTCCATTTCTTGCCATGCTTAATCCATCTTGCTTGAGCATTTTGCTACATAGAATAAAGTTAACATACATAAATAAATAACCAAGATCATAAGATTCATTATTATAAAAAATTAAAAATGATAACTAAAATTCAAACTACACAAACTCAAAACATAGTATCCACCGTGGTAAACTTTTGGGAAAAAATATGAGGATTTTCTATTTGCCCACTTCCGAAAAAAGAAGGCAACATCAATGTGCTAACAATTACAATAAAGTAAATTAGTTATATTATTTGGTTGTAAACTGAACATAATAATAAATAAAAATAAAAACCAAATGCATCATTTAAAACCGTGTCAACAAGCCATGAACCATGATTAGACAGTGATTGAAACCATTTTTTTTATCTATATGCATGTAGTCAATGTCAATTGTGGACCTTTGACATCAAAGTAGAAAAAAACATTAGTAATTTTATAACTTGTGAAGAACACAAATTTACAAGTATGGATATATACAACTCACCATTGGTAATCACTCATCCACTTTCGAAAGGACTCTAATGCTTCTTCAGATGTTGGACGCAAATGATCAAATAAAGTTAATGGTTCCTCAATCTCTTTTCTTAGTTTCTTTCTCTTGGTGGGATCTGTAAAAGGGTGCTGCAAGATATGAGACTTTTTAATCTCACTTATTCGCTTAAAAATGGCAGGAGATAGATGGTGAGGTATGAAATATACTGAAAACTCGGCCGACATAGTTGGGGTGCCAAACAACTTGGCAATATCAATAACTAGATCATCATTAGAGTAATCACCTTTCAACTCTTTAGTCATGTGTTTTTCTGCAAGCTGAAGGCTTGTAGAAGCTTCCATACCAATGTTCACATCCATGGGAATGTCATTCTTCTCCACTTCATCATCTATAACATCCTCAAAAATTCCAGTTTGGAAATCAAAGCCCATATTGTTGTCATTTTCCTTTGTACTAGATTTTTTGAATCTAGTGTCATGCATAACATGTTCCTCATTTGAACTCTTAACCTAAAATTGCATACACCACCTAATAATAATAAATATGAGAAAACATAAATGTCAAAACATTGAAGTATTAGAAAATATAAACAAGTAAACATGTCACTAACTTATAATAAAAGTTGTTTCAATTCATCCATGTTCAAGTTGAGTCTTTCAATTTCTTTCTTTAGATGACTGAAATTTAACTTTGAGCTTTGTCTTAATTCACAAACTCCATCCATAATTTCTGCACACACACACACACACACACACACACACACACATATATAAATATATTTAAATGTTGTAAGTGTTAAATTTTTATTTCATTTATGTGTAATATGTGCAGAGATTATGGATGGAGTTTGTGAAATTCAGATATATATATATATATATATATTATGACAAGTTTGTTCACTTTGAAATAACACACTTGTTAAATTTAGGTTTTTTCATGATCCCTGCATACTTAACTTCCTATAAGTTTATTTATAATAAACTTAACACTAGTTAAGGTTAGGTTCCACATGTTAATTATGGATATATATATATATATATATATATATATTATGACAAGTTTGTTCACTTTGAAATAACGCACTTGTTAAATTTAGGTTTTTTCATGATCCTTGCATACTTAACTTCCTATAAGTTTATTTATAATAAACTTAACACTAGTTAAGGTCAGGTTCCACATGTTAATTATGGAGTGAAGATCTTGTATTAAATAAAGTACAAAAAAAAAATGCATGCATTATTATGATGACTAAGTTTAGGTTAAGTTACCTCTATTGATGGGGAAACTGCATCATTTGTTGTTTCTTCTACCATTGCAGCAATAGCAACAACAACATATGCAGTAGTGTCAGATGAGCTTTTTTCATGCCTTAAGTCATTCTTCTTGGCATATTGTGAGGCATTTGATTGGTGCAACATTTCTACTGAAGCTCCTTGTTTATCTACATGCTTGTAATAGTCTTGTTGTTGCTTCTCTAAAATGGGTGTTAGAAGCGAATGAAAAGTTAACGACAAAGTCCAAATCAAATATAATTATTAATAAACAATAATACAATAATATTTAAAATTGCATTATTAAAATTTAAAGGTAAAGAATTATTTACATGAGGCTCTAGAAAGACCTTTTCAACCTCAGTAGACCTTGGCGCACTTGTTGCACTCCAATTTAATATTCGAGGATAGCTCTCAGATACACGAGTGGCATATTTCAATCCAATAAGTGGAATAGCTTCGTATGCCCAAACCTGGAAGGCATATGGAAATCCAATAAGACTATATGCTTCAACTGCAGCTTTTCCCTTTGTTTTCTTCTTATTTTGGTATTTGGATACCCGGTTCTCCAAAGCTCTTTGCAAACCAAATAGTGTCCTCTCATAACAAATCCCCCCTCCCCCCATGGATACTTGTTAAAAGCCTTCAAATTATCAACCAAAGCAACCCATTCCATATTTATTAAATTTTTCTCTTCTTTCCCAAATAAAACATGCTTTAAAAAAATACAAAGTGCCAACTTTATCACCTCTTCATCTTCAAATTCTTTTATTATTTTTTTTATTTTTCTTATTCTTATTCTTTTTTTTTTCCTCTCCTAAAGAAAAAAAAAAACTTTCTCCAACTCATCATTACACACCTTGTTTTCTCCTTTAAAGTATGTGTCCATTATTCGTAATGATTTTTTGTCACATTTTGGAATAGGACTAGAACTCAAGCCTGTAATCAATGCAAACTCTTCTTTACTAAATCTTAAGCCCTTTGACTTTAATAAAATCCATATTTCATTGTCTTTTTTGGTTTCACATTGACGTAACAACAATTGATGAGCAATTTGGGCTGAAAGTATAAGTTCGGGAAGGAGTAAAAAATGACCAAAACATGACTTTCTAAACATCTCCAATTGTGGTACAGTCAATTTCATCTTAATATTTTCAATGGCTACCAAGTGAGACAAACATGCAATTTTTCCAGGAAAGTACTCATCTTTAGGTATTTTAGATATAGAAGATAGGAGAGGAAGAGGAATGTCAATCTGCAGGATAATAACAAATTGTAAAAATATCAATATAAATTGAGCAAAATTATATTACCAAACTTATCCAACTATGTTAAATCTATCATTTCGTATTACTTCTTAACATAGACTTTATTTTCATATTATTTAAGGATGTCATGTCAAATGCTAATATTTTAAAGATATTATTTTACTAATGCAATTGAAGCTATTATATTTTACTAAGTTGCGGCTACAAAAAATTACATACATTATTAGTGTTTATTGAAATTTGAAACAAAACTAAACCATTTTGAAATTGCAACCTATTGACAATGAACTTGATAACAGTTAAGTTCAATTTTTTCTCAACATATATATTTAAATCAAAATTCTAAATATTTGGATAAAATAATTTCATAAAAATTATATTCAAAATACGTTATAAATTCATAAAAAATAACTTCATTACACAAAATTTCAAAACCTTTTGATGATAAACTTGAGAGTAGTTAAGTTTGTTAGTGTTACAATAGGTTACAATAGGTTACAATAGGTTAAAATTTTAAAATTCTTTGTTTGAAAATTATTATTTCTCTAAAATATATATATATTTTTTAAATAAAGAATGTCTAGCAACATTGTTCAACCATTACAACAACCAAGTGGTGGAGAAAGTGAAAAAAAAAAAAAAAAAGCAAGGCGTATTGGGATGATATTACAACGGATGCTTTTATCAAAGTTTGTGTGACTGAGACTTTGGCTGGAAATAGACTAAATAGACACTTTAGCAAGTTGGGATGGAAAAATGTGATAAAAGCCTTCAACAATTTGACTAGAAGAAACTATCAATATAGGCAACTTAAGAATAAATGGAGTTCTCTTAAAAAGGATTGACAACTTTGGAATACCTTGATTGGGAAAGAGACTGGCCTTGGGTAGGATCCTATGAGACAAACCATCAATGCAAGCAATGAATGGTGGGATAAGAAATTGAAGGTATGTTTTGTTTAGTCATTAAATTTATTTGATTAATTTATATATTGGTTATGAAATATGATAAATTAAATACTCTTGTAGGAGAATCCTAAAGCAATAAAGTTTAAAAGAAAAGGCTTGAAAAATGTTGAGCAATTAGACATACTTTTCAAAGATATTATTGCTACTAGTGAAGGAGCCAGCCAAGGCACCATCACAAGGCTTTGTAGGACAAGATGTTGATGATTCATCTAAGGTGAGGGAACACGAAGATAATATAATAGAAGACCAAGGTGACTCTAGTTTCAATCCGCCACTTGATACTATCTCCAATAGTTTTGAAGCTACTACTCAACCTTCTATGGCAAAAAAGAATGAAGGAATAAGAAAGAGGAAAAGAAATGAAACCAAATATGAGCTTGTGGCTATCCAGTTAGAGCGCATTTGTAGTGCTGTGGAGAATAGGTCTTCTATCTCATCTAAAGGAGATGAGCCAGGTTGTAGCATTGCTGAAGTGATGAAAATCATACGTGGGATGCCTGAAGTGAAGAATGACTTTGAGTTATATATGAAAGCCACAAATATCATGGTTGTCAAGGAAAATAGAGATATGTTTGTTGCATTAGAATACCCAATTGATCAGATTGCATGGCTTAAACATAAACATGTTTGAGTGTTGGAGTTGTTTCTTGTTTTTATATGGAAACATATTTTTGTTACCTAATATCGTTTAGTTGTTAGGTTGAGGGGAGGAAAAAGATGTTGGTTTGCTTTATGTGTGAATTGCAAAAGTCATGATGCCCTTATTTGATACTTTTTATTATTTCTTTCTCAAAAAATTGAGACTATTAGATGAGCTTTGGTGGTAAACTTCTTATAAAATTTGGTATTGTTTTTCATTTTATTAATGTGTAGTTTCTTTGTTCTTTTTTTTTATATTTCATCTTAGTCATTTAACATTTTTTTTAGGTTTATTATTTCTATAAGATTTTTTTTTTTTTTTTAATATAGAATGTCTAGCAATGGTAGGCATTCTAAACTTCAATTGTGTACTTTCTAATTTTTTTAAATAACTATAGTAATTGAAAATATACATTATTGTTGTTTATTAACGTATTTCTTTTTTTATTTGTATAGATGTCTTCTAATAATAATGATCAAAATTTTGATGATGAAAACGATGATGAACATGATTTTTATCAATTGGTGCTCGTGGGTTGTGCGGTAGCTGCAACACTTACTAGTTTCAAAGAAAAAAAAAACCTTGTAGAACTTCTTCCCACATAGGATACAAGTTTGTAATGGATGTCTTAAATGGCCATGAAATTAGGTGTTTTGAGCAATTTCGAATGGAAAAACATGTGTTTATGAATTTATTAGAAACACTTACTAAAAGGTATGGCCTAAAACAAGGTTTTGATATGCCCTTAATAGAGGTCTAAGCAATGTTTCTCACTACAATAGGTCATGGACTAAGCAATAGGATGATTCAAGAAAGAATTCAACACTCTGGTGAATTTGTATCTAGATGGTTTGAGATTGTATTAGATGTTGTTTGTCATATGGCTATAGATATTATAAAACCAAGTGATCCACAGTTTAAGGAAGTCTCTGATAAAATAAGAAATGATGATCGGTATTGGCCATATTTTAAGAATTGTATTAGGGTAATTGATGAAACCCATATACCTGTTGTGGTTCCTAGAGATAGAAAAATACCATATATTGGTAGAAAAGGTATGACTACCCAAAATGTTATGGCAGTATGTGATTTCAATATGTGTTTCACATTTGCATGGGCCGGATGGGAAGGTGTTGCTCATGATGCGTGGGTCTTTTTAGAGGCATTAAGAAGGCTAGAATTGGGTTTTCCTCATCCACCTGGAGGTTTGTGAATGATAATATCAAACTTTTTTTTGTGATCAAATTTTTATTATCTAATACATATTTTTTGTTTTTGTTTTGTAGGTAAATATTATTTGGTCGATGCTTGTTATCCTCAAATGAGTGGATATTTAGGCCCTTATAAAGGCTAGCATTACCATCTTCCAGATTTTCGACGAGGTAGTTCACCTAAAGGTAAAAAGGAAATATTTAATCATAGGCATTCATCCTTGAGGTGCACAATTGAGAGAACGTTTGTCGTTTTGAAGAATAGATGGAGAATGCTACGAGAAATGCATAGTTTTCCTCTTGAAAAACAAGTAAAGATTGTTATTGCTTCAATGGCTCTTCACAACTTCATAAGGATTAATGCTAGAATGGATATGGAATTTAAACCTTATGATGATGATCAAAGGTTGCTTCCACTTAATGAAGAAGAGAGTAGAGTGGATTCACTTGTTGAGGAAGATGGTTCACATCATACAAGAGAGATGAAAGAACAACGTGATCGAATTGCAAATCTTCTTATATCTCATTGATGTTTGATTATGACTCTAATATGTAAGAATATAATTTCCCTTTTTTTTTTTTGCTATGAAAACATTTGTCTTCTTATTTACTTTTAATCATAATTTTTTTTTTTTGAGAAATTAATAGGTAATCATATATTGTTTTACTTTGAAATTTATCTTTTATTCAATGTTCTTTTTTATTGATTTAGATGTTTTTTGTAAATATTTTTTAAAAATTTAGTATAGTGATAATTATTAATTTTAATTAGAAAAGTCTTTTTTTTTATAGAAATTAATAGGTAATCTTATATTGTTTTACTTTTAAAATTATCTTTTATTCAATGTTCCTTTTTATTGATTTAGATGTTTTTTGTAAATATTTTTTAAAATTTTATTATAGTGATAAAAAATTATTAATTTAAAACTAATATATAATCAAATAATTTGTTATATCATGATATTTATTATTTATTAATGCAATTCTCTTTGTAAACATTTTTCAAAATTTTATTTAAATCATAAAAAAAATATTTTTAGTTTTTTTAACAATATATATATATATATATATATATATTCTTTTAAGATAGATGTTTATATATTTTGTTGTAATGAAAAGTTTTTTGTTTATCATACTATTTTTTTAATTAAAATTATATGTCATTTTTGATAATTTATTAATATTAAAAGTGTTTTTATACTTATACAACATATTATCAAAAACACTATTAGAATCATTTTTTCTAATTCTCATAAAAGTGTTTTTCAGAGAAACACTACAGAAGAAAACACTTCCATTAAAATCATTGTCAAACGGGCTCTTAATTAATGCAACCACCCCTCTTTTTTTTTTTCTTTGTTACCTTAGTTTGAACTTTCCAATTATATCTCACATAATAATTAAAAGGTTTCTCTTTCTCAAAGCCTTCTATTATTTTTCAAAAATACATTGAAATCAATTTCGTTAAATCCATTATTACTTTGTCTAGTAAATTATTATTTTAATTCCCTTAAACAAGTTTATAATTTCTTCTAATCATTGTTGTTTTTCCCTTCAATAGGATCCATGTTTTCTCCTTAATCTATTATCAAGATTGTTCTCTAGATAAGACTCCCTACTAATCCTTATTGAGTTTATTCATTTTCTCCTTATTTTCCATGCATGCCACAAACCCATAATTCACTAATGTCATACATCTTTATAACTCAAAATGCATTAATGTTTTTTTTCTTTTTTTTTTTACTTAAAATATTTTCATTTACAAGGTCTCAAACGTAACTTGATTTTAATTTCCTATTAGAACCCCTCAATTCAAATGTCTTATATCATTTCAATACTTTTAGTTAATTAAATCCCCTAATCTGCTTTCTTTTTACAAAAGCTCTTTCTTGTCATCCAAAAACACATCATATTTCCCATTAAGATGCATATAATATAAACAATCATACTATAGTTTCAATTAAAATCAATAAGCAAGGGAGATGCGACAAACGAGAAATTTTTAAAATTATATTTTCTTCAATATTTGAAGCCAAATTAATCTAGAAAATATTAAAAAAAAAATTGGAAGTAAATTAATAAACTATCATGGATGTGGAATTTTTTTAATTATGTTTAAAACAAATTAACAATAGATACTATCAATCTTATTTACTAAAAGATCAATTAATGAAAAAATAAAGAAAATCAAGTGATAATGTTTATTAAATAATATTATATCTTTAAATCATTCACAAAAAAATTACTATTATCTCAAGTGTTAAACTACTATGAAAAGCATGCAAAAAAAAAAAAAAAGATGTATTTTCTCCCACTTTATCCAAAATATTACTTTTTTGTTAAGGAATTGTTAAATACAATAATCAAAATATGTTTACATTAGATCAAGAGTAAAAGTAAATGGACGCTTATAACATGAACTAAAAGATCAATCATACAAAATAAAAATAAAAAAAATTATAATTTTAAGAAAAAGATTATGCATGTAAATCACATGGAAAGTTAATAGTTGTTGAAAGATTTAAAATATTGAGAAAAATATGAAAATCATTTTTGGATCTAATTTTCCTTTTTGTTTGCAATGCTCATACTATTATGTCAAGAAATTATTGAAATTATTTTTCCTGTAATATTTGGAGCTAAACTAATTTGGAAAATATGAAATTAGTTTTTGGATCATTTTCCCCCCTTTTTATTCACTATACTAACATTTTTATATTAAGAAATTATTGAAATTGATTTTTTTTTTTCATAATAAATAAACCAATAAATTATGTTAAAAAATTTTAAATATTAAACGCAAATAGACCTTTATAATAATATAAAATATTTACAAAAAAAAAAATAGAGGATTTAGACTCTTAACTAAAGATTTGAACTAAATTATGATATTTTATTTAAATGTGTGTTTACTAATATACCTTAATTCACAACTTAAGTTATTAACAATAAATTTGTATTGTCTTACCATATCTTTATTATTTTGACTTGAAGTTGTTAATATTTACTATAATATTCGGATTGTTAAAAAAATGGTAAAAATATTTTTCATGGGGATATTATATTTCATCCATAAATATATTCTTATAGATATTTTTATGACAGGGGATGTGTTTGATGGCATCCTTCCTTCTCATCCATCCAAGGTAATGATCGGACTATTGAGAAGGAATGTATGACACAAAGATTATCATTGAAAATATAATATTAGCAATTATAAATTAAAGTTGTCACTAAATAATTTTTTCTCTATATTATTTTTTTTTAGGCACCAAAAAGTTAATTAAGTTTCAATATGAAGGCTGCCACTAAATATTGATTTTATATTATCTTTAGTAGTGATATGATTTATTTTCAAGACTACAAGTAGGAAAGTGAATTCAATATAGCGTGACAACAATATAATATGGTCACAAAATGTTAGTATTTAGTGACAAGTAATAATTTGTAGTAAAAGAAACATTAAAGTCTATTTTCAGGGAAAAACTATAAGTGACAACAACATTATTACCACTAATATCAAAATGATGAATAGATTTAGCAACAATAAAATAACATAATATATGTATGCACTAAAACTAGAATATTAATGGTAAAACTTAAGGTGTTACTAAAATTCTTATCACTGAAAACCAATTTTCTTGCCGTATACATGAAAATGATTTGAAAAATTCATTTTAGGAATACAAATTAGAAAAATAAAAAATAATTTAAAAACCCTTACGAAAATCTACAAAACATCATTATTTTGCCTTAATTCCAAAACCCTAAAAAATCAAGATCAAATAAAAAAAAAAAAGAAAATCTTGAAAGTTATTTCAAGGAAAAAAGGCAAGGGTTAAGGATTTGAGGTAATCCATTAAGGAATACAAGAGAGAATTGTGTTTTGGGCACGAAGAATACACGTAGATACTAATAGGTATAGAACTTTTTGAAAGTAGTTTTTGCATTTACAAAGGTTGAGAAAATCTTGGTAGATGAGTTTCCCCATGTAACTAATATTCTTGTGTGATTGAATATATTTTAGATAATCATAACAAATATAATTTCATACCGGGCAAATCCAATTAATGTGATAAGTTTCCATGGTTTGAATCGAATTGGCTAGACATATATTGCTAACAACTCATTATGTAAGAGCCTAAATTTTTAAACAAAATTAGTAATGAGAGAGAATTATTAGAAAAATGAAAGAGAGAGAAAGGAATGATAATGGACAAGAATAAGATGTGCTCTTAAAAAAAATGGAAAATTTAAAGAAAACAAGTTTGTATAAGGAGACAAATATTTCTTTTTATACACTATTTGTATCACCGACATAAAACTTCTTATATTCATTTATTTTAGTTGAAAAACCCACATTAAAAAACAAAAGAACTCTAGATATTTGATTAATATATCAAAATAAGCTATAGTTTGGAAAAGTGCTCTTCACTTTTTAAAAATAAAGAAAATAAAGAAAATAATCATCTTTTTGAATGATAAATGTCACTCATCAAACTTTTCTTGCATCCATTCATGTTAAAGCTAGCATACTTTATTTTTAAAATTAGGATATTTTTATTTACTTAAAATTTTATTAATAACTTTAAACCCAAAGAGATTAGCTTTACAAATTTTGACCGAAATATCTCAAAGACTTTATGTGAAAAGTGTAGCTTATTCTATCTCTTTCTTAAGGCCAAAAAATAAATAAATAAATAAAATAAAATAAAAATAAAAGAAAATGATAGTATTTTTTTGTTTGTTTTATATTAAAATGAGAGAAATTTATAGAACCACCCATTTTTTGCTTCAACCTTCAACTAGGCTTTAATTTTATTATTTTGTATCTCCTATGTGGTCTCATTGCGATATACCTTTCTCTCATTGTTTTATACCTTGGTCTCATATAATTGTTGAACATGATTCTATATGTTTATGTCTGCATTCAATGACCAAAATTTCTATAATACTTTAAATGACCAAAATTTTAAATTTCAAAAGGTACCAATTTGGTGCTATAAACTTTTCCAAAATTCTTATTATTTTCATATATAAATTATATATATTCATATTTACTTTTTATAATATTAACTTTTTTTAGTGTATTACAATAGGTTAAAAATTTTGCTCCAAAGATTTAACAATGTGAGACTACTTCACTACAATGAATCTTATACCGACATATTTGAATTAAAGTTACAAATTTTGAAGTTCTAGTATGTTTTGAGTTTTAAATTAGAATGGTATATTGGTGTTATACCATTCCAATACTCTTAAAAATAGCAAGATCAAGTTTGAAGAATCTTGAAAGGAGAATTATATTTGCATAAACCAAATTTCTCTTTTACGTTCCTTCTATTTACACATCCATTTTAAAATATTAACTTTATTATCATATCCATCAATAAATTTTCAAAATATCTATAAACACTCTTCTTATCTTTCTTTTTCTTTCAACTTTTTTCTTCTCGATAATGAACCCTAAAAGAAAATATCTTTTAGGGTTTCTTCTTTATGCAAATTTCAATTTTTTCTTTTTTAAAAACTTTAGAGTAGTTAAAAAATGATAATAAAAAATTTAAAAGTGAAAAATCATGAAAATGTGCAAAAAATAAGAAATAAAAAATAAGCTTATTTTATGATGTTCAAGGTGGAACAACACCGTACAAATGTTTAACCTTCGTGTCCGCAAGTGTTTTGATTGTTTCATTGAGGGACATTTTTATCATAAAAAAATTATTATTGAGACCGATGCAAACACAAATTGGGTGGATGCAAACATAGTATCCCACCTTAAAACACCATTCAGCTAACTTTTTTTTTTTTTAAAAAAAAAAAAAATGTTTTCTTTCATTTGAGGATTTTTACAACGTTAAACTAAAATTTGACCGGTTCGGTTGAGCTATTAGACCGCTTTAGCCATTGAATCGTGAGACCCGGTGGGCAGACCGGTTCAGGAAAAACCGGATGGTTCCTTTGCAAAATAGTTGCGTAAACAACTAGGCTGGTGTTATTTTTATAATTTATTGTAATATTATATTATTTAAAATTAATGCAGCATAAACCTTAAAGTCGCTCGGTCCATAAAAGCCCAAACACGTGTCACAAGTCCCATCTTTAATATCTCCCAAGTATAATCATATCATTTGTTGCATACCAAAACCAAAATGGACAATTATATTTTACAAGATTTGATTCATAAAAATTAAGTAATCGACGAGAATGATATAAAATGTGAAAAAGATGAATATATTCTTTAAAATTATTTTAAGTATTTTTTATTTTAATATTTGATAAATTTTTTTATCTTAATTTTTTAATAATTATTATGAAAGTTTATTATTTTTAGAAAATTAATTTTTTTAAATATATATATATATATATATATATATATATATATATATATATATATATTCTAAAAATATAATATTTTAAAAAATAAATTTGACATATTATTAGTTATTTTTTACATATACGATTTAAAATATATATATATTTCAAAATATTTGATTTTTAAATAATAATAATAATAATAATTTTTTTTTTAATTTTTTTTGGAAAGGGGTGCATTTTTTCCAAATTATTGAATTAAATTTAATTTAATTGAGGTTTATAAAAAGAATAAAATTTAAATTAATATTTTTTTATTTTTTTTATAGTCAATAAAAATAATTTTTAGAAAGGTAAAAAATTTATACCATTCTTTTTAATTTTTATATTTTCTCTAAATCCTGGAGTTAAATGATGAACTTACATGTAACTTAATTTTTTGTACCCAACGAGATGCAAAACACAATTTTCTCGACCGAAATATCTTTCCCCATCTACTCACCCTCTCATTACACACTTTTACACATCACACGCACAAACACGCGTCCATCCACCCCCCTTCTCATTACACACTCTTGCACAACACAAACACGTGGTCATGGACTACGACACGTCGACGCATACTGACTTTTCAATTCCTATTCTATCATTAAAAAAATATATTTTAAGGGTATGTTGGGATGGAGAAGAAAAAAATTAGAGAAAGGGGAAAAATAAAAAAATAAAAATTTGATTTAAATTAAATAATTTATTTTTATATTCTAATTTAAACTTATTTACTTGTTTTAACTCTTTAATATAACAAGTAAATAATTTGACAATGTATAAATTTTAATTAATTTTAATTATATTAATTTATTTTTTCATATTTTTATAATACAATTAAATATAAAAAAATAATTTTTTTAAATGTTTTTTCTATCTTCTTAATACTTTTTTAAAACTAAACATAACCATAAAAAAACTATGTGATATAAAAATCTTGTCAAACAAATCCTATTTAATTAAATCATATTCATTATCGAATATCATAAATAATAATGTATTCTTATTTATTAAATAATAAAAAATAAAATTTGCCAGGTATAATTGTATTAATTATAATTTATTAATTTAAAATTTTTTAATTACTTTTTATTTGATATGAAGATTTTTTTATTATAGAGTAAATATATATATATAAAGTTTTCATAGAGGTAAACTATATTTTTAAACACAAATACTTAAAAATTAATTTATTTATACTAATTTTATTTTAATTAATTTATAATATAATACGTAAAAGATATATATAATATGAGTTGTATTTATAACATTAAATCACACTTTTTGTAGTGGAGGGGACCTTCTCATTTCAAGGATCCATGATGTGCCATGTTGACGTGGCCGACAATAGCAGATTATGTTGGGAAACTTCTCGGAATATGCTTGGGCGAATGCGAATTAGTCATTATATATATATATATATATTCTTAATCTAGAACCACCCTTATCGGCCTCAATCTTCCAGCCGCCCAATCGAGAAATCAGACAAGGCCGACGAGTACAATGACTCTTAGATTGAACCAGCAAAGCCATGACATCAGCTTCTTGTCCTCCAAGGCTACTGAGACATTATGAAAAGACGTTGATAACCGGTTCAGCCACAAGTATTAAGCATCACAAAACACCACAAAGCCCTCAAAACATCCGAATACTTAATATTAAAAATATAAATATAAATATTTTTAATTTTATATATAAATAACTTTATATTATTATTTTAAATTTTAAAATGTATAAATTATATATAGTTATGATATTATTCCTGTACAAATGTCTAATTCTAAAAATATTTGGTAAAATATATACTATGAGCTTAAGGATGAAAATATCGTTTTTATGGATATATCTCGGTAAAATGAAAATTAATAAAAAAAAGTTATAAAAATATAAAAAAAAACTTAATAAATGATAAAAAAAAATAATACACATGTAGAAGTGATTTATTATCGGATATAAAAAAAAGTGATGATATATAAATATTTTTTATTAAAAAATATTGATAACTTATTTATAGATTTATATTTATCTTATATTTAATTATCATATAAAAGACATAATAAGGTAATTAAAATTAATTAATTTATATTGATTTTATTTTAATTAATTTATAATATAATAGGTAAAAGATATATATAATATGAGTTGCATTTATGATATTAAATCACACTTTTCGTAGTGGAGGGGAACCTTCTCATTTCAAGGGTCCATGATGTGTCATGTTGACGTGGCCGAAAATAGCAGATTATGTTGGGAAACTTCTCGGAATTTGCCTGGGCGAATGCGAATCAGTTTATATGTATATTCTTAATCTAGAATCAGACAAGATCGAACCAGCAAAGCCATGACATCAGCTTCTTGTCCTCCAAGACGACTGAGACATTATGAAAAGATGTTGATAACCGGTTCAGCCACAAGTATAAAGCATCACAAAACGCCACAAAGCCCTCAAAACATCCCAATACTTTTAGTCTTTGCGGTAACTGCTGGTTAGTGATGAAGCAAACTGAGCTAGTCTTCATCCCAACTCCTGGGATCAGTCATCTTGCGGCTACAGTGGAGATTGCAAAGCTGCTGACTCAACGAGACCGCCGATTCTCAAGCACAATCTTGATCATGAAGTTTCCGTTTGAGTCCAATATTGATAGTATGACCACCGACTCTGATTCCGTCCGTCTCGTCACACTTCCTCCTGTAGAGCTCAGCTCCGGACCGAGGCCGCCTGTTGTCTTCTTCTCTGAGTTGATCAGAGCTTATACACCACTCGTCCGAGACGCCGTCCACGAGCTCACTCTCTCCAACTCGGTTCGGCTCGCTGGATTCGTTATTGATATGTTCTGCACCCCCATGATTGATGTGGCGGATGAGTTTGGGGTGCCTTCATATCTCTTCTTCACTTCCGGCGCCGCTTTTCTTCGCTTCATGTTCCATCTTCAATTCCTCCATGATCATGAGGGCTTGGATTTCAATGAGTTCAAGGACACGGATGCTGAGTTGGAGGTTCCGAGTTATGTTAACTCGGTCCCAGGTAAGGTCTTCCCTTCTGTGGTGCTTGACAAGGAAGGCGGTGGGACTGAGATGATTCTGCATCACACGAGGAGATTCAGACAAGTCAAGGGCACTATTGTAAATACATTTGTTGAGCTTGAGTCACATGCTATTCAATCATTTTCTGGGTGTAAAGCACCGCCGGTGTACCCTGTTGGACCCCTGCTCAATAACCCTGTGAGATCTGGTGGGGCTCAACAAGATGCTAATGCCATCATGAGCTGGCTGGATGATCAGCCGCCATCGTCAGTGGTATTCCTGTGCTTCGGGAGCAAGGGAAGCTTTGGTGTGGATCAAATCAAAGAGATAGCAGATGGGCTAGAGCATAGTGGGCATCGCTTCTTGTGGTCCCTTCGCCAACCTCTCCCAAAGGGTCAAATGGGATTTCCAAGGGATTATGCAAATGTTGAAGAGGTTCTACCAGAGGGGTTTTTACATCGGATGGCCGGAATCGGAAAGGTGATTGGATGGGCTCCGCAAATGGCGGTTTTAGCCCACCCTGCAATCGGAGGATTTATATCTCATTGTGGATGGAATTCTACGTTAGAAAGCATATGGAATGGTATTCCAATAGCAACATGGCCATTGTTCGCAGAACAACAAATGAATGCGTTTCAAATGGTGAAAGATTTAGGATTAGCTGTGGAAATTAAAATGGATTATAATAAGGATAGTAGTTATGTTGTAAGTGCTCAGGAGATTGAAATTGGATTAAAGAAGCTAATGAATATGAATAGTGAGGTCAGGATGAAGATGAAGGAAATGCAAAAGTTAAGTAGGACGGCCATAGAAGACGGTGGATCCTCGCACTTTTCCTTGGGACAATTTATTGAAGATGTGATCATCAACATTTCATGCAAGCAACAAAGTGGGACCTAATGCATAATATAATATTAGTGTGAAAGGAAGAAGCCCATCGTAGGCTCTAACTATGTTATCACACGCTGTCTCAATGCTCAAATAATTTATACGATGAAATAGAGAAATTTGACCTTTATCATTTAGCATATTTTTTTAAGAAAGAAAAGTTGTACTTGAACTCCCCTCCATTTTTTTCTCTCATATTCTTTTATTGCTTTCTAAAATATAGAAGGCATGGATTTAGTCATATGCCGGAGCTCAAGTAATAAAATCAACTGTATAATTATAATTAACAAGCCACAAAAACTAAAATCGCCATCCCAAATGCTTCACATTGTGAATCCAAAAATAGTTGATGTCTCTTTTCCCACAAGCCGCAAACAGGAATTCAGTTGTGGCCGGTTTGAAATTCAAATTCGAAGGAGTAACCAGTTGAGAGAAGCCTTTGAACACTTCAAACTTAGAAATCAGGAGGTCATGAGATTCATTCAACTGAGAGGAGAATTCATACCAAATAAACAGGAATTGCACTGACCTGCAAAAACTACAATTAATAATCAAAGTTAGCCCATTCCCATACTAGTTTTAGCTTTATAGTTAGGGATGGTAATGGTACGGATTTTTTTTTTTGGGTACCCGTCTCATTCCTAATAGGACATGTTTGAAATTTAAATAAACGAGTTTGAGATTGGTTTAATTTTTTTTTTTAAATCTGGGACGGGTTCGAGGCGAGTTCAAGTATTATTTTATCCCACGTTGGCCCGCCTCAATTATATATAAAATTAATTTAATTTAATTTTTTATTTTTCTACTTTTAATAATAATAATAATAATATTCTTCAATAAAATAAGTTATAAAAAATTATAATATTTTATTTATTTATAAATTATATTTATTTTAATGTAATTAAAAATTTTAAAGTAATTTATTTATTTATTTTTTAAATTTTCAAAAAGAAAATTTAAATTTTAAAAGGGGTAGGGCGGTATGGGACAACTATGGAAAATTCTCATACTCGTCTCATTTATTTTTTTTTTGAAAATTATTTTAAATAAATGGGACAAGGTTGAGATGAAAGTGAACTTGTCATACCTATTTAAAGTAGCTTCTACCTTTTTGCAACTCTTAGTAGTCTCAGTCTCTAAATTCCAACAATCATTCAACACAATTGATTTTTAGTTAATTTCTTTCTATCTTTATTTCCATACTTCAATTTCACATTTGATGATCTTTTAATTTTCAGGAAATTTCAATTTAAGCAGTTTTCCTTTTTTTTTTTTTTTTTTTTTTTTTTTTTTTTTTTTTTTTTTTTGCACTTTCAATTTCTTGCCTTAAATCATAGTAATTTTAAGACATTCTTTCCTTTTAATTAAGTTGTGTTTTCATTTATTGAATGCCCAAATTTTAGAACGGTGTTTGATAAAATTTAATACTAATTACTTAACTATAAAATTTTATTTTAATTTAAATAGTTAATTTAAAATTTATCTCTTAATTTTTACTTTAAGTATTAAGATTATTTGATAAAATTAACTTAAAAATATTTATTTTATATCATCCAATTGACACATTTACCTTTATTAATTTTAATTAATATTTATTTTCATTAATCTAAAATATTGTAGATATGTAAGATAACTACAAAATATTTATAATAAAAAATGAGTTATGGATGGAGTCATGATTGTAAAATTTACTTTTAATGGTGTGAGAAAATGTGGTAAAGGAGATTTAAAATTAAGAATAAATTAATTATTTTAATTAGTATTTATAATCATATTTAACTTAGTTATGATATCAAATTGTTTAATTTTAATTTTAATGATGTAAATTAAGTTATTAAGTCATTAAATTGATTTACTAAACACCCTATTACTATTGTTAATACTCCTTCAAAACCTCCTTTTTTCCCCTGTGTACAACTCTTAGGAATACTAGAAATTTAGAGCCTATTTGGATATGTGATTTAAAAAGTTTTATGTTTTTAAAAACAAAAAATTGTTTTTAGAAATTCCTAATACCATTTAATAGTTGTTCTCTATAAATGGGTTTTAAAAACTAAGTGAAATAGAAAACACTCGAAGAAGTAGAAGTTATTTTTACCAGTTTTTAAAAACTATAAAAAAAAACAAATAAAATTGGACATAATATCATTTTATTTCTCTTTTCATGATCTCATGCCGATATTGAAAATCTTTAAATATGATCTTCCTTTAAATTATATGTGGTTTTTAGATTTCTTTTAATTTTGCTAAAACTTTTCATTAAACAAATAAATTTCAAATCAAATTATACTTGATACATAAAATTTATTAATTTTAAAAAAATAATTTGAAATTCAAAAACTGATTTAATTAAATACTAAAAAGTCATGGAACTCAATAACATTAAAAATTCATAGTTTACAATTATTTTTAGGTACATAAACTCCAAATTAAGTAAGACTTAATGCGTTGAATTTATTAATGAGTTTAATAATTTTTAAAAATAAATTAAAAATCAAGTAGTAAATCATTTAATACTAAAAATTTATGGGTAAAAATTAGTTTAGAACGATTTTATTATTCTTTCCTATATATAATCATTATTTTCTGTTTTTTTTTTCATTAGACAAATGAACTATAAATTTAAAAAAACTTAATTCATTGGATTTACTAACAAGTTGTGGACCCCGCATTTCGTTTGATGCATTCCCACTTGATGATGAAACTTGTTTTTTTTTTATTTATTTTGTGAAAAATAATTTTTTTTTGAAAAAGACTTGGAGTCGCCATTTTTGTTTTATTTTTAAAGGAAAAACAAAATAAGAAAGAAAAATCCTAAGTGTGACTCCTTATTTGGAAAAGCAGGTTTGTGAAAAATTGAGTCGGGTTCGGGGTCAGGTTACTCATTGGGAAGGTACGATAAAAATACTGAAAGCACCCCTCTAAGTCCCTAAAAATGGGTCTCTACTAAATAAGGTAAGACAAACATGACAATTAACTAAGAGATCAATGGATACTAAAATGATCAAATAATAAAATGAATCATATATGAAAATAAATAAGGTGGGAGTGAGATCGTACCTTGGCAGCCAGTCATGAAATGGGATTAGTGCACAATAATGAATACAAAATATATCACATGCATATCAAATAACAAGACAAAGATCAAGTAATATCCATTAAGCATACTAGTTGGCAATCATAAGAGAAAACTCATATATAGGGCCCCCACCAAAGCCCAATTGATTTTGCATGAATTGATCTTACAAATAATATTATTTTGGAATTATGAAAATATCCTTCATGCTTATTAAAAATTAGTGAAAAACGAGAAAATTATTTTAAAATCAAAGAAAATTTGTGAAGGTGCTTGCCTGAAATAAAAAAGGAACGAGTTTATTAAAAACGGGATTCTTGGTGACCCTAAACCTTAAGGAAAGATAGAAAATTGATGACTTAAAATTATTTCAAAACTAGAGTGGATTTAAAATTATTTGAAAAAAATTGGAATTTTAAAAATTATTTAAAAATTGAAATATTAAAAAAATATTTGAAAATTGGAGTCTTGAAAATTAAATTTAAGGATTGGAATTTTTGAAATTAAATTTGAAAGAAATTGGAATTTTGAAAATTATTTGAGAATTGGAGTTTTGAAAACTAAATTTAGGAAATGGAATTTTGGAAATTAAATTTAAGAATTGGAAGTTTGGAAATTAAATTTTAAAGAAATTGGAAATTTGGAAATTATTTAAGAATTGGAGTTTTGAAAATTAAATTTAGGAAATTGAATTTTGGAAATTAAATTTAAGAATTGAAATTTTGGAAATTATTTGAGTTGGAGTTTTGCAAAATAAATTTAGGAATTGGAGTTTTGAAAATTAAATTTTAAAGAAATTGGAATTTTAAAAATTATTTGAGAGTTGAAGTTTTACAAAATAAATTTAAGAATTGGAATCTTTAAAAAAAGAAAAATTGAATTTGAAAATTGGAACTTTGGAAAATTATTTGAAAAATGGAAATTTTGAAAATTAAATTTGAAAATAATTAAAGCTTGGGAAGTTAAAGTTTTGAAAATTAAACTTAAAAATTGGAGTTTTGAAAAATTTAATTAAAATTGGAGTTTTGGAAAATTATCTTAAGGTTAAAATTTTGAAAATCAAATTTTTGGCATCAAAAGTTGAAGAAAAATAAGAAAATAATAAAACAAAAGACATATGGCATTGACATCATTGGCCAAACGTGTACGGGCGTATCCTTAAGGAATAAACAAATAAAAAAAAAGCCACCACAAACCCATTTTCCATACCCTTTACCACCATAACCATTTTCCATGCATGTGTCTATCATGCCCATACCAGAAACCCATTTTCCCATGCAATCAGCCTATTCAGTTTACTGGACCGAAATCCTTGTTGCCTTCAAAGTTAAGCCAACTAATACTTTTCTCACTCCATGATGAAATATCCGTCATTATGGGTATCCTCATTGGAGGTGGTGGAATTGGTAGCTCTACTATTAACTCCAATTGGATATTAAATCTGAAGGATGAAGAAAGGTGACAATGAGAACCATCACCAATCAGAAAACAATGTTGAACTAGGAAATCTAATAGGCTATCATATTTATTAGTCTCAGCACAAGATTCAGATTATCCAGTAGTAGTTCACAAGAGCCAGGAAAAAGTTCGATGTGATATGAAAACTAGGAAATCTAATAGGCTATCATATTTATCAAAATACAATTTTGTAATATATTTCTCAAAATAAGGTGGGATTAAAGTTTGGTTGGTGGAGCCAACATTTGAGGCACGCCCGCCCACCCTACTGTTGACGGCGGCATCTCAGGCTTCTCAACACCATTGGCTGTAGCTCACTTCGGCCTAGGTAGCTTCGACATTTTCACTTTGCTCCGGAGAGATCTCCACTGGTGTTTTGAGAGAGTGCAAACTCTCTTCTTTTCATTTCTGAACTCGGCATGGCCACACTCATAGGTGTTGGAGTCGGCGCGGATCCGGGCTCCAGAGCTAGCGCGGTGAGTACCACCACCTGGAACTTGAGGGATATGGGAGGTGGCGCGGCCAGTTCCCCAGGACTCGACAGAGGTTCAATGACCGGCATGACGACTAACAATGTAAGGTTGGCGGCTATTTTTGGATGTTCTGGGCTGCGGAGGATATCTAGTTCTCATGGGTAAAACCGTTCTTTGTGTTGAGGAGGTTGAGGTTAGAAAAATGAGAGGTCGGGATGAATTCGGTGATACACATAACACTATGCACCCGGAATACCCATAGAAAACAGAGAAGAATAACAAGAAAACAGAGCATAAAAAAAAGAAACAAAACTGCCCAGTGCTTACTTAAGAGCTCTTCACCAAATGAATGAAAAGCGAGTTGCATTATTAAGTGGGAAATGCATGCGTGCAGAAATGCGGGGTCCACACATACATATATTAATTTATTTAATAAAACAATCTTAATATTTGTTTTATTGTTTGTTTTATCATTTCTTAAAAAAAATTTTGATATTTCTTAAAGTTTTGATCAATTTTCATCTCATTGAATTTTTTTATAAAATTTCATTGATATTTCTAGATATATTATGATATATCACACTACTACAAAAAGTGAAGATAATGACTTTTGTTTTTAATGATTTTTTTTTTAAATTGTCATTAAATATCCATACTACCCAATATTTTTATCCTTGAAATTGGTTGTCCATGAATTGAGTTAGGCCGGTCCACTAGGTACCGGCAAGGTCATGCGCCTTCGAACGTGCATTGGTATGTTGATTGCTCTAGGGCTCCCTAGCACATGGAATTATATGCTCTTTCCATACAAAAATAAGTGCATGCATCTTAGCTATAAGTACTCGAAAGGAGTTGATTAAGATTTTAATTGGAAAATTTCATTGATATTCCATGTTTAGCTTTCTCTCCTCGAGAACTACATATTATGGGTTTTCTTTCCTCCAATTATTATCTTCATTTTTTCATTTTTACCCCAACAATGCCCTTGTATTATGTAGCCATTTTTTATCATCCTACTTCATTAATAACGAGGGAGAGCATGATGAGCGCAGAAGCCATAACTCTTCAATTAATAAAACATTTGAAATACTAAAGTCTACTGATTAGTTTCATTCAATTAATGTACCAAATACAATATGAAAACAATGAAACTCGTCTCATTATTTAGCATTAAATTTGAACTATACAATAATGAAATTAAAAAAAACATTTAGTGGAAATGAAAAGGAAGAAAATAAAATCTAGGAACAAGACATAATTCCCAACTCTCCCACCCATATTTATATCAAGCACTTGTTCCCACCATCTACCTCAAGAAAATACAAGTATCCCTCCCATCTATACCGCCAGCTAAAGAGAATGACATAACCGTGTAAAGCATCATGGCAAGCTTTGGCAATGTCTATACCATGGGGTTAATCCTCCTAGCTAGTGTGGCAGTCATGGCCTTAGGGAATGTGATAGATGATGATGTTGGTTTTACACCCGCAGTCTCTCCCAGCCCTTCTAATATTGAGTACGATGCCCTAGATACCTGTTGAAGCCTTGCGTCACCGGGGTCCTCGCAGTAGCCAGATGGACACTCCCTTTCAACTGAAGATGATTCTTGCCTCAATCAACCTGCAAAAGAGGTCCGGATAGGTTGCCCGGACACACCCTCTGATGGTTTTGTTAGCCTTCTCTCTGATAATCAATCTTCTCTTTTTGCTGAGTAAGAAAGCTTACCTTCTCTCTTCGCATGAGGACCCTTTTATAGTGTCAGAAGCTCTATCCTCTTTAATGGTGGGAAGACTTTTTGGCTTGTCATGATGGCGCTGAGGTAGTGGCAGAGCCATCATCGCTCTATAGGTGGCTGTCAGAAATCGTGGGAGATGACTTGCTGTCATTCCTGTCCTTTCGCTCTGCAGGCGGGGGAATGCGGGCTGTGACAGGTTGTCTGAAGTGACTTAGTATGGTCCCGTCAGAAGCACCTCTGGCAGTGTAGACTAGATGACCCAGGTTTCACGGCCAAGGCTTTCGGTTAAGTTGCTAGTGCTGGGTCCGAACAACATATCTGGACAAGAGAGGGGATCGTCCGGATAGTGGATTTGAGAGTGCCGTATGCCCCCCTGAGGGGATCCGGATAGAGAGTTGGTGTACCACGTGTCCCATGGAGGGATGCTGTGCGGGGTTGCCACGCGGGCGTTTGGAGGTGGTCCCTACAATACCGACCTAGATACCGAGTCTATACTAACATATTATCAATATTTGAAAGCGTGCGTACGGAAGGTGACCACAGGTTGCGGGCCACAGATCTTCGATTATTTATTCAAAGATGGTCTGACGATCGCTAGTCATTATTGTGAACAACTAGGGTTGGTTGGAATCGATTGCCACAAATCGTTGACACCCTATCTTGTGGCCATACCCGAGTTCAGTAGCAAAGAAGACCAAATTATTTCAAAGGCTACGGAGCTGATTGAGAAGTGTCCACCACCAAAAAACCGGTTTGCTCCTCCTCCATCTATATGAGAATGAATATCTATCAGGTTTAATTTTCTTTTTGGTCTACCATGTAATCCAATAATTGTAAGATGGAGTAACATATTACTTATGCCTTTATAATGTTATATGAAAAGCAGGCCCCTAAAGTGCCATAGTTGGTGTATCTGGTATCTGGTTTTTCTTGATTTCTTTCATTTTTGAAGCACAAGCAAAGCATCAAATATTAATATTATCTACATTATTATGGGAAGCCAATGCATTTATGAATGAAGCCATTCTTTTGAGGCCGTTCCAATACATGACTTTCTCCAAGTCATGTTGTAGGACTATTGACCAACTAATTTTTTAAAAAGTTTAAGATTGTAGGATTTGGATTTACAATGTATATATATATATATTTTTCATACTATCATCCATTGTGAAATATTTATGTTATTATGTTTGATTAAAAAAAAAATACTAAGCAAAGGAACTTATTATTAAAAAAATGATTTTTTTTTACATTTGGTTTATAGAAAATAGTTAAAAAAAAAAATCAAATATGGTTAAAATTAATTATAAACTTATACATATTCAATCTATTTAATATTTATATAAAAGAGAAAAACAACAATTGAAATATTAAGAAAAATGGTTTCCCATGTTTGGTTTTGCTATTGTTAGAATTTAAATTATTTTTTTAAAGTCACCGTCCACATGTGGGTTAAATGAAAAGAATGATAAATAAGTAAATAAGATTCCATTAAATTCTTTTTTCTTTTTCTTTTTGAATTATATTGATCAAAAACAAAATGAAGATAACTATCCATTCAATTTGGAATCCTTATCTTTTACCAATAAGGTTAATTGCCCATAAATAGTAGACTCGTTGGTGAGTCTATCAATCCTTTCCTCCATGAGGTTTGAGTCTCTTTATATCTCTTCTATTTTTCTTCTAATCAAGTTCTTGGTGTCCATCTATACCTAGGATATGAAAGGGCGGGGGAGTAATAAGAAACTTTAATAGTTTCTTTGAGAAGAGAAGTTACCAATGTTAGAGACTGTAACTCAAGCTACAAAGATCTTCCTCATGTATTTATTTGGACTATAGTTATAACATTAATCTTTTAGTTATGAAAAATATAAATGAAAATCAAATATTATTATAATTAAAATTTTATGCATTTTAAAATTATTTAATCCTCAAATAATGAAGGAAAATAAGTGAAATGAGTGTGAAGGAACATATAAAAATAATTTATTGATTTTAAATCTATTTTGTCTTTTTCTTTATTTATTTTTTTCATTTTTTTCCTCTCTATTTTCTTTTCCTCCTATTTTCCCTCAATTTCTTTTAGAATTAAACATAACCTAAATTTTATAAAAACCAAGTTGTGGTTTGTTCTCCTTTGAATTCTCTACGCCAATAGCAAAAGCTATTGCCCACCATTCAGTAGAAAAATTATTATAATAAAAAAATCATCACAATTAGTTAATATAATTCATTCCCTACCAATACATGGAATTAATACTAAGACAAAAATAGTTGTTATATATATATATATATATATATATATATATATATATATATATATATGAATGTTTATTTTGTATAAACCTTAAGTTAGTAGAGTGACCTTCTTGAAAGAGTCAATTATTATATTATATTTATACATTATAGTTGATATAAATTGGGAAAAGTATGTTTTGGACTATTAATGTGAAAATATTGGGATTTTCAAGGCCCAACTTTGGGAAAAGCAAGAAATATGAATAGAGGGCCAAAATATTTGCAATTTCATGCACTCTGGGCTGAGGTGTGATTTCATACCCAAATTACCCTTCTCATTCGGCCAGCTTAGCCTCCACATTAGAAACCTTAAAAAGACAAAAAAAATTAAAAATCGAAAAAAAAAAAATCTAAAAAGCCCTAACCTATTGCTCTCATTCTAGAAAGGGGAAAATCTTGTTATGAGGCAACCTTCGTCCTTTTTGCTTTGGTTTCCACCAACGCCAATGACGGTTCCTACCTCACCCTCTAAAAACTTGGAACCTAAGGTAAGCATTCTCTTTCTCTCTCTCTTGGGTTCTTTGTTTGGTAACCTAGAAAATGGAGGAGGCTCACCAACCATCTATGCCCTTACCCTATTTTTTTAGTCTTTCTTTTCGCCATTCCTCTCCTTTCAATCTTCACTCATCTCCCAACTCTTTTCTATAATGGAGCTTTAGGGTTTTTTTTGGAGCACTGTTGTTCGAGTTTCTTTTGCTTTTCTTTGGGACTCGTTGTAAATTTGGGCACTTGGATTTTTCATTGGCATTTTGGGAAGTTACTAGGGTTTAAGCTTAGGTTTGGTTCTGCATTTATGCTTTTATTTCTCAAAATATATATTTTTCTACAAAAAAGTTTTAAAATTGTAGTATGGGTTTGGGTTCTATCACTATTGTCGGCTGAAGAGGTTTTTAATGATCATACCCTCTAATGGTATGCAACCTCTTGCATGCCTTTGAAGAGACAGGGTGCTTCCATGCAAGGTGCTCATCACCTCACACATACACTGCCTTACTTCCTAAAGGGTTTCCTAATGATGAAGACTCTCACATTTCTCTACACTAAGGAGTAATCTAAAGTGCACAATGAAGGGTGTGCGTGCATCTAAAAAACTTATGATCTAAAGTGGGATAGTAAATAGAGACAAACAATCACACAACTATGGACTTGTATTTTTCACGTGTGTCCCCACTCGATTGATGACTCTCGCTTTTAAGGGTGAAAAATTAGTTTTAGTAAAATCAAAGTCGTCACTTATTTTATTTTACTTTAAAAAGAGAAAATATAACAATAAAGAAAACTTTTTTAAAAAATGACTCCATGGTTTTGGAAAAACATGTCTTCGAAAAGCTTGAATCTTGGTCTAGGGATCAGGTTACCTATTGGGAAGGTACCTTAAAGATATAACACTTCTTTAGGCCCTCAGAGGTCTCTACTGGCCAAGTTGAGGGAAATATGACAATTAATCAGTTGATTATGGACACCTAGATAAGTTAAGGTAATCTCAAAATTCTATTAACTCTAGCATGTCAATTAAAAACACAATCATAAAGAAAGGATGGTATACGTATTTGAATCCGCAACTTAAGCGCTATCACAAAACATCATGGTTAGTTTAGATATTATATAACTCAATATGCATTTTATTAGAGAAAATCAAACAAACATCAAGACACCCAAGTATAGTATCAAACATGGATATAGTTCTCAATGACATACATATTCATAGAATTTTGAAATGAGAGGAGAAAGAGTGTACTTGTGAAGTAAGCTGAGTGCTTCAATGGAAAACTAGGTTAGCTCAACAACAGGTATAAAACAATCTCATGTATCACAGGATGAATCAACGTTAATCAAATATCAAACAATCATCTTACTTGAATCATTATCAAAGAAAATATCATGAATTTTGGGTTTCCATGAAGGCCTAGTTTATTTTTTGCATGAATTAATGCTATGAATTCCATTATTCTAATGACTATAGAGGAGGGATCATGAGAATTTAGGTGAATTTCATTATTTTTGGAATTATCGAATTTTATTCATGTATATTGAAAAAAATAAGGAGAACCAAAAATTCATATAAAATTAAAGAAAACAAGAAAGTGTATGTTGGAATGAAATGTGGCAACAAAATTTATTAAAACTAAATTTCAGAGACATAAAACTTCTAAGGAAGAAAAAGAATTAAGGAGTCAAAATTATTGGATTTTTTAAGGATCAATTTTTGAAAGTAATGATGAAGAATGCAAGATGAACCACATGTCTTAACATAATGCATGGAGGGGAAAACGAGGAAAAATGCCACATGCACCTTAAAATAAAATAGCTATGAAAGGTGACCATGCAAGTTAAAGTCAAGCAAGTGGGGCCTGAGGGTGGAATGGTGGTGAATAGTGCACCTTGGAAGGCTAGAAAGAAGCCGGCCACATATACCTAGGTGAATGCATGACATCTAAAATCTTTGACTTCTCAAAGAAAGAAGCAAAATCGTAATATGCAAGTTGCCTAAGATTGAAGTTTCTTTAGTCTTCATGTTAGAAGGAAAGATTGTTTTCCCATTGTGAATCACCATAGTATCATTATTAGCAAACACCACTTATGGCTACTTGTAGGAACCAACCTTAAGAGCTGAAGGGTCTAAAGTGATGAGCCTTTTATGCACCCATATTGTCACAACTCGAATTCCAGGCGAGCCAGAATGTGGCCCATGACTGTAGGTCAAAGGTTTGACCCTAAGAGTTCCTCCTAATCCAAGTTGGCAGTCAACCAAAACGCCCTGAAATTATTATTTTTTTAAAAACATAAATCACACTAAAGTTCCCTCCAACTAACATTCCAATTCATCATTATACAAACAACTACTCAAGAACAACAAGAAAATTCAATAACAATAAGATCTCTAACCCAAGTTTAAAATGAAAGTCCACAGTATGAGCAAGTTTAATCCAAAATAAGCCCATTTAAGATTACATAATTTAACAATCCACTATAACATGTTTTCAAATAACCAAACACAACAAATATGACAAAGTCCTCTAATATGCTCCAAAATCCCCTATGGCATCTTGAAGCCCTCCTTGTCCCATATACTGATACTCAGGAGCCACTCTGCATCTAAAAAGATTTAAGAATGAAGGGGTGAGCATTCCATATTCCTGAGTAGGGTGTCTCACACCCAAGGAGATTAATTAGGATTACTAAGGTTCAAATGTACACAAAATAAACATTCCACCATAAATTAATCAACCCAAACATTTTAATTTCTATAATTATAACAATTCAATAATTTTCAACAATTAAATAAAATGCATATGGATATGTGACACACAGTCATACAATGCACTGTCGTTCTCGGGCTTTCACTGAAGGATACGCGTTTGTACCCAAATACACTCCCCATTTGGAGTCTTCCTAGGGTAGAGTTTTTGGGTCTTTTACTTAGAGATCTTACTCCCTTCTTAATTCATCTCTCACGGGCCTTTACTTTTCATCATTATTTTATTATTTTTTCTTTTTCCCATTTCATGCAACCTTTCAACAATTTTTATTTCCCTTAACACAACCATGATGCATATGAAATGCAATGAAATTACATATCATCATCCACAATATCAAAGAAAAAGACATTAAATAAAAGTTTTAGGGTTAAGCTTTCCTACCTCCAGTCTAGGAATCTGACCATTAAAAATGAAATCTGACATTGTACAAATGTTCCTCGTGTTGAGTAGAATGCTCCTTTAAAATTTCACGCAAAACAGAGCTTGTTTAGCTGTCAAAATCGTCGAACAAAGAGTAACGACGCTATTTCCCCTTTCAGTTCGCGAGCTCACTACCACTTTCATTCCCTTTTCTCTTTCTCTTTCTTTTCTTCCTTTTATTTTTCTTTTAAACTAAGTTACTTAAAGTGGTCAGCTGCCTAAGACCCCAAAATTCTTGTTTTTTTTTAATTATTATTTTGATTTTTTTTTTTTGTTTTTAGTTCCCAATTTAATTTCCATTCATTTGTTAATTCATTTTCATTTTCATTTTTTTAACACCTCACAAAACAAATTATTTAATACCAACACAAATATTTTAATTTTATTAATAAGTAATTTAATTTGATTTTTAATTAATCTTTTTTTCGAAAATTTTTTATTTCTATGATCCTAAGAAATTTCCTACTAAAGGTTAATGTGGTATAAAATACAACTCGCTTGATTGACCAATAAAATCTTTCAAACTTCATCAACCCAAAATTGACACGTGTTCTCCAATTACCTTTTTGACTTTTCGCAAAAAATAAGAATTTTCAAACTTGAAATTCCAAAGTGACCTAAAATACCCTGTCATTATATGTGTCCTAACCTTACTATGCATTTCCATGGTGTTTGAGTGGACATTAGACAATATATGCACAATTACAATCTAACCATGCATGGAAACTAAACAAAGCTTCCCTTGCTTCACTCACAAGGCCCCTTTCATGAGGACGTTGATAAGTCACCTTCAGTAAAGTAGTAATCAGTCTCTCATTCAACCTCTTGGAATATCTTTGACCTTCAACAATCTTGCAAACCTCCATAGGTGAATAGTTTAGTCTCTATTGATTTCTTATTTATAGGCAATGTTGGCAAAACGGTGACCTATACCCTTGATGGAAGTGAAGAAAAGCACGATCTTCTATTTCCCATTGACATCGGTGTTTAGCACATGAAGAATGTACTGAAAATCCGTGTTTGTGCATACGACCCATGTTGTCGTGGGTTAGGATCATAGGCACCACTTCTTTGGGGTGACTACTGTTGTTTTTTTCTAAAAATCAAATGAAAGCCATGGTCATAGTGGGAGTGTTTAAGGCCCACTTGCTGAGTATTATCTTCATCCGAACTACATAGATCCCCATATAAGCAATGACGTTCATGTTAGGAAGTCACTTCTCCCACACATTGTTTTTGTCGAACATTTGAGTTGGTGTAAATGTATCATGGCAAACAATGTCTTTGTGCCCTCTTATGTTTCTAGAATTAGTTATCCTAGACAACATGAGGTATGGAAGCCCCAGAAAAGGAGTTCTGGCATGTTGGATGTCTCTTCAGACGTTGTTAATTTAGTGGGAGAAGAACCATAGCCATCAGAGTTAAATAGATCTATTTTTCGGTTTGAGAGATTTAGAGAAATGGGTTTTTTTCCAGTAGAATTGGAGAATATATCAAGAAGACAACAAACCCGAAGCTTCTCAAGCTCCCAACCAATCTTGATAACCAGAGAATGCACAACCTAGGCTTTCTCGAATTTTTCAAGTTTGCCAAAACCTTAGAGACAGTGGACAAAGTGAACTTACTGAACTTAAGTTTTGATTCCCCGATAGACTAGTTTCAAAACTTCTTTTCTATCACCCACCGGAGCATATTCATTAAGTAATGCATTACATGATACAACATTCTAATTGGACATGCATGATGAGACACTGGAATTAATGATAATGCGTTTTGCATAGGGGTCATAAGTTATTAAACGTTTATTGCCATTCCATTCTATTTCACATTTACGTTTAACACTAAATGATTTGACCTCAAATCCCACAACAATCCTCACTGAGTCAGTTTGCAAATCTTTAGGAAGCTTGACGATATTCTCTTGTACATGGTGCAGTCATCTAGTGTGTCAATAATATTGTTGAAATCCTCATATGCAGTTTCCAACTTTGTTCGAATTAGCTTCGAATTTTCTATAACAAATGATTTTTACAATTGTCCATTGAGTTTAGTTGTCCAAGGACCTATAACTGCTACTCCTCTGTTTCAGTACATGTGAAGGCATGAAAAAAAATATAAGGAGTATCAAGAAACATTGTGATTTCAACAATAGCTCCAATTCTTCCAAGTCCTCTAACCTTAGAGTCAATGTCCCATCCATAATTGCTACTTCATTAAGCATTGTAGCCATGAGAATATCACAACTAGGGCAATCCACAAAAGGTAGGGTCATAACAGCTTCGTCCTAATATAGGTTGTGTCTTGATGCTAGATTCAATTGAAACAGAGGAAATTTCAGAGGTGGTAGTTATTCCAGAGCTTTGAACAAGACTAGGGTTTTTCGGCTGTGGTTTCCATTCCATACCAAGACCCATGATTTCCATTCCCAAGGATGCATTCCTCACTATCGAAAGTTGATTGAATCATTTCACTCTCCTCTTTAGCTGTATCTCTATATATTAAATCATTATGGAGATAAACTATTCCAAGATCTTTTGCCACTAATTTTGTTTCAACCTTCACTTGGAGATATTAGGGCCTTTATAATAATTTATGGTGCCAACAGAATCAATTTTGAACTTGGAATCCAAGCCTCTCTTCTTGACAACATCGGTGTAGTCACCCTCAACAGCCGGGCTTCTGTAGATATTGTCAAGGCACAAAAAGAGAACAGAGAAATGCTTTTTGATATTTCTGAATAATGCAGCTGATACATTGCTGAATTCCTTCATGTTCGACCATTGATTATTCTCACTTCCCTGGGGCAATAGAGGCTTCTCCATCGAGAATGATCAAACTTGAGTTAAACGATAGAGGCAAGTTATAAGTTTCTATCTTATCGTTAATGCTCCAATCAATACTATCACTCTCTTCTTTAGAAGTATTCCCATCCATTTATTGGATACAAAATCACAAATTTCGCCAAAATCATGCAATAAGACCAATGAACTGAGAGGGAGTATTCAACAATCTCCTTATTTCAAAGGATGCAGTCCCAAATACATTGACTAGAGCAACAATAACTTATAACTCAAACCAAAAATCCATCCAGAAGTCATTCCCGGCATCATCAACTGATGATGCACATACTTATGCACATTGAAAAAATATATCAGGAACAGAGGAAAACTATAAGGTAAAGAAAAAAACAAAGAATAAAAACAAGTCATTAAACCTACATATAAAACTTCACTTCATAAGAGACAATGAATTTTAAGACAAAATAATAGGAATATGTTTTCTAAATATGCTTTTTAAACAACACACAACAAAATTGGACCCGATTTGTATTATTTCTCAATCATGAACCAAGAAACAATAGTTGGACATAGTAGCAACAAATCTGAAAGCATTTTAGACATCAATAAAGAACATCTAGACATTTGCTACCCACACCTCAAATCAATAAATGAATATCTAAAGACAGTATGAAATGATTAAAGAGTAGGGTAATAACAAAGATGAAGAAGTAATCTGTAATAGCCATTCCTTAAGGCATTCCTCTGATTTTGCTCCTCCTATGTTTTACTTTCCTTCTACTCTTCTCCCATAACCTAGAATCTTTTCTCGAACTCTTATATTCCCCAAAACTCCTTATTCTCATTTTTTTTTTCTACTCTCTTCCTCTGTCCTTCTTTTTCCTCCCTCTTCTTTTTAGTGCCTCTTTTCTGGAAAAAAATCTCTTATGATCTCCTACCTTACCGAAAAAATCAATCCCTCTTCCCATGTGCTATGGAGATGCTTCTAAAATGATCTAGTGTTTGCCTTCTTTTTGGTGCATGATCTTAATATGGAATCTCATTGTTATTTGTGCCCCTAATTAGAGAGTAATAAGATCTCTTCTTTTTTCCTATACTGTTGATGTCACTTGGTCAACTAGGAGTGATGCTTCTCCCTTCTTTTCTGCAAAAGATATCAAGACAGGTTGTCCAGACACACCCTCCAAAGCTCAAGTCAAATGATGAAAGTCAACTTGAGAGGTTGTCCTCTTTTAGGAGCTAAAAAGGAGTCTCTATTACATGTGTGTGTGCACATACCTTGATTTTGAGATGGAGGAGGGCTCTTATAGTGTCTGGAGTGGTGTCACATCTGTGTTAGGATGGCTTCTTGACTTTCGTGGTCATGATGACAACACAGTTGGTGATAGAGCAATCATCACCCTTTAGGCGACTGATAGGGATTGCTAGTGAGGGTGACTTGATGGTTCACGTGTCACTTCAGTCTGCAGGCGGTATGGTGCAGCATGTAGCAGGTCGCCTGCGGAGATAGGGTGACGTCCCATCAAGCATGTTTCTGGCATAAGGAGAATGATTGCCCGTGAGAGTGGGTCAGGAAACCCATCTGGAATGCATTGTGTAGTTTTAGAGGAACACGGCGTGACCGACTACTAATACTTCTAATTTGGATTGGATATCCGGATCTGATTATGTTTGTCTAGATAGAGATAGAAAGGTGCCACGTGGAGCAAAGGTGACCTGCCACATGATCACATGGGGAAGCCCCCTACAATACCCCCTTTTAACCTGATCGTTTTGTTTGGACAGAAAAGACGGGTTAAAATATTTTTCAAACCTCTTCAGGGATTGCTGAGAGTTCTGGTCAGCCACAAAATGGCTATTTCGAGGTTTTTAGAAGATGGTGCATAACTTTCCTGAGGCAGTAGGTCTTGTCAGTGGCGCACCCTACTAACCTCTATTAGGGTTAGGTTTTGTTGTTTCCGTGCTTTGAGGCTCTGTTGAGTCTGTCTGGCACTTATTCTTCCTTTGTGTGTTTGGGGTGTCATAGTAGGAAAATCCTCGATCAGGATTGGAGACTGTTGAGTGGAGTTGGGTACCTTGAATAGGGCAGGCCATAATTGGATATGTTAGCCCGTTGGATGTCTTGGGGCACTGCCTTTTGGCGATAGGGCTGGGTAGCTGCTTTCTAACTATTGACATTGTGTCATGCAGGTCCAACTCGGCCCATTGCTCCAAGATGTCTGCGAAAAAAGATATCGCCTCATCCAAAGCAGTTGGGCAAGACGGGAAGGATGGCCAAGCAGGCATAAGTTTCGAATGGCCTAGTTCGGGGAAGCCTACCGAGCTCCTTAATGAGAGGGAATTCCGCGAGCGCTTCTTCATTTTGAAGGGTGTTTCCATTTAGTTAGTGGATGGGGATCCGACGTCCACCGAGAAGGCAACTTAAGGTGCGATATTTTTTAGCAAGGAGTAGTTCAATGTAGGGCTTCGTTTTTCTCTTCCATCTCTCTACAAACAATTCTTGCACTACACCCAAATTCCTCCAGCCTACATCCACGCTAACATCATCCGAGTGCTGATGGGTTGCAGCATCTTGAATATGATTTTCCATTTGGACCTCTCTCTACTGGAGGTTTTCTTCGTCTACACTATTAAGAAGGGCAAAAAGGATATCTTTAACATGTTTGCCCATATCCCGTCCCTCCAACTGGTGACTGGTCTTCCTGATTTGAATAAGGGGGAGCTAAAAGGTATGTCCTAGTCCGGGGACTATGGGCTGGCTTAATAGAGCATCCAGAAAGGGATTTTCACCCTAACTTTTCACTGAAAATTCCTGGTAGGGATGGCCTTGAGCGCTCATTCTTTTGCTTTTTCTATTGAACCGATGTTGTTTTAATGCTAACATTTTTTGCTTTGGTTGGTGCAGGTAGGGATAAAAGGAGTCGTCTAGTAGAGTGGGTGGAAAAAACTTCGTTCATCCGTTTGAACAAGTTGTTCGAGATCACTACTAACGAAAGGAACCACCAGACGCCTCTTTCTGCTCGGAACTTGCTGATAGTTATCCAGGAGTCCCAGTCGTACATTCTTCCCATCATTCCTAGGCGGCTTCCTAAACAAGGTCGTAGAAACATATTAGAAATCAAGCATGAAAATGCATGCAAACAAACTCAAATCCCATAAGAATATGCAAAAGTTTCCAATGTTCCTATTCCAGCGCCAAAATAGAATCGTCATATGCGCAAAATATAATGAACCGTGTGAAAAAAAAAAAATCAGTAGGATGTAGAAAACTTACTTGTGCTGCTACCCCCTTCGGGACCCCTCTCCTTTGTTTTTTTTTTTTTTTTTTCTGTCAACCTTTGCCACCCTTCCCCCAATTCCCAAAATCTAGACCCCTTTGAAAAACTCTCTCCTCATCCATTCCACTGCTCCCTATCTCATTCACTGTCATCCGTTCAGAACCAATCCCATCTCAACCACCACCATGGCGAGGTGGTGGTGTGTGCTTGGCCATGCGTCCCATGCATGTGGCTCCAAAGGAAACCGACCCCCACTCTAAACCATGTTGCCAGCAAAGTGCTCCAAAAATAATAAAAATTACTTAGGCCAAAATGAGGGTCTACACAAGTCTAATAATTTTAAAAGTATATTAAAACTCAAATAATAAACCAATTAATATTAGAAATTTATGGATAAAAATTAGTTTAGAACAAATTTATTGTTTCTCTTTTACATAGAATCATTATTTTCTGATTTTTTTTTTTCACTAGTCAAATGAACTCCAAATTAAACATGACTTAATGCATTGGATTTATTAATGAGTGTAATAATTTTTAAAAATAATTTAAAACTCAAATAATGATTCAATGAATACCATAAATTTATGGACAAAAATTGGTTTATAATGACTCTATTGCTTTTATTTTATATAGAATCATTATTTTTTTATTTTTTCACCTAATAAATAAGTTTCAAATTAAACAAGACTTAATGTGTTGAATTCATTAACACGTTTAGCAATTTTTAAAAATAATTTAAAACTTAAATAATAAAGTTATTAATACTGAAATTTATGGATAAAAGTTGGTTCATAATGACACTGTTATCATCATTTTTTTTACATAATTATATTTTTGTAAATTTTCTCACTATAAAAATGAACTTCAAATCAAGTGACACTTTGTATTGAATTTATTAATAAATTTAATAATTTTTAAAAATAATTTAGAATTTAAAAATAGATCTAATTATTAAAAGAAATAATAAATCAAAACCAATATATTATTAGTCATGAGTCATGACTTTATTATTTCTTTTATGCTCACAACTATATTGTTTTGAATTTAGGTAAATAAATTATAAATTAAGATGTAATTGATAATTTAAATTCTTTAATGATTTTTTTAATTTCTCAGAATAATTTTGAATTCAAAAAATGATCTAATTAATTGCAAATTTAACCAAAACATTTTAAAATATTATGTTCATAATTTAGTACTAAATGTGTCAATTGAAAATTTTGACTCACTTACGTATTAAATAAATTAAACTTTACTTATTATTATTTTAAATAAAATATATTTAAAAATTATTATGTTAATTAATTTTATTTATTTTCAATCAAAAAATTTACCAAGATGTTAATATCTTTATGTTTCTAGCATACACTAAAATAATTTTTTTTATAAAACAAATATAATTTATGATTTTATTATAATATTATTATTTATGTTTTACTAAACACTATTTATTTTTTAATTTATTTATAATTATAAAGCCATTTTTATTTTTAATAAGACTAAAATTAAATTTAATTCATATTAAATAAATTGAATTGACAATGTTTTTACAAAATAAAAAAAAATAAAAACAACTTATTTAAACAAGCTTTTTATTTATTTATTTATTTTTAAAAACCTATTTTTTAAACACAACTTATCAAACATCCTTATTTTCATAAAATACTAAAAACTATTTTTTTCTTTAACTTAATAACGATTTTGAAAACAAGTTTTAAAACACACGACCAACTTAATGTTCTTGTGTCATGAAACATGAAAATAACTTTGCAATTTTATTACCACCCCACGAGCACATGCAGAAGGTAGTATGTGTTATCACACAACGTGGCTCTTGTTGCAAGGATTCTCACTCGCATATAATATTTTTATTGAAAGAACTTTGAATAACTAATTTTTTACATGCATAATTAATTAATAATTAAAATAAAATCATATCTAATATAGAGATTCGATTAATCATATCTGCCATTTATGTGAAAATTCATACTATTTTTTATTTCAAAAATAAAAATTTGTGTAGAAAACGAAGGTTGAGTAAACTCTTAGGTCACCTTATTCTATCATTTACCTAAAGATTTATGCTTATCAAGAAATCAATCTACCAATGACTACTCACACATGGAATCATAATACAGCTGATGAAGACATGCATAATCAGCCAAATGAGTTGAATATTTGACTTGATGATGGGATATTGCTGCGACGTCGGTCTCCATCTACCATTCCACTTGCTCACATAATTGGAAAAGGAAGTGTCCTGAGAGATTAAGCAAGTGTGACGTGAGTTGCAAGGAGACTTTTAATCATTTTCCTCCTCCTTTGATTTGATCTGTGCCCTGTGTATACTTTAATTAATTGAAGAAAAAAATCTGATACGAAAGGAGTCACCCGTTAGGATATATTATAAAACACGGTGTTAGGGTATGTTTGGAAACAGTTTCAAGAACAGTTTTTTCTTCTTTAAAAAAAAAAAAAAAAATCTGTAAAACACATGTGACAAAAAAAAAATATTATACATTTTCTATCATGAAAATATAACATTTTAAAAAAATAATCAGTTTCAAGTATTTTCACTTGTTTTTAATAATTGTTTTACAAAATAATTATATAATAAAATAATAGATATAAAAATTAATTTTAAAATATATTTTAAAATATTAAAAATTGATTAGAAACATTTTAAGTTTTTAAATAAACTATTTTTCTATAAAACATTAGGGACTAATTTTCAAAAACTATTCTCAAAATCTGTTTTTCATAATTATTTTTGAAAACATTTATCAAACAAAGGCTAATTTTTTTTTCTTTACTTCGTGTAAGCCTAATTCTGCCTTCAACTGATTTCCATTTAATATATTTATTTATTTTAAATCTTTTTCAATGTATTTAATCATAACATATATATTTTTCACATAATATATATAAATAAATAAATAATCATTTTTTTTTAATTTTACTTATAATTAATTTGGTAAAGTATTCTATTTCCGATTGCTTGAGCATTTGAATACAAATTTAATAAGAGAAATGCTAATATTCCTTAAAAGTATGAATTAAAGAAAAGATAAAATAGGGCTAATTATTTATGCTCACATAAAAATTAGTAAGACACTTGAAAATCTTGAAATATATCAAGGTACAATGAAATTGGACTAAAAATGAGTCGTATAGGAATAAATGAAACATACATACAATTAAATGAGACAATTAAATAAGCCAAATTTCAAAAAAAAAAAAATTTGAGCAAAAACAGAAATAAACAAGACTGATGTATGAACAAATAGGATGAACATATAGACAATAAGACAAATGTACAAATATATAGAACTAAACTACTACGAAATGAGATAGACATGTGAATTAATTGAACCAAATTTAAAAGAGATAGGACTAGGATAATGAAGTGATAGAAGTCAATTTTCAATAAAATTATTGAAGGTGCAAAAAAATAATTCAAGGTATGATCAAATAGTATAGAAGAATAGAAAAAAAAAATGAGATGAATTAAAATGCCACAAAATGTATGAATAAATGAGAATAAAGTATAATTAAAAGAGAGGTTAATTTCATTAATCTCTCTTGAGATTTTGGTTAAATACACCTAGTTTTCATATATTTGAAATTTCATCAAATACCTCTTTTACCTTTTCATTAATCTCCCATCTCACTCAAAATAAGGGAGATTTTTTATGAAATTTAAAACTTATGAGAGTTAAGTATATTTAGCCAAAGAAATGAGACCTATAAATAAATTCGAGTCAATTTTGAATTAAGTTGTTCATGATAGAAGGAAATGAAAATAATCTTCAAGAATTCCAATATGGTTATGTCTTAAAACTGCTTATTAGAGCAGTTCAATGTTTAGGAGGTGATTTGATGAAGAAGAATGAGTATCAATTGTTATAAATTTCATTCCCACTGATCTCCAAAGTGCTATGTAAAGCAATTTCACATCAATGTGTTTGCTTTCATTTTTTTAATTCCACTTTTATATATAGAAAACTACTCTCTAGAGCAATTCACTATTTTGGGAACAATATGATCAACTCAATAGTAGGTGTTATAAATACCTGCTATATTTTAACACTTCCTTTAGACTTTTTAATATTAGTTTGCTATGACATAGTGCTTTAACTTTCTTCATAGGTAAATTCCACCCCTAAGAGTTGAATTCCACTCCATTTATGTCATTCTGCCATAGGGAGTACTGAAATGCGCTTTTTTAAAAACCATTTTTTATGCTCTTATTTGTTTGCATAATACAATGGCCTAATCCGCTTTGGCTTCAAAAAAAATTTTCACTTTGGATAATATATAATATTAATAAATCCATTTATTACAATAATATCATACTTTACTAAATAGGAGTAAAATAATTGGGGACGACTTATTTATGGAAGAAAATGCTTGTGAATCCATTGTAGCAATAGTGATATCAATGTGAAGCGGATACACATCCTACATATAGGACATAAATTGCTAATTATATCTTATGAGTTATAAGTTATATGTTTAACTTCACAATAATTTATGTAAACAATTGTAATTGATTTGTCAAACAGAAGACGTAAACTAATCAATGGTCGATGTTGATCTAGTTTCATGTTTTCATAAAAAAAAAAGATATGTGATCTTGTAGATACAATTTGAGAGTTACATAAATATTTCAAATCATTATAAATAATGGTGAAATAAGTATAAATAAATAAATAAATAAATACAATAAAGGTTATTACTTGAGTCATACTACGTTCTAGAATATTAGCATGATACTCCTCATTTGATATGTCAACTTGTATATGTAAATTGAGGGACTCATCTTGTAAGGTGATATTGCTATTCAAATTTTGTATTTGATTACATCTTTGGCCATTTTCAAATTGTGTGACATACACTCTTACATTTACCACATCTTTTGGTTTATGTAGTTTGGCCTTTAAGCCACCTAGGTTCCCTTTATTCTTCACATTATTTAGATCCCAAAAAAGGTAATTCTCTAGATTCATAGAATGAGTGTTTGTGTTTATGCCCATTTTTGAGGATATATGATCTTCCATTTCAAACGTAAAATTGAAAAGCTCATTAATTCTACATAACGTCTATCTATTTGATGTTTGGTATATATCCATGAAACCTTGATGCATTTGTGAAGCAAAATAAACCATCTTTTTTTCTTAGAGAGCTCAAAGCACCAAAGCATATGGATTGTGAAGCATCATCACTTTCACTTTGCTTAGCATGATCTGATTACATCTTAGATTTTTTTTTTTTTAATATTTTGTCCACCTTTTCATGGTACAACTTGGGGAAATATCTTCTAAATGTGTCATTTTGATTATAAAAATTATAAGTGAACATAAGAATCTATTAGACTCAAACTTTATGTATGTGCATTTCAAAATTTATCACAACACTCACTCTTGTTTCTTGACTTTAAACTAATGAACTAAAAGGGTGGGGTGGCATTAAGCACTAAACCTATATGGATAACCCTAGATCATAGGTGCATGCTCTTTAGTTATCTAGGTTCACTAGATCTACACAACAAAAGCGATAATAATTCAAAAACTATAGATCTAGGGCTTAAAAAATATACCTTTGATCTAGATGTTCCAAGACCAAAATCCAAATGAAGAAGAGGATGATGTAGGTCTCAAATACCTTGCAATATTCTACCCGATAACTCTCACTTGGACTTTGACATGTAACAATGGTGAAATCCTCTCTATAAAGATGGAGGCCAAGGTTATTTGTTTTGGAAGATAGAATGGATAAAGGCACAAGCCTTAAACTCTTAAGGGGGTTTATTGAAGCCAAAATATATGCTCTAGTGACACATATATGATATGATTTATGCAATATGAAAAGCTCACATCATCCAACTTAACTCAAATTGATGTTAACACCTTAATTATGGATCTAACATGTATTTTATGTTTAATTTCAAGTTTGAAAGAGAAAAAGAATACAAGTTGCTAAAGTCACTTTCATCCAAAGTAGAGTATAAGATCAATTTTGGTTAAAGAGAGATTCTACACTTATAAGGCATGAGAAGGCAAAGGATTATGAGCATTAAAGATGAAAAACTAATGTTTTGAATAGAGGTAGAGGGAAAACAACCATGAGGAAGAAGGTTTGAAATAATTACAATCAAGCTTAATATGGAATTTCAGACTTAAACCTTACAACAACAATATGACATACCTTGAATTTGACATGATTTTTAAAGCACTTTCCAAGATCTTTTTTGGGGCAAGCTATATATGGTTTTGAAACTTAAGAGTTCAACATTTCAAATGTTGCACAAATCAAAACTAAAACAAATAATTTATGGTCATTAGAAGGCAACTAGGTAGAGTTGGAAGACCATTTTCAAGTTGAAATGGTGATTTCATAAATTCAACTTGATTTCAAAATTTATTTTGAAATTTTGCTCAATTTTGAAATCATGCACTACTATGGAATTTCACCTCCTCTGCCTCAAGAATTGCATCTTTGGCACTCTATTAGCCCTAAGTGAACTTAACATGATTAGAAATTTATATTTTAGTAATTTTAAAACAAAAAGAGGGAGAAATTCATATGATTATTTTGATGTCTAATTGATAATCTATATTAATATTTATTTATGAAGATGTCCATTTTTTTTCTAAATGAATTAGATATAACTATTTTTCCAAGCAAGATGGATTGTGATCATATTATATTGTTTTATTGGTTTTTTCCCTGCTTTTCACATGTTTTATTGATTAAGAGTATGCAAATTACATGTTCTAGATTTCAAGAATTTTTTAGATGAGTTGTAGATATTGAAAATCAATTTATAGGATGTTTGGTTGAGATGAGTGACATTGATCAACAATTTGTAAACTCTGTTTGAGAATATTAAGAGATTTATGTAATCATTATTTTGTCAAAAAAATTGCTAGAGAAGGGGAGATTGTTAGTGGATTAGATTATTTAGATTAAGTTGATAGTTTTATTCCATCCATCTTGGTTTTAGGACCATATGTACTTTCTTGTGATTTACATATATTTTGAAGATTCAAGGTTGCTAACAAAATCAACCTAGAATTAAACAGGCATGTATGATTGAGTTAATTGAAAATAATAATATAAAGACAAAGGGTGGACTTATATGCATGGAAATTGAGAATAAATTAATTTTGAAAGAATTTTAAATTGAGAATTTAAAAAAGAAAATATTTCTAAATATTTTTAATTGAAAAATATAAAATCTTTTTAAGATTCTTAAATTTCCTAAATTATTTTTTTTAACATCTTTCCAAATCCCTCAATGGTCTTTGACCTCATGGGTTTCACATCCTCAAAGTTTTGGGGAGACTTTGTGGGTGGTTTTCCATGTAAATGGTTGTCTCTTTGTGCCATTGAACTTTTTTATTTTATCTATAATGCTTAAAGAAAAATTTAAAAAGAAAAATTTGAGCTAAAAAAAAAGAGCTACCTATTTGCCTCTAGGTATTTCATAAGCAAGTTCTAAACTTTCATAATATAAATCATATTTTTATTCTTTGTTTTAAGTTAAAATGAGAGAAATCTAGAGCCACCTACCTTTTGTGTCAATCTTCAACCTAGACTTTGATCTCATTACTCTGTATCTCTAATGTGGTCCCATTGCATTGTACCTTATTAATTTTATTGCTTTATACTTTGGTCCCATTATTTAATACCTTGGTCTCCTTTGTTTGCAATCTGGTTTCATATAGTTGTCCTTTCATTTAATACGGAAATTTTATTGGACAATTGAAAGGGTCCAAATTTGAATTTTAATTCATATTAATTTAGTGCTATAGACTTTTCCAAAATTTGAACTATTTTTTTTTATATAAAATATGTTTCTAAATTTATTTTTATATGGTATTAACTTTGTTAGTGTATTACAATGGAGTGACAATTTTACTCCTAAGATTATTAAATCAAGACTACTTTTACTACAATGAGTATTATACTAACATATTCAAGTTGAAGACACAAAATTTGAAGCTCAAAATATAATTATGTTTTGAGTATGAAATTAAAAATGGTACAATGGTGTTGTAAAATTAATAATTTAGTAGCAACTTAAGTGCATGTTTTTGTCTAGATTTTTTTATTTTTTATTTTTGGAAAATTGATGATTTAAAATTCTTCTTTTTTCTAGATTAAGTTTTAAAATATGATAAAACTAAAAAAAGAAAAAGAAAACCAAGGTTTAGGTATGAAAAGGATTTGAAAAATTCATTTTGGGTATGAAATAAAAAAAACCCCTAAGAAAATCCACAAGATAACCGTTATTTTTCCTAGTTCCTATGCTTCAAAAAGTCAAAATCAAGTCTGAAAGTAAATCTTGAGAGTCCTTTCAATTAGGATGAAAAGCAAAGTTCGAAAATTTGAGCTCCAAAGCCATAATATGGGTTTGAGCAGATCCACTAATCAAGTAGCATAGGAAAATATTGCATTGTAGATATGATAAATATGCATAAGTGTCGACTGATATAACATTTATACAAAGAAGTATTTGGGTTAGGTAAAATGTGTACATTCTTTTATATTTAGTGGATTTTTAATATTGTGTTTAAGTTTTTGTATCTAAATTGGCGGAGACAATTTTTGTAAGAGTTTTTTCGAATATTTTTTATATTCTTGTGTGATTGAAAATATTTTGAATTATGACTTGTATAATTTCTAGCTGATCAAAAGCAATAATTCAATCCCAATAATCAACCTATGCAATAATGGAATCAATTTGAATAGATTTAAATTTACTAATTTAATATATCCTATTTATGTATAGAAAATTGTGAGTATTGCCCCAAAATATGTTTCTAATATCAAGATAATATTTCTTACTTATTTTGTTTGGCTAATGAAAAACCATTATAAAAACAAAAAAAGAAAATTGAGATGTTTGATTAAAATGATTAAAAAAAAAAAAAATCTCTAATTCAAACAATTCTCTTTATTGTTTTTAAATATGGAAAGTGATAATATTTTTTTAATAAAAATATCATTCATTTATGCTAAAGCATTTTTTTTTCTCTTTAAAAAAAAAATTAAGATATTTTTATTCCTTTAAAATTTTTATATACGGAACTTTAAACCAATAGAGGCTGGCTTTACAAATTTTGGCCCAAATATCTCGAAGAACTTTATGTGAAAGGTGTAGCATATTGGAACCACCCATTTTGCCTCAATCTTCAACCAACGCCAACCACAAATAATACAAAAACAATAAAGAAAATACATTGAACCAGCTAAGAGCTGACATCGGTTCCTTTGCCCTCCAATACTATCCAGCCACTAGTATAAGAGTGTGACACCACCGCAAAGCCCTCGAAACATCCCTTTTTTCCCTCTCTTTGCAGTAACTGCTAGTTAGTGATGGAGCAAACTGAGCTGGTCTTCATCCCATTTCCTATCATCGGCCACCTTGCGTCTGCACTGGAGATTGCAAAGCTGATTACTAAGCGAGACCCCCGATTCTCAATCACGATTTTCATCATGAAGTTTCCGTTTGGGTCCACTGATGGTATGGACACGGACTCTGATTCCATACGTTTCGTCACACTTCCTCCTGTAGAGGTCAGCTCCGAAACGACCCCGTCTGGTCACTTCTACTCTGAATTCCTCAAAGTTCACATACCACTCGTCCGAGACGCCGTCCACGAGCTCACTCGCTCCAACTCGGTTCGGCTCTCTGGGTTCGTTATTGATATGTTCTGCACCCACATGATTGACGTGGCCGATGAGTTTGGGGTGCCTTCCTATCTCTTCTTCTCTTCCGGCGCTGCTGTTCTTGGCTTCCTGTTACATGTTCAGTTCCTCCATGATTATGAGGGCTTGGATATTAATGAGTTCAAGGACTCGGATGCTGAGTTGGATGTTCCGACTTTGGTTAACTCAGTTCCGGGTAAGGTCTTCCCTGCTTGGATGTTTGACAAGGAAAGCGGAGGGGCTGAGATGCTTCTGTATCACACGAGGAGATTCAGAGAAGTCAAGGGTATTCTGGTAAATACGTTTAGTGAGCTTGAATCACATGCTATTCAATCACTTTCTGGCAGTACAGTACCCGAGGTGTATCCCGTTGGACCCATACTCAACGCCCGAATGGGATCTGGTGGGGGTCAACAAGATGCCAGTGCCATCATGAGTTGGCTTGACGATCAGCCTCCATCGTCTGTGATTTTCCTGTGCTTCGGGAGCATGGGAAGCTTTGGTGCGGATCAAATCAAGGAGATAGCATATGGGTTAGAGCACAGCGGGCATCGTTTCTTGTGGTCCCTTCGCCAATCTCCCCAAAAGGGTAAAACGGAATTTTCAAGCGGCTATGAAAATATTGAGGAAGTTCTACCAGAAGGATTTTTACATCGGACGGCTAGAATTGGAAAGGTGATTGGATGGGCTCCACAGATAGCAGTTTTAGCCCACTCAGCTGTTGGAGGATTTGTATCTCATTGTGGATGGAATTCTTTGCTAGAAAGCATATGGTACGGTGTTCCTGTAGCCACTTGGTCAATGTATGCAGAACAACAAATCAACGCATTTCAAATGGTGAAAGATTTGGGGTTGGCAATAGAAATTAAAATAGATTATAATAAGGATAGTGATTATGTTGTAAGTGCTCATGAGATTGAAAATGGATTAAGGAACCTTATGAATATTAATAGTGAAGTGAGGAAGAAGAGGAAAGAAATGAAAAAAATAAGTAGAAAAGTCAAGATAGATGGTGGATCCTCACACTTTTCTTTAGGGCATTTTATTGAAGACATGATGGACAGCAAAGTGATATGAAAGGGCAAGGTGCATTGTAGGCTCCCATTAACTTATCTGCTTTATTTCAATGGTCAAATAATATCTTAAGAAAGTTGACTTTTCAAACTAGGATGTGTTCTCTCTTTCTTATTTAGTGAAGAAGTTTACAATGGCATGGATTTAGTTGTATGTCAATCTCATTGATCAATGAATGCACAATCGGATATTTTCCTACGGGGAGCTGGACTAATAATAAAATAAACCATATGCTTAAAAATCTACAAAACCTATTAATTTGTTTTAACGGAATAAATAAACATAAGAAGTTTTATAAGAATTTGTTCAATTGAATCACTAATAGGGAGAACCCTCCATTTGAGATATAAATTGATGGAAATTTAATTAATTTTTAGGCAATATGTATCTTTTTTTCTACAAGCACGATGCCTTAATAGCAAATTAATGGTCTCAAATTATTTGATGCGTTGGTATGAATTTAAGAAATTAACTATAGGAAAGAGTAATATCTCATCAATGCAGATCAAGGCATCCAAGCATGGAAGAGATTAATATATAGACTCAAAAGATTCTAATTATAGCTTTTTGAATTAGGAGGTAGTTGTTTTGAGTCTTGTAAGAAAGAAAATAAAGACGAGGAAGATGATTGGAATGGAGATGACGATTTAGAATTAAAGTTTTTTTAGCTTTGATCATGGAAAGAGTTGATAGCAAATGATTTCTTTTTTCTTTTAATATGAAAATGATTACCTATATTAATGAAAAATAAATACATACGGATATTGATATTTCAAATAGTTTCTCAATATCATTTAAAGATTAAATTGAATAGGTGTGAATCCTGCATTTTCACGTGCGTTCCCACTCGATAATGTGACTTGCTTTTTTATTTGTTTAGTAAAAAATTGATTTTTAGAAAAAGACTTGGAGTCGCCACTTATTTTATTTTTTTTTAAAAGGAAAAACAAAATAAGAAAGAAAAACCCTAAGTGTGACTCCTGAAGAAAAAACAGGTCTGTGGAAAACCAAAGTCGGGTTCGGGGGTCAGGTTTCTTATTGGAAAGGTACGGTGGTGAGCCATAACACCCCTCTAAGCCCGTATACATACGACCTCTACTAAACGAATCAAGGGAATTGTGACAATTAATTAATTAATTAATTATGGATACCAAGAAAAATAATCAATGTACAAGTCATGATGAAAATCAATATATGAAAAAATAATGATGAAATCTAATTATAAGAATACATGAAATGAATAATAAAAGAATTGTGCAAATATGATATATTGAACTAACAAAAGGGGTATTAAAAAAAATGGTTTTCAAGAAATTTCAAAGGATTTTATAAAAAAAAATGATTTTGAATTAATGACTCTAATTTATCTATTTACAAAAAAGAAGTTGCAATTTATTTATTTAATTTCATTTGTATTCAATTTTTTAAAAAGTTATTTACATTTATTGTATCAAAAGAATTTATTACAAAATTTCAATTTGGGCACAAAAATTATTTTACATGCTTTTACAAAAAAAAAAAAAAATTGAGTGAATTTTTACAATTTTATTTACAAAAGTATTTTGATTCATTTTCATTTTTTTAAAAAAGAGTGATTTATACAAATTATTTAAAAAGACAATTTTATTTGCAAAAGAAATTTTAATTAAAAAGAAGAAAAAAAAAATTAAATCCTCTATTTCTAAAAAAATGTTTTTAATTCCATTTTAATTAAGGAAAAAGAAAAAAAATATTTTTTGGACGATTTTATTAAAAATTAATTTTTGGGACAACTTCATTTACAAAACAATTTTTAGACAATTTTTGGACAATTTTATGAAAAACAATTTTTTTAAATTCTATTAAAAACAATTCTTTTGGATTTTTCTAAATTTTTATAAATAAATAAAAAAATACTTTCTTTTATTAAGGAGAATATTTTAAAATTATTATTTTATTAAAACATATTTACTAAATTATTCATCTTATTTAAACAAAATTTGTAATTTGTTCGATATTCAATTCTGTACGTAACAAATAAACATATATGAACAAATATTTATAAGAACTAATAAAAATAAACCAAGTAAAAGTGGGAAATAAAATATGTACTCAAATAAACTTACAACAAGTTTCATGTGTCATCAATTCGTACTTAGCCAATAAGGTTGTAGAGTGGCCCATGCAAAAACAAAAATAGGACAAATATAAATATCCAAAAACATGTAGAGTCCAAAATAACTATTCAAGCCCAAATTCAAATTTCCACTAATTTTCACCAATTAAAAATGTGCTCAAATTAATAAATATAACCCAACAAAAGTATCTCAGGTATCATAAACCCTAATCTAAAGTTTCAAAATCAATAATCAAAATATAAGCTCAATTAATCAAACCCAAAACATGATAAATTAAGATAAACCTCATTAGGCCTAAATTTAATATTCCATAATCCAAGCTTAATTTAATATACACCACAATTGTCCCATGTTCAAATGAAATAGTTCAAATTGGCCAAGCTCATATCAAATATTCAAATCATCTAACAAATCTCACCTACTTGTGGGCACAAAATTCACATCAATTAACAAGCCCACATTAATAATACATATGACCAAAGGAAATAATATCTCAAGCCCAAACAAATAACCAATTAATAAGCCCACATTAATAATACATATGGCAAAAGGAAATAATATCTACACATGGCCAAAAGAAATAATATCTCAAGTCCAATCTAATAAGCTCAAACAAATAACCAATTAATAAGCGAAATAATATTTCAAGCCCAATCCAATAAACCTAAACAAATAACGAATTAACAATAGCCCAAGTCCAAATAAACAATATGCAATTGATATAGTCCAAATATACTAAATTAATCCCACAAACCCAAATTAACAAATTTCAAATTAATTCACCAACAATAAATTAACCCAAATGTCATATTAATTAACAAAGCTCGAACATAAGGCCCACAAACAGACATAAATGCACAAGCCCAATTTCAACAACAATTACTATTAAAATCAAATCAAGAAATAATGATGATGATGATAATAATAATAATAATAATAATAATAATAATAATAATAATAATAATAATAATAGTAATAATAATAAACATGAAAACGGGTGTGATAGGGAAGTGAAGGAATGAGGGAATGAGAGAAAAGAGGAATGAGTTGCCGACCTCAGTTTAGTCATAGACATATATTATGTCGTATCTCCTTGCAGTTTAAGTTGAGAAGACCTCCAAACTGAAGGTCTCGAACCACATCCAATTTCTCAACTGGGAGCTTGTTGCATAGTTTTAGGAATCTTAAAGATGAACAACGTGTGAACAATTTGATGGCCTACAAAAAAATTGTTGGAGATCATTAGTATCTTACACATGAATTTTAGTAATCAACAAAGAAATAAGAAAATCAATATGAATACATAAACGTGGTAAAAAAAAAACAATACAATTGAATGAACTAACAAACAAATTAATGTGGATGAATAATTTACTAGTGGATTTTTAAGTAATAATGAATCTTTAACACCCAAAACAAGTAACTGTCTTAAGTAGGTTAAAATATCAAGTCCCCGAAATAAGTGATGAAAATTAAAAAACAAGAAAGAATGCATTACCTCCGCAATGGCCATTGAAGAATGAAATTATTGTTGTAAGCTTGAACCTTCGAAGAACCGGTAACTTGAAATGGGTGCTATAGTAGTTATCGGTCACCTGGAGAAGCTAATAATAAAGGGGAAGGTCATTTCACAATTTGTACCATTAATTGGTTGGATAAATTTGGTAATGGTATATCATATTCAGATTTATAAGGTTAAAATAAATGAAATAAATAACAATAAGGAAATTTAGAAAAGGAAAGGGGAAGTCTCCTTGGATTGGAAAAAACAAGAATTGTGAACCCCAATATGTGAATAAATTAATAACAAACTGTCATCCTCATTTATTTGCACTGGTGGAATGAAATAACAAGTGAATAGAAACCACATTGAAATTGCACTTTCAATTAATTTGGTTAATCAAAGCAACTCTAAATCATGAAAATAACAAAATAGTGCATTGTGCCTATAACGAGGCCAATACATAAGAACGAAAATCAACAACCTCGTACCATATACCCTACAATAGAATGTATGGGATGATACAAAATATGAGAATCATACAAGCACAAAAAAATGCACATGTCATGGCTACAGATTATTACATTTAGACCGGTTGTGACCTATGCCATTGCATCAAGAGCAATGAATTGCTCTCTTATGGCTAAACTGTGACTCAATGTGTCTTTGTTGGGGTCTTCTTAGAGGACGTCTCACATGGGGGTGTTGGAGAGCAGGAATGTCACAAACTTAGGGCATATTGTGTGTTGGTAATAGTTGAAACTGACCCGAGTAAATCAAATGTTGTGTGGAAACATGAAAACATGGGTCAATATACTCATACATGTTATGTCTCAGTGTGCGGATGACAGCACATACGTGTGAACATGGCAAGCCAGACATTTTCCATGTCATGCAAGTACACGTACGTTGATTCAAATCAACAACTAAATAAACCTCCCCAGTAAACACCTTAAACATCCCTCCCAAATAAGGCAACACACTAATCGGACCATACCTCATGATATTTGACATTAGTTGCTCTTCAGTTTTTGGTCCGACCATGCTCTTCCACTTTTCTGTACCACGCATATGGGTGTTTAACATGACTACAAGCTTATCCATGTGCATTTACAATAACGTATAAATTGTTTGGTGACGCTCATCTCTTAACCACGCATTGAAGGACTTTGCAATGTTAGTTGTCATTTTATCCCATCGTTTTGGAAGAAACTTTGACATTGCCCAATGTTCGGGATTGTTTTCGGCAACCCATTTTGCTAGGTTGTCATTGAAGCGCACAAGTTTTTGGAATGCCTCGTTGCAGTCTATATCCAACCTAGCATACACAATGCTGTCCAAGAGTAACAAAACATCTTCTTTTCCTTTCTTTCCTCTAATTTTTTGCTTATTCAAGAAGTTAGAAAAGTTTTCCTTCACATATTGATAACAATATGCATGATTTCCTGTCCTGAACAACTCGAAAACACTACGTAAGATTCCCTGATGTCTATCTGATATAATAACAACTTCTTTAACATCTAAGACCCCCTTTAATTTCTCCAAAAACCAACACCAGTCCTCATAATTTTCAGACCTGGCCATACCAAGGGCTAGAGGGAACATTCCATCATCTGCATCATATGCAATGACGGACAAAAGAGCTCCCTTATATGGACCGCTTAGGTGGCAAGAATCAATAACCAATACTGGTCGACACCCCACGATGAACCCTTGAATTGAAAATGCATGGGCAATGAACAATTGCATGAAGTGACCTTCATGGGAAGTGTATTCCACAACAGTGTCGGGGTTGATTTCCCTTAGCCTATGGCATAATCAAGGGATAAACATGTAGGACTCACATGGAGCTCCATATATGCCCTCTTTTGCCTTCTCTTTAAGGTGCCATGCTTGGTTATATGTCAATTGAACTCTATGATCATGTTCAAAATCCTTACAAATTTGACGGGGAAGATAGTCTGGAGTGGTTCTAAACACATCTTCAACAACAACCGCGCCTCTCTTTGAAGAAACCTTGACCTTAGATGAACACTCATCCTAAGCTATATGATTATGATTCACTTGGTAAGTATGAACTTCCAAGATGACATTTCCTTCTATAGCGTGAACTGTTATCTTCCAAGGACAACCCTCAATTGAACATTTTACAGACATATGTGTAAGGGAATTTTTCTTGTACTTGTATTCAAACCTTCCACCTAATGACATCTAGTAAATTGTGTTCCAAAACTCCTCAACATTTTTAAATGTATGTCCCGACCTTAATATTGTCTGACGAAAACGAATCGATTCCAAAGGGGTGTACTCACTATCTGCACAATGCGATGCAAAACCTTTGGATAGCATCATAGTATTAGGAATTCCATCGCATGATGCATTAGAGGAAGGAAACGTGGCAAGTGGACCTTTGCATTTACATACATTAACATAATTAGACTACGTGATGTGTAAAATTGATATTCACAATATTTTAAATAGACATTCATGTTAAAGTCCATTACCCAAATGCCAACTGTGTATTTGGTATATTTGCTTCAATGGCTTCCATGCAGGGTAAGTCTACTAGGTATACATTTGCAAAGTCATCACAGTGGGAAACCACGTTATCCAAGTCATCCTCATCTTCTAAATCTTGGATGACTCTGGGGTTGAACTTGAGGGTGTAGTGCATCTTAATCGCATCAAAGGAGATGTCAAATTTCACTAAGATTTTTTTGGTGAATTCTTTAAATGGCATTCCTTTATATATGTGAATACCTTTACTTCTTCCACCTACGTATTCCCATTACCCATCATTTTTTTGGACAAGTTTACCTCCCACGAAATTGTAACAATATATCCTATTAGTTACGTCCATCAACCTATACAAACATAGCACAAATTTCATATTATAGAACAAAAAATTATGCATATTATAGAAAATGGGGTTGATCTTTCCTCCCATGTGGGCTTTTTCTTTGAAGTTGGCATTATTATTAGTCGCCATGTCCAGTTTATCAACCATCATTTATACATAGACTTTTCTTTTTGTTACTTCACTTATTTTGTTTTTTTAACAAGTTGGTTGACTCTTTCTCTGTTTTTACAGAGTGCTATGACCCTCTGGATCCCAATGGCAACATCTCACTTACTTTTGACACTCATAAATGAATAGATGATGGCTATGTGGTTAGTGTTTTGACTTATGCTCAATAGTCAGCTTCAAATTTATCTGAATTTCATTCTAGTTGAATTGTATGCTGAAAATAATATTAACTTGCATGCGTTTGATATTCAGCATCAGTGAATAGTAAACATGGAAGGAGGTGTTTGGGCACTAGAATGATTGTTGGAAACCATTTTGGATTTCAATGAGAAATCCCTTAATTGATTTGTTATGTATGAAATCCCTAGTTGTTGGTCTAATTTAAGAGAATTAAGGGTCATTGAACTAGCTTTGAACTGATTTGTTTCTTTATTTGTCATTTATATTCATGTTAGCTACAGATTTCATGAAGTTGGAAATGATAATTTATCTACACATACTAAGTAGCCCACAATATCTCATACTATAGGGTGACAAGAACTTGGGTTTTACCGAAGAAAGTTAATAAACGAACTATCGTACTGAACTAGACTGCCACACGAGGAAGTAAATATAATGCTAAAAGATTTGATTTGAACCAAATGAGGAAAAATATGTTTGCAAAAGGAAAATCAATTTGCATTGACTAGTCATATATTAGAATTAAAATACACGTATAAAACAAACTTCTAAAATGAATATGCAATGCTAAATCAAACAAACATCAATGAACCAAGTAAAATCCGAACAAAATCAAAATATATTTTTATGTCATCTTCATCATCACCATTATCATTCATGCCAATCGCGGGTTGTCATATTGATAGAGAAACAAGTCAATCATGGTGAAATCACATGTTAATAAAAAGAAGTGGGTTTTGCATGTCAAGGCTATCAATCATGTAAATTGAACACAAACCTAATTATCTAAACAAAAACTGTTGATACCACGACATGCAGCTACAATTAACCCATGAAGATGCTCACTATTTCAAACTGTGAGCCATGTCTTGTAAACACCATAACCCACAATGAAAGATGGCTATCAAGAGATCAAGTCATCCACACAAAATAAAGAGTTGATAATCATAATGCTAAATAAAAAAATACCCATTAAAAAATATAAGTTAAACCAAAAAAATCAGTTACGGGGTTTAAGCTTAAAAAAAAAAAAACTGCTTTACCTGATGGTAAGAGAAGCTCCATCCTCAATTCAAACAGCAAGCAACCTCCAGAAAGTCCCACCTAACCTTAAATATCCAACAATGCTTAGCATGGAGGGCACCATCTATGGGGATCGATGAGGGAACAATATATGGAAAATTGAAATCGCGAGATAAATTAGAGCAACGTATTTGGGCTGAAATCAAATGGTCCGAATAGCCGAAATGAAGCATAAAATGAAATTGCTGAACCTACTAACCTCAACTATCAACTAATTTTCCATGGAAGCCAAATCCAGTGGTGATCGTCAACGGCAATGGATCAATAGAGATGAAAAACTCCACTGCCGACACTTAAAATCAGATGGCCGGGAAAGATGAGATCGAGAGATAACGAGATTGGCATAGAGGATTAGGGAATTCTTTGGGCGGAAGCGAGGGACGAAGTCAGGAATGTGAAAACACCTAATGCAGACTCCAATTTGGGGAAAACAAAGGGAGAAATCCAATGTGGTTTTTAGTTTTTTTTTTTTTTTTTTAAATACCCAGTAAAGGGCATTTTCGACAAATTATACATTGTATATCCTTCTTATCAATTTTGAGACTTTGTTTGGGTGTTGGACTTAATTTGTAACATCTATGGACCAAATGTTAATTTTTGGGCCTAGTTGGGCCCAAAACACAATTCTCCCTACTTTAAATAATTGAAGGTAAAATCTGATACGGAAAGAGTCACCTGTTAGGATATATTATAAAACACAGTGTTAGGGTATGTTTGGAAACAATTTCGAGAACAATATTTTCTTCTTTAAAAAAAATAAAATTTGTAAAACATGTTTTTGACGAACAAAAAAAAATTATATATTTTCTATTATCAAGAATAGAAAATATAATATTTTTTAAAAATATCTTTTAATTTATTTCAACTATTTTTACTTGTTTTTTAAGAATTGTTTTAAGAAATAATTGTATAATAAAATAATACATATAAAAATTATTTTTAAAATATATTTAAAAACATTAAAAATTGATTAAAACATTTTAGGCTTTTAAACAGACTTTTGTTTTATAAAACATTACAAACTAATTTTCAAAAACAATTATCAAAAGCTATTTTTCATAATTGTTTTCGAAAATAGTTACCAAATATAGCCCTAATTATTATTTTTTTCTTTACACTGTGTAAGCTCGGTTCTGCCTTCAATTGATTTCCGTTTAATTTATTTTTTTTAAAAAAATATCTTTTTCAATGTATTAATCATAATATATATATTTTTCACACAATATGTATGAATAAATAAATAATATATATATATATATTAAAAATTTCTTATAATTAATTTGATAGAGTATTCTATTACCCATTGTTTGAGCATTTGAACACAAATTTAATAAGAGAAATGTTAATTCCTTAAAAGTGAATTAAATAAAAGATAAAATAGGGCTAATTATTTATGCTCACATAGAAATCAGTAAGACACTTGAAAATCTTGAAATGTCAAGGTATAATGAAATTGGACTAAAAATGAGTCGTATCGGAATAGATGAAACATACATACAATTAAATGAGCCAAATTTCAATAAAATTGATTAAAGCATAAATAAATAAGATTGATGTATGAACAAATAGGATGAACATATAAACAGTGAGATAAATCTACAAATATATAGAACTAACTACTACGAAATGAGATAGACATGTGAATTAATTGAACCAAATTTAAAAGAGATAGGACTAGGCTATAATGAAGTGATAGAAGTCAACTTTCAATAAAACTATTGAAGGTGCAAAAAAATAAATTCAAGATATGATCAAATAGTATCAAAGAATAGAAAAAAAAATTAGATGAATCAAAATGCCACAAAATGTATGAATAAATGGGAATAAAGTATAATTGAAAGAGGAGTCAATTTCATTAATCTCTCTCGAGATTTTGGCTAAATACACCTAACCTCTATAGGTTTGAAATTTCATCAAATACCTCTTTTAGCTTTTCATTAATCTCCTATCTCACTCAAAATAAGGGAGGTTTTTGATAAAATTTAAAACCTATGAGGGTTAAAGCATATTTTGCCAAAGAAATGAGACCTATAAATAAATAATTACTATGAAAGTAATATAAATAAATTAGAGTCAATTTTGAATTAAGTTGTTCAAGATAGAAGGAAATGAAAACAATCTTCAAGAATTCCAATATAGTTATATCTTAAACACTCTATAGATTGCTTTCATCAAATGAGTGTGCTTTGCTCTCTATCTCTCAATATATATATATAACCTACTTAGAAACTTGCTTATTAGAGCAGTTCATTATTTAAGAGGTGATTTGATGAAGAAGAATGAGTATCAATAGTTATAAATTTCATTCCTATTGATCTCCAAAGTGCTAAGTAAAGCAATTTCATATCAAATGTGTTTGCTTTCATTTTTTTTTTAATTCCACTTATATATATATAGAAAACTACTCTCTAGAGCAATTCACTATTTAGGGAACAATATGATCAAATCAATAGTAGGTGTTATAAATACTTGCTATATTTTAACACTTCCTGTAGACTTTTTAATCTTAGGTTGCTATGACATAGTGCTTTAACTTTATTCATAGGTAAATTCTACCCCTAAGAGTTGAATTCCACTCAATTTATGCCATTCTGCCATAGGGAGTACTGAAATGCGCTTTTTAAAACACTATTTTTTATGCTTTTATTTGTTTGCATAATACAATGGCCTAATCCGCTTTGACTTCAAAAAAAATTTCATTTTGGATAATATATACTATTAATAAATCCATGTATTACAATAATATCATACTTTACTAAATAGGAGTAAAATAATTAGGGACAACTTATTTATGGAAGAAAATGCTTGTGAATCCATTGTAGCAATAGTGTTATCAATGTGAAGTGGATACACATCCTACATATAGGACATAAGTTGCTAATTATATCTTATGAGTTATAAGTTATATGTTTAACTTCACAATAATCTATGTAAATAATTGTAATTGATTAGTCAAACAGAACATGTAAACTAATCAATGGTCGATATGTTGATCTAGTTTCATATTTTCATGAAAAAAAGATATGTGATCTTGTAGATACAATTTGAGAGTTACATAAATACTCTAAATCATTATAAATAATGGTGAAATAAGTATATATAAATAAATAAATAAAATAAAGGTTATTACTCGAGTCATACTATGTTCTAGAATATGAGCATGATCCTCCTCATTTGATGTGTCAACTTGTATATGTAAATTGAGGGACTCATCTTGTAAGGTGATATTGCTATTCAAATTTTGTATTTGATTACATCTTTGGCCATTTTCAAATTGTGTGACATGCATTCTTACATTTACCACATCTTTTGGTTTATGTAGTTTGGCCTTTAAGCCACCTAGGTTCTCTTTATTCTTCTCATTATTTAGATCCCAAAAAAGGTAATTCTCTAGGTTCATAGAATGACTGTTTGTGTTTATGCCCATTTTTGAGGATATATGATCTTCCCTTTAAGATGTAATATTGAAAAGCTCATTAATTCTACATAATATCAATATATTTGATGTTTGGTATCCATGAAACTTTGATGTATTTGTGAAGCAAAATAAACCATCTTTTTTTCTTAGAGAGCTCAAAACACCAAAGCATATGGATTGTGAAGCAGCATCGCTTTCACTTTGCTTAGCATGATTTGATTACATCTTAGATTTTTTTAAAAAAATATTTTGTCCACCTTTTCATGGTACAACTTGGGGAAATATCTTCTAAATGTGTCATTTTGATTATAACAATTGTATGTGAACATGAGAATCTATTGGACTCAAACTTTATGTATGTGCATTTCAAACTTTATCCCAACACTCACTCTTGTTTGCTGACTTTAAACTAATGAACTAAAAGGGTGGGGTGGCATTAAGCACTAAACCCATTTGGATAACCCTAGATCATAGGTGCATGCTCTTTAGTTATCTAGGCTCACTAGATCTACACAACAAAAGTGATAATAATTCAAAAACTATAGATCTAGGGTTTAAAAAACATACCTTTGATCTAGATGTTCCTAGACCAAAATCCAAATGAAAAAAAGGATGATGTAAGTCTCAAATACCTTGCAATCTTCTACTTGATAACTCTCACTTGGACTTTGATAGGTAATAATGGTGAAATCCTCTCCATAAAGATGGAGACTAGGGTTCTTCGTTTTGGAAGACATAATGGATAAAGCCACAAGCCTTAAACTCTTAAGGGGGTTTATTGGAGCCAAAATATGTGATCTAATAACACATATATGATATGATTTATGCAATATAAAAAACTCACATCATCCAACTTAACTCAAATTGATGTTAAAACCTTAATTATGGATCTAACATATATTTTGAGTTTAATTTCAGGTTTGAAAGAGAAAAAGAATACAAGTTGCTAAAGCCACTTTCATCCAAAGTAGTACTCTCTCACTCCCACTTTGCTTATTCTCATGCTCGATTTGTTTTATTATTTTATCATTTCATTCGTATCCATTGATTTCCTTATCAATTGTCACACTTGTTTCACCTTATTTAGTAGAGACCTTATTATAGGGCTTAGAGGAGTGTTACGGTTCACCACCGTACCTTCTTAATAGGTAACCTGACCCTCGGACTCGAACTTGATTTTTCACCGACCTATTTTTCCTTCTAAAATCACACTTAGGGTTTTTTTTTTCTTATTTTGTTTTTCCCTTTAAAAATAAAACATAAATAAGCAGTGACTCTAGGTCTTTTTCAAAAAAATAAAATTTTCAGCAAATAAATAAAAAAACAAGTTTTGCAATCGAGTGGGAACGCATTGAGCGAAAATACGGGGTCCACACACCTACCTTTTGTGTCAATATTCAACCTAGAATTTGATCTCATTACTCTGTATCTCTAATGTGGTCCCATTGCATTGTACCTTATTAATGTTATTGCTTTATACTTTGGTCCCATTATTTAATACCTTGGTCTCCTTTGTTTGTAATCTGGTTTCATATAGTTGTCCTTTCATTTAATATGAAAATTTTATTGGACAATTGAAAGGGTCCAAATTTGAATTTTAATTCATATTAATTTAGTGCTATAGACTTTTCCAAAATTTGAACTTTTTTTTTTTATATAAAATATGTTTCTAAAATTATTTTTATATGGTATTAACTTTGTTAGTGTATTACAATGGAGTGACAATTTTACTCCTAAGATTATTAAATCAAGACTACTTTCACGACAATGAGTATTATACTAACATACTCAAGTTGAAGACACAAAATTTGAAGCTCAAAATATAATTATGTTTCGAGTCTGAAATTAAAAATGGTACAATGGTGTTGTAAAATTAATAATTTAGTAGTAACTTAAGTGTTTTAGGTGTTTTTGTCTAGATTTTTATTTTTGGAAAATTGATGATTGAAAATTCTTCTTTTTTCTAGATTAAGTTTTAAAATATGATAAAACTAAAAAAAAAACCAAGGTTTAGGTATGAAAAGGATTTGAAAAATTCATTTTGGGTATGAAATAAAAAAAAACCCTAAGAAAATCCACAAGATAACCGTTATTTTTCCTAGTTCCTATGCTTCAAAAAGTCAAAATCAAGTCTGAAAAGTAAATCTTGAGTCCTTTCAATTAGGTTGAAAAGCAAAGTTCGAAAATTTGAGCTCCAAAGCCATAATATGGGTTTGAGCAGATCCACTAATTAAGGAGCATAGAAAAATATTGCATTGTAGATATGATGAATATGCATAAGTGTTGATTGATATAACATTTATAAAAAGAAGTATTTGGGGTTAGGTAAAATGTGTACATTCTTTTATATTTAGTGGATTTTTAATATCGTGTTTAAGTTTTTGTATCTAAATTGGTGGAGACAATTTTTGTAAGAGTTTTTTGGAATATTTTTTATATTCTTGTGTGATTGAATATATTTTGAATTATGACTTGTATAATTTCTCGTTGATCAAAAGTAATAATTAAATCCCAATAATCAACCTATATGATAATGGAATCAATTTGAATAGATTTAAAATTTACTAATTTAATATATCCTATTTATGTATAAAAAACTGTGAGTATTGCCCCGAAATATGTTTCTAATATCAAGATAATATTTCTTACTTATTTTGTTTGGTTAATGAAAAATCATTATAAAAACAAAAAAGAAAATTGGAGATATTTGATTAAAATAATTAAAAAATCTCTAATTCAAACAATTCTCTTTATTTTTTTAAATATCGAAAATGATAATATTTTTTAAATAAAAATATCATTCATATATGCTAAAGCATTTTTTATTTTTTATTTTAAATTAAGATGTTTTTATTCATTTTAAATTTTTATTTACGGAGCTTTAAACCAATATAGAGGTTGGATTTACAAATTTTGACCCAAATATCTCCAAGAACTTTATGTGAAAGGTGTAGCATATTGGAACCACCCATTTTGCCCCAATCTTCAACCAACGCCAACCACAAATCATACAAAAACAATAAAGAAAATACATTGAACGAGCTAAGACTTGACATCGGTTCCTTTGCCCTCCAATACTATCCAGCCACTAGTATAAGAGCGTGACGCCACCGCAAAGCCCTCGAAACATCCCTTTTTTCTGTCTTTGCAGTAACTGCTAGTTGGTGATGGAGCAAACTGAGCTGGTCTTCATCCCATTTCCTGTCATCGGCCACCTTGCGTCTGCACTGGAGATTGCAAAGCTGATTACTAAGCGAGACCCCCGATTCTCAATCACGATTTTCATCATGAAGTTTCCGTTTGGGTCCACTGATGGTATGGACACGGACTCTGATTCCATACGTTTCGTCACACTTCCTCTTGTAGAGGTCAGCTCCGAAACGACCCCGTCTGGTCACTTCTTCTCTGAATTCCTCAAAGTTCACATACCACTCGTCCGAGACGCCGTCCACGAGCTCACTCGCTCCAACTCGGTTCGGCTCTCTGGGTTCGTTATTGATATGTTCTGCACCCACATGATTGACGTGGCCGATGAGTTTGGGGTGCCTTCCTATCTCTTCTTCCCTTCCGGCGCTGCTGTTCTTGGCTTCCTGTTACATGTTCAGTTCCTCCATGATTATGAGGGCTTGGATATTAATGAGTTCAAGGACTCGGATGGTGATTTGGATGTTCCGACTTTTGTTAACTCAATTCCGGGTAAGGTCTTCCCTGCTGGGATGTTTGACAAGGAAAGCGGAGGGGCTGAGATGCTTCTGTATCACACGAGGAGATTCAGAGAAGTCAAGGGTATTCTGGTAAATACGTTTATTGAGCTTGAATCACATGCCATTCAATCACTTTCTGGCAGTACAGTACCCGAGGTGTATCCCGTTGGACCCATACTCAACACCCGAATGGGATCTGGTGGGGGTCAACAAGATGCTAGTTCCATCATGAATTGGCTTGATGATCAGCCTCCATCGTCCGTGGTTTTCCTGTGCTTCGGGAGCATGGGAAGCTTTGGTGCGGATCAAATCAAGGAGATAGCACATGCGTTAGAGCACAGTGGGCATCGCTTCTTGTGGTCCCTTCGCCAACCTCCCCCACAGGGTAAAATGATTCCAAGCGACCATGAAAATATTGAGGAAGTTCTACCAGAAGGATTTTTACATCGGACGGCTAGAATTGGAAAGGTGATTGGATGGGCTGCACAAATAGCGGTTTTAGCCCACTCAGCTGTTGGAGGATTTGTATCTCATTGTGGGTGGAATTCTTTGCTAGAAAGCATATGGTATGGTGTTCCAGTAGCCACATGGCCAATATATGCAGAACAACAAATCAACGCATTTCAAATGGTGAAAGATTTGGGGTTGGCAGTAGAAATTAAAATAGATTACAATAAGGATCGTGATTATGTTGTAAGTGCTCATGAGATTGAAAATGGATTAAGGAACCTAATGAATATTAATAGTGAAGTGAGGAAGAAGAGGAAAGAAATGGAAAAAATAAGTAGAAAAGTCATGATAGATGGCGGATCCTCACACTTTTCTTTAGGCCATTTTATTCAAGACATGATGGACAGCAAAGTGATGAAAGGGAAAGATGCATTGTAGGCTCCAATTAACTTATCATCTGCTTTATTTCAATGGTCAAATAATTTGTTAAGCAATTTGACTTTTCAAACTAGGAAATGTGTTCTCTCTTTCTTATTTAGTGAAGACGTTTACAAGGGCATGGATTTAGTTGTATGTCAATCTCATTGATCAATGAATACACAATTGGATATTTTCCTATGGGGAGCTGGACTAATGATAAAATCAACCATATGCTTAAAAATCTACAAAACCTATTGAATTTGTTTGACTGGAATAAATAAACATAAGAAGTTTTATACGAATTTGTTCAATTGAATCACTAGTAGGGAGAACCCTCCATTTGAGATACAAATTGATAGAAATTTAATTAATTATTAGACAATATGTATCTTATTTTTTACAAGTACGATGCCTTAATAACACATTAATGGTCTCAAATTATTTGATGCGTTGGTATGAATTTAAGAAATTAACTATAGGAAAGAGTAATATCTCATCAATGTGGAACAAGGCATCCAAGCATGGAAGAGATTAATATATAGATTCAAAAGATTCTAATTATAGCCTTTTGAATGAGGAGGTAGTTGTTTTGAGTCTTGTAAGAAAGAAAATAAAGACAAGGAAGATGATTGGAATGGAGATGACGATTTAGAATTAAAGATTTTTTAGCTTTGATTATGGAAAGAGTTGATAGCAGATGATTTCTTTTTTCTTTTAATATGAAAATGATTACCTTTATTCATGAAAAATAAATACATATGGATATTGATATTTCAAATAGTTTCTCAATCATTTAAAGATTAAATTGGACGGGTGTGGACCCCACATTTTCACATGCATTCCCATTCAACGACGTTATTCATTTTTTTATTTGTTTAGTGAAAAATTGATTTTTAGAAAAATACTTGTAGTCGTCACTTATTTTATTTTTTTTTTAAAGGGAAAAACAAAATAAGAAAGAAAAACCTTAAGTGTGACTCCCGAAGGAAAAACAGGTCTGTAGAAAACCAAAGTTGGGTTTGGGGGTCAGATTACTTATTGGGAAGGTCCGTGATGAGCTGTAACACCCCTCTAAACCCGTATACATACGACCTCTACTAAATGAATCAAGGGAATTGTGACAATTAATTAATTAATTAATTATGGATACCAAGAAAAATAATCAATAAATCATGATGAAAATCAATATACACAAAAATAATGATGAAATCTAATTATAAGAATACATGAAATGAATAACAAGAGAATTGTGCAAAAAAGATTTATTGAACTAAAAAAAATGGGTATTAAAAAAAATGGTTTTCAAGAAATTTCAAAGAATTTTATAAAAAATGATTTTGAATTAATGATTTCAATTTATCTATTTACAAAAATAAAAAAAGTTTCAATTTATTTATTCAATTTCATTTGTATTCAATTTTTAAAAAAGTTATTTACACTTATTGTATGAAAAGAATTTTTAAAAAATTTCAATTTGGGCACAAAAATTATTTTACTTGCTTTTACAAAAAAAATGAATGAATTTTTACAATTTTATTTACAAAAGTATTTTGATTCATTTTCATTTTTTTTTTTTTAAAAAAAAGAGTGATTTATACAAATTATTTAAAAATACAACTTTATTTGCAAAAGAAATTTTAATTAAAAAGAAGAAGAAAAAAAATTAAATCCTCTATTTCTAAAAAAATGCTTTTAATCCCATTTTAATTAAGGAAAAAGAAAAAAAAAATTGGACAATTTTATTAAAAATTAATTTTGGGGCAACTTTATTTACAAAACAATTTTTAGACAATTTTTCAAAGAAATTTTTGGACAATTTTATTAAAAACAATTTTTTAAATTCTAATAAAAACAATTCTTTTGGATTTTTCTAAATTTTTATAAATAAATAAAAAAATACTTTCTTTTATTAAGGAGAATATTTTTAAATTATTATTTTATTAAAACATATTTACTGAATTATTCTTCTTATTTAAACAAAAATTTTAATTTGTTCGATATTCAATTCTGTACGCAACAAATAAATATTTACAAGAACTAATAAAAATAAAACCAAGTAAAAGCGGGAAATAAAATATGTACTCAAATTAACTTACAACAAGCTTCACGTGTCATCAATTCGTACTCAGACAAAAATAGCACAAATATAAATATCCAAAAACATGTAGAGTCCAAAAAAACTATTCAAACCCAAATTCAAATTTCCAATAAATTTCACCAATTCAAAATGGGCTCAAATTAATAAATATAACCCAACAAAAGTATCTCACATATCATAGACCTTTATCTAAAGTTTCAAAATCAATAGTCAAAATATAAGTTCAATTAATCAAACCCAAAACATGATAAATTAAGATAAAGTTCATTAGGCCGAAATTTAATATTTCATAATCCAAGCCTAATTTAATATATACCACAATTGTCCCATGTTCAAATAAAATAGTTCAAATTGGCCAAGCCCATATCAAATATTCAAATCATCCAACAAATCTCACCTACTTGTTGGCCCAAAATTCACATCAATTAACAAGCTCACATTAATAATACACATGACCAAGGGAAATAATATCTCAAACCCAATCTAATAAGCTCACATTAATAATACATATGGCAAAAAGAAATAATATCTACACATGGCCAAAAGAAATAATATGTCAAGCCTAACCTAATAAGCTCAAACAAATAACCAATTAATAAGCGAAATAATATTTCAATCCCAATCCAATAAACCTAAACAAATAACCAATTAACAATAGAACAAGTCCAAATAAACAATATGCAATTGATATGGTCCAAATATCCTAAATTAATCCCACAAACCCAAATTAACAAATTTCAAATTAATTCACCAATAATAAATTAACCCAAATTTCATATTAATTAACAAAGCCCAAACATAAAGCCCACAAACAGACATAAATGCACAAGCCCAATTTCAACAACAATTACTATTAAAATCAAATCAAGAAAAAAACAAGAAATAATGATAATAATAATAATAAACATGAAAACAAGTGTGATGGGGAAGTGAGAGAATGAGGGAATGAGAGAAAAGAGGAATGGGTTGCCGACCGTAGTTTAGTCATAGACATATATTATGTCGTATCTCCTTGCATTTTAAGTTGAGAAGACCTCCAAACTGAAGGTCTCAAACCACATCCAATTTCTCAATTGGGAGCCTATTGCATAGTTTTAGGAATCTTGAAGATGAATAACGTGTGAACAATCTGGTGGCCTGCAAAAAAATTGTTGGAGATCATTAGCATCTTACACATGAATTTTAGAAATCAACAAAGAAATAAGAAAATCAATATGAATACATAAACATGGTAAAAAAAGCAATACAATTGAATGAACTAACAAACAAATTAATGTGGATGAATAATTTACTAGTGGATGTTTATGTAATAATGAATCTTTAACACCCAAAACAAGTAACTGTCTTAAGTAGGTTAAAATATCAAGTCCCCGAAATAAGTGATGAAAATTAAAAAACAAGAAAGAATGCATTACCTCCGTAGTGGCCATTGAAGAATGAAATTATTGTTGTAAGCTTGAACCTTCAAAGAACCTGTAACTTGAAATGGGTGCTATAGTAGTTATCGGTCACCTAGAGAAGCTAATAATAAATAGAAAGTTCATTTGACCATTCGTACCATTAATTGGTTGGATAAATTTGGTAATGGTATATCATATTCAGATTTATAAGGTTAAAATAAATTAAATAAATAACAATAAGGCAATTTAGAAAAGGAAAGGGGAAGTCTGTCTGGATTGGAAAAAACAAGAATTGTGAAACCCAATATGTGAATAAATTAATAATAAACTGTCATCCTCATTTATTTGCACTGATGGAATGAAATAACAAGTGAAAAGAAACCACATTGAAATTGCACTTTCAATTAATTTGGTTAATCAAAGCAACCCTAAATCATGAAAATAACAAAATAGTGCATCGTGCCTATAACGAGGCCAATACATAAGAACAAAAATCAACAACCCCGTACCATATACCCTACAATAGAATGTATAGGATGATACAAAATATGAGAATCATACAAACACAAAAAATGTACATGTCACGACAACAGATTATTACATTTAGACCGGTTGTGACCTATTCCATTGCATCGAGAGCAATGAATTGCTCTCTTATGGCTAAACTGTGACTCAATACGTCTTTGTTGGGTTCTTCTTGGAGGACATCTCACATGGGGAGGTTGGAGAGCAGGAAAAAAACTACCTGTGCAATCTTGCAAACTCCCATCGTCACAAACTTTGGGCATATTGTGTGTTGGTAATGGTTGAAACTGACCCGAGTAAATCAAATGTTACATGGAGACATGAAAACATGGGTCAATATACTCATACATGTTGTGTCTTAGTGTGCGGATGACAGCACATACATGTGAACATGGCAAGCCGGACATTTGCCATGTCATGCAAGTACACGTACATTGATTCAAATCGACAACCAAATAAACCTCCCCAGTAAACACCTTAAACGTCCCCCCCCCCCCAAATAGGGCAACACACTAATCGGACCAGACGTCATGATATTTGACATTAGTTGCTCTTCAATTTTTGGTCTGACCACGCTCTTCCACTTTTCTGTACCACACATGGGTGTCCAACATGGCTACAAGCTTATCCATGTGCATTAACAATAACGTATAAATTGTTTGGTGACGTTCATCTCTTAACCACGCATTGAAGGACTTTGCAATGTTAGTTGTCATTTTATCCCATCACTTTTGAAGAAACTTTGACATTGCCTAATGTTTGGGATTGTTTTTTGCAACCCATTTTGCTAGGTTGTCATTGAAGCTAACAAGTTTTTGGAATGCCTCGTTGTAGTCTATATCCAACCTAGCATACGCAATGCTGTCCAAGAGTAACAAAGCATCTTCTTTCCCTTTTTTTCCTCTAATGTTTTGCTTATTCAAGAAGTTAGAAAAGTTTTCCTTCACATGTCGATAACAATATGCATGATTTCCTATCCCGAACAACTCGAAAACACTATGCAAGATTCCCTGATGTCTATCTGATATAATAACAACTTCTTTACCATCTAAGACCCCCTTTAATTTCTCCAAAAACCAATACTAGTCCTCATAATTTTCAAAATTGACCACACCAAGGGCTAGAGGGAACATTCCATCATCTGCATCATATGCAATGGCGGACAAAAGAGCTCTCTTATATGGACCGCTTAGGTGGTAAGAATCAATAGCCAATACCGGTCGACACCCCATGATGAACCCTTGAATTGAAAATGCATGGGCAATGAACAATTGCATGAAGTGACTTTCATGGCAAGTGTACTCCCCAATAGTGTCGGGATTGATTTCCCTTAGCCTATGGCATAACCAAGGGACAAACGTGTAGGACTCACGTGGAGCTCCATATATGCGCTCTTTTGCCTTCTCTTTAAGGTGTCATGCTTGGATATATGTCAATTGAACTCCATGATCACGTTCAAAATCCTTACAAATTTGATGGGGAAGATAGTTTGGAGTGGTTCTAAACACATCTTCAACAACAATTGTGCCTCTCTTTGAAGAAACCTTGACCTTAGATGAACACTCATCCTGAGCTATATGATTATGATTCACTTGGTAAGTATGAACTCGCAAGATGACTTTTTCCTCTATAGCATGAGCTGTTATCTTTCAAGGACAACCCTCAACTGAACACTTTACAGACATATGTGTGGGGGAATTTTTCTTGTACTTGTATTCAAAGCTTCCACCTAATGACATATGGTAAATTGCGTTATGAAACTCCTTAGCATTTTTAAATGTATGTCCCGATCCTAATATTGCCTGGCGAAAACAAATCGATTCCAAAGGGGTGTACTCACTATCTACACAACACAACACAAAACCTCTGGATAGCATCATAGTATTAGGAATTGCATCGCATGATGCATTAGAGGAAGGAAACGTGGTAGGTGGACCTCTGCATTTACATACATTAACATAATTAGACTACATGATGCGTAAAATTGATATTCATAATATTTTAAATAGACATTCATGTTAAAGTCCATTACCCAAATGCCAGCTGTGTATTCGGTACATTTGCTTCAATGGCTTCCACACAAGGTAAGTCTACTAGGTATACATTTGCAAAGTCATCACAGTGGGAAACCACATTATCCAAGTCATCCTCATCTTCTAAATCTTGGATGACTCTGGGGTTGAACTTGAGGGTGTAGTGCATCTTCATCGCATCAAAGGAGATGTCAAATTTCTCTAAGATTTTTTTGGTGAATTCTTCAAATGGCATTCCTTTATATATGTGAATACCTTTGCTTCTTCCACCCACGTATTCCTATTGCCCATCATTTTTTTAAACAAGTTTGCCTCCTATGAAAATGTAACAATATATCCTATTAGTTGCATCCATCAACCTATACAAACATAGCACAAATTTCATATTATAGAACAAACAATTATGCATATTATAGAAAATGGGGTTGATCTTTCCTCCCATGTGGGCTTTTGCTTTGAAGTTGACATTATTATTAGTCTCCATGTCTAGTTTATCAGTCATCATTTATACATAGACTTTTCCTTTTGTTACTTCACTTATTCTATTTTTTAACAAGTTGGTTGACTATTTCTCTATTTTTGCAGAGTGTTATGACCTTCTAGATCCCAATGGTAGCATCCCATTTACTTTTGACACTCATAAATGGACAGATGATGGCTATGTGGTTAGTGTTTTGGCTCATGCTCAATAGTCAGCTTCAAATTTCTCTGAATTTCGTTCTGGTTGAATTGTATGCTGAAAATAATATTGACTTGCATGCGTTTGATATTCAGCATTAATGAATAGTAAACATGGAAGGAGGTGTTTGGGCACTAGAATGATTGTTGGAAACCATTTTGGATTTCAATGAGAAATCCCTTAATTGATTTGTTATGCATTGAATCCCTAGTTGCTGGTCTGATTTAATATAATTAAGGGTCATTGAACTAGCTTTGAACTAATTTGTTTTTTTATTTGCCATTTATATTCATGTTAGCTACAAATTTCATGAAGTTGGAAATGATAATCTATCTACACATACTAAGTAACCCACAATATCTCATATTATAGGGTGACCAGAACTTGGGTTTTATCAAAGAAAGTTAACAAATGAAATATTGTACTGAACTAGACTGCCACACGAGGAAGTAAATATAATGCTAACAGATTTGATTTGAACCAAAGGAGGAAAAATATGTCTGCAAAAGGAAAATCAATTTGCATTGACTAATCATATATTAGAATTAAAATACACGTATAAAACAAACATCTAAAATGAATATGCAATGCTAAATCGAACAAACATCAGTGAACCAAGTAAAATCTAGGCAAAATCAAAATATATTTTTATGTCATCTTCATCATCACCATTATCGTTCATGCCAATCGCGGGTTGTTATATTGATGGAGAAACAAGTCAATCATGGTGACATCACAGGTTAATAAAAAGAAGTTGGTTTTTCATGTTAAGGCTATCAATCATGTAAATTGAACACAAACATAATTAACTAAACAAAAACTGTTGATACCACGACATGTAGCTGCAATTAACCCATGAAGATGCTCACTTTTTCAAACTGTGAGCCATGTCTTATAAACACCATAACCCACAATGAAAGATGGCTATCAAGAGATCAAGTCATCGACACAAAATAAAGAGTTGATAATCATAATGCTAAATAAAAAAAAAAACCCATAAAAAAATATAAGTTAAACCAAAAAACATCAGTTACGGGGTTTAAGCTTAAAAAAAAGACTGCTTTACCTGATGGTAAGAGAAGCTCCCTCCTCAATTCAGACAGCAAGCAATCTCCAAAAAGTCCCACTTAACCTCAAATATCCAACAATGCTCAGCATGAAGGGCACCACTGATGGGGATCGATGAGGGAACAATATATGGCAAACTAAAATTGCAAGATAAATTAGGGCAATGTATTTGGGCTGAAATCAAATAGTCCGGATAGCCGAAATGAAGAATAAAATGAAATTGCTGAACCTGTTAACCTCAACTATCAACTACTTCGCCACGAAGGCCAAATCCAATGGTGATCGTCGACGGCAATGGATCAATAGATGAAAAACTCCACTGTCGACACCTAAAATCATATGGCTGGGAAATATGAGATCGAGAGATAACGAAATTGGCACAAAGGATTAGGACATTCTTTGGGAGGAAACGAGGGACGAAGTCGAGAATGTGAAAAAGCCTAATGCAGAGTCCAATTTGGGGAAAACAAATGGAGAAATCCAATGTGGATTTAGTTTTTTTTTTTTTTTTTTTTTAATACCCAACAAATGGCGTTTTCGGCAAATTATGCATGGTATATCCTTCTTATCAATTTTGAGACTTTGTTTGGGTGTTGGGCTTAATTTTGTAACATCTATGGACCAAATGTTAATTTTTGGGCCCATTTGGGCCCAAAACACAATTCTCCCTACTTTAATTAATTGAAGGAAAAATCTGATACAGAAAGAGTCACCCATTAGGATATATTACAAAACATAGTGTTAGGGTATGTTTGGAAACAGTTTCGAGAACAATATTTTCTTCTTTAAAAAAAAAAATTCTGTAAAACACAATGTTTTCAGAACCAAACCGGTCATCAAACCGGAAAAATTACCGGTTCACGGTTCACTGATCGGACCGACGGTCGAACCGGTTGAACCGGTGATGTAATAAATATATAATTTATATATTATATAAAATTAAAAATAATTATAAAAATTAAAAATATATAAAATTATAAATTTTAATAATGTTTGGTTTTTATATTTGGTATATTAAATTAAATGATAAAGTTTAATATTTTAAATTTTACTAAATAGAAATATGTAATATTTAAGAATGAAGATATATTTAAGATGAAAATTTTTATAATATTTAATTTTATCTTTTTTTTTGTATTTTATTGTTTTAAAATTATTCTATTAATTAGTTTATATTATTTTTTATAATTATTATTACAAAAATAAACAGGAATTTAAATATTTACATTTCTTTACAGATTTTATATGATAAAAATTTGAAATAAAAACATTAATCTTAAGTCTTATTATATATATATTTTAACAACATTGCAATGCTCAATGGTTCAAAAGTCCAGCCCTCATGCGTCCAGCCCGCATGCGTCCAGCCCTCAAAGAGGCCATGTTAGTACTATTCCCAGTCCCACATCGGAAGTACATGAAGTCCATGTGCTTCAAGTGGTCTATAAATAGATACCTTGCAACATACTTTGTAAGTTAAGCAAGCTAGTAAATTGGGCTTGAAGGCAGGGCCCAAGGGAAAGTTTTATTAGCTATATTTTTATTGGATTGGGCATTGGACTTGGAATGGGCTTAATCGTTAATGGGCATCTTAATAGTAACAAATATTTGTAGAATAGGAAAAAAAAAAAAAAAAAACTTAGCCGGTTCGTAAAAAACCGGACGGTTTGACCGGTTTGGCGGTTCAACCAATGGTTTGACCGGTTCAATACCGGTTTGACCATAAAACGGTTCATTGGGCTGGACCGAATCGGAAAGGTCACCGGTCGACGGTTTGATCGGTCGGATCGGCCGGTCCGGTCCGGTTTTTAAAAAATTGGTAAAACATGTTTTTGACGAACAAAAAAAAAATTATATATTTTCTATTATCAAGAATAGAAAATATAATATTTTTAAAAAATATCTTTTAATTTATTTCAACTATTTTCACTTGTTTTTTAAGAATTGTTTTAAGAAATAATTGTATAATAAAATAATACATATAAAAATTATTTTTAAAATATATTTAAAAACATTAAAAATTGATTAAAACATTTTAGGTTTTTAAACAGACTTTTTTTTTATAAAACCTTACGAACTAATTTTCAAAAACAATTATCAAAAGCTATTTTTCATAATTGTTTTCGAAAACAATTACCAAACAGAGCCCTAATTATTATTTTTTTCTTTAGACTATGTAAGCTTGGCTCTGTCTTCAATTGATTTTCATTTAATTTATTTTAAAAAAAATCTTTTTCAATGTATTAATCATAATATATATTTTTCACATAATATGTATGAATAAATAATATATATATATATATATATATATATATATATATATATATATATATATATTTTTAAAAAAAAACTTTCTTATAATTAATTTGATAGAGTATTCTATTACCCATTGCTTGAGCATTTGAATACAAATTTAATAAGAGAAATGTTAATTCCTTAAAAGTGAATTAAATAAAAGATAAAATATATATATATATATATATATATATTTAAAAAAAACTTTCTTATAATTAATTTGATAGAGTATTCTATTACCCATTGCTTGAGCATTTGAATACAAATTTAATAAGAGAAATGTTAATTCCTTAAAAGTGAATTAAATAAAAGATAAAATAGGGCTAATTATTTATGCTCACATAGAAATTAGTAAGACACTTGAAAATCTTGAAATGTCAAGATATAATGAAATTGGACTAAAAATGAGTCGTATAGGAATAAATGAAACATACATACAATTAAATGAGCCAAATTTCAATAAAATTGAGCAAAGTAGAAATAAATAAGATTGATGTATGAACAAATAGGATGAACATATAAACAATGAGATAAATCTACAAATATATAGAACTAACTACTACGAAATAAGATAGACTTGTGAATTAATTGAACCAAATTTAAAAGAGATAGGACTAGGCTATAATGAAGTGATAGAAGTCAACTTTCAATAAAATTATTGAAGGTGCAAAAAAATAAATTCAAGGTATGATCAAATAGTATCAAAGACTAGAAAAAAAAAATAGATGAATCAACATGCCACAAAATGTATGAATAAATGGGAATAAAGAATAATTGAAAGAGAAGTTAATTTCATTAATCTCTCTCGAGATTTTGGCTAAATACACCTAACCTCTATAAGTTTAAAATTTCATCAAATACCTCTTTTAGCTTTTCATTAATCTCCTATCTCACTCAAAATAAGTGAGGTTTTTGATGAAATTTAAAACCTATGAGGGTTAAAGCATATTTAGCCAAAGAAATGAGACCTATAAATAAACAATTATTATGAAAGTAATATAAATATATTAGAGTCAATTTTGAATTAAGTTGTTCAAGATAGAAGGAAATGAAAATAATCTTCAAGAATTCCAATATAGTTATATCTTAAACACTCTATAGATTGCTTTCATCAAATGAGTGTGCTTTGCTCTCTATCTCTCCATATATATATATAGAAAACTACTCTCTAGAGCAATTCACTATTTAGGGAACAATATGATCAAATCAATAGTAGGTGTTATAAATACTTGCTATATTTTAACACTTCCTTTAGACTTTTTAATCTAGGTTGCTATGACATAATGCTTTAACTTTATTCATAGGTAAATTCCACCCCTAAGAGTTGAATTCCACTCCATTTATGTCATTCTGCCATAGAGAGTACTGAAATGCGCTTTTTAAAACACTATTTTTATGCTCTTATTTGTTTGCATAATACAATGGCCTAATCTGCTTTGACTTAAAAAAAAAAATTCATTTTGGATAATATATACTATTAATAAATCCATGTATTACAATAATATCATACTTTACTAAATAGGAGTAAAATAATTGGGGATGACTTATTTATGGAAGAAAATGCTTGTGAATCCATTGTAGCAATAGTGGTATCAATGTGAAGTGGATACACATCCTACATATAGGACATAAGTTGCTAATTATATCTTATGAGTTATAAGTTATATGTTTAACTTCACAATAATCTATGTAAACATTGTAATTGATTAGTCAAACAAAACACGTAAACTAATCAATGGTCGATATGTTGATCTAGTTTCATATTTTCATGAAAAAAAGATATGTGATCTTGTAGATACAATTTGAGAGTTACATAAATACTTCAAATCATTATACATAATGGTGAAATAAGTATATATAAATAAATAAATAAAATAAAGGTGATTACTCGAGTCATACTATGTTCTAGAATATGAGCATGATCCTCCTCATTTGATGTGTCAACTTGTATAAGTAAATTGAGGGACTCATCTTGTAAGGTGATATTGCTATTCAAATTTTGTATTTGATTACATCTTTGGCCATTTTCAAATTGTGTGACATGCACATACTCTTACATTTACCACATATTTTGGTTTATGTAGTTTGGCCTTTAAGCCACCTAGGTTCCCTTTATTCTTCACATTATTTAGATCCCAAAAAAGGTAATTCTCTAGGTTCATAGAATGAGTGTTTGTGTTTGTGCCCATTTTTGAGGATATATGATCTTCCCTTTAAGATGTAATATTGAAAAGCTCATTAATTCTACATAATTTCAATATATTTGATGTTTGGTATCCATGAAACCTTGATGTTTTTGTGAAGCAAAATAAGTTATCTTTTTTTCTTAGAGACCTCAAAGCACCAAAGCATATGGATTGTGAAAGCATCATCACTTTCACTTTGGTTAGGATGATTTGATTACATCTTAGATTTTTTTTTTTTTAAAATATTTTGTCCACCTTTTCATGGTACAACTTAGGGAAATATCTTCTAAATGTGTCATTTTGATTATAACAATTATATGTGAACATGAGAATCTATTGGACTCAAACTTTATGTATGTGCATTTCAAACTTTATGCCAACACTCACTCTTGTTTCTTGACTTTAAACTAATGAACTAAAAGGGTGGGGTGGCATTAAGCACTAAACCTATTTGGATAACCCTAAATCATAGGTGCATGCTCTTTAGTTATCTAGGCTCACTAGATCTACACAACAAAAGTGATAATAATTCAAAAACTATAGATCTAGGGCTTAAAAAACATACCTTTGATCTAGATGTTCCTAGACCAAAATCCAAATGAAGAAAATGATGATGTAGGTCTCAAATACCTTGCAATCTTCTACCTGATAACTCTCACTTGGACTTTGACAGGTAATAATGGTGAAATCCTCTCCATAAAGATGGAGGCTAGGGTTCTTTGTTTTGGAAGACAGAATGGATAAAGCCACAAGCCTTAAACTCTTAAGGGGGTTTATTGGAGCCAAAATTTGTGCTCTAATAACACATATATGATATGATTTATGCAATATAAAAAACTCACATCATCCAACTTAACTCAAATTGATGTTAAAACCTTAATTATGGATCTAACATATATTTTGAGTTTAATTTCAGGTTTGAAAGGGAAAAAAAATACAAATTGCTAAAGCCACTTTCATCCAAAGTAGAGTATAAGATCGATTATGCTTAAAGAGAGATTCAACACTTATAAGGCATGAGAAGGCAAAGGAAAAACAAGGAATTTATGAGCATTAAAGATGAAAAACTAATGTTTTGGATAGAGGCAGAGGGCAAACAATCATGAGAAAGAAGGTTTGAAATAATTACAATCATGCTTAATATGGAATTTCAGACTTAAACATTACAATAACAATATGACATACCTTGAATTTGACATGATTTTTAAAGCACTTTCCAAGATCTTTTTGGGGCAAGCTATTTATGGTTTTGAAGCTTAAGAGGTTAAGAGTTCAACATTTCAAATGGTGCACAAATCAAAACTAAAACAAATAGGTTATGGCCATTAGAAGGCCACTAGGTAGAATAGAAGGACCATTTTGAAGTTGAAATGGTGATTTCATAAATTCAACTTGATTTTGAAATTTATTTTGAAATTTTGCTCAATTTTGAAATCACACACTACTATGGAATTTCACCTCCTCTACCTCAATAATTGCATCTTTGGCACTCTATTAGCCCTAAGTGAAACCTACACGATTAGAAATGAATATTTTAGTAATTTTAGAACAAAAAGAGGGAGAAATTCATATGATTATTTTGATATCGAATTGATAATTTGTATTAATATTTATTTATGAAGACATCCATTTTTTTTTTCTAGTTGAATTAGATATAACTATTTTTCCAAGCAAGATGGATTGTGATCATATTATATTATTTTATTGGTTTTTTTCCCACACACTACTTTTCACATGTTTTATTGATTAAGAATATGCAAATTACATGTTTTAGATTTCAAGAATTTTTTAGATGAGTTGTAGATATTGAAAATCAATTTATAGGATGTTTGGTTGAGATGAGTGACATTGATCAGCAATTTGTAAACTTTGTTTGAGAATATTAGGAGATTTATGTAATCATTATTTTGTCAAAAATTTGCTAGAGAAGGGGAGATTGTTAGTGGATTAGATTATTTAGATTAAGTTGATAAGTTTATTTCATCCATTTTGGTTTTAGGACTATATGTACTTTCTTGTGATTTACATATATTTTGAAGATTGAAGGTTGCTAACAAAATCAATCTAGAATTAAATAGGTATGTATGATTGAGTTAATTGAAAATAATGATATAAAAGACATAGAGTGGACTTATATGCATGGAAATTGAGAATAAAATTAATTTTGAAAGAATTTTAAATTGAGAATTTAAAAAAGAAAATATTTTTAATTGAAAAAAATAAAATCTTTTTAAGATTCTTAAATTTCCTAAATTGTATTTTTTTTTTTAAAAAAAAAAAACATCTTTGCAAATCTTTCTAAGATTCTCAAGTTCCTAAATTAATTTTTGATAAAATATGATTTATAAATTAATTCTAAGTCCACTAGATTTTCTCTAATATATACCTACTGGGAGAGTTATCCAAAGAACTTATACGCATAAGGTTTAAGTTGTTTTTCTATGTACTTAATATGAAACTTTCATATTGATTGTGATTTTTTTTTTTTTGGGTTGTGAGAGAGAATCACATCTGCTAGGTGTTGAGGAGTCCATTGAGGAGCACGATGGTGCTATGTCATGGACATGACATTTAATGTAGTTGTGAGGTGTAAGTCTGAGGGAGTAGTAACCATAAAGTAAAAATAAATACTTGTTTTTCTTGTTTAGTGGATTATATCACTATGGTCTCTGACCTCATGGTTTTCACATCTTTAAAGTTTTTGGGAGACTTTATGCGTGGTTTTCCATGTAAATGGTTCTCTTTATGCCATTGAATTTTTTTATTTTATCTATAATACTTAAAGAAAAATTTAAAAATAAAAATTTGAGCTAAAAAAAAGAGCTACCTATTTGCCTCTAAGTATTTCATAAGCAAGTTCTAAACTTTCATAATATAAATCATATTTTTATTCTTCGTTTTAAGTTGAAATGAGAGAAATGTAGAACTACCTTGTAGACTCTCATTTTGGTCTAGGTCTTTTTGGTTATTTTTGGAGCATATTTTCACCACACATGAGAGAGCTGGCAACTGGTTTTTTGAGTGGGAGGGCGGTTTTCGAAGGAGCCACATGCATGGGACGCATGGCCAAGGACACCACCAACTCACTATGGTGGTGGTTGGGGTAGACATTGGCTAAGTGGATAGGGAGTAGTGGAATGGGTGAGAAGGAAGGTGATATCTAGGGAGAAAAACAAAGGAAGAGTAGAGGAGATTTTCAGTTCCGGAGGGATAGGGAAGAAAAAATCTAGAGAGTGGGTTCTTGGGGTAGTTGGGGGGAGTGAGGGTCTGCGGATTTTTCTGGGGAAGCAAGAGGGGAATGAGCTAAGCATAGGATAAGAAAACAGACAGCAACTAGAGAGGATATTTGGATTTTTTTGGAGGAGTTCTCAGGTAAACACTGGTGTAGTTCTATTTTTCCTTTTTGGATGCTCTCTTTTCTTGTTATTCTTCTCTATTTTTCGTGGGTGTTCCGAGTGCATAGTGTTGTGTGTATCACCAGCTGAATTTATCCCCACATCTCATCTTTCAAACCTCAACCTCCTCAACACCATGTGTCTAATGGGTTTCCAAGTGAGATCTTAAGACATTAGGCGGGTGGTGGCCTGTAAGAGCATATGCTTTGCCTTCAACTCTTACCCACCTACACACACACGACTCATGGAATCATTGTTTCATTTTTTGTCATTCTGTAAGTTGGTTGGCTCAAGCTGCCAAAGAGAAAAGTACAAAATTTCATAGTGCATGGTTTAAATGGCCAACCCTCAAACCACTCCAATATATAAATCATTTTCATAGCCTAAATGGCTGCTTCTCGGTTTTTGACTTTCACCTCCATTATTCAACTTTAGTTTCACGCTGAAACAACCCAAAAGTGGCAATTGATTTTTTATTTTATTTTATGTTTTTCCTATTTTAATTCAAAACGGTAAGCAGATTCGGATTCGGGGAGACCCATTTTTCTTTGTCTTTTGTTTTTTTTCACTTGCCTATGAAACACAAACTGATAATTGATGGACTATAAGCCTTTACCGGAGGCGGAGGTGAAGCGTTGTGTGAGCAGGTGAGGGAAGTTCCCTTGGAGGAGTGGAATATGCAGCCACTGTTATTATTAATCCTTTGACCGCACTAAGAATGCTTAAAGACTTTGCCAATCTCAGTCCAAATGATGCTATTGTGCAAAGTGAGGCTACGAGCATTGTGGACCAATGCATCATTCAGCTTACACAAATTCGTGGTATCCACAACATTAGTATAATAAGAGATAAGGTTGGATCAGATGAAGCAAAAGAAAAAAATAAAGTCAACAAAGTACAATTTGATTGTACACAACTTATTATAAAATATATGAAGCCTCTGTATACACCATTAGCATTTGATGGGCCAATTTTCCTTTTTTTCTTTAAATGTCCTCATCTTTTTCTCAATTCCCAATTCACGTTTTCAAATATTAATATTCAAAGCTTAGGTTTTTAAATCTAATTTCCAAAATTCCAATTCTTAAATAATTTTCAAAATTCCAATTTCTTTCAAATTTAATTTTCAAAATTCCAATTCTTAAATTTAATTTCCAAAATTCCATTTCCTAAATTTAATTTTTAAAACTCCAATTCTCAAATTTTCCAAAATTTCAAATTTAATTTTTAAAATGCCATCTTCAAATAAATTTTCCAAAAATTCTTAGATTCCAAATTTAATTTTTGAAATGTCATCTTCAAATAAATTTTCCAAAAATTCTCAATTCCCAATTCATGTTTTCAAATATTAATATTCAAAGCTTAGGTTTTTAAATCTAATTTCCAAAATCTCAATTCTCAAATTTTTTCCAAAATTCCAATTTCCAAATTTAATTTCAAAAATTCCAATTCTTAAATTTAATTTTCAAAACTCTAATTTTCAAATAATTTTCGAGACTTCAATTTTCAAATTTCAGTTTTTTAAATAATTTTAATTTCACTCCAATTTTCAAATATATTTTTTTAATTCTACCACTTTTCATCATTCATTAGGATTTTAAGTCACTAAAAATCTCGTTTTAAATAAACTTGCTACATTTCCTTTCAGGTAAGCACTTTCACAAATTTTCCTTGATTTTAAAATGATTTTCATGCTTTCCTTGATTTTTAATAAGCATGAAGATAATTATCATAATTATAAAACACTAGAATTTGTGGGATTAATTCATGCAAAATCAATTGGGCTTTGGTGGGGGCCCTACATATGATATCTTTCGATTGTCAATTGCTATGCTTAATGAATATCATTTGATCTTTGTCTGACTCTTTGATATGCATGTGATAATTTTATACTTAAGCTAACCTTGTTTTCATGATAGCGCACTATTATTTGTTGTCAAGGTACGCTCTCACTCTCACTTTGCTTATTCTCATCCTCAATTTTTTTTATTATTTGATCATTTCATTGGTATCCATTGATTTCCTTATCAATTATCATACTTGTTTCACCTTATTTAGTAAAGACCTTATTATAAGGCTTAAAGGGGTGTTACGGTTCACCACCGTACCTTCCTAATAGGTAACCTGACTCCCGGAACCGAACTCGATTTTTCACTAGCCTGTTTTTCCTTCAGGAGTCACACTTAGGGTTTTTCTTTCTTATTTTGTTTTTCCCTTTAAAAATAAAACAAAAATAAGTGGTGACTCCAGGTCTTTTTTTAAAAAAATAAAATTTTTGCCAAATAAATAAATAAACGAGTTTCGTCATCGAGTGGGAAAGCATTGAGTGAAAATACGGGGTCCACACACCTACCTTTTGTGTCAATATTCAACCTAGAATTTGATATCATTACTCTGTATCTCTAATGTGGTCCCATTGCATTGTACCTTATTAATGTTATTGCTTTATACTTTGGTCCCATTATTTAATACCTTGGTCTCCTTTGTTTGTAATCTGGTTTCATATATTTGTCCTTTCATTTAATACATAAATTTTATTGGACAATTTAAATGGTCCAAATTTGAATTTTAATTCATATTAATTTAGTGCTATGGACTTTTCCAAAATTTGAACTATTTTTTTTATATAAAATATGTTTCTAAATTTATTTTTATATGGTATTAACTTTGTTAGTGTATTACAATGGAGTGACAATTTTACTCCTAAGATTATTAAATCAAGACTACTTTCGCTACAATGAGTGTTATACTAACATATTCAAGTCAAAGACACAAAATTTGAAGCTCAAAATATAATTATGTTTTAAGTTCGAAATTAAAAATGGTACAGTGGTGTTATAAAATTAATAATTTAGTGGTAACTTAAGGTTTTAGGTATTTTTGTCTAGATTTTTTTTCTTTTTGGGAAAATTGATGATTTAAAATTCTTTTTTTTTTTCTAGATTAAGTTTTAAAATAAGATAAAACTAAAGAAAAAAAAAAACAAGGTTTAGGTATGAAAAGGATTTGAAAAATTCAATTTGGGGTATAAAATAAATAAAAAAACCCTAAGAAAATCCACAAGACTACCGTTATTTTTCCTGGTTCCTATACTTCAAAAAGTCAAAATCAAGTCTGAAAGGTAAATGAGCATGGAAAAATATTGCATTGTAGATATGATGAATATGCACAAGTGTTGATTGACATAACATTTACAAAAAGAAGTATTTGTGTTAGGTAAAATGTGTACATGCTTTTATATTTAGTGGATTTTTAATATTGTGCTTAAGTTTTGTATCTAAATTGGCGGAGACAATTTTTGTAAGAGTTTTTTTTTTATATTTTTTTATATTCTTATGTGATTGAATATCTTTTGAATTATGACTTGTATAATTTCTTGTTGATCAAAAGTAATAATTAAATCCCAACAATCAACCTATACGAAAATGGAATCAAATTGAATAAATTTAAAATTTATTAATTTAATATATCCTATTTATGTATAGAAAATTGTGAGTATTGCCCCTTAATATGTTTCTAATATCAAGATAATATTTCCTACTTATTTTGTTTGTCTAATGAAAAACCATTATAAAAACAAAAAAGAAAATTGAGATATTTGATTAAAATAATTAAAAAAAATCTCTAATTCAAATAATTCTCTTTAATTTTTTTAAATATCGAAAATAAAAATATTTGTTTATTAAAAATATCATTCATATATACTAAAGCAAATTTTTTTTTTTAAATATTAAGATATTTTTATTCCTTTAAAATTTTTATTTACGGAACTTTAAGCCAATTGAGGTTGGATTACAAATTTTGGCCCAAATATCTCGAAGAACTTTATGTGACAGGTGTAGCATATTGGAACCACCCATTTTGCCTCAATCTTCAACCAACGCCAACCACAAATCATACAAAAACAATAAAGAAAATGCATTGAACCAACTAAGACCTGACTATCCAGCCACTAGTATAAGAGTGTGACCCCACCGCAAAGCCCTCGAAACATCCCTTTTTTCTCTCTTTGCAGTAACTGCTAGTTAGTGATGGAGCAAACTGAGCTGGTCTTCATCCCATTTCCTATCATCGGCCACCTTACGTCTGCACTGGAGATTGCAAAGCTGATTACTAAGCGAGACCCCCGATTCTCAATCACTATTTTCATCATGAAGTTTCCGTTTGGGTCCACTGATGGTATGGACACGGACTCTGATTCCATACGTTTCGTCACACTTCCTCCTGTAGAGGTCAGCTCCGAAACGACCCCGTCTGGTCACTTCTTCTCTGAATTCCTCAAAGTTCACATACCACTCGTCCGAGACGCCGTCCACGAGCTCACTCGCTCCAACTCGGTTCGGCTCTCTGGGTTCGTTATTGATATGTTTTGCACCCACATGATTGACGTGGCCGATGAGTTTGGGGTGCCTTCCTATCTGTTCTTCCCTTCCGGCGCTGCTTTTCTTGGCTTCCTGTTACATGTTCAGTTCCTCCATGATTATGAGGGCTTGGATATTAATGAGTTCAAGGACTCGGATGCTGAGTTAGATGTTCCGACTTTTGTTAACTCAGTTCCGGGTAAGGTCTTCCCTGCTTGGATGTTTGAGAAGGAAAACGGAGGGGCTGAGATGCTTCTGTATCACACGAGGAGATTCAGAGAAGTCAAGGGCATTCTGGTAAATACGTTTATTGAGCTTGAATCACATGCTATTCAATCACTTTCTGGCAGTACAGTACCCGAGGTGTATCCCGTTGGACCCATACTCAACACCCGAATGGAATCTGGTGGGGGTCAACAAGATGCTAGTCCCATCATGAGTTGGCTTGACGACCAGCCTCCATCGTCTGTGATTTTCCTGTGCTTCGGGAGCAGGGGAAGCTTTAGTGCGGATCAAATCAAGGAGATAGCATATGGGTTAGAGCACAGCGGGCATCGCTTCTTGTGGTCCCTTCGCCAACCTCCCCAAAAGGGTAAAATGGAATTTTCAAGCGGCTATGAAAATATTGAGGAAGTTCTACCAGAAGGATTTTTACATCGGACGGCTAGAATTGGAAAGGTGATTGGATGGGCTCCACAGATAGCAGTTTTAGCCCACTCAGCTGTCGGAGGATTTGTATCTCATTGTGGATGGAATTCTTTGCTAGAAAGCATATGGTATGGTGTTCCCGTAGCCACTTGGTCAATGTATGCAGAACAACAAATCAACGCATTTCAAATGGTGAAAGATTTGGGGTTGGCAGTAGAAATTAAAATAGATTATAATAAGGATAGTGATTATGTTGTAAGTGCTCATGAGATTGAAAATAGATTAAGGAACCTAATGAATATTGATAGTGAAGTGAGGAAGAAGAGGAAAGAAATGAAAAAAATAAGTAGAAAAGTCATGATAGATGGTGGATCCTCACACTTTTCTTTAGGGCATTTTATTAAAGACATGATGGACAGCAAAGTGATATGAAAGGGAAAGGTGCATTGTAGGCTCCAATTAACTTATCATCTGCTTTGTTTCAATGGTCAAATAATATATATCTTAAGAAATTTGACTTTTCAAACTAGGAAATGTGTTCTCTCCTTATTTAGTGAAGACGTTTACAAGGGCATGGATTTAGTTGTATGTCCATATCATTGATGAATGGATACACAATTGGATATGCTTAAAAATCTACAAAACTTATTAATTTGTTTTACTGGAATAAATAAACATAAGAAGTTTTATAAGAATTTGCTCAATTGAATCACTAATAGGGAGAACCCTCCATTTGAGATACAAATGGATAGAAATTTAATTAATTTTTAGGCAATATGTATCTTATTTTCTACAAGCATGGTGCCTTAATAGCAAATTAATGGTCTCAAACTATTTGATGCGTTGGCATGAATCTAAGAAATTAACTATAGGAAAGAGTAATATCTCATCAAAGCAAATCAAGGCATCCATGCATGGAAGAGATCAATATAAAGACTCAAGGGATTCTAATTATAGCCTTTTGAATTAGGAGGTAGTTGTTTTGAGTCTTGTAAGAAAAAAAATAAAGACGAGGAAGATGATTGGAGTGGAGATGAGGATTTAGAATTATTATTTTTTTTTAGCTTTGATTATGGAAAGACTTGATAGTATATGTGTAGATCCCAAAATTTGTTCCAATTTTATTTTTACATTAGCTTTGAGCCCAATTTTGTCCTTAGATTTTAAATTCCAATTACATGTGTTTTTTTTACTCACTCACCATTTAATAGCTTTTATTATTTTATATATTATTTTATTTTATTATTATTATTATTATTATTATTATATTCTATTTTATTTTTATTTATTTTTTATTTTTATTTTCTCTCCTCTCTCCTCTCTTCCTACTCCCTAACCATCCCACTCCTTCTCTCTCCTCCCACACCTCTCACCGCCACCATCTCATCTCTCCCTTTATTTTTTATTTTCTTTTCATTTTTCCCCTATTTCCTTCCTGCACTTTTCTCATATTCTCTCTCTCTTTCCCCAATTCCCAAGGTCGACCCCCTATTTTTCCCTCCCATTCTCTCCATCTTCTCCCTTCTCCCCTTACTCCCCCCCTCCCTCACACACGCTGACCGCTAGTTTTTTGCCTTCTCCATTTTTCATCTTCTTTCTCCTCCAACTCACACACACGACCGACCCCCATTCTTTTTCCAATTTCTTTTCTCCCATTTTCTTCCTCCCATTTTTTGATTTATCTTCCTTTTATTTTATTTTGTTTTTGTTTTCCAAAAACCCATCAACCTTGTCACTGATAGGATCACCGGCCAGTTGTCGTTGGTGAGTCACTGCCGACCGGCGACCCCTTCTCATTTCTCTCATTCCCTCACTTCCCCATCACACCCGTTTTCATTATTATTATTATTATTATTATTACCATTTCTTTATTTTTCTCGATTTGATTTTAATAGTAATTATTGTTGAAATTGGGTTTGTATATTTTTGTTTGTTTGTGGCCTTATGTTTGGGCTTTGTTAATTAATATAAAATTTGAGTTAATTTATTATTGATGGATTAATTTGAAATTTGTTAATTTGGTTTTGTGGTTATATTACATTTGGTAATTAATTTGGGATATTTGGATTATATCAATTGCATATTGTTTATTTGGACTTGGACCTATTGTTAATTTGTTATTTGTTTGGGCTTTTTGGATTAGGCTTGAAATATTATTTCCCTTAACCATGTATATTTTTTATGTGGGCTTGTTAATTGATGTGAATTTTGGGGCCCATAATGTGGGTAGGATTTGTTGGATTATTTGAATATTTGATATGAGCTTGGCCAATTTGAATTATTTAATTTGGACATGGGACAACTGTGGTGTATATTAAATTAGGCTTAGATTATGAAATATTAAATTTTGGCATAATGAGATTTATCTTAATTTATCATGTTTTGAGTTTGATTAATTGAGCTTATATTTTGGCTATTAATTTGGGAATTTTATATTAGGGTTTACGATATATGAAATATTTTTATTGGGTTATATTTGTTTAATTGGTGAAATTTATTAGACTAATTTGAAGTTTGAATTTGGGCTATTTTTGTGTTTACATGGGTATATTTTGCAATTCTGTTGGCTGAGTACAAATTTATGACACGTGGATCATGGAATTTCATGGAAAGTGAGATTGAAAAAGTTGTAAGAAGACATTGGGCTTATTGTAAGTTTATTTTGGTACATATTTCATTTCCACTTTTATTTGGTTTTATTTTTATTAGTTCTTATAAATATTTGTTCGTATATATTTATTGAGTGTGTACCGAATTGAACATCGAACAAACTAGAAATTTTGTTTGGATGAGAGGACGAAGTTAGTAAATGTGTTTTGATAAAACAACAATTTTAAAATATTATTTTTAATAAACGAAAGATTTTTTTATTTATAAAAATTTAGAAAAATGCATTTAGAAAAATTCAAAAGAATTGTTTTTAATAGAATTCAAAAAATTATTTTTAATAACATTGTCCAAAAATTTCTTTGTCTAACAAAAATTGTCCAAAAATTATTTTGTAAATAAAGTTGTCCCAAAAATTAATTTTTAATAAAATTGTCCAAAAATGTTTTTTTAAATGAATTATTTTTCCTTAATTAAAATGGGATTAGAAGTGTTTTTTTAGAAATAGATGATTTAAATCTTTTTTTTTTCTTTTTAATTAAAATTTCTTTTGCAAATAAACTTATGTCATTTTAAATCATTTTTAAAAATCACTTTTTTTTTAAAAAATGAAAATGAATCAAAATGCTTTTGTAAATCAAATTGTAAAAATTCATTATTTTCTAAAAAAAAGAAAGTAAAATAATTTTTGTTGCCAAATTAAAATTTTGTAATAATTTTTTTTTGATACAATAAGTATAATTTTTTTTTTGAAAATTAAATACAAATGAAATTGAATCAAATCATTAATTGAAACTACTTTTTTGTAAATAAATAAATTAAAATCATTAATTCAAAATCATTTTTTATAAAATCCTTTGAAATTTCTTGAAAATTATTTTTTTTAGCTCAATAAATCATTTTGTATAATTCCTTGTCATTTATTTTGTGTATTCTTGTAATTAGATTTCATCATTATTTTTCTATATATTAATTTTCACCATGACTTGTACATTGTTTATTTTTCTTGGTATTCATAATTAATTAATTAATTGCCACAATTTCTTCAATTTGTTTAGTGAAGGTTGTACATATATGGGCTTAGAGGGGTGTTACGGCTCACCACCGTACCTTCCCAATAAGTAACCTGACCATCGGACCCAGACTCGGTTTTTCACAGACCTATTTTTGTTCTTCAAGAGTCACACTTAGGGTTTTTCTTTCTTATTTTGTTTTTTCCTTCAAAAATAAAACAAAAATAAGTGGTGACTCCAAGTCTTTTCAAAAAATCAAATTTTCACCAAATAAATTAAAAAAAGAGTTTCGTCATCGAGTGAGAATGCATCGAGCGAAATATGGGGTCCACAATATGATTTCCTTTTCTTTTAATATGAAAATGATTACTTATATTAATGAAAAATAAATACATATGGATATTGATATTTTAAATAGTTTCTCAATCATGTAAAGATTAAATTGGACGGGATATATTGCAATGAGTTGCTTCCAACGATGTGATTTTATTTGTTTTGAATCCAAAGAATTCACAGTTTAAAATGCGTTTATAAAATTAAGAAGAGTATATATATATGTGTTATTCATTGTGAGATATTTGATTCATGCCTAATTGGTGTCTCAGCTGATTCGTGTCCAACTGGTGCTCCTTGATTGAGGGAGTAATCAACAAAATTTATAACCTATTACACCATATACTAGGGTAGCAAAGACAAAGCTACTATAGCATAGTGGCTCTAGGATCGTTCACTGGGATGGGTTTTCACTTCACAAATGATATTAATTCAAAGCTGAATTGGTGCCTTTTCATTTCAAGGTTAGCTTTAAAAGAAAACATAAAGATGTTTGAATGAAAAAGGTTTGGTTTTAAACTAACCAAAAATAGTAACTAATTTTAATTATAAAGAAAAGTGTTTCTTGGAGTTTAGATCACTGGGCTCAGATTCCTTGTACAAAAATGAGAGTTCCGGTCACTTGTTTCTTTTCCTCGCATTAGAGAATTAACATATAGTTCCTTCTCCAACCAGTGTTGTACAGATGCTTCCCATTAATGAGTTCAAACACTAAATCCCTCTCACTGATGCATCTTGCAATGGCTCATACCTCTCACCTAGCACTTGCCATTCAAGGTGATCTTTAACCTTGGATTACCCGTCAAAAGCTCGCAAGAGATAACTAATGGATGTCTCCTTGGAGTCCAAAAGCTTACCAAGTGTTGGCCATTCTAGAAAATCCTACCTTCAAACCACCTCCCAAAGGCTCGCAAGAGGTAAACTAGTGCATCTCCATGGACGGAGATCACTTGCCTTACAAAGTGTTGGCCCAGGTGATTTAAAGGCGTTTTAAGTTAACTAAAAAGATAAAAACCATTAACAGGTCACACTTTCTCTTCATTAAACACTAAAACAACAAAACTTCCAATTTATGCATGTGGAAACTTACCCGACTTTCCTCACTCCAAGATACGAAGAGCCTAGCCTCTCATCCTCTGAGGAAAAATCCTCAGAGTTTGGTTGGCTAGAAAAAAAAATAACGAGAAAACAAAAATATATAGAAAAAAACAGAGCAAGTGCTCTGTTCGTCGATTACATATATGATATCTATATATTAGATCTCCTGGAACAAGCTCCTCTGAGAGTCTCCCTGAGAGTCCTCCTAGAACAAGCTCCTCCGAGAGTCTCCTTTTTAGTGTTTACAAGAGAGTTTATATAGGAAGGTAATTTACCCTTCCTTGGATACTTCCTAGCTAAGGAATTACATGAGTGGCTGAATACAAGGAGAAAATGGAAATTTATACAAAAAATATCTGAAGAAAAGATCTAAAAGAGTCGGTCGCAAATATCGGGAAACTTCAGGAGAAATTCCACAGCACTGTGCAAAATGGCTGCGAAATCATTTCACAGCAAAATGGTGATTTCGCAGCCGTGCAAAATTCTTCCTTCAGCTTAGAGTGATTGGCTTCCAATGGCTGTAACTCCTTCATTTCAACTCCGAATTGTACACCATTTGAAGCGTTGGATTTTTAACTTCCTGAGCTTTGAAATGGTATATAGAATGTAGAAAATGGACTTCGGAAAGTGCTCCAAAAGTGCGAAAGAAGACTGCAGCTGCTGTCCTCTGTTTTCTTCACTCTGTTTTTCCTTTCTCCGTTGTTCTTTCCTTGCATACTTTGAACGACTTTGGCAAAGGGCTATGGAGCTCCAAAGCTTGGTTCTTCATGAATTTGAGCTTCCAAAAGCTTTGCCATGAACTATATACAGCTCTCCCTCATTCTTGAATTGCTTTGGTGAGCAAAAAGCTATCAAAAACACCAAAACTTAACACAATTTGATTAGAAATGATTGCAAGGGTCCTTAACATGTCAATTGAGTTAAAAGGTAATAATTACTACTCAAGAGTGTTTAAAAGAGTTAATTACTAGCTACAAAATAGCACTTTTTGAGTAGTAATCACTCCTCCCAACCGACATATGCTAGTCCCTTAGCAATGAAGGAGAGAAAAATAAAAATAAAAAGTACTATAATTTACAACATCATGCTAATCAAAAAACAATTTTTAAGTGGCATGATGATCTAACTCTCACATGGAACATTAAAGAAATAAAACTCAAACTTCAATAGGAGCTATCAAATAATTTGCCTAGTCACAATTCATAAAAAGTAGGCATTATGCAAATTTAAGCTTCAAAATAATTTCCACTCCCAAAGGTCCAACCCTTACTCTTCCATAAAAATCTATGTGTTATTTATTAGTTTCCAAATATAGTATGTCAAACTAATCTCTCCCCTCAACCTAGTTCTTTTCAAAGCTTAGCAAACTAATCAACTTCCAATAGGCTAAGAACGCACCTCTTTTTTTCACAATTTTTTTATTGTAGGAGTACAAGGCTTAAAGGTATTCTTTTCTAAATTGTCCATGTAACGGGGGTCCATCGATGACTCCCAACCAATCAAAGTTTAGGGTATCAAGCTTTAAAGATTTTTCAACCACTAACTCCTCGGATTTCACCCCGGACTTTTGAGAATGAATTTTAATACCCAAGCACCTACAATATGTTAAACTCCACCTATTCACCCTTGTAACGAGCATTGAGGTCGGTGACTCCCAACCAATTAAGGCTTAGGGCACCAGGTTTTAAAGATTTTCACCATATACCCCTCAAACCTTGCTCAGGTTTCAAGGCAAGCAAACATTCTTTTTTTTTTTTTTTTTCTTTTTTTTTCTTTCTTTCTTTTTCAAAGGCTCATTGGCCTTTTATAAGGTGTCCCAACACTATTAAAAATGAGGTCAAAGGTACCAAGTCTAAAATTTTCCTAAGTCAAGAGGGAAATAGTTTTTCATCTTATACTCGGAACCTATTGTGCACAGTGTGTGAATAGCTTAAAGTGGAAGAACTAAGGTTGAATTCAATAGAAGTTTCAACAATTCATCAACTTTAGTAAGCATAATACAAACTCTAAGTCAAGTAAAAAGACAAAAATTCAATTTCTCCCATTTCATTTTGAAATTTTTTCTTAATAATCATGGAGAGTATTCAAAAAACTTTAAAAATTTTAAAAATTAAGCAAAAAGCAACTAAATTACCAAAATAACTTAGCATTAATAACAAAACTTCCTTCCTCAACTCTCTCCCCAACCAAGCTGAACATTGTCCTCAATGTGACAAAAGCGATTAAAAAATAGGGAGGAAGTGGTACCTCTTGAGTGACATGGAGTTTGAGTCATATAGGAGAAACCACATGTTTAAAAAAAAACATAAGAGTCAGTGAGTAGAGAAAATAGGAAAATGCCAAGTTTAAACAAAAAATGATGTCTATATATGATGTATCATCAGTAATACATCCAATCCCAGAATATAAGACATCAAAACATGGAATTATGTATATTAATATAATAAGTAAATACAAAAAATGAAGAGATGATCAAGTAATGGTAGAGTCCTGTGGAGCTGATGCTTGTGTGGTGGCCTGCTGAGTGGGTTGGATTAGAACTTCAACCTCTGCTTTGGTAGTCTCCTTAGGTGGCATAGTCTCCTCAACTGGAACTCTCAATTGGTAGCTATGGGATTTGATGGTTTAAGGAGGTAAGAAATGGAATGAGAGGCTTCGTGTGTGATCTCAGGGTGCGCGGGGCTCTCCTCTAGTCTTAGCCATGGCTGAAATGGAGAGAGGTGGCTGTTCATGAGTTCCAGAGGGTACTCAGCTGGTGTGCAGGGCTCTCCTCTTCATATGCATGGTCGTGGGGCTCTGTTGGCATTTTAGCAACTTCCCTTGGCTTTGCAAAGTGTTTTTTCAAACCTCCCTCCATTTCGCAAGTCAATTTCACAATTTGAAGGCCATTTTGAAGCTTGGAGGTGATTTCGCAGCCATTTTGAAGCTTGGAGGTGATTTCGCAGCGGAGAAATATTTTCGCAGCCAATGGGCAATTTCGCAGCCCATTTCGTAGCTTCGAAATGAGGGAAACTATGCTGCAAAATGGCACTTGTGTGCCAAAAAGTGGTTTAAATATCGGGAAGAAAAGATCATTTCTGAAGAAATCATTTCGCAGCAAAAGGGTGATTTCGCAACCGTGCAAAATTCTTCCTTCAGCTTAGAGTGATTGGTTTCCAATGGCTGTAACTCCTTCATTTCAACTCCGAATCGTGCACCATTTGAAGCGTTGGATTCTTGGCTTCCTAAGCTTTGAAATGGTATATAGAATGTAGAAAATGGACTTCGGAAAGTGCTCCAAAAGTATGAAAGAAGACTGCAGCTGCTGTCCTCTGTTTTCTTCACTCTGTTTTTCCTTTCTCCATTGTTCTTTCCTTGCATACTTTGAACGACTTTGGAAAAGGGCTATGGAGCTCCAAAGCTTGGTTCTTCATGAATTTGAGCTTCCAAAAGCTTTTCCATGAACTATATACAGCTCTCCCTCATTCTTGAATTGCTTTGGTGAACAAAAAGCTATCAAAAACACCAAAACTTAACACAATTTGATTAGAAATGATTGCAAGGGTCCTTAACATGTCAATTGAGTTAAAAGGTAATAATTACTACTCAAGAGTGTTTAAAAGAGTTAATTACTAGCTACAAAATAGCACTTTTTGAGTAGTAATCAATATTACAACTACTACTTATGCAGACACAATGTTCTCTAACTATGTAGATACTATCTATTCTGAACCTAAAGAATTTCATGATTTTAACACGCATCTATAAAATTAAAAGAAGTATATACTTATCCAATGTGGGATATCATAATCACTCCCCATGCAAATACAATATTCTCATTATGGGAGTCCATTTGTGTGTTTATGTGTGTGTGTGTGGATGTGTGTGTCCTATGAGATTGTAAGGCCAAAGAGACTCTCACATTGGAGTTGAAGATCGACTTTGATACCATTTGTAATAACTTAATCCCAACTATATAGATATGTCTACTTTAGGCCCAAGGGGCCCTCCTAACTTTAAAATGTGTTGACAAAATTAAGAGAAACTCGTGTATATATATATATATAGTGTTAGAAACTTTTTCCCCAATTTGATGTGAAATAAATATCACTTGTATTTCCTCAAAATGTTGATTCCAAGTAGATGCACAAAGGAACCATTTGGTATTAAAAAGAAAAAAAAATACATGGATGGTAATATGTATTAATTCACTTTTGACTCTTGTTGTAACACCCCATAGTTATCATTAGGGACAAAACTATAAATTAGAATAAAATACAAATTAATTAATTAAATAAATTTAATAAGGTATAATGTCTTTTTGCATTAAAATTCTAAGGTATAAATTAGATTTTCTTTGTCTTTTTAATTCAAAAAACCCTATGTAGACCCCCTTTTTGGGCTACTCAAGAGCTGGCTGATTTTCATTTTTGGAGTAGGGGCCGATTTTCGGAAGAGCAAGCCGCATGGGACGCATGGTCGAGGAGACCACCGCCTTGCCATGGTGGTGGTTGGGACGACGACTTATTTGCTGAGCCAAGAACAGTGAAGCTGGTAGCAAATAAGAGAGAGTTGGGGACTAAAAAAAAGATGAGAAGAAGGAAAAGAAACGGGAGAGCTTGAGGGAGTATTCGTTTAGCTAGGGAAAGGGGAATTCTTTGGCCAGGCAAGAACTGTGAAGGAACTCTCAGGTAAGTTTACTGTGTACCTCTTGTTCATCTTCATTATCACTGATCTTTCATTTTCTTCTCTTGCTACTTGGGGTCCCGCTTGTTTGTCTGGTTATGGATAATAGGAGTCATGTATAAGTTTTGTTAATTTCTGGCTTGTTCACATGCTCATTGATCGTTTCATTTGTTTTTTTGATATGTTTGCCCTGCTAATATCTCATTCTCTTGGATTTCATTTGAGGTTATCATGTACATGGATTGGTATGAATTGATTTAATTTTCTCCCTCATCCCACCTATTTTGAGCCCATGAACATCACCTGATATGAGATCCTGTACATTCATCTGCTTCATGCTCACCTGTTTATTCTACCCTCAGTTTTCACTCTAGTTCATGCCTTAGTGTTTATTCTTTTGATTTTTCCGGGGTAGGGGTGTTTTGAGGTTGATTTCGGGAGATCTTTTGGGGGGAGGGAATTTAGCTTGAGGGGAGAGTTTGGGCTAGAGACGAGAGGAGACAGGTTTTCTGAGGGTATTTTTTTTTAGCTTGGAAAGGACACTTTGAGCAGAAGGGGTGCTTTCGCTGTGATTTTTTTGGTGGTCGGCCAACTAGGAGAGGAGCCTTAGAGAGTTGAGGACAGAGGAGAGATTTTTTTGGGGAAAGGGACAGAGAAAATGAGCGAGAGGTCGCCCTCTGAAGTTGACCTTTAGTGTAGGTAGCATGGGAGATTATGCCGTTTTCATTTTTGGTTGGAATCTCTATATTGGACAGCATGGTGAAGCTTGTTGGAGGCTTGCTTCGCTGCAGGCTGAGATGTTTCAGCTACCTACAGCCTGATGTTACCGTGCTAGCTCTAGGGAAGACGAACTGGACCTCATCATTAAGCTTCATGTGCTTGCTTTTTGGGAACAAGAAAAATCCAAAACGTGCTTTGCATATTGATGAACAGACATGAGCATTGAACCGTTCAATAAGTTGGTGAAGCCTGCAACGTTAGCATTTTTTCGTACCTTTTTTTATTTGTTTATTCATTAAAGGATATGCCTGTACACCTTTTTTATTTGTTTATTCATTAAAGGATATGTCTGTACACTTTTTTCTATTTGTTTGATTCATTAAAGGTATGAATGTACACATTGGGCCATTCTAAGGCCATATGACTTTTGTTTTATTGTTTTCTTATTTTCTTTCTTTAACTTTTGATGCCTAAAAATTTCATTTTCAAAATTTTAATGTTAAGATAATTTTTCAAAACTCCAGTTTTAATTTAATCTTTTCAAAGCTCCAAACTAAATTTAATTTTTAAAAAACTCCAATCTTTTTCAAATTTAATTTCCGGAATTCCGATTTCCTTCAAATTTAATTTCCAAAATTCAAATTCTTCAATTTAATTTCCAAAATTTAATTTCTTTCAAATTTAATTTCCAAAATTCTAAATTTTTTCAAATTTAATTTCCAAAATCCATTTTCTTTTAAATTTAATTTCCAAAATTCCATTTCCTAAATTTAATTTTTAAAACTCCAATTTTTTTTCAAATTTAATTTCCAAAATTCTGATTTCCTTCAAATGTAATTTCCAAAATCCAAATTCTTCAATTTAATTTCCAAAATTTCATTTCTTTCTAATTTAATTTCCAAAAATTCTGATTTCTTTCAAATTTAATTTCCAAAATCAAATTTCTTGTAAATTTAATATCCAAAATTCCAATTCTTAAATTTCATTTTTCAAAACTCCGATTTTCGAGTAATCTTCGAGACTCCAATTTTTCAAATAAATTTCAAAAATCCAATTTTCTCTCGAATAATTTCAATTCCACTCTGGTTTTCAAATAATTTTCTGTTCCTTTTGATTTTAATAAGCAGTGAATGAATTTTTCATAACTCCAAAATAATGGAATTCGTGATATTAATTCATGCAAAATAAAACGGGCTTTGGTGAGAGCTCGACATATGTGATTTTATGATTGATTGATTGATTGATTGATTCGATGGTCATACATTATTGATTTATTCTGTTTGCGATTATTCTGTGTTTGTGCACTAACCTTGTCTTTTATGATAGCGCTCAGTTTGTGACTAAGGTACGCCTCGCAGTCAATTGTGTCTATCGATTTATTTGTTATCATGCGTGTCTTGTTTTCACACCTTTTATCATTGTTCGGTATCCATGTTCAATCATGCAATTGTCATACTTGTTTCATCTTATTAGTAGAGACCCGTTTTTAGGGATTTAGAGGGGTGCTACGATCTTTACCGTACATTCCCAATAAGTAACCTGACCATTGAGCCTAGATTTGGTTTTTCACATACCACCTTTTCCGAATAAGGAGTCACACTTAGGGTTTTCTTTCTTATTTTGTTTACCCTTTTAAAAATAAAACAAAAATAAGTGGCGACTCCAAGTCATTTTTTTTAATAAATAAAATCATTTTCAAAATAAAAATCAAGCTCGTCATCGAGTGGAAGCGTATGAGCCAAAATGCGCGGTCCACAAAATGGCGACTCCACTGGGGATCACTAGAGGGTCAAGCTTGAACTTAAGATGAAGCAAATGTGGCGTTTGATGAGTCGATCAGTGGGTACCTATTTCTTGATTCCACATTAAGAGTTCCCGATACCATTGGATGCATGCTTGGGTGTTTGTTTTTACTTGGGACATTGACATGTTGATTATGATGATTGTTTATCTTAATTGAGGATTCCGATTATGGTGATTTTTCCCGTGTTTCATTGTTATATTTGTTTGAGACATTGATATGCTGATTATGTTGATTGATCATCTTACCTTGCTTAGCATAGTGACTCTAATTTTGCCATGTTTTGTTCTGATCACCTCACATGTATAGACTCACCATTGTATTTCATTCACTTTAACATGACTGATTCTCTTGGTTGTATATTATCTTGATTGTCTTCGAGCATGACGTTTGTATCACTATTCATTCTGATTGTCACGATTTGTATGTATACATGGATGATATATACCTATTTTGCATGATTGTCTGTTGCATGACTCCTCTCATTTTGATGTGACTGCATGAGTTGCGTGTCTATGTGGGACACACACTTATCCCTTTTATTTCCAAGTCCCTAGTCTCGGTCGACATTGTTTTCCTTGATCTCATATTTGATATGAGACTTTGTTTGCTTTGTTTGCTCTTCGACCGAGCTAATGATTAGGAATAGGGTCTAGCGATGGGCTATATCTATGTTTGGGAGCATTCTGGAGGTGGTCGACATATTGATGCTAATTGGAGTCCGAACTTTGAAGACTTGTATAGCCTAAAGCTAGATTTTAGGATATTTGTGTGGCCAGTGTGTTTCATTTTCTGTTTTAGCTTCCTAGGGTTTTCAGATGCACCCACACTGTCACTGTACACATCAGCTGACCATTGAGCATTGAGAGGTTTCACCATAGGAAACCCCCTGGGATGTCGAGGTAGTGCATGTGTGGAGGTGATGACCACCTTGCATGGAAGCGCCTTGTCTCTTCGAAGGCGTGCAGAGGGTTGTGTACTGCCAGAGGGTACGATCGCTTCTACTAGGGATATTTTAAAGTCCACCTATATCCATTTAGAGCCACCTTGACCTCGTAGGTTGAGCCGTAGATCCTTCGATTAGGACTCCTTCCCTACACGTGGGTGCATCTGAGGGCTTTCAGAGCCTCTAAGGTCATAGTTCGGATTCGACACTCCCTCTTTTTTAGTCTCCAGTTGAGTGCTCGGAGATTGGTATGAGTTTGAGTATCGGTTGGATCACCTTTTATTTTTTCATCTTAGTTTGTTCTTTTCACTTGATGAGTTTAAGATGTTTTCTCCCTAGGGCTTTTGTTTTCATTTCTTGGCTCGATACACCCTTTCACTTTGTTGTCACTTGCTGGATACTTTGGAATATGTTCGTTGATCATGATCATCTTTTTATATTGTGCACCTATCACGGGTTCGATACACCATTCTTTGTTTGATCCTCGATTCAATTTTTGACTCGACGCTCATATTTTCATTATAGAAAGGTGAAATGCACGTTTTCATTTGCACATTTTTGAAAGAGTTCGCCTCGATCACCTTACCATTTTTTTCTCTTATGGAGCTCGAGTTGAAAGTTGAATTAAACATGTGTGTTTATAGATGGAACATTGATCTCATGATAGTGTGTTTTTCACACCTCTTTCATCTAGGATTATTGATGGGAATTCTCTAGTCACATTTGTAGCCATCTCGTAGTGGACACCTTTATGACTCCAGAGTTCTCGTCATACATCCAGATTTCGGATTGCCACCTCAAGACCATGTGTTTGCATGTTGTATTGCCGTCTTTTAGAGTTCTATCTCGTGTCCTTCATCCATTTTGTTTGCATTGTAGGGAGTCAATTTAGGAGTCGGTTGAGTCTGGAGTCACATTCTTGGAGGAGAGTTGGAGGTCGATTGATCAGAGCATATTCACACCATAGTTCAGACAGCTCAGTTGAGATGTCGGACGAGCTAACTTCCACACTTGCTTCTATTCAAGAGTTCATGGCAGGAGTTAGTAGGGGCTTGGATCAGATAGAGAGTTCTCGTCAGGATCGTCATCCAGTCGGCATTAGCACTGACAATACAGTTCCTCATGTACCTCAGACAGCGTAGGTTTTTCCACAGGGGACTTCACATGGCGTTCCATTCCATTTATCAGATCATTGCGAGACTGCTCCACCACCTGATGCCACAGTGTTGCCTCCCATTGTTACTACTACTGATGATACTAGATTGACCGAGTAGGAGGCTAGGGTTGAGAGGCTTGAGGCAATGATGAGACAGATCAGATTACAGGATGGAGGTTTGACTTGGGATGACAAGGATGGCATACCGGCGACTAGCTTACCCGTCAAGTTTCGCATGCCAAACATTGAGCGGTATAGTGGGATTGGTTGTCCTAAGATCCACTTGAGACTATACAACACAATCATGAGAGCACACGGATTGATGATGCACAGTTGGTGGCCCTCTTTCCTATGTCACTTAGTGGAGCAGCTCATAGATGGTTTGCTTCAGTTGAGCCTTCGAGACTCCGCACCTGGGAGGATGTGGCTCATGAGTTCCTAACTCAGTTCGCTTTTTGTGCCGATATTGATGTATCTAGATGAGAGTTGGAGGCTACTAGGCAGAGGCCAGATGAGTCTATTTCTTCATTTGTCACTTATTGGAGGGCAAAGATGGCTGGTATGATAGACCAGCCTAAGGAGCAGGATCAGATTGATATGGTTATTCAGAACCTACAACCAAGGTTCACTAGACGTCTTGTAGGCATCCCATTTCAGGATCTTAAGAGCCTGGTTCATGCAGTTTTCAGTGTTGAGGAGGCCATTGCTTGAGGATTATGGACATATATGACTCATTCCCCTGATAGTAAGGAGAAGAAGCCGTTTGGATCATCTAGTAGACCTAGAAAGGTTGGCGCTATTAGTTATCAGCATCAAAGGCTTGTGCATCACTCACCTTACAGGCCTCCTATAGTCATAACTCATTTCTCTCATCCGTAGTATCAGTATCAGCCGACTTATGTTCAGGAGCCTTACATTGCACAAACCAGCATGCAGCCATGACCATCAAATCCGAGAGCCGCTACTCACCCCCCGCCTAGACCATATGCACAGAGGCCCACAAGACAGTTCACTTCATTGGGCATGACTTTGACTAGAGCTTTTGAAAAGCTCAGAGATGCTGGTTTGATTGTTCCTTTGGCGCCACACTCCTTGCCACATCTTATTCCTCCTCATTTCCGCTCACATGAGAATTTCTTATATCATCAGATTCAGAGGCACGATACTGAGCGTTGTTCAACACTCCATCATGCAATACAGGACTTGATCGATTCAGGGTTGGTCGACTTGGCTGGGCCAAATGTGACCACCAATCCTTTGCCTACACATTCTATGCATGCAGTTCCTCCTCCTCCTAGTCTTCAGTAGATTGATTTGGATGTTGATGGTATTGATGGTTGCATGGTATTTTGGGACATCTCGGGTTGGAGACTTGTTTCAGCTGACATGGGTACATCATTTTGCAGTGGTTTAGCTCAGAGCACCTTTCATTTTGATTTATGGTAATCATCAGAGTCATTCCCGTTTTGTCGGGTCTAGTCTTTAGTTCATTAGAGTTGCTTTGTTGAGTCCAGTTTGGTTCAGAGTCGTTGCTTATAGTTCATGTTGAGAGTCTAGTTGTTTGTAGTCCTTTATCGCTTCACACATGATGTACTCATTTTGTTCATTTAGTGATATGATCTTTTTATTTTGAGTATGTGTTTTTTTTTTCTAATGAGTATGTTTTGCATATCTTGCGTTGATGTGTGCTATGCTTTCGATATGAGACATATTTTCACTTATGCATCATGATCACTTTGGTCTGACCTATCATAGAGGATATTGAGCCTATTGACCTAGGATTAGGAGATAAGCCTAGGGAGTTCGAGACTGTGACCCATTTCACCTTCTAATCTGAACAGTACCATATCTATATCCATATCCTAACTTTTCAAACTTGTTGACCTACCCATTTTGAGCTTGACATGACACTACCCTTGGTACCCTTATACGACTTTTACCATCCTTACCTACCTTCATGTATTACAGTACCATTGCTTGTTCTTTCCATTATTTCTTTAATCTGATCGGATAGTGTCCGAGATGGTTTGAACTGAGATGAGCTCTACACGTTGATAGATGGATCATGTTGAGAGAGTGACTTGACTACTTGATGATATTGTTGAGACAGAGGGGTTATCATGAAGCATCTAGATTTGCGCCATTGCACCTGACTTTAGAGAGTCGAGATGACTAGAGATGGTGATTTAATGAGATGATGGTGAACGACTTATGATGATAGAGTGATGTGATTGTCAGAGGACATTGATGGTTATCACAGAGCATTAGTGGGAGCTTTCATATGATTTTAGAGGAGTTGACATGACTTTGTTGGACGGATACCAGTCTTTAGTAGTGGCCATGTGAGATCTTGAAAGCACGATGTTCGAGGTTGTGGTCAAAGGATGAGTGGCCATCATTTCATGAGCCCATTGACCCTATCACCCTTACGTATAAAGTTACCCATTGCTAACCCATTGGGCCTAACACGAGTACCATAACCTTTTCTTTCATCACCTTATTTACCTATTACACCGGGTTGGAGACCCTATAGTGTTTGCATGCTTTGATTGGATACATCATGAGTTCTAGACTTGACATACATATCCAGGCTTCATTCCTCACTCTTCATTGTGATATTTTCCTCTTTGACATCATCTCATCACTTTTTCCGGCATCACATATCACCATTTGTGATATTCGTTCTCTGTCTTTTCTTTCATCGTTACTTACTCGACCTTATCCTGGTTTCACCTTGAGTGGTGGTTTCTCACACGTCATTGCATGGAGGATTGTCATGTTCCTCCCCTGTTTGCCTTATGAGCAGTGGTTCAAAGATCTTATTTTGAGAGGTTGTCTTGTTAGTGAGGATTCATGTTACATCAGTACATTGGGAGAGTTTATTCATTTGGCTATGTATTTTATGGGAGATCATTCACTATTGATCAGGTTATGCGCAAAAAAAAAAAAAACATTGTTCATTTTCTTATTCTCCATTGAGCACGTGTATGGACGTGCTAGTTTGCTTCATTGAGTTCATGTGTTAGAGAGAGTTCATATGAGAGTTTCTTTCTGAGATTCTATCTTGGCATATTTTGGGTGAGAGAATGAGTCGCCCATTTGATTTTTGTGAGAGAGGCGAGCGGCCTTTCTTTAGTATCTCTGGATCTTTGCTCTATCCATCATTTCATCCATTTCAGATGTAACTACTTTCCATGCTTTAATGCAGGTTGACCACCATCACTCACTTTTCTATCTCTTTGTTTTCTTCTATCCTTATTTTATCCCTCCATTTCACTTTACCTCATTTGATCTCATTCTTTTCTCATTCTGCTTAATGTTTGACTTGGGTTTGGTACACACACATCATACTTGTTTATTCGATGTGTCCATTCATTTATCATCACTTTTCGTGTGGGGACTCCTAGGTCCGGGACTCATGACGTTTTCTATGCATTGCATTTCATGCATGAGGGGTATGAGGATTATATCATTGGGATCTTTGAGTCTAGTTTCCTTTTGTTTCTTTCACCGTATTACCTTAGCCTACGTTACGTCCCGTGTCTGAAGACCACCCTAAGGCCATGACTTCACACGTTGTGCTTGACGGCTCACACATGGGCAATACACGAGATTGGTCGGAGATTATTTCTCTAGCATGATGGATGGGGAGTTGAGATGATGATTTACACTGGGGCATACCCCTCTTATCAGTGATGGATCTTTAGAGGCAATGTTATCTACACTGGGGCATACCCCGCTCATCGATGATGTTTTCTTTCGGGATGATGTCTTGCACTGAGGCATAGCCAGTTCGCTTCTTCACTTGGATTATGATGGATTAGGAGTTATGGGATGACCCTACACTGGGGCATAGCCATTTCAGAGAGCACTTTTATTGGAGATACGGTCACTCTACTCGATATTTTGCATTGAGACATACTCTACTCATTGATGGTTGATTTTTGAGATGACGATTTATTTTGAGGCTTAGCCCTCTCATCCGTGATAGACTTTGATTTATCTTGGAGCATAGTCACTTCAGATGGTTTATACTAGGGCATAGCCAGTTCATTCGTACTCATAGAGCTCGGGGATTCTGATTCATATGGATTATGTCGAAATGTTTCTATTTTTAGCACCGGGGGTAGAGATTGATTGATTTGTTGACTCGGATATACTACTTTACATTAGGGCATAGCCAAGAGGGAGAGTATTTTTCATCGGAGCATAGTCACCCTATCAGATCCTGTACATTGGGGCATGTCCATCTTTTGGAGGGAAATTAGATTGATTCTTGACGTTGGAGCATCTGACGAGTGATATGGAGATCATTAGATTATTTCATGTTGTCCTCATTGCATACTGGGGCATAGCCACCTAGTTGGATGTTTTGACATTGAGATTTGACATCTAGATTTGACTTCCTGTTTGTGATTGCTGCTTTCGATGGATTATGGAGCTATTGATGCCTTGGGTCTAGTCTTCTCGGCATACTTAAATGATCTCAGATACCTACATACCTTTCAGCTCATACTCAAACACTCCACCATTGATACTTTCATACTTTTTATCTTACCAGAGCCTGATCATCATCTTCTTTTATCCCGCACATCTCACTATGACACATGATCTTACACTCCTCTCTCGACTAGGAGAGACGTAAATCAGTCCTCAATCACTTTTGTTGTGTTTTCATACATCTTTTGGACTATAGGTTCAACACCTTCCATGATGGCAGGGCCTGACAGATTGATGATTTATTAGTGATGATGCTTTCATTTTGATGGTTAGCATGTTGAGTGTTGATTTGCTTGCTCTTTGAGTTTCGAGCATCGGTCATCATTGTTCTTATCCATTAGTTAGTTTTTTTTTGTTGGCATGGTATCACAATACATGGTCCTGTTTGGCATTACCTATATGAGGTTGGACATTTTCATTACATGATGGATGAGCATATTTAAGAGCATACTAGTTTTAAGGCATTGTGTATCCCAGTTTGTTTGCCGTTACATACTGGGGCATACCCTCCCTTCCCTAGGATCATCGGACCTTCCATAACTTTCATTCACTTTTTGATTTAGTTGTTGACCTTTGTGAGTTACATACTAGGGCATACCCTCATTCCCTAGGATCATCGGACCTTTCAGAGGCTTTGTTATCTTGTGACCTAGTTGTCGATCCTCATAAGTTGTCATACTGGGGCATATCCCCTCCGATCGGGTTTGCTTGCATCATTATCTGAGTCATCATTTGGTTTTGGGCCACTTGATCCTGTCATTCATCATCCTTCCAGTTTCAGTTTGAGTCAGGGACCGCACCTATATCGATCGGTCATTCATCCTGTCAATTTGAGTTCAATTTGAGTTTTCGTACCGCACCTATATCGATTGGCCATTTTCCTATCTGTTTGAGTTTAGTTTGAGTCAGGACCACACCTATATCGATTGGTCATTCGTCGTGTCAATTTGTGTTTTCGGGGCCGCACCCATATCGATCAGTCATTCATCGTTTTGTTTGTTTGAGTTTGAGTCAGGACCGCACCTATATTGATCGGTCATTTTCCATGTCAATTTGAGTTTTCGGGGCCGCACCTATATCGATCGACCATCTTCCTATTAGTTTGAGTTTGAGTTTTCGAGTCGGGGCCGCACCTATATCGATCGGCCATCTTCCTATCAATTTGAGTTTGAGTTTTCGAGTTGGGGCCACACCTATATCGATCGATCATCTTCCGTGTTCAGTTTGAGTCGGGATCATACCTATATCGATCAGTCATCATCTTGTCTGTTTGAGTTTTTGGGGCCGCACCCGTATCGATCGACCATCTTCCTATCACTTCCATGTTAGGTTGAGTTTTCAGGACCGCACCCATATCGTTTGGTCATTCATCGTTTTTTCTATTTGAGTTTGAGTCAGGACCTCACCCATATCGATCTGTCATCATCTTGTTTGTTTGAGTTTGAGTCAAGGCCGCACCCATATCGATCATTCATCATCTTATCTGTTTGAGTTTAAGTCGAAGCCGTACCCATATTGATCAGCCATCTTCCTATCATTTCCATGTCAGGTTGAGTTTTCAGGACTGCACCTATAGCGATCGGTCATTTTTCGTGTCAGTTTGTGTTTTGGGGCCGCACCCATATCGATCAATCATTCATCGTTTTGTCTATTTAAGTTTAAGTCGGGACCGCACCTATATCGATCGGTCATCATCTTGTCAGTTTGAGTTTGCGTTTCAGGACGACACCTATATCGATTGGTCATTTTCCATGTCAGTTTGAGTTTTTAGGGTCGCACCTACATCGATCGGCCATCTTCCTATCATTTCCATGTCAGTTTGAGTTTTCGGGACTGCACCTATATCAATCGGTCATTCATTCTGTCAGTTTATGTTCAGTTTGAGTCGAGACCGCACCTATGTCGATCGATCATCATCTTATCAGTTAGAGTTCGGGGCTGCACCTATATCGATCGGCCATTTTCATGTCAGTTTTATTTAGTTTGAGTCAAGACCACACCTATATCGATTGATCATCATCTTGTCTGTTTCAATTTGAGTCAGGGCCGCACCTATATTGATCGGTCATTCATCATTTTGTCTATTTGAGTTTGAGTTAGGAGCGCACCTATATCGATCGATCATATTTCTATCATTTTGTGTTCAGTTTGAGTCGGGACCGTACCTATATCGATCAGTCATCACCTTGTCAGATTGAGTTTGCGTTTTGGGGCCGTACCCATATCGATCGACCATATTCCTGTCAGTTTGTGTTCAGTTTGAGTCGAGACCACACCTATATCGATTGACCATGTTCCTATCCTTTTGTGTTCAGTTTGAGTCGGGACCGCACTTATATCGATCGGTCATTGTTTTGTCAGATTGAGTTGAGTCTTGTTCGCCTCCGAGTCGCACTTACATAGTTGAGTCTTGTTCGATTTAGTGCCACCATCATCTTTCTCTAATTTTGGCTTTCAAAGCCATTGTACCTCTTCATTCAAGCACCTATAGTCACCACCATCTTTCCGTGCTTTTAACGTTCATAGTCGTTCCTCCTTAGCCATATCATTCAAAGTCACAGTTATTAGCATTCATGTTCACTAGCACTACACACCTTACCTTCACGGGTTTGCACTTGACCCATTTTCATCACCTCGTCACCCTGTGCTTATCACCTATTCTTCATTGCTCTTCCAGATTCCCATTTTCAGTACAGATGACACTGTCTTTCAAGTTTGCAACACATATTTTGGTCATGTTTGTTGGGTACCCTACACTTAGTATTCTCATGTAGTTCACATAGGGGAGTCCTTTGGACGCTTTCTTTCTTGTACTTCAGAGTGGTTCAACCGTTACTTATCTTTGATATGGTCTTTTCAGTCACTTTTAGAGACGTCTTAGAGGGAGCCTAGGTCCTCAGTGTGGCTTCAGAGGCATTTTGAGATATCATTTTCTCTCAAGATTAAAGACTTTTTGTTCATCTGTTGGCCTGAGTAAATCCGTGTCTCACTAACATCCTTTTGAGGGTCTCATTTTGGGGGTCTCATTTGTTCTTCGGTAGAGTTCACTTCATTTCACTAACTATTCACACTTTCTTTTCACTCTAGTGTTCATATTTCATTACACTCGTGAACTCTATCTAAGAGGGGCATATTTGTAGACCCCTTTTTGGGCTACCCGGGAGCTGGCTAATTTTCATTTTTGGAGTAGGGGCCGATTTCTAGAAGAGCAAGCCGCATGGGACACATGGCCTAGGAGACCACCGCCTTGCCATGGTGGTGGTTGGGACGACGACTTATTTGCTGAGCCAAGAACAGTGAAGCTGGTAGCAGATAAGAGAGAATTGGGGACTAAAAAAAAAGGGAGAAGAAGGAAAAGAAATGGGAGAGCTTGAGGGAGTATTCGTTTAATTGGGAAAATGGGGATTCTCTGGCCAGGCAAGAACTGTGAAGGAACTTTCAGGTAAGTTACTGTGTACCTCTTGTTCATCTTCATTATCACTGATCTTTCATTTTCTTCTCTTGCTACTTGGGGTCCCACTTGTTTGTCTAGTTATGGATAACAGGATTCATGTATAAGTTTTGTTAATTTCTGGCTTGTTCACGTGCTCATTGATCGTTTCATTTTCTGTTTGGATATGTTTGCCCTGCTAATATCTCATTCTCTTGGATTTCATTTGAGGTTATCACGTACATGGATTGGTATGAATTGATTTAATTTTCTCCATCATCCCACCTGTTTTGAGCCCATGAACATCACCTGATATGAGATCTTGTACATTCATGTGTTGCATGCTCACGTATTTGTTCTACCCTTAGTTTTCACTCTAGTTCATGCTTTAGTGTTTATTCTTTTGATTTTGTCTGGGCGGGGGTGTTTTGGGGCTGATTTCGGGAGATCTTTTGGGGGGGGGGGAAGTTAGCTTGAGGGGAAAGTTTGGGCTAGAGACGAGAGGAGACAGGTGTTCTGAGGGTATTTTTTTTTAGCTTGGAGAGGACACTTTGAGCAGGGGGGTGCTTTGGCTACTATTTTTCTGGTGGTCGGCCAACTGGGAGAGGAGCCTTAGAGAGTTGAGGACAGATGAGAGATTTTTCTGGGGAAGGGGATAAAGGAAAGGAGTGAGAAGGCACCCTCTGTAGTCGACCTTTAGTGTACGTAGCATAGGAGATTATGCTGTTTTCGTTTTTGGTTGGAATCTCTATATTGGACAGCATGGTGAAGCTTGTTGGAGGCTTGCTTCGCTACAGGCTAAGATGTTTTAGCTACCTACAGCCTGATGTTACCGTGCTAGCTCTGGGGAAGACGAACTAGACCTCATCATTAAGCTTCATGTGCTTGCTTTTTGGGAATAAGAAAAATCCAGAACGTGCTTTGCATATTGATGAACAGACATGAGCATTGAACTGTTCAATAAGTTGGTGAAGCCTGCAATGTTAGCATTTTGTGGTACCTTTTTTTATTTGTTTATTCAGTAAAGGATATGCCTGTACACCTTTTTTATTTGTTTATTCATTAAAGGATATGCCTATACACCTTTTTCTATTTGTTTGATTCATTAAAGGTATGCTTGTACACGTTGGGCCATTCTAAGGCCATATGACTTTTGTTTTATTGTTTTCTTATTTTCTTTCTTTAACTTTTGATACCCAAAAATTTCATTTTCAAAATTTTAATGTTAAGATAATTTTTCAAAACTCCAATTTTAATTTAATCTTTTCAAAGCTCCAAACTAAATTTAATTTTTTAAAAACTCCAATCTTTTTCAAATTTAATTTTCAGAATTCCGATTTCCTTCAAATTTAATTTCCAAAATTCAAATTCTTCAATTTAATTTCCAAAATTTCATTTCTTTCAAATTTCATTTCCAAAATTCTAAATTCTTTCAAATTTAATTTCCAAAATCCAATTTCTTTTAAATTTAATTTCCAAAATTCCATTTCCTAAATTTAATTTTTAAAACTCCAACCTTTTTCAAATTTAATTTCTAGAATTCCAATTTCCTTCAAATTTAATTTCCAAAATCCAAATTTTTCAATTTAATTTCCAAAATTTCATTTCTTTCAAATTTAATTTCCAAAATTTCATTTATTTCAAATTTAATTTCCAAAAATTCTGATTTCTTTCAAATTTAATTTCCAAAATCAAATTTCTTGTAAATTTAATATCCAAAATTCCAATTCTTAAATTTCATGTTTCAAAACTTCGATTTTCGAGTAATCTTCGAGACTCCAACTTTTCAAATAAATTTTAAAAATCCAATTTTCTCTCGAATAGTTTTAATTCCACTCTGGTTTTCAAATAATTTTCTGCTCCTCTTGATTTTAATGAGCAGTGAATAAATTTTTCATAACTCCAAAATAATGGAATTCGTGATATTAATTCATGCAAAATAAAACGGGCTTTGGTGAGAGCTCGACATATGTGATTTTATGATTGATTGATTGATTCGATGGTCATACATTATTGATTTATTCTGCTCGCGATTATTCTATGTTTGTGCACTAACCTTGTCTTTTATGATAGCACTTAGCTTGTGACTAAGGTACACCTTGTACTCGATTGTGTCTATCGATTTATATGTTATCATGCGTGTCTTGTTTTCACACCTTTGATCATTGTTCGGTATCCATGTTCAATCAAGCAATTGCGATACTTGTTTCATCTTATTAGTAGAGACCCGTTTTTAGGGATTTAGAGGGGTGCTACGGTCTTTACCGTACCTTCCTAATAAGTAACCTGACCCCCAAGCCTCAATTTGGTTTTTCACATACCACCTTTTCCGAATAAGGAGTCACACTTAGGGTTTTCTTTCTTATTTTGTTTACCCTTTTAAAAATAAAACAAAAATAAGTGGCGACTCCAAGTCATTTTTTTTTTTAATAAATAAAATCATTTTCAAAATAAAAATCAAGCTCGTCATCGAGTGGAAGTGCATGAGCCGAAATGCGGGGTCCACACCCTATTACACAAAGACTAGAAAGATTGGAAGGATAATGTAGGGTTAAAAATTTGGAGGTTTAGGATTTGAAAATCAATTTTTTTAAGTAAGATTCCAACCCTTAGGTTAGTATTTTCAATTCATTAATTAGCTTTGAGCACTTTAAATATTATTTGAAAAGTCTTAATCTAGATTAGGGTTTGTTTATTTAAATTTTAAATAAAAAAGATTGAGAATTTATGAACATGTTGATTTATTGATAGAGATAAGAAATTTTGAATATTCATTTAGCAGATCTAAACAAATTTTTTTTTTCAAAAAAAAAAAGGCTAAAAATAAATCTTGAATCTTGAAAAAAAAAAAAAAAAATAGTTTTGCATGGGCTTAGGATATTGAAAAAAAAAATTATGGATTTGGGATGGTAAATGTGGAACCACATGAAAGAAAAAAAATATATAAATTTTTTTTTGCTTTTGGTGCCTTGAAGAGTGTGTATTGGAAGTGTGGGTAGAAAAAAAAAATGAAGAAAAAGGAAGCTAACTTGTGTGTGCTCTGTGCAGGAAAGAAAAGAAATAAAATAAGAAAGAAATAACTAAGGGAATCGTAGCTTTGCTGACGTAGGAGAATGAGGAAAATATACATAATATTAATTAGGTGTTGAGAGTTGGGTGGGGTGCAAGGTTAGTTGATGGTGCAATAATAATAATGATGATAGATACTAAGTAATAAAAAAATAAAATTTAATTAATGAAATAAAATTGTAGTCTAATTAAATTAGAGATGCATTCTTAGAAACAAATTTTGGAAAAGAGTTTTATATAAATTAGAAATATATTAATTTTATTTAAATAAGGAATAAATGAATTAAATAATGATTGGTACTTAGAAATCTTAATATTAATACATAATTTTTTTTTGGATTTTCAAACTTATAATTTTAAATAAATAATTAATAGTAATAGTTGTGTATGATGTTATGTTAGGTGAAAAGTAGATTTTTTAAGATTTTGAGTGTTTCTTCAATGGAAAGGGAAAGGGAAATTAATACAAATTTTGTAAAAGAAAATAAATTTATTTTTATATGTTATTTTGAAATGTGTAAAATGTTATTTTTTTTTTAACAAAAAAAATATGGAGATCTTATATTTTTTGTAAGTTTGAATAAATTAAACAAAATATTTGACTTTGATTTGTTTGACCTTAGTCAATAGGATATAATAATGGACCTTTTTTACCATAGTCAATGTGATATAATAGTAGACTTTCTGATGCTTGTTAATGTGATATAATAGTTGACCTTTACATTTCGTGGTGGGGAATGTAAATGATTTGGACTCCAACCTCTAGAGGTTTGGTTAAAGATTATTAATACTAATAGTGTTTGGTTTTATCCACATTAAAAGGAATAAATTTGAGGCTAACCACCTATTTGTAAAGTCCCACCTAACTCAACACCATTTATTATTCGATAATTAGAGTAAAAATATTTTGAATATATTTGATATGAAATTTTTTTAACATAAATATGAAAATATTTGGTTAAAAAGTTTTGAATGTATTATTATGTTTGAACTCAAAAGTTTTTATGAAAAGGATTATACATTATATCTCATATTTGCAATTTTAATTGAAATGTTTAATCCATGAAAAAAAATATTAATACTCTTGATTAGGCTTTGAGCTCATTCCTCTTCATTGACAATTTTTTAGGTACCTTCAGTTCGGGCAATGAGTGACTATTAGGATGTGATTTTAGCATTATTATGACTTTTGGTTTAAACTTTATTTTTTTAGATATTATTTAAAAGTTAGAATTTAATGACTGTTTGAATTGTTAAGTTTGAAGTTGTTTGGACAATAGCACTTTAGTTGATGTGTTAATTTTAAAATTGAGATTTGAATATTATAAAATTTTGTTTTACTACTTTGTATAAGAATTTGGTAATTGGTAACTTCCACTTATAAAATGAATGTTTATGTTATTTCCAATTTGAACCTTTGGGCTTGAGGTGTGAAATGGTTGTCACACCCTTAGAGTGGGTCTGAGGGTGTGACACAGTGGTATCAAAAATAGGTTTGTGATCTTGTTGGGAACTTGTTTTAATTTACTTTAGGAATAGATGAATGACACATTATTTTAAGTTTCAGCTTCATCTAATATAAATTCCTATTATTCATTATAATTCTAAATTGCCTAATTGGTTTCTTAGCGAGTAATTCAACTATACCTTATTCTTTATGAGATAAGATGTCACTAAGAAGACCAACATTGATTTTCTCAAAACAGTCAGGTTAAAAATGATATACCTTCTCCACTTGAAGGTTTGCCTCCTATGAATGCAGAAAGGTTTTATAGGTACCTTAGGACTTTGGCTAGTTTGGTTGAGCGTTAGGCTAGAGTTGTTGAGAACCAAACTCATGGTCAATCCTCATCTTCCAAGGGTAGTTCCTTTGATGACTTTAAGAAGTTAGGTCTTCCTTACTTTTTTACTACTTCATATCTAACAGAGACAGAGTCTTACATTCTTAAGATGAAGAAATTGTTTAACATCATAGATTGCTTTGAGGAGCAAAAGGCCTCTTATGCAACATTTATGTTAGACAAAGAGGCAGATCAATGGTGGCATATGACTAAGAAGCTTTTAGAGGATCAGAGACTTAAAGTTTAGGGATAATTTAAGGAGACTTTCTATAAGAAGTACTTCCTTAATAGTGTTAAACGATAAAATGTAGTAGAGTTTATTTGTTTGGAATAGGGGGATATGGTTGTGGCCCAATATGAGACCAAATTTATAGAGTTGTTGTGTTTTTCTCCTCAATTGATTGTTATAGAGGATGAAAAGGCATTGAAGTTTTAGGATGGATTGAAGCCCTACTTGAAGAATAAGATATTTATTCTAAAGCTTTGTGTCTATTAAGAGGTTGTGGACAAATCCCTTATTGTAGAAAAGGATAATGAGGAGTTTCATCGGCATAGGGAACAACAAAAGAAGAGGAATAAGAGTGATGGTGCTTATGGTACCAAATCAAAGAAAAGGTCTATTTCAACTAAGAGTCGGAATAAAGGGAAAGTAGTGCCAAATTCAAATGTGATTTGTCTTACTTGTGGCAAGAAGCATGGGGGTAGGGCCATGCTATAGAGAGACTAGAGCTTACTTTGGTTATGGGAAGCAAGGACATATGATTTGGGATTGTCCAAAGAATAAGGAGTTTATAATTGGGAAGCCTAAGGAGGAGAATAAGGAGGATAAACAAAAGCCTAAGGTCAAGGCCAGGTGTTTACTATGACTTAACAAGATGCTTAAGCCAATTCTGATGTGGTGATAGGTACTATTCAAATTCACACTTTATTTACTAGAGCCTTTGATCTAGGCTTGACACACTTTTTTGTTTCAATATCTTTTGCTGGTTTGTTGGGTATGCCTCTTGCTAGCATGGACTTTGATTTTATTATTGCTACTCCTATAAAAGATTCTGTTATGGCCAGTAGAATGCTTAGAGATTGTTTGGTGATGATTGGTTATAAGGAAATGTCAGTTGACTTAGTACTCCTTGACCTTTTGGATTTTGATGTGATTTTAGGGATAGATTGGTTAGCTTCCTACAACCCCCTTGTGGATTGTTTTGGGAAAAGGGTGATGTTTCACATTCTCGACTAGTCTAAGTTTAGTTTTGAGGGAAAACATGTGGATTGCCCACTGTGTATTATTTCAACCTTATGAGCTAGTTTCTTAGTTAGGAAAGGTTGTCAAGGCTTTTTGGTTTATGTGGTAAGTAATGAAAATGATTTAAAGTTGGAAGATATACCCATTGTAAGGGATTACCCTGATGTCTTTCTAGACAATTTGTTTGGCTTGCCGCCAGAGAATAAGGTGGAGTACATATAATGCCACACTTAAATAAAAGGAAAATAATTAAGAAACAACTTCTTTGTGGGACTCTATCGTAACGTTAGTATATTAGAAATGCAGAACAGAGATCTATAGTATCCTACATATAGGACATAAATTGTTACATTAAGAGTTATAAATATGATATTTATTTAATTATATGATATGTTGATTTTACAATAATCCAAGTGAACATTGGTAACTTGATTTATACTATCAAGTAGAGCATGTAAGCTAACTCATGGTTGATGTTAGTTAAACTCTATGTTTTAATGAAAGAAAGACATGTCCCTTGTAGCTACTTGATAGTTAAATATACACATCAAACAATTATGAGCAATGGTAAGTAAAACAATTAAAGCTTACCTAAGTCATACTATATTTTGAAATAAGAATAATTCTCTTTATTTGATGTGTTCACTTATATATACATTTGGGGATCCATCCATAAGATGATATTTCACTTTAGTTTTTGTATTTGATAACATCTTTAGATATTTCAAATTATGCAACCTTTTCTCTGACACTTACCTCATTTTCTTGCTTTAAGGAGTTTGGTCCTTGAGCCATATGGTTCCCTTTGGTCTTCACAATATTTGGATCCCAAGCAAAGCAATATAGTCTTATTTTAATTAAGTAGAATTCCTAAAAAGCCATTTCGTTCTTGAACCTAATTAAAGCTTGAGTATAACCAAATCATGGAATTCCACATTTAATGAACAACAACATCGATAATTTAGATAAATTGTCCTTCATCATATGATACTCTTTTTCTAAATTTTGTAATATGAAATTTAGTTTTTATTAAAATGAATTAAAATAAAAAATATATCCATAAAAAATTTTGATGTCTTTGTACAGGTTTGATCAAAATTACTAAAGATAAAAAAGAGTTGAGAAAGAAACAAAAAAGTTAGAAAAATGAGAAAAATTATGACTTCATTTTTAAATAGTTGGTAACTTATGAGATTCTTTGAATTTCAGTGTTACATATTTTACCTTTATGAATTTCTTTTCGATGTAATAATAAAACAACTTTTTCTAGATATGAACATATAATTAAACCATATAAAATTGTTAGGTTTGGGTAGAGCAATAATCTAGTACCTATCAAAAAGTATCATCAATTAGTTAGGATCACATATGCAATTCAAATCTTATTACCTTATATTTAAATCTTATTGCTTTATACCTCTTATATGGCCTCATTGCATTGGATCTTGATCTTGTTTGTTTATAATTTGGTCACATATGTTTATAACCTGGTCCCATATGTTTGTCCTTTCATTTAATGACCCAAAAAATTTGATCTTTGGTATGTACTAATTTTGGTACTTAGATTTTCCAAAATTCTTACTATTTGCTTATATAAATTATCTTTCTATAGTTATTTTTATATGTTATTAACTTTGTTAGTATTGTATTACAATAGGTTGCCAATTTTGCTCTAGAAAGTAATAGTTCGAGACTAGTTCACTATCATGAGTCTTATACTAACATGTTCAAGTTGAAGACACAAAATTTGAAGCCTAGGTAAGTATGTTGAGTTTGATATTAGAATAGTACAATATTGTTATACAATTCATAATTTGGTTATAACTTAAACAACATTGCTATTTTTTGTTGGTTCTTGGTTGACTATAACCCCCCAACTATCTGCTTCAATACCTTCTAATCTCAAGATCTTGCACAAAGGTGGACTCGGACTTGTTCCAGGTAGACCCCTCCAATGATAAAGTCAGCTTAGAGGACTAAAGGAAAGAAATTATGGGGATTGATTTTCATACCTTTATTCCTTGTCTTGCTACTGTTTATATAGGCCTGATTTTGTAACCTTCACCTGGCCTTTATAACCCCTTTTCATTTTAGCATTTATCTTGTAACGTTAACCCATTAATGATGCATAATGGTTAGTTGTTTAAGGTTGCTCACTACTTACCGCTTGGATAAGCTTGGCTAAATAAGACCAATCAGGCAAACCTCGCTCGGAATAGGATGCTTATCTAGATGGGTCATTGCCTGGGGTGCCCCCATTTTTGACAATTTTTTTTTTTTAAATTATTTACAATTCAAATTTTTCTAAATTAAAATTTATTAATTTGATACAACTAAAATACCTAAGACTTGGATTTGAAAAATTCATTTTAGGGGTGCAAAATAAAAAAAAACCTTAAGAAAACCTGCAAGACCCATTTTTCTATCTTAGGTCCAAAACTCTAGAAAATCAAGATTATGTTTGAAGAATCTTAAGAGTCCTTTCAAGAAGGATGACAAAGGTAAAAAATTTGAGTTGTTAATCCTTAATATAGTTTTGAGGTGACCTACTAAGGAATATGATGGAGTAGTGCATTATGGTCATGAAGTGAAGAATTAGTATGTGTTGATCAGCATAAAACTTTTTGGAAGAAGCATATGTGCTACGTAAGGTCGTGTATAATTTTATTATATTTAGTGGATTTTTATTATTATTGATTTATAGTTATTGTATCTATAAAGATTAAGACAATCTTTTGTAGGTTATTTTCCAAAAATGTGTTGTAGTTTTGTGTGATTGAATATATTTTAAATTATCATGGCTCATATAATTTCTTATGATGTTTATATAAATTGATAATTAAAATTCAATAACCAACCAGGTTACCCCCAAGCAAGGTGTCATGGCTTGAACCCAATTGGCTATATATATTATAAGAACTTAAATTTTTAAATAAAACTAGTTGTGAAATAAAATCATTAGCAAAATTAAAGAGAGAAAAAGATATGACAATGGACAAGAGTAAGAGGGTAATGATCCGCTCTCAATTGTGTAGATATTGTCCAATCTATGCCCAAAAGGGATCGCATGACCTTAAAAGTTGTCTACATAGTTAAGAGAATCTCATACTTATATAATACAAAATTTTCTTCCCTATCTAATGTAAGATATCACAAATGCCCCTCCTACAAACATAACATCCTCGTTGCGTCCCACAGGATTGCGGGACAAAACAAACCCTTACATTAAGGTTAAAGATTGACTTTGATACCATTTGTAATGAGCTGCACCCAATCGTGTAAATATTATCCGTTCTAGGCTTAAAAAGGCTCTCATGGTTTTAAAACACGTATATAGTGTTTAAAGGAACCCATATTTATATGATGTCATGAACTTTCTTTTCAATCCGATGTGTGATATCATATAGAGTGCTCTTAAAAAATAATTTAATGGAATTTTTTTTATAAGGAGATAAACATTCCCCTTCATATAAAGATAATTTTATAATTAATTAGTATAACACTTCTTACATATTGAAAATTTCCACTAATGGAAAAAACCACAAAAAAAAGGGATTTGAGATATTTAATTATTAAAAATCGTTTAAAAACTAAAGTAATTTTTTTTATCACCTTGAATTTTAGTTTTCAAAAGCCCATAAAAATTTTATTTTTTATTTTATTTTAATTTGTTTTGAATGATTAATTTTAAGGCTGAAAATGATTCTTTTAATTACTAATTAGTTATATAAGTAACAAAATTAATTATTCAAGATTCGTTAAATGAAAATATTATATATGAATGAGGATCCTTGCAACAAGAATCAGGCAATCTATTTATACATATTATCATCTGTGTTTTTCCTTTTAGTATTTATAAGCATATGCATTTTTTTTTTCATTAGCCGAAAAGGAAAGAAAATTAAGTTAATAATTCAACACTAAATACACAATCATTTTCACTTTGAAAGCTTTAATTATATTCCCTTAAAACAATTTTGTGCACATCTTTTTTATTATTTTCAAGTACAAAATGACGTAAAATTTACTCCTATCATTTCAACTTTTTTCACTATTAAACCTAGAAAAACTTGTAATTCTAAATCCTCGTGTTCATTTCATTTTGGAATATTCATGTTATTTCATTTTCTAATGAACTCAAGACAATTTCCTCCTATTTCTAAGAGGCTATTATAGAACGGTGGACTCTATTCTCTCACATGCTTGGATATGAATCGACTAAATATGACTATTTTCTGCTGTTAATTAAGTCTATATATGTCTAACTCCTCAAATATTTTCAAAAACAATATTATTTACTAATACAACATCAAACTTGTAGAAAAGAAGATACATATTACTTAAAAATAGGATAAATTTCTATGAATGACTATATGAAACGATAGTTCTCTATATATCCAACGTCAATAACAATTGAATTGAACATATTCCCAAACTCATTATGCATAGGAAAATAAGTTTTAGCAACTCAATAGTTTTATTCACCTTGGTAAAACAAATTCAATAGTTTGTGGATTGTTTATTACATGGTTAATATCGTTTGTTAGTTTAGCTCCTTTTAAGAAGTAAATCAATTGTGTATTCCTTGACCAATGGGATCTGTACGTAATTAAATTTATGCCCTTTTAAACTTTTTACTAAATAATATAAAGACCGAGAACAAACTTGTGAAATTCGAATGCTCAAATTTTTTTTGTTTCATCTAAGAATTATTTGAGAATTGAAACACGTACAACATATGATAAGGGATCTAAGACCTACAATTGGTACATTAAATATCACCTTATTGCTTAATTACATGGAATGTTGGCCAATCACGTCTTCAATAAAATGACCCAAGGAAAAGTGCGAGGATCCACCCTCTATCATCACTTTTCTACTTATCTTTTTCATTTCTTCCCTCTTCTTCCTCACTTCATTGTCAATATTCATTAGATTCTTTAATCCAATTTCAATCTCCTGAGCACTTACAACATAACTACTATCCTTATTATAATCCATTTTAATTTCTACTGCTAATCCCAAATCTTTCACCATTTGAAACGCATTGATTTGTTGTTCTGCAAACATCGGCCATGTGGCTACAGGAACACCATAATATATGCTTTCTAGCGTAGAATTCCATCCACAATGAGATACAAATCCTCCAACCGCTGAGTGGGCCAAAATAGCTACTTGTGGAGCCCATCCGATTACCTTTCCAATCTTGGCTGTCCGGTGTAAGAACCCTTCTGGTAGAACTTCCTCCACATTTGCATAATTGCCTGGAGATTCTATTTTACCGTTCGGCGGGGGTTGACGAAGGGACCACAGGAAGCGATGGCCGCTGCGTTCTAGCCCATGTGCTATCTCTTTGACCTGATCCCCACCGAAGCCTCCCATGCTCCCGAAGCACAGGAATACCACTGATGATGGAGGCTGATCATCAAGCCAGCTCATGACGGCACTAGCATCTTGTTGAACCCCAACAGATCCCCCTTGCGTGTTGAGTACTGGTCCAACGGGGTACACCGGGGGTATTTTACTGCCAGAAAATGATTGAATAGCATGCGACTCGAGCTCAACAAATGTATTTACCATAATACCCTTGACTCGTCTGAATCTCCTCGTGTGATACAGAAACATCTCAGCCCCTCCGCGTTCCTTGTCCAACATCACAGGAGGGAAGACCTTACCTGGAACCGGGTTAGCATAACTCGGAACCTCCAGCTCAGCATCCGAGTCCTTGAACTCATTGAAATCCAAGTCCTCATAATCATGGAGGAACTGAAGATGGAACATGAAGCCAAGAAAAGCGGCGCTGGAAGTGAAGAAGAGATAGGAAGGCACCCCAAACTCATCGGCCACATCAATCATCGAGGTGCAGAACATATCAATAACGAACCCACCGAGCCGAACCGAGTTGGAGCGAGTGAGCTCGTGGACGGCGTCTCTGAGGAGTGGTATCTGAGCTTTGAGGAATTCGTTGATGAAGAGAGAAGGCACTGTCGCTCCAGGGCTGACCTCTACAGGAGGAAGTGTGACGAAACGTATTGAATCAGAGTTGGAGGTTATAGTTCTATCACTGGACCCAAACGGAAAGTTGATCATGATGATTGTGATTGAGAATCGGGGATCTCGCTGAGTAAGCAGCTTTGCAATCTTCACTGTGGCCGCAAGGTGGCCGATCCCAGGAGATGGGATGAAGACAAGCTCAGTTTGCTTCATCACTAACCAGCGATTACTGCAAAGAGAAAAATATTGGATGTGTTGAGGGCTTTGTGGTGGGGTGACACATACTTGTGGCTGAACGGGTTATAAACGACCTTTCAATAGTCTTGGCGGGCGAGGAACTGACGTCATGGCTTTGCTGGTTCAGTCTATTTTCTCCTACTTGTCGTTTTTGTATGATTCATGGTTGGCCTTTATTAAAGTTCGAGGCAACAATGGATGGTTTCTAGATTTCTGTCATTTTAGTATAAAACAAACAATTAAATATATGATTCATTCCCCCTCGAGGAAGGGTCCAAATAGGTAGGCTACACTTTTCACATTAAGTCCTTAATTCCTAAAACTTTTCTCCTTTATTGTTTTAAAGTTGTAAATAAAAAACTTAAAAAGAATAAAAATATCATATTTTTTTCTAAAAAAGTTGTTTTAACATAAATGATAATTCAAAAGGGGGAATTGTGTTTTGGGCCCAACTGGGCCCAAAAATTAACAAATGGTCCATATATCTAACAAAATTAAGCTCACCACCCAAGTAAAGTCTCAAAATTGATAAGAAGGATATTCCATTTATAATATTCAAAAAATGCCCTTGGTTGGGGATTTAAAAAAAAAAACCTGAAATCCACGTTGGATGATTCATGGTTGGCCTTTATTGAAGTTCGAGGCAACAATGGATGGTTTCTAGATTTCTGTCATTTTAGTATAAAACAAACAATTAAATATATGATTCATTCCCCCTCGAGGAAGGGTCCAAATAGGTAGGCTACACTTTTCACATTAAGTCCTTAATTCCTAAAACTTTTCTCCTTTATTGTTTTAAAGTTGTAAATAAAAAACTTAAAAAGAATAAAAATATCATATTTTTTTCTAAAAAAGTTGTTTTAACATAAATGATAATTCAAAAGGGGGAATTGTGTTTTAGGCCCAACTGGGCCCAAAAATTAACAAATGGTCCATATATCTAACAAAATTAAGCTCACCACCCAAGTAAAGTCTCAAAATTGATAAGAAGGATATTCCATTTATAATATTCCAAAAATGCCCTTGGTTGGGGATTTAAAAAAAAAAACCTGAAATCCACGTTGGATTTCCCTTTGTTTTCCCCAAATTGGAGTCTTTTTTACATTCCCAGCTTTGTCCCCCTCTTCCGCCCAAAGAATGCCCTAATCCTCAGTCCCAATCTCGTGATCTCTCAAGCTCGTGTTTCCCCGCCTTCTGATTGTTGGTGTAGGCAGTCTCGTTTTCATTTCTATCGATCCATTGGCATCGACGATCACAACTAGATTTCGGCTCCGTGGCGAAGTAGTTTATAGGTGAGGTTAGTAGGTTGGTCAATTTCATTTTATGCTTCATTTCGGCTATCCGGACCATTTGATTTTAGCCCAAATACATTGCCCTAATTTATCTTGCCATTTCAGTTTGCCATATATTGTGCCCTGATCCATCCCCACCGGCGGTGCCCTCCGTATTGGTTATATTTACTGGTTATATTTTTTCTATTTTTTTTCCCCTTGCATTAGTGCAGACATATTTTTCCTCTGTTGGTTGAAATCAAATCTTTTAGCATTATAGTGACTTCATCGTGTGGCAGTTTAGTTAAGTACGCCCGATAGTTCGTATGTTAACTTTATTCGATAAAACCCAAGTTATGGTGACCCTATAGTATGAGATATTGTGGGCTACTTAGTATGTGTAGATAGATTATCATTTCCAACTTCATGAAATCTGTAGCTAACATGAAAATAAGTGGCAAATAAAGAAACAAATCAGTTAAATTGATTCAAAACACTAACCACATAGCCATCATATGTACATTTATGAGTGTCAAAAGTAACTATTATGTTCCCATTGGGATCCAGAGGGTGATAACAGTATGCAAAAACAGAGAAAGATCAACTTCAATTTGTATAAGTGAAGTAACAAAAGGAAAAGTATATGTATAAATGATTTATTATAATGTCAACTTCAAAGCCAAAGGCGACATGGGAGAGAAGATCAACCCCATTTTCTATACTATGCATAATTGATTATTCTATAATATGAAATTTCTGCTATGTTTGTATAGGTTGATGGACGCAACTAATATGATATATTGTTACATTTTTGTGGGAGGCAAACTTGTCCAAAAAAATGATGGGCAATGGGAATATGTGGGTGGAAGAAGCAAAGGTATTCACATCTATAAAGGAATGCCATTTGAAGAATTCACCAAAAAAATCTTAGAGAAATTCGACATCTCGTTTGATGCGATGAAGATGCACTACACCTTCAAGTTCAACCCCAGAGTCATCCAAGATTTAGAAGATGAGGATGACTTGGATAAGGTGGTTTCCCATAGTGATGACTTTGCAAATGTATACCTAGTAGACTTACCCTGTGTGGAAGCCATTGAAGCAAATATACCGAATACAGAATTGGCAATTGGGTAATGGATGTTAACATGAATGTCTATTTAAAATATTGTGAATATCACATTTACGCATCACGTAGTTTAATTATGTTAATGTATGTAAATGCAGAGGTCCACCTGCGCCATTTCCTCCCTTTAATGCATCATGCGATGCAATTCCTAATACTATGATGCTATCAAGAGGTTTTGTGTCGCATTGTGCAGATAGTGAGTACACCCCTTTGGAATCGATTTATTTTCGTGAGGCAATATTAGGGTCGGGACATTCATTTAAAAATGCAGAGGAGTTTCGCAACGCAATTTACTAGATGTCATTAGGTGGAAGGTTTGAATACAAGTACAAGAAAAATTCTCCTACGCATATGTCTGTAAAGTGTTCGGTTGAGGGTTGTCCTTGGAAGATAACAGCTCACGCTGTCGAGGGAAATGTTATCTTGCGAGTTCATACTTACCAAGTGAATCATAATCATATAGCTCAGGATGAGTGTTCATCTAAGGTCAAGGTTTCTTCAAAGAGAGGCGCGGTTGTTATTGAAGATGTGTTTAGAACCACTCTGGATTATCTTCCCCGTCAAATTTGTAAGGATTTTGAACATGATCATGGAGTTCAATTGACATATAACCAAGCATGGCACCTTAAAGAGAAGGCAAAAAAGCGCATATATGGAGCTCCATGTGAGTCCTACACGTTTGTCCCTCATAGGCTAAGGGTAATCAACCCCGACACAATTGCGGAGTACACTTCCGACGAAGGTCACTTCATGCATTTGTTCATTGCCCATGCATTTTCAATTCAAAGGTTCATCAAGGGGTGTCGACCAGTATTGGCTATTGATTCTTGCCATCTAAGCGGACCATACAAGGGAGCTCTTTTTTCCGCCATTGCATATGATGCAAATGATGGAATGTTCCCTCTTGCCCTTGGTGTGGTCAGTTCAGAAAATTATGAGGATTGGTATTGGTTTTTGGAGAAATTAAAGGGGGTCTTAGATGGTAAAGAAGTTGTTATTATATCTGATAGACATCAAGAAATCTTGCGTAATGTTTCCGAGTTGTTTAGGATAGGAAATCATGCATATTGTTATCGACATGTTAAGGAAAATTTTTCTAGCTTCTTGAATAAGCAAAACATTAAAGGAAAGAAAGGGAAAGAAGATGCTTTGTTACTTCTAGACAGCATTGCATATGCTAGGTTGGAGATAGACTACAATGAGGCATTCGAAAAACTTGTGCACTTCAATGACAACCTCGGTAAATGGGTTGCGGAAAACAATATGGAACATTGTGCAATGTCAAAGTTTCTAAAAAAACGATGGGATAAAATGACAAGTAACATTGCAGAGTCTTTCAATGCATGGTTAAGAGATGAGCGTCACCAAACAATTTATACGTTATTGTTAATGCACATGGATAAGCTTGTAGCCATGTTGGATACCCATATGTGTGGTACAGAAAAGTGGAAGAGCGTGGTTGGACCAAAAACTGAAGAGAAGCTAATGTCAAATATCATGAGGTCTAGTCCGATTAGTGTGTTGCCATATTTGGGGGGGATGTTTAAGGTGTTTATCAAGGAGGTTTATTTGGTTGTCGATATCAATCAACGTACGTGTACTTGCATGACATGGCAAATGTCCGGCTTGCTGTGTTCACACGTATGTGCTGTCATCCGCACACTCAGACACGACGTGTATGACTATATTGCCCATGTTTTAATGTCTCCACCCAACATTTGATTTACTCTGGTCAGTTTCAACCATTACCAACACACAATATGCCGAAAGTTTGTGAGGATGGGAGTTTGCAAGATTGTGCCGACAACTTCTTTTCTGCTCTCCAACCCCCTCATGTCAAACATCCTCTAGGAAGACCTCGGCAAAGACGCATTGAGTCACAGTTTACTCATAAGAGAGCAATTCATTGCTCTCGATGCAATGGCATAGGTCACAACTGCTTTAAATGTAATAATCCATTGTCGTGACATGTGGCTTGTTTGTGCTTGTACGATTCTCATACTTTGTATCAGCCCATACATTCTATTGTAGGGTATACGGTACGGTATTGTTGTTTTTCGTTCCTATGTATTGGGCTGGTCATAGGCACGATGCACTATCTTGTTATTTTCATGATTTATAGTTGCTTTGCTTAACCTACTTAATTAAAAGTGCAATTTGAATGTGGTTTCTTTTAAGTTGTTATTTAATTCCACCAGTGTGTCTACATTATCAAGCATTTGTGGTTCCACCTACTAAACAATGTCTTTCCATTTGTCTTCAATGAGATATACTCGTTTCACACTTTGTAAGCATTGCATTTATTATCTTGTAATTCATATGATCTGTGGGCAGTAGCATAGTACTTCACTCACATGTTTGCACCCAAACTGTTAGCGCTTTCCTCAAATGGTTTTTTATTTATTTATTTTATTTATTTTTACCTTATACATCTGAATATGGAATAGCCTGACGAAATTTATCCAACTGATTAATGGTACGATAGTGAAATGACCTTTCCCTTTATTATTAGTCTCTTCAGCTCATCGATCACTATTATAGCACCCTTTGGAAGTCACCGGTTATTCTAAGGTTCAAACCTCCAGCAATAAATTCATTCTTCAATGGCCACTGTGGAGGTATTGCATTATTTCTTCATTATTATTTTTCATTACTTATTTTGGATACTTGATATTTTAACCTACTTAACACAATTACTTGTTATGGGTCTTACATATTCATTATCAGATAAACATTGAATTGTAAATTATTCATCCACATTATTTTGTTTGTTAGTTCATTCAATTGTATTTCCTTTTGCACCACGTTTATGTATTCATATTATCTTTGTTATTTTTATGTTGAATACTAAAATGCATCTGTAAGATACTAATTATGTCCTTCACTTTTAATGTAGCCCACAAGATTGTTCACACGTTGTTCATCTTCGAGATTCTTAAAACTATGCAACAGGCTGCCAGTTGATAAATTGGAAGTTGTATGAGACCTTCAGTTTGGAGGTCTTCTCGACTTAAATTGCAAGGAGATACGACATAATATATGTCTATGGCTGATCGACCATTTTAATGTTGGCTTCAGACGCATAGACATATCATCCGACAAAAGCTATGATCTGATTGCTGCAAATGTTGGCCTTGTATTTGGCCTCCCTACAAGCGGACGGATTCTATAAATTGCATCAACCCCATTTGAGCATCCATTCGGTACACTCAACACTTGTGAGGAGAGACTCCTCAACTTACCTGTCGGGGAGGAGTTCCGTAGATGCTTCCTTTACTACGCATGTGCGACGATATTGGCGCCAATGTCAAGGATAGATGAATGCCGAAACTTATGGCATACCATCCATGAAGATGGTTTTCGAAATGATGTCAACTGGGGTCAATTTGTTGTTGACTAGTTGGTTGAGGGTATTAGACGATTTAAACAATGGAACAGTGTTTGGGTACATGGTTGCATCCTCTTCCTCCAGGTATTGGCCTGCTTTTACATTGATAACTTGGTCACTTTTACATTGTTCACATCACTACCATCAAGTAATGAATCCACATTTGTTTATTTCCATTGTGCAGCTCCACTACGTAATTAAATTCAAGATTCCTTCAGTTCATGTTCCTGTGACAGTGCCCCTCCTCTCTGCATGGTCAGATGAGTTGATAAAGGAGCGCTTAGCTGCTGAGATAAGTCAGTTTGGTAGTTTTGGACATGGTGAGGTAGCCATTTACTCTACATTCATTTTGTTATGAAATTTGATGACATCGAAATTGAATACCTTGAAGGTTTATACGTTCTTAATTTGCGTCATGAAATCAATTGTAGGGGTTTGATAATTCGTCATCGCCCCGTACGTCACCACCCCGTACACATGTGGAGTCTGATAGTGGCCCGATAAGTAGTCATGTACGAATATTGTTTGTTACTCTACGCATTAACTCCGTCTAAATGCCATTACAATTAGGTTTACTGACTCAATTATTTGAAACCATTGGTTATAAATATTTTCTTCAATATTTTTATAGTAATTTATGTACAAGCTATTCATTAACATGTCACAGGAACTACTTGAGCAATACTATGCAGCAGAACATGCAATAAATCAATATCAAAAGGGCATTCAGCACCAGTTAGGCATCATGCGTGGTGTGATGCATACATTGGATGGCCAAAAACAACGAAGTCGACCTTCGCCTGCCGCTGGTGACTCAAGCTATGCAGCCTATGAATTTCCGGAGCCCGAACCGTATTCAGACGATGACGGAGATGACATCGCATCCCATGGCACTGCAAACGTACCTGACACACCAATTCAGCATCCATCAGATATTGGTAACAGCATGGGGGACATTCATTACTGCATGAATGTGTACATAATAACTTATATTATATTACTCTACATTATGAATTAACTGTTGTTACTCCAAACTAACAACCGATGAAGAAGTAGTCGTCCTTGAACAGTTACCTTTGCAATCTATGGTTGTGGCTTCATCTGATAGGAGTGGCAGGTGACGAAGAGTGCGTCGGTTGGCTCCCAATCTATTGTTGCCATTCATAGCGCAACCACAAACCCGCCAGTCTGCCATCAAGATGGACCTCAAAGAAGCAGCTGCAATTGTTTTTGATGGTGCCTTGGACCTGAGGTTTGACATAGCATATAATACTCCACTTTCAAATGTATTCACCTCCACATATTTGGTATTACCCTAACGTTGATGGTTTTGTTGACACCGAGGAACTTGTTTCAATGCACGACACGAGTTTAAGCAGAGGCAAACTCGCCTCTTTCCAAGGAGACAGCTGCATTGGCAATCATGTTAATATATCAATTTCTTCATTACTTTGCAATATTTTTAATTTAATATTCATGTACCATCTTGTCATTAGTGTCTCTGAATATTGCTTACATATTAATCACTTCTTCTCTTAGGTCGTTGATGTGTATTGTAGATTGTTGCAATTCGATGATGTATCAAGGACCAAACTCTTTCTTTCGCCATATATAGCTGTAATGGAGGGCTTTGATGGACACTACAATTCAATGTTTTGTTGTTATAACATGTCAACAAGTTTCCTTACCCTTTAAAGCTTAAACTTTTTTCATATCATATGCATGAAATGGTCATGCGTTCCAACGCCAAACATTTGACGCACGATGCAGTAATTGGCCGTTTTGAGCTATATTTGTATCCCTTCGATTTTTCCTATCAGAATGTTAATGAGGTCAGCTTAAATGCATTGTTCGAGGTTTCTACACTTGTCATCTCCTTCACCAATATATGTTGTAATCCATTCTGAGTGGCATCATGCAGGTCTACTTACCGATCCTTCTCAAAAACCATTGGACGCTTTATGTTTATGACTTGCATAACAAACGAATCCAGCTCTTGGATTCTCGACCTGGAAGGAGAAGGAGTTGTATGAGTGGGATACAACAAAATTTGGTAAAGTAGCTGTTAGTTGCGTAAAATTTTTTGCTTCCATTGTACCTAAGATGGGAAGTTTGAATGCATCTACATTCTTTATTTAAGGCCAAGGTTGTTCTATGGCTTGTTGCCTACAAGAAACAAATAGTGGATGTAGACTTGAAGATGTTCTGTTTTGTCATGCCAGACGTACCAAGTCAACCAAATGAGTTAGTGTTTACTTTGCAGTCCGTGACTAGATTTAAATTTTATTGCAAGTCAATTTATGTATATTATCGTTGCCATGTCATGCCTAATAAATAATTACCCGTTACTTTGTGTGTTAGCAATGACTGCGGAGTATTTGTTATGAAATTCATGGACAACTGGTCAAATGGAGGCCTCTCCAAATCCATCGATGTGGTATGTCCGTACACAATTTTAATATAGCATGATTATATCAAAGTTGCATTCTATGGCCAAAATATTTAACATTTCCTAAAATGCCTTTTAAACATTAATGAATGCAGGGTAAGATTAAGAAGTATAGATTGAGGATATTGGGGAGATTGTTGTTTTCCTCACATAATGCACATCGATATCACTTTCTCGTGGATTGAGGGACACTATTCAATTGGCTGTGCCAAGGATATTTTCAATTGATTGTACATTATTTTGTGAAACCTAACTATTTTCAATGTATTGTATATAGAAGTTAGTGATGAATGCACAACTAAGGTTAACAACAGTACGATTCATGTTTAAACCAAACAAGTTAAGCGTTCAAAAGCCCTTAGCTTCATAAGTATTCAGAAATGAAATTGGGATTGCTACTTGAAATGTATACAGTATACAAAATTGCGTCGGAATAAGAGTCGTACTTTGATTGGTCATTGCATGGATCACACATTGCTACTTCAGCTTACATGAATCTCTCTCATTCTCACTCTCATTCTCACATGTCTTTAATTTCCACCGTGACAGTTAATATTAAGATGGAAAGAAAGAGGAGGAAGAGAAAGGAAGGACATGATGAAATGAAGCATGCCCATACAATTTCTCTCATGGACCACACTATCACATAATCCCTCTACCAGCTTTATAGAGAGAATGCAAGGGAGTTGAAGTGAGGGTGAGTCTCGTGGGTTCACTTCACTCACAAGGCCCATTTTACCCACAACATACCTACTTTTGTTGTGAGTGCTTAGTGGGGTATGACTGTATGAGGGCTACGTCAGAAAATAATGTCATAAAAAATAAATCATATTTAAAAAAAAAACAGCTACCATGGCAGAAGATCGATCAGTTTGTGACCGGGCAAGCATACCCGGTCGACCGGTTAATAAACCCTCAACCGGTCGACATGTGTTACACAGACATGCACTCAATCGGGATTCGACCGGATCACGTCTGGTCATGGGGGTTTAGACGATCGGGAACACACAGCCACTGGGAGAGAGAGAGTGTACAAAACTCTTTCGACTGGCATTCGACCGGTTGTCGACCGGGAAGCCTCCCTTCTCGACCGGTCACACAAGCCACTAGGAGAGAGAGAATGTAAAAAAGACTTGCGACCGGTTTTGAACCGGGTATCAACTGGTCCGCGACCGGTTACAACCAACCACTGGGAGAAAGAGAATGTAAAAAATGTGCTCGATCGGTTATTGATCGGGTATCGACCGAAACACGACTGGGAGACCTGATTCCTCGACTTGTCACAAGCAGCTACTGAGAGAGAGAGAGAGAGAAAATGACAAGTGCTCTTCGACCGATGGTCAACCAGCCGAAGAGATTCGGTCAACCGGCCGAGGAACCGGGCGCACAGATCTTCGACCGGTCGACCTAATTTTGTCACTATTTTTGCTATGAAAAATAGGTGTTTTGTATTTAATTATTGATAAAACATATAATAGCTAGAGAAAGAAGGTTAGCTTTATGTTTTATTTTATGATTTAAGCAAAATTTGATGCTAAGAAATAGAGGATTTGTGTTGTTTTAAAAAAATGATCATTAATGTTAATATAAAGTATCCAATATAAAGAAATTGATTAAAAAAATAAATATTAAGTTAGTCCAATATAAATAAATTTTCATAAACTCATTAATGTTAGCTTTTCTTCTCTCTCTCTCTCTCTTGAAAAGAGAAACTCAAATTTTATAAATCAATTTTATTTTGTTTAATTTAAAAATATTTTAAAATATATACATTTTTTTTTCATAAATTAAATAATTAAGGAAATAACTATTGGTTTAGCTTTTCTTTTCTCTAAATTAATTTTATAAATCAATGTTATTTTTATTAATTTAAAAATATTTTAAAATATATAAATTTTTCACAATAATCATTTCGTCAAATGATATTTTTATTTGTTATCTCGGTAACACATGAATTTTTTTTTACGTGATACTTGATTTGGGTTTTTTTTTTCTCTCACAAAATAAACATAAATATTGAACAACAATAAAATAATGGTATTTTTAAAATTAAAAATACCATTAAAACTAAAAATACTTAAAAATTTACATTCTTATTCTCTATTTCACCATTCCAAACATCGCCTAAAATGCTTATTTACAATTTAGTTTGTAACATCTTAATTATTTTTTAAAATTTAGGAGTGGTAAATGTTATTTTTTTAAAATAAAAACAAAATATCCATTAAATTATATTTAAATAATAATAAAATTTGGATTTTCACAACATTAAAACATACATATATATAATTATAAAAGAATTTATATATATATATATATATGTTAGAAACTTTTTCTCGTATTAGTTTTTTTTTTACCATTTTATTTTATTTGTGTTGATTTTAATCATGGACATGTTCATGGCCCCTGACGCACAAAAGATTAAGTCATATCTTCGATACCAATAATGGTCAACAAATTACACTCCTGTGATTTATTATAAACATTATGGTTTGAACGGAAAACTTTAATTATTATATTTTCTAGTTATTGGCATTTCAACATCGATATACCTGTAACAATTTTCATGATATAACTTTATTTGCAGCAAATGTACAAGGTATAGAGATATTTTTTTTTACCACCAACAAAAATTGATAACAAGAAGATAATTCAAGTTTTCCTATTTTCTTTTCTTTTTCCCATTTTCTTTTTCTCACGATTTTCATATTTATACTTTAGTTTATAGTTAGTTTTGTTATACTAGTGGTTTAAAATACTTATATTTTGTAACATGTATATCTATATATAATAATAAATCAATATTATTTTTTTCAATAAAAAGATTAAAAATAGAAAATAAACATTAAGCCAACCCCAAAAGAAAAAAATAAAATAAAACATTTTTCCGGAATTTGTTTATTTTATCTTAGTTTAATTTACAAAATGTAATTATCTTCTACTATTCCAACAATTTTAGAAAACTTTATACCTCAATATGAAATTTTCTGAAATTATTTATTTATTTATTTATAATTTTAAATTATCACTTATATATATATATATATATATATATATATATATATATATATATATGTTTCCACTCATAGGTATTCAATTGAAAAGAAATCAATTACAAATGAAATTTAAATTTAATTTCATTTAATTGTTATAGAGTATCTGAATTCCAATAGACAAAGCAACTCTCACACATTCCAAGCCAAAGCGACTGTTCGGCTTCTTACTTACAGAGAGGGTCAACCGCTGGTAGACCGGTCGAGCGATTGGTGGGGTTGTCTTTTGAAATACCCCCCGCGCGGCATTTTGACAATCTTAGGCTTCAAGGGTTTTGGGTATTCAGCTTGGGAAACCTACTGTGAATGGCATTGCAGCTATTTCATGGCTTCAAAGTGGGTTTTGAAGGGTGTGGAATGATCTTTGGGACGTCGATCGTGTGTATTGGAAGGGCTCCTTGTTCAGCGCGCGTCAAAGGCAGGTTCTCACCTATTCCCGCACACCAATCCGCTTAGCTTCGTTTTGTTATCACTTTGATCTGCTCGTTTATTTCTCTACCACCCTCATCCCCTTCAATTTGACTCTCTGATGTCGCCTAGGAGAGATACGGCTGCCTTTAGGGCACAGGGCAAGCGCCTTACTGAGCCATCTCAGCCCGGTGAGGCGGAGGCTCGTTGAAAGGCAAAGTTTGACACCAATATTTTCACTTCCATGGAGGAATATCAAAGGTACAAGCAGAAGTTTTCCCACAGGAAGGTTGTTCCAAGGAGAAATATTAATTTCTCCCAACTACAACATTTCAACTTTGAGGGACTATTCGCACGTATGGGATGGCTGCCCTTAGTGACTATTTTCGAGCCAATATTTTCGACATTAGTGAGGGCATTCTATTCACGAGTGACATATGGACATGGAGGGTCGATTGTTTCGACCGTGAAAGGTGTGCAGATCAGGCTTGACCCGGAGAGCATATGCCGCATTTTAAACATCACTCTAGTCGGACTCAGGGTATATGAGTCTAAGGCTTGGCCCAATCAGGCCAATTTCGAGCCTGGAGAGGCGATACAGAGGATGTGTGGCCTTGCTGATGCGCAGGGGATGGGCAAACCATCGGCACATAGCCTAACAGTCAGATGTCGCATCCTTCACCACATGATCCTGTACATTCTCTTGCCACGAGGCGGCTACCGAGATGAGGTATCATATCTGGAGGAATTTCTCATTGATTTGATTATGACGGGGAGACGGATTGACGTTGGATATTTGATGATGATGCACATGCTTGCATGCTGCGAGAGCTCCACACACTTTCTCCCCTATGGCTGTTTTCTGACACGAGTATTCAAGGATGCGGAGGTTGATTTGAGCAGGGAGCAGGACTTTGAGGCCCCAAGTAGTTATGACACATATGATGAGCAATCGTTGGGCCGTATGAAATTTGAGAAGGGCCCCGATGGATCATGGATTAGGAAAGTGGAGCGACCAGTAGCACATCCTGCCATTGAGGAGGAGACGGAGATTGGGGAGATGGAAGGTGGGGTTGCCCCTCAGAGAGATTATGAGCATACCCAGACTGAGTTTGATATCCATGCACAGCAGTCCGAGGGTTGCCAGTTGGGGGTGACTGTATCAGGGGGGATGACGTCTGAGGCAGTGCAGACAGCAGGAACATCTTCGCAGCCATCATTCACTGATCCACCTCATGCACATACATCACCTCATCAAGCTCCATATGACCCTAGTCAGGCTTGGATGGATTTAGGTGCTCAAATCAGCTCACTGGGCACTCGGATGGAGGAGCTTGCAGTTGTCAACGATATGCAATTCTACTCTATGGAGGATCGCATGGATCATTATTAGACAGGCTTCACCGAGCAATTCCAATGTATGCAGCAGAGATTTCAGAGTATTGAGGATCGCATGGATCAGCAGCAAGCTACGTTTGCGCATATTCTCCAGAGGCTTGATCGCCAGGACAGTCAGCATGAGGACATGATGGCTTACATCCGATCAGTGTTTCCACCACCACCTCCTCAACCGTGATAGCAGCGAGAGCTATTTAGGATTAGCATACGTAGATGCAAATCATTGCCATCTTTGTTTTAGTTGTCTATGTTTTCTCTATATTTCACTTGACTATATATATATATGTCCATGTTTCCTCTATATTTCAGTTGACTATATATATATATATGATTTCTTTTGTCGTATATGAATTATACATTTACTTTTGGTTCCACCTAAACCCCTCCCATTGACATGTGTGGAATGGAGCAAGACATAGCAGCATTCTGTTTACATATATGTGTACATGCTATGTTTACTTATCATGTTGTTTTCTTGTTAAGTTTTTTTTTTTTAAATGTTGAGTGTCACACTTCGTACTGGTCATTTGGATGCTTCAGGTGGAATTGGATGATGCATAGATTGTTTCAAAGTACCTGGGAGATTTCATTAAATGATGGAAATTTTGATCTATTGATGGTTATGCCTTTACTTTTATTCCTTGATTAGCAAACATACAGGTCAGTTTCTTGGCAATGGGGGGCACTAACAAAAAGCAGTTATGGAAAAATAATTATGTTGTAGCTTTTGTATCTCCTTTATATGTACCGTTTACTTGTTTAAATCACATTTGTTTTCTTTGTATTGTTGCTGGTGCCCTGCATTCCATTTCAAAAGATCTCTCATTTTCATGGTAGTTTTATTATGTTTCAATAAAATGTACCTTCACCATGAAACATTATCATAATGAAATTTAAAATCAGTGCTGAAATCGTATGAATAAAATTGTGGATGCTCGAAGCCTTAAAAAGTGATAAAATTCTGCCGTGTCCATATGCACCCAAACAGACGTAATGTGCGATTTGCTGCTCAATCCTACAATCCTTATATAGCACTTTGAGTTCATGAGGTATGGCTGTTGAGGTTAAATAGGGAGAAAACATTATTGATGCAATATATTTATTTCCACCCTAAGCTTATATTATATTGAATATGAAGTTGATGACTTTGGTATTAGTTTGATTGATTGCTTAGGTATCTTTCAATGGGATAGCCTCAATTCTAAATCATAGTCTTATATGCAAATTAGGAGACGTATGCTTGACACACACCCCTTAGCAAAAAATATTTAAACAGAAGGGCAAGTGGGAAATGAAAATTTTTGTTGGCAGATTGAAGTTGCTGATTAGCAGTTGGTTTATGAAATTGAGACTCTAATTTAAACAAGTTGCTTGCAAAATACTTATAATCAAGAATATCAAGATCATCCGAAGTCAAACTCTCATTTTGGATTAGTATTATATGGCCTTTGATTAACGCGTGATAAATGGATTATTGTGTGATGGTACTCATTCTAATAAATACTGGAAAATTTTTTATATGATGCTGCTGGTTTTGGGCTGGTCTTCTGGTGAGCTTTAATGCCTCTATAATGAAGGTAGTCAAGGTCATTACTGAAATTTTTTTCATAAACTTGGGTTGGTTGCTCAGAAAACCAAACCAAGACTAACAAATTTGCCATCTCTAGCAGAGCCATCTTTATGATCACAGATAAACCTACTTGCTCAAGTGTTTAATATGAATTTGTATCCCTCCTTCATTATTGCTACAAACATGATGCGGAAGAATCCAACAGGATTGGAAGGACCAAGTTGCTTAAGCTGGACTAACAGTTAGTTTGGATTTGTAGTCCCTATTCTATATGAATTTGTTTTGTTTTGTTTTGTTTTATTACAATTTAAGAGACAACTAGTTGGTTCCTAGTCTTTTCAAGTAGAGTATTGCTATTTAAGCGAACTGGACTCATTGGTTTGCTTCTTTCAACCTAACACATGATATGAGGGATCCTAATTTTGTGAAAAATTACATCATGGGTTATTAGGTCATCAGATAACTAAACAAGCAAAAACAGTTTTTCAATGAAGTATTTTTCTCTTAAGCGGTCATGTGAGTTTGTAAGTAGTGTGAATGGCCAAGATTAGAGTTCAAGCTTTGTGTTGTGAGGAAGTTGGTCTAATGGGATTTAAAAAAAAGAAATAGAAACAAACTACTCATTTTATAGAAAACTAATGTAACAGTACCAAAAAAGAGGCTAAACTATAACAATTATCCTTCAAAGAGGGATATGACAACATAAACAGTACAACACAAAGGAACGAAAACAACACAACAGAAACTAACAAAGCTATGCAACTCAAGATGAGAAAAAAGTCCTAAAAAAGGGCATTAAAAGTGAGGCCCCACATTTATTAGGTTTGAATTTATGGGTTGCAGAGATAGAGGTTACTAATCTGTATGGGTCTTGGTTTCTCTTTGATTCCCGTTTTAAATGGGAGCTAAGCTAGTTTTAGCTGAAAGTGGGAGAGTCCTAGAAGGTGAGTTGTTTGTTAGGTTAATCAGCCTTCGAGTTTATTTATGGTTCAATGAATTCTCCAGAGAAGTGGGTGATCAATGTTTGGTTGCAAAATCAATGAATTCATTTATGGGTTCAATGAAGGCATAGTAGAGAGAAGCTGTTATTATTATTATTATTATTATTATTATTATTATTATTATTTTTAATGATTCTCATATTAAGGGGCCCAAGGGCAATTTTCATGGGGTTGGTGTCATTATGCTTTCTGCTCCTATTTGGTTGAGAATAGCTGTCAATGAGATGGGCTTGATTTGGGAGATGGGTTGGTAAGAGTTCATCATAGAGGACTAGGCTTCCTGGTATAAAGCCTTGGTGGAGAGATAAAGGCATGGACATGCTAGATCAAGATGGATAGATGAGTTCAGACATGTGTTCCAAATTTACATCCATGAGGGAGGGATTCTCAAGCATCAGCCATGAAACACATCATGGTACTCAGGATGCTTGGGTTTGACATAGGTCCTATGGGAGTTGAAGGATTTCACATTTAAATTGAAGTTAGATTTGAGATCAGTTAAAAAAATTATGTGGGTGCTAAAAATTTTTGTATGAAGTTAAAGTAAAACCTCCAGCTTTCAACCGATCCATCTGATCGGCTGTTATAGGCGAGGGTGTGTGCTATCGGTCGTCCATAAAGGTAACCGGTCAACCAGTTACACTTGCCCGATCGAGGTGACCCACTCATTATCTCTCACATAGTTGGTTGCATCTTGGAGAGGCAATATTGTATGACTGTGGTTTTGCATTATATGGGGTTAAATTATGAACTAGTAATTGGTTGTTGAAATGACATGGCGTTTTAAGTTTTCAATGTGATTTGCCTTGGATCCATGTCCGAAGGGCTTTACACAGGGCCGGTGAAGGGGATAATACAAGGCACCATTCGTAAGTTATCACTACCCTCACAGAAAGGCTACGGGTTACTTCAATTATGCAACCGCATATAGAAGGGGTCCTTCCAATTATATCTAGTTATAGTATGGTTATATAATGCATTCCGATAAAATTTCAAGATTATAAATACAGTAATTAATTGATCAACATGTCCATTATGTCAAGACTTAAGTAATGGTAATAATTCAAAAACATTATGAATTATGTATATCAATTGATATTTTGTTGTTGTTTATATTTAATTCAAAACTCCTAACACAAGTATGATCATAACATGTTAATTCAGTTTTGTTCCTTGTAGTCTCCACATTCGCTTTCCTCAGTTGTAGCAACCATCAACTCATCAAAGTTCTCGGTCTTGCGAACCAAAAATTCAATCTGAGAGAGAACAAAACAAAGAGGGTACAGTCAGTCTCGCATCCTCCAAGATGCCTTGAAACAGTAGGAATTAATGACTCATAATAAATTAATATGACATCATGTCACAACTTGGATGTTTTCTTCCCTTTTTTTATGCACACATACAACACTTACATAAATCGAGGGATTTAGAAGATACTACGTCACTCGAAATTAGTTTGTCATGGTAGGCAACATTATGTGACATCGAAAGTAAGGAGAATGAATATATGAAGAAGTGAGGTTTGAAAGAATATAGAAAAAAGAAATGAGCAAAGAATTTTGCAAAAATCGTTTGAAATCCTTCATGTTAGGTAGCCTTGTACACCCTTGTACAGTTAGCACATTGGCCTTGTACACTTAGTGTAAATGCCTTGTACAGTTGGAGAAATTCGACATAGCTACAACTGAATGAGTGTAAATGGGCGGGATAGCCACTCGCTGATGTCATGGGTCAGTGAAAAGGGGGAAAGTGAAACCCAATTTAAGTTCCCATTCATCATACGTGTGCTACCACATTCCAATGAATGTGTACAAAGGGAAATGAGGGGGGAGTATGAGGCATGTCCCCCTTTGAAAAAAGAAATGAGCAAAGAATTTTGCGAAAATCGTTTGAAATCCTTCAAGTTAGGTAGCCTTGTACACCCTTGTACAGTTAGCACATTGGCCTTGTACACTTAGTGTAAATGCCTTGTACAGTTGGAGAAATCCAACATAGCTACAGCTGAATGAGTGTAAATGGGCGGGATAGCCACTCATAAATGTCATGGGTCAGTAAAAAGGGGGAAAATAAAACCCAATTTAGGTTCCCATTCATCATACGTGTGCTAGCACATTCCAATGAATGTGTACGAAGGGAAATGAGGAGGGAGTACGAGGCATGTCCCCCTTTGAAAAAAGAAATGAGCAAAGAATTTTTCAAAAATCGTTTGAAATCCTTCATGTTAGGTAGCCTTGTACACCCTTGTATAGTTAGCACATTGGCCTTGTACACTTGTGTAAATGCCTTGTACAGTTGGAGAAATCCGACATAGCTACAGCTGAATGAGTGTAAATGGGTGGAATAGCCACTCGCCCATCTCATGGGTCAGTAAAAAGGGGGAAAATGAAACCCAATTTAGGTTCCCATTCATCATACGTGTGCTAGCACATTCCAATGAATGTGTACGAAGGGAAATGAGGAGGGAGTACGAGGCATGTCCCCCTTTGAAAAAAGAAATGAGCAAAGAATTTTTTGAAAATCGTTTGAAATCCTTCATGTTAGGTAGCCTTGTACACCCTTGTACAGTTAGCACATTGGCCTTGTACACTTAGTGTAAATGCCTTGTACAGTTGGAGAAATCCGACATAGCTACAGCTAAATGAGTGTAAATGGGCGGGATAGCCACTCGCCCATGTCATGGGTCAGTGAAAAGGGGGAAAATGAAACCCAATTTAGGTTCCCATTCATCATACATGTGCTAGCACATTCCAATGAATGTGTACAAAGGGAAATGATGAGAGAGTACGAGACATGTTCCCCTTTGAAAAAAGAAATGAGCAAAGAATTTTGCGAAAATCGTTTGAAATCCTTCAAGTTGGGTAGTCTTATAGACCCTTGTACAGTTAACACATTGGCCTTGTACACTTAGTGTAAATACCTTGTACAGTTGGAGAAATCTGACATACCTACAGTTGAATGAGTGTAAATGGGCGGGATAGCCACTCGCCCATGTCATGGGTCAGTGAAAAGGAGGAAAATGAAACCCAATTTAGGTTCCCATTCATCATACGTGTACTACCACATTCCAATGAATGTGTACGAAGGGAAATGAGGAGGGAGTACGAGGCATGTCCCCCTTTGAAAAAAGAAATGAGCAAAGAATTTTGCGAAAATCGTTTGAAATCCTTCAAGTTGGGTAGCCTTGTAGACCCTTGTACAGTTAGCACATTGGCCTTGTACACTTAGTGTAAATGCCTTGTACAGTTGGAGAAATCTAACATAGCTACAGCTCAATGAGTGTAAATGGGCGGGATAGCCACTCGCCCATGTCATGGGTCAGTGAAAAGGGGGAAAATGAAACCCAATTTAGGTTCCCATTCATCATACGTGTGCTAGCACATTCCAATGAATGTGTACGAAGGAAAATGATGAGGGAGTACGAGGCATGTCTCCCTTTGAAAAAAGAAATGAGCCAAGAATTTTCCAAAAATCGTTTGAAATCCTTCAAGTTAGGTAGCCTTGTACACCCTTGTACAGTTAGCACATTGGCCTTGTACACTTAGTGTAAATGCCTTGTAAAGTTAGAGAAATCCGACATACCTACAGCTGAATAAGTGTAAATGGGCGGGATAGCACTCGCCGATGTCATGGGTTAGTGAAAAGGGGGAAAATGAAACCCAATTTAGGTTCCCATTCATCATACATGTGCTAGCACATTCCAATGAATGTGTACGAAGGGAAATGAGGAGGGAATATGAGGCATGTCCCCCTTTGAAAAAAGAAATGAGCAAAGAATTTTTCGAAAATCGTTTGAAATCCTTCAAGTTAGGTAGCCTTGTAGACCCTTGTACAGTTAGCACATTGGCCTTATACACTTAGTGTAAATGCCTTATACAGTTGGACAAATCCATAATAGGGACGGCCAAACAAGTGCATATGGGTGGGAAAACAATGCTTCCACTCTCATGGATAAGCGAAAAGGATGAAAAAGTTAAGCCTCGTTTCGTTTCATATGCATCATTAGTAGGGGAGCTAATAGAATGAATTAACATGATAGTCATCACATAAAATGCGTGCAATGAGGCACCATTCAAGCAATATGTGTGAGGAATGTCCCCGACGATTGGAAAAAGTAAATGAGTAAGTTCTTCAAAATCACTTGAAAACTCTTAAGATACACGCCCTTGTACACCCTTGTACATTTAGTACATTGGTCTTGTACACTTAGTGTAAATGCCTTGTACAGTTGTAGGAAATTGACCTAGGTACAACTTAATGAGTGCATATGGGCTGGTTAACCACTTCCCAATGTCATGGCTCAGTGAAAAGGGCGAAAATGAAATTCAATTTAGTTTCCTATTCATCATAAGTGCACTAACTAGTCCCCACAACTCACTTTCTGCACCATACCCATTTATTCTCTAGAATATAAACCCAACAACCAGATTATAAAGTGAGGAATTTTCAAATAGCTGAAATGCCATTTTTTTAGGAGATCTTTTTCGACGGATTAATCGGAAATTTCTTTCATTTACTTAGCTTGTGCTTCATTCTTATGTGGCAAGATGGATATGATCAAAGCCTCATTTATACCCCACCCTGCACCCTAAAACACGCTATTATTAAGTTCAAAAATTTTTAAGAACACCCCAACACCAGATCAAAACGGATGTCTTTCCTCAAACCTTGTAAAAAAAACATCCACCACATCATCAAAGGAACCAACATGAAATCAAAATCTCAGAAAATTTAATCACACCCACCCTCATTTCGATTTGGGAATAATCATGATCACATACATGTGAAGGCTTTTCTAAGTTGCTCACAATCCTTGGCTGTACGATTGGGGGACATTCATAGTTGGCTTCATATTTGGCCATGGTGTTTGCGGAGGGAGAGAAAGGGGTAGGAGGGTGGTGACCCTTTTTGCCATTTATTTGATATTTTTCAGTCAGCATGAAATGGCATTTCAAGTTTAACCACTTTAATTTACAATCAGCTGACTTGGAACTAATAAAGGGCATATTGGTCAGTTAATATCTCATAGCCTTCCTATTAATTTTATTAGATATATGGACCATTTGTTAATTTTTGGGACCAACTGGGCCTAAAACACAATTCCCCCAATTCAAAAAGGTTGTCATTTTCGTTGTTTAAAAAAAATGAAAAGCATTGTTCAAAATGGAGATTATTTTAATAAAATATCTCAATTTCCTTTTTTGTTTTTTTTATTATTATATGTCTTTTCAATTACAAAACAAAATATGTACGAGGTGTTATATTGATGGCAAAAACACATTTGTTGGCGGTACTCACAATTTTTTATGCATATACTAAAGTGGTAGCTTTTACATCTATTCAAATTGATTCAATTTGTTAATTATTAAGATTAAATTATTTATTTGGATTAGCCCCGTGAGAAATCATGTCAGTCATAATACTTTAAAATATATTTAATCATATAAAAATACAAGATATATCTAAAAAAACACTTACAAAAAATGTCTCAACTTCCATAAATGTGAAAACAACAAGCCTATGGACTACTATAAAAATCTACTAAATATATAAAAAAAATTGTACACAATTTACCCGACCCAATTACTTTTTTCTACGAATTTGATATCAATAAGCCCTATTCCTTTCATCTTGAGGTTTGTGAGCTCAAAATTTCAACCTTTTCCTTTCATCTTTCAAAGGACTTTCAAGAGTTTTTTCACACTTGATCTTGATTTTCTAGAGTATCTAATCTAGGAAAACAATGGTTGTTTAGTAGGTTTTATTACAATTTTTTATTTTCAAATGCTTTTCTTCAGTATTTTAGTTGCACCCTATTTTGAAAATTTAATTAAGAAAAAAAAGAATTTAGATAATAATTTTCAAAGAAAAATAACAAAAATACCTAGACATTTAAGTTACAACTAAATTACTCATATCATAACACCATTTTATCATTGTTAATTTCAAACTCAAAATGTGTTTATGCCTACGCTTCAAATTTTGTGCTTGAATATGTTAGTATAAGACTCATTGTAGAAAAGTAGCCTCGAATTATTAATCTTAGGAACAAAATTGTCAACCCATTGTAATACACTAACAAAGTTAATACCATACAAAAAGATCATTCATACTAGAAAAAAGCAAGAATTTTGGAAAATTCTATATTACTGAATCAATGCCTAGTAAGATTAAAATCTAGATCATTTAAAGTGTTTAATAAAATTGTTGAATAAAGGTACAGATATATGAAATCATATTATAAATAAATGGGACCAAGACATAAGATAATAAAATCAAAGTAGAAAGCATAAGATTAAAGTATAATGCAATAGGACCACATAAGAGATACAAAGTATCATATCAAAGTCTAGGTTGAAGGACGTTGATGCAAAAGGTGAGTGGTTCTACATTCTTTAATTTTAACATACTAACAAGCAATAAAAATATTATTTATATTCCCTTGAGGAAGAGATAGAATAGGTTACACTTTTCCCATGTTTAGGCCAAACTTTGTAAAGATAATCTCTATTGGTTTAAAGTTGTAAATAAAATTTTAAATGAATAAAAATGTCCTAATTTTTGAAAAATTTGTATTAATGTGAATGAATGTAAAAAGTTCCATGAATAATACTTTTATTCAAAAAATTGTAATTTTTTTTTTTTAATTTTAGAAAGTGAAGGGCACTTTTCCAAATTAGATATTATTTTGAAAATAAATTGATTAAATTCTTGCTATTTTTTTTTTCAAAAATAAAAAATGTAGTCAACTACCAGTTTAATTTTGTAGAAAATTAACAAACTCTTTGGGTCACATTTTTTTGTCATTTACTTGCTAAAGCATTATGTAAGTTCCAAGGTCGGAGTGTAAGGGCATATTAAATCATTTTTCTTGAATGTTCTTACTTATGTAGTATGTGAAAGAATTGTATACCCTTATGCAATAGGCAATAATTTTTTTACGCATTTCATGATTTCAAACTATATATGTCATAATTAATGATATTTTCCCTTATATTTATATTGTATAAAAATAAGATTACTAATGATAACATATGATTTTTAATTTCCTTATAATCTTAAAATATGTTCACAATCTATAAACTTCTCATAGACAATATATTTATTAAAAGTTCTCTATCACGACTTGTACTAGTGTATCTAATTGAGTAATGGATCTCAATCACTAGAGTTGAGACTTTTAATAAATTTCACAGGTGATTGTATGATAATAATCAGAGAATTGGACAACTACCGAACAACTCTTGGATCTCTTCTAGTCATGTTAGGACTGATTTTTGTTTAATATTACATAAAATTCTTTGACTTAAGGATCGATGTTATTGAGTTTTGTATTTGAATTTATATAACTTTCTTATTGTCAATTATTAATTTTTAATAGCAAACTATATATAGGCATTTTGGGCTTTCATTTTGAAATTTTATAGACATATTATACATTTTGGGCTATGTATACGCATGTATGTGTGTATTATATATAGTCCTATAGTGGGAGGGCATATTCAAGATTGTGTCACTTATAAATTGGATTGAAATACTAACCTGTCAATTTAGAAAGAATTTTTACAAGGTGTATATATCTATATAATATGTTGTGTATTAGGAATTTCTAAATTGTTTCTCAAGGGTCCAATTATAAGAGGTGATACACTTGCAAGGTTTGGTAATGATAATCATCTTGGTCCAACCCAATAAAGTTATAAGGAATATTAGTTAATAGAATGATTAACATGTAATTAGGGAACTCACTAATATATCTATTATTCATTGGTGAAATTATAATTTGTTTAAATATAATTGCAATTAACAAAGTTATTTGGACTAAATATATTAGGGATACAAATCCCAGAAAGGTCTCATATGACGTGTCCTCACTTAGATTATTGAGAAGAGACAACTAGGGTTTAAAAATTAAAAAAAAAAAAAAAAAATCAGTTATCAATGGTGGCTGAAACGAAATTGGCCACCGATAATTGGTTGGGCGAAAAGTCGCCCAAAAATGGGCGATTTTGGCATATTTCAATGAATTCCCAATATTTTGCCAACAATATCGTAACTAGAGAGCACATGTAAGTGGGAGACAACACCACAAAAAAATCACCAAACAATCGGTGTTTTTAAAGAAAATCGCCAATTTTTGTTGGCGATTTTTTTCAAAAAGCCTATTTTTAAAAAAAATCAATGTATTTGTGTTTTTTTTAATTATTTTTTTTTCAATTTATCTTTTATTTTAAATTTATATCAGCCTTTTATTTTATATTATCATTTTATTTTTAATTATATTTCTTATTTGTCTCATTAATCCTATTTTTAAAAATTACTATCATTTCACTTTAATATTTTTATATTTATCATTCTAATTTTATTTAATTTTAAATATTTTTATTTTAAAATATTAAAAATATAAATTTATTCAAAAATTACTAAATATAGAAAAACTAATGAAGTTCTAAAATTTGATAAATTAAAATTAATTTTATAAAATAAATTATTAATATAATTTTTAATAATTTTATTTATTTGAATAAATTAATGTTAATAGCAAAGAATTTGTCACCGCAAATTTGTAACAAAATTTTAGAAATTAAATCTCAAATAAAATATTTTATGTAAATTGATTTAATTTTTTATTTAAAATATAATAAAACATGTTGTAATAAAAATAGTTTTTAATTTTTAAAATAAATGAATATAAATATATTAAATGAATTTAAGTTAATATTTTCTTAAAGAATTTGATAAACATTACCTTTGATCTTAAGTATGTCCATTACATTTACAAAATAACTTTAATATGTGTGTTTTTGCTTATTTGATCAATTTTTAAAAGTTTTTCTAAGCATTTTAATGATTTTTTAATCATTTTTGCTTCATCGATATTTTTGTCAAAATATTCATTGATATTTTACTAATATTTTCGATATATCCGTAAAATCTAAGTACCAATATATCTGTATTTATTGATATTTCAAACCTTGACAACAAATAAATAAGTGAATTAATCATAGATATTTACTTTATAAGTTAAAATATTATAAGTAACAATGGATTATAAATTTACAGAAGGGTTTAAATTTATAACAAATTAAAGTGATGTTACAAAGAAATTGTAAAGTCTATAAACTCCAAACTTGGTCTTAGGGTTTTTTTTATCCAAAAAATTTTTAACCCATTTTTAGTGGGTGTTTGGTAAGTTAACTTAATAACTTAAAGTAATTTAATAACTTAATTTAAGTCATTAAAAAAATTAAGTATGTTTGGTAAAATAACTTAATGATACGACTTAAAGTAAAAAACAACTAACTTATTCTTAAGTTCACATATTTATTTTATATTTTTTTTTATCTCCATTTGTCCTAATTACCTCCACGATCTCCTTTGCTACTCTAAGACCTCCATTATTACTCGACTTCTTTTGCCCTATTTATAATTTATGAGGATAAATATGTAAATTTGATAATTTAAAATAATTTTTAAGTTAATTTTATCAAACAACCTTAATACTTAAAGTAATAATAAAGTAATATATTTTAAGTCAACAATTTAAGTATAATTTAACTTAAACTCAACTTAAGCCATTAAATAATAAGTAATAAGTTTTACCAAATACCCTCTTATTCATACATTTCAAGTAAATCGAATTAGAAATTTTAGGTCCTCTTACTCTTGGTTCATACACTTTTATTTGTATTATTATTATTATTATTATTATTATTATATTTTGTTTTGTTTTACTTCAGATTATTTATTTTTAAGGAAAAAGAAGGAATTCGATATTTTGAAAAGGAAAGGGGATTTCTAGCAAAATAAAAGAGAAAAAGAAAGAGTGGAAGGGGAGCGACCTGGTAATCATTGTAGGGGGTAAGTGTTGGCCATTACAGTTGTTAATCACCACCATCTTCCTCTCAATCATGGTCCAATCCACCTGTAGACCCTCCATTTTGTCCTCCTAGCACATGTCCTATTTGGTATTTGTTCGATACTTTACAATAGTTCCCTGGTGGCCCATTACTACTCGTGTAACCTATTTTTTCTAAGCCACCTTGGGGACTTTGGTTGAGGGATTTATCTAACCCTATTGTGACTCTTGAAAGCCTTATTTATACTTAGGATCACTTAGGCACCCTAGGCCCATTTAGACATCCTAAACTCATTAAACCACCCTAGGCCCACTATGCACCACCCTAGGCCCACTAGGCACCACCCTAGGCCTACTTAGGCACCCTAGGCCTATTTAGACACCCTAGGTCCATTAGGCACCACCCTAGGCCCACCTACGAATACCTTGGTCCTTTAAGCACACCTAGATCTTTCAAACACACCTTGGCCCACTTAAACACTACCTAAGTCACCTAGGCACTTACCAACTTATGTCACTTAGTCACCTTCCCATTTAGGACACTTAGATCTTTTTTTATGATAGGTTCCACTTAGATGTTTTCCAAGCTTAGTTCACTTAGGTTTGATTTCTTGATTTTGATTGCTCGATTTTGAGTTCAGGTGAGTATTGGCTTGATTTTGATTTTGATTTTGAGTTCACAAGATTAATTTTTGCATTTTGAATTACGCATGTGATATTTATTATTCACTTATTTATTTATTTATTTTATTGTATGTGGTTGATCTTTCCTATTTTTTTTGTTGTTGTTTAAATTTGCATGTTTTCTAATTTTATTACTTATTTACTATTTGCATGATTCTTATTTGATTTATTTTATTTTATATTTGTGTAGGGATCTTCTCCAAAAAGGAAGACAAGTGAAAGTTCATAGTTGCAGATGGAGAGCAATTTTTAGGGAATGCACAAAAAGGATTTTTTTGGTTTTGGAAGGTTTAAGAATCTCTTTGGAAACTTTGAGATTGTTTTCGGATAAGAGGCTCTCTTTAGGAAGATATCATAGAGAGTTTGGAAGGGAGGTTGGACTTGCTATTCTAGAAAAAGAGATGTATATGTATGCAATAGAGGGTTTTGGAGGAGAGCACAGGTTGCAAAAGGAAGATAAGAGGGTTGACTGATTTTTTTTTGGAAAGAAGGAATCACGCGGGTCAGAGAAAAAATAAAATTTCAATACATCTCGAAAAGGAGATCTGGAGAGATGAGAAGAGGGAGAGTGGAGTCAAAAAGAGGTGAGTCGCACCATTGACAGGAACCAGAGTGCAGCCCTCAAGTTTTTCAGATTTAGGGAAACCTCCGGTAACCGGTGTTTACCTGTAAGTTCAGTTTCAAAAACTCCGGTGAGCGAAGCTTGAAATCAAAATCATCAATTTAAAAAACAAACACACAACTAGCAGGCATTCTGGACATGTTCCATGGAGATTCAGAATTTTGGAAGGGAAGGAAGGGGAGAAAGGTTGCAAGAAAGATGTTCTATATCAGAGGCTTGGTTTGGCTTACATTTCAGGATGCTATGTCTCTAATGGATCAGATAATCATGTAATATCAAGGGAGGAGCAGGATGCTTATGCTATTCAGAGATTTGAGTGCGGTATTGTTGCCCAAGATGGTGGTTCCTTTGCATGGGTGCGGTATTGCTGCCCAAAATGGTGGTTCTTTTGCATGGGAAATTGTTTTGGTTGAAGTTTCTGGTGGGAAAGGGAACACCCATGTAGGAAGCATCCTTTCCAGAATGTTATTTGTTCGTAATTTCACTAGTAAAGCTGAAGATTTGGTTTTGGAAAGAGAACATGATGAGATGGTTAATTGTTAAAGGTGATCATCACCAGATTTTTCATGGATAGAAAGAGAGAGATGGGTGTCTCCGCCAAGGAAGAGCAGTAGCAAAGGCTGGGGTATGGGTTTTCTTCTGGTCTTCTTCCCTAAAGACGACTCCATTATCAACAAGAAGAAGAATCTCTTCTGTTCTTATTCGTCCTCCTTAAAATCCACCATGAGAACCCACAACTTCAACATCTTCACCAGGGCACCATCCACCATCTCCATCTACACGTTGATCGTCTTTATCACCCACCACAATTGCAGCCTCCTCACTCCACTTCATTGCCTCCCGGAGATGGCTATCACAGAAATCTAAGGCCAACAAGCTCAGTGCCACACCCAAGACCTCAAAACCCACCCACAATTCTTTGTTCTCCACCACCTGGTTTCAAAAAGAATGGAGGAGCAATTCGCAGAAATCATCCTCTTTTGCGTTACAACGCATGGGCTGTTTGTACAGAAGAGGCACTAGAGAGATGAATGATCATCTTGACGGTCATGTGACTGAGGATGTTACTTAGGACCAATTTCGTGTGTTCTTGAGGGCATTGTATCGATCCTCCATCTCCGCCAGAATAGATGTTTTAATATTTTCTTCATTGTCGGCGTTGGAACTTGGGCTTATAGTTCAAGAAGAGACTGAGTCTTTCTCGAGACCAGTTCATCGCTACGGCAAATTCAATACCATGAGTGAAGAGTCCGGAGTGATGAGTTTCGATGTGACCCAGTTCTTGAAATTTGGAAAAAATAAGAAGACGGAGGAAATGAGCATACCTGAGAGACGGAGCTGTCTTAGCTGCTTGCAAGGCATTTGATGTGGGTGCCTAGGCCATGAATGTTATTAGCTACATCAGAATTATCATGGCTAACAAGCAGCTTGTGTCTGCCAGTGATTATGCATTCAGCTACACCCCCACTTTAGCTGTGTTTCATTTTTTTGTTACTGCACTGATTAGTCTGGTGTCAAATGCTATTGGCTATTTTGCATCAAAGTATGTTCCTTTGTGAGAGTTTCTCTGGTTCTCAATTGTAGCCAATATTTCTATCACAAGGATGAACTGGAGCCTCATGCTAAACTCAGTTGGATTCTATCAAATTTCAAAGTAGAGCATGATTCCAGTGGAATGATTGTTACAGTTGCTAGAATGATAATTTATAGCTGGGTTGTGGAGATTGAAAAGCAGGAAAATGCGAAGACAATGTCTAATGTTAAAAACAGCTTGACAGAATAGGAAATTAGACTTTTGAAGGATGGGACAAAGAAGACACCAGCAAAGGATATTGAACTTGGTGAATCTAAAGAATAGATTGACACATGGTAGGCAAAATAGGCATGCATGGGTTGAAGGAGCATTCTGCTTTCATAGAGAAAAACGGCCAGCACACCAAGAGGAGGGATCTCCACTTTCCATTAACAATCACATGACTATAAATAAAAGGATGCCACAGATTCTCTTCATGAGTACGTTTACATTGAGGGGGTGCACAATCCACAATGAAGACAACCTGCATGTATAAATGGATCTCCAGCAACACCCACTCTACAGGAGTTTTGGGAGCAGCATAGCCATTTTGGGAGGACAATTCTAGTTGTGTAAAAAATTTTAAAAAACTTTTTTTTTCCTTGCTGCCAGTTTTCATGCAACCACTGACCCTTTAGAGTTAAAATTCGTTATAGCAACTTTAGAATATTTTTAAAAAAATTCCAAAGCTTGTATAACTTTCTTCACTCCTTGAACTTGAATTTAAAGTTTCGTTTGAGTTAGCAATTTCGGAATAGAAGATATGAATGAGTCTTTAGGGGGCCCCATTTTTATCTAGTTCTTGAGACCCAAGATCTTTTTGAAAAAATAAAATATGAGATAAATTTTTTAATTTAATTCAATATTTTTTCTTAATTCTAGGCTTCTTGAAATTGTTCTTAAATACACAAAATATTAAAAACTATGCCTTTTTGAGGGAGATATGATTTTTAGAAGTCGTGTCTATTGTGCATGCTGGATTCTGGACATCTGATTAGTTTGAGTGTTTTAAAAATATTTTTGAGTACTATCTGACCTTGGATTCATTTTTTTATGTGATATAGACACGTACACTTTGAACTGTGTGTGTGATTTTATTTTTTTTATGATTTTATGTGATCATTTATTATTTTTTAAAAATTTGTTTATGCATGTCATTTTTTCTTATCTAATATGGACTTTGTAGAACCTTTAGGTGTCTTTGCTGTAAGTTGTTCTTTGAATGAGTGTTTGGCTTTCAGAATGTTGATCTAGATGTGTAGGAGTTGTTTCCTAAAATTTTTCGTAATTAAATTCCACTCTAAGACATTTTTTTAGAAATTTTTTTATGATGTTTCTTTTTCTAACTACATGCTAATGGTTTTATACTTTACTTGAAATTGTTATTATTTTTAGAGTCATTTGATTTATCTTAGCTCAATTTTTTGTTTTGACACTGTATCTTAGACATAATGGATATGTTATATAATTTATGTTTATCCTAACCACTCTAGTATTTTTAGAGGAATCTTATAAAATATACTTGCTTACCAGGTATGCTCTCTATCCTCTAATTCCAAAATTCTATGAAAATACATGTTATCATTAGCTATATCCATGTTTGAATGCTATCCTTGATTGCCTTGATACTTGTTTGATTATCTCTAATAAAACACATGCTAAGTGATATACTATTCAAATTAACTTTGATCGTCTTATGATAACAAGTAAGAAGCAGTTCAAGTACACACCCTAACTCTCCTTTATGATTGTAATTTGATTTCTTATTTGACATGCTACTATTGATAGAATCTCGAAATCACCTTAGCCTACCTAGGTATCTATAATCAACCAATTATTGCCCTATTCCCTCAACTAGGTTAGTAGAGACCTCTTTAGGGCTTAGAGGGGTGCTACCTTTTAGAGGTACCTTCCCAATAGGTAACCTGATCCTTGGACCTAGACTCGGATTTTTCAAAGACACGCTTTTCCAAAAACTATAGAGTCACTTCTTTAGGGTTTTCTTTCTTGTTTTATTTTTTCTTTAAAATAAAAATAAAATAAGTGGCGACTCCAACTTTTTCAAAACTAATTTTTCACCATATAAAAGTGAGTCTCGCTGATTGAGTGGAGACACACGTGAAAAACACGAGTCAACTCCACTGGGGATTTTGAGGATCAAGCTTGAACACTAGTTGAGGAAAATGAGGCGTTTAATTGGTCAACTGGAGGGTACCTCCTTTTTTTTAAGTAAGGTGATTTTAGTTTGCTTGCTTGATTTGTTTGCTATATTAACATGTTTGATTGCCTTGAATGATCATTGATTGCTTGCTCACTTTAGCATGATTCACTCTCACATATGATAGATAGGACTTTGATTGTTTGATATTTATCTGCTTGGTATGACTTCTTGTTGCATGACAACTCTTGATCTTGCATGATTGTACGATTGCTTGTCTTTGTTCACTATCTCACTTTAGATCTTAGGTTTTTCGGATGCACCCACATCCTTCACTATGCACTTTAAATTGTCCTTGAGTGTTGAGAGATGGGAGACCCTTCACCATTAAGAAACCCCTTGGGAACGCGAGGAAATGCATGTGTGGAGGTGATGAGCACCTTGCATGGAAGCACCCCATCTCCTTGGAGGGGGTGCAGAGGGTTACGTACCGTCGGAGGGTACGATTACTTCTAGTAGGGATCCTTTAACCCACCCATTTTATCTTATAGAGTCACCTCAACCTTATAGGCTAGCTTAGATCCAATTAAGATTTCATTCCTACACGTGGGTGCATCTGTGGACCTTTAGAGCTGCCTTGGTCACAATTGGGTTTAGTTATCCTCTTCATGGTCTCCTTTTGGTGTGCTCAAAGATTGGTACATGTTTGAGTTTCAGTTAGGCCACATTTCTGCATTGTGATTAGTATGTTTCCACCTTTTCTAAGCTTCCTTCGTGTCATTTATTTTTTCGAGCCTTTGTACCTTATAGGATGTGTTATTCGCTTCAATTTAGATTCAACTCCTTAGATCAGAGTGGAGATAAATTGATCAAGGTTTCAAAACAATCAGGTATGGATCCTCAACATGATACAGTTGATCGATTTATAGTCACCATGACTCTATTCAGGAGGCATTAGTAGGTTTAAGCCAAATGATTGATGGACAGTGAGATAGATAGCATCCAGTTCAGGATGAGATGTCGTGTGATTCATTGCCTCCCACTCCCACCACCCAATTAGCCAGTGACATTGTTGAGGGTGACATCGTACACAAGTTTAGTGGATACTGAAAGTTCTTGTAGAGGACATTAGTTTTTCTAAGATAGGAGATTTGATTGACATGGTTTTTTCATGATGAGCCTGAGATGGATGTATTGGATGATAGTTAGATGGTTAGCACATATTAGCCAAAGATAGTTCACTCTCTTGATATGCTTGAGATCTTCATTGTTGAGAGTTCAGAAGAGATTTAGTTTATTTATTTTGGGGCAACCCACTTATGTTGATGATATGTTTGAGGACAATGTTAGCCCAGTTATGGTAATGGAGATTCATCTATTCCAGGAGACCCTAGGGACTTACTTGGAGTACCCCACTTGTTATTAGAGAGTTGACCCTAAAGAGGAAATATGATTGACATATCTAGATAGAGACTAGTTCTTAGACCCTACCAATGTGGATCAGCTGGAGAAGTATTACATTTGAGACCATGGTCACATGATGGGTGGCCATCATTTCGGTTAGCCTTACACTTTATCACCTCTATCTATATATTAGACTGTTGCTAACCCATTGAGCTTCATATGGTACGTTAAAGCCTTTTTTTTTCTTTCTTATAGCCTTGATTACCATTTCTACACTCGGGTTGGGGCCCTTTGATGTATATTCATGCTTTGCTAGGAAAGTCTCATGAGCTTTAGACTTATAGGCCTATCTTCTCATTCTTGTTATCATCTCCTTATCACCCCGTTTATTCTATTTTACTGTCATCACATTTTCATTATCTTTCTTGCTCTTATCATTATTTGCTTCATCTTATCTCTTCTCTTTCTTAGGTTGATGATTCTTCACATCTTAGTGCAAAGAGGGCAATCATATCACTCCATTCATCCCATCATTTGGCATTGATTCGGAGATTTTAGTTTGAGAGGTTGTCTCATGGGATGGGGTTCATGTATTCATTAGTGATTTGAGAGAGTTTGTTCATTCCTTACATCTTTCCCATTGGAGTTCAATTTATTGATGATCAGAGCATGTACATTCAAAAACAAAAACAAAAAAACAAAACAAAAAATAGAAAAAAGAAAGAAAAAAGGAAAACAAATAATGAAAAAAAAAGTGCAATGATATGTTTGTGTATGGTACCTTGCTCAATTCGGCACTTATGTCACCTTTTGGGGGTCTTTTTATTGGAATATTTGTCATTGTGGATTCTTGTGAGATTTTTGTGTGAGTTTTCACTTCTTGAGCCAGTCTTGTTATGCATTTGGAGTGTCGAGGGTTCACATGAGAGTTCTATGAGATCCTATGCTTCTTGGATCATGGTAGAAATGTATTAGGTATGAGAAATGAGTAACCTTTTACTAGGGTATCCAGATCATTGTCTTATCTACCATTCTAGCATTGGTGATATGACTTTCCTTTGTTGTACTAATATGGGTTGATCATCATTCATTCCACTTTTTCATTGTCTTCTTTTATATCTCATCACCTCTTTCCAGATCTTCATTCCACCTTTTATCCATTTCCTACATCTTGATACACATTTCTGATTTGATACTTCTTCACATTATTCACATGTTTCATTGATGGTTTGACCACTTATCCTTTTTCTTATTCTACCATAGACATTTCTTTTGGTTACCTTTAGGTACATGGCTCATGAGATCTTTCTATGCATTACATATTGTACACAAGGGTATGGTTTTGATTATTGGGTATTTGGGCCTAGTTTTCCTTCATTTCTATTACCCTATCACCCTAGCCTACGTTACATCCCATGTCTTAAGACCACCCTGAGGCCATGAGATCATATGTCGTCTTCGATAGCCCCTACTTGGATAGGTGTTTGAAATTTGGTTGATATTTAGATATCATCATGCTTCTTTTTCTAGGAGACTTCTCTTTGATGTTTGGACCCGATTCAGTTGTGGATATGGGTGATTAGGATTGCACATTTGATGATGGATGATCCGATGTTGTCTGATTTTTATTTTTATTTTATCTACCATACATCTGATGCCATATTGGGACACATTTCCCTTTTGGTTGAGATTTATAGATCTTCATAGAGTTTCATGATCATCTCCACTTACGAGATACACACCAAGACGATGACCTATTTTTTATCTTATCATGATCCCCTAGTGGAGCCTCTTTTAGGCCATTCAGTCAGGCCCACACTTTTTAATACTTAGATGTCCTCATGCTTCTTCTTTTGAGAGACACCTTTTGATGTTTAGACTTGATTCAGTTGTGGATATGGATGACTGGGATTACATATTTGATGATGGATGATCCGATGTTGTTTGATTTTTTTTTTTTTTTTATCTACCATACATCTAATGCCATAATGGGGCATATTTCCCTTTCAGTTGAGATTTATAGATCTTCATGGAGTTGCATGATCATCTCCACTTACGAGATACACACCAAGACGATGACCTATTTGTTATCTTATCATGATCCCTTACTGGAGCCTCTTTTGGGCCATTTAGTCAAGCCCACACTTTTTGATATTTAGATGTCCTCATGATTCTTCTTCTGAGAGACACCTTTTGATGTTTGGACCCGATTCAGTTGTGGATATGGATTAGTAGGACTACACACTTGGTGATGGATGATTGGATGTCATTTGATTTTTTCAACCTACCACACATCTGATGCCATATGGGGCATATTTCCGTTTTGATTGAGATTTGTAGATCTCCATTGATTTGCATGATCATCCCCATTTATGAGATACATGTCGAGTTGATGATCTGTTTTTATTTTACAATGATTCCCTAGTGGGGCCTTCCTTGAGCCATTCAATCAGGCTTATACTTTCTGATATTGTCGTGATTCTTTGATGGAATTATCTCAGGTGCATAGACTCCCATATCATTATTTCAGTGGAGCACATGTCAGATCTCTTATACATTCCCATTGAGTTATTCTTGAGTCATCAGGACGGACCAGATGTACTAGTTGCTATATCAGGGCATATTTTCCTCGGTTACCCACATGGTAAGATGCGTCAGATGCTATACTAGGGCATATTCCCTTTTTCTATTGTGGAAATTATCGTCTTCTCACAGAGCTGTTACGGTTTTCTTTATTAGTTGAGGGATATTTATTCACATTACTGGTTATAGTATTGATGATTTATGCCGAGATGAGCCTTTAGAGGAGCCTGACCTTTGGGTTTTGACTGTCCCATTACCTATGACTCTTTAGTAGATCATTATGTTGGGCCAATGATAATTGCCCCAGTGGACTATTTTTCTTGAGACCTACTAGTAGATCGTTCCTTTGAGATGATGACAGATTCCTCCCACAGGGTATCTCGAGTTAGAGATATCCAGATTATTATGACACTTTGTCAGGCCTTATGATTTAGTCAAATGGGTTGTGAGACTTTATTTTATAGTTGATTTGACTATTCTGACTCATCGACGAAGCATCTTTTAAGACTTATGAAGTCTCTTTTAGACCTTTTCAGTGGAACGAGATTTGTGATGACACACCACACTGAGGCTTTTTTCCTCTCATCATTCCCTCGCAGCTTGGCATTCAGAGCCACCACCATTTTAATAGGCGTTTAGAGCCATCATTTTCATAGGCGTTTAGAGACATCATTTTCATAGGCGTTTAGAGCCACCATTTTCATAGGCGTTTAGAGCCACCATTTTCATAGGCGTTTAGAACCTTCATTTTCATAGGTGTTCAGAGCCACCATTTTTAGAGGCGTTCAAAGCCACCATCATTTTCATAGGCATTCAGAGCCATCATTTTTATAGGCGTTCAAAGCTGCCATTTTTAGAGGATTTCAGAGCCACCACCATTTTCATAGGAGTTCAGAGCCATCATTTTCATAGGCGTTCAGAGCCACTATTTTCAAAGGCATTCAGAGCCACCACCATTTTCATAGGCGTTCAGAGCCACCACCATTTTCATAAGCTTTCAGAGCCACCATTTTCATAGGCGTTCGGTGCCAGCATTTTCATAGGCGTTCAGAGGCACCATTTTCATAGGCGTTCAGACCCATCATTTTCATAGGCGTTCAGAGCCACCATTTTCATAGACATTCAGAGCCACAATTTTCATAGGCGTTTAGAGCCACCATTTTCATAGGTGTTCAGAGCCACCATTTTTAGAGGCGTTTAGAGCCACCATCATTTTCATAGGCATTTAAAGACATCATTTTCATAGGCATTCAGAGCCACCATTTTCAGAGGCATTCAGAGCCACCACCATTTTCATAGGCATTTAGAGCCACCATTTTCATAGGCGTTCAAAGCCACCATTTTCATAGACATTCAGAACTACCATTTTCATAGGCGTTCAATGCCATTATTTTCATAGGCATTCGGAGCCATCATTTTCATAGGCGTTTAGAGCCACCATTTTCATAGGCGTTCAGAGCTACCATTTGTTCAGAGCCATCATTTTCAAAGGCGTTTAGAGCCACCATTTTCAGAGGCGTTTAGAGCCACTACCATTTTCATAGGCATTCAGAGCCACCATTTTCATAGGCATTCAGAGCCACCATTTTCATAGGCATTTAGAGCCACCATTTTCATAGGCGTTCAGAGCCACCATTTTCATGGGCGTTCACTGCCATCATTTTCATAGGCGTTCAGAGACATCATTTTCATAGGCGTTTAGAGCCATCATTTTCATAGGTGTTCAGAGCCATCATTTCCATAGGAGTTCAGAGCCATCATTTTCATAGGCATTTAGAGCCACCATTTTCATAGGCGTTTAGAGCCGTCATTTTCATAGGCGTTCAGAGCCACCATTTTCATAGGCATTTAAAGCCACCATTTTCATAGGCATTCAAAGATATCATTTTAATAGGCATTTAGACCTATCATTTTCATAGGCGTTTAGAGCCACAATTTTCAGAGGCGCTCAGAGCCACCATCATTTTCCTAGGCGTTCAGAGATATCATTTTCATAGGCGTTCAGAGCCACCATTTTCATAGGCGTTCAAAGCCATCATTTTCATAGGCATTGAGAGTCGTCATTTTCATAAGCCTTCAGAGCCACCACTTTCACAGGTGTTCAGAGCCACCATTTTCATAGGCGTTTAGAGCCATAATTTTCATAAGCGTTCAGAGTCATCATTTTCATAAGCATTCAGAGCCACCACTTTCACAGGCGTTCAGAGCCAACATTTTCATAGGCGTTCAAAGCCATCATTTTCATAGGAGTTCAGAGCCATCATTTTCATAGGCATTCAGAGCCATCATTTTCATAGGCGTTCAGAGCAATCATTTTCATAGGCATTCAAAGCCACCATTTTCATAGGCGTTTAGAACCATCATTTTTGTAGGTGTTTAGAGCCACCATTTTCATAGGCGTTCAAAGCCACCATTTTCATAGGCGTTAAAAGCCACCATTTTCATAGGCATTCAGAGCCACCATCATTTTCATAGGCATTCAGAGCCATCATTTTCATAGGCGTTTAGAGCCACCATTTTCATAGGCGTTCAAAGCCACTATTTTCATAAACGTTCAAAGCCACCTTTTTCATAGGCGTTCAGAGCCACATTTTTCATAGGCATTCAGTGCCATAGTTTTCATAGGTGTTTAAAGCCACCATTATTTTCATAGGTGTCCAGAGTCATTTCTATTCCATTTAGAGCCTAGAGCTTCCAACTTAGAGTCGTTTTTTCATCAATGACCCAGAGTCATCCTTTTCCACGTAGAGCCTTGAGCTCACGACATAGAGTTGTTCCATTTTTATGATTGCAACCCTGTGTTCCTAGCTTACTCTCGTCATGTGGCAGGACCAAATCTCTGGTCCTTTTCTTTTAGTTCTTCGATATAGTCCACTTCAGTATGCTCATTATTCATATTTTTACTCACATTCCCTACACTTGTGATCTTTACTAAAAAGGGGCATATTTGTAGACCCCACATTTTGTTCTCCTAACACATGTCCTATTTGGTATTTGTTCAATACTTTACAGCAATTCCCTGGTGCCTCATTACTACTCGTGTAGCCTATTTTTTCTAAGCCACCTTGGGGACTTTGGTTGAGGGATTTATCCAACCCTATTGTGAATCTTGGTAGGTAGCCTTGTTTAGACTTAGGATCACTTAGGCAGCCTAGGTCCATTTAGACACCCTAGGCCCATTAAGCACCACCTTGGGCCCACTAGGCATCACACTAGGCCCACTTAGGCACCCTAGGCCTATTTAGACACCCTAGGCCCATTAGGCACACTTGGCCCATTAGGCACCACCCTAGGCCCACCTACAAATACCTTGGTCCTTTAAGCACACCTAGATCTTTCAAACACACCCTAGCCCACTTAAACACTACCTAAGTCACCTAGGCACCTACCAGCTTACGTCACTTAGTCATCTTCCCATTTAAGACACTTAGATTTTTATTTTTATTTTTATTTTTTATGATAGGTTCCATTTAGATGTTTCCAAGCTTAGTTCACTTAGGTTTGATTTCTTGATTTTGATTGTTCGATTTTGAGTTCAGGTGAGTATTGGCTTGATTTTGATTTTGTTTTTGCGTTCATAAGATTAATTTTTGCATTTTGAATTATGTATGTGATATTTATTTATTAACTTGTTTATTTATTTATTTTCTTGTATGTGGTTGATCTTTCCTATTTTTTTGTCGTTGTTTAAATTTGCATATTTTCTAATTTTATTACTTATTTACTATTTGCATGATTCCTATTTGAATCACTTTATTTAATATTTGTGTAGGGATCTTCTCCAAAAAGGAAGACAAGTGAAAGTCCACAGTTGCAGATGGAAAACAATTTTTAGGGAATGCACAAAAGGGATTTTTTTTGGTTTTGGAAGGTTTAAGAATCTCTTTGGAAACTTTGAGATTGTTTTTGGATAAGAGGCTCTCTTTAGGAAGATATCATAAAGAGTTTGGAAAGGAGGTTGGACTTGCTATTCTTGAAAAAGAGATGTATGTGTCTGTAATAGAGGGTTTCGAAGGAAAGCACAGACTGCAAAAGGAAGATAAAAGGGTTGACTGATTTTTTTTGGAAATAAGGGATCATGCGTATTAGAGAAAAAAAAAATTTCAACACATCTCGAAAAGAAGATCTGGAGAGGTGAAAAAAGGGAGAGTGGAGTCAAAAAGTGGTGAGTCACACTATTGACAGGAACTAGAGTGCAGCCCTCAGGTTTTTCAGATTTAGGGAAACCTCCGGTAAGCAGTGTTTACCTGCAAGTTCAGTCTTAGAAACTCCGGTGACCGAAGCTTGAAATCAAAATCATTAATTTTAGAAGCAAGCACACAACCAGTAGGCATTCTGGAGATGTTCCATGGAGATTCAGAATTCTGGAAGAGAAGAAAGGGGAGAAAGGTTGCAAGAAAGATATTCTATAACAGAGGCCTTGTTTGGCTTACTTTTCAGGATGCTATGTCTCTAATGAATCAGATAATCATGTAATATTAAGGGAGAAGCAGGATGCTTATGTTATTCAGAGCTTTAAGCGTGGTATTGTTGCCCAAGATGGTGGTTCCTTTGCATAGGTGCGGTATTGCTACCCAAGATGGTGGTTCATTTGCATGGGAAATTGTTTTGGTTGAAGTTTATGTTGGAAAAGGGAACACCCATGTAGGAGGCATCCTTTCCAAAACGTTATTTGTTCGTAATTTCACTAGTAAAACTGAATATTTAATTTTGGAAGGAGAACATGATGAGATGGTTAATTGTTAAAGGTGATCATCACCAGATTTTTCATGGATAGAAAGTGAGAGATGGGTGTCTCGGCCAAGAAAGAGCAGTAGCAAAGGTTGGGGTATGGGTTTTCTTCTGGTCTTCTTCCCTGAAGAAAACTCCATTATCAACAAGAAGAAGAATCTCTTATGTTCTTATTCTTCCTCCTTGAAATCCACCATGAGAACCCACAACTTCAACATCTTCACCAGGGCGCAATCCACCATCTCCATCTACGCCTTGATTATCTTTATCACCCACCACCATTGCAGCCTCTTCACCCCACTCCATTGCCTCTCGGAGATGGCTATCACAGAAATCTATGGCTAGCAAGCTCAGTGCCACACCCATGACCTCTAAACCCATCTGCAATTCTTTGTTTTCCACCACCTAGTTTCGAAAAGAGTGGAAAAGCAATTCGCAAAAATCATCCTCTTTTGCGTTTCAAGGCATGGGCTATTTGTACAGAAGAGGCACTAGAGAGATGAATGATCTTCTTGACGATCATGTGACTGAGGATGTTACTTAGGACCAGTTTTGTGTGTTCTTGAGGGCATTGTATCAATCCTCCATCTCCGCTAGAATAGATGTTTTAATCTTTTCTTCATTGTCGGCATCAGAACTTGGGCCTATAGTTCAGGAAGAGACAGAGTCTTTCTCTAGACTAGTTCGTCGCTACGGCGAGTTGAATAGCATGAGTAAGAAGTCCGGAGTGACAAGTTTCGATGTGACCCAACTCTTGAAATTTGGAAAAGAGGAGAAGACATAGGAAATGAGCATACCTGAGAGACAAAGTTGTCTTGGCTGCCTGCAAGGCATTTGATGTGGGTTTCTAGGCCATGAATGTTATCGGCTACATTGGAATTATCATGGCTAACAAGCAGCTTATGTCCACCAGTGATTATGCATTCAGTTTCGCCCCCACTTTAACTGGGTTTCATTTTGTTGTTACTACACTAAATGGTCTGGTGTCAAATGCTACTGGCTATTCTGCATCAAAGTATGTTCCTTTGTGAGAGTTTCTCTAGTTCTCAATTGTAGCCAATATGTCTATCACGGGGATGAACTTGAGCCTTATGTTAAACTCGGTTAGATTATATCAAATTTCAAAGCTAAGCATGATTCCAGTGGAATGATTGTTGCAGTTGCCGGAATGATAATTTATAGCTGGGCTGTGGAGATTGACAAGCAGGCAAATGTGAAGACAATTTCCAATGTTAAAAATAGCTTGACAGAAGAGGAAATTAGACTTCTGAAGGATGGGATAAATAAGACACTAGTAAAGGATATTGAACTTGGTGAATCTAAAGAATAGATTGACACATGGTAGCCAAAATAGGCATGCATGGGTTGAAGGAGCATTCTGCTTTCATAGAGAAAAATGGCCAATGCACCAAGAGGAGAGATCTCCACTTTCCATTAACAATCACATGACTATAAATAAAAGGATGCCACGGATTCTCTTCATGAGTACGTTTACATTGAGGGGGTGCACAATCCACAATGAAGACAACCTACATGCATAAATGGATCTCCAGCAACACGCACTCCACAGGAGTTTTGGGAGCAGCATAGCTATTTTGGGAGGACAATTCTATTGGTGCAAAAATTTTAAAAAAACTTATTTTTTTCCTTGCTGCCAGTTTTCATGCAACCACTGACCCTTTAGAGTTAAAATTCGTTACAACAACTTTAGAATATTTTTAAAAATTTTCCAAAGCTTTTATGACTTTCCTCACTCCTTCAACTTGAATTTAAAGTTTCATTTGAGTTAGAAAGCAATTCCGGAATAGAAGATTGAATGAGTCTTTAGAGAGCCCTATTTTTACCCAGTTCTGGACACATGAGAGCTTTTTGAAAACCTAAAATATCAGATGAATTTTTAAATTTGATTCAATATTCTTCCTCAATTCTAGGCTTCTTGAAATTAATCTTAGACACATAAAATATTAAAAAATATGTCTTTTTGAGAGAGATATGATTTTTCAAAGTCATGCCTACTGTGTATATTGGATTCTGGACATCTGATTAGTTTGAGTATTTTAAAAATATTTTTGAGTATTATCTAACCCTGGATTCATTTTTTTATGTAATATAACACTTTTAAATGTATGTGTGATTTTTTTATGATTTTATGTGATCATTTGTTATTTTTAAAAAATTCATTTATGCATGTCACTTTTTCTTATCTAATCTGGACTTTGTAGAACCTTTAGGTGTCTTTGCTGTAATATGTCCTTTGAATGAGTGTTTGGCTTTCGGTATGTTGATCTAGATGTGTAAGATTTGTTTCGTGAGATTTTTTGTAATTAAATTCCACTCTAAGACATTTTTTTAGAAATTGTTTTATGATATTTCCTTTTTAAACTGTATGCTGATGGTTTGATACTTTACTTGAAATGTTATTATTTTTGGAGTCATTTGATTTATCTTAGCTCAATTTTTAGCTTTGACACTGTATATTAGACATAATGGATATGTTATATAATTTATGCTTGTCCTAACCACTCTAGCATTTTTGGAGGAATCTTATAAAATATACTTGCTATCCAGGTACGCTCTCTATCCTCTAATTCCAAAATTCTATGAAAATACATGTTATCATGAGTTGTATCCATGTTTGAACGCTATCCTTGATTGTGTTGATACTTGTTTGATTATCTCTAATAAAACGCATCCTGAGTGATATACTATTCAAATTAACTTTGATTGTCTTATGATAGCAAGTAAGAAGTAGTTCAAGTACACACCTAACTCTCCTTTATGATTGTAATTTGATTTCTTATTTGACATGCTAGTATTGATAGAATCTTGAAATCATCTTAGCCTACCTAGGTATCTATAATCAACCAATTAATTGCCCTATTTCCCTTAACTTGGTCAGTAGAGACCTCTTTAGGGCTTAGAAGGGTGCTACCTTTTAGAAGTACCTCCCCAATAAGTAACCTGATCCCTGGACCTAGACTTGGGTTTTTCAAAGACACGTTTTTCCAAAAACTATGGAGTCACTTCTTTAGGGTTTTGTTTCTTGTTTTATTTTTCCTTTAAAATAAAAATAAAATAAGTGGTGATTCCAACTTTTCCAAAACTAGATTTTCACCATAAAAAAGCGAGTCTCGCCGATTGAGTCAGGACGCATTTGAAAATTACGGGCCCACACCACCATTACCATCGCAACTCTTTATATATCCAATTTCGTAAACTTTCAGCTCTAAAACCATCTCCAACACCCACTTCCATGCACCATTCATCCTTTCCATCACCTCCACAGTCATCTGCCAATGTCCATGCGTTCCCAAGTCGTGGAACTCATAGCTAACCATTGCATCTCTGTTAACCATCTTCTCCACTCCGGTACCAATATTTTAGCATACTAGCATTTTTATTTTTATTTTTGTTACAACAACTATATTAGTATAGAATATTCTAGATATAGTTTGTTAGAATAAATGCTGAGTTGTACAACCTTGTTTGGAAATGTAAGATAGAGCACTTTGCTATATATATTTTTACATCTTCACACTATCGGTTTTCAACACAATGAAATGAGAATGTGTTTTTCTCCTTGCATTCTCTCCTTGTAATATGGTATTAGAGCATCTTCCTTCTGTTGCTCTTCCATCTTCTTATTAAAATGGCTTGTGGTAATAACACGAACTGATTCCAACCACTCACACCTCTTTCTTCCATTAGAACCGCTCAACATGACTCTTTTTATTCCATAGATAACACTAGCAACCCTTTTTTCTTACACAGTGGTGACCATCTCGGATTGATTCTTGTTTCTCATCTCTTCATTGGTCCCAGCTATAACACTTAGAGCCGAGCCATGCCCATGACTCTCAACGCCAAGCATAAACTCAATTTTGTCGATGGATCAATTTTGCAACCACCTCCAAATGATCCTTTTGTTGGGGTTCGCTCAAGAGGTAACAATATGGTCACTTCTTAGATTCTCAATATCGTTTCCAAAGAGATTGTTGGTAGTCTACTCTACCTTGACAATGCTTAAGTCGTTTGGGTAGATCTACATGATCAGTTTCATCAGAGCAATGCCCCACACATTTTTTTAGATCAAGCAATAGTTGAACGATTTGTCTCAAGGTTTCCTTGATATCAATACTTTTTATACCTACTTGAAAATACTTTGGGATCAACTCAAGAATTTTCAACTTGTTCTTGTTTGTCAATATGGCAGAATGAAAGCATAGATGAATTATCAAAAACAAGAATATGTGATGCAATTTTTGATTGGCTTAAACGAATCTTATTTCAGGATGCGTGGGCAAATTTTGATGTTTCATCCATTACCCCCTGTTGTGAAGGTTTTCAATCTTGTTGTTCAATAAGGACGACAACGTACCATCGGATTTGGCTCCCCTGCTTTGTCTAAAATCCCTAGCATTTAGCACCCCCTCGTCCTCTCTCTCTGTTGTAGGTTCCTCATCTCAAAGTAAGCCAAAACGTAATCACTCGATTTGTTCTCATTGTGGGCTCACAGGGCATACCGTGGACCGTTGCTACAAGTTACATGCGTACCCACCTGGGTACAAGCCCAAACCCAAGGCCCAATTAAGCTTCCTTCAATCCACCAACATCGATAATTTAAATAGATTGTCATTTATTGTATGATACTCTTTTTCTAAATTTTGAAATATGGAATTTAGTTTCTATTAAAATGAATTAAAATAAAATATATATCCGTAAAAAATTTTGATCTCTTTGTAAAGGTTTGATGAAAATTACTAAAGTTAAAAAAGGAGTTGAGAAAGAAACAAGAAAGCTAAAAAAATGAGAAAGATTATGACTTCTTTTTAAATAGTTGGTAACTTATGAGATTCTTTGAATTCCAATGTTATATGTTTTAGCTTTATGAATTTCTTTTCGACGTAATTATAAAACACCTTTTCCTAGATATGAACATATAATTAAACCATATAAAATTACTAGGTCTAGCTAGAGCATTAATTTGGTACCTATAAAAAAATATCATCAATTAGTTGATATCATATGTGCAATTCAATTCTTATTGCTTTGTATCTAAGTGTTATTGCTTTATACCTCTTATATGGTCTTATTACATTGGACCTTGATCTTGTTTGTTTATAATTTGGTCACATATGTTCATAACCTGGTCCATATGTTTGTACTTTCATTCAACGACCGAAATTTGATCTGGTAGGTACTATTTTGGTACTTAGATTTTCCAAAATTCTTATTATTTGCTTATATACATTATCTTTTTATAGTTATTTTTATATGGTATTAACTTTGTTAGTGTATTACAATAGGTTGACAATTTCACTCCAAAAATGAATAGTCCGATTTTTGAATAATTGAACTTTAATGATTGGAAATTTTTTTAAAAGAAAGAAATAAATAAATATGGAATAATAATAATAACAACAAAAATAATATTTAAACGAATGAACATGAATAGTGGAATTTTTTATATTGAAAATTAAATTTGAAAGTCAGATTTTTGAAGAATTGAACTTTAATGATTGGAGTTTTTAAAAGAAATAAATAAATAAATAAATGAAATAATAATAATAATAACAAAAATAATACTTAAACGAATGAACGTAAATAGTGGAATTTTTTAGATTCGAAAATTAAATTTGGAAGTCAGAATTTTGAGAATTTTTTTTTTTAAAGATGGAATTTGGAAAATAAATAAATAAATAAATAAGTAAATAAGATAATAATAATGATGGAAACAATAAAGATTAAATAAATGAATGTAAAACTTGGAATTTTTGAAATTGAAAATTAAATTCGGAAGTCTGATTTTTGAAAAAATTATTTAAAGATTGATTTTTTTTTATATAAAAAAAATTACATCCAAGAGTCGGAGTTTTGAAGAACTAAAAACAAAACGGAGTAAAAAAAAATTGAAAACTAAAACTTTGAGAGTCATGATTCTAACATGTAGGATAATAAAATAAAATAAAATGAATGGGGCATGCAAAAGTGGTCTTGCATGGGCTGCCCAACAACTTTCCTTGGAAAATCCTACTTAGAAAACCAATATATAAAAAAATAATGCATGGTAGGTTGACCTAGAAATATAGCCTATTGCATAGTCCTCATATAAATCAACATGTGACTGGTGGCATTCTTCTCACCAACACTGGTGGCCTCCTTATCAAAGCCATAGGCAATGGCAGTTGCATGAGCTCATTGATGATACATATTCCATCGATGCCGATAATGATGTCTTTCCGAAATGTGAAATTTCAGCAAACGAACACCATGCTGCTCCGTTTTGGGTGTAGCGCATGCAAAGGCTCTCAAGCTGGTGTAGGGATGTGTCTCCATTATCAGTAAGAAAATGAGTTTAGTGGGTGTTGGGAGATGAAGACTTAGAGAGAGAAAGGGGATTGGTGGTGAAGTTAGGGAAGGTGGTGAGGTGAAGGTGCTGCACCGGGATGATCATTGAAAGAAACTGGCATGATGAGTGGAATGGGCAGCCAGCAGTGGGTACCGTGAGCATGAAAGAGCATAAGATGGGTATGGAGGTTGAAAATGGAGCTGGGTGGAGGTGGCCTTGTGCATGGGGCTCCATGCATGCAGGTATGAAATGGATGTGGTGGTTAGAAAGAGAAAAGGTTGAAGGTGGCGGCCAAATGGGGAAGGAAAGACATGAATGACGAAGAGCAAGTGGGAAAGGGCAATAGCATAGAGATGGATATTATGGATAACAATGGGTATGAAGGGTGTTTGTCTTGTTTGTGGGTACGGAGAAGTGATTTTGTCAAAAATAGGCTCAGATGATGCTTCAATATGCCCGTCCAATGGAAGAGAAGCCTAAAAGATAGGTGCAATCAGTTTTGCACTTCGATAACTTGTCCTCTATTTTCATGGGTTAATAGTGCATGGGAAGAGAGAATTATAGAGAGAGGGATCAAGAGGATCCATAAGTGGCACATGCTTGCCTTCCATGCTTCCATGTGAAATAAAATGTAAGGAGAAGAAACAATGTCAGAGCAGCCTAATTGATCCTTGCAGGTGCAATGGAAACAGTGGCCTTATGCACTCCGTTGACTTGGTCCGAAACGTGCAATTAGATTTGTCATTTGCATTCACTAAAGTAGCTGTCAGGTAAGGCATTTCTGCATCACAATGCTTCCAGAAATGCTCCCATAATGAACTGGCAACTGATGCTGAAACTAATAAATCCTCCTCTGCATTGTGTCGTACATGATCATCTTCGATATGCAGCAACACCTTCATCAATGTCAAAAATAACCTCGGTGTAAGCTTCCTCATCATTTTCGAGCGGATGTGAGAAATCTAGTGCACACCATGGATGAATACCCAGAACAGGGGAAAACAGCAAAAACAGAGCACAATGGGAAAAGACAAAACGAATCCATGCTAGCCACGTTTCATGTTTAAACCAACGGGCTTAAGTGAAAGTGAGTGAAATCCAATGAGTATTAAATGAAAATCGGGACATGATTATAGATATCTTAAGAAAAAACTAATCAGGACTAAATAAAAAAATAAAAATAAAAACTCAAGATCCAACAAAAAAGAGAAAAGAAGCATATTAGTTGAAACACATGTGAAATCCCTAATAAATCATACCTAAAGATATTCCTCTCCTACAAAGTCGGCAAGAAATCCACAAACCATCCCTCCTCTTCAGCACACCTTTGGTTTTTCTTTTAAAAAGTCCCCTGAAAAAAAACGTCTGCCCTCTTCCCCTCAGCCAAAGGAAAAAAAAAATTAAATATCTCCCCCCTTATTCCTGTCTTCTCCTGTAAGCCATTACCCACTCCCACTATGCATCACTCAACAAGTGTGTCATCTTCACCTAGCACCATGGGTGAGCCATGCTCTTTGACACATGACCACGTAGCTGGTTCTCGGCATAAGGAAGGGGTCCCCCACTCGTCTAAGGTGCTACCAGTTCCTCCAAGTGGTAAGAAAGCATCCTCTAATGTTATAAATCCCTCAAAAAGACTAATAGCCTTTGGTTTTTAAAAGAGGGTCTACAAATATGACCCTCTTCAGTATAATTTACAAATGTAAGGAATATGAACACTAGAGTGAAAAGAAAGTGTGAATAATGAGTGGAATGAAGTGAACTCTACCGAAGAACCAAGGAGACCCCCACAGGGACACCAGTGAAACTCGGACTCATTTAGGTCAATAGACGAACATAAAGGCTCTAATCCTAAAAGAAAATGATGTCTCAAAATGACTCTGAAGCCATAGTAAGGACCCAAACTCCCTCTAAGACGTCTCCATAAGTGACTCGAAAGACCATATCAAAGATGAGTAACGGTCGAACCACTTTGGAGTAAAATAAAGGACGTGTCCCGAGAAGACTGCCCTAAGAGAACTACATGAAAGTGCCAAGTGTAGGGTGCCCAACAACATGACCGATATAAGTGGCATGAACTCGAAGGACCATGTCATGTGCAGTGAAAGGAGGAATCTGGAGAAGCAATGATGAATAAGCGATAAGCACAGGGTAACGAGGTGAGGAAAATGAGGATAAGTGCAAAGCCGTGAAAGCAAGATGTACAATGACAATGAATATGAATGCTTAGGACCGTGACTCTAAATGATACAACTAAAGAGAAATGACTCTGAACGTCAACAAGAGGAAAGAAAATAGTGACTCAAAGTGCCTGAATAGATAAGTGCAATGGCTCTTAACACCAAAACTAAGAAAACGATGATGGTGGCACTGAATACTGAACTAGGACAATGGCTCTGAATGCCAAAACTAAGAAAATGAATGACTCAAGATGCATGAATAGGTATGAAAAATGGCTCTGAATGCCAAAAACTAAAGAAAAGAAATGACTCAAAAAGGCTCGAAAGAGTGTGCCCAATGGCTCTAAACGCCGTAATGGAGGAATATGGTGATGGATTGAATGAAAGATAGACATGAGGACTCCGAGTGTCGAACTGAGAATGTGGCTCCGAATGCCAACTAAAGACAAGTATTGGTTCTGAACGCCGAAACGAAGATAAGTAGTGGCTTCGAATGCCGAATGAAACCAAACGTGTGGCTTTGAACGCCAAACTGAAAGTGTGGCTTTGAACGCCAAACTGAAAGTGTGGCTTTAAATGCCGAAATGAAGATAAGTAGTGGCTCCGAACGCCAAATGAAACCAAACATGTGGCTCTGAACACCAAACTAAAAGTATGGCTCTAAATGCCGAAATGAAGATAAGTGGTGGCTCCGAACGCCAAATGAAACCAAACATGTGGCTCTGAACACCGAACTGAAATTGTGGCTCTGAATGCTGAAATGAAGATAAGTTATGGCTCTGAACGCCGAAACAAAGATAAGTAGTGGCTCTGAACGCTGAATGAAACCAAACATGGCTCTGAACACCAAACGAAGATGTGGCTCTGAACCCCAAATTGAAACAACGACTTTGAACGCCAAGCGAAAAATGGACAACGACTCCGAACGCCAAACAAAAAAAGTGATCTAGATGTCGAACTAAAGGCAAACCACGACTCTGAACACCAAACTGAAGATACGGCTCTGAACACCAAAATGAAGATATGACTCTAAATGCCAAACTGGGAAAAATGTATGATGGCTATGAATACTAAAATAAAATCAAATAATGGCTCTGAACGCCAAAAGAAAACAACAGCTTTGAATGCCAAACTGAAATAGAGGCTCTGAACACCAAACTAAAATAGAGGCTCTGAACGCCAAAATGAAGATAATAGCTGTGAATGCCATGTTGAAACAACGGCTTTGAACGCCAAACAAAAACTATGAGCGAGAAGCTAAGAAAAATGACTCTGAACGTCGTAAGTGAGAAGACATGGTGGCTTTGAACGCCAAGCTGAAAAATGATCAACGGCTTTGAACGCCACAAATGAAACAATGGCTCTGAACGCCAAAATGAAGAAGGATGGTGTCATCGAACGCCAAAATGAAAATACGTCTTTGAATGCCGAAATAAAAAGAGACAGTGGCTCTGAACACCAAACTAAAAGAAATATCGATGAATGCCAAGCTGAAATAACAACTCTGAATGCCTAACTAAACTAGTAACTATGGATGTCAAGCTAAGAAAGATGACTTTGAACGTCGTGACTAAAACGACATGGTGGCTCTGAACGCCAAACTGGAAAGGGGTGATTCTGAATGTTGTAAACCGAGAATGAATAGTGGCTCTGAACGCCAAACTGCAAGGAAACGATGAAGTGGGGAATATGCCCCAGTGTAGCATGCTGCCACAACTCTCAATCCACTGGAAAGGTCTAAAAAAGACTCCACAAGTCTCGAATGATGCTCTGCTAGCAAGACGGAACGATCAAATCGACTATAAACATAGTCTCGCGACCCATCCATCTAAATCACGAGGCCTGATGAGATGTCAAAATGAGTTGAACTCCTCTAACTCGAAATGCTCTACTGGGAGAATCCATCGTCATCTCAAATGAATAATTCAATAGAGAGTCTCAAGAGAAGAATCCGTTAGGGTAACTAACACGTTCTCATCAAAACAATCTACTGCAGGGTCATGGATAGTGGGACAATCACAACCTGAACATCATGCTCCGCTGAAAGCTCATCTCGATGAAAAGCACAAGAATAATGACCAGTAAAGCAAATACAATATCTCTCAGCCGGGTAATGAAAACTGTAACAGATCTGTGATAGAATGATCATCTCCATAGCTAAATGAGGGAAATATGCCCCAGTATGGCATCAGATATATCTGATATGTCCTGATAACTCGAGAATAACTCCACAGGGATGTATAAAAGATCTGATATGCACCCCACTGAAATGATGATGTGGGAATCAATGCACCCGAAATAACTCAATCCAAAAATCACAACAGCGTCAGGAAGTATGAGCCTGACTAAATGACCCAAGAAAGGCTCCATCGGAGAGTCAAGACAAAATAAAATCGAATCATCCGCCCGATGTGTATCTCGCAACTGGGAATGGTCATGCAAATCCACAGAGATCTACAAATCTCGACCGAAATGGCAAATATGCCCCAGTATGGCATCAAATATGTGACAGGTTGGAAAAATCAAATGACATCAAATCATCCATCGGCAAATATGTAATCCTGGTCATCCGAAATCCATAACTGAATCATATCCACAGATCCAAGATGTACCTCTCGGATGGAGAAGCATGATGGCATCTAAGTGTCGAGAAGTACAGGCCTAACTGGAGGGCTCCCAAAAGGCTCCTCTCAGAAATCCTCGTAAAAATAATGAACATGTCATCACCTCGGTGTGCATCCTATAAGTGGGAGTGATCATACAACCCCATGAAGATCTATGAACCTCACCCAAAATGGAAATATGCTCCAATATGGCATCAGATGTACGACGGGTCGGAAATCAGATGACATGAAACCATCTATCATCGAACATTGATCTCTGTGATCCAAATCAAATCCAAACATCTAAGAAATGTCTCCCGGAATAAGTATTATGATGGAAACCAAATGTCAAAAAATGAGGGTCCAGCTAAATGGATCCAAAGAGGGTCCACCGAGGTATCATGATAAGGTAACGAACATGTCAGCGTCTCGGTGCGTCCAGTAAGTGATGATGATCGCACAACTCCATGAAAATCTACGAATCTCAACCGAAATGGAATATGCCCCAGTATGGCATCAGAGGTACGATAGGTAAAAAATCTGGTGACATCAAATCATCCATCATCAAATGCATGATCCCAGTAATCCAAACACAGCTAAATCAGGTCTGAGCATCAAAGAGGCGTCTCCCAGAAGAAGAAGCATGAGGACATCTAAATATAAAAAGTGTAGGCCTGACTGAATGGCCCAAGAGAGGCTCCACCAGGGGATCATGATAAAATAACAAACAGCTCATCCTCTCAGTGTGTATTTCATAAGTGGAGATAGGCATGCAACTCTATGAAGATCTGTAAATCTCATCCGAAACAGAATATGCCCCAGTACGGCATCGAATGCGTGATAGATCAGAAAATCAGGTGACATCAAATCATCCATCATCAAACGTATGATCCTGGTAATCCAAACACAATTGAATCAGATCTAAACATCAAAGAGGCAACTTCTAAAAGAAGAAGCATGACGATATCTAAATATCAATCAAATCTCAAACACCTATCCAAATAGAGGCTATCGAAGACGACATCTAATCCCATGGCCTCAAGGTGGTCTTAAGATATGGGACGTAACGTAGGCCAAGGTGATAGGGTGATAGAAATGAAGGAAAACTAGGCTCAAATACCCAATGATCAAAAACCCATGCCCTCATATATGAAATGCAACATGTATAGTAAATCCCGTGAGCCATGGACTTGAGGATACCTAACATGAATATGATGTCAATGAGGAGACAAATGAAGTAAAATGAACCGATAGTGATATGTGTAATGATGATGCGAAGAGAGTATCAAACCCGAGATGGGTTACTATAAGAAAAGAATAAGACGTGAAGTGAAAATGATGAATCAGAAGCGAAAACAAGGATGATGACGAAACAAATAACACAAAGGGGAGTAGTGATCAACTCAAATCAGACATGGAGTGAAGTCACATCAACAATGAACATAATAATGGAAGGGACAATGACCTAGAGCTCCTAAGAGAAGGTCACTCATCTCGTTCTCTCAAAATGTATAATAAAAAGGGATACAAAGCATGGAGGGTCCCGGAAAGCTCACATACGAACTCCCATCAACAGACATACTCAATCAAGTGACCCTTGAACATCAATATACACACTCAATGATAGAAAATAATACACACATGCACTTTTTTTTTTTTTTTTTTTTTTACATATATACAAATGCACACACCTTGAACATGAACAAAATAAGCCCCCAAAGATGATATCAATAATGGATAGGCACGCTCTCGAGCGCTAAAGTAACAAAAACTCTCCCTAACAAGATAATCTTCTTAAATTAAGAATCTTTGAACCAGTGTCCATGGGATGGATAGCGGTAATGACGTGACTACCCTCCATGTAGTGAACTAAGGAGGATCACCACTCAGGGTGGAAAGAATATGAAGCAAAACAAGCAGTAGATAAAATAAAGAAGAATAGATGAAGAACACAACCAATGAGATACAATGGAATGAAGTGATGCAATGATGAGAAGAGATAATGAAAAGAATACGCCCTTAGGTCTAAGGCTTGCGGAACTCCCAAACAATGAATGCATACACTAAAGGGCCCCTATCCCGATGTGAAAACGTGAGCAAGGCGATAAGAAAGAAAGACTATAATGCTCATACGAGGCTCAATGAGCTAGCAACGGCTTATATATCAAAAGGGAATAACAAGGTATATGGCTAAGCGAAATGATGGCTAGCCATCCCGCAACCATGGTCTCAAACATAGTATCCCTTTAGCTGATCCACATTGGTCAGCTCTGAGAATTGGTTTCCATCTAAATCCATCAACCATGCAGCGCCCTCTGGGGTTATCTCCCTGATGAAATAAGATCCGCTCCAATTAGGTCTAAACTTCTCTCTGGGATCTCTGATCAATCCCCTAATGACCTTCAAAACCAAGTCACCTATCTGTAGTGGTCAGGGCTTGACCCGCTTCTTAAAAGCACGGGCCATCTTCCTCTGGTAGGCATACACATGGTCGGCTGCTCTCAATCTTCTCTCATCTAGGAGATTAAACTGATCTAATTAGGCCTGAGCCCAATCTGCCTCAGGAATTTGCTGCTCTAATGCTACCCTCAGTGAACCCATCTCGATCTCGACTGGTAGCATTGCCTCCATACCGTATACCAAAGAGTAGGGTGTGGCTCCTGTAGAGGTGCGAAAAGAAGTCCGATAAGCCCACAATGCGAAAGGGAGCTTCTCCGACCAATCCCTAGAAATCTCAATCATCCTCCGTAAGATTCTCTTAATATTCTTATTCGCGGCCTTTACTGCCCCATTCGTCTGTGGCCTATATGTAGACGACTTATGATGTCGGATGCCATATCGCTACACTAAGGTGTCAACCTCTACTCTGAAATGTACCCCTCTATCCGAAATCAGCATATGAGGGACTCCATAGAGACAGATAATGTGTGATCTGATGAAACCAACAACTCCAGATGATGTCAATCTCGCATACGAAGTAGTCTCCACCCACTTGGTGAAGTAATCGATGGCAACCAAGATGAACTCATGACCACTAGAAGATTTCGGCGTGATCTTCTCGATGATGTCGATACCCCATACTGAAAATGGCCAAGGTGAAGTTAGTGCATGCAACTAGGAAGGTGGCACGTGAATGAGGTCCCGTGTACTTGACACTCTAGGCATCTCTAAACAAACTGGCAACAATCTGTCTCCATGGTCAACCAGAAATAGCCGGTCCTCATGATCTTACAGGCCAACATATACCCTCCCATATGTGGTCCGCAAACTCCCGCATGAATCTTTCTCATCACTCGATTGGCAAAGGCATGGTCTAAGCATAATAATAACATCCCATCAACTGATCATCTATACAACGTCTTGCCACAAATCACAAATCGGGCGGCCAACTATCTCAATGCTCTCTTATCCTTGGCCGTGGCAGCCTCAGGATATACGCCAAGTCTTAGAAAATGATATACGTCATGATACCATGGCAAACCATCATCTAACTCTATATCATCGATCAGACAACAGTAGGCAGGAACAGATCTCGACTCAATCAATAAAGGATGAATAGTGGCATCAGCAGGAATATCAATCATGGAAGCAAGAGTAGCTAAGACATTAGCAAACTGGTTCTACGCTCTAGGCAGATACGTTTATCTCAAATCATCAAATCTCCCAACCAGTAGCTCTAAGTATGCATGGTAAGGCCTAAGCTTCGCATCTCTGGTCTTCCACTTCCCCTGAATCTATCTCAATACCAGATTGGAGTCACCAAACACCTCCATCTGTCTAATCCCAAGCTCAAGGGCCATACCTAATCCCAAGATACAAGCCTCATACTTAACAATGTTGTTCGTGGTGGGATGTCGATCCGAGAATGCCAAACGAACAGATCTAGGAATGTGATCACCATGAGGGGATATCAACAAGACGCCTATCCCGTATCCAAAATGGTTGGCTGCACCATCAAAGTACATATGCCAACCTGATAAACTGGTTACAGCTGCGACATCCTCGTCTGGAAAATCATCATCAATGGCTCTACCATCAGAAACCAGTAATGAGGCTAGGTGATCCGCAACAATGCTCCCTCTGATGGACTTCTGAGTGACATAATGAATGTCAAACTCAGTCAGAAGTACCAACCATCTCTTGAGGAGACTGACCAAAGCAGGTCTGTCGAACAAATATCTCAGAGGATCTAAATGGGATATTAAGTACACTGAATACTTTGTCATATAATGTCTCAGTCAGTGAGTGGCCCAAACCAATGCTAAATTGTAGCGCTCAATCATGACATATCTCGTCTCATAGTCTAGCATCCTCTTACTCAGACAATAAATGGCTCGCTCATTGCCCAAATCATCGAGCTGAGCCAACATGCAACCCAATGCTACGTCTGAGACTGCCAGGTATAGAAGTAAAAGGTGGCCTGGTAAAGGAGGCGCTAAGATTGGAAGTGACAACAAGTACTCTCCGATCCTCTCGAATGCGCATTGACACTGATCATCCCAAACAATAAGTTAACTCTTCCTCAAGAGTCAGAAAATGGGCTCATAGATGTCCGTCAATCTGCCAATGAATCTACTGATGTACTGAAGTCTACCTAGGAAACCTCTGACCTCTCTCTCTGTCCTTAGTGCAAGCATGTCAAGGATGGCTCCGATTTCATCCGGATTTACCTCTATGCCTCTCTTACTAACCATATATCCAAGAAGCTTCCCAAAAGTCACTCCAAAAGTGCACTTCTTGGGATTCAGTCTCAATCTAAACTCACTGATCCTCTCAAAGAACCTCTTCAAAGCTGCTAGGTGATCTGATCTGTCTCGGGATTTCACAATCATGTCATCTACATAAACCTTGATATCCCGATGCATCATGTCATGGAAGATGATGGTCACCACTCTCTGATAGGTGGCTCCTGCGTTCTTCAATCCAAATGGTATGACTCTATAGCAATAAGTACCCAACTTGGTAATGAAAGACGTCTTCTCCATGTTCTCTGGAGCCATCAAGATTTGACCGTACCTAGAAAATATGTCCATAAAGAACAACATCGAATGACCTACCATATTGTCAACCAACATATCGATGTGTAGGAGAGGAAAATCATCCTTAGGACTAGCCTTGTTGAGATCTCGAAAATCAACACGGACTCTCACCTTGCCGTCCTTTTTGGGAATGGGAATGACATTGGTCGATCACTCCGGGTACTCGACCACTGACAAAAATCCCACACTGAGCTGCTTCTGGATCTCCTCTTTCACCTGCAAACTCCAATGAGGGTGCAATCATCTCAACTTCTACTTAATTGGTCTAACATGGGGCAAAAGTGGCAAACGATGCTGGATGATAGATGGATCGAGGCCCGACATGTCCTCATAAGACCATGCGAAGACGTCCAAGTAAGATCTGAGCAGCTGGATGAGGCTATCCCTCCCATCCGTAGATAAATCCGATCCTATCCTGAACTCCCTAAGCTGATCTACTATGCCGAACTCAACAATCTCTGTGTCTCCTTATGCAGGCAAGACCCTTTGATCCATAAGATCGGAATCGAAAACAGAAGACGAGTCATCATCTAAATCGTACTGTACGATCTCATCATCTATATCAAATATCTGTGATGTGGGTGAAAATGGTGCGGATAAAGCAATGACATGAGAGATAGACAAACACTCAAAGATGCTCAAATCTATAGATGAAGAGTCAGAAACATCATCATGACGGGAGACAAATCCTTATAATACATCAAATGAAAGAGGTGGGTCCACAATGTCGGACGCTCTCTCAACTAGGCCAACAGGGCCATCAAGCAAATCATCAACAATTATGATGTCCTCAGCGATCTTGATGAAAGACACCTCGAAAAGATTGAATGGTGAAGCGAGCTCAGGCTGAACTCTCCCCTCGATCTGGCTCATGCTCATCGCGAGCATCTCACCAATATGCTCGTCATGTGGCACGGCTTCGTCCACTATGTCATCGATCTCGGAAAATGTCTCGTGCTTATCGATCTCATCAGGGAAGCAAAGCGTCATAAGGCTCAGGTGATCTGGAGAAGAAGGAGCGACTAACTCAGAAGTCGAAGGGTCAGGGGCTCTGTCACTCAACTGTAACTACTGGATAATGTGCTGAAGCTCGGCCTCCTGAGTAGTGTTGAGTCCCCCAATGATACTATTCGATGGTGCATGTGGCCTTGATGCCCTCACAAAGTAACCTATCAAGCTCAAGGTGTATGGATGAATAGGATAATCAAACGGGGAGTGAGTCAGCCTAGCCCTCACCCTTTCCTTGCGCAATCGGGCCATATATCGATAACCGGCCTCAGTGAGAATGAATTTGAGTCCAAATGATACATTATGATCCGAGAAAGCCATGAACTCACTGGGCCCATGCTGACGTCGCCCCAAACCCATGCTGGGAAAATAAGACATGCCCCTCATCATGTCGAGCAACACCGTGCTACTGTGCTGATCAAATGACATGGCCACAAAGTCTCGGTAGAAATCCTCTATCTCCAGGGTCTGTACCTCGTCGAATGTGAATCCGGTCAGGAGTAGGTCGTCATCACTATGACTGATCTGAAGTACTGTCTTGGCATAAATAAACATGTCTCCTACGGACTGCACTGTGACGACCTGGTCATCGTGAATGAACTTCACTTTCTAATGAAGGGAAGAAGGAATGGCCCAGGCTCTATTGATCCAGGGTTGGCCCAAAAATAGGTTAAAGGATGCGGGAATCCTTAAAACCTAGAATACAACGAAAAATGTAGCCAGACCTATCAATAGCTCAATCTCCAAGGTGCCCATAACCTCCCTCCGTGTACTGTCGTATGCTCTAACGGTCTGAGTGAAGGGATCAAAATCAAAAGGTGCATAGCCGAGGGCGATGGCAGTGGCCAGAGGACAAACATTCAGGGCCAAGCCATTGTCCAGAATGATAGATGGGACCCAGCGGCCTGAACAACCAACTGATATATAAAGGGAACGTGTGTGGCTCGAGCCCTCCGATGGCAAGTCGTCATCAAAGAATACAATGCATGTGGCTCTGCCAGCCATCACCATATGAATCAATCCCTCATGAGTAGTAGTAGTCTCAACTCTGATCTAGCTCAAGGCTCGAATCAATGCATCTCGATGAGTACTGGAATATGCTAGCAAGCTCTAGATGGAAATACGAGCCTGAGTGCTCTGCAACTGCCTCAAAATCTTGTCGTCCTCTCTCCTGACCTCCTCTTGGAAGGACGTCCCCTCCAAGAGTCTAGCGGCTACGGGGGCTACTGTCGTACCACTCTACCCCCGCGAATAACATACTGTACATCAAAAGTGTGAACATCATCAACATATAAAGCCTAAACCTCATCAACATCTGGAATCAAAACAAACGACATCTAAACATTGTAATGTGGGAAAGTTAGTGGCTCAACAGTGGCCGTCTATACTGATGCCATTTCGGGAACTAGTTTGAATGGAATGGGCATCCGAGGTCCCAAAGTCACCCTGCTCATCTCATAAATCTCATCTGACACTATGGGCTCTAGCTCAAAATCATCCCAACTAAGCATATGGATGCGGTCGTCAAACTCAACAAAATCGATGGAGTGCATGCTATCGGCCGAAGGGGGAACCGCGTGTGTTGTGAACCGGTAATGGGTTCGTGGTTACACTTGGCTTACCCAAGTGAACCAAACCCCGGTTGATTAGATCCTAGATGGCATGCCTGAGAGTGGTACAACAATCGGTCTCATGTTCAGGCCCTTGATAGTATGCACAGTGCAGATCCATCTTGAACTGAAGTGGAATAGGCTGAGGTGGTGGCCTAGGAGTGAGAGTAGTCAATAACCCGACCTCTGTAAGCTTCCGAAGAACCTAGCTCAATGGCATGCCTAACTGTGAGAACTGCCTCTATGTCCTCAAAGTGAGGATAGAGCAGAAGTCTACTAAGCTCTGGGTCTAAGATAGGGTGTCGTAGGTCTCACAGCAAACTATGCAGCATAGCATGGCTACCCCATGGCCATATATGAGACAGGTGGTCTCTCAATGCCCTGGGTGGCATAATAAGGCAAAGTCAAAGTCTATGGCATATAGGTCTGATCATAAGTCGGACGAGATGCCCGTGGCCTATACTAATGAGGTTGATATGAAGAATGAGCCTCAGGAAGCTGTGGAACTGGCTGATGACACCTAGGAGGCCTCTGAATGGAAGAATTGATGGCGCTCACATCAACTGATCTTTGTCCTCCAAAGGGTTTCTTCCCCTTAACATCACTAGGGGAAGAATCAAACCACAATTCTCTCGAGATGCCGTCTTTGACACCATATAAAGCTAAAACCAGAGAAACTGTGAATGGGACCCCAACCACATGCATGGCAATCCTAGGTTGTAGGCTCCTCAAAACCATCTGTATCTGATCTCTCTCTGAAGGCCTGTCAATGATCTCAGCGATTTTCTCACGCCAATGAGAGATGAATGATGAAACGAACTCATCTATCTTCTGTCTCAGAGCCTCAAGCTCTCTCCTCGATACATCTACAATATTGCTAAATGAAAATTGTCGTAAGAACTCCTGGGCCAAGTCGTTCCATGTCTGACGTCATGAGGACTTCAATGATGCAAACCAGCGCTGGGTCGCCCCACTTAGAGATAGTGGGAATAAAGTGATCATCTGTGACTTATCCAATCCGTGTGCTGATTCATGCCTAATTGGTGTCTCAGCTGATTCATGTCCAGCTGGTGCTCCTTGATTGAGGAAGTAATCAACAAAATTTATAACCTATTACACCATATACTAGGGTAGCAAAGACAAAGCTACTATAGCATAGTGGCTCTAGGATCGTTCACTGGGATGGGTTTTCACTTCACAAATGATATTAATTCAAAGCTGAATTGGTGTCTTTTCATTTCAAGGTTAGCTTTAAAAGAAAACATAAAGACTTTTGAATGAAAAAGGATGGTTTTAAGCTAACCAAAAATAGTAACTGATTTTACTTAGAAAAGAAAAGGTTTCTTGGAGTTTAGATCACTGGGCTCGGATTCCTCATACAAAAAGGGAGTTTCGGTCACTTGTTTATTTTCCTCGCATTAGAGAATTAACATATAGTTCCTTCTCCAATCGGTGTTGTACAGATGCTTCCCATTAATGGGTTCAAACACTAAATCCCTCTCACTGATGCAACTTGCAATGGCTCGTACCTCTCACCTAGCACTTGCCATTCAAGGTGATCTTTAACCTTGGATTACCCGTCAAAAGCTCGCAAGAGATAACTAATGGATGTCTCCTAAGAGTCCAAAAGCTTACCAAGTGTTGGCTATTCTAGAAAATCCTACCTTCAAGTCACCTACCAGAGGCTCGCAAGGGGTAAACTAGTGCATCTCCATGGATGGAGATCACTTGCCTTACCAAGTGTTGGCCCAGGTGATTAAAAGGAGTTTTAAGTTAACTAAAAAGATAAAAACCATTAACGGGTCACACTTTCTCTTCATTACAAACTAAAACAACAAAACTTCCAATTTATGCCTGAGGAAACTTACCCGGTTACCTTCACTCCAAGAAACAAAGAGCCTAGCCTCTCATCCTCTGAGAAAACATCTCAGAGAATGTTTGGCTAGCAAGAAAATGAAAATGAAAGAGAAGACAAGAATATAAAGGAAAAACAGAGCAAGTGCTCTGTATTTTTCTTCCTTCCCAAAACTGTACAAAGGATCTCCTTGGAACCACACTCTAACACCCTCCTCGGGCTCCCTTTTAAACCAAAAATTACACTTACAGCTATTACATGATATTTTACCAAATTCCTAACTTAAAAACTAAGGAATCCTATCATTGGTGACTTACAAGGAGAATTTGGGCATTTAGGCAACAAAAATCTAATGAAAAATATCCCCAAGTGTCGGTTACAAATATCGGGAAGCACTCAGGACCACTTCGCAGGTGAAAGATGAGGTCTGCGAAATTTCGCAGGTGCACAAGAAGGGTTGCGAAATTTCTTCATAGCAACCAGCTGCTTCAACACCTTTGCAAAGTGGACTTCCAACTTGAGGTGTTTGGCTTCCATCGCGGCGTGAAGCTTCAGGGGAACTCCATAGCACTGTGCAAAAGTGTTGCGAAATATCTCGCAACAAAAGGCTGAATCCGCAGCACTTTTCTGACTCCTTCCTTCAGCTTGGAGCAGTTGTCTTCCAATGGCTGTAACTTTCTCATTTCAGATCCAAATTGCACACGGTTTGAAGCATTGGATTGTTGACTTCCTAAGCTTTAAAATGACATATAGCATGAAAAAATTGGACATCAGGAAGTGCTCCAAAAGTGGCTGCAGTGACTGTCATCAAGTATGCTTCCTCTGTTTTCTTCACTCTGTTTTTTCCTCTTTGCTTTTCTCCTTGCATTCCGGATTTGCTTATGGCAAAGGACTTCAAAGCTTTGATTCTTCATTCCTCTAAGCTTCCCATTGCTTGCCAAGGATTCCATATAACTCTCCTCAATCTCATAATGCTTTGGTGATCAAAATACTAACAAAAACACCAAAACTTACACATTTTGATTAGAATTGATTGAAAGGGGCCTTAACATGCTAATTGGGTTAAAAGGCACAAACTACTACTCAAAAGTGTTTAAAAGGATTAATTATAAGCTATCAAATAGCACTTTTTGAGTAGTAATCATGTGCTCTCATCACTGTGCTGTAGAGTCTAAGGTGGATGTGAGGACAACCAATGCCCATGTACCTCTCGATGTCAGGCATCCTGAACTTAGTTGGAAAACTGGCCACTGGTATACCCTCGAGATCATCCCAAACAACGGAGCCATCAGATACTCTCAATTGTCTCATGCGCTGCTTAATACGATCCATACATGCATGAGCGTCATCAATGACTGTGGTCTGAATGACTACAGGTGGAGCAACCTCAGAATGCCCATGCAATACATAAGGTGAGGCCTAAGGCACTGTCAGAACAAGTGGTGGTGATAGAGGTGGCAATAAATCATGAAGTGTCTCATTCTGAACTACGGGTGGTCTATTCTACTGGTTGTCAATCTCTTGCCTGAGACTAGCCAAAGCCTTCTTGATAGAAGCCATGGCGACCGTGAACTGATCAATTGTAACGACCTACTGATCCATACCCGATCTCTCTGAAAATCGAACCAATCTTCCCTCTACTCTGATCCAAGAAGGTAAATCCAGACTGAGAACAAAGATCTGATCCTACAAAGCATGAAGAAATGAATAAGGATATAGCTCGAGGAAAGCATGGAAGAAATGATAACCTGAATGGAAACAAGCAAGGTATCCAAGTGAAGATGGACTGTTCGATTGTATTCAAACTCATACTGATCTATGTGCGCTCTCAATTGGAGACTAAAGAAGGAGTATCAGAATCCAAAATGTAACTACAGAGGCTCTGAAGGCCCTCAAATGCACCCACGTGTAGGGAGGGAGTCCTAATCAAAGGATCTACAGCTCAACCTACAAGGTCAAGGTGGCTCTAAAAGGATAAGGGTGAACTTTAAAAGATCCCTAACAGAAGCAATCATACCCTCTAGTGGTACGCAACCTTCTGCACACCTCCGAAGAAACGGGGCACTTCCATGCAAGGTGGTCATCACCTCCACACATGCACTACCTCGACATCCCAGGGGGTTTCCTATGATGAAAACCTCTCAAACTCTCAATGCTCAATGGTCAACTAAAGTGCACAGTGAATGATATGGGTGCATCTGAAAACCCTAGGAAGCTAAAACAGAAAAAGAAACACACTGGCCACACAAATATCCATGAAACCTAGCTCTGGGCTATACAAGTCTTCAATGATTGGACTCCAATCGACATCAAAGTGTCAATCACCTCTAGAATGCTCCCAAACATCGATATAGCCCGTTGCTAGACCCTACCCCTAATCTGTGGCTTGGCCAGAGTAACAAACACACACAAGGCCTCACACTTGCAATAGTGAGAACCAGAATGAAGGGAATGATCGAGACCAAGAGAGTTGGAGGTAAAGGGATAGATGTGCGGCCCACATGGACAAGTGACATGCAATCACATAGAAGAAGGGTAGTCATGCAACATGCAGTCAAGTAGAGTACAGGGTATATCACTCAAGTCCACATACAAACTATGACAATCAGACGAAAAATGATACAGATATCATGCTAGAAGATGATCAAGTTAATATACAAGCAAGTGAATCAATATGTTGAATCAAACTGTATATAACAATAAATCCATACATGCAAGGCGGTCAGAACAGTCATGGCAAAAATCAGAATCACTATGCTAAGCAAGGCAAGATAAGCAATCTATGTAATCAACATGCCAATATCCCAAACAGATATAGTAATGAAGTACAGAAGAAATAGTTATCTCGGAATACTCAATCAAGACAAATCAATCATCACAATCAACACGTCAAATATTTCAAACAAATGTATCAATGAAGCGCAAAAGAATCGCTATATCAGAATCCTCAGTTAAGATGATCAACCAACATGATCAACATGTCAATGTCCCAAGTGAAAACTCAGGAACTCTCAATGTGCAATCAAAAGGCGAGTGAGTACCCATTGATCGACTCATCAAACGCGATATTTGCTTCATCTTAAGTTCAAGCTTGACCTTCTTATGCATTCCCAGTGGAGTCACCATTTTGTGGACCCCGTATTTCTGCTCATGCGTTTTTCACTCGATGGCGAGCTCGATTTTTATTTGAAAATGATTTTATTTATTAAAAAAAATGACTTAGAGTCGCCACTTATTTTTGTTTTATTTTTAAAAGGGTAAACAAAATAAGAAAGAAAATCCTAAGTGTGACTCCTTATTTTAGAAAAGGTGGTGTGTGAAAAACTGGATCGGGCTCAGGGGTCAGATTACTTATCGGGAAGGTACGGTAAAGACCGTAGCACCCCTCTAAGTCCTTAAAGTCGAGTCTCTACTAATAAAATGAAGCTAACGTGGCAATCAATAAGAAAATCAATGGATACTCAAATCGATCATGCACATATGGAATCAAAACATGCATAGAGAATGACCAGAATGGGAGTGGATGCGTACCTGGGCCACAAACGAGCAATGCGCTATCATAAAAATGGGTTCAGTGTACAATAAAGAGCACCAAACATATCACACGCACTACCAAACAAAAATTAAAACTGTTCGAGGGAAAAATGAGTTTTTGAAATTCATTTGAAAATTGGAGTCTTAGAGATTATCTGAAAATCGGAGTTTTAGAGGTTATTTGAAAATTGGATTTTTAGGAATTAAATGTAAGAATGAGAATTTTAGAAATTAAATTTGAAAGAAATTGAAATTTTGGTAATTATTTGAGAGTTTGGGGTTTTTTTAAAAAAAAAAAGTAAATTACGAAAATTGGGCCTTTGGAAGTTAAATTTTGGAGGAAATCAGAATTGAAAATTATTTGAGAAGTAGAAACTATGAAAATTACATTATAAAAATTGGAAATCTTGGAAATCATTCGAAGGCGGAATTTTTAGAAATAAGTGAATAAAATGATAATAATAATAATAATAATAATAATAATAATAATAATAATAAATGAGTAACTGAATAAATGCGAGAATTGGAATATTGGAAACTGAAAATTAAGTTCAGAGATAGGAAAATTCGAATTTAAGAGAACTAAATTTGGAAATCGGAATTTTGGAGAATTATTTAAAGAATGAATTTTAAATAAATGAATAAGTGAAGAAATAAATGAATGGAATAATAATAATGACGAAATAATAATGATTGAATAAATAATTGCAAAAGTTAGAATTTTGGAAATTGGAAATTGAATTTAGAGATTGGAAATTCGAAGGATTATTTAGAGATGAGATTTTAAACATATGAATAAGTGAATAAGTAAATGAATGGAATAATAATAATAACGAAAATAAGCATTAAACAAATTAATGTGAATATTGGAATTTTTTGAGATTAGAAATTAGATTTGGAAGTCAGATTTTTGAAGAATTGTTTAAAGACGGAATTTTTTAAAGAAATAAATAAATAAATATGGAATAATAATAATAATAATAACAAAAATAATATTTAAACGAATGAATGTGAATAGTGGAATTTTTTAAATTGAAAATTAAATTTGGAAGTTAGATTTTTGAGAAATGTTTTTTTTTAAGATGGAATTTGGAAAATAAATAAATAAATAAATAAATAAATAAATAAGTAAATAAGATAATAATAATGATGGAAACAATAAATATTAAATAAATGAATATAAAACTTGGAATTTTTTAAATTGAAAATTAAATTCGGAAGTCCGATTTTTGAAAAAATTATTTAAAGATTGAATTTTAAAAAAAAAAATTACGTCCAAGAGTTGGAGTTTTGAAAAAAAAAAAACGGAGTAAAAAAAATTGAAAACTAAAACTTTGAGAGTCATGATTCTGACATGTAGGATAATAAAATAAAATAAAAGGAATGGGGCATGCAAAAGTGGCCGTGCATGGGCTGCCCAACAACTTTCCTTGGAAAATCCCACTTAGAAAACCAATATATAAAAAAATAATGCATGGTAGGTTGACCTAGAAATATAGCCTATTGCATAGTCCTCATATAAATCAACGTGTGGCTGGTGGCATTCTTCTCACCAACACTGGTGGCCTCCTTATCAAAGCCATAGGCAATGGCAATTGCAATGAGCTCATTGATGATACACATTCCATCGATGCCGGTAATGATGTCTTTCCGAAATGTGGAATTTCAGCAAACGAACACCATGCTGCTCCATTTCGGGTGCAGCGCATGCAAAGGTTCTCAAGCTAGTGTAGGGATGTGTCTCCATTATTAGTAAGAAAATGAGTTTAGTGGGTGTTGAGAGATGAAGACTTAGAGAGAGAAAGGGGATTGGTGGTGAAGTTAGGGAAGGTGGTGAGGTGAAGGTGCTGCAACGGGTATGATCATTGAAGAAAAAGGGCATGATGAGTAGAATGGGCAGCCAATAGTGGGTACCGTGAGCATGAAAGAGGGAAAGATGGGTATGGAGGTTGAAAATGGAGCTGGGTGGAGGTGGCCTTGTGCATGGGGCTTCACGCATGCAGGTATGAAATGGATGTGGTGGTTAGAGAGAGAAAAGGTTGAAGGTGGCGGCCAAATGGGGAAGGAAAGACATGAAGGATGGAGAGCAAATGGGAAAGGGCAATAGCATGGAAATGGATACTATGGATGATAGTGGGTATGAAGGGTGTTGGTCTTGTTTGTGGGTACGGAGGAGTGATTTTGTCAAAATGATAGGCTCAGATGATGCTTCAATATGCCCATCCAATGGAAGATGTGGAAGAGTATATAGATTGGATCTTGATAGATCCCACTTAACCAATGCTAACCGTCTCGTGGGTTGAGCCTTGTACCCTCACTGAGTTGATACTCACAATTCATCATTTTCTTGTAGGCGAGAAGAGAAGCCCAAAAGATAGGTGCAATCAGTGTTGCACTTCGATAACTTATCCTCCATTTTCATGGGTCAATAGTGCATGGGAAGAGAGAATTCTGGAGAGAGGGATCAAGAGGGTCCATAAGTGGCACATGCTTGCCTTCCATGCTTCCATGTGAAAATAAAATGTATGGAGAAGAAACAATGTCAAAGCACCCTGATCGATCCTTGCAGATGCAATGGAAACGGCGAGCTTGTGCACTCCGTTGACTTGGTCCGAAATGTGGAATTAAATTTATCATTTGCATTCACTAAAGTAGCTATCAGGTAAGGCATTTATGCATCACAATGCTTCCGGAAATGCTCCCATGATGAATCGGCAACTGATGCTAAAACTGACAAATCCTCCTCTGCATTGTGTCGTACATGATCATCTTCGATATGCAGTAACACCTTCATCAATGTCGAAAACAACCTTGGTGTAAACTATGGCAGCTGCCTCATCATTTCCGGGCAGATGTGAGAAATCTAGTGCACATCACGGATGAATACCCAGAACAGGGGAAAACAACAAAAACAGAGCACAATGGGAAGAGACAAAACGAACCCATGCTAGCCACGTTTCATGTTTAAACCAACAAGCTTAAGTGAAAATGAGTGAAATCCAACGAGTATTAAATGAAAATCAAGACATGATTACAGATATCTCAAGAAGAAACTAATCAGGACTAAATCAAAATAAAACTCAAGATCCAATAGAAAAGAGAAAAGAAGCATATTAGTTGAAACACATATGAAATCCATAATAAATCATACTTGAAGATATTCCTCTCTTGCAAAGTTGGCAAGAAATCAGCAAACCATCCCTCTTCTTCAGCACACCTCTGGATTTTCTCTCAAAAAGTTCCCAAAAAAAAAAAAACGTCTGCCCCCTCCCCTCAGCCAAAGGAAAAAAATTTTAAATCTCTCTCTCTCTCTCTCTCTCTCTCTCTCTCTCTCTCTCTCTCTCTCTCTCTCTCTCTCTCTCTCTCTCCCCCCCCCCCCCCTCTCCCTCCCTCTTCTTCAGCACACCTCTGGATTTTCTCTCAAAAAGTTCCCAAAAAAAAAAAAATGTCTGCCCCCTTCCCTTAGCCAAAGGAAAAAAATTTTAAATCTCTCTCTCTCTCTCTCTCTCTCTCTCTCTCCCCCCCCCCCCCCCCCCCCCCCGATCCTGTATTCTCCCACAAGCCATTACCCACTCCCCACTCCCACTGTGCATCACTCAGCAAGTGTGTCATCTTCACCCACCACCATGGGCGAGCCATGCTCTTTGACACATGCCCACGCAGCTAGTTCTCGGCATAAGGAAGGGGTCCCCCACTCATCTAAGGTGCTGCCAGCTCTTCCAGGTGGTGAGAAAGCACCCTTCTAATACTATAAAATCCCTTTAAAAAACCTATAGCCTTTGGTTTTTAAAAGGGGGTCTACACATGGCTAATATAATTTCTTACCATGCTTATCTAAATCAATAATTAAAATTCAATAACCAACCAGGTTACCCCCAAGCAAGATGTCATGGCTTGATCCCAATTGGTTACATATATATATTGAAAGAACTTAAATTTTTAGATAAAATTAATTATGAAGATAATAATTATTAACAAAATTAAAGAGAGAGTGAGAGATGACAATTGACAAGAGTAAAAAAATGTTTGATTTTTTAGCTTTTTACTTAATGTAATTTGCTTTCAAATTCTATGTTATTTATTTTTCTATTTTTCATAACTTATTATAAATTTTTGGTTGAATAGAAAAAGTAAAAATATTTGACTTTTTCTAGATGGAAAAAGTAATATATTATTTTTTCTTTACTATTTCATACTTAATAGAAATAAAATATTATAAAAACATAACCTAACATCAAGCACTATTTAGTTTAAAGTTAAGTTTAAAAAAAAAAAAACCAATAACAAACAAACACCTAAGATTTAAAGCAATTTTTTTTTTTTTTTAATATATAAGGAGACAAACATTTCCCTTATAATCAACATAATATTTTTTACACATTCTTTTTGGTAACTGAAAAAAACCTTCTTACATGTTCTTTCTACTAATGAAAAATATTAACCATTAAAAAATAAAAAAGGATTTTAGTTATTTAATTATTAAAATTAGTTTAAAAATTGAAGTTAATTTTTTTTTTTTATCACTCGAATTTCATATTCAAAATCACACAAGGTAAGTCCTCATTTTTTCTCTATAAAAGTTTTTATATTTTATTTATCCACTTAAGTTTTTAGCAAGTTTATTTTTTATTTTAATTTAATTTATCTTGAATGAGTAATTTTAAGGCTGAAAATGATTTTCTTTTAATTATTAATTAATTATATAAGTAACAAAATTAATTATTCAAGGTTCATTAAATGAAAAATATTATATATGAATAAATATCCTTGCAACAAGAGACAGGCAGTCTATTAATACATATTATCATCTATGCATTTTTCCTCTACACTTCCATTTGGAATTAATCCCAGGGAATATACCCCCATCTAGTCTAATTTTTAGATGATCGAGAAACAATCTCAACCATTAATATGGGAAAGGCAGATTTTTTAGTATTTATAACCATTTGCATTTTTTTTTCATTAGCCCAAAAAAAAAAGAAAATTAAGTTAATAATTCAACACTAAATACACAATCATTTTCCCTTTCAAAGTTTTAATTATAATATTCCTTTAAGCTATGTTAGGTTCATGAAAAATATTAAGAAAAGAAAAAAAAACATTAAAGAAAATGATTTTCTTATGTTTCATTTCACCAAGGAAAATACGAAAGAATATTAAATATAATTAAAATAATTAGTTGAAAATTTATACATTTTAAAATTATATAATCTTTATACGAATGAGGAAAATAAGTAAAATGAATTTGAAGAAATATATAAAAATAATTTATTAATTTTGAATTTATTTTTTATTTTTCTTCAACTTTTCTTTTCTTTCACTTTTTTATTTTTTATTTTCTTTCCCTCATACTTTTCCTCAAATTTTTTGAAAACCAAACATAGCCTTGAAATATATTTTTTTTAAAATCTTTTTAATTATTTTCAAGTATAAAATGATATAAAAATTCACTCCTATCATCTCAACTTTTTTCACAATCAAACCTAGAAAACTTTTAATTCTAAATCCTCATGTCCATTTCATTCAGCATCATCATCTTTATTTTCCCTATGGACTCAAGACAAGTTTCTCCTATTTCTGATGGGCTACAATAGAATTTCCAGACTCTATTCTCTTACATGTCTTGATATGAATTGACTAGTTACTCTTTTCCAGATTAAGTCTACGTGTAACTCCGCAAAATATTTTCAAAAACAATAATATTTGCTAGTACAATATCATACTTGTGGAAAAGAAGGTAAACATAATTTTAAAATAGGTTAAATGACCATCTCAAATGAATAGTTCTCTATCCAACATTAATAACAGACAAATTGAACATATTCTCATACTCATTATGTATAAAAGAAATAGAGTTTTAGCGATTCAAGGTTCAATTCTCGATAGTTTTATTCACCTCGATAATAACAGTACATTATATATCACTTTGTTGCTTACATGGAATGTTGGCCATCATGTCTTCAATAAAATGGCCCAAGGAAAAGTGTGAGGATCCACCCTCTATCATCACTTTTTTACTTATCTTTTTCATTTCTTCCCTCTTCTTCCTCACTTCATTGTCAATATTCATTAGATTCTTTAATCCAATTTCAATCTCCTGAGCACTTACAATATAACTACTATCCTTATTATAATCCATTTTAATTTCTACTGCTAATCCCAAATCTTTCACCATTTGAAACGCATTGATTTGTTGTTCGGCAAACATCGGCCATGTGGCTACAGGAACACCATAATATATACTTTCTAGGGTAGAATTCCATCCACAATGAGATACAAATCCTCCAACCGCTGAGTGGGCCAAAATAGCTACTTGTGGAGCCCATCCAATCACCTTTCCAATCCTGGCTGTCCGGTGTAAGAACCCTTCTGGTAGAACTTCCTCCACATTTGCATAACTGCTTGGAGATTCTATTTTACCCTTCGGTGGGGGTTGGCGAAGGGACCACAGGAAGCGATGCCCGCTTCGTTCTAGCCCATGTGCTATCTCTTTGACCTGATCCCCACCAAAGCCTCCCATGCTCCCAAAGCACAGGAATACCACTGACGATGGAGGCTGATCATCAAGCCAGCTCATGACGGCAGTAGCATCTTGACGACCCCCAACAGACCCCCCTTGCGTGTTGAGTACTGGTCCAACGGGGTACACCGGCGGTATTGTACTGCCAGAAAATGACTGAATAGCATGGGATTCGAGCTCAACAAATGTATTTACCATAATACCCTTGACTTGTCTGAATCTCCTCGTGTTATACAGAAACATCTCAGTCCCACCGCCTTCTTTGTCAAACATCACAGAAGGGAAGACCTTAACTGGAACCGAGTTAGCAAAACTCGGAACCTCCAACTCAGCATCCGAGTCCTTGAACTCATTGAAATCCAAGCCCTCATAATCATGGAGGAACTGAAGATGGAATTTGAAGCCAAGAAAAGCGGCGCTGGAAGTGTAGAAGAGATAGGAAGGCACCCCGAACTCATCGGCCACATCAATCATGGAGGTGCTGAACATATCAACAACAAACCCAGCGAGCCGAACCGAGTTGGAGAGTGTGAGCTCCTGGACGGCGTCTCTGAGGAGTGGTATCTGAGCTTCGAGGAATTCAGACATTAAGAGAGCTGGCTCTGTCGCTCTGGGGCTCACCTCTACAGGAGGAAGTGTGAGGTAACGTATGGAATCAGAGTCGGAGGTCATAGAAATATCATCGGACCAAAACGGAAACTTGATGATGAAGATTGTGATTGAGAATCGGGGGTCTCGCTGAGTAAGCAGCTTCGCAATCTCCACCGTGGCCGCAAGGTGGCCGATCCCAGGAGATGGGATGAAGATAAGCTCTGTTTGCTTCATCACCAACCAGCGATTACTGCAAAGAGAGAAAAATATTGGATGTGTTGAGGGCTTTGTGGTGGGGTGAGGCTGAACGGGTTATAAACGACCTTTCAATAGTCTTGGCGGGCGAGGAACTGACGTCATAGCTTTGCTGGTTCAGTCTATTTTCTTCTGCCTGTCGTTTTTGTACGATTTGTGGTTGGCCTTTATTGAAGTTCGAGGCAACAATTGATGGTTTCTAGCTTTCTGTCATTTTAGTATAAAACAAACAATTAAATATATGATTCAGTCCCCTGGAGGAAGGGTCCAAATAGGTAGGCTACACTTTTCACATTAAGTCCTTAATTCCTAATATTTGGGCCAAAAATTTGTGAAGCTAACCTTTCTTGGTTTAAAGTTGTAAATAAAAAACTTAAAAAGAATAAGAATATCATAACTTCTCTAAAAAAATTGTTTTGACATAAATGATAATTCAAAAAGTTTGTCATTTTCGTTATTTCAAAACGGAGATTATTTTAATAAAATATCTCAATTTCTTTCTTTGTTTTTTTTGTTGTATGTCTTTTCAATTACAAGACAAAATATGAATGAGGTGTTATATTGACGGCAAAAACACATTTGTTGGCGGTACTCATAGTTTTTAATACATATACTAAAGTGATAGCTTTTACATCTATTCCAATTGATTTAATTAGTTAACTATTAAGATTAAATTATTGATTTGGATTAGCCCCGTGAGAAATCATGTGAATCATAGTACTTCAAAATATATTTAATCATATCAAAATGCAAGATATATTTAAAAAAACACTTACAAAAAATGTCTCAACTTCCATAAATGCGAAAACAACGAGCCTATGGACTGCTATAAAAATCTACTAAATATAAAAAAATTGTACACAATTTACTCGACCCGCGTCCTCTTTTCTACAAATTTGATATCAATAAGCACTATTCCTTTCATCTTAATGTTTGTGAGCTCAAATCTTCAACCTTATCCTTTCATCTTTCAAAGGACTTTCAAGATTTTTTCACACTTGATCTTGATTTTCTAGAGTATCTAAACTAGGAAAACAAAGGTTGTCTTGTAGATTTTATTACAATTTTTTATTTGACTCCCCAAAATAAACTTTTCAAATCCTTTTCATACCTAAACCTTCAGTATTTTAGTTGCACCCTATTTTGAAAATTTAATTTAGAAAAAAAAAAAATTAGATCATTAATTTTCAAAGAAAAATGGACAAAAATACCTAGCCATTTAAGTTACAACTAAATTACTCATATCATAACACCATTTTATCGTTTTTAATTTCAAACTCAAAATGTGTTTATGCCTAAGCTTCAAATTTTGTGTTTTCAACTTGACTATGTTAGTATAAGACTCATTGTAGAAAAGTAGCCTCGAATTATTAATCTTAGGAACAAAATTGTCAACCCAGTGTAATACACTAACAAAGTTAACACCATATAAAAAGATAATTCATACTAGAAAAAAGTAAGAATTTTAGAAAATTCTATATTACTAAATCAATGCCTAGTAAAATTCAAATCTAGATCATTTAAAGTGTTTAATAAAATTGTTGGATAAAGGTACAGATATATAAAATCATATTATAAATAAATGGGACCAAGACATAAGATAATAAAACCAAAGTAGAAAGCAATAAGATTAAAGTATAATGCAATAGGACCACATAAGAGATACCAAGTATCATATCAAAGTCTAGGTTGAAGGACGTTGCAAAAGGTGAGTGGTTCTACATTCTTTAATTTTAACATACAACAAGCATTAAAAATATTATTTATATTCCCTTGAGAAAGAGATAGAATAGGTTACACTTTTCCCATTAAGCCAAACTTTGTAAAACTAATCTCTATTGGTTTAAAGTTGTAAATAAAATTTTAAATGAAAAAAAATGGCCTCAATTTTGAAAAATGTGAATGAATGAAAAAGCTCCATGAATAATACTTTTATTCAAAAAGATTGTAATTTTTTTTATTTTAAAAAGTGAAGGGCGCTTTTTCCAAATTAGATATTATTTTGAAAATAAATTGATTAAATTCTTGCTATTTTTTTTTTCAAAAATAAAAAATGTAGTCAACTACCAGTTTAATTTTGTAGAAAATTAACCTTGAGCAAACTCTTTGGGTCACATTATTTTGTCATTTACTTGCTAATATAATTATAAAGGAAGCCAGGTTCGGAGAGATTGAACAAGCATTATGTAAGTTGCAAGGCTGGAGGGCATATTAAATGATTTTTCTTGAATGTTCTTATTTATGTAGTCTATGAAAGAATTGTATACCCTTATGCAATAGACAATAGTTTTTTTTATGCATTTCATGATTACAAATTATATATGTCACAATTGATGATATTTTCCCTTATATTTATATTGTATAAAAATAAGATTACTAATGATAAGATATGATTTTAAATTTCCTTATAATCTTAAAATATGTTCAGAACCTATAAACTTCTCATAGACAATATATTTATTAAAAGTTTTCAATCATGACTTGTACTAGTGTATCTAATAGAGTAATGGATCTCAATCACTAGAGTTGAGACTTTTAATAAACTTCACAGGTGATTGTATGATAATAACCACAGAACTGGACAACTACCCAACAACTCTTGGATCTCTTCTAGTCATACATAAAATTCTTTGACTTAAGGATCGATGTTATTGAGTTTTATATTTGAATTTATATAACTTTCATATTGTCAATTGTTAATGTCTAATAGCAAACTAAATATAGACATTCTTGGGCTTTCATTTTGAAGTTTTATAGACATATTAGACATGTTGGGCTATGTATAAACATGTAGCTTTTCATATATATATATATATATATATATATATATATATATATATATATAGTTCTATAGTGGGAAGGCATATTCAAGATTGTGTCACTTATAAATTGGATTGAAATACTAACCTGTCAATTTAGAAAGAATTTTTATAAGGTTTATATATTTATATAATATGTTGTGTATTAGGAATTTCTAAATTGTTTCTCAAAGGTCCAATTATAAGAGGTGACACACTTGCAAGGTTTGGTAATTAAATCATCTTGGTCCAACCCAATAAAGTTATAAGCAATATTAGTTAATAGAATGATTAACATGTAATTAGGGAACTCACTAATATATCTATTATTCATTGGTGAAATTATAATTTGTTTAAATATAATTGCAATTAACAAAGTTATTTGGACTATATATTAAGGATACAAAGATCCCACAAAGGTCTCATATGACATGTCCTCACCTAGATTATTGAGAAGACAATTAGCTTTAAAATATGAAGAGTTCATAAGAAACAGGGTTGAAAATTTTCGAAAACAAATCAGTTATCAATGTTGGTCGAAACGAAATTGGCCACGGATAATTGGTCGGATGAAAAGTCGCCCAAAAATGGGCAATTTTGGCATATTTCAATAAATTCCCAAAATTTCGCCAAAAATATCGCAACTGGAGAGCACATGTAAGTGGGGAATGACACTATAAAAAAATCACCAAAAAATCGGTGTTTTTCAAAAAAAAAATTGCCAATTTTTTCAAAGGCCTATTTTTTTATTTTTTTTTTAAAAAAAAACAATTGTAGACCCCTTAAAACCTAAAGGAAAGAATAGTTTTCCCTTAGGTTTTGGGACCACTCGGGGAGAGGCTTTGCTTCAACATTTTTTTTTTTTTGAAAGTTAGGGGATGGGGGACACCTCCCATGAACCCGGCTGCATAGGACGTGTGGCAAGGGAGAATGGCTGCCCATGAAGGTGGTTGCAAGGCCATGCTTGCTGACGAGAGGAGCAATAGAGCTGGTAGTGGCTTGCTGAGCAAGAGAGGGACGAGGGTAAGAAGGGAAGGAGGAGGAAAAGAAAGAGAGAGGAGGCTGTTGTGGAGAGGGTCCAGAGAGGTTCTTTGAGTTAGAGGAAGAAGCTTGGTCGGAAGCAGGGTAGCAGACTGATTTTCTGGAGAAAAGCTTGGAGTCCTGTTGGTTTTTGTTGGAGAAAAACTTCCTCAGGTATGGTTACTACAGGCTTATTGATGTTTTTGGCTGTTATCTCTCTTCCATATCTCTTGTTGATATTTGAATATTTGTTGGTTTGTTTGGGGTGGATAATGAAGGCCACCTGTTGTTTGTTGAGATATGATCCTAAACTCATGTTTGAGGTTGTTAATCTTAATATGCCATGCTTCTACTGTGAAATATTCCACAATCATGCCCATAGTTGTATTTGATGTGTTTATTCTCACCTAATCGGAGGGCTCACTGGTGGCTCATGAGTGAAGCCTTAGTTGAGGATATCTTCGTCTGTAGTTCTTCATGCTTTTTTTCCATTATTTCTTGCTTGTTGTGGCTACTCCTTGTTCCTGGACCGTGTTAAATGCATGGACTGTGAGAGAGGAAATCTGGCTGTGACCCCTTGTGAAGATACAGATCCTCAAGGTTTTGATGTCATCAGAGAATAAAGTTGCTCCGAAGATATTTCGGCTATTTCAACCACTCCAAGCCTTATTTATATTATTTTCGAAGGTAACTTGAACAACGATGGAAAGGAGAAGTTAAACAAATTAATACCCATTTGTCCTCATGCATGCATGCCTACCCATTTAACCCTCTCTTGATACCTATTCCAGGGCATGCATGGCTGTCCCAAAGCTCCTTCCAAAACTTTTGTTAATATCCCAGATTTATCCACCCATGTGCAGGAGGATCATGCTAACTTGGTTATTCTTCATATGCCCATTTCTCATTTTCCATACATGACACTTTCACCTTTCATGCTCATACCCCACCATACCCACAACCGTATTCACCACCATGCCCACATTTCCTTCTTTGAAACCCGCTGCTGGCAACCCAACCTTCCAACCTCGTGCATACGTGCCCATACCTACTACCCATATCTCACCCCCTTATGCATTTCCATTATTTCCATTACCCAGCATGCCTATATTCTTCTCATAATGCATCTAATAAACCCATTTTTTCTAATTCCATTTCTATTACTTACCTCACCTATCATTTTTCCCATCATCCTAATCATTGAACTCACACATCTCACTTCCCCTCACCACTTCCATACCCACCTTTCATAATACCCATCTTTTTACCACCTTTTCTCTCTCATACCCATTTTTCTAACATACCCGTCACCACCCGTTTCTCTCTCTAAACTTATTCACACCCATCTCCTACACCCAGCAGTTGCAAACCACCCATTTTCCATCTCAACCCGTTCGGTTGTTCTGTGATTAATGGACCTCATGGTGGCATGGGTCTCACGACTCTTAAAAAATAGGTTTTCGTTGAAGAAGCTCCATGTCGTTCTATGGTATTTGGAGGACGCCCCAGCCCATGAGCAAGTATTTGCTAAAGCCTTTTTGTTTCCACTGATGGCATTGTTTAAATAAGTTGGTGGATAAAAGTCAAAGACATGAGTTTTTTATATTATTTTTTATTCTTCATTAGTGGCATGGTTCCAGCAAGCTTCAAGGTGGTTTATTATTATTTTTTCTCTTTTCTCCCACGTGCCATCTTCTTAATTCCACTTTACATGTTAAAATTTTCATTTTTTTAAAGTCTTGTTATCAAATAATTCTTTTAAAATCCCAACGTTTCAAATTCATTCATTTATTCATTTATTTTATCTATTTTATTCATTTATTTTTTATTTGTCTATTTATTTATTTATTTATTATTTTATTTAAGAATATATATATACACGTATCATCTCCAAAATAATCTCGTAAAATGTGATTTTTAAATTTATTTTACGAAACTTCAAATCTAACATTCAATTTTCCAAAACTCCAATATTTTAAATTTAATTTTTCAAAATTCAATTCTTGAAATAATTTTCTAGAACTCTAACTTTAAATTTAATTTTCCCAAAATTCAAATTTTCAGTTCCAATATTCCAAAAATTCCATTATTCACGTTCATTCGTTTAAACATTATTTTTGTTAATATTATTATTATTCCATATTTATTTATTTATTTCTTTTAAAAATTTCAATCATTAAAGTTTAATTATTCAAAAAATTTGACTTCCAAATTTAATTTTCAATCTAAAAAATTTCACTATTCACGTTCATTCGTTTAAACATTATTTTTGTTATTATTATTATTCCATATTTATTTATTTATTTCTTTTAAAAATTCAAATCATTAAAGTTCAATTCTTGAAAAATCTGACTGCCGAATTTAATTTTCAATCTCAAATATTCCACTATTCACGTTCATTCGTTTAAATATTATTCTCATTATTATTATTATTATTATTATTATTATTATTATTATTATTATTCCATTAATTTATTTTACAAATTCCAATAATTAAAGTTCAATTTTTCAAAATTTCGTTTTCCGAATTTAATTTTCAATCTAAAAAATTTCAGTATTCACATTCAGCTGTTTAATGATTATTTTCGTTATTATTATTATCCTGTTCATTTATTTATTCACTTATTCATATATTTAAAAATCTCATCTCCAAATAATTTCTCAAAATCTCAATCTCTAAATTCAATCTCCCATCTCTAAAATTCTATTTTTCGCAATTATTTACCTAATCTTTATTATTTCATTATTATTATTATTTCATTCATTTATTTATTCACTTATTTTTTTTTTATTAAAATTCCGTCTTTAAATAATTCTTCAAAATTCCGATTCCCAAATTTAGTTCTCTGAAATTCCAATTTCTTTCAAATTTAATTTATAAAATTCTCATTCTTATATTTAATTTCTAAAAATCTAATTTTCAAATAATCTCTAAAACTTCAATTTTCAAATAAATTTCAAAATTCCAGTTTTCCCTCAAACATTTTTAATTTCTATTTGGTGACGCATGTGATATGTTTTGTACTCTTTATTATACACCGACCCCATTTTTATGATAGCGCATTACTCGTTCGTGGCCCAGGTATGCATCCCTTCTCATTCTGGTCATTCTCTATGCATGTTTTGATTCCTATGTGTGCATGGTCGATTTGAGTATCCGTTGATTTTCCTATTGATCGCCACGTCAGCTTCATCTTATTAGTAGAGATCTGACTTTAGGGACTTAGAGCGGTGCTACGGTCTTTACCATACCTTCCTGATAAGTAACCTGACCCTCGAGCTCGATCCGGTTTTTCACAGACCACCTTTTTCAAAATAAGGAGTCACACTTAGGGTTTTTTTTCTTATTTTGTTTACCCTCTTAAAAATAAAACAAAAATAAGTGGTGACTCCAAGTCATTTTCTAATAAATAAAATCATTTTTCAAAATCAAAATCGAGCTCGCCATCAAGTGGGAAAGGCATGAGCCGAAATGCGGGGTCCACAAAATGGCAATTCCGCTGGGGATGATTTAGAGGGTCAAGCTTGAACTTAAGATGAAGCAAACGTGGCGTTTGATGAGTTGACCAGCGAGTATTCATATCTTGATTGCACATTGAGAGTTCCCGAGTTTTCATTTGGGACATTGGCATGTTGATCGTGTTTGTTGATATCTTGATTGAGGATCTTGATATAGTGATGTTTTTTTGTGCTTCATTGATATATTTGTTCGATTTGACATGTTGATTATGATGATTTATTCGTCTTGATTGGTGATCCCGTGATAGCTATTTTCTTTGTGCTTCATTGCCATATTCGTTGGAAATATTAACATGTTGATTGCATTGACTGCCTATCTTGTTTCGTTTAGCATAGTGATTCCGATATTTGCCATGATTGTTTTGGTCGCCTTGCATGTATAGATTCATTGTTAGCATGATGTATATCGATTCATTCCGATATCGATTGATTTGGCACGATGATTCACTAGCTTGTATATCCTCTTGATCGTCTTTGAGCATGATGTATATATGTATCACTTTTCATCTGTTTATCATAGCTTGTGTGGACATGGATGATATATCCTGTACTTTGCTTGACTGTATGCTGCGTGACCGCCCTCCCCCTGCATGATTGCGTGTCGTTTGTCTATGTGGGTCGCACATCTATCCCCTTACCTCCAACTCTCTTGGTCTCGGTCATTCCTTTCATTTCCGGTTCTCGCTATTGCAAGTGTGAGGCCTTCTGCGTGCTTGCTCTCCGACCAAGCTAGAGATTAGGAGTAGGGTCTAACGGGCTATATCGATGCACGGGAGCATTCTAGAAGAATGCGACACTTTGATGTCGATTGGAGTCCGATCATTGAAGACCTGTATAGCCCTGAGCTAGATTTCATGGATATTTGCGTGGCCAGTGTGTTTCCTTTCCAGCTTTAGCTTCATAGGGTTATCGGATGCACCCACACCATTCGTTGTGCACTCTAGTTGACCACTAAGTGTTGAGAGTTTGAGAGGTTTCACCATAGGAAACCCCCTAGGACGCCGAGGTAGTGCATGTGTGGAGGTGATGACCACCTTGCATGGAAGCGCCCCGTCTCTTCGAAGGCATGCAGAGGGTTGCATACCGCTGGAGGGTATGATCGCTTCTGCTAGGGATCCTTTAAAGTCCACCCATATCCATTTAGAGCCACCTTCACCTCGTAGGTTGAGCTATAGATCCTTCGATTAGGACTCCCTCCCTACACGTGGGTGCATCTGAGGACTTTCAGAGCCTCAGTAGTCATAGCTTAGATTCCGATACTCTTTCTTCAGTCTCCAGTTGAGAGTGCACAGAGATCAGTATGAGTTTGAGTACGGTCGAACCGTTCGTCCTCATTAGGATGCCTTGCTTGTTTCCGTTTAGATTATTATTGCTGCTATGCTTTCCCTAGGCCATATCCTTATTCATTTCTTCGCGTTTTTAGGATCAAATCTTCGTTCACGGTCTGGATAAGCCTCTTTGGGTCAGTGTAGAGGGGAGATTAGTTCGGTATTTTGAGAGATCGAGTATGGATCAGCAGGTTGTTACAGTGGATCAATTTATGGCCACCATGGCTTCTATCCAGGAGGCTTTGGCTAGCCTCAGGCAGGAGATTGGCAGCCAGTAGAGCAGACCGCCCATGGTCCAAGATGAGACTCTTCATGATTCGCTACCATAGCCACCGCCACTACCCGTGTCGACGGTGCCTCAGGCCTCACCTTATGTATTGCATGGGCATTTCGAGGTTGCTCCGCCCGTAGTTGTTCCGACCACAGTCACTGATGATGCTCATGCACGTATGGACCGTATTGAGCAGCGTATCAGGCAGTTGAGGGTATCTGACAGTTCATCAATTTGGGATGATCTTGATAATATACCAGTGGCCAGTCTATCAGCCAAGTTTAGGATGCCAGACATTGAGAGATATACGGGCATTGGTTGTCCACACATCCACCTCAGACTCTATAGCCCAGTGATGAGGGCTCATGGTTTGAACGAGTCGCGGATGATCACTTTGTTCCCGCTATCTCTAAGTGGGGCAGCCTAGCCCTGGTTTGCATCCCTGGAGTCCTCATGACGCCGGACATGGGACGACTTGGCCCAGGAGTTCTTACGATAGTTTTCATTTAACATTGTCGTAGATGTATCGAGGAGAGAGCTCGAGGCTCTGAGACAAAGGATAGATGAGTCAGTTTCATCATTCATCTCCCGTTGGCATGGGAAGATTGCCGAAATCATTGACAGGCCTCCGGAGAGGGATCAGATATAGATGGTTTTGAGGAGCCTACAGCCTAGGATTGCTAGACAGGTGGTCGGGGTACCCTTTACAGATTTTGGTTCGTTGGTTTCGGCTTTGTACGATGTCGAGGACGACATCTTGAGAAGATTGTGGACTGATTCTTTCCCTAGTGATGTTAAGGGGAAGAAACCCTTCGAAGGATAGAGGTCAGTTGATGTGAGCGTCATTGGTTCTTTTAGTAAGAGGCCCCCTAGGCGTCATCTGCCAGTCCCGCAGCTTCCCGAGACTCATCATTCCTATCCACCTCAACAGTATAGGCTACGATCGCCTCGTCCGACTTATGATCAGTCTTACGTTCCACAGACTTTGGCTTTGCCTTATTATGCCTCCCAGGACATTGAGAGGCCTTCAGTTTCCTACACGGCCATAGGACAGCCATGCTCTACTGCTCAGTTCACTACGAGACCCATAACGCCCTATCCCCGACCCAGAGCTCAGCAGACTTTTGCTCCATTTGCTTTGAGGACACATACACAGTTCTCGCAATCAAGCATGCCGTTGAGCCAGGCTCTTTGAAAGCTTATAGAGGCAGGATTGTTGACTACTCTCGCTCCCAGGCTGCCACCTCAGCTAATTCCACCTCAGTTCAGGATGGATCTGCACTGTGCATACCATCAGGGGCCAGGACATGAGACCAATCGATGCACCGCTTTGAGGCATGCCGTTCAGGGTTTGGTGCACTTAGGTCAGCCAAGTGTGACCACAAACCCGTTACCTACCCACACCACACATGCAGTCCCTCTACCAGCCGATGGTATTCATTTCTTGGACTTCGATGAGATCGACGACCACGTCCACATGTTGAGTAAGGACGATTCAGACCTAGAGCCCATCATGCCAGATGTGATTTATGAGATGAGTGGGGTGACTCTAGGGCCTCGAATGCCTGCTCCTTTCCGATTAGTTCCTGAAGCGGCATCGGTGCAGACTGCCACTGTTGAGCCATTGATTTTGCCACATTACAGCGTCCAGGCGCCATTCATCTTGATCCCGGATGTTGAGGGGGTTCAGGCTACACATGTTGATGATTCTCAGACTCTGGATGTTCAGTATATTCTCCGAAGAGGTAGAGTGATGCAATAGCCACCTCCCGCGGTGGCTAGGTCAGTTGAGGGTACATCTGCTCCCCAGGAGGTCAGAGCAGAGGAAGATGAGATCTTGAAACAGCTATAGAGCACTTAGGCTTGTATTTCCATTTGGAGCCTATTAGCATCTTCGAGCACTCACCGTGATGCTCTGATTCGAGCTTTGAGCCAGATCAGGGTCGAGACTACCACCTCCCTTAAGGGATTGATTCATATGATGACGGCCGACCAAGCCACATGCATCGTATTCTCGGACGATGATTTGCTACCGGAGGGCTTGGACCACACACGTCCTCTATACATATCTGTTTGTTGTTCAGGCCACCGAGTCCCATCTGTCCCTCTGGACAATGGCTCAGCCCTGAACGTATGTCCTCTTGCCACTGCCATTGTCCTCAGATACGCTCCTTTTGACTTCCATCCCTCCACTCAGATCGTTCGCGCGTATGACAGTACTCAGAGAGAGGTCATGGGTACACTGGAAATCGAACTACTGATTGGTCCGTCCACTTTTGTCGTCGTGTTTCAGGTTTTGAGGATTCCTACATCCTTTAACCTACTTCTGGGCCGACCATGGATCCATAGAGCCGGGGCCATTCCTTCTTCCCTTCATCAGAAGGTGAAGTTTATTCACGATGACTAGGTCATCGTGGTGCAGTCTGTAGGCGATATGTTCATTTTTGTCGAGCCTGTACTTGAGATTAGTCACACTGATGATGATTTTTTTCTTACCAGATTCACCTTTGACAAGGTGCAGACTTTGGAGATGGAGGATTTCTATCGAGACTTTGTGGCCATATCTTTCAACCAACACAGCAGCACGGTGGTGCTCGATATTATGCAGAGCATGTCTTATATTCCTGGTATGGGGTTAGGGCGGCGTCAGCACAGGCCTAGTGAGTTCGTGGCCTTCCTTGATCACGGTGTACCATTCGGGCTCGGATTCATCCCCACCGAGGCTGATTATCGTTATATGGCGCGATTGCGCAAGGAAAATGTGAGGGCTCGACTGACTCATACGCCCTTTTATTATCCTATTCCCCCGTACACCATGAGCCTAGCCGATTACTTTGTGAGGGCATCAGAGCCACATGCACCATCTAACAGGATCATCGAAGGACTCAGCACCACTCAGGAGACCGAGCTTCAGCGGCTCATCTAATAGTTACGGTTGAGTGACGGAGCCCCTGGCTCTTCGACTTCTGCGTTGATCGCTCATCCCTCCCCAGATCGCACGAGCCTTATGACGCTTTGCTTCCCGGATGAGATCGATGAGCACGGGACTTTTGCCGAGATCGGAGACATAGTGGACGGAGTCGTGCCACGTGACGAGTACGTTGATGAGATGCTCGCGATGAGCTTGAGCCAGATCGAGGAGATAGCCCCGCCTAAGCTCGCTTCACCATTTGAGCTCTTCGGGGTGTCCGTCCTCGAGATCGCCGAGGAGATCTGGGTTGCCCCTGCTTCGGAGATCGCTGAGGATGTTATAGTTGTTGATGGTTTGTTTGATGGCCCTGTTGGCCTAGTTAAGGGAGCGTCCGACTTTGTGGGCCCACCTCTTTCCTTTGATGTTTTATTGGGATTTGTCTCCCGTCATGACTATGTTTCTGACTTTTCATCTATGGATTTGAGCATCTTTGAGTATTTGCCTGTCTGTCATGTTATCGCTTTACTCGCACCATCTTCACCCACATCACAGATTTTTGACATTAATGATGAGATTGCACAGCATGATTCAGACGATGACTCGTCTTCTGTTTTCGATTCGGATCCCATTGATGAGAGAGTTTCACTTGCTGTAGGGGACAAGGAGATTGTTGATTTCAACACAGCAGATCAGCCTAGGGAGTTGAGGATCGAATCAGATTTATCTGTTGATGAAAGGGATGGCCTCATCCAGTTGTTTAAGGCATACTTGGACGTTTTCGCATGGTCCTATGAGGACATGCCAGGCCTTGATCCATCTATCGTCTAGCATCGTTTGCCACTTCTGCCCTATGCTAGACCAGTTAAGCGGAAGTTGAGATGATTGCACCCTCGTTGGAGTTTGCAGGTCAAGGAGGAGATTCAGAAGCAGCTTAGTGTAGGATTCTTATCAGTGGTCGAGTACCCGGAATGACTAGCTAATGTCGTCCCTGTTCCTAAAAAAAACAGCAAGGTGAGAGTCTGTGTTGATTTTTGAGATCTTAACAAGGCCAGTCCTAAGGATGATTTTCCTCTTCCACACATCGACGGTACGGTAGGTCATTCGATGTTGTCCTTTATGGACGGATTTTTCGGGTATAGTCAGATCTTGATGGCTCTAGAGGACATGGAGAAGACGTCTTTCATTACCGAGTAGGGTACTTATTGTTATCGGGTCATGCCATTCGAGTTGAAGAATGCAGGAACCACCTATCAGAGAGCGGCGACCATCCTCTTCCATGACATGATGCATCGGGATGTTGAGGTTTATGTAGACGACATGATAGTGAAATCTCGAGGTAGATCAGATCACTTAGCAGCTTTGGAGAGGTTCTTTGAGAGAATCAAACAGTTCAGGTTGAGATTGAATCCCAAGAAGTGCACTTTCGGAGTGACTTCTGGGAAACTCTTGGGGTATATGGTAAATGAGAAAGACATAGAGGTAGATCCGGGTAAGATTAGAGTCATCCTTGACATGCCTGCACCGAGGACAGAGAGAGAGGTCAGAGGCTTCTTGGGTAGACTTCAGTACATCAGTAGATTCATCACCAAATTGACAGACATCTGTGAGCCCATTTTCCGACTCTTGAGGAAAAGTCAACCTACTGTTTGTGATGATCAGTGTTAGTTCGCATTCGAGAGGATCAGACAGTATTTGTTGTCACCTCCAGTCTTGGCGCCTCCTACACCAAGCTGTCCTTTACTCCTATACCTATCCGTCTCAGACGTGGCTTTGGGATGCATGTTGGCTCAGCTTGATGATTCGGGCAAGGATCAAGCCATTTATTATCTGAGTAAGAGGATGCTAGATTACGAGACGAGATATGTTATGATTGAGCGTTATTGTTTGGCATTGGTTTGGGCCACTCGACGATTGAGACATTACATGATCAAGTATTCAGTGCATTTGATATCCCATCTAGATCCTCTAAGATATTTGTTTGACAAGCCCGCCTTGGTTGGTCATCTCATGAGATGGTTAATACTTCTGACTGAGTTTGACATCCATTATGTCACTCAGAAGTCCATCAGAGGGAGAATTGTTGCAGATCACTTAGCTTTTTTACCGGTTTCTGATGGCAGAGCCATTGATGACGACTTCCTGGACGAGGATGTCGCAGCTGTGACCAGTTTATCAGGATGGAGCATGTACTTTGATGGTGCAGCCAACCATTCTAGATACGGGATAGGCATCTTGTTGATATCCCCTCATGATGACCACATTCCCAGATCTGTTCGTTTGGCATTCTCAGATCGACATCCTGCCACGAACAACATTGTTGAGTATGAGGCTTGCATCTTGGGATTAGAGACAGCCCTCGAGCTCGAGATTAGACAGATGGAGGTGTTTGGTGACTCCAACCTGGTATTGAGACAGATTCAAGGTGAGTGGAAGACTAGAGATGCGAAGCATAGGCCTTATCACCCGTATTTAGAGCTATTGGTCGGGAGATTTGATGATTTGAGATACACACATCTGCCTAGAGCGCAGAACCAATTTGTTGATGCCTTAACTACTCTAGCTTTCATGATTGACGTTCCAGCTGATGCCACTGTTCACCCATTGTTGATCGAGTCGAGGTCTACCATGGTACCATGACATATATCATTTTTTGAGACTTGGCGTGTATCCTGAGGTTGCCACGGCCAAGGATAGGAGGGTACTAAGACAGTTAGCCGCCCGATTTGTGATTTATGGTGAGACGCTATGTAGACGATTAGCTGACGGGATATTGCTATTGTGTTTGGACCGCGCCTCTACCGATCGAGTCATGAGAGAGGTTCATGCGAGAGTCTGCGAACTACATATGGGAGGACATATGTTGGCCTGTAAGATCACGAGGATTGGTTACTTCTGGCTGACCATGGAGACGGATTGTTGCCAGTTTGTTCAGAGATGTCCCGAGTGTCAGATACACGGGGACCTCATTCACATGCCACCTTCAGAGTTGCATGCACTGACTTCACCATGGTCATTCTCAGTATGGGGCATCGACATCATCGGGAAGATTTCGCCGAAATCTTCTAGTGGTCATGAGTTTATTTTGGTCGCCATTGATTATTTCACCAAGTGGGTGGAGGCCGCTTCGTATGCGAGATTGACATCATCTGGAGTTGCTAGTTTCATCAGATCACACATTATCTATCGCTATGGAGTCCCTCATGAGTTGATTTCGGATAGAGGGGTACATTTCAGGGCAGAGGTTGACACCTTAGTGTAGCGATATGGCATCCAGCATCATAGGTTGTCTACGTACCGGCCGCAGACAAACAGAGTAGTAGAGGCCGTGAATAAGAATATCAAAAGGATATTACGGAAGATGGTCGAGACTTCTTGGGATTGGTCAGAGAAGCTCCCCTTTGCATTGTGGGCTTATCGGACTTCTTTTCGCACCTCTACAGGAGCCACACCCTACTCATTGGTATACGGCATGGAGGCGGTGCTACCCGTTGAGATCGAGATGGGTTCATTGAGAGTATCACTAGAGCAGCAGATTCCCGAGGCAAATTGGGCTCAGGCTTGATTTGATCAGCTCAATCTCCTAGATGAAAGGAGGTTAGAGCAGCCAACCACGTTCGTGCATATCAGAGGAAGATGGCCCGCGCTTTCAGAAAGCGGGTCAAGCCTTGACCACTACGGATAGGTGACTTGGTTCTAAAAGTCATCAGGAGATTGATCAGAGATCCTAGAGGGAAGTTCAGACCCAACTGGAGTGGACCTTATTTCATCAGGGAGTTGACCCAAAGGGCGCTACATGGTTGATGGATTTAGATGGAAACCGATTCTCAAAGCCGACCAATGTGGATCAACTAAAGAGGTACTATTTTTGAGACCATGGTCGCAGGATGGGTGGCCATCATTTCGGTTAGCCATATACCTTGTTATTCCCTTGTGATACATAGTCTGTTGCTAGCCCATTGAGCCTCGCATGCGCATTATAGCCTTTCTTTCTTATCGCCTTGCTCACATTTTCACACCGGGATAGGGGCCCTTTAATGTATGCATGCATTGATTGGGAGTTTCATGAGCCTTGGACCTAGGGGCACGTTTTTCTCATTATCTTTTCCTATCACTGCACCTCTGCATTTTCATCTCATCTCGTTGGTTGTGTTCCTCGTCTCTTCTTCCTTATCCTATCTACTACTTGTTTGTTTCATATTCTCTCCACCCTGAGTGGTGATCCTCCTCAATTCATCATATGGAGGGTAGTCACATCATTTCCACCATCTATCTCGCGGACATTGGTTTAGAGATCCTTAGTTTGAGAAGGTCATCTCGTTTGAGAGAGTTTTGGTTGCCTTACCACTTGAGATGGGGTCCATCCGTTATCGACATCATTCTTGGGGTTCATTTGTTCATGTTCAGGGTATGTGTATTTGTATATATGTAAAATATATATATATATATGTGTGTGTGTGTGTGTGTGTGTGTGTATGTGCATAGTATTCTCGATCATTGAGTGTGTATATCGATATCTGGGGGTCATGTTTATTGAGTATGTTTGTTGATGGGAGTTTGTATGTGAGCTTTCCAAGCCCTTCTATGCTTTGTATTCATTTTTATTGTATATTTTGTGAGTGAGATGAGTGACCTTCTTCTAAGGACTCCGAGTCATTGTCCTTTCCATCATTACATTCATTATTGATGTGACTTCACTTCATTGTTTGATCTGGGTCGATCACCACCTTTCATCATATATTCCTTATTTCGCTGTCATCTTCGTCATTGCTTATGATTCATCTCATTCGCTTCACTCCCCTTCCCTTGTTCTTTTCTTACACTGACCTATTCCAGATTTGATGGTTCCCTTTCCTTGTTCCTACATATCTCATTATCAGTTTGATTTGCCTTATTGTCTTATTGTTGACATCATATTTGCACTAGGCATCCTCAGGTCCATGGCTCATGAGACTTACTATACATGTTGCATTTCATATATGAGGGCATGGTTTTCTGATCATTGGGTATTTGGGCCTAGTTTCCTTTCATTTCTATTACCCTATCACCCTAGCCTACGTTACGTCCCGTGTCTTAAGACCACCCTGAGGCCATGAGATCAGATGTCATCTTCAACAGCCTCTACTTGGACAGGTGTTTGAGATCTAGTTGATATTTAGATATCGTCATGCTTCTTCTTCTGGGAGTCACCTCTTTGATGTGTAGGTCCGATTCAGTTGTGTTCGGATTACCGGGATCATGCGTTTTGACGATGGATGATTTGGTGCTACCCGATTTTTGACATATCGTGCCTTTGATGCCACACTAGGGCATATCCCATTTCATTTAGAGGTTTATGGATCCTCATGGACTTGCACGATCATCATCACTTACTGGATGCTCACTGAGACATGGACATGATCGTTACCTTATCATGATTCCTTAGTGGAGCATCCTGGGAGCCATCTAGCTAGGCCGACACTTCTCGGCACTTAGATGCCATCATGCTTCTCCATCCGGGAAGTACATCTTGGATCTATGGGCTTGATTCAGTTGTGGATTCAGATGACCAGGATTACATGTTTGGTGAGAGATGGTTTCATGTCACTTGTTCTTATGACTTGTCATACATCCGATGCCATACTAGGACATATTTTCGTTTTGGATGAGATTTACGGATTTTCATAAAGGCCACATATTCGACGTTAGATGATTTCATGTCACTTGTTCTTCTGACCTGTCATACATTTGATGCCATACTGGGGCATATTTCAGTTTCGGATGAGATTTACGGATTTTCACGGAGGCCACATGTTCGACGTTAGATGATTTCATGTTATTTGTTCTTCTGACCTGTCGTGCACCTGATGCCATACTGGGGCATATATTCCATTTCATATGAGATTTATGGATCTTCACAGATGTCGCATATTCGATGATAGATGGTTTCATGTCACCCGATCTCCGACCTATCATACGTTCGACGCCATACTGGGGCATATTACCGTTCTAGATGAGATTTACAGATCTTGGTGGAGTTGTGCACTTATCCCCATTTGCGAGACGTACATCGAGATGATGATCTATTCGTTATCTTTACGATGATTCCTCAGTCGAGCCTCTCAATAGTTGCCCAGTTAGACCTGCACTTCTCGACATTTAGATGTCGTCATGCTTTCCTTCCGGGAAACGCCCCTTTGATCTATGAGTCTGATTCAATTGTAGACATGGATGACTTGGATTGCACATTCGATGATGGATGATTTGAGCTCATCGGATTTTCCGACCTGTCACATTTTGATGCCACACTGGGACATATTTCCCTCTCATCATATCCTTGTAGTTCGGCATTCAGAGTCATCGTCACTTCTCAGTTTTGGCGTTCAGAGCCATCATCACTTCCTGATTTGACGTTCAAAGTTGCATACCCGATTTCGACATTCAGAGCCATCATCACATCTTCGTTCGGCGTTCAAAGCCATCATTATCACTCCTCAGTATCGGTGTTCAGAGCTATCGTCATCGCATTTTTGGTTTCGGCGTTCAGAGCCATCATCACTTCCTGATTTGACGTTCAGAGTTGCATACTCGGTTTCAGCGTTCAGAGCCATCATCGCATCTTCATTCGGCATTAAGAGCCATCACTTCTCAGTATCGGTGTTCAGAGCCATCCTCGTTGCATTTTCAGTTTCGGCGTTCAGAGCCATCATTATCGCTTCTCAGTTTCGGTGTCCAGAGCCATTATCACTCATCAGTTTGACGTTCAGAGTCGTATCCTCGGTTTTGATGTCCAGAGTCATCATCACTTCTCAACTTGACGTTCGGAGTCGTATTCTCAATTTTGGCGTTCAAAGCCATCATTGGTTTTCAGTTTGGCATTCAGAGCCACCATCGTTTCTCAGTTTCGGCATTCAGAGCCATTGTTAGTTTTTCATTCGGCGTTCAGAGCCGTAGTTCACCCTCGTTTGGCATTTAGAGCCATCTTTCCAGTTTTGGTGTTCAAAGCCATTATCCCTTTCCAGCTTGGCATTCAGAGCCATCGAGTCTTCTCATTTACGATGTTCAGAGTCGTCTTTCTCAGCATGACATTCCTAGTTATCAGTTTGGTTGGGCATGCAGAGCTTTTGTTTCAGATTGACATTCATCGATGTTTCTTTTGGTTTAGCGTTCAAGGCCGTCGTTGCATTTTGGCGTTCAGAGCCATATCTTCGTTTCGGCATTCAGAGTCATGTTTTACTTCATTTGGCGTTCAGAGCCACATCTTTGTTTAGCGTTTAGAGCCATGTTTTGTTTCATTCGACTTTCAAAGCCACTATTCATTCACGGTTTACGACATTCGAAGTCACCATGCCACACTTTCAGTTCAGCGTTCAGAGCCATCACTTCTTAGTATCGGCGTTGAAAGCCATCCTCATCACATTTTCAGTTTTGGCGTTCAAAGCCATCATTGTATCGTTTCTTGGTTTCGGCGTTCAGAGCCATCATCACTTCCTAGTTTGACGTTCAGAGTTGCATTCCCGATTTCGACATTTAGAGCCATCATCACTTCCTAGTTTGACGTTCAGAGTTGCATTCCCGGTTTCGGCTTTCAGAGCCATCATCACATCTTCGTTCGGCGTTCAGAGCCATCGTTATCACTTCTCAGTATCGGTGTTCAAAGCCATCATCATCGCATTTTTGGTTTCGGTGTTTAGAGCCATCATTATCGCTTCTCAGTTTCGGTGTCTAGAGCCATTATCACTCATCAGTTTGATGTTCAAAGTCGTATCCTCGGTTTCGGCGTCCAGAGCCATCATCACTTCCTAGTTTGATGTTCAGAGTTACATTCCCGATTTCGGCGTTCAGAGCCATCATCACATCTTTGTTCGGCGTTCAGAGCCATCATTATCACCCATCAGTATCGGTGTTCAGAGCCATCGTCATCGCATTATTGGTTTCGGTGTTCAGAGCCATCATTATCGCTTCTCAGTTTCAGCATCCAGAGCCATTTTCACTCATCAGTTTGATGTTCAGAATCGTATTCTCGGTTTCGACGTCCAGAGCATTCATCACTTCCTAGTTTGACGTTCAGAGTTGCGTTCCCGATTTCGACGTTTAGAGCCATCATCACATCTTCGTTCGGCACTCAGAGCCATCATTATCACTTCTCAGTATTGGTGTTCAGAGCCATCATCATCGCATCTTCGTTCGGCGTTCAGAGCTATCCTCATCGCATTTTCGGTTTCGGCGTTTAGAGCCATCATTATCATATCCTCGGTTTCGGCGTTTAGAGCTAAAATCACTTCCAAAGTTTGGCGTTCAGAGTTGCATTCCCGATTTCAGCGTTTAGAGCCATCATCACATCTTCGTTCGGCGCTCAGATCCATCATTATCACTTCTCAGTATCGGTGTTCAGAGCCATCATCATCGCATCTTCGTTCGGCGTTCAGAGCCATCACTTCTCAATGTCGGTGTTCAGAGCTATCCTCATTGCATTTTCGGTTTCGGCGTTCAGAGCCATCATTATCGTATCCTCGGTTTCGGCATCCAGAGCCATTATCACTTCCAAGTTTGAAGTTCAGAGTTGCGTTCCCGATTTTGGCGTTCAGAGCTATTGCATCATTCATTCCGACTTTCGGAGCCATGTTTTGCTTCATTTGGCGTTCAAAACCGTTGTCCATCTTTGATTCGATGTTCAGAGCCATGGCATATCATTCGTTTCGGCGTTCAGAGCCATGTTTCACTTCGTTCGACGTTCAGAGCCACATCTTCGGTCGGCATTCAGATCCACATCTTCATTTAGTGAGTTCGGAGCCACATCTTCATTCGGTGTTCAGAGCCATTATTTGTTTATTATTATTATTATTTGTGTACCGAGTCGCGGTTTTAGTCCGACTCTCAGAGTCCTCATGTCTATCTTTCATTCGATCCATCACCATTTTCCTCCATTCTGGCCTTCAGAGTCATTGGGCACGCTCCTTTGGACCTTTTGAGTCATTTATTTTCTTTATTTTTGACGTTCAGAGCCACTGTTCTATTCGACGTTTGGCGCCCCTACCACATTTTTCTTTTAGTTTGGCGTTCAGAGCCGTTTTTCATACCCATTCATGCATTTTGAGTCATCATCTTTCTTAGTTTTGACATGCAAAACCATTGTTATGTTTGGAGTCCAGTGCCACCGTCATTCGTTAGTTCGGCGTTCAGAGCCATTGTACATATTCATTCAAGCACCTTGGGTCATCATCTTTCCGTGTTTTGACGTTTAGAGTCACTTCTACCCGACTGTATCGTTCGAAGTCACAGTTTTGACATTCATGTTCACTAGCATTACACATCTTGTCTTCAGGGGTTTGCATCTATCCTAGTTTTCCTCACCGTGTTATCCTGTGCTCATCGCTTGTTCATCATTGGTCTTCCAGATTTCTCTTCTCATTGCTCATGACGTAGTCCTTTGAGTTTACAACGCATACTTCGGTCATGTCGTTGGGCGCCTTACACTTAGCACTTTCATGTAGTTATCTTAGGGCAGTCTTCTCGAGACACGTTCTTTATGGTACTCCAGAGTGGTTTGATCGTTACTCATCTTTGATATGGTTTTTCGAGTCACTTATGGAGACTTCTTAGAAAGAGTCTGGGTCCTTAGTGTGACTTCAGAGTCATTTTGAGACATCCTTTCCTTTTAGGATTAGAGCCTTTGTGTTCGTCTGATAGTCTGAGCGAGTTCGTGTTTCACCAGTGTTCCTTCGGGGGTCTCCTTTGTTCTTCGGGAGAGTTCACTTCATTCCACTCACTATTCACACTTTCTTGTTACTCTAGTATTCATGTTCCTTACACTCGTGAATTCTACCGAAGAGGGGCATATCTGTAGACCCCTTAAAAACTAAAGGAAAGAATAGTTTTCCCTTAGGTTTTGGGACCACCCGGGGAGAGGCTTTGACAAGAGGAGCAGTAGAGCTGGTAGTGGCTTGCTGAGTAAGAGAGGGACGAGGGTAAGAAGGGAAGGAGGAGGAAAAGAAAGAGAGAGAAGGTTGTTGTGGAGAGGGTCCAGAGAGGTTCTCTGAGTTAGAGGAAGAAGCTTGGCCGGAAGCAAGGTAGCAGACTGATTTTCTGGAGAAAAGCTTGGAGTCCTGTTGGTTTTTACTGGAGAAAAACTTCCTCAGGTATGATTATTGTAGGCTTATTGATGTTTTTGGTTGTTACCTCTCTTCCATATCTCTTGTTGATGTTTGAATATTTGTTGGTTTGTTTGGGGTGGATAATGAAGGCCACCTGTTGTTTGTTGAGATATGATCCTAAACTCATGTTTGAGGTTGTTAATCTTAATATGTCATGCTTCTACTATGAAATATTCCACAAACATGCCAATAGTTGTATTTGATGTGTTTATTCTCACCTAATCGGAGGGCTCACTAGTGGCTCATGAGTGAAGCCTTAGTTAAGGATATCTTCATATGTTGTTCTTCATGCTCTGTTTCCATTATTTCTTGCTTGTTGTGGCTACTCCTTGTTCCTGGACCGTGTTAAATGCATGGACTGTGAGAGAGGAAATCTGGCTATGACCCCTTGCGAAGATATAGATCCTCAAGGTTTTCATGTCATTAGAGAATAAGTTGCTCCGAAGAGATTTCGACTATTTCAACCACTCTAAGCCTTATTTATATTATTTTGGAAGGTGACTTGAACAACGATGGAAAGGAGAAGTTAAACAAATTAATACCCATTTGTCCTCATGCATGCATGCCTACCCATTTAACCCTCTCTTGATACCTATTCCAGCGCATGCATGGCTGTCCCAAAGCTCCTTCCAAAACTTTTGTTAATATCCCAGATTTATCCACCAATGTGCAGGAAGATCATGCTAACTTGGTTATTCTTCATATGCCCATTTCTCATTTTCCATACATGACACTTTCACCTTTCATGCTCATACCCCACCATACCCACAACCGTATTCACCACCATGCCCACATTTCCTTCTTCGAAACCCGCTGCTGGCAACCCAACCTTCCAACCTCGTGCATACGTGCCCATACCTACTACCCATATCTCACCCCCTTATGCATTTCCATTATTTCCATTACCCAGCATGCCTATATTCTTCTCATAATGCATCTAATAAACCCATTTTTTCTAATTCCATTTCTATTACTTACACCTATCATTTTTCCCATCATCCTAATCATTGAACTCACATATCTCACTTCCCTTCACCACTTCCATACCCATCTTTCATGATACCCATATTCTCACCACATTTTCTCTCTCATACCCATTTTTCTAACATACCCATCACCACCCGTTTCTCTTTCTAAACTTATTCACACCCATCTCCTGCACCCAACAGCCGCAAACCACCCATTTTCCATCTCAACCTGTTCGGTTGTTCTGTGATTGATGGACCTCATGGTGACATGGGTCTCACGACTCTTAAAAAATAGGTTTTCGTTGAAGAAGCTCCATGTCGTTCTATGGTATTTGGAGGACGCCCCAGCCCATGAGCAAGTATTTGCTGAAGCCTTTTTGTTTCCCACTGATGGCATTGTTTAAACAAGTTGGTGGATAAAAGTCAAAGACATGAGTTTTTTATATTATTTTTTATTCTTCATTAGTGGCATGGTTCCAGCAGGCTTCAAGGTGGTTTATTATTATTTTTTCTCTTTTCTCCCACGTGCCATCTTCTTAATTCCACTTTACATGTTAAAATTTTCATTTTTTTGAAAGTCCTGTTATCAAATAATTCTTTTAAAACCCAACGTTTCAAATTCATTCATTTATTCATTTATTTTATCTATTTTATTCATTTATTTTTTATTTATCTATTTATTTATTTATTTAGTTATTTATTTATTATTTTATTTAAGAATATATATATACACATATCCTTTCCAAAATTATCTTGTAAAATGTGATTTTTAAATTTATTTTACAAAACTTCATATCTAACATTCAATTTTCCAAAACTCCAATATTTTAAATTTAATTTTTCAAAATTCAATTCTCGAAATAATTTTCTAAAACTCTAACTTTAAATTTAATTTTCCCAAAATTCAAATTTTCAGTTCCAATATTCCAAAAATTCCATTATTCACGTTCATTCATTTAAACATTATTTTTGTTATAATTATTATTATTCCATATTTATTTATTTATTTATTTCTTTTAAAAATTTCAATAATTAAAGTTTAATTATTCAAAAAATCTGACTTTCGAATTTAATTTTCAATATAAAAAATTTCACTATTCACGTTCATTCATTTAAACATTATTTTTGTTATTATTATTATTCCATATTTATTTATTTCTTTCTTTTAAAAATTCAAATAATTAAAGTTCAATTCTTGAAAAATCTGACTGCCGAATTTAATTTTCAATCTCAAATATTCCACTATTCACGTTCATTCGTTTAAATATTATTCTCATTATTATTATTATTATTATTATTATTCCATTCATTTATTTTACAAATTCCAATAATTAAAGTTCAATTTTTCAAAATTCCGTTTTCCGAATTTAATTTTCAATCTAAAAAATTCCACTATTCACATTTAGCTGTTTAATTATTATTTTCGTTATTATTATTATCCTGTTCATTTATTTATTCACTTATTCATATATTTAAAAATCTCATCTCCAAATAATTTCTCAAAATCTCAATCTCTAAATTCAATCTCCCATCTCTAAAATTCTATTTTTCGCAATTATTTACCTAATCTTTATTATTTCATTCATTTATTTATTCACTTATTTGTTTATTAAAATTCCGTCTTTAAATAATTCTTCAAAATTCCGATTCCCAAATTTAGTTATCTGAAATTCCAATTCCTTTCAAATTTAATTTCTAAAATTCTCATTCTTATATTTAATTTCTAAAAATCCAATTTTCAAATAATCTCTAAAACTTCAATTTTCAAATAAATTTCAAAAATCCAGTTTTCCCTGAAACATTTTTAATTTCTATTTGGCGACGCATGTGATATGTTTTGTGCTCTTTATTATACACTGACCTCATTTTTATGATAGCGTATTGCTCGTTTGTGGCCCAGGTATGCATCCCTTCCCATTCTGGTCATTCTCTATGCATGTTTTGATTCCCATGTGTGCATGGTTGATTGGAGTATCCATTGATTTTCCTATTGATTGCCACGTCAGCTTCATCTTATTAGTAGAGATCCGACTTTAGGGACTTAGAGGGGTGCTACGGTCTTTACCGTACCTTCCTGATAAGTAACCTGACCCCCGAACCCGATCCAATTTTTCACAGACCACCTTTTTCAAAATAAGGAGTCACACTTAGGGTTTTCTTTCTTATTTTGTTTACCCTCTTAAAAATAAAACAAAAATAAGTGGTGACTTCAAGTCATTTTCTAATAAATAAAATCATTTTTAAACAAAAATCAAGCTTGCCATCGAGTGGAAAACGCATGAACTGAAATGCGGGGTCCACAACAATGTATTTGTGTTTTTTAATTATTTTTTCCAATTTATCTTTTATTTTAAATTTATATCAGCCTTTTATTTTATATTATCTTTTTATTTTTAATTATATTTTGTATTTGTCTCATTAATCCTATTTTAAAAAATATTTATCACTTCACTTTAATTTTTTTGTTTTTATCCTTCTAATTTTATTTAATTTTAAATTTTTTTATTTTAAAATATTAAAAATATAAATTTATTCAAAAATTACTAAAATATAAAAAATTTAATGAAGTTCTAAAATTTGATAAATTAAAATTAATTTAATAAAATAAATTATTAATATCATTTTGAATGATTTTAGTTATTTAAATAAATTAATGTTAATAGCAAAGAAATTGTCACCACAAATTTATAACAAAATTTTAGAAATTAAATCTCAAATAAAATATTTTATGCAAATTGATTTAATTTTTTATTTAAAATGTAATAAAACATGTTTTAATAATAGTAATCTTTAATTTTTAAAATAAATGAATATAAATATATTAAAGGAATTTAAGTTAATATTTTCTTAAAGAATTCGATAAACATTATCTTTGATCTTACGTATGTCAATTACACTTATAAAATAACTTTAATGTATGTATTCTTGCTTATTTTATTGTTTTTAAAAGTTTTTCTAAGCATTTTAATGAATTTTTAATAATTTTTGCTCCACCTATATTTTTGTCAAAATATCCATCAATATTTTACTAATATTTTCGATGTATCCGTAAAATCTACGTATCGATATATCTATATTTATCGATATTTCAAACCTTGACAACAAATAAATAAGTGAATTAATAATAGATATTTACTTTATAAGTTAAAATATTATAAGTAACAATGGATTATAAAGTTACAGAAGGTTTTAAATTTATAACAAATTAATGTAATGTTACAAAGAAATTGTAAAGTCTATAAACTCCAAAATTGGTCTTGGGGTCTTTTTATCTAAAAATTTTAGGCCCATTTTTAGTGGGTATTTGGTAAACTAACTTAATAACTTAAAGTGATTTAATAACTTAATTTAAGTTATTAAGTAAATTAAGTATGTTTAATAAAATAACTAAATGATATGATTTAAAGTAAATCACAATTAACTTATTTTTAAGTAAAGGAAAAAACTACTAACTTATTCTTAAGTTCACATATTTATTTTACTTTTTTTTTAATCTCCATTTACTTAAATTACCTCCACGATCTCCTTTGTTACTCCATGACCTTCATTATTACTTGACTTCTTTTGCCCTAATTATAATTTATGAGAATAAATATGTAAATTTGATAATTTAAAATATTTTTTAAGTTAATTTTATCAAATAACCTTAATATTTAAAGTAATAATTAATTAATATATTTTAAGTCAACAATTTAAGTATAATTTAACTTAAACTCAACTTAAGTGATTAAATAATAAGTAATAAGTTTTACCAAATACCCTCTTATTCATAAACTTTTAAGTAAATTGAATTAGAAATTTTAGGCCCTCTTACTCTTGGTTCATTTACTTTTATTTGTATTATTATTATTATTATATTTTATTTTATCTTCACATTATTTATTTTTGAGGAAAAAGAAGGAATTTGAGATTTTGAAAAGGAAAGGGGATTTCTAGCAAAATAAAAGAGAAAAAGAAAGAGTGGAAGGGGAGCGACCTGGTAATCATTGGAGGGGGTAGTGTTGGCCATTACAGTTAATCACCACCATCTTCCCCTCAATCATGGCCATAATCCACCATTACCATCGCAACTTCTTTATATATCCAATTTCGACAACTTTCAGCTCTAAAACCATCTCCAACACCCACTGCCACGCACCATTCATCATTTCCATCACCTCCAGTCATCTGCCAATGTCCCTGCGCCCCCAAGTCGCGGCACTCATAGCTAACCATAGCATCTCTGTTAACCATCTTCTCCACGTCGGTACCACTATTTTAGCATACTAGCATTTTTTTGTTACAACAACTATATTAGTAAAGAATATTCTAGATATAGCTTGTTAGAATAAGTGCTGAGTTGTACAACCTTGTTTGGAAATGTAAGGTAGAGCACTCTGCTATATATATTTTTATACCTTCACACTACTGCTTTTCGACACAATGAAATGAGAATGTGTTTTTCTCTTTCCATTTTCTCCTTGTAATATGGTATTAGAGCATCTTCCTTCTGTCGCTCTTCCATCTTCTTGTTAAAATGACTCGTGGTAATAACACAAACCGATTCCAACCACTCACACCTCATTCTTCCACCAGAACCATGGCTCAAAATGATTCTTTTTATTCCATGGATAACACTAGCAACCCTTTTTTCTTGCATAGTGCTGAACAAGGATGAAAATATCGGTAATTATGAATATATTGGTACTTCGATTTTATGGATATATTGAACAAATCGGAGATATATCGACAGATATTTTGGAAAAAAATATCGATAAGCCTAAAATTGATCAAAATTTATAAAAAAATATAAGAAAAACTTCATAAAAATATAATTAGAAGTATAATGATATTTTTAAGTTGTTTTATTAAATAATTTGATATATGTATAATATGATTTATCATATTGGATAATAATATCGTATGCGTCGATAAAAATATGAATCTTATAAGTGTACATTTATTATTAAATTACATTAAATATTATTTCATAATAATATTATGATATTTGATTATAATATGTCTAATTTAAAATATATATTAATATTAAAATTATGATCCATTTAATTCAATTGTATTAAATAATATAAAATAAATTATGATATACGTACAATTTTTTAATATTTAATTAATTATTAATGATATTAAAAATACTATGAAGAAAATTATCATGATAATTTTTATATTTTTGGTAATTAATTAAAATAAATTTTTGCATTTAATTATAATTAATTTGCTCTTTAAAATATTCTTTTAATATTTTCTTTATATAATGAGTTTAAATATAGATATATGTTTAGTCATATTATTTAACAATGGGCAAGTTTGCCCTAATGGTAAGTGAGTTGAACCCCATTTGGTTTAGGTTCGAATTCCCTCAACAGCAAAAGGGAGGGCTTTTTGGCACTTGGCATGCTGGCAGATACAGATACTGTATCTGCTAGCGGGCACTGTCCTTTTGTTGGGGTTTGGTCAAGATGTAACAATATGGTCACTTCTTGGATTCTCAATACCCTTTCCAAAGAGATTGTTGATAGTCTACTTTACCTTGACAATGCTCAAGCCGTTTGGGCAGGTCTACATGATCGATTTCATCAAGCAATGCCCCACATATTTTTTAGATTAAGCAACAGTTGAACGGTTTATCTCAAGGTTCCCTTGACATCAATACTTTTTATACTTGCTTGAAAATACTTTGGGATGAACTCAAAAATTTTCCACCCGTTCTCGTTTGTCAATGTGGTGGCATGAAAGCATGTATGAATTATCGACAACAAGAATATGTGATGCAATTTTTTATTGGCTTAAACGAATCTTATTTTGGGATGCGTGGGTAGATTTTGATGTTTGATCCATTACCCCTTGTTGTGAAGGTTTTCAATCTTGTTGTTCAAGAAGAACAACAACACACCATCGGATCTGGTTCCCCTGCTTCATCTGAATCCCTGGCATTTAGCACCCCCTCATCATCTTTCTCTGTCGCAGCTTCCTCTTCTCAAAGTAAGCCCAAACGTAATCTCCTGATCTGTTCTCATTGTGGGCTCACAAATAGGAATGGCAATTTCGCGGGTTTCCCGGGTCACTCGCCCCGACCCGCCCCTATTGGGACGGGTATAGGAACATGGCAATCGGGGATGGGCCAGGTTCAGGATTTTTTAAAAAACCCGAATCGGGTTCGGGGCGGGGTCCGGTGTAGTTATAATTTGACCCGCCCCGCCCCGCCCCGAATATGAAATTACTACTTTACCCCCACTTATAAATATTAGCTTCCTCTCCTCATTTTAGGTCTTCTTCTCTCAGTTCTCGTTCCTGTCGACGCTAGGGTTTTTCCTCCCACTTAATGGAGAAATCCATCATATAATCCATTCGAAAATCCATTTCCTCTCGATTCATCCTTGTTTATCCCACATTCACAAGAAATCAAGAATCACAACTATTATCTTCACGTATCTACAAACCGGTAAGATTTTTTGTTTATTTTTTGGTTGAATGATGCCTTGATTTGGTGTTGTATTTCGTTTCTAATTCGGGAATGCGATACAAGATTTAGGATTTTTCCATTTCCAGTTTCAGATTATTGAAGGATTTTTTTTCTATTAGTTTTCGGGTTGCTATTTAGGGTTTTGAATCCGTTTCTTGTGAATCTTAATAGGGGCTAAGCAGATCTTATCGTCAAAGCCACTGATTCCTTTAAATCAATCAAACGCTTCAATCTTCCGGACACACACACGCTCTCTGTTTGGATCTGTTTCTTTCTCTCTCAAAGAAATAGCTCTGAGGTCTCTGGATAATGCTCTCCCGACAACATCGGAAAGGCCCAAAAAGCAAGCGAAAGTTGCAATTTCAATTCAGAAATAGTCTGATTTTGGTGTGAATGATGAGAACAAAGCTCCATTGCCACCAACTGCAGATGCCACCATTGACTACATCTCTTCTGAGAATCTTAAAGCCATGCCTGACCCAGAAACCCAGATAACTGTAAGTCTCCCTCTCTCAGTGGCTCCTCTGGAGGGAAAATTTACTTGTGATTTGAGTTAATTGTGTGTATTTCGTTTGGAAATGAAGGGTTTGACTGAGGGATTGGATTCCAAGGATTGGGCCAAGGTGTGTAATCTCTGAACAACGCTAGGCGGTTTGCGCTGTATCATTCCGCTCTGATGGCACCGATCTTGTAAGGAAATTTCTAATTTTGAAATGTTTTTTGGAAAATGAAGATGGGGGTCGGCTGATGTTTGTGGTGTTTGCAGAGAAAAAGTGTTGTTGGTGCTAGTGAAGGCCATGAAGAACCCTAGAAGTGCTCTGTCCAAGACCTCTATCATGGCTTCAACTGATATCTTCAATACTTTTGGTGATGAGTTGCTTCAGCCCCGCCCCGCCCCGCCCCGACAACACATACTCGGGTCGGGACGGGCCGGGGATGGGATTTAATTTTAACTCTATAACGGGGATGGGAATGCCCCGCCCCGCCCCGCCCCGGGTTTGGAACGGGTTTGGGAAATAACTAAATATTTTGGGACGAGAATGGGATAGGGGTGACCCGTCCCAAACCCGCCCGTTGCCATTCCTACTCACAAAGGCATACTGTGGACCTTTGCTACAAGTTACATGGGTACCCACCTAAGTACAAGCCCAAACCCAAGGCCCAATTAAGCTCCCTTCAATCCACCAACATCGATAATTTAGATAGATTGTCATTTATTGTATGATACTCTTTTTCTAAATTTTGAAATATGGAATTTAGTTTCTATTAAAATGAATTAAAATAAAAGTATATCCATAAAAAAATTTTGATCTCTTTGTACAGGTTTGATCAAAATTACTAAAGTTAAAAAAAGAAGTTGAGAAAGAAACAAGAAAGCTAAAAAAAGGAGAAAGATTATGACTTCTTTTTTAAATAGTTGGTAACTTATGAAATTCTTTGAATTTCAATGTTACATGTCTTAGCTTTATGAATTTCTTTTTGATGTAATTATAAAACACCTTTTTCTAGATATGAACATATAATTAAACCATATAAAATTGCTACACCTAGCTAGAGCATTAATTTGGTACCTATAAAAAAGTATCATCAATTAGTTGATATCACATGTGCAATTCAATTCTCATTGCTTTGTACCCGAGTGTTATTACTTTATACCTCTTATATCGTCTTATTGCATTGAACGTTGATCTTGTTTATTTATAATTTGGTCACATGTGTTCATAACCTGGTCCATATGTTTGTACTTTCATTCAACAACCCAAATTTGATCTTTGGTATGTACTATTTTGGTACTTAGATTTTCCAAAATTCTTACTATTTGCTTATATACATTATCTTTTTTATAGTTATTTTTATATGGTATTAACTTTGTTAGCGTATTACAATAGGTTGACAATTTCACTCAAAAATTAATAGTCCGGGATTAATTCACTATCATGTTAAGAACTTAAATTTTTAGATAAATTTAGTTATGAAAATAAAATTATTAACAAAATTAAAGAGAGAGGGAGAGAGGACAATTTACAAGAGTAAAAGAATGTTTGGTTTTGTAACTTTTAGCTTAAAGTAATTTGCTTTCAAACTTAAAGTTATTTATTTTTTTTTACTTTTTTATGACTTATTATAAATTTTTGGCTTAATAGAAAAAGTAAAAATATTTGATTTTTTCTAAATAAAAAAAATAATATATTAGTTTTTCTTTATTATTTCATATTTAATAGAAATAAAATATTATAAAAAAAATAATATAACACTTAACACTATTAAACACTATTTAGTTTAAAATTCTGTTCAAAATTAATTAAAAAAAAACCAAACAAACACCTAAAATTTAAAGGAATTTTATTTTTTCTTTTTATCTTAAGGAGACAAACATTTTCCATCATATAAAGTATTTTTATAATCAACATAATACTTCTTACACATTCTTTTCGGTAACCGAAAAAACCTTCTTACATTTTCTTTCTACTAATGAAAAAAATTAATCATGAAAAAAGAAAAAAGGATTTTAGTTATTTAATTATTAAAAATAGTTTAAAAATTGCAGTTAAAATTTTTTTTATCACCTCGAATTTCATATTCAAAAGCACATAAGGTAAGTCCTCATTTTTTCTCTATAAAAGTTTTTATATTTTATTTATCCACTTAAGTTTTTAGCAAGTTTATTTTTTATTTAATTTAATTTATCTTGAATGAGTAATTTTAAGACTGAAAATGATTTTCTTTTAATTATGAATTAATTATATATATAAGTAACAAAATTAATTATTCAAGGTTCATTAAATGAAAAATATTATATATGAAGAAATATTCTTGCAACAAGAGCCAGGCAGTCTATTAATACATATTATCATCTATGCATTTTTCCTCTACACTTCCAATTGGAATTAATCCCGGGGAGTATACTCCCATCCAGTCTAATTTTTAGATGATCGAGAAACAATCTCAACCATTAATATGGGAAAGGCGGATTTTTTAGTATTTATAACCATTTGCATTTTTTTTCATTAGCCCAAAAAAAAAGAAAATTAAGTTAATAATTCGACACTAAATACACAATCATTTTCCCTTTCAAACTTTTAATTATAATATTCCTTTAAGCTATGTTTAGTTCATAGAAAATATTAAGAAAAGAAAAAAAAACATTAAAGAAAATGATTTTCTTATGTTTTATTTCACCATGGAAAATACGAAAGAAAATTAAATATAATTAAAATAATTTGTTAAAAATTTATACATTTTCAAATTATATAATCTTGATATAAAGGAGGAAAATAAGTAAAATGAATTTGAAGAAATATATAAAAATAATTTATTAATTTTGAATTTATTTTTTATTTTTCTTCTATTTTTCTTTTCTTTCACTTTTTTATTTTTATTTTCTTTCCCTCATACTTTTCCTCAATTTTTTTGGAAACCAAACATAGCCTTGAAATATATTTTTTTAAAAATCTTTTTAATTATTTTCAAGTATAAAATGATACAATCAAACCTAGAAAAACTTTTGATTCTAAATCCTCATGTCCATTTCATTCAGCATCATCATCTTTATTTTTCCTATGGACTCAAGACAAGTTTCTCCTATTTCTAATGGGCTATAATAGCATTTCCAGACTCTATTCTCTTACATGTCTTGATATGAATTGACTAGTTACTCTTTTCCACATTAAGTCTACGTGTAACTCCGCAAAATATTTTCAAAAACAATTTTAAAATAGGATAAATGACCATCTCAAATGAATAGTTCTCTATCCAACATTAATAACAGACGAATTGAATATATTCTCATATTCATTACGTATAAAAGAAATAGAGTTTTAGCGATTCAAGGTTCAATTCTCGATAGTTTTATTCACCTCGATAATAATAGTACATTATATATCGCTTTGTTACTTACATGGAATGTTGGCCATCATGTCTTCGATAAAATGACCCAAGGAAAAATGCGAGGATCCACCCTCTATCATCACTTTTCCACTAATCTTTTTCATTTCTTCCCTCTTCTTCCTTACTTCATTGTCAATATTCATTAGATTCTTTAATCCAATTTCAATCTCCTGAGCACTTACAACATAACTACTATCCTTATTATAATCCATTTTAATTTCTACTGCTAATCCCAAATCTTTCACCATTTGAAACGCATTCATTTGTTGTTCGGCAAACATCGGCCATGTGGCTACAGGAACACCATAATATATGCTTTCTAGGGTAGAATTCCATCCACAATGAGATACAAATCCTCCAACCGCTGAGTGGGCCAAAATAGCTACTTGTGGAGCCCATCCAATCACCTTTCCAATCCTGGCTGTCCGGTGTAAGAACCCTTTTGGTAGAACTTCCTCCACATTTGCATAATTGCTTCGAGATTCTATTTTACCCTTTGACGAGGGTTGACGAAGGGACCACAGGAAGCGATGCCCGCTGCGTTCTAGCCCATGTGCTATCTCTTTGACCTGATCCCCACCAAAGCCTCCCATGCTCCCGAAGCACAGGAATACCACTGATGATGGAGGCTGATGATCAAGCCAGCTCATGACGGCACTAGCATCTTGTTGACCCCCAACAGATCCCCCTTGCGTCTTAAGTACTGGTCCAACGGGGTAGACCGGGGGTATTGTACTGCCAGAAAATGATTGAATAGCATGTGACTCGAGCTCAACAAGTGTATTTACCATAATACCCTTGACTTGTCTGAACCTCCTTGTGTGATACAGAAACTTCTCAGCCCCACCGCCTTCCTTGCCAAACATCAAAGAAGGGAAGACCTTACCTGGAACCGGGTTGGCATAACTCGGAACCTCCAGCTCAGCATCCGAGTCCTTGAACTCATTGAAATCCAAGCCCTCATTATCATGGAGGAACTGAAGATGGAACATGAAGCCAAGAAAAGCGGCGCTGGAAGTGAAGAAGAGATATGAAGGCACCTCAAACTCATCGGCCACATCAATCATGGAGGTGCAGAACATATCAATAACGAACCCACCGAGACGAACGGAGTTGGAGCGAGTGATCTCGTGGACGGCGTCTCTGACGAGTGGTATCTGAGGTTTGAGGAATTCAGTGATCCCTGTAGTTCCAGGGCTGACCTCTACAGGAGGAAGTGTGAGGAAACGTATGGAATCAGAGTCGGAGGTCATACTATCATTGGACCCAAACGGAAACTTCATAATCAAGATTGTGATTGACAATCGGCGGTCTCGGTGAGTCATCAGCTTTGCAATCTCCACTGTGGCCGCAAGGTGGCCGATCCCAGGAGATGGGATGAAGACAAGCTCAGTTTGCTTCATCACTAACCGGCGATTACTGCAAAGAGAGAAAAATATTGGATGTTTTGAGGGCTTTGTGGTGCGGTGACACATACTTGTTGCTGAACGGGTTATAAACGACCTTTCAATAGTCTTGGCGGGCGAGGAACCGATGTCACGGCTTTGCTGGTTCAGTCTATTTTATTCTACTTCTCGTTTTTCTATGATTTGGGGTTGCCCATTATCGAAGTTCGAGGCAACTGTCGGTGGTTCTGGATTTCCGTCAGTTTAGTGTAAAACAAACAATTAAATGTATGATTTGTGGTTGCCCATTATCGAAGTGCGAGGCAACTGTCGGTTGTTCTGGATTTCCGTCACTTTATTGTAAAACAAACAATTAAATGTATGATTCATTCCGACTCGAGGAAGGATCCAAATAGGTAAGGCTACACTTTTCACATTAAGTCCTTAATTCCTAATATTGGGGCCAAATTTTGTGAAGGTAACCTTTATTGGTTTAAAGTAGTAAATAAAAAACTTACAAGAGTAAAAATATCATAATTTTTCTTAAAAATTTGTTTTAACATAAATGGATGAAAAAAGGTTTTGACGAATGATACTTTTGTTCCAAAAGTTTGTCATTTTCATTATTTAAAAAAAAATGAAAAGAATTATTGAAAATGGAGATTATTTTAATCAAATATGTCAATTTTTTTTTTTTTTTTTTGTCTTTTCAATTACAAAACTAAATATGTAGGAAGTGTTATATTCATGAAAAAAACATATTCGTGGGTTGTGCTCATAATTTTTTATGCATATAGTAAAGTAATAACTTTTAGGTCCTTTCAAATTGATTCAATTATTATCTTGGTTAATTATTAAGATTATTGATTCGGATTAGCCCTGAGAAAAATTATGTGAGTCACAGTACTCAAAAATATTTTTAATCATATAAAAATACAAGATATATCTAAAAAGAAAAACAATTACAAAGATTGTCTCAATTTCCGTAGATGCAAAAACAACTAAGTCTATGGACTAATATAAAAATTCACTAAATATAAAAGAATTGTACAGAGTTACCTAGCCCATTTACAGTCTTATATGAAAAAGCACTTTTCCTTTCATCTCAAGGTTTAAGAACTCAAAATTTCAACATTTTCCTTTCATCTTTGAAAGGACTTTTAAGATTTTTTTTTCACACTTGATGTTGATTTTCTAGAGTATCGAAACGAGGAAAACAATGATTGTCTTGTAGATTTTATTACAGTTTTTTGTTTCATACCCTAAAATGAAATTTTAAAATCCTTTTCATATCTAAACCTTGGGTATTTTAGTTGTACCATATTATGAAAATTTTAATAGGCGTTCAGAGTCATCATTTTCATAGACATTTAGAGCCATCATTTTCAAAGGCGTGAAGATCCACCATTTTCAAAGGCATTCAGAGCCACCACCATTTTCATAGGCGTTCAAAGCCACCATTTTCATAAGTGTTCAAAGCCACCATTTTCAAAGGCGTTCAGAGCTACCATTTTCATAGGCGTTTAGTGCCATCATTTTCATAGGCATTCAGAGCCATAATTTTCATAGGCGTTTAGAGCCACCATTTTCATAGGCGTTCAAAGCCATCATTTTCATAGGCGTTCAAAGCCACAATTTTTAGAAGCGTTTAGAGCCACCATTTTCATAGGGGTTCAGAGCCACCATTTTCATAGGCGTTCAATGTCATCATTTTCATAGGCGTTCAGAGCCATCATTTTCATAGACATTCAGAGCCATCATTTTCATAGGCGTTCAGAGCCATCATTTTCATAGGTGTTTAGAGTCACCATTTTCATAGGCGTTCAGAGCCATCATTTTCATAGGCATTCAGAGACATCATTTTAATAGGCTTTCAGACCCATCATTTTCATTGGCGTTTAGAGCCATCATTTTCATAGGCATTCAGAGCCACCATTTTCAAAGGCGTTTAGAGCCACCATCATTTTCATAGGCGTTCAGAGATATCATTTTCATAAGCATCCAAAGCCACCATTTTCAGAGGCGTTCAGAGCCACCACCATTTTCAGAGGCGTTCAGAGCCACCACCATTTTCATAGACGTTCAGAGCCACCATTTTCATAGGCGTTCAAAGCCAGCATTTTCATAGGCTTTCAGATCCACCATTTTCATAGGCGTTTAGTGTCATCATTTTCATAGGCGTTTAGAGCCATCATTTTCATAGGCATTCAGAGCCACCATTTTCATAGGCGTTCGAAGCCACCATTCGTTTAGAGGCATCATTTTCATAGGCATTCAAAGCCACCATTTTCAGAGGCATTCAAAGCCACGACCATTTTCATAGGCATTCAGAGCTACCATTTTCATAGGCGTTTAGAGCCACCATTTTCATAAGCGTTCAGAGCCACCATTTTCATAGGTGTTCAGAGCCACCATTTTCATAGGCGTTCAGAGCCACCATAATTTTCATAGGCGTTCAAAGCCACAATCATTTTCATAGGCGTTTAGAACCATCATTTTCATAGGCGTTTAGAGCCACCATTTTCATAGGCATTCAAAGCCACCATTTTCATAGGCGTTCAGAGCCACCTTTTTCATAGACGTTCAGAGCTATCATTTCCATAGGTATTTAGAGCCACCATTATTTTCATTGGCGTCCAGAGTCATTTCTATTCCATTTAGAGCCCTAGAGTCGTTTTTTCATCTATGACCCAGAATCATCCTTTTCCACGTAGAGCCTTAAGCTCACGACATAGAGTTGTTCCATTTTTGTGATTGCGACCCAATGTTCCGAGCTTACTCTCGTCATGTGCTAGGACAAAATCTTTGGTCCTTTTCTTTTAGTTCTTTGGTATAGTTCACTTCGTTTTGCTCATTATTCGTATTTTTACTCACATTCCCTATACTCATGATCTTTGCCGAAGAGGGGCATATTTGTAGAACCTTCATTTTGTTCTCCTAGCACATGTCCTGTTTGGTATTTATTCGATACTTTACAGCAATTCCCTGGTGGCCCATTACTACTCGTGTAGCCTATTTTTTCTAAGCCACCTTGGGGACTTTGGTTGAGGGATTTATCTAACCCTATTGTGACTCTTGGCAGCCCTATTTAGACTTAGGATCACTTAGGCACCCTAAGCCCATTTAGACACCCTAGGCCCATTAGGCACTACCCTAGACCCACCTACGAATACCTTGGTCCTTTAAGCACATCTAGATCTTTCAAACACACCCTGGCCCACTTAAACACTACCTAAGTCACCTAGGCACCTACCAACTTATGTCACTTAGTCACCTTCCCATTTAGGACACTTAGAATTTTTTTTTTTATGATAGGTTCCACTTAGATGTTTTCCAAGCTTAGTTCACTTAGGTTTGATTTCTTGATTTTGATTGCTTGATTTTGAGTTCAGGTGTGTATTGGCTTGATTTTGATTTTGATTTTGATTTTAAGTTCACAAGATTAATTTTTTCATTTTGAATTACATATGTGATATCTATTTATTCACTTATTTATTTATTTATTTTCTTGTATGTGGTTGATCTTTCCTATTTTTTGTCATTTTTTAAATTTGCATGTTTTCTAATTTTATTACTTATTTACTATTTGCATGATTCCTATTTGACCCTTTTGTTTCACAATTTTTTTTTCATTGTAGGAGTACAAGGCTTAAGGGTATTCTTTTTTAAATTGTCCATGTAACGGGGATCCATCAATGACTCCCAACCAATTAAGGTTTAGGGCATCAAGCTTTAAGGATCTTTCAACCATTAACTCCTCAGATTTTATCCCGAACTTTTGAGAATGAATTTTAATACCCAAGCACCTACAGTATGTTAAACTCCACCTATTCACCCTTGTAACAAGCATTGAGGTCTGTGACTCCCAACCAATGAAGGTTTAGGGCACCAGACTTTAAAGATTTTCACCATATACCCTTCAGACCTTACTTGGGTTTCAAGGCATGCAAACATTTTTTTTTCTTTTTTTTTTCAAAGGCTCATTGGCCTTTTATAAGGTGTCCCAACACTATTAAAATGAGGTCAAAGTTACCAAGTCTAAATTTTCCTAAGTCAAGAGGAAAATAGTTTCTCATCTTATAATCGGAACCTATTGTGCACAGTGTGTGAAAAGCTTAAAGTGGAAGAACTAAGCTTGAATTTAATAGAAGTTTCAACAATTCATCAACTTTAGTAAGCATAATACAAACTCTAAGTCAAGTGAAAAGACAAAAATTCAATTTCTCCCATTTCAATTTGAAAATTTTTCCTTAATAACCATGGAGAATAGAATAAAAACTTTTAAAAAAATTTAAAACTAAACAAAAATCAACTAAATTACCAAAATAACTTAGCATTAATAACAAAAACTTCCTTCTTCAACTCTCCCCCCAACCAAGTTGAACATTGTCCTCAATGTGGCATGAGCGATTGAGATTATAGGGAAGAAGTGGTACCTCCTGAGTGATATCAATTTCGAGTATTGATTGGAGAAACCACATGTTTCAAAAAAAATAGAAGATATGAGTAGAGGAAATAAAATAAAATAATGCTAAGAATACTCAAAAATTGATAGATTTGTATTACTTCAATTCATGAAAGTACAAGAAGAGAACAAGTAATACAATTAATCTCAGTATAATATCAAAAGCATGGGATTTCAAAAGCTACTGCAGTAGGGAAAACATAAGGAAAATACATAAAGGAAATATATATAAAAGAAACTATGAAAATAATCAGATGGTGGCTGGAGGATGATGTGGAGATGATGGCTCAGCTGCCTCTGCCTCTGCCTCTCCTGTAATCGGCTCCTCAGGAGGCATAGTCTGATCTACGAAAGGAGGGGTCTATGATGACTCTGGTGGGATAGGAATGGGGTGCTCAGGAGGTGATATAATACCCAGATGATGCTGAATCTGCCTCAGGATGGCAGTGTGCTGGGTCTGAGTGGCGATAATCTGCTCCTGATGAGCACTGAGAGCTGTGATCTGCTGAGTGAGGATGCTCTGAGAAGTGGCCAATGTCTGGAAAGTGTGGCATAGGCCTCTATAATCGATAATGGATATAGCAATCCTTAGCTCAATTGAAGGAGATGACTCTGATATGGGTGGAATAACAGGGGGAGTCCATGGGGTGGCTTGAGGAGCAGAGGGTGCAACCTCTGGTATAGGCTCTGTAGAGGCCACTGCAGGGGCAGGTGGCGGAGTGTTATTCGGAAACTATCAACTAACACTTAGATTTTTGTGGAAGAGTAAGGTTTGGTCCTTTGGAAGTGGAAATGATTTTAAAGCTTCAATTTGCATAATGTCTTCTCTTTATGAATTGTGATTAGCAAAGTATTTGATAACTCTTATTAAAATTTGAGTTTATATTTCTTTAATATTCCATGTGAGAGTTTGATCATCATGCCACTTAAAATTTTTTGAAGTGATAAGCATGATTTTGTAAAGTATATTACTTTTTAGTTTACTTTTTCTCTCTTTTATTGCTAAGGGACTAGCAATATGTCGATTGGGGGGAGTGATTACTACTCAAAAAGTGCTATTTGATAGCTTGTAATTAACTCTTTTAAACACTTTTAAGTAGTAGTTATTACCTTTTAACTCAATTAACATATTAAGGACCTTTGCAATTATTTATAATCAAATTGTGTAAGTTTTGGTGTTTTTGTTAGTAATTTGATCACCAAAGCAATCCAAGATTGACGAGAGTTCTTTGGAATCCATGGCAAAGCAATGGGAAGCTCATTAACATGAAGAACCAAAGCTTTGAAGCTTTATAGTCCTTTGCCATAAGCAAATCATGAATGCAAGGAGGGAAAGCAAAGAGAGAAATCTAACATAAAGCATTCAAGAAGACAGCAGCTATCAGCCACTTTTGGAGCACTTCATAGAGCTCAATTTATGCATACTATATGTTGTTTCTAAGCTCAGGAAGTTAGCAATCCAACGCTTCAAACGGTGCATGATTCGGAGTTGAAATGAAGGAGTTGGAGCCATTGGAAGATGATCACACCAAGCTGAAGGCCAATTTCGCGGGCTACGAAATCAGCCTTTGGTTGCGAAATCACAAGAGGATGGCTATGAAATCAGCCTTTGACTGCGAAATGGTGTCCTTTAGGTTGCGAAATTTCACAGCCATCTTGAACGCCTGCGAAATTCTCCTGAGTGCTTCCCTATATTTGCGACCGATATTTTTAGATTTTTTGCTTCAGATATTTGATGTCTAAATCCCCATTTTCTCCTTGTAATCCACCTATCATAGGATTCCTTAGTCTTTAAGCAAGAACAAAGGGTAAATAGCCTCATATATATTGTTTGTAATTTCCATTACAGATAGATGTCGGGGAGCTTGTTCTCAGAGACATCTTTTGTATAGTTTTGAAAGGAAGTAAAATACAGAGCTTTTGCTCTGCCTTATCTACTCAATTTGATTGTATTGTATTTATTTTTTCTTACTAGCCAAACAAGCTCTGAGGATGCTTCCTCAGAGAATGAGTGGCTAGATTTTTAGTTCCTTGGAGCTAAGGTAGCTGGGTAAGGCCCCGAATCCAAGAATTGGTAGTTTTGTTGTTTCAACTGTTAATGAAGAGAAAGTGTGACCCATTAATGATTTCTATATTTTTAGTTAACTTAAAACGCCTTCAATTCACCTGAGCCAAAACTTGGTAAGGCAAGTGATCTCCGTCCATGGAGATGCACTAGTTTATCTCTTACGAACTTTTGGGAGGTGACTTGAAAGTAGGATTTTTTAGAATTGCCTACACTTGGTAAACTTTTGGACTCTAAGGAGACATCCATTAGTTATCTCTTGCGAGCTTGAGAAGGGAAGTCCAAGGTTAATGATCACCTTGAATGGCGAATGCTAGGTGAGAGGCACGAGCCATTGCAAGTTGCATCAGTGAGAGGGAATTAGTGCTGAAATCCATTAAAGGGAAGTATCTATACAACACCGGTTAGAGAATTAACTATATGTTAATTCTCTAATGCGAGGAAAAGATTCAAGTGACCGGAGCTCTGTTTTTGCATGAGGAGCCTCCCCTGTGAACCTAAAACTCCAAGGAACGCTTTTCTTCATAAGTAATTCCTATTACTTTCTTTTTAGTTAGCTTAAAACAAACTCTTTTTCAACCAAAGTTTATGTTTTCTTCTTAAGCTAACCTTGAAATGAAAAAGCACCAATTCAACTTTGAATTAGTATCAGTTGTAAGTTGAAAACCCTTCCCAGTGAACGATCCTAGAGCCACTATACTATATTAGCTAAGGCTATCCTAGTGCATGGTGATATAGGTTATAAATTTTGTTGATTACTCTTGTTTGAGGACCAAACTCATGATACACCATTGGGACACGAATCAGGCACTCATGGCATTTCATTCAAATTTATTTTTAAATCTTCTCTAATGTTGGGCTCCCACCAAGCCCATTTTATCTTGCATGAATTAATTCCAATAACTCTATCACTTGGAATTACGGAATTTGATTCTTGCTTATTTTAAAACATTTAAAAATAGAGGATATGTAAAAATCATTTGCCAAGAAGAAAGATGGCATAGAAATTTTATTGAAAAGTGGGAGTTTTAGGACCTAAAAACTCTAAGGATGAAGAATTTGGGAAATTATAGGAAGAGTGAGATTTTGGAAAAATTATTTTTAAAACCAAGAATGGTGAAATGAGAAAAAATAAAAGGAAGTGATACGTGGCATAAGGGTACCCATGCTAAGGTGGCCATGCAGTGAACATTTTCTCCTGTAGCTCCACTTTGCATCTTTCTCCTCTTTGGCTTGCAAACCTCTTAAGAATTTCTTGGATTTTAAAGCATCATTCCCTCAAATCCCTGGCGACTCAAACTGACGCAAAACGTCAGTCTGGTCCATCTCCAGAAGCATGCCTGACACTTTAGCTGTCAACTCATGTTCTAGTTGATCCATAAGTGGGGATAGATTCTCATCCAACTACGTTCTATGTTGATTAGGTGGTACATTTGCAAGAGCAGTAGCCAATGTCCCAAGCGGCATAGGTTGTGAAACTACAGCATCATAGAATGGCATTCTAGCCATATTATAAGGAGGAGAAAGCACACCCCAGAAACACCAAGAATGGGAACATCAGCCGTGTTATGTCCAAGAGGATAATAGTAAACACGTCCTCTGGGTAGCATTTGCTGCTACATTAATGATAGTGGTTGTTGGGTTTGTTGCAACATTCTGGAACCCACCATCATAGATTGCCTGACTACTCCCACCTATAGTCATTCCCATGGCTGTCTGCTTTAGGGCATGTTGAGCCTGCGGATGCATAAGGCCTCGTGCGCCACTCATTTTGCTCAAATTAACAATTGCAAATTCTGCCGTTGCTGGTGGCAAGGGTGCATGCTCTAGTAGCAACTCTAATGCTTTGCAAAACCGTTTTTGTCCTATGCAAATCATCCCCCATAATAACAATAAAGGAAAAAGTCCCTTGGCTGATCAACTTCAAAAATATCATCCTCAAAATGCATGCACTTGTTTTATAACACTTTGCCAATAAACAAAGAAGAAGAAAATCTGGATGTAAAGCAGTCAATAGTTCAGATGCAGACTGCAGCTTGCGAACAGCTGTCAGCATTGGTGCTACACTTTGCATGGGGGTTTCTAGCAGTATAACTTGGTCTTTCAACCACTTGCAAAGAGATACAAATTTATCAGTTGCCGAATGAATTTGCTCTGTTGAACAATTGTTGATAAATTTTGCAATGGACAGAACTAGTTGATTGGCTTGCTCTTTTGGAATTAGAGTAGATGTACATGCTTCTAGGAGGTAGAGATATCCAAGAGTGTGTATGGGAGGATCAAGTTGTTCCAGAAACGGAGCTAACCGAGTCGACTCATTGTGAAGTAGGTCATCCGCTTGCTTCCAGAGGCTGTGAAGAAGAGAAATGTCTCCAGAACCACTGAAGAGGCCTTGAGTTTGGGTCACCACTGCTTCCACATTGTCCATGGTTAGGGTTTCGATCGGTGACCCAACTCAGTATGAAGCATAATGGTACGCTGCACTCTGGCATTCCCATCAATCGGAACAAAAGAATCTCCACATAAGCCTTGCGAATGTCCGATAATCTATTGTATCCAACATCGACATTAGCAATGATCAAAATCTGGTCGTTCTCATCCAGAAGTTGGCACAAATTTTGGTTATATATGACTTTCTCGTTGTCTCGGATAATCTCATGGGAGGAAGGTCGCGCATGCATTTGAGGAAGTATGGAAATGAATGCGTGGAGAATGACTGGGGAACGAGTAATGCAAATAGCGAATTAGGTTGGTGTGGGGTTTGGAAATATGGGGGAATGTAATGATAAGGGTACGATTGTGGTGTAGAGAGAGAAGAGTGGCAAGAAGAAAATGGGTAGGTTGGGTATTGAAGGGTGATGACATGCAGGGGGGGGGGGGGGGGTTGGGGGGTGAGATATGGGTATAGGGGATATGGCTATGTGGAATGGGTATGGGGATGCAGGGAATGGGCATAGAAGAGATAGTCATATTTGCATGGCTCCCATGCACGTGGGAGGGTGAGTTTGGGATATTAACAGAGGCATTGGAGGGAGCTTAGGTGTTGGGGTGGGCATTCTGCAAACTGGGCCAACACCACACTGTCGACTACCTTCAACACATAGAAGGGCGTGTCCACAAGAATTCGACATATGTTGTACATAACGGCCACAATTACTCAAATTTTTGGTCATTGTCGAGGCGAACGAAAGTAGGGGAAGTCACGATTCAAGGTTCTGGCATAGACGACTTATTCACATCGCTTTGACAGCTCCAAGGGCTAGCCTCTGACGCTATGTAGAATGAACTTAGTAGCGTTTCTACAGTGTCTCTAGCAACTTGGGTTGATGACGGTGAAATAGCAAGCAAGTGCAATGTTGGGTGTATCCGGTCAAAGGCAACTCCTCGTTTGGCTATTTATGACCGGTTAGCCTTAAGAAATAGACCATTCTCATCCCCTTTACACTAATATCTATCTGGGATCGAAACCTGGCAGCTCCCCACATCATTGGTAGGGTGGCATGGGGTGATTTCTTTCACTAAAGCAAGCGACTGCAGGTGAATGCCAATTCGGGTTGCTGGTTCGATGATTGAACAGAAAGTGGTATGAGCATTGACCTTGGAAAATGACTGCATTGGGAAGAATTTCTGGTGTTGTCAACGATGATGGCATGGCTACAAAGGAAGGCATTTGTTTATTAGGTCTTTTTTTTTCTGTTAAACTCATCACAGAACTTAGCTTTTCAAGCTACCAAGGCAAAATGTTATGGTGTGTTGATTATGGCAATCCTAAAATGCCTGAGGGATCCACAAGAACAACAGATATCTCCTTGAGGTGACCAAAGCAAATTGATAGCGAGTCTTGAACCTTCTCATTGCCTTCATCACTCAAAATGGCCTGAGTCCATCTCATGAGGGCCAATTCCTCAACTCAAAGAAGCTCATACAGATAATCACAAATAAGTCCAGTAGGGTTGTGCCCATGTAAGCTTCACAAACCACAAGAACCAAACACACTGCATAGGTTGTTGTTTGCTTGCCATCTTACTCACAAAACTTTCTCTGGGTTTCTGGTGGGGACTCATGCATATGCCCATAAGAGGTGTGCCAGAGAGCCTTGTGAACTCGTCTCGTCCAGAATTCTATGCCCATAAGAGGTGTGCCAGAGAGCCTTGTGAACTCATCTCATCCAGAACTACATGCCCATAAACACTCAGAAACTCTTTACGCTTTATATTCATCATGCACAGCTCTCCACATGTAGACATCAAAAACAGGGGAAAAAAAGAAAAACACAACAAGAAAACAGAGCATAAGGGAAGGAAGCATAATGAATCAACCATAGCTTCACGTTTCATGTTTTAATCAACAGGCCAAGGGCGGGTAAACAAAACAGGGAGCAAAAACGTGATCCTCATATGTCACATATCATAAATAAACCATATTCAGGATACATATCAAAGAAGAACAAAGGAGCATAGACGAATATAGCAAGACCTAGTCTATCAACTACATGAAAGGCAACAAGCAATGCATGGTCATCTGATATTCTCACCCAAATCAGTAGATAAAACTTAAGATCCACAAGTATAGGGGAAGAAAATAATGAAATATACAGTGGCCATACCTGGGTTTCCCAAAGTTGGGTCAACTTCTCACACTTTCTTTTTTTCTTCAGTAAACTTGCTCCTCAAGCTTTCCAAAATACCCTCAAAATATCTCCTGTTCTGCATTGTAATGCAATACGCTCCTTCTCATTGTCAACTCTCACCTGCTCTTTAAGAAAACTCCCCCAAAACCAGCCTATTTTCCCCTCCAAACCCTTGGAACCCTAAGGCTATGTTTGGTTCCCGGAAAATGCGAGAAAAAGAAAATTGGGAGGAAAAATGGAAGGAAAGAAAAAGCTAAGGAAATGAATATAAATTTTTTCACTTGTTTGGTTATCCATGGAAAATTCAAGGGAAAAAAAAAAGAATTCAATTTCTTTTATTTGGTTAACCACGAAAAAAAGTTAAGAAAAAATGGAAGGAAAACAAAATCAATAATTTGTTTTAAATGGTTATCAATTTATTGAATAATAAAATAAATTTTGGGTTCTTATATTCTAAAAATCAGTTTTACAAAACTATTGCAAAAACATATAACCAACCTACATCCTAACTCAAAACATTGCTCCTTACTCACAGGAATTTATGTGAAAATCAATGCTTTGATAAACCAAATTCAATAATCCTAAAAATCACAAGCAACCAACCAAATTTCCAGTAAATTAACACTACATTTATGCTCTTATACTGTAAATTAACACTGTATTGATACACTTTCTATAAGACCTCTATACACCTTGCTAAAGGAATATACATCTATTATGCCCTTACTGTTGCATTAATCCACAAGATGCCATTAATCCAATCACAAACTATACTAATCCAATGGCAAAATGGGTAAGCAAAATCTACACCACTCACCTTCATTAAAAAGCTAGATAATAATATACAATATCCCAAAAATGAAAGAAGGGGTGACGTGTGAAAGAGTACAAGTGAGAGAAAGATGTACCCGGGAGTATGGACGATGTACTGTGTGAGGGGGTGGGGCAGGGGTGCAAAGGTCATTTGGATACAGGATAATCACAGCTGGTGGTTTCCCTCTGCAATGCTCTGGCAATATAAAAAATTCATATTCCCAAAAATATCCATATTCCTAAATGGAAATTACTATTATTTCTATTATTATTCATCATCATTTATTTATTTATTTATTTTTATTATTATGATGATGATGTTTGGCAGTGGATTTCTATGGTGGAAAATGCAAAGCTGGAAAAGAAAACCCTTCTCTCTACTTGTGCCTCTCTGCTCCTTCACCTTCTCCTAGAAAGTGATAGAAATAGAAAGACAGGGGAAAGAGAGAGGACTAGACTGCACCGTTGGCGCAGATTAGCGCTCGTCGAACCCCACGACGGCCGCGACGTCATTTTGGAGGGTTTTCCTTACATGGATTATGCTCTCTCTACTTCATCTTTCCTCAAATGTAGCTTCGTTCCCACGACATCTGGCCTTAGATACACAGAAAAGGGACGCTTGATTCAATCGATTTTTCATTTTCTTTCCCTAAAGACCCTAGTCAACCGCAGAGGCACCCTAGGATTTCTTTTCTCTTATTTGGCTTCTTTGGTTACGAACCCATTGTTTGAGTTTAAATCGAAGAAAAAGGTGCTCGGGGTGGAGGTTTACCCCTTGAAGATGATGTGGTTCATGAGATTCTCTGGGTTATTGGTTGCGATAATGGTGATGATTCTCTTCTCACCGCATTTGAATAACGCACTTCATCCATGGGAACTCGGGTGCCTGAAAATGGTAGGTTTTCAGAGACACTGGAAGGTGGTCGAAGTGATAGTGGTGGCCGTTGAAAGGGTCGACGATGGGGAAAATCCATAGCCACCGATGAAGAGGAAGTTAGAGATGAAGCCTTTAGTGAACAAGAGCCCGACAAAATTTTCCTCCCATTTTCCTTGCTTTTTTTCTTTTTTTCTCTTATATTTTCCTCATTATTTTTTAAGGAAAACAGTAGAGAAAATATTACAATATTTTCTTTAATATTTTCCTTCGCATTTTTTTCCATCATATTTTCCATGTCATCCAAACTAAAGAAAATCATTTTCCTTTACATTTTTTTTTTTCCTTTCCTTATCATTTTCTAAGAACCAAACATAGCCTAAAAAATATCTCTGAAAAACTTATGTAAAACCAGTCTCTCAAAATCTCACCTCAAATGTCTCTCATCCTAGAAAACCAGTTTGTTTCTTTTCCAACCAGCTTACTCCCTCTGGCTTCCTCTCAAACTAAACCCGAAAACCCGTCTGCTTTCCCCCTTCTCGCCAAAAACTTCCTTCTCTCACTCAAAGAACACCTTTAGAATCTCTCACCCTTTTTTCCCTCTCTAGCTTCCTACCCAAGTAAAACCCATCCCCTCCAAAATATCTTCAGCCAGCATGAACCCCTACCTCTGCCAGCTTGATACGCTCCTCCATAACTGAAATAAGCTTTTTCCATAATCTTCTTTACAGGTGTCCAATTCTGATTGGACACTCCACTACCTAATTCCCTAACAGCCTCTCTTGAGGCAGCACGTGGCTCTTGAAAAAGCCCTCCACCTGGCAAAGAAAATAACCTGCATGAAAAAAATGAGAACGAGCCCCAAATGGGGGTCTACACTATAATATTTACTTTGAGACCACTTCCAATGTTTTTAGAATCGGACCGGTCATTGAACCGGAAAAGTTACCAGTTCAGGGTTCACTAGTCAGACCCAGTCAAATCAATGACGTCATAAATATATATTTTATTATTTTATATATTACAAAAAATTAAAAAAAATTAATAAATTCTATGTAAATTTTAATAGCATCTACTTTGTTTGTTGAGTTTTGTCACAAAAGTTTTTACCTGTAGAAGTCATCAATCATCATATATGAGATCTATAACACAATATAAGATGTTATACATTCATAATGTCAATAAACTCAATATTTATCAAATAATCAAACCATTACTATCCTATAATAACCAAATTATCAAAGAGTTGTTAACTTAACACATTGTCCATAATAGATAATACAAATGTCAACCATAGGTCCACAACACTTAAATAATTACTCAAAATAAAAATATAACATGTCAATGTTTGAATATTCATGAAGATTTTTGCATACTAATAAATATAAAATTCATGTCTTCATTCATTTTGGAAATTGGAATATGGAGATTGAAAATGAGCATCTGGAAAACCAAAGTTCTCCACATCAAGCCCTTCTATAGCCACGTCACCACCATCCTCATCATCTACAAAAATATTGAATATATATAAAAAAGAAATCATTTTTGAAGAAAAAAAAATATAATTATTGAACTTTTATAAGTTTAAATATTTTACTAACCAATGTGAGAACTTGAACCTTCCACTTCATTTATTGAAATTGACCCTTCTTCATATAGAAGATTTTCCAATTCTTCAACATCTAGCTCTGCTGGCTGATCGTCATCAACTATCCAAAAATCGGTCTCATCAATGAATGCATAGTCAATGGGATCATAGATTCTTTTCTTGTTATAGAACCTAAAAAAGAAAAATATATAATTATTCATAATTGTGAATAAAAGAATTTAAATTCAAAACAATTAAGAAAGCATTTATACTGATTTTTTAGCCGAAAATTGTAATGAATGTATACAAGATCATTAAGCCTTTGATGTTCCAATCTATTCCTTCTTTTGGTATGTATACGTTCAAAGACACTCCAATTCCTCTCACATCCAGAAGACGATGTAGTTTGGCTTAATATTTGAATGGCCAACTTTTGCAAATGTGGTGCACTGTATCCATGTAGCCTCCACCATTCATCTAGTTACCATTTCACATTAAAAATAAGAAAAAAAAATAAAACACATTAACAAGTTTAAAATATTAAATAGTAAGTAGATAACTAATAAAAAAGAACAAACACACTAATAAATGAAAATATTTTTTACCAGGTTGGAGTACTTCATGTGAAGAATAAACAAGGTCTCTTCCAAAACTTCCCAATCGATCACGAAACAACTTCATTTCATTCATTGTTTCAAGTTTGCCTTTCAGAACTTTCTGATCAATAACATTCATGACACATCCAATAACAGTTGACTTATTACAAAAGTTTTCTTAATCATATTAGAAACATGGATTCAACTAATAAGTTGTTGAATGAATGTTTTTCTGTAATTGTTGATCCCAACGTTCCTTTATGATCTCTATATAAGGCTTGTATAGTCTTTTGTTGTAGTTAAATAATTTCTTTATGCCCAAACAAACCCTATACATGCCTTCATACACATATCCCATCGAAGGCCTCTTATCACAATCAACAATACGCAATAAGCGCATTAGTGGAGACATAAGATTCACAACAATCAAATAATCATTCCAAAATCTATTATCCAAGATGATGGTGTCTGCAACTTTGCTTTTATTATCCTTTGAATATCTAGAGTCCACAAAGAACTTACTAGTCACCAAAGCTTGCAAGTCATGTTTATGATCATAAAGACTCTTGAGTGCAATGAATGTAGTAGCAAAGCGTGTTGCACCAAGTCGCAGAATCTCTGTCCATCCTTCTTTTTTTCTCAACCAACTTAACAAAGCAACATGATTATACACAAAAAATTGTCACCTTTGATGCACGTCTTACAAGTTCAACAACATGGTTCATCTTACCAATATCCTTAAAGATCAAATTAAGACAATGAGTTGTACAAGGTGACCAATTGATGTATTTATGCTTATGAGAAATCAATCTCCCCATGGCAACATAATTTGCTGCATTATCAGTCACTATATGAACTACATTGAGTGGACCCACCCTTTTAATCACCTCATCAAATAACATAAACAAATTACTTGCATCCTTGACAATGTCCGAAGCATCAATAGATTTCACAAACGATATTCCTTCAGAACAATATACAAGGAAGTTGATGAGTGTTCTTTGTCTATTATCTGTCCAACCATCACCTATTATTGTACACCTAACTTTTGCCCAAATTGCACGATAAGAGTCCACAAGTAACTGAACTTCCTTCTTGGCATCCTTTAAAAGATTAACTCGCAGTTGATGGTAATTTGGACCCTTATATCTATGAGGCTATAATAGAATTTTTGACTCTATTCCCTTACATGCCTTGATTTGAATTGACTAGATATGACTCTTTTCCACCTTTACTTAAGTCTATGTGTAACTCCTCAAATATTTTCATAAACAATGTTATTTGCTAATACAACAACATACTTGTAGAAAAGAAGATACACATTACTTAAAAATAGGATAATTAAATTTGTGACATTTTAAACTTTTTCACTAAATAATATAAAGATCGAGAACAAACTTCCTTGTGATTTTTGAAAGCTCAAATTTTTTTGGTTTCATCAAGGAAATTATTTGAGAATTGAAATACAACATATGATGAAGTATGCAGGGCCTACAATTGGTACATTAAATATCACCTTGTTGCTTAATTACATGGAATGTTGGTCATCATGTCTTCAATAAAATGGCCCAAGGAAAAGTGTGAGGATCCACCATCTATCATCACTTTTCTACTTATGTTTTTTATTTCTTCTCTCTTCTTCCTCACTTCATTGTCAATATTCATTAGGTTCTTTAATCCAATTTCAATCTCTTGAGCACTTACAACATAACTACTATCCTTATTATAATCCATTTTAATTTCTACTGCTAATCCCAAATCTTTCACCATTTGAAACGCATTGATTTGTTGTTCTGCAAACATTGGCCATGTGGCTATAGGAACACCATAATATATGCTTTCTAGCGTAGAATTCCATCCACAATGAGATACAAATCCTCCAACCGCTGAGTGGGCCAAAATAGCTACTTGTGGAGCCCATCCGATCACCTTTCCAATCCTGGCTGTCCGGTGTAAGAACCCTTCTGGTAGAACTTCCTCCACATTTGCATAATTGCTTGGAGATTCTATTTTACCCTTCGGTGGGGGTTGACGAAGGGACCACAGGAAGCGATGCCCGCTACGTTCTAGCCCATGTGCTATCTCTTTGACCTGATCCCCACCAAAGCTTCCCATGCTTCCGAAGCACAGGAATAGCACTGATGATGGGGGCTGATCATCAAGCCAGGTCATGACGGCGCTAGCATCTTGTTGACGCCCAACAGATCCCCCTTGCGTGTTGAGTACTGGTCCAACGGGGTACACCGGGGGTATTGTACTGCCAGAAAATGATTGAATAGCGTGTGACTCGAGCTCAACAAATGTATTTACCATAATACCCTTGACTTGTCTGAATCTCCTTGTGTGATACAGAAACTTCTCAGCCCCACAGCCTTCCTTGTCAAACATCACAGAAGGGAAGACCTTACCTGGAACCGGGTTAGCATAACTCGGAACCTCCAGCTCAGCATGCGAGTCCTTGAACTCATTGAAATCCAAGCCCTCATAATCATGGAGGAACTGTAGATGGAACATGAAGCCAAGAAAAGCGGCGCTGGAAGTGAAGAAGAGATATGAAGGCACCTCAAACTCATCGGCCACATCAATCATGGAGGTGCAGAACAAATCAATAACGAACCCACCGAGCCGAACCGAGTTCGAGCGAGTGATCTCGTGAACGGCGTCTCTGACGAGTGGTATCTGAGGTTTGAGGAATTCAGCGATCCCTGTAGTTCCGGGGCTGACCTCTACAGGAGGAAGTGTGAGGACACGTATGGAATCAGAGTCGGAGATCATACTATCATTGGACCCAAACGGAAACTTCATGATCAAGATTGTGATTGACAATCGGCGGTCTCGGTGAGTCATCAGCTTTGCAATCTCCACTGTGGCCGCAAGGTGGCCGATCCCAGGAGATGGGATGAAGACAAGCTCAGTTTGCTTCATCACTAAACGGCGATTACTGCAAAGAGAGAAAAATATTGGATGTTTTGAGGGCTTTGTGGTGGGGTGACACATACTTGTGGCTGAACGGGTTATAAACGACCTTTCAATAGTCTTGGCCGGCGAGGAACTGATGTCATGGCTTTGCTGGTTCAGTCTATTTTATTCTACTTGTCGTTTTTGTATGATTTGTGGTTGCCCATTATTGACGTTCGGGGCAACTGTCGGTGGTTACGATGAAAAAAGGTTTTGATGAATGATACTTTTATTCAAAAAGGTTGTCATTTTCATTATTTAAAAAAAAATGAAAAGCATTATTGAAAATGGAGATTATTTTAATCAAATATGTCAATTTCTTTTTTATTCTTTTTTGTTTTATGTCTTTTCAATTACAAAACTAAATATGTACGAAATGTTATATTGATGACAAAAACACGTTCGTGGGTTGTGCTCACAATTTTTTATGCATATACTAAAGTAATAACTTTTAGGTCCATTCAAATTGATTCAATTATCATCTTGGTTAATTATTAAGATTAAATTATTGATTTGGATTAGCTCTATGAGAAATTATGCAAGTCATAGTACTCCAAAATATGTTTAATCATATAAAAATACAAGATATATCTAAAAAGAAAAACAATTACAAAGATTGTCTCAACTTTTGTAAATGCAAAAACAATGGAGTCGATGGACTACTATAAAAATCCACAAAATATGAAAGAATTGTACACAATTACCTAGCCCATTTACCTTTCTCTATAAGTTTTATATGAATAAGCACTTTTCCTTTCATCTCGAGGTTTGAGAACTCAAATATTCAACATTTTCCTTTCATTTTTTAAAGGACTTTTAAGATTTTTTTCACACTTGATCTTGACTTTCTAGAGTATCAGAACTAGGAAAACAATGATTGTCTTGTAGATTTTATTACAGTTTTTTATTTCACACCCTAAAATGAAATTTTCAAATCTTTTTCATATCTAAACCGTGGGTATTTTAGTTGTACCATATTTTGAAATTTTAATTTAGAAAAATAAGAAGTTAGATAATTAATTTTCAAAGAAAAATGGACAAAATTACCAAGGAACTTAAGTTACAACTAAGTTACTCATATCATTACACCATTTTAATGTTTTTAATTTCAAACTCAAAACGTGCTTATGCCTAAGCTTCAAATTTTGCGTTTTCAACTCAAATATGTTAGTATAAGGCATATTGCTGTAAAGTAGTCTTGAATTAATAATCTTAGGAACAAAATTGCCAACCCATTGTAATACACTAACAAAATTAATACCATATAAGAAGATCATTTATACTAGAAAATAGTAAGAATTTTGGAAATTTCTATATTACCGAATCAATGCCTAATAAAATTCAAATCTAGATCATTTAAAGTGTCTAATAAAATTGTTGACCAAATTATAAATAAATAGGACTAAGACATAAAATAATAACACCAAAGTAGAAAGTAATAAGATCAAGGTATAATGCAATAGGACCACATAAGAGATTCAAAGTTTGATATCGAAGTCTAGATTGAAGGTTGATGCAAAAGGTGAGTGGTTCTACATTCTTTAATTTTAACATACAACAAGCAATAAAAATATTATTTATATTCCCTTTAGAAAGAGATAGAATAGGTTACACTTATCCCATGTTTAGGCCAAAATTTGTAAAGCTAATCTCTATTGGTTTAAAGTTGTAAACAAAATTTTAAATGAATAAAAATGTCCTAATTTTCGAAAAATATGTATTAATGTGAATGAATATAAAAAGTTTCATGAATAATATTTTTATTCAAAAATATTGTAATTTATATATATATAAAGTGAAGGGCACTCTTTCAAATTAGAGATTATTTTGAAAATAAATCTATTAAATGCTTACTATTTTTATTTTCAAAAATAAAAAATGTAGTCAAATACTAGTTTAATTTTGTAGAAAATTAACCTTGAACAAACTCTTTGGGTCACATTATTTTATCTTTTACTTGCTAACATGATTATAAAGGAAGCTAGGTTTGGAGAGATTGAGCAAGCATTAAGTCGCAAGGCCAAAGTGTAAGAGCATATTTAATCATTTTTCTTGAATGTTCATATATATGTGGTATGTGAAAGAATTGTATACTTATACCCTTATGTAATAGACAATAATTTTTTTATGCATTTCATGGTTACAAATTGTATGTCATAATTGATGATATTTTTTCATATATTTGCGTTGTAGTTAGGTTTGCCTCAATTCACCTCATTCTAGTTATAGTAGCTCATATGGACTTAAAGTTACACCAAATGAATGTTAAGACATTTTTCCTTAATGGAGAGTTGAATGAAGAAATCTATATGGAACAACCAATAGGTTTCATTATCCAAGGTCAAGAGCACAAAGCGTGCAGGTTAAATCGATCGATTTATAGCCTTAAGAAATCATCCAGACAATGATACTTGAGATTTCATTGTGCAATAACTTCATATGATTTCACAATGATTGATGGGGACCACTGTGTTTACATTAATCAACATAAAGATAAATATATATTATTATCATTATACGTGGATGATATACTTATAGTTGGAAATGATTTGTAATTTATTCAAACCATTAAAAGATGGTTGTCAAGTGTTCCATACTTCTCAAGCGCTAGAGGCGCTCAAATGGTGTTTCAGTTGACTTGAGCAGTCATGTTAATTCTATTGAGATTTTTCATTCAAATTTGATTTAGAACTCTTTCAAAAGTGAAGTTTTTCAAGTTTTATACCTATAAATACCTCATCATAACCCTCTTAAGATAAGAGATCGTTAAGAGATTGGAGAGATTTCAAAAAGAGTCTCTTAAAGAGAAAGCCCAACAAGCCACATCATTCTCGATCTTTCATTCAAGGATTCAATATTTGAATCTTAGGTTGAAAACCTTCATCTCTTCAATGAGGCTGAAGTGTATTCACTAGAGCAATTGAAGATTGTTGCATCGCGAACATGGATCAAGTTGTAGGTATTGGTGAGTAAGTCTTCAGGGTAAAATGACCAAGTAAATGTGTGTAACTTGATCTCATATAGTGGATTTAAATTAGTGGTCTTAGACCTTATGGTTTTTTATCCTCATAGTTATTGTCGAGGTTTTCCACATAAAAATCCTTGTGTCTCATTGTTTAGATCTTTTGATTATCTTACTTGTATTGCCTACCTTTAATTGAATTGAATCCCTAACTACTCGCAGGGAATTGGTAATATATATAAATCTTTATTTAAATTTTTAAATACACCCATTCACCCCCCTTTAGGTGTTACCCTACTAGACTTTGCTCATTTTTCAAGTCACAAACCCAAGTTCTAGTATCTCGTCCTAATACTATAGGTTGTTGGAGTGTAGTTGACCCTCTATAGTAAGATACTGAATCAACTTTAAAATTAGATTTTGAAGAAACCAGTATTTTCCTATAGGTGCTAGTGATTCCCATTTGACCTCATATTCTTAGAAGGCATTTTTACTCAAAGGATAGTTAGGGTCTTTATTCACATATATGCATAAGGGCATTTTGGTAAATATGTAGGATGACATAAAAGCTTGTAAATTTTTTCTCTAGACTAGGCTAATTAATTAATTGAAGCTCAATAGGGTTAATATAGTGGATTTAGATTAGTGGTCATAGACCCCATGGTTTTTTATCCCCATAGTTAGTGTCGGGGTTTTCCACATAAAAATCCTTGTGTCTCATCGTTTAGATCTTTTGACTGTCTTACTTGTATTGCCTACCTTTAATTGAATTGAATCCTTAACTACTCGCAGGGAATTGGTAATTCACCCCCCCTTAGGTGTTACCCTACTAGACTTTGCTCCCTTTTCAGGTCACAAACCCAAGTTTTAGTATCTCGTCCTAATACTATAGGTTGTTGGAGTGTAGTTGACCCTCTATAGTAAGATATTGAATCAACTTTAGAATTAGATTATGAAGAAACCAATATTTTCCTATAGGTTCTAGTGATTCCCATTTGACCTCAAATTCTTAGAAGACATTTTTACTTAAGGGATGGTTAGGGTCTTTATTCACATATATGCATAAGGGCATTTTGGTAAATATGTAGGATTGCATAAGAGCTTATAAAATTTTTCTCTAGACTGGGTTAATTAATTAATTGAAGCTCAATAGGGTTAATTAATTAACCGAAGCCCAATAAGGCTAATTAATTCATTTGAGCCTCATAGTGCTAGTTAATTAATTAAAACCTAACTAGGATGGATTAAGTGACCTAAGCCCAAAATGGTCTAAGTCACTTAAGCTTATGTAAGCCTTCTTAAGGGTTTAGGGTTTGCAATCTTCCCATTCACTTTTCCAAAGAGAAGAACCATAGCCACCAACCCTCTTATACGATTCCATTTCTCAAGTTCTTAGATCTAAGAAAGATAGTCATTAGGAGGAGGCTCTTAGTTTTCAAGATTTGTGATCTCTTCATTGACTATAATCGATCTGGGAACATTCAAATCTTACGTAAAACACCATTTTCTCTATATCTATATTTTAAAAACCAGTATGCTTTTGCCTATTATATTTAGAGAGTTCTTAGGATAACTATGCATGCACCCTAATGGTTCAAGGATGGGAATGGAGCAATCTAGGTATTCAAAACAAAATTTGCATGATTTGAGTTCTTTTTTGTTAGATTATTTGGATTATTTATGATTATTTTAATATATTAAATTTCAATGTTATTTTAAAGGCTATAAGTATGTGAATTAACATCCTCCATGTTTTTTTTACCTCTTTTTCATTTTTACAACAAAAAGAAAGAGAACTTCATATGATTGTTTTTATATTTGATTGATAATCTGGGATTAATATTTATTTGTGAACATATTTAATTATTTTTCTAGATGAATTAGATCTATCTATTTTTTCAAACAAGATGGACTATGATCATATTATATTGTTTTATTGGTTTTTTCCCACATATTGTTTTTCACAGAGTTTTATTGATTAAGTGTATGTAAAGCACATGTTCCAAATTTCAAGAATTTTTTAGATGAATTGTAGACATTGAAAATCAGTTTATAGAATGTTTGGTTAAGACAAATGACATTGAATAATTTCTAAACTTTGTTTGAGAATATTAGGGGGTTTATGTGATCATTATTTTGTCATAAATCGCTAGAGATGGGAGATTTTTAGTAAATTAATCTATTAGATTAAGTTGATAATTTTATTTCATTCATCATACTTTTTAGGACCTTGCATACCTTCATGTGATTTACACTCATTTTGAAAATTTAAGTTTGCTACAAAATCAACCCAAAATCAAACAAGTACGTACAGTTGAGTTGATTGAGAATAGTGACAAAAAGGGCATACCTTCCTATGATTTACACTCATTTTGAAAATTTAAGTTTGCTAGAAAATCAACCCAAGATCAAACAAGCAAGTACGGTTGAGTTGATTGAGAATAGTGACAAAAAGGGCATAGAGTGGACTTATATGCATGGAAATCGGGAATAAAACTAATATTAAAAAAAATTTAAATTGAAAATTCAAAAAGAAAAATATCTCTAAATCTTCTTTAATTAAAAAACATTAAAAAATCTTTTAAAATCCTTTCAAGATTCTTAAATTTCCTAATTTTTTTTTTCCTTTGGTAACATCTTTACATATATTCTAAGATTCTTAAGTTTCAAAATTGTTTTTTTTGGTAAAATCTAATTTATAAATTAATTTCAAGTCCATTAGGTTTTCTCTAATAAATGTTTATTAGGAGAATTTTTTAAACAACTCATAGCCATAAGTTTTAAGTTAGAATTTCATTAACCTAAAACTTTCATATTGTTATAATTTTTTTTTTTTTTTTTGGTTCCTGAGAGTTTTGCATCCCTTCAAGGTGTTAATAAGTTCACTAGGAGCATAGTGGTGTTATATTATGACATGAAATTAAGTATAGATTCTAGGGTGTAAGTTTGAGGAAATAGCAACTGCTAAGTAAAATCTACATACCTCTTCATATTTAGTAGATTATACAATTATATCCTCTAATCTCATGGTTTTTACATTTGCAAAGTCTTTGGGAGATGTTGTGAATGGTTTTCCATATAAATCATTGTCTTTTTTAGTGATTGAATTTCTCCACTTTATTCATATATAATTCTTAAAGAAATGTTTAAAAATAAAAATTTGAACTAAAAAGAATGAACTTCCTATTTGCCTTTAGGCATTTCACAAGCAAGATCTAAACTTTCAAGACATATATAAATCATATTTTTATTATTTGTTTTAAGTTAAACAAGAGAAATCTAGAACCACCCACTTGTGGTGTTGATCTTCAACCTGGACCTTGATTTCATTACTTTGCATCTCTTATGTGGTCTCATTGCATTGTACGCTTTATACCCTAGTTCTATTATTTTATACCTCAGTCTCTTTCATCAGTAATCTAGTTTCATATATTTGTACCTTAATTTAACAAGAAAATTTTATTAGACACTTTAAATGATCCAAATTTGAATTTTAGTAGGTATTGATTCTGTGTTATAGTCTTTTCCAAAAATTCTAACTATTTTCTTATATAAATTATGTTTTCATATTTATTTTTATATGGTATAAACTTTGTTAGTGTATTATAATATTGGATTGACAATTTTGCTCCTAAGATTAATAGATCAAGACTACTTTACTATAATGTGTATTATACTAATATATTCAAGTTGGAGACACAAAATATGAAGCTAAAGGATAAGTATGTTTCGAATTTGAAATTAAAATGGTACAATTATGTTATAAAATGAATTTAGTAGTAACTTAAGTGTTCTAGGTATTTTTGTTTAGAACTTTTTTTAAAAAAAATTAATCATTTAAAATTCTTATTTTTCTAGATTAAGTTTTCAAAATTTGATACAACTAAAATGCCCAAGGTTTAGGTATGAAAAGGATTTGAAAAACTAATTTTTGGGTGCAAAATAAATAAATAATCCTAAGAAAATCAACAAGACAACCATTGTTTTTCCTAGATCCAATAGGTCAAAAAGTCAAGATCAAGTCTGAAAATTAAATCTTGAGAATCCTTTCAAGTGAGGGAAGCTTTTAAAAAATTAAGATATTTTTATCCATCATAAGTGGTTTTTCTATGCTTTGGAAGCATGGGAAGCTTTGTTGGGATCATATCAAAGAGATAGCATGAGATAGCACATGAGTTCGAGCACTGTGGGCATCACTTTTTATAGTCCCCTTGTTAACCTCCCCTAAAGAGTGAAATAGGATTTTCAAGGGACTATGAAAGTATTGAGGAAGTTCTAGAAGAACGATTTTTCATTAGACGGCTATAAAAATGGTGATTGGATGGGCTCCACTTGTAGTAGTGTTAGCCTACTCAACTACTAGAGGATTTGTATCTCATTGTGGATGGAATTCTATGCTAAAAAGCATATGGCAGGTGTTTTAATAGCCACATGACCAATACATGCAGAACAATAAATCAACACACTTCAAATGGTGAAAGATTTGGGATTAGTAGACAACAATAAGGATAGTGGTTAAGTTGTGAGTGCTCATGAGATTGAAAATGGATTAAAGAACCTAATGAATATTAAGAGTAAAGTGAGGAAGAAGAGGCAAAAAAAAAAAAAGTAGAAAAGTTATGATAAATCGTGGATCCTCACACTTTTCTTTGGGCCATTTTATTGAAGACATGATGGCCAACATTCCATGAAAGCAACAAAGTGATGCCTAATATACCAATTATTTTATAGTAACATGAAAGGAAAAGGTGCATTGTAGGCTCCAATTAATTTATCATATGCTTTATTTCAATACTCAAATGATTTGTTTGATGAAACTAAGAAATTTGACCTTTTGAATGAGGGAATGTGTTCACTCTTTATTATTTAGTGAAGAAGTTTACAAGGTCTTGGATTTAATTAGTTGTATGTTGATCTTATTGATCAATTAAAACACATTTGACTATTTTCCTATTGGGAGATAAACTAATGATAAAACCAACCATATAATAAAAGTCCACCAAACCAATTGAATTTGTTTTACTTGGATGAATAGATATAAGATTTTTTTAGAAGAATTTATTCAATTAGCCTACTATTAGAGACAACCATCCATTTGAGATACACATTGATAGAAATTTAATTAATTTCCAAGAAATGTGTATCTCTTTTTCTACAAGCATGATGCTCTAATAACAAATTAATGATCTCAAACTATTTGAATATGATGAACCAATATGATGAACAGGGGGTGTTATAAATATCCCTCCCATTAATCTCTAAAGTGATATATAGAGGCTTTGAAAAAAGATTTGCTTCATTTATAAGGAACTTTTTCTCTCTTAAGTTGAATCCCATCCTATTTATGTCATTTTACTCGTGGAAGTTGAAGGTGATTTCTGAAGCACTTCTGTAATTTTTTTTTTTCATAATATAACTCTCTAATTTGATTTAACTTAAAAAAATGAAAAGATGTCAAGAAAGTCTTGTGACCTCCAAAAAGCAAATTATTTTGAATTAACATATTCATGCATTAGAATAATGCCATAATTAAATAAAATAAAAATAACTAAGAAACAACTTCTTTGTGGAAGAAAATGCTTCCAACTCCATTGTGAAACCAGGGTTTGGTTAATCTCAGTTTTGATGATAACAAAACAAGGTTTGAAACTAATATTATGTTGCAAGTGTGATTAGGTAAGAAAATTTCCAAAGTGGTAATCACAAAGACAAAATCAAGCCAAAGAGAAATCAATAAGAAGATGAAGACCTCAAAGAGAAGTTCTTTTCAAGACCCAAGCTTCATAAGATCTCTTTGTAAGGTTGTTGGTGCACTAGGATTTTCATGCATTACATTCTTTTCTTATGCACCAAAATCATCCAAGAGTTTTTTCATTTTAAATCCTTTAAAATTGGATGATTTCATGTTTTCAACTAAAACCTTATCAAACTTGTTTAAAAGGTTTTAAGTTGAAAAAGTTGGTTGTTGAGCCTAAAATGGCTCAATTGGTTGAACCAGATGAGGAACCGGTCAACATCCCAACTCAACCGGTCGAGGAGTGCAAAAAACCTTCTCTCTTTTCCAGAACGATTGTTCAACCGGTCAAGGTGTGAACAGTAATTGGTTGAGGTTTAACGGTCACCTGTCAAGCATTAAATGCTAACGGCTAGTCAACTGATTGACCCCCAGCTCGACCGGTCAAACCCCTAACAACTAGTTTGACTTTTTTCCTCTATAAAAAGGCTTTAAATCTTCATTGTTTATAAGTTTAACCTTCCCAAACCTTTCTTGAATATATTTGAGCCTTGGAAGAGTGTTTTTAAGTGCACCATTGTTTTAAAACTTGCATATCTTTAGTGCATCATTCAATCCTAGTTTACTTGTATCATTTGAGCCTAAAGTTGTATACTAAGAGTTTGTGAAAATATTTGTATATCTTTGAGAGGAAGAATCTAAGTGTAAGGTATCACATAGGGATTCTCAAGTGAGGAGTATCACTTGAGGGGTTGTCCAAGAGTGGGGTATCTCTTGAGAAGTGTAAAGGGTGTTTGGAGCCAAAAGTCCAAGAGGGTGGATTGAAACCATAATTCAATTGTATTGTTTGAAGGCTTGGTTTGGAAGCCTTGAATTAGTTGAACCTCAAGCTTGGGATTGAAGTTAGAGAAGAGTGGATGTAGGTCAGGTTTTACCGAACCACTATAGAAATCTTGTGTTTGCATTCTCTCTTCCCTACTCCTTTATATGCAATTGCATTTCCATTGTTTTATTATATACTTGCATATATTTGTCTCTAACATTTACATAGTTTAAATTTAGAAAAAGAGATCATTGCCCTATTCACCCCCCTCTAGGGTAATTACCTTAGATTAGATTAGCTTAATTTTTCTAACATCCATCATAATGTTAATAATAGAAATGTAACAGTCTTATGACCTTTAGAAAACAAATTATTTTGAATAATGTAGACTACTTACATATCCATGCATTACAATAATGTCATACTTAAATAAAAAGGAAAATAATTAAGAAACAAGTTCTCTATGGAGGAAAATGATTCCGACTCCATCGTAATGTTAGTAATAGAAATGTAGACTGGATTTATACTATCTTGTATATAAGGCATAAATTGTTATATTAAGAGTTATAAATATGATATTCATTTAATTATAAGATATGTCGATTTGACAATAATCCAAGTGAACATTTGTAACTTGATTTATACTATCAAGTAGAGCATGTAAGCTAACTCATGCTTGATGTTAGTTAAACTTTATGTTTTTTTAAAAGAAAGACATGCCCCTTGTAGCTACAACTTTTGAGAGATAAATACACACATCAAGTTATTATGAAAAATGGTAGGATAAGTAAAACAATTAAAGCTTACCTTAAGTCATACTATATTTTGGAATATAAGAATAATTCTCTTTATTTGATGTGTTCACTTATGTATACATTTGGGGACCCATCCACAAGACGATATTGTTCTTTAGTTTTTGTATTTGATAACATCTTTGAATATTTTCAAATTGTGCAACCTTTACACTTACACTTACCTCATCTTCTTGCTTTAATTAGTTTGGTCTTTGAGCCATGTGGTTCCCTTTACTCTTCACATATTTGGATCCCAAAAAAGGCAAGTATAGTCTTATTTTAATTAAGTAGAATTCCTACAAATCAATTTTGTTGTTGGACCTAATTAGATCTTGAACATAACCAAATCATGGAATTCCACATTTGAAGAACAACAACCTCAATAATTTAGGTAAATTGTCAATTATCGTATAATACTCTTTTTCTAAATTTAATAATATGGAATTTAGTTTCTGTTAAAATAAAAAATGTATATACCCATAAAAAATTTTGATGTCTTTGTAAAAACTTTACCAAAATTATTAAAGATAAAAGAAGAGTTGAGAAGGAAACAAAAAATTTAGAAAAATGAGAAAGTAATGAGATTCTTTGAATTTCAATGTTACATATATTTTAGCTTTATGAATTTCTTTTCGATATGATTATAAAACACCTTTTTCTAAATATGAACCTATAATTAAACCATATAAAATTATTAGGTCTAGGTAGAACATTAATTTGGTGTCTATCAAAAAGTACCATCAATTAGTTGGTATCACATGTGTAATTCAAATATCATTACTTTGTAGCTAAGTCTTATTGTTTTATACCTCTTATATGATCTCATTGCATTAGACCTTGATCTTGTTTGTTTATAATCTGGTTGCATATGTTTATAACTTGGTCCTATATGTTTATACTTCGATTTAATGACCTAAATTTGATCTTTGATATGTACCAATTTGGTACTTAGATTTTCCAAAATTCTTACCGTTTGCTTATATAAATTATTATTTTTATAGTAATTTTTATATGGTACTGGCTTTGTTAGTGTATTACAATAGGTTGACAATTTTGCTCCAAAAATTAATAGTTATTGATTAGTTCACTATCATGAGTCTTATACTAACATGTTCAAGTTGAAGACACAAAATTTGAAGCCAAGGTAAGTATGTTTGAGTTTGATATTAGAACAATACAATAGTATTATACAATTCATAATTTGGTTGTAACTTAAACACAAGGGATATTTTTTGTTAGTTCCTGGTTGACTACTACCCTCCTCCAGCTATTTGCTTCAATGCCTTCCACTATTATGATCCTATAAAAAGGTGGGTTTGGACTTGTTCCGAGCAGACCCCTCCGATGATAAAGTCAACTAAGAGGACTAAAGGAAAGAATTTATGGGGATCGATTTTCATACCTTCATTCCTTGTCTTCTTGTTGTATATAAGCCTAAGTTTTGTAACCTCCACTTAACCTTTATAACCCTTTTTTATTTTAGCATTTATCCTGTAACGTTAACCCATTAATGATGCATGATACCTGGCTGGATGGGTCATTGCCCGCAGTGACCACATTTTTGTCCATAAAGTTTTTTAAAAATTATTTAAAATTCCAATTATGATAAATTTAGTTTTAATATTAATTTGATACAACTAAAATATCTAAGACTGAGATATGAAAAGGATTTGAAATTTTCTTTTGAGGGTGCAAAATAAAAAACCTTAAGAAAATCTACGGGACCCATTTTTCTATGTTAGTTCAAAAGCTCTAGAAAATCAAGATCAGTTCAAAGAATCTTGAAAGTTCTTTCAAGAGGGATAGACAAAGGTAAAATTTGAAGTTGTTATGCCTCAAGAATGACAGACAGGTTATTTATAAGGAATATGATTGAATAGTGCATTATAGTACTGAATAATACGTACAAGGATTGAAATATCGGTTTTTACGGATATATCGGTACTTCAATTTTACGGATATATCGGAAATATCGGAGAAATATCGGTGGATATTTTTTCATAAATATCGGTGGAGTGAAAATTATTTAAAATTAATAGGAATGCTTGAAAAAACTTCAAAAAATGATAAAATAAGTAATAATACACATTTTTAAGTTATCTTATAAGTGTTATATATATATATATATATATATAATTAAGAAGAAAAATATTGTAAATAGAGATATATTGGTAGATTCGATATTTGAATTTTAAAAATAATATATATGAATTTTGAAAGTGTATAAAGTTAAAATTGAGTTAAGAAATATTTAATTTTATTGAATAAAAATAATTTATATATAAATATAATACATATGAGATTGCAATAGTCCTTATACTAATGAAGAAATCGATGTGGTTTCATTATATTATTAGATGAAGGGAGTTTATCTGGTTGAAGACAATATTTATTTTAAAAATTCTTAAATATTTTTATTCAAATATATTTTATTATATTTTAAATGAAAAATTAAATTAATTTATATAAAATATATTATTTGAGATTTAATTTTTAAAATTTTATTAAAAATATGTGATAACAACTTTTTCTATTAATATTAATTTATTTAATAATCAAAATAAAGGTTGATAATTAATAATTATTTATATAGAGAGTGGAAAATTGTTCTCATGATTTTTTTATATATTTTATTATATTTTAAATGAAAAATTAAATTAATTTATATAAAATATTTTATTTGAGATTTAATTTTTAAAATTTTATTAAAAATACGTGATAACAACTTTTTTTATTAATATTAATTTATTTAATAATCTAAATAAAGGTTGATAATTAATAATTATTTATATAGAGAGTGGAAAATTATTCTCATGATTTTTATTTTTTTTATTTTTTATTTTTTTATCTCCACTAAATCTAAAAATAAAAAAATAAAAAAGGCACCCACTTGGCCACTTCTCTCTCGGGCATCAAGAACCCTTTTCTGAAGTTGTCCTCCAACGAGAGAATCCCTAAAAAAGGCCCTATTTTCCTCTGCTACTCTCAAATCTGAATCCTCGCAGGTACTAATCTAATCATGTTATTATTATTTTTTTTTTGCAACCCCCGTTTGATTCCCAAGAAAATCCATCCCCCATTCGATTTCCGGGAAAATTCATCCTCGTTTGATTTCCGAGAAAATCCATTCAAAACCCCCAAAGAAAACAAAAAAAAATTGCTTTTCTTTTGCTCCTTGTGTTTTCTGGATCTGTTTTAGGGGTCTCTTTGCTGTTGTGCCATTGGATTTAAATTTCACGAACCCTAAATCCACGATTTTTGAGCCAGGCTGAAAAACACAACTGCGCGGGCTGGCCTGGTAGGAAATATCGGGAAATTTTCCGATTTATCGGTGCTTCACCGATATTTCGCCGATATATCGGCGATTTTGCCGATTTTTTGGCGATATTTCCGTGGATCGATAATCGGTGGCGATTATCGTTTCGGTGACGACCGATATCCGATATTTCTTCGAAATATCGGCGATATTTCCTGATTTTTCAATCCCTGAATACGTATATGTGTTCATTATAAAACATTCTGGAAGAAGCATATGCACTGTGTAAAGTAGTGCACAATTTTATAATATTTAGTAGATTTTTATTATTATTGATAGATTTATAGTCATTGCATCTGTAAAGATTGAAACAATCTTTTGTAGGTTATTTTCCAAATACGTGGTGTTCTTGTGTGATTGAATTTATTTTAAATTATCATGGCTCATATAATTTTTTTCGGATGCATATCTAAATCAATAATTAAATTTTAATAACCAACCAAGTTAGCCCCAAGCAATTTGTCATGGCTTCAACCCAATTGGCTATATATATTGTAAGAACTTAAATTTTTAGATAAAATCAGTTATGAAATAAAATTAATAGCAAAATTAAAGAAAGAAAGAGAGGGGACAATGGACACTATAAGAGTATTGCTCTTGGAAAAATAAAATAAAATTTAAAGGAAAAAAAAGTTTTTATAAGGAGACAAACATTTCCCTTCGTATAAAGTATTTTTGTAATCAACATAATACTTGTTACATATTCTTTTCGGCAACCGAAAAACCCTTCTTCTTACATCTTCTTTCTACTAATGAAAAAACCGTCATGAAAAAAAAAAAATGATTTTAGCTATTTAATTATTAAAAATAGTTTAAAAATTGAAGTATTTTTAATTTTTTTTTTAATTTTTTTAAAATTTTTATGTTATCACCTTGAATTTGATATTCAAAAGCATATAAGGAAAGTCCTCATTTAAAAAAAAAAAAAGTTTTTATATTTTATATAAAATTTACTATTTTATTTATCCTCTTAAGTTTTTAGTAATTTCATTTTTTTATTTAATTTAATTTATATAATTTAAAGGCTAAAAATGATTTTCTTTTAATTATTAATTAATTATATAAGTAACAAAATTAATTATTCAAGGTTCATTGAATGAAAATATTACATATGAATGAGAAATGTCCTTTCAACAAGAACCAGGCAGTCTATTAATACATATTATCATCTATGCATTTTTCCTCTGCATAATCCCGGGGAATATACCCTCATCCAATCTAATTTTTAGATGATCAAGAAACAATCCCAACCATTAATATGGGAAAGGCAAATTTTTTAGTATTTATAACCATATGCATTTATTTTTTTCATTGGCCGAAAAGGAAAGAAAATTAAGTTAATAATTCAATACTAAAACTTTGAAAGTTTTAATTATATTCCCTTAAAATAATATTTTGTACATCTTTTTTTAATTATTATTTTCAAGTACAAAATGACATAAAATTTATTCATACCATTTCAAATTTTTCCACAATTAAACTTAGAAAAACTTGTAATTCTAAATCCTCGTGTCCATTTCATTTAGCAACTTCACCTTTATTTTCTTTCCCTATTGACTCAAGACAACTTCCTCCCATTTGTATGAGGCTATGCTAGAATCTTCGACTCTATTCTCTTACTTGATACGAATGGACTAGATAGGACTCTTTTCCATCCTTCCTTAAATTTGTGTCTAACTCCTCAAATATTTTCAAAAACAATATTATTTGCCAAGAGGATATTTAATTGTGCATTCATTGATTCATGAGACCTGCATGTAATTAAATTTATGCCTTTTTAAACTTCGTCACTAAATAATATAAAGAGAAACAAACTAAATAATTCGTTAGATATCGCTTTGTTGCTTACATGGAATGTTGGCCATCATGTCATCAATAAAATGACCTAAGGAAAAGTGTGAGGATCCACCCTCTATCATCACTTTTCTACTTATTTTTTTTATTTCTTCTATCTTCTTCCTCACTTCACTGTCGATATTCATTAGATTCTTTAATCCAATTTCAATCTGTTCAGCACTTACAACATAACTACTATCCTTGTTATAATCCATTTTAATTTCTACTGCTAATCCCAAGTCTTTCACCATCTGAAACGCATTCATTTGTTGTTCTGCAAGCATTGGCCATGTGGCTACAGGAATACCATACCATATGCTTTCCAACACAGAATTCCATCCACAATGAGATACAAATCCTCCAACCGCTGGGTGGGCTAAGATAGCTACTTGTGGAGCCCATCCGATCACCTTTCCAATCTTGGCTGTCCGATGTAAAAACCCTTTTGGTAGAACTTCCTCCACATTTGCATAATTTCTTGGAGATTCTATTTTGCCATTTGGCGGGGGTTGACGAAGGGACCACAGGAAGCGATATTCGCTACGTTCTAGCCCATGTGCTATCTCTTTGACCTGATCCCCACCAAAGCTTCCCATGCTCCCGAAGCACAGGAATACCACTGACGATGGAGGCTGATCATCAAGCCAGCTCATGACGGTAGGAGCATCTTGACCCCCAACAGATACCCCTTGCGTGTTGAGTAGTGGTCCAACGGGGTACACCTGGGGCACTGTACTGCCAGAAAATGATTGAATAGCATGTGATTCGAGCTCAACAAATGTATTTACCATAATACCCTTGACTTGTCTGAATCTCCTCATGTGATACAGAGACATCTCAATCCCACAGTTTTCCTTGTCAACATGGTTCAAAGTCGCGGTATCGGTCACTGACTCGAAAGGTCCCGAGGCGTATCGATCTCTGTGTATCGGTCTGGTATCGGGTGATACGTAAAATAAGCTAATTAGAAAATTCAAAAAAATATAAAAATATTATGTAAATCATCAGAAAAATATATACAATTAAATAAGCTCAAAAAATTAATAAAATAAAATTGTCTCACATTTAACATTATTTAAATAGTTATAAAAGTATCTGCTCAAAGTTATTTATGATAATGCTAATAAAAAGAAAGTTATTTTATTTCAAATATAATAACATTTTTCCTAACAACACATACAAGACAACAATCAATTCCATGTTGAATGACGAGGGGGTTCAAAATCATCATCATCATCAGTCCTACGACGAGCATACAAATTGGGGTGTCAATTCCCGTAGTGAGGATATGATTGAAAGAGTGGTTCATAACTCAAATATGGTGGGTGAGATGATTGGCTTGATGATCCATAATCAGGAAAATATGGTTTCGAAGGCTGTTCAGGATCAACACCAACTTGATAGTATCCAAAACCTCGATAAGCAATGCTACTGCTACTAGAAGATTGATCATATTCATATGAGTCACTAGCTCGTGTTCCAGTATTTGAATATCCCTCTGGATACATCATTGGAAATTGATTAAAATCATTTCTACTAAAAGTACTGGAAGAGCTGTCATGGTCTCTAAAATTGTGATATGATCTATCATCTACCCCTCTAAAATACAACCTTGATCCTATACCCAAATTTTGTAAGTGCTCATCAATACAGTGATGATTTGATCTATGATAATCATGCCCATTAGAATAATCATCATCGTTGGGAAATGTAGTTAGTCTTTCCAAATGCTTTCGTTGTTCCCATATCCCTGGTCGATATCCATGATCTGTATCTTGTGTGGCATAGTAATTTTCACCTCCTTGTGCCCATGACATGCCAAGATCTACTTGACTAACATAACCGCCCCCAGTGCTACCATCTCCCCCAGTACCCTCACTAGTGCCACCAACTCCTTTATTGCCCCCATTAGTGCCACCACCCCACCTACTACCCCTATTGTCACCATCATCACTACTAGAACTTGAAGAAATTGTTCTAGAAGCCTTACCTTTACGACGGAAATCAACATCTCTTTCTCTACCTTCTTCATTAGTGGGAAGACCTTTATCCAACCAATCCAAATTATCAGATGATAAAATAGGCTCCTCTCCTTCTCGTATCCACTCATCTAATATATCATCATCATTAAAGATATGATTCAGATCAATTGGATTGTATAAATCTTCATTGCTTCACTCTTGCATCAAATTCTTAACTCAAAGTCGCATATTATAGTGCACGTAAACTAACTTATGCAACTTTTTCATTGTCAAACGGTTGCGCAACTTTGTGTGAATCAATGACCATGTGCTCCAATTTCTTTCACAACCTGATGAAGAACAAGTTTGGCTTAAAATTTTAACAACAATCTTTTGTAGATGTGGACCTTCGTCGTCATAGTTGTTCCACCATTCAGCTATAATAAAGAAAATGCATACTTATTAATCACTATGATATATTTAACAAAAAATGATGATAATTTCTTATTTGTAATAGATATAAATGTATTGAGTACCTAGAAGAGATTGATTTATTGCTTTCTTTGTGAGTGCACTTCCAAATTCTCCTTGGCCGTCAACAAATAATTTCACCTACATCATTAACAATTTTTTTTTTTTTTGTTAATACACATTACATATATAAAATGCATTATATAAAGGTCACAAACTATTATTATACCTCGTTAATAGCTTTTGCTTGTCTATCCAAATCTGGCTCTAATCTCTTGATAACCTCCTTTAATCCAACTTTAATTTCTGGATGGTTGGAGAAATGCTTTGAATATTGGAACATTGGATTTAAAAAATATGCTGCCATAAGTTAAATAATGATCAATTTATAATAATTTGTACTTGAAAAAATAATAAAAAATATATAAAGAATTTTTTTATTACCTGCAGCATGCAAATGTCTGTGCAATTGACCTTCCCACCTTCTATCAATGACTTCCCAATACTTTTCTCATTGCTTGACCGATGCCTTGATAGCCAATTTAGCTCTATCCATTGCTTCATAAATGATTGATAGTGTGGGCTTTTTATCTTGATCAACCAATTTCAATACTTTGATGAGATGTTCCATGATGGTTTGAACTTCTTTGGCCTTCTTCCAAAATCGATCAGTTAAGATAAGGTTGGATACCTTATCTCTTACACTTTTTCTGCTCCTATCTTTATTGAATTCACGCCACTCATTTGTTGTGCACATTCTCTTCAAATCAGCCTCATAACGTATAAGACTCTCAAGTGAAATGAATTCAGTGGCAAAACGGGTTATTCCTGGCCTTAACAGATCTCTATCCTTGGTGAACACTTTCATCAAATTCACCACTTTCAAGCTATTATAAATAAATCTTGTGATCATCTTAGCTTGATCTAATGTCTCCTTAATCTGCTTCATGCTTCCAATATCTTCAAGCATTAAATCAATACAGTGGGCTGCACAAGGAGACCAAAACAAATGCTTCCGCTTCTCCATCAACAACACACCGGCTACTTTAAAACTTGCCTCATTATCAGTGACTACTTGAACAACATTTTCCTCCCCAACCCCCTCTACAACTTTATTCATAAGGGAAAAGATGTAGTTTGCTGTCTTAGGTATGTTGGTAGTGTCAACTGAAGAATGGTATATCATACTTCTATCACAATAAATCATGAAATTGATGATAGGCTTTCTAGTCCTAGAACTCCAACTATCACACATGATTGTGCACCCATATATAGGTCATTTAGCCTTCAATGTTGTTATGTATACCTCAAGTTCTTGCACCTTCTCTTCCAAATATGTATTTCCAATTTGGTATCCCGTGGGACCCTTGATGCCTGGACCTACTTCTGCTATGGTATCAATCATTGATTGATAGTAAAGCCCACTGTCAGCTGCATTAAAGGGTATTGCATTAAAGAGAAAGAATTTAGAAATAGCTTTACCCACTTTCTTCACGCCTTCAGTAGAAAACAAGCTTTTTATTGATTTCTGCTTTGATGGGAACATGTAGGGATCAATTCCTTTTGGAGGTATGCTAGCTCCTCTTACACTGAAGCTATGTGTCAATCCACGCTTAATCCTAGCATTAGAAGTTTGTGAGGAACTACCACCCTGCTGATGCTCTTGTCCACCTTCTTAAAAAATTCGACGACTTTCTTTTATTGCTTGTTTCATTTGTCTTCTTTCAAAATCAGCCATAGCAACTTCCTCAATTTCATCATCAGAATCACCCTCATCAATTTCATAGAAATTATCTCTATTTAAAGGATTTCAAAAGTCGTTTTTTTTTTTTCTTTAACTGTGCTTTTTCTTTTGAAGTATTAGACATATGTTGTCTAACACTATGTGACACTTCTACCAGTACACGTGGACATCCTTCCACTTGTCCAGATATATGTGCGATGTGTTGCTTTAATCTTATTATACCGCCATGTATAACTTTCCCACAATATTTACACTTTGTGGTTCTTCTACTACCACCAACAGGTTCTGCATGCTCCCAACCAATATCATGTTTTGAAGCCATTTTGAAATTTTAACCTAACCATGTATAAAAGGAAAACAATTTACTTTTCAAATTGAATATATATAAACACATTTATATAAGAATTATAATATTCAATTTTCCACTCACTTATATGTTTCATATTATTGCCATATAAAAATAAATTGTACTAAAAAAGCAATAAACACGATCTCACCTAAGTTCATCATCTTTTGTTTTCCACTTATTTATATGTTTTTTAAATAATAATCAATGTAATTGACCATGTAAATCCATACCCTTCACTTCGTATTATTAAATCATTTATGATTATTTGAAGAAAAAAATTTTCAATAATGATTAATTTTGTATAGTAGTTTAATTTTGCAATATAGTATTAATGTAATTGAGTAATAGGGAAATTTTATGTTACTAATATAATGTAAATTTATTTATACTAATAGAAAATTGAGTGATATTTTTAAAGTATTCAAAAAAATTTCTTGTACATTATATTTTTAAAAATTAAAAAATTCATGAAATAATTTAAAATTATATATTAATTATGTCTTATTATTATTTGAAAAGAAATAATAGATTATATATAGCAACAATATTAACCCATATATAAAGATTATATATATTAATTTGAAAAGAAATAACATATTATATATATGATATATAATAAAATCATAGGTTAATTGTATTTTATTTTTATAAAAAAAATACTATTTTAGCATATGTTAGAAACATAAAAATATTAACATCTTTATCATTTTTTGGGTTAAAAATTAATAATAAATATTTAAAGTAATAAATTTTCATAATATTTTATTTAAATTGAATAATTAATAAAGTTTAACTTTTTAAAAATGAGTCAAAATTTTCATTCCATATACTCATTTAGAATTGAATTATCAACATAATATTATAAAAAAATGTATTTTATATGTAATTAATTATATTGGTTTTTTAATTTCAAAATTATTTTTAAAAATTAAAAAATTCATGAAATAATTTAAAATTATTAATTATGTCTTATTTAGTATTTGGAAAGAAATAATAGATTATATATAGCAACATATTAAACCATATATAAAGATTATATATATAAATTTGAAAAGGAAAAACATATTATATATATGATATATAATAAAATCATAGGTTAATTTTATTTTATTTTTATAAAAAAAAAATACTATTTTAGAATATGTTAGAAACATAAAAATATTAACATCTTTATCATTTTTCGGGTTAAAAATTAATAATAAATATTTAAAGTAATAATTTTTCATAATATTTTATTTAAAGTGAATAATTAATAAAGTTTAACTTTTTAAAAATGAGTCAAAATTTTCATTCCATGTACTCATTTAGAATTGAATTATTAACATAATATTATAAAAAAAATTTATTTTATATGTAATTAATTATATTGGCTTTTTAATTTCAAAATTATTTTTAAAAATTAAAAAATTCACGAAATAATTTAAAATTATTAATTATGTCTTATTTAGTATTTGAAAAGAAATAATAGATTATATATAGCAACAATATTAAACCATATATAAAGATTATATATATTAATTTGAAAAGGAATAACATATTATATATATGATTTATAATAAAATCATAGGTTTATTTTATTTTATTTTATTTTTATAAAAAAATACTATTTTAGCATATGTTAGAAACATAAAAATATTAACATCTTTATTATTTTTTGGGTTAAAAATTAATAATAAATATTTAAAGTAATAAATTTTCATAATATTTTATTTAAATTGAATAATTAATAAAGTTTAACTTTTTAAAAATGAGTCAAAATTTTCATTCCATATACTCATTTAGAATTGAATTATCAACATAATATTATAAAAAAAAATTGATTTTATATGTAATTAATTATATTGGTTTTTTATTTTCAAAATTATTTTTAAAAATTAAAAAATTCATGAAATAATTTAAAATTATTAATTATGTCTTATTTAGTATTTGAAAAGAAATAATAGATTATATATAGCAATAATATTAAACCATATATAAAGATTATATATATTAATTTGAAAAGGAATAACATATTATATATATGATTTATAATAAAATCATAGGTTTATTTTATTTTATTTTTATAAAAAAATACTATTTTAGCATATGTTAGAAACATAAAAATATTAACATCTTTATTATTTTTTGGGTTAAAAATTAATAATAAATATTTAAAGTAATAAATTTTCATAATATTTTATTTAAATTGAATAATTAATAAAGTTTAACTTTTTAAAAATGAGTCAAATTTTTCATTCCATATACTCATTTAGAATTGAATTATCAACATAATATTATAAAAAAAATTCATTTTATATGTAATTAATTATATTGGTTTTTTAATTTCAAAATTATTTTTAAAAATTAAAAAATTCATGAAATAATTTAAAATCATTAATTATGTCTTATTTAGTATTTGAAAAGAAATAATAGATTATATATAGCAATAATATTAAACCATATATAAAGATTATATATATTAATTTGAAAAGGAATAACATATTATATATATGATTTATAATAAAATCATAGGTTTATTTTATTTTATTTTTATAAAAAAATACTATTTTAGCATATGTTAGAAACATAAAAATATTAACATCTTTAACATTTTTTGGTTTAAAAATTAATAATAAATATTTAAAGTAATAATTTTTCCTAATATTTTATTTAAATTGAATAATTAATAAAGTTTAACTTTTTAAAAATGAGTCAAAATTTTCATTCCATGTACTCATTTAGAATTGAATTATTAACATAATATTATAAAAAAAAATTATTTTTTATGTAATTAATTATATTGGCTTTTTAATTTCAAAATTGTTTTTAAAAATTAAAAAATTCATGAATTAATTTAAAATTATTAATTATGTCTTTTTTAGTATTTGAAAAGAAATAATAGATTATATATAACAACAATATTAAACCATATATAAAGACTATATATATTAATTTGAAAAGGAATAACATATTATATATATGATTTATAATAAAATCATAGGTTTATTTTATTTTATTTTTATAAAAAAATACTATTTTAGCATATGTTAGAAACATAAAAATATTAACATCTTTATCATTTTTTGGGTTAAAAATTAATAATAAATATTTAAAGTAATAATTTTTCCTAATATTTTATTTAAATTGCATAATTAATAAAGTTTAACTTTTTAAAAATGAGTCAAAATTTTCATTCCATGTACTCATTTAGAATTGAATTATCAACATAATATTATAAAAAAATGTATTTTCTATGTAATTAATTATATTGGTTTTTTAATTTCAAAATTATTTTTAAAATTAAAAAATTCATGAAATAATTTAAAATTATCAATTATGTCTTATTTAGTATTTGAAAAGAAATAATAGATTATATATAGCAACATATTAAACCATATATAAAGATTATATATATTAATTTGAAAAGGAATAACATATTATATATATGATATATAATAAAATCATAGGTTAATTTTATTTTATTTTAATAAAAAAAATACTATTTTAGAATATATTAGAAACATAAAAATATTAACATCTTTATTATTTTTGGGGTTAAAAATTAATAATAAATATTTAAAGTAATAATTTTTCATAATATTTTATTTAAATTGAATAATTAATAAAGTTTAACTTTTTAAAAATGAGTCAAAATTTTCATTCCATATACTCATTTAGAATTGAATTATCAACATAATATTATAAAAAAAAATTTATTTTATATGTAATTAATTATATTGGTTTTTTAATTTCAAAATTATTTTTAAAAATTAAAAAATTCATGAAATAATTTAAAATTATTAATTATGTCTTATTTAGTATTTGAAAAGAAATAATAGATTATATATAGCAACAATATTAAACCATATATAAAGATTATATATATTTATTTGAAAAGGAATAACATATTATATATATGATTTATAATAAAATCATAGGTTATTTTATTTTATTTTTATAAAAAAATACTATTTTAGCATATGTTAGAAACATAAAAATATTAACATCTTTATTATTTTTTGGGTTAAAAATTAATAATAAATATTTAAAGTAATAAATTTTCATAATATTTTATTTAAATTGAATAATTAATAAAGTTTAACTTTTTAAAAATGAGTCAAAATTTTCATTCCATATACTCATTTAGAATTGAATTATCAACATAATATTATAAAAAAAATTTATTTTATATGTAATTAATTATATTGGTTTTTTAATTTCAAAATTATTTTTAAAAATTAAAAAATTAATGAAATAATTTAAAATTATTAATTATGTCTTATTTAGTATTTGAAAAGAAATAATAGATTATCTATAGCAATAATATTAAACCATATATAAAGATTATATATATTAATTTGAAAAGGAATAACATATTATAGATATGATTTATAATAAAATCATAGGTTTATTTTATTTTATTTTTATAAAAAAATACTATTTTAGCATATGTTGGAAACATAAAAATATTAACATCTTTATCATTTTTTGGGTTAAAAATTAATAATAAATATTTAAAGTAATAAATTTTCATAATATTTTATTTAAATTGAATAATTAATAAAGTTTAACTTTTTAAAAATGAGTCAAAAATTTCATTCCATGTACTCATTTAGAATTGAATTATCAACATAATATTATAAAAAAATGTATTTTCTATGTAATTAATTATATTGGTTTTTTAATTTCAAAATTATTTTTAAAATTCAAAAATTCATGAAATAATTTAAAATTATCAATTATGTCTTATTTAGTATTTGAAAAGAAATAATAGATTATATATAGCAACATATTAAACCATATATAAAGATTATATATATTAATTTGAAAAGGAATAACATATTATATATATGATATATAATAAAATCATAGGTTAATTTTATTTTATTTTTATAAAAAAAATACTATTTTAGAATATATTAGAAACATAAAAATATTAACATCTTTATTATTTTTGGGGTTAAAAATTAATAATAAATATTTAAAGTAATAATTTTTCATAATATTTTATTTAAATTGAATAATTAATAAAGTTTATTTTTTTAAAAATGAGTCAAAATTTTCATTCCATATACTCATTTAGAATTGAATTATCAACATAATATTATAAAAAAAAATTTATTTTATATGTAATTAATTATATTGGTTTTTTAATTTCAAAATTATTTTTAAAAATTAAAAAATTCATGAAATAATTTAAAATTATTAATTATGTCTTATTTAGTATTTGAAAAGAAATAATAGATTATATATAGCAACAATATTAAACCATATATAAAGATTATATATATGAATTTGAAAAGGAATAACATATTATATATATGATTTATAATAAAATCATAGGTTTATTTTATTTTATTTTTATAAAAAAATACTATTTTAGCATATGTTAGAAACATAAAAATATTAACATCTTTATTATTTTTTGGGTTAAAAATTAATAATAAATATTTAAAGTAATAAATTTTCATAATATTTTATTTAAATTGAATAATTAATAAAGTTTAACTTTTTAAAAATGAGTCAAAATTTTCATTCCATATACTCATTTAGAATTGAATTATCAACATAATATTATAAAAAAAATTTATTTTATATGTAATTAATTATATTGGTTTTTTAATTTCAAAATTATTTTTAAAAATTAAAAAATTAATGAAATAATTTAAAATTATTAATTATGTCTTATTTAGTATTTGAAAAGAAATAATAGATTATCTATAGCAATAATATTAAACCATATATAAAGATTATATATATTAATTTGAAAAGGAATAACATATTATAGATATGATTTATAATAAAATCATAGGTTTATTTTATTTTATTTTTATAAAAAAATACTATTTTAGCATATGTTGGAAACATAAAAATATTAACATCTTTATCATTTTTTGGGTTAAAAATTAATAATAAATATTTAAAGTAATAAATTTTCATAATATTTTATTTAAATTGAATAATTAATAAAGTTTAACTTTTTAAAAATGAGTCAAAAATTTCATTCCATGTACTCATTTAGAATTGAATTATTAACATAATATTATAAGAAAAATTATTTTTTATGTAATTAATTATATTGGCTTTTTAATTTCAAAATTGTTTTTAAAAATTAAAATATTCATGAAATAATTTAAAATTATTAATTATGTCTTATTTAGTATTTGAAAAGAAATAATAGATTATATATAACAACAATATTAAACCATATATAAAGATTATATATATTAATTTGAAAAGGAATAACATATTATATATATGATTTATAATAAAATCATAGGTTTATTTTATTTTATTTTTATAAAAAAATACTATTTTAGCATATGTTAGAAACATAAAAATATTAACATCTTTATCATTTTTTGGGTTAAAAATTAATAATAAATATTTAAAGTAATAAATTTTCATAATATTTTATTTAAATTGAATAATTAATAAAGTTTAACTTTTTAAAAATGAGTCAAAATTTTCATTCCATATACTCATTTAGAATTGAATTATCAACATAATATTATAAAAAAAAATTATTTTATATGTAATTAATTATATTGGTTTTTTAATTTCAAAATTATTTTTAAAAATTAAAAAATTCATGAAATAATTTAAAATTATTAATTATGTCTTATTTAGTATTTGAAAAGAAATAATAGATTATATATAGCAATAATATTAAACCATATATAAAGATTATATATATTAATTTGAAAAGGAATAACATATTATAGATATGATTTATAATAAAATCATAGGTTTATTTTATTTTATTTTTATAAAAAAAATACTATTTTAGCATATGTTGGAAACATAAAAATATTAACATCTTTATCATTTTTTGGGTTAAAAATTAATAATAAATATTTAAAGTAATAAATTTTCATAATATTTTATTTAAATTGAATAATTAATAAAGTTTAACTTTTGAAAAATGAGTCAAAATTTTCATTCTATGTACTCATTTAGAATTGAATTATTAACATAATATTATAAAAAAAATTATTTTTTATGTAATTAATTATATTGGCTTTTTAATTTCAAAATTGTTTTTAAAAATTAAAAAATTCATGAAATAATTTAAAATTATTAATTATGTCTTATTTAGTATTTGAAAAGAAATAATAGATTATATATAACAACAATATTAAACCATATATAAAGATTATATATATTAATTTGAAAAGGAATAACATATTATATATATGATTTATAATAAAATCATAGGTTAATTTTATTTTATTTTTATAAAAAAATACTATTTTAGCATATGTTAGAAACATAAAAATATTAACATCTTTATCATTTTTTGGGTTAAAAATTAATAATAAATATTTAAAGTAATAATTTTTCCTAATATTTTATTTAAATTGAATAATTAATAAAGTTTAACTTTTTAAAAATGAGTCAAAATTTTCTTTCCATGTACTCATTTAGAATTGAATTATTAACATAATATTATATAAAAAAAATTATTTTTTATGTAATTAATTATATTGGCTTTTTAATTTCAAAATTTGTTTTAAAAATTAAAAAATTCATGAAATAATTTAAAATTATTAGTTATGTCTTTTTTAGTATTTGAAAAGAAATAATAGATTATATGTAACAACAATATTAAACCATATATAAAGATTCTATATATTAATTTGAAAAGGAATAACGTATTATATATATGATTTATAATAAAATCATAGGTTAATTTTATTTTATTTTTATAAAAAAAAATACTATTTTAGCATATGTTAGAAACATAAAAATATTAACATCTTTATCATTTTTTGGGTTAAAAATTAATAATAAATATTTAAAGTAATAAATTTTCATAATATTTTATTTAAATTGAATAATTAATAAAGTTTAACTTTTTAAAAATGAGTCAAAATTTTCATTCCATGTACTCATTTAGAATTGAATTATCAACATAATATTATAAAAAATTGTATTTTATATGTAATTAATTAGATTGGTTTTTTAATTTCAAAATTATTTTTAAAATTAAAAAATTTATGAAATAATTTAAAATTATTAATTATGTCTTATTTAGTATTTGAAAAGAAATAATAGATTATATATAGCAATAAGGGTCTCCAACGAGCGGGCGGGCCGGGCCTGAAATAAGAGGCCCGCGGCCCAGCTCGGGCCGGGCCTATGGGCCCGTTAACCAGTCAACGGGCCGGGCCGGGCCGGGCCATGCAAGAATGGTAGGCCCGCGGCCCGGCCTATGAGCCCGCGGGTTGGCGGGCTGGTGGGCGGGCCGGGCCGGCGAGCTTTTTTATTAAAGCCAAAATGAAACAAGGGAAGGGAGAGGGGAGGATTCGAACCCCTCCCCTCATGGTTAAAATTTGAGGCTTTAACCAACTAAGCTACAAACTTTTTATGTTTATTAATGGACTTAGTTATATGTATATAAAAATACAGTATATTATTTTTTTAAAAAAAATTAAAGGCTCCAACGGTCACATGACCGTTGGAGCCTTTAGCTCCATCCCATTATTCCCATATGACCGTTGGAGGCTCCAACGGTCACATGTCAATTTTTTTTTTTTTTTTTAAATCTTCCTATAAATACATCTTCTTCCTTTTCATTTTTTCATCAAATTCTCTCTATTTCTCTCACATTCTACAATATTTCAAATTCTTTTATTTTTCCATCAAATTATACAATATTGTTGGTGGTGCAAAACAAGCATTGGTGGCTCCAAGAGTTCAAATTTGCTAGGAATTTCTGCATCGGTTCTCTAATTGAGTAACATACTTCACCCCTACTACTTTATTTTTTTGTTACATTTTTTTTTTATATTTATTACTTTATTATTTTTGGCATAATATTTTATCAATAATTATAATATGACAAGTGCTTCTTCATCTAGTCCATGTGATGAAATATCATCAAACAAAAAATTTACTTCAAATATATGGAATTTTTTTGATAGAATAGAAATAATTTTAGAAAATAATAAAAAAGAAATAAAAGCAAAATGTAAAATTTGTAATAAATTTCTTACTGGTGGCTCAAATGCAGGCACAAGTCATTTAAAAAGACATCATGAAAATTGTAAAACTAAAAATAATGTAGATATTAGAAATTATATGCAATTAGGTAAAAATGAAAGTGGAAATTTAAAAACATTTTCTTATGATGAATCTAACTGTCGTGAAGAAATGATTGATTATATAATAAGAGCAGAACAACCTTTCAACATGATGGAAACTCATGATTTTGTAGGAACAATTCAACGAGGTATTAATCCTCAATTTAAAGGTTGGTCTGGAAATACAGTTAAAAGAGATATTATGAAAAAAATTTATACACAAAAGGAAATTAAAAATTTTTTTTTTTGCAAATTTTGAAGGAAATATTTGTTTAACATCTGATATTTGGACATCTTTAACTCACACTGGTTTTTTATGTATAACTGCTCACTACATTGATAATGAATGGAAATTAAATAAAAGAATAATTTCATTTAAATTAATAAATGCTCCACATAGTGGTAAAAATATAGGATCTTTAATAAATGATCAAATTATAGATTTAGGCATTCGTGATAAAATATTGACAATAACATTAGATAATGCTGCTAATAATGATGCAGCAATACATAGACTAAAACTATATTGGCAAGTAAAAGAAGATCATGCTAAAATATTTCATGTGCGTTGTTGTGCACATATTTTAAATTTAATTGTAAAGGATGGATTAAAAAATGTTGATAGTACATTGGAAAAAATTAGAGGCATTGCATATAGTATTAATAGTTCTCAAGCAAAACATGAATTATTTTTTCATTGTTGCAAAATGTTAAATATGAAAAGAAAAAATATAAATTTGGATATGGCCATTAGATGGAATTCCACATATAAACTTTTACAAAATATAGAAAAGTAGTCGAATTATATGAAATACAATTAATTAATAATGATTGTGAAGCAGATATTTATGCATTAAATGATTATGATTGGCATATTGCGGATCTTTTAAGAGATCTTTTTGAAGTTTTTGATATTTCAACAAACATTTTTTGTGGTGTATATTATCCAACTTCAAATCGAGTTATTACGCAAATAACTAATATTTTTCTTGTATTTCAAAAATATTTAAGTTTTGAAATATTTAATGATACAATATTTGCAATGATAGAAAAATTTAGAAAATATTGGGGAGAAATACCTTTAATTTTTTATATTGCTTTAATTGTGGACCCTAGATTGAAATTTGAAGCTTTGGATGAATGGTTAAAAGTTATTTATTTTAATGACCAAATAAAAATTGAAGAAATTAAAAATGAAATAAATTCATTATTATATAATTTAAATAACTATTATAAAGAAAAATATGGTAATGATATTAATACTATTAAATTACCACCTACATCTACAAACTCCTCATTTTTTTATAAAGGAGCTCTAGAAATGTTGAAAAGTCGAAAAAAGACAACAAATAGTTCTCCAAATAATACATCTGATTTAGATAAATATCTTAATACTGATACAATTTTATTTGAAGATCAAGAAGATTTTGATATTTTAATATGGTGGAAATCACATCAACACAAATATCCTGTGCTTTCTATAATTGCTCGTGATGTACTAACAATTCCTGTTAGTACAGTTGCATCAGAAGCTGCTTTTAGTGCAGGTGGAAGAGTACTTAGTAAAAAACGATGCAACTTAGCGCCAGATGTTATTGAAGCAGGGATATGTGTGAAAGATTGGGAAATAGCAGATAAAAGGATGTATGATTCCATTCGAGAAACAGAGATGCTTGCCGATATGGAATCTTTAAAATTATCAAGATCTTCATGGATGCATGATAGTTCGCCATCACCGCCAGAAAATAATGACTAAATGTATATTATATTTTTATTTTTATTTTTTGTGGTTGAAAAATACAGATGATTGACAAATAAATAGGTGCCAACCTAGTTGGGATGTATTTATTTTGTAGTGATGTAAACTTTTCCCGCATTTTCAAATGTAATTATATATTCAATGAATAAAATTTTGAAATGAATATTTTTTTTAATAATTTTTATTTTTGTAATTTTTTTTTAAAGGGGTGGGCCTACGGGCTGAGCCGGGCCTAAACTTAGGCCCGCGGCCCGGCCCGCCCAAAAACGGGCTTGGGCCGGGCTTTAGCCCATCGGGCCGGGCCGGGCCTAAAGCGGGCCACGGGCCGCGGGCTTTTTGGAGACCCTTATATAGCAACATATTAAACCATATATAAAGATTATATATATTAATTTGAAAAGGAATAACATATTATATATATGATATATAATAAAATCATATGTTAATTTTATTTTATTTTTATAAAAAAAATACTATTTTAGAATATGTTAGAAACATAAAAATATTAACATCTTTATTATTTTTGGGGTTAAAAATTAATAATAAATATTTAAAGTAATAATTTTTCATAATATTTTATTTAAATTGAATAATTAATAAAGTTTAACATTTTAAAAATGAGTCAAAATTTTCATTCCATATACTCATTTAGAATTGAATTATCAACATAATATTATAAAAAAAAAATTATTTTATATGTAATTAATTATATTGGTTTTTTAATTTAAAAATTATTTTTAAAAATTAAAAATTCATGAAATAATTTAAAATTATTAATTATGTCTTATTTAGTATTTGAAAAGAAATAATAGATTATAAAAAGCAACATATTAAACCATATATAAAGATTATATATATTAATTTGAAAAGGAATAACATATTATATATATGATATATAATAAAATCATAGGTTAATTTAATTTAATTTTTATAAAAAAAATACTATTTTAGAATATGTTAGAAACATAAAAATATTAAAATCTTTATTATTTTTTGGGTTAAAAATTAATAATAAATATTTAAAGTAATAAATTTTCATAATATTTTATTTAAATTGAATAATTAATAAAGTTTAACTTTTTAAAAATGAGTCAAAATTTTCATTCCATATACTCATTTAGAATTGAATTATCAACATAATATTATAAAAAAATGTATTTTATATGTAATTAATTAGATTGGTTTTTTAATTTCAAAATTATTTTTAAAAATTAAAAAATTCATGAAATAATTTAAAATTATTAATTATGTCTTATTTAGTATTTGAAAAGAAATAATAGATTATAAAAAGCAACATATTAAACCATATATAAAGATTACATATATTAATTTGAAAAGGAATAACATATTATATATATGATATTAAATAAAATTATAGGTTAATTTTTTTTTTATTTTTATAAAAAAATATACTATTTTAGCATATGTTAGAAACATAAAAATATCAACATCTTTATCATTTTTTGGGTTAAAAATTAGTAATAAATATTTAAAGTAATAATTTTTCACAATATTTTATTTAAATTGAATAATTAATAAAGTTTAACTTTTTAAAAATGAGTCAAAATTTTCATTCCATGTACTCATTTAGAATTGAATTATCAACATAATATTATAAAAAAATTTATTTTATATGTAATTAATTAAATTGGTTTTTTAATTTCAAAATTATTTTTAAAAATTAAAAAATTCATGAAATAATTTAAAATTATTAATTGTATCTTATTTAGTTTATAATATATATAGCAATAATATTTGAAAATGAATAATAAATTATATATAGCAACAATATTCAATTATATACAGAGATTACATATATTAAATTGAAAATGAATAACATATCATATATATATATAGCAACAATATAGCAAGAATATTTGAAAATGAATTCATATATTAATTTATTACCTGCCGGTCAAACCCCCTGCCCTCTGTTTCTTCTTCTTCCCTAGCAACACCACGTTTTGCCTCTATCTTCTTCTTCTTCCCCAAAACAGCAACACCCCCTACACAGCAACACCACGAAGACGTTTTGCCCTCTTCTTCTTCTTCTTCTTCCCCAACACAGCAACACCACAAAGATGCTTTGATGCACTGATGTAGCCCTCTGTCTTCTTCCCCAAACCACGAAGATGCAGCCTCTCGCTCTCAGACTATTGGACCACGATCTGCTACCTTCCACCAGGCACCGCACCAAAGATGAAGATTATAGACTCCAGCAATGGTGAATTTCTTCAACCGAGCCTCTTTTTAAAGGCTTTTGAAAGGGTCACGGACTCACAGGTTTGTTTCAAATATTCATGGGTTTTGTTTAAATTTTCATAGGTTTCATAGGTTTTCTTTTGCAGAGGAATCTCTGATTTCTTTGAAAAATCAAGACTTGTTGTGGGGCTTTTTACAGAGAATCTGTTGAATTTTTTTCCCCGAGTTGACCGAGTTAACTTGGAATATTGGTCGACTCATCCGAGTCCAACCGATTCAGGCCGAGTCTAGGTATCTGGTATTGGACTCGTCGTGGTCTGCTTCGAGGTGGATACGACTCGGCCAAGTCGTACCGGACTCGGCCGATTTTTTGAACACTGCTTGTCAAACATCACAGAAGGAAAGACCTTACCTGGAACCAAGTTGGCAAAACTCGGAACCTCCAACTCAGCATCCGAGTTCTTGAACTCATTGATATCCAAGCCCTCATGATCATGGAGAAACTGAAGATGGAACTTGAAGCCAAGAAAAGCGGCACTGGAAGTGAAGAAGAGATAGGAAGGCACCCCAAACTCATCGGCCACATCAATCATGGAGGTGCAGAACATATCAATAACAAACCCAGCGAGCCGAACCGAGTTGGAGCGAGTGAGTTCGTGGACGGCGTCTCTGAGTAGTGGTACCTGAGCTTTGAGGAATTCGGAGATTAAGAGAAAAGGCTCTGCCGCTCCTGGGCTGACCTCTACAGGAGGAAGTGTGATGAAACGTATGGAATCAGAGTCGGAGGTCATAGCACTATCATCGGACCAGAACGGAAACTTGATGATGAAGATTGTGATTGAGAATCGGGGGTCTCGCTGAGTAAGCAGCTTTGCAATCTCCACTGTGGCCGCAATGTGGCCGATCCCAGGAGATGGGATGAAGACCAGCTCGGTTTGCTTCATCACTAACCAGCGGTTACTGCAAAGAGAGAAAAATATCGAATGTTTTGAGGGCTTTGTGGTGGAGCGACACTTATACCTGTGGCTGAACGGGTTATAAACGACTTTTCAATAGTCTTGGCAGGCGAGTAACCGATGCATGTCTTTGCTGGTCCAGTCATTTTTCTTTTACTCGTCGTTTCTGTAACAGTAACTCTGTTCGATTTGTGGTTGGCCTGTATTGAAGATCGAGGCAACAGGGTGGTCTGATTGTGCGGATATAACATAGATATCATATCTTATCTCTCGTGATGGGTTGGGAATCATGGGATTCCTTCTTCTATCCTATCTATGGATGTTACTCTATCCTATGTTTAACCAAAGGTAAGTGATCCCTCCTTCTTATTTATTTATTTATTATTATTATTATTTATCATTTTACATAAGATATGTTAATCTTATAATAAAATATAAGATATTTATATGTTAATTTTATAATAAAATATGAGATATAGCTATGTATCAAAATTTTATTTTTTATTAATTTTTATTTTTTAATATATTTAGTTTATGAAAATAATTTTTTATTATAAATTAAATTTATTATTTAAAAAAACTAAAAAACATATATATAAAATAATATTAATATATAAAATATAAATTATTTTTATATATAATATAAAAAATTATTTGTAAAATTTAAATATTTTAATCATGAATATGGTTAAACATAACAAAATTTTTATTTTTTTAAATATAAAATATTGAAATGTGATATAACTTTTATAAAATATTTATATATTATTCATTTTACAAATTAAATATAAATATAATATATTCTATTGGATATGCTACTTTAAAATATCATGTTTATACTATATATATATATATATCTAATGATATCATATCATATTGGAGATCATATCCTAAAATATACATATTTTATCTAATAGGATATGATATTCTATGATATACATATCTTATCCTATTATATCCGTCATAGCATGAAATTATAATTCATTCCTCTTTAAGGAAAGGTCCAAATAGGTTATACTGTTCACATTAAGTCCTTAATTCCTAATATTTTGGGCCAAACTTTGTGAAGGTAATTGTAGACTCCATTGTGGACACGACCCAGGGGGGAGTTGAATTTTTTTTTTTTTTTTTTTGAAGTGGGGAAACCTTTTTTTGGAGGAGGCAAGCTGTGTGGACGTGTGGCAACCATCACCAACTTGCCATGGTGGTGGTTGAGAGAGAGACATCTCTAAGCAAGAAATGATGGATGAAACGGGAGCAGTTAAGGTAGAGATGAGTGAAATGAGGGGGCTTGGGAGGGAAATTTGAGGGAGCTTAAGAGGGAACCAGTTCGGAGCCTTAGAGAGAAACTGAAGAAGAAGCAGGGGGGAGGGGGGCTTGTCAGTTCGATCCAGGCATGATTTCAGCATTCTTTGGTATTTTCTCATTTCATACTTTTCTATCTTGGTTCTTGCTGTTTTTTTTAGTTCATTTGCTAATTGGTGTGGATGTTATAGACCACTCGTTTGTTTTGTGAGACTCTGGGTATGCTTGCTCTATTTCTAGATTTATTTTGGGTGTTTTCAACTTTTCTTGAAAGTATTTGATGCTCTGTTCCTTCCCATAACTTGATGTATCAAAACCATGCCCTTGTTTCCTCTGGATTCCACTTGCTCATAGCTCTTCGATAGTCCATGGCATAGAGCTAGGCTCATACTCTGTTTTTATTACGTTTTCATTCTTCCATGTTTTTTTGCTTTGTTTCTTGTTGAGGGTGGATGACGCTCCTTCATATGGTGAGCTCTATCGAGCTAATGGACGTGGGGATGACATAAGGATGCATGCATTTTGGTGACCGGTCCTGCAACATCGTCTACCATTCCACATCCTTCAATCACCACACCCATCTCTTCATTCTTCATATCTTAATACACCCATCCCCATTTGTACCTTCATTTTTCTTTAACACCCAATACCCACTTCACTCACCACATTTCTCATCTTCACAAACCCACTACTCACCAAACCCATTTCCCTCACACCATGTATCCTCCATGGTCGTCTTTAAACCCGCTTCTTTCTATAAATCTTCACATACCCATCTTCTCCATTTATCTCACCCATTGCAGTAGCTCTTTTCATCATCAAACTATTTCCAAACCACCACTTGCATCACCACCCAAACCACCTGCCCCCTCCATCACCACTGCCAACCCATCTTCCATTATTGAGCCACTTGAAGCTGTTAAGGCTGCTGCTACAATGCAATAAGTGTGTCGTCATGGATAATTTGGACAACGTGAGTGATCCTTTGCCAGAGATTCCAACACGGTTGTTGCTGTTAGGGGCATCATCGGAGTGAGTTGTAGCTTACTTCGCGGACGTGCTTCAAGCGTATATAACCAGCTCATGCCTTGGTACCTACACGCCTTTAGTTGGCTTTCGTGGCGCCCCTACGTCCTCGAACAATAGGACGATTTGGTTCGTTTTTTTTTTTTTTAGAAAAGAAGAAAGGGTCGACTGCGATGGCGACTTTAGGTTCGTTAGTAAGGAAGGTGCGACCGGGTGGAGGCGAAACCCATAGCCAAGATGACCAAGGGAGCAAGCCCCATTCCAGTCGACAATCTCCCTGGCACTGGGATCCATGCCGACACCGATATTTGTCGGTGCAATCACGCCAAATTTGGAAACAAGGAAGAAATGATGGAAGCTAGGACCCTGGGCGTCTTCGCCGATCATCAAAGATGAAAATGCCTCATGATCCCATGCATGAGAGACGCTCCACCGGTGGTGAGAGGAAGGTTTAGAGGAAGCAGAAGGTAGGGAGTTGAAGATATGGAGGAGCGCAAGGGAATGGCCAGCAAAACGCATTTGTGAGTTTGGAGAGGTTAAGGATTTGCATTTAAAATTTTTGAGTGTTGTACTAGGCTTGAAAAAAGGAATACGTTGTTGGAATATATGAATCTTGAGAGGGGCATGGGCCATGATGAATGGGGTTGAACTTCTCACACAAATAATCAGTGTTGATTGGGCATTCCGCAATGGGGCATTCCAAAAGAGAGGATTCTGATATGGACGAGTATGAATCCTAAATTAAGGGCGCCTTTTTTGTTTTGATATGCAGCCTCGAGCCCACACGTTGCGCAACCACCTTTAGGCCTGCAATGCCAACCACTTCACTTTTTTTCATCTATTTTTTTTTTATATCCCAAATTAATTTCCAAAGATTCCAATTATTACATTCATTTGTTTAATCACTTTTATTTTCGTTATCATTATTACTTTATTTACTTATTTGTTTATTTATTTATTATTAAAATTCCATCTTTAAATAATTTTTCAAAATTCCAATTTCCAAATTTAATTTCTAATTTCCAAAATTCCAATTTTTGCATTTATTTATTTAATCATTATTAATTTAGTTATTATTATTATTTTATTTATTTATTTATTTATCTATTTATTTTTTAAAAAATCTATTCTTAAATAATTCTCCAAAATTTCAGTTTTCAAATAATCTTTCAAAGTTCAACTTCCATAATTAATTTTCAATTTAATTATCAAAACTCTCATTCTTAAGTTTAACTTTCGAAACTTTAATTTTCCGAACTTTAGTTTTCAAATTTAATTTCTAAAATTCCAATTCTTAAATTTAATTTCTAAAATTTCAATTCTTAAATTCAATTTTCAGAACTCCAATTTCTTTCAAATAATTTTCAAAAATCCAATTTTCAAATTTAATTTTCCAAACTTTAATTTCCAAATAATTTTACAAAATCCCAATTTTCATATTTAATTTTTAAGAAATCTTATCCCCAAATAATTTTTCCAAGTTCCAGCTTTCATAACTTCTAGTTTTAAATTATTTTTCTAAAATTCCAATTTTCGAATTTAGTTCTTAAAACTTCAATTTTCAAATAAGTTTCAAAACTTGATTTTCAAAAATTTGTCTTTCAAATGGTTTTAAATCTTTTAAATTTATTTATTTAATTTGTTTATCCACCTAATTTAATTATTTTATTTATTCATCTTTCATATAATTATTTATTTATTTTACTTTATTTTATTCGTTTATTTATTTATTTTTCATTATTATTATTATTATTATTATTGTTAGTTTTTCTTTTCTTTCTTTCTCTTTTCTTCATTAAAATCCTAATTCACCAAAACCTAATTTTTTAATAAACGTGCTGCCATTTTTTATTAAGGTAGACATCTTGTGATTTTATTTGGTTTTTAATTATTTTCTCGTTTTTCACTATTTTTAATAAGCATGAATGAATTTTTCATAATTTCAAAAGTAATGAAATTTGTGAGATTAATTTATGCAAAATAAATTGGGCCTTGGTGAGAGCCCAACATATACGATATCCTCATTGATTGATTGATTGCTCTACATGATTGACTTATTCCACTCCATGACATGCATGCGATTATTCCGTGTTTGTTTACTAACCTTTGTTTTCCATGAAGTAAACTGACTCATCACTCAGGTACACTCCTTACCTCTCTTGTTCGTTCGGTTATCTTGTTTTGATTGATATTCATTCGGTATCCATGTTTGATCAATTAATTGTCATGCTTGCTTCATCTCGTTAGTAGAGACCCGTTTTTAGGGACTTAGAGGGGTGCTATGATCTTTATCGTACCTTTCCAATAAGTAACCTGACCCCCGAGCCCATATCTGATTTTTCATGGACCTGTTTTTCCTTCGGGAGCCACACTTAGGGTTTTTCTTTCTTATTTTGTTTTTCCCTTTAAAAATAAAACAAAAATAAGTGGCGACTCCAAGTCTTTTCTAAAAATCATATTTTTCACCAAATAAATAAAAAAGTGAGTTTTGTCATTAAGTGGGAACGCATCATGCAAAATGCGGGGTCCATAGTAACCTATCTTGGTTTAAAATTGTAAATAAAAAACTTTTTAAAAAATCATAATTTTTCTAAAAAAAATTGTTTGATCATAAATGGATTTGTTTTTTTATGAATGATACTTTCATAAAAAAAATGTTGTCATTTTCGTTATTTTAAAAAAAATGAAAAACATTATTCGAAATGGAGATTATTTTAATCAAATATCTCAAACAAAATAAGTATGAGGTGTTATATTGATGACAAAAACACATTTGGGTTAGTAGTTATAATTTTTTATACATATACTAATATAATAAATTTTAAATATATTCAAATTGATTCAATTATTATTTTTGTTAATTATTAGGATTTAATTATTGATTTAGATTAGTCCTAATAGAAATTATACAAATCATAATAATCCAAAATACATTCAATCATATAAGAATAGATGATATATTTGAAAAAACACTTGCAAATATTATTTCAACCTCAATAGATGCAGAAACAACAAATTTATCAACTTGCAATAAATATTTCACTAAATAAAAAAAAATTATCATGTAGATTTTATTAGCATTTTTTTTTTATTTTACACCCCAAAATGAAATCCTTTTCATACCTAAACCTGGGGTATTTTACTTGTACCATATTTTAAAAACTTAATTTAGTGTAAATTATTCATCTCATAATACCATTATACCATTTTAAAACTCAAAACATACTTATACTTTAGCTTCAAATTGTGTCTTCAACTTGAGTATGTTAGTATAAGACTCATAGCGAAGTAGTCTCGAATTATTAATCTTATGAGCAAAATTGTTGACCCATTGTAATACATTGACAAAGTTAACACTATATAAAAATAAATATAAAAAGATTATTTATATAAGAAAATAGTAAGAATTTTGGAAAACCCTATAATACCTCCAGACCCCTTATTTTTCCCTTGACCCATATAGGTTACCCTCGTAGTAATTATTGTATTTCATTGACTTATAGTCTTTAATTATTCCTCAGGATAATTATGGAATTTTAATGTGATCATATAAACTTTTTGATTTTTTTAATTTTGAATTTTTTGTTGTTTGAACTTATCATTTCCTTTAATTATAAAAAGGAAATCTTGTTTTTAAAAGACAAATTCTTGATTTTAATTAATTAATAATTGGTTTCATTTCTTTAAAAATATAGAATATAATAAGAGTTTGATAATAAAATAAGGCAAGATCTTCTATAATAATACTTTAACATGATTTAATCATTTTTGTTATTATCGCTTTATAAATTATAGAAATTGAGATGTTAACCAATTTTGTTAAATGGGTAAATTGAAGATTAATGTATTATGACTCTTAAAAATATATTTCAAGATTTTAAATCATGCTAAAATGATTTTTCTTTTAACATTACGTGAACCATAACTTTAAATAAAAATTTGAGTTTACCATAGCTATTAATTTCATGCCTTAGAATATAAAATAAGATAAGTTATTTCTTTGATAATACATATGCTAAACCAATATTCCTACTAATATCCCATTGAATCATAAACAAAGAACTTTTTTAGTTCATTACATAAAAACTCATATTTTAAAACATGAAATAAATTATTATTTTTTTCTAATCAATAATAAACATATAGGTTAAATGTATTTATAAATATTTTATACTTAGCCTTTACATAATTTAAGACTTGCCAAATACACCTCATATAATCCATGCACCAATCGTTCATCATTATGCCCCATAATCCATCAAGGGAAACTTGTGTTTCCAACTATGATTAGGAAAATATATGGTTTTGGAGCCTTACATAAGTGAAATGTGACATTTCTCTATTAATGGGGAAAATATTATATTTCTCGTGCACTATATACTGTTTATATGCGTATTTCCAAAATTGCCCTTTAATGTTTCCCTGCCAACAACCAAGGGTGTCCATGTCAGCAAGAAATAAGCACCAAAATCATAAACTTGAACTTATCTAATTTGAGACCCACACTCGACCGAAGAAACATTTGAAATTTGGGGAAACTCTCTCTATCACTTCCTCTCATTTTGCCCTAACCCGATCTTAGGAAATTCACATTTTCATAGCTCGTTTGATACACAAAGGTAGCTAGCCGATCTATTTATTGATGTCCTGACCAGGCGATGGATACCCATCTTCCCAAAGTCGTCTTCGTCTCATTTTGGCCTAACCCTAGTGTGTCTCTCTTCACGAGCTGACCACCCAAACCTGGGTATCTTCCGAAAACCTCCAATGAAGCCAAAGTCAAGGCATATCTTCATATTTCGTCATCAAAGGTGGAATTTTTTTAAGGTTTCTGGAAACCAAAGTGGAGCTTCCTCTTGCTTTGGATTAATCAATCATTGGTGAGTTTTCCATTTAAGGATTCGTTTGGCTATTGAGAAAATATTGGGGCCGAAGGTCTTATATTTTGGGAGTTTGTTGTATTTTGATTCATTTTCATATGAATGAAATAGAGAGAAAATTTGTTTTGATTAAAGAAATTTTCTGATGGAGTGAAATTTGGAAACGAGAATGGTTGTTTTCCGTTAACGACCTTGTGATTTAGAATATTTAGGATTTTTTTTTGTTATATCTTAAATTTTTATGTTTACAGGGACGGCTGTTTGTGGGAAATTGTTTAGGGAAAATTTTTTGAGAACCACAGACATCATTAATTTGTTTTATGTTATAGATAACTTGAGTGGAGATGAAGATAACTTGAGTAGTCCTTGGTTAGCATTTTGGAAGTACTCTAGTGAAAGCAAAACCTGTTAATCTTACTACCTCGATTAGGATTTAGAGTCCCTCGATATTTTATGAGTTTCCTATCGTGTGATTTTGTTTTCAAATATTCTTCTACATAACTAGAGTTGAGCTACTGGCTAGTGAATTTGGATGGTTAGCATTTCTCTTGCATTTATGGCTTTATATTTGATGATAAGGAGCACCTATCCTTCATGACTACATTTATATCTTTATGTTCACGCACATTGGATTCCTTTGCTTGTTTTTTTATCGGTTGGTGATTTGTCTGCATTGTTGCAGGACTTGTGGGTCAGGGAGCATTGAAGTAGAGCAACTTACGTACTCATTACCAAATTTTTACTTTGTGACCAGAAAGGAAGTTAAATTATGCAGACTCCAAAGCAAGGCAACTTCAAATGCTTTTATGATTACTCTCTTTGTCTTTGGGGGTGCTTGTCCCATTTTCTTGGTTAAATTGGAGGGAATGTTTTGTTCTTTGATGCAATTTGAGGGTTGGTTGTTTCTATTTTGTACTATGTAAAGCTAAGCTTTAGATTTTTATCTATTGTCCAATTGAAATTGTGGGGGCCAGTCGCAATGAAGGCGATAAATAACTTTGTAGTTGTGCTTGATATTGATGGCAGTTGTTATTAGTGTTAGTATTAATCTTTACTCATTTTATTGTGAAGACTTTTCCTTCTTTTATTATTTCCTTTTTGTTTGCCATATATTTATCATGCGTACGTGCTAATGAATCCATGAAACTTACAACATCAAGCCACAATTGAGGGCCAGATTCTATGGTAAGTGTTTGACTTGGAATTTTAACAAAGATTTAGTGTTGCCTACTTTCACTTGGACCTATTGGGCTATGCAGGGACATATTTTCATATCTCATGCTTTTACTATTGAGCTATGTGCTAGTGGGGACATGAAAAGCTTCATGTCTAGAGAGAGAATAATCTTTTCATAACTCTTTCTTTTACTGATTTTTTGTACTCTCTGGAGAATGGAAAAGGATTCTATGTTATTGAGTCTGACTCTGCATCCTCTTCGAATCAAGCAAGTAGAACACCGAAAGATAGAAGCCCTAAGGTTATTGAGCGCAGGTCACCCAGAAGCCCAGTGTCTGAGGTACTTTAGTTTACACAATTGATCTATCATGCTGTAGTTTCCAGTTTAAAGAATGTTTGAGAACCTCTGGGATTTATCTTCGGAATATGTAAAGCACACAAGTGTTAAATTTTTTCTCCTTTTTTTTTTTGTGTTTATTACTGGCCTCATACAAGTTCTCTCTGGAAATTGTTTCACAATAATATACATTAATTATTTGAAGGTCCCTAGTAATACAAATAATATTATGCAAGGTTATTTCTTGAGCTCCTTGTTCCTTCTTGACAATTTTATGTTAGGAAGAGGAACGTTAGTTGTAGTATTCTTATTATTTTCTTTTGCCTTTTTAATTCATTTTGCGTACTATGAAATCAATGTTTTGATGGATTTGATAAACACCCATCTGAACAAGAAATGTTTGAGTGTCAAATGCCTAAATTGAAATAATGGTGCCGAAGATCTCCTTGGTCCGTTTCTGTGATACCCTGTTAAGTGGGATTGTTATGGCAGTGATAGATACTTTCATTGAATTATCACTGATGTCTAGGAGTCTCCGTTAGATTTTTGAGAGGCACATCACAAAAACTAGGCTGGGCCTTGTTGATGGCAAAATTCCCCTGCTACAGTAGTCGTCACCAGCAACGGAATCTCGATCAACGTGTTACAGTGAATCCTCCTTCCTCTTGCAAAAAAGATGTCAGGATGGGTTGTCCGGACACACCCTCCAATGACTAAGTTAGTATTTTGGAAGCTGTTGGAAAATAGGGTTTTCCTTTGGGAGTGTTGCTCCGTGATTTTTTGTCAAGGATGTTTATCCCTTAGCAGGATGTTTATCCCTTGATGCTTATCTCTCTCTTTTTTTATCTCTTATCCCTTAGCAGGATGTTTATCCCTTGATGCTTATCTTTTTTTTTTTTTTTTTTTTTTTTTTTTATCTCTTACCTTCCTAAGAGTCTCCTTAGAGTTTATATACGAGTCAGAAAGTATGGCCTCGCTGTGCTAGCGAGTCCCATTGTCATGATTACGGCTCATAAGGTGGCGAAGTAATCATGACGTTTCTGGTGAGAGGTGACAGTTATCAGGAAGGTATTTAGGCGGTGGACGTCGCCTCAATTTATGACTTTAAATATTGGGGATGTGTCAAAAGACCTGAGAAGACTTGGGAATGTCTTGTCGAATGTATCTTGCATTAAAGATGAGTGACAGCTCAGGAGACTTGGTCGTTAGTATTGTCGGTGCTTTTTTATTGTGGGCGGAAGTGGATCCGGCGAATCGCGAGCGCCTGACGAGCCAAGCTGTCCAGGTAAGCGTCACCAGAGTATCCGGACATGTCTGTCCGGGGAAGTTGAATCGTCCTCCTCTCCCATCCGGCGGCATGCGCCGGATGTGAAATATCCGGAGAAGGTGGAACGTCGGCCGGATCCGGATGTGAGATATCCGGATGAGGTGGAACGTCGGCCAGATCCAGATGTGAGTTATTCGGATGAGGTGGAACGTCAGCCGGATATAATTGCGGCTGTGAGACATCCGGGTGGAATGTCGGCGAAGAAGAATTCCGGATGTAATATATCCAGGTGGAATGAGCGATGCCACGCGTTGCAAGGGGGGCCGTCTGCATGGCCAAGGGAGAGAGAGCCACGTGGTACTTTTTAGTGAGGATCCCACAGGCCCTGAAACCTAGTTAAAGTTTACATTATAGATATCTTGCATTTGGTTTCAGTTTTTTAGAAGTTCAAGGAGAGATACAGCTTTGTAATCTTATTTTAAGAGAGTGATTATTCAAATAATTTTCATGGATACAAGCACATTGATTTGCTGGACCAAATGATAGTTGCTGGTTTGGACAATAGTAAGTTACTTCAAAAAGGCTGCAGAACGGTTTTTTTTTTTTTTTTTGTTATGGGTTATTGGGAAAGAGAAGACAGTACTTTTGATGGGTGGAGTGATTGATGTTAATTGTCCAAAAATCAAAGCTTTGTTCACATGCTTCTACAGTTTAATCAGGAATACTAATCTTTGCTTTGTTAGGTTTGTTGTTGGATTGGGTTTGGGTATGTGTTTGGCCACTGGAAGCTCATACTTTGTTTTTCTTTTGGCTTTGGTGTGTCTTGTACACTTTCCTTGTTTTTGTTTGCAACCCATTTTATTAGGCCCTTTACCATAGGAAAAAAGTAGAAGAGCACATGGAACTAAAGGAAGGTCCTTGGAATGGATTCCTAGTACTTTGATAAGAATGAAAACAAGATATAAACTCATTAATTTTATGTTTCTCTTGTCTTATAACTTTGCTGAAAAACTGAAATCCAATATAGTAAAATTTATTGTTTGAACTATGCAACCTTCTTTATCAATTTCAGATTCTTATTTCAATGACCAATCCTTGTTGTAGATAGACCAATAATAAGGTGATACATGGTTTTGTTATCGATCCATTATTAATAACATGTAGTAGAGATCAAAGGACATTTGATGATGGCCATATGATGCAGAACAAAAAAAAAAAAATGATGTGAAGTAAAGCTAAATAGAAGCATGTGATTTACAAATAGATTTTGACACCAGGCACCATAGTGAAATGAAGTGTAGACAATTCAGGAGCATATACAAAATGCATAATATACAATATTTAACTATAGCCAACAAAGATGTATAGACATATAGGCACCTCATGACCATCCTTTTTTACTGTAGTATGAGCACTTGTTTTGCAAGAAGTGAAGACTGTAATCCACCAACTGAAGAAGAAAGAACCAATGAGAGAGACATTAGTTTAGACCGAAACCCTCTTCACTCTCCTCCACACTTGATTAGCTCTTCGACACCAATAGATAGCCTCTAATGCGCACACGTTTCTAAGGGTGGATCAGTGATAGTGAGCCTAATGATTTTTGTACCAAGCAACTCATACTAGCTACAGTGATGTAATTGGAATAGCTGATACATGGGATGGATACACACAATAAGAGCAGGTGGGATGAGAAGCATGAATGAAGACCTTTTTGGTTGTTTTGTATATTTTTTATGTTTTCTTTCTTCAGGACAAGATGACTATTATGTTTTTTTTTTATAGCATTTTTTTATGAATGTTAGTATGGTCCCTATGGAGAAAGGTGAAAAAAACATTGAAGATAGGAGGAGGAAGGAAAATATTTTGTATTTTATTTTATTTTATTCCCATTGTCCTCTAAAAATATCCTAGAAAATGTAATTTTCTCTTTTTTGGACATTATCATGGGCGATCAAACAAAGAGAATTTTTTTCTGTGAACCATAAAAATGCAGGCTATATAAGAAAATGCTTTGGAGAATGTCTGTAATGTCAGAGGAGGTGCCTTAGATAATGCTTGGAAGGTTGAAATATGAAATGGAAATGACAACCAAACCCAGTGTACTTATCTCACACACCAAATGCACCCAAGACAGATGACACATTAGAATCATAAGGAATCAAACATAAGCCACTTATTGTTTTTTAAGAAAGAAAACTTAAGATTTGTATGCAAATTGTTTATATAATAAGTTCTTATTATTTAAAATAGAAAATTGTATTTTTAGTTAGAAAATATTTTTAATAATTTTTTTTAAAAGATAAGGAATGAGAAGAGAATTTGTGTATTGTATAAATGTATGGTTTCTTTTAGGGAAAATAAGTCCATAAAATTGTTTTTTCATTATTTAAGTTCCCAATAAAGGGGGTATATATATATAAAGGTTTTGAAAAACTTCACACAAAAATAATAAAGAAAAAAGAATTCCTATCATTTTATTGTCCATGAATAAATTATAGATGTGGAAAATTTCTTTGCCCTTCTTCTCTCTTTTTGTAATTTTTAATTACATTAATTTTGCATTATCCAAATATAATTTCTATAAAAAAAAAAACATAATTTAAATAATTAGAATTTTATTTTAGCTTATATTGACATAATTTGTACATATTAGCCTTAATTTAAATTTGAAAAATGCTAAAATTTGATTTCCCTAGATATAGTTGTTAGCTTTACATCTCAACTAAAATTTATTACAAAGCTTATGATGTGTCAAAAATTCTCAATTTCTCTTATGTTGTGACCTTTAACAAACAAATTGTCTTATGCTTCAAACGTTTGAGTGATCATTTTCAGTTTAACAAAGTTGATAATAATAATCACATAGTACCTATGAACATTATGAAAAATACATTACTAGACATTCATATTAATAACACATTTCTGCAACCTCTGTTAAACTAGATATTACAATAAGCAAAACATATGCTACAAAGAAGCTAGCAAAGAAACTTATTACATATGTATATGAAATATATTGTACGGAATGCTGATCATCAACCGCAAGTTCAAACTTTTGTTTGCCAGTTAATGAACATTTTTCACTTTGCTTCCATTTTGGTGCCTAAAACACCCAAGCTTAGACAACATCCTCTCTAGAAGTATATGATTTGTAAACACTCTCCTTATAAAGGAGCACATTCTTTTGACATTCAACCCAAGAATTGTACTCTCCATGTCTAAGACCCACAAACACTACATAGTATGTTTGCATGCTCATCATCTAATGACATAATTGTTGTTGGTTAATTTTTTATAATCAATCAAGTAATAACTATTGAAAAAGATGGTACGAAACATAGATAATTCACACATGTATACCACATTTTAGGATAATAACAATGATGATTAACTACAAAATTAAAAATATAACAAGTAAAGTCCGGGATTCAAGGTCCAAGGCTTTGCATAGGTAGAACCCAACTTAAACTAAGGTAGTACCTGAGGTCTGTTAAGGTAATACCTAAGTTAGATTAAGGTGGTACCTAAGGTCTATTAAGGTAGTACCTAGAGTATAGTTCGAAAAAAAAACAAAACAAAGGTCAACCAATTGAACACACAAAATATTCACATAATGGCATGCTCTAAGGGTCACAAGGTAGTACCCAACTTTAACTAAGGTAGTACCGAAGGTCAGTTAAGGTAGTACCTAAGATAGAATAAGGTGGTACCTAAGGGCTATTAAGGTAGTACCTAAGGTACAGTTTGCAAAAAACCAAAGGTGAACCACTTGCCTACACAAAAGAACCACATAATGGCGTGCTCTAAGGGTGACAAAGGAAAGGTCAAGGCTTTGAATAGGTAGAACCCAACTTTAACTAAGGTAGTACCTAAGGTCGCTTAAGGTAGTACCTAAGGTAGAATAAGGTGGTACCTAAGGGCTATTAAGGTAGTACCTAAGGCACAGTCCTCAAAAAACCAAAGGTGAACCACTTGACCAAACACAAGAATCACATAATGACATGCTCTAAGGGTGACAAAGGAAGGTCTGAGGCTTCGAATAGGTAGAACCCAACTTTAACTAAGGTAGTACCTAAGGTATATCAAGGTTGTACCTAAGGGCTATTAAGGTAGTACCTAAGGTACAGTCTGCAAAAAACCAAAGGTGAACCACTTGACCACATAAAAGAATCACATAATGGCATAATCTAAGGGTAACAAAGGAAGGTTCGAGGCTTCGGATAGGTAGAACCCAATTTTAACTAAGGTAGTACCTAAGGTAGATTAAGATGGTACCTAAGGGCTATTAAGGTAGTACCTAAGGTACAGTCCGCAAAAAACCAAAGGTGAACCACTTGCCCACACAAAAGAATCATATAATGGCATGCTCTAAGGGTCACAAAGGAAGGGTCGAGGCTTCGGAGAGGTAGAACCCAACTTTAACTAAGGTAGTACCTAAGGTAGATTAAGGTGGTACCTAATGGCTATTAAGGTAGTACCTAGAGTACAATTCGTAAAAAACCAAAGATCCACACAAAAGAATCACATAATGGCATGGTCTATGGGTCACAAAGAAAGGGCCAAGGCTTCGGATAGGTAGAACCTAACTTTAACGAAGATAGTACCTAAGGTCGCTTAATGTAGTACCTAAGGTATAATAAGGTGGTACCTAAGGGCTATTAAGGTAGTACCTAAGTTACAGTCCGCAAAAAACCAAAGGTGAACCACTTGAACACACAAAAGAATCACATAATGGCATACTCTAAGGGTGACAAAGGAAGGTCCAAGTCTTCAGATAGGTAGAACCCAATTTTAACTAAGGTAGTACCTAAGGTCGCTTAAGGTAGTAGCGAAGGTAGATTAAGGTGGTACCTAAGGGCTATTAAGGCAGTACCTAAGCTACAGTCTGCAAAATAACAATGCGACTTATAACCAGATATGCTGTAAGTTCCATCTGGATTCAATACGGCTTGTGGGTCATATGGTTACTTGGGAATAATATGGTTCTCATAACCCAACACAAAAGTTCATGTCCACAAACGACTCTAAAATTGTTGATGTGCTCTATTTCAAATAAATGAACCAATGAACAATAAATGAAAATAATTTACCTTCATATTTAGGTTTGGGGTTAGGGTAAAAAGCCACTCAATGACAGGAAGAGATATCTTGTTCACGAAGCCAATATTTTGGATTCCACATTTCCATTTCGGTATGCGCTATTGTAGTAGTTTCAGAATCACAAATATGCCTCTTGAAGTCGTCTTTTAATCGGACATTCTTAGGATGGAATGATCCTGTGGACCCACATTTTTCACATGTGCCCCCACTCGATCGGCGAGACTCGCTTTTATTGGTGAAAATTTTAATTCTTGTTAAAGTCGGAGTCGCCACTTATTTTATTTTATTTTAAAGGGAAAATAAAACAAGAAATAAAACCCTAAAAAATGACTCCATAATTTTTTGAAAAACATGTCCTTGAAAAAGCCGAGTCTAGGTGCGGGGATCAGGTTACTTATTGGGAAGGTACCTCTTGAAGGTAGTACCCCTCTAAGCCCTATAAAGGTCTCTACTAACTAAGTTGAGAGAAATGTGACAATTAATTGGTTGATTGAGGGTACCTAGGTAGATTAAGGTGATTTAAAAAAAAAAATAGCATGCTAAACAAGAAAACCGATTACAAATTAGAAAGAAAATTTAGGGTGCGTACCTAGACTGCTTCTTAAGCGCTATCACAAGACACCAAAGTTAGTTCAAATAATATATCTCTAACATGTGCTTTATCAGAAATAATTGAACAATGAAACAAATATCAAGACACCTAAGCACTATCAAACATAGGCATAGTTCACAATGACAAACATGTTCACTAAATTTAGAAGGTGGGTGTTAGGGGGCGTACCTGGATAGCATAGATAATTTATAATGCATTTCCACAAGATATGAGGCGTTAGATAATAAATAATAAAATAAGAAATCCTAGCATGTTTAGTATCTAATTAGCATAGCAAAAATGATCAAAGTATACGAAATCATCAATTATCAATTATATCGGGTATAGAATTCCTAAAAAAAAACATAGATAAACATGATTTCAATAAGTAGCAAAGGTGGAAAAAAAAAGTTTTGAAAAGATTTTCTTATGTAGGGATTTCACCAATTCCCCAATTGATATACACGAATCTAGCCTAGAATTATCCCATTTGTTTGGGACTACAAGCTTGAATTCGTATTCCACTCAAAACCAGGATTTTTATTGAAAACTGAGGAAGATGCAAACCGACCAAAACATGGTTGCATATTACTTGAGAAAATGAGGTTTTGATTCTAAGGGCTTTAAATGAGTTTTTAAAATAGATTTTTAAAGGGATATTTTGAGAAAAGTGTTATATTTTAAAACAAGAGAAATTATTCTAAAAATAATAAAACATATGAGAAACAAAACACCAAACCAAACAAACAGAAACAAAATCATAAATTAAAATTTTTGGCAACCAAGCAAACTAAAATGGTGTGAATGAAGGCCAATTTTCACAATTTTTTTATGGCCCCTGAAAAATAAATTTGACAAGAGACTACCAAAGTAATAAACTATTAAAACTTAGATCAAATAACCTAACATGATACTCACCGAGAATTAATGACTAATTTTCAAGAAACACCTCAATTAAGAGTAAAAATCAAGAATTAGCACGTGATCAATTAAACACACAAACGTATCTAGATTGATTAAAATGGACCAAATTAAATTAGGTTAAACATGAATTTTCAATTATAGAATTAATTTTATTAGTGAGCTAATATTATAGAAAATATCTAAATTGAATAGATGAGTGAAGCTAAATTAGAGTAAATTAAACACAAGTACCTTCTAGTGTGGAATTGATTTTGTTAATAACTTAAAACTATAAAAAAAAACACCTAATAATTAAAATGAATCAAATGAAATGAAAGGAAGCTAAAACAAAATATGAATTCATAGAATCAGATTCCTAAATAAATTTACATTATTAAAATGAAATCTAAGCTTAACAAACGTTTTTACACTAATTAAGGCAAGTCTAAAATCTAATATTTAACAAATAAAATAAATCATTTCGACAAACTAAAACTTTGCTTAAACCTAAAGTCGAATCAAACTACCCAAAACAAGTTTTTTTTTAAAAAAAACTAAATCTTTAACCCATATGATAAATTTTATTAATAAATAAGTAGATAACGAATCACTAAATTAGTAGCAAATAAATAAATAACTAATAAATAATTAAATGAATCAAAACTAAATTAAATAGGGATCAAATTATATTTTTTTTCTCAAAGTTAAAACTACATAAAATTGTATTTTCTGAATTTAATATAAAAAAAAAATCAAAACTAACTTTAAACACTATTCTAATCTTTAATATAATAAATCAAAAATTAAACAAGAGTGAGATTCATGCTGCCATATTAAAACAAATATATGTTGAAACTAATAATATAAGTCAAACCACTCACCCAATATAATAATCCCACTTGAAAAATAAACCAAACTTTAAATTCTATTGAAAACCCATATAAAACAAACCAACTTACCTAGTCGGTTGTGATGCTACCAAGGCAAGGTGGTGTGCAACTGGTGCGATGAAGAACGACTAAAGGATCAACCTAGCTGGTTGTGATACTCCCAAGGCCAACTGATGGTGTGCGGCTAGTGCGGTGAAGGACAAGTAGAGGATCAACCTAGCTGGCTGTGATGTTTTCAAGCAAACCAAATGTGTGCGGTGTGATCAGAGGTGCTATGCTGGTGCAGGTCTCCTATGGCGGTGGTACATCCTATTTTCAAATATAGAGATGATGTCATTGGTGGATTGTGCTAGGCTGCAAGCATCAAAGATCACTCGTGACCTTTGTTTCGTCACCCAGAACTCCTGATTACTACTCAAAAAGCACTATTCTATAGCTTGAAACTAACCGTTTTAAAGACTTTTTAGTAGTAGTTAATACCTTTTAACTCAATTGGCACATTAAGAAACCTAACAAAGGTTAGTAATGAGTTTTTGGCAAGTTTTGGTATTTTTGGTAGCTATTTGATCATTAAAACAAACCAAGAATGAGGGAGAAGTTGGCGAAATCCATGGCAATGCAAGTTAAAGCTCAAATGCATAAAGAATCCAAGCTTTGGAGCACTTCATAGCCCTTTTCCAAGCTAATCAGAGATGCAAGGAGGAAAGCCAGAGGAAGAAATCCAACAACAAGTAGTTTCGCATGGTGTGCGAAATTTCGCACACCATGCGAAACCTCTTGATGCAACCAGAGAAATTTCGCACACCATGCCAAATTTCGCATGGTATGCGAAATCTTCCCATGCACTGACTCCATTAGATTTTTATCTTCAGATATTTTGTGTAATTTCCTAGTTTTTCCTTGTAACCAACCTAGATATTTTCTTTTATATCTTTCTATATATCTTTTATGTAGCAGATATATAAGGAGAAAGATAGGTGTGATATGAGGATGTATGTTTTTCATTAAACACTTGTAATTTCCCGTAGTAAGAAATATACAAAGTTTTGCTCTGTCTTTCCTTCTCATTTTGTCTTCACTTTTCTTGCTAGCTAAACAACCTCTGAGGATGATTTCTCAGGGGATGAGTGGCTAGGTTTTACTTTTCTTGGAGTGATGGAAGTTAGGTGAAGGACCTGAATGTAAAGGTGGGAGTTTTCCTTACTTTAAATGACAATAGTTGTTAACCATCAATGGTTTCTATTTCAAGGTTTATCCTTAAATCCCTTAAAATCACCTTGAATGGCCAATACTTGGTATGGATGCTTATTGCTAGATCCATGGATGTCTATTAGTTATCATTTACGAGCCATTGGAAGGTAGTTCAAGGTGAGAGTCTTTAGTGTTTGAAGCCATTAATGGAAAGCGACTATCATTTTCCATGAAACCTTTGATCAAATCTTAATTGCTAAATATAAAACCGGTTCGGGAGATAACCATCCTTTATGTTATTATCCCCAACGTGAGGAGAAGATCCGGAATCTCCCCCTTTGCCTAAAGAACCCGATCCTAGTGACCTACAACTCCAAGAGACCTTTTCTTTGTAGTTAATTTCACCTATTGTTTTACTTAACTTAAAATCAATCTTTGCAACCACAATTCAATTTTCTTTTAAAGCTAACTTTCATAAGAAAAAGCACCATGTTATTTTCTTCAGTTAAGTCAACTGTATGATGAAAACCCATCCCTGTGGACGATCTTAGAGCCACTATACTATGTTAGCTATGCTACCCTAGTGTGAGGTGATTTAGGTTTTATAAATTTGTTGATAACACCCATCTGAGTTAGAATCAAATGGCATGACTGCAATGGGGACGAATCAATTCCTTTGAGACACTCCGACATCGGTCTTCATAACATCTTCAACGGTCTTCCACTGCAATTTTCAAATCAGATTACACAATGAATGTATGAGACCATCCATGTTGAGAGGAGATGAGGATGGAATTTCAGTCTGCTATCCGTGGACTGATCTCGGTGAGAAGTGGGTCCTTGGCGGGACTTCAATGGTGCGGCTGAGTTGGAACCTTCCTCTCATCCAATGGTACGGTACAGTTGGAACCTTTCAATGATGCTACTGTCTTTCTTTTCTCTCTTTGATACATACCTTTCTTTCCTTCCTTCATCGGTGTGGTTGTTCCATAATTACTCCCAATGGTGCGACTGCCTTTCTCATCTTCAAATTCAATAAGGTAGGTATGTACTCATCTTCCCCATCGCGGGGTGAATAGCCGGTGAATATCAACAAGTAGTTGCGTATCTCTGTCCCAAAATAGTAGCCTAAATCCCTTCTAAAACTTGGACTCCTCCCAAACGGCAGCCCCGTATGCCCTTTCAAACCACAAACTGATCCCCTCAAACAGCAGCCTCAAATCCCCCTAAAACATGGACTGATCTTTCCCTTGAAAATGAAAGTCTAACTTCACCAAAATAATCCTTCTGACCTCCTTCAATCGTGCATCTTCCTTATTTTTCTTTTATTTTCTTTCATAATATTTTATCCATCACTTAGTCATCTTCTCTATAGCCACGGTGATGGAAAAAACGGCAGAAAAAGGTTTCCTTCTCCTCTTCCAATCACCCTCCATCCCCTCCAATTTTCCTTTTTTTTTTTTTTTTTTCCTTTGTCTTTCCTTTTCTCTCTTCCTCTCTCTCCGATCCACTGGCTGCCTCCATCTTTTCTCTTAATGGCATTTTTCTTTTTCTTTTATAGAGCACGTGGGATCCATGCAAAACAAATAATAATAATAATAATAAAGAAAAGGAAAATAAAAATACCAATAAAAGAAAACTAAGGGTTAGAATACTAATAAAAAAACCTGTAACTAAGGATTAAAAATCCAAAATATGCAATTTTAAATGAAATTAAAATATAGATCACATGCAAAACTAAAATGAATTATCAACTCAAGCAACTTTCTATCAAAATAAATAAATTAATAAATAAATAAAAATAAAATGAATATGATTATTAAGCTCATGCAATTTCCTAAAAATAAATAAATGAATAAAACTAATAAATAGAGAAAGATAAAAAAACAAAAATGAAATCAAGCACATGCAAGCCATATGGGCTATGCAACCATGAAAGCCATGCAAACCATGCATCCATGCAAAAAATGATCTAAATGGGCCTAGGGTGCCTAAGTGGGCCTAAGGTGATGCCTAATGGGCCAAGTGTGCCTAAATGGGCTTACGGTACCTAATTGGGCTTAGGGTGCCTAAGTGGCCTAAGGTGGTGCCTATGTGAACACTAAACTTAGAGGGATATGGAATTTGTGTCACTATACAAAGGTATTACACTAACTGTACAATGAAAATGTACTAAGTGTACAAGGGTGTATAAGGTTACTCTTTGTGAAATATTTCAATTGATTATGAACCACTCTATTTTATTTTCCTTGTTACTCACATATTGTACACTCATGTCATACACTTTATTTTCTCAACTAAACAATTAGAAACATGGTTACCACACCTACCTGGACACATAATTTAGGAGGGATATGAACCACTCCATTTTATTTTCCTTGTTACCCACATATTGTACATTCATGTCATACACTTTATTTAACTCACATAAAAATTTCAATATTTTCCCTAGTAATGATGTTTAGGGGAAAAAAATTGACCAAAGTCATCCAATATTTTCTCAACCAAACAATTAGAAACATGGTTAACACACCTACGTGGATACATAATTTAGGAAGGATATGAAATTTGTACCATTGTACACGGGTATTACATTAATTGTACAAGGGTATTACATTAACTATATAAGGGAAATATAATAAGTGTACAAGGCTACCATTTGTGAAAATTTTCAATTGATTTTGAATCACTCTCTTATTTTCCTTGTCACCCAAGGATTGTATACCCATGTCATACACTTTATTTAACTCCCATATCGAAATTCTAATGCTTTCCCCAATAATGATGTTTGGGAAAAAAATTTGACCATAAGTCATCCACCATTTTCTCAACCAAATAATTAAAAACATGCTTAACACACCTACATGGACACAAACCTTAGGAGGGATATGAAATTTGCACCATTGTACAATATTACACTAATTGTACAGGGGAAATGTGCCAAGTGTATAAGGGTGTACAAGACTCCTAATAGGTTTTGTACGATTTTTAAATAACTTGAGTATGATGTTAGAACGATTATCGATAGTGTTTTTTTTTTTTTTTACCAAACTATGCCATTAAGACCAATGAGAAATAGTGTACAACATATTTATTATTTTGTAAGTAAGAAACAAAAAAATATTTTCTAAGGTATTTAAAAAATATTTATTATATATTCTATAAGTTTGAAAAAAAAAAATTATGATGTCTAATTTGCAAGTTAGAACAAATAAAGAATACTAATATTTTATGAAGTGTTTAAAAATTGTTTAATATATATATGAGAAATAATCTAAGTTTGAAATAAAGAATAATATTTATTATATATTATGTAAGTTTGAAAAAAAAATATTTGATAAGGTATTTAAAAATTATTTACTTCAAAAATCCATTTGACAATAATAATTTTTAATCATTTATCTTCCATGTTCAATTTGTTGGAGAAAAATGATTGGTAAATCATTCAACTTGGTCCCACTAATAAATAGGTGAGAAAAAAAATCAAAGAGAGAATGAGAAAGGTAGGAGTGGTTGGTAGTTTTTTCATTTAATAGTCAAGGGTATTTTAGGGATATTTTTAAAGAAATGTCATTTCCCTCAATTTTTACTCTTTTTTTGGGTTTTGAGTTTAATTTTGGGTGATTGAAGGACCTTAACTCAATTATCTAACCCAACGAGGATGGAAACATAATTTTCCCAAATAATTATAATTAATTTATTCTCAAAAATATTCTTTTGTGCTGACTTTTAATATATATACGTTTGGTATAAATTAACAAAGGGCATAATTGCCCTAGTGGACATAGGCTGTAGGAGTTCTTATATATGGGCAAAGTCGGGAATGGAGCAGGTGACTGGAGAAGAGGGAGGCCTAGACAGAGGTTCAGATGACTTGGGTGGGTAGTCTGGGACAGAGGGAAGTTTTTTTTTTTTTCAGAAATATTGCCAAAAAATAGGCTATAAATTGGAGAAATATCAGCAATTTTTTTTCCGTGACAACTGATTAATGAAAAAAATCGATGACTTATCACCTCCAACCAATATATCAATGTTTTTTTGGTGATATTTATCAAAGTTTCCCCTCTCTGATATATCACCATGATATATCGTGTCGAAACCTTCTGAATATATTGTGAGATTTTCGTCCCTGCCCATACCCACCATCACTCCCACTTCTCCTTTTCATCAAACCATTACAAACCTAATCTTCATGCTCGGTATTTCAAGTGTTGCTTCTCTAAATCCTTAACTGTCGATCCTCAACTAGTTTTCACCTCCATGAAGTCTTTTGCAGTTTGCACCCGCAACCATTGCTAACCTCGATCTCGATTTTGATTTTCTCAATGCTGCTGTCGACGGTATCCTGTATTTCATCTCCCTTTGCATGGATCTTGATGTTCGACCTGAGAAGATTTCGATTTTCGACATCGATGGTGTCGGGGATAGTGTCAAGAAGCTCAATAAAAGTCCCATCCGGAACTGTGCCAACATTGCTGCTATCTCTGTCATGAAAATGTTCTCAGTATTATAACACTGGCCCTTATGGGATGATTCATGTTAATTCAGAGTTGTGATCCTTTGGGGTTGATCCCGTTAAAGTTTCCAAGCGAGGAGTTGTTCCTCCTTTAGCAACTAGAGCTACTCTTGCTTCATAGCCATGCGTGTTATCTTTTATGTATTTATTCTATTTATTTGTTGTATTATTCATACAGTTAAGGGGCGGGAAATTAGGCCTTGTTTGGTGACTAGTTGGAGCTGTTTGGTATCTTATTGATTTTGTGTTATTTAATCTTAAATAGAAATCTAAAATCTATTACTATTAGTTCAGATTAATTTAATTGCACTATAAATTCAGATTGTTTCCATTTCTTTACATTGATTATACTAAATTGGGAGATCCAATTTTTTATATATATCTATATTAGTTTGAATTAGTTGGAATCAATTGAAGGCTTAGGCTTATTTCTGTTGATCTATGCTGGATGATTTAAATTAAAGATTCAGATTTTGCTCCTGTTATTTGGAAACAATCTAGTCCCATTAGAAAAGGATTTACCCTATTGTTTGGTATTTGATCAAATTCAATTCAGAAATCTAAGATATTCCTATTGATTTTGGACTAATTTAATTCAATGGAAAATTCAAAAATTGTTTTTATTAATATGATATGAATTTTTTAAATTGAAACCTAAGTTATGTCTCTATTAACTTCTGAACTGATTCAATCCAATTAGGCATTTAAGTCATGCCTAGTGCCCTAAACTTATTTAATCAAACTAGAATTGAGATTGTACCTTCATTGATTTGAATGAATTTAATTAAATTTGGATTTAGGAAGTATCATTATCAATAAATAAATAAAAATTGAATAGAAGGGGAAGTGAATAGGGTGATGGTCTCTTTTAACAAATTTAAACTATGTGAATGTAAGAGACAAATATATGCAAGTATATAGTAAAACAATGTCAAGGCAATTGCATATAAAGTAAAGGAGAAGGGAAGAAAGAATGCAAACACAAGATTTTTATAGTGGTTCGGAGCAACCCGGCCTACATCTACTCTTATCCAGCTGCAATCCCAAGCTTGAGGTTCCACTAATTCAAGGCTTCCAAACCAAGCCTTCAAGCAATGCAATTGGATTATGGTTCCAATCCACCCTCTTAGACTTTTGGCTTCAAGCATCCTTTACACTTCTTAAGAGACACTCCACTCTTGAACAACCCCTCAAGTGATACTCCACACTTGAGAATACCTAAGTGATACCTCACACTTAGATTCTTCCTCTTAAAGATATACAAATACTTTCACAAACTCCTAGTACAAAACTTTAGGCTCAAATGATACAAGTAAATTAGGATTGAATGGTGCACTAATAATATGCAAGTTTTAAAACAATGGTACACTCAAAAACACTCTTCCAAGGCTCAAATATATTCAATAAAGGTCTGGGAAGGTTAAGCTTATGAAATAATGAAGATTGAAGCCTTTTTATAGAGAAAAAAAGTCAAACTACCATTGGGGGTTTGACCGGTCGAGTTAGGGGTTGACCGGTTCACGGAAGCATTGATTGCTTGGCAAATGACCGTTGGACCTCGACCACCACTTGACTAGACCTTGATCGCCCCTTGACTAGACCTTGACCGGTTGAGGTGGGGGTCAACCAGTTGAGGTTCAACCTTGACCGGTTGAACAACCGTTCTAGAAGAGAGAGAAGGTTTTTTTTTTTTTGCACCCCATGACCGGTTCAACTGGGGCTCGACTGGTTCCTCATTCGGTTCAACAACCAACTTTTTCAACTTAAAACCTTTTAAACAAGTTTGGAAAACATTTAACACAAGGTTTTAGTTAAAAACATGAAATTGTCCAATTTTAAAATATTTAAAACAAAATAACTCTTGGATAATTTTGATGCATAAGTAAGGAATGTAATGTAAGAAAATCCTAGTGCACCAATAATCTTACAAAGAGATCTTATAAATCTTGGCTCTTGAAAAACACTTCTCTTTGAGGTCTTCTTCTTCTTAATGATTTCTCTTTGGCTTGATTTGTCTTTGTGATGGTCACTTTGGAAAACGTTTTGCCTAATCACACTTAAAATATAATCATTAGTTCTAAACTTTGTTTTGTTATCATCAAAACTGAGTTTAACCAAACCATGGTTTCACAATCTCCCCTATTTTGATGATGACATAACCAAGGTTGCTAAAAAACTCCCCCTCAATATATGCTCCTTTGAATTTAGAAAATATTCAAGTTAAGAAGTATATTAAGGGTGATAAAAATGCTATAATCAAACATAAATTGCATAAAGAGAAATTTATCAATTTCCAAGATATTATTATTAAATATGATGCATAATAAAGCACATAACATCAATATGAATAGGATTGCTAAAATAATATTGACATATTTTTCCCAAGTTAGCAACCTACCATTACTTCTCCCCCTTTTTGTCATCAATAAAAATTTTCAATAGAGTATATAAGGGGAATCACATAATATCAAAAGTTAAAAATAAACAATAAGCATAATATAATTTCTCATGAAAATGAATCTCCCCCATTTTTCATTTGAGAACATTTTCCAAATAAAAGATTGCCCACTTTAGAGCGTTCCCAATTTAAAGTATGATTTGGAAAAGATATATGGGAGAACATATGCATTTAAAAAGATGTATAACATGCATTGAATAACACTATTAGAGCACACAAGCATATGATCATTCAATTTTACCTAGGTATATATTTTAAAAAATCTTCTTTTTAATCCAAACCTTGGTTTAACAAATATACCAATTTTATCAATATGATACCAAATGTTATATTATTAACAAAAATTATACCAAATGTTAGCAAAATGATAAAATGATATTGCAAATTAAGCTTTAAAAGGGATACCATTACCAATATTATCAATGCATTCTTTCCAAGGTAAGCATATCCTCCTTCTTGCATGGATCCCTACAAAACAAATTAAATAACCTTTGGTAACCATATCTTTTTGGGTCTTAGAGGGTTAGTCTTTCCTCCATTTAGAATCCAAAATAATTTAGAGTTTTGAAGAACATGAGGAGATTTTCTTAAGGGAAAAATGTCACTAATGTGACCTCCTCTTCCACAAAAATTGCAAATAATTGAAGGTGAAAAACTAGAGGCTTCCTTTACAAAATAATTCTTAAAATATTTTTTATTTTTGAAAGGCTTGTAACCTAGCCCCTTTTTTTTTATCAAAAATGCACTTTTGACTTGCCAAAAATCATATCAAAAGTCTTTTGACCATTTGAGAATTTTTGTAGATAGGATGTTGATTACTACTCAAAAAGTGCTATTTGATAGCTTTTAATTAATCCTTTTAAACACTTTTGAGTAGTAGTTAGTGCCTTTTAACCCAATTAGCATGTTAAGGCCCCTTGCAATCAATTCTAATCAAATTGTGTAAGTTTTGGTGTTTTTGTTAGTATTTTGATCACCAAAGCATTATGAGATTGAGGAGAGTTATTTGGAATCCATGGCAAAGCAATGAAGAGCTCAGAAACATGAAGAACCAAAGCTTTGAAGCATTTTTGCCATAAGCAAAATCCGGAATGCAAGGAGAGAAGCAAAGAGGAGAAAAACAGAGTGAAGAAAATAGAGGACAGCAGCTGCAGTCTTCTTTCGCACTTTTGGAGTACTTCCCAAAGTCCATTTTCTACATACAATATGTCATTTGAAAGCTTAGGAAGTCAAGAATCCAACGCTTCAAACCGTGTGCAATTTGGAGCTGCAATGAGGAAGTTACAGCCTTTGGAAGATAACTGCTCCAAGCTGAAGGAAGGCTTCAGAAAAGTGTTGCGAAATCACCATTTTGTTGCGAAGTGATTTCGCAGCCTTTTTGTACAGTGCTATGGAGTTCCCCTGAAGCTTCATGCCGCGATGGAAGCCAAACACCACAAGATGGAAGTCCACTTTGCAAAGGTGTTGAATCAGCTGGTTGCTATGAAGAAATTTCGCAGCCCTTTTTGTACATCTGCAAAATCTCGCAGACCTCATTTTCACCTGCGAAATGGTCCTGAAGCTTCCCGATAGCTGTGCACCGACTCTTTTAGATCTTTTCTTCTAATATTTTTGTGTCTAAATTTCCATTTTCTCCTTGTATTCAGCCACTCATGTAATTCCTTAGTTAGGAAGTATGCAAGGAAGGGTAAATTACCTTCCTATATAAACTCTCAGGAGGAGCCTGTTCAAAAGGTGGTTCGAGGGGATCCTTTGTACAGTTTTGGGAAGGAAGTAAAATACAGAGCACTTGCTCTGTTTTTCATATATATTCTTGTCTTCTCTTTTATTTTCATTTTCTTGCTAGCCAAACATTCTCTGAGATGTTTTCTCAGAGGATGAGAGGCTAGACTCTTTGTCTCTTGGAGCTAAGGTAACCGGGTAAGTTTCCACATGCATAAATTGGAAGTTTTGTTGTTTTAGTTTGTAATGAAGAGAAAGTGTGACCCGTTAATGGTTTTTATCTTTTTAGTTAACTTAAAACGTCTTTAAATCACCTGGGCCAACACTTGGTAAGGCAAGTGATCTCCATCCATGGAGATTCACTAGTTTACCCCTTGCGAGCCTTTGGGAGGTGGTTTGAAGGTAGGATTTTCTAGAATAGCCAACACTTGGTAAGCTTTTGGACTCCAAGGAGACATCCATTAGTTACCTCTTGCGAGCTTTTGACGGGTAATCCAAGGTTAAAGATCACCTTGAATGGTAAAGGCTAAGTGAGAGGCTCAAACCATTGCAAGTTGCATCAGTGAGAGGGATTTAGTGTTTGAACCCATTAATGGGAAGCATCTGTATAATACCGGTTGGAGAAGGAACTATATGTTAATTCTCTAATGCGAGGAAAAGAAACAAGTGACCGGAATTCTCCCTTTTTGTATGAGGAATCTGAGCCCAGTGATCTAAACTCCAAGAAACACTTTTCTAAGTAAAATCAGTTACTACTACTTTTGGTTAGCTTAAAACCAAACCTTTTTCATTCAAACGTCTTTATGTTTTCTTTTAAAGCTAACCTTGAAATGAAAAGACACCAATTCAGCTTTCAATTGATATCATTTGTGAAGTGAAAACCCATCCCAGTGAACGATCCTAGAGCCACTATGCTATAGTAGCTTTGTCTTTGCTACCCTAGTATATGGTGTTATAGGTTATAAATTTTGTTGATTAATCCCTCAATCAAGGAGCACCAACTGGACACGAATCAGTTGAGACACCAATTAGGCATGAATCAAATGGCGCCGCTGCCGGGGATGGTGCCACTTTGCAGTGATATGATCTTTTGAGAACACTTGTGATCTTCATCACAAGTTTGGTGACTTTTCTTTTCTTTTTACTAACTCTTTTTAATTGTTCTTTTTCTTTATTTATGTTTTAGTTAACCTTTCAGCTAGTTTTAGTTAGTCTTAATTCTTTGAATTGTTTTTCTTTTGTTTTCTTTTGTGTTCTCTGTTCTTAATTCACAATTTGCTAGTTGTGCATGCCATATTGAATACGAGATAGTAGAGGAAGCCATGAACTTCATCAGTTATGTGGCTGAATTTTCAAGAGAATGGGGTGAACCAAATGCTAGAGATATGAGAAGAATGATGTCTCAACCTAAAGTTAAGGGTGAGATGTATATTTTGAATGACGGCATGGATATGAAGGCCGGCAGAGATTGCAGCTATGGAAAGGAGATTGGATGAGCTAGAAATGAAGAATATGCAACCAGTGCAAGCCACCTCTCAGACACCATTGCAAGCTATGCCTTGTGCCATTTGTCTATCTTATGAGCATTTGGTGGAAGAGTGTCCTATCATTCCAACGGAGAGGAAAATGTTTGGTGATTGCAACACCTACAATTCCAATTGGAGGGACCATTCAAAATTCTCTTGGAAATCACAGCCACCTCAGTATCAGCAACCTGCTCAAGCACCACAGCAAGCCTCAAACCTTGAACAAGCTATGATGAATCTTAACAAGGTCATGGAAGACTTTGTTGAAGCTAACAAATCCATCAATCCTCAGCTTAGTCAAAGAAATGACTGTGTAGAGAAAAAGATGGATGAAGTGCAAAATTATCTATCTCAGAAGATAGATAATCTCCAAGATTCAATCTCAAGGTTTGCCAACCTCAACACAGTGCAAGAGAAAGAAAACTTTTCTTCTCAACCTTATCAAAATTCCATGAGTATCCATGAAATGGAGGCTAAGGAAGGAGAATCTTCAATGGTGAAGGAAGTTAAAACGGTTATCACTTTGAGTGGTAAAGAGGTTGATATGGCCACATTCAAACAAGAGCATGAAACAGAGAATGAAACAGAGAAAAAGAAGAGGGAGGAAATTAAAGGAAAGAGAAAGGGAATTGTTTCCATTGCCATCATACAATGCAAATCTCTAATGAAGGATGCTAACTTCATATGGGATCCGGGCAAGCTGAGTCAGGATCAAAATTTTTTGATGGACTTAGTCTTTCTTAAGACTAACTAGTCCATAGCTTTTTGTTTTACTTATTTCTTGTTTTAATTTTAATTTCAATGCTTTAATTTTGATTTTAATGCTTTAATTCTACTTTGTTTTGTTGTAATATAGGTTTTTGGATGATCAAAATCAGGAGGAAATGCAAAGGAAGAAATCGGGAAGAAATCGGAGCGAAAACAGAGCAAAAACAGAGCAAAAACAGGGGTCTGCGAGATTTCGCAGCCTCTGCGAAATCGGCCTTTTGCTGTAAAACCGTTTCGCAACTCAATTGACTCCTCTGCGAACGGTTTCGCAGCTGCGAAACCGGTGTTTGGCACACGAGTGCCACTCCGCAGCACAGGAGCCCCCATTTCGCAGCTGTGAAGTGCTCTGCGAACCACTAAGGCGTAAAAAGCCCCAATTCCGCAGCGATTTCTCAGCGATTTCTCCATTTTGAAGGATGTTTCGCAGCTGCGAAACCACCTTTTGGCACACGAGTGCCATTCCGCGGTACAGTGACCCCAATTTCGCAGCTGCGAAGTGGGCTGCGAACCACCAAAGCATGAAAGATCCCATTTCCGCAGGGAAAGCTCCATTTTGCAGAGGATTTCGAAGCTGCGAAACCACTTTTTGGAACAAGAGTCCCATTTGGAAGCTCCGTACACTCATTTCGCAGCTGCAAAATGGCTACGAAACCTCCACACCTTAAAATCCTTCAGTGCGCACACCATGAACAGACATGTCACAGCCATACCCCCATTTCGGCAACTATTGGACACATTTGGATCACTTTCCGAAGTTCATTTCATGCATACCATATATCGTTTGAAAGCTTGGGAAGTCAGAAGTCCATAGCTTCAAACGGTGCTCGATTTGGATTTGAAACGGAAAAGTTATGGCTGTTTGAAGATGACTGTGCAAACCATGAGCGGAAATGTCGCACCTCCATTTCGCTACTGTTGGAGACATTTTTGAAGCACTTCCTGGAGCTCAAATTATGTATACCATATCTCATTTCAAAGCTTAGGAAGTCAGGAGTCCAGCGCTTTAAACGGTATGCAATTTGGAGGTAAAATGAAGAAGTTATGGTCGTTTGAAGACGAGCGCGCAAAGCTGAGCGGGAATTTCACAGTCGAGACGCCATTTGGAAGGGTGTTTCGCAGCTGCGAAACCACTTCTTGGCACACGAGTGCCATTTCGCAGCACAGTGACCCTCATTTCGCAGCTGCGAAATGGGCTGTGAATTTTTTTTCCTTCTTTTCATCACTTTTGGGCTACGAAATCACCTCCAAGCTTCAAAATGGCTGCGATATCACCACCAAAAGTCGAAATGGCCTTCAAATTGCGAAATTGACTTGAAAAATGGAGGGAAGTTTGCAAAAACACCTTGCAAAGCTAAGGGAAGTTGCTAAAATGCCAACAGAGCCCTGCGCACCAGCTGAGTACCCTCTGGAACTCATGAACAACCACTTTTCTCCATTTCAGCCATGGCCAAGACTAGAGGACAGGCCCGTGCACCCTGGGATCACACACATGAAGCCTCTCATTCCATTTCTTACCTCCTTAAACCATCAAAGTCCATAGCTACCAACTGAGGGCTCCAGCTGAGAAGGCTATGCCACCTAAGGAGATTACCAAAGCAGAGGTTGAAGTCCTGATCCAACCCACTCAAGAGGCCACCACAGATGCATCAGCTCCACATGACCCTACCATTACTTGATCATCTCTTTACTTTTTATCTTTATATATTATACATAGCTCCATGTTATGATGCTTTATATTCTGGGATTGGAGGTATCCATTGATCATATTTTATGTTTTACTTTCTCAGAATCATACATAGACATCCATTTTTGTTTAAACTTGGCATTTTTTCTATTTTCTCTACTCACTAACTCTTATGTTTTTTTTGAAACATGTGGTTTCTCCTATACGACTCAGACTCCATGTCACTCAAGAGGTACCACTTCCTCCCTATTTTTTAATCGCTTTTGTCACATTGAGGACAATGTTCAGCTTGGTTGGGGGGAGAGTTGAGGAAGTAAGTATTGCTATTAATGCTAAGTTATTTTGGTAATTTAGTTGCTTTTTGCTTAATTTTTAAAATTTTTTAAGTTTTTTATTCTACTCTCCATGGTTATTAAGGAAAAATTTTCAAAATGAAAAAGGGAGAAATTGAATTTTTGTCTTTTTACTTGACTTAGAGTTTGTATTATGCTTACTAAAGTTGATGAATTGTTGAAACTCCTATTGAATTCAACCTCAGTTCTTCCACTTTAAGCTATTCACACACTGTGCACACTAGGTTCCGATTATAAGATGAAAAACTATTTCCCCCTTGACTTAGGAAAATTTAGACTTGGTACATTTGACCTCATTTAATAGTGTTGGGACACCTTATGAAAGGCCAATGAGCCTTTGAGAAAAAAGAGAGAAAGAAAAATGTTTGCTTGCCTTGAAACCCGAGCAAGGTCTAAGGGGTATATGGTGAAAATCTTTAAAACCTGGTGCCCTAAGCCTTAATTGGTTGGGAGTCACCGACCTCAATGCTCGTTACATGGGTGAATATGTGGAGTTTAACATACTGTAGGTGCTTGGGTATTAAAATTCATTCTCAAAAGTCCGGGGTAAAATCCGAGGAGTTAGTGGTTGAAAGATCCTTAAAACTTGATGCCCTAAACCTTGATTGGTTGGGAGTCATCGATGGACCCCCGTTACATGGACAATTTAAAAAAGAGAATACCTTTAAGCTTTGCACTCCTACAAGAAAAAAAATTGTGAAAGAAAAGAGGTGCGTTCTTAGCCTATTGGAGGTTGATTAGTTTGCTAAGCTTTGAAAAAAAACTAGGTTGGGGGGAGAGATTAGTTCAACATACTATATTCGGAAACTAATAAATAACACTTAGATTTTTGTGGAAGAGTAAGGTTTGACCCTTTGGGAGTGGAAACTCTTTTAAAGCTTAAATTTGCATAATGCCTTCTCTTTAAGAATTGTGATTAGACAAGTTATTTGATAACTCTTGTTGAAGTTTGAGTTTTATTTCTTTAATGTTCCATGTGAGAGTTAGATCATCATGCCACTTGAAAATTGTTTTTTTTTTATCAGCATGATGTTGTAAATTATGGTACTTTTATTTTATTTTTCTCTCCTTCATTGCTAAGGGACTAGCAATATGTCGGTTGGGGGGAGTGATTATTACTCAAAAAGTGCTATTTGATAGCTTTTAATTAATCCTTTTAAACACTTTTGAGTAGTAGTTAGTGCCTTTTAACCCAATTAGCATGTTAAGGCCCCTTGCAATCAATTCTAATCAAATTGTGTAAGTTTTGGTGTTTTTGTTAGTATTTTGATCACCAAAGCATTATGAGATTGAGGAGAGTTATTTGGAATCCATGGCAAAGCAATGAAGAGCTCAGAAACATGAAGAACCAAAGCTTTGAAGCATTTTTGCCATAAGAAAAATCCGGAATGCAAGGAGAGAAGCAAAGAGGAGAAAAACAGAGTGAAGAAAATAGAGGACAGCAGCTGCAGTCTTCTTTCGCACTTTTGGAGTACTTCCCAAATTCCATTTTCTACATACAATATGTCATTTGAAAGCTTAGGAAGTCAAGAATCCAACGCTTCAAACCGTGTGCAATTTGGAGCTGAAATGAGGAAGTTACAGCCTTTGGAAGATAACTGCTCCAAGCTGAAGGAAGGCTTCAGAAAAGTGTTGCGAAATCACCATTTTGTTGCGAAGTGATTTCGCAGCCTTTTTGTACAGTGCTATGGAGTTCCCCTGAAGCTTCATGCCGCGATGGAAGCCAAACACCACAAGATGGAAGTCCACTTTGCAAAGGTGTTGAATCAGCTGGTTGCTATGAAGAAATTTCGCAGCCCTTTTTGTACATCTGCAAAATCTCGCAGACCTCATTTTCACCTGCGAAATGGTCCTGAAGCTTCCCGATAGCTGTGCACCGACTCTTTTAGATCTTTTCTTCTGATATTTTTGTGTCTAAATTTCCATTTTTCTCCTTGTATTCAGCCACTCATGTAATTCCTTAGTTAGGAAGTATGCAAGGAAGGGTAAATTACCTTCCTATATAAACTCTCAGGAGGAGCCTGTTCAAAAGGTGGTTCGAGGGGATCCTTTGTACAGTTTTGGGAAGGAAGTAAAATACAGAGCACTTGCTCTGTTTTTCATATATATTCTTGTCTTCTCTTTTATTTTCATTTTCTTACTAGCCAAACATTCTCTGAGATGTTTTCTCAGAGGATGAGAGGCTAGACTCTTTGTCTCTTGGAGCTAAGGTAACCGGGTAAGTTTCCACATGCATAAATTGGAAGTTTTGTTGTTTTAGTTTGTAATGAAGAGAAAGTGTGACCCGTTAATGGTTTTTATCTTTTTAGTTAACTTAAAACGTCTTTAAATCACCTGGGCCAACACTTGGTAAGGCAAGTGATCTCCATCCATGGAGATTCACTAGTTTACCCCTTGCGAGCCTTTGGGAGGTGGTTTGAAGGTAGGATTTTCTAGAATAGCCAACACTTGGTAAGCTTTTGGACTCCAAGGAGACATCCATTAGTTACCTCTTGCGAGCTTTTGACGGGTAATCCAAGGTTAAAGATCACCTTGAATGGTAAAGGCTAAGTGAGAGGCTCAAACCATTGCAAGTTGCATCAGTGAGAGGGATTTAGTGTTTGAACCCATTAATGGGAAGCATCTGTACAATACCGGTTGGAGAAGGAACTATATGTTAATTCTCTAATGCGAGGAAAAGAAACAAGTGACCGGAATTCTCCCTTTTTGTATGAGGAATCTGAGCCCAGTGATCTAAACTCCAAGAAACACTTTTCTAAGTAAAATCAGTTACTACTACTTTTGGTTAGCTTAAAACCAAACCTTTTTCATTCAAACGTCTTTATGTTTTCTTTTAAAGCTAACCTTGAAATGAAAAGACACCAATTCAGCTTTCAATTGATATCATTTGTGAAGTGAAAACCCATCCCAGTGAACGATCCTAGAGCCACTATGCTATAGTAGCTTTGTCTTTGCTACCCTAGTATATGGTGTTATAGGTTATAAATTTTGTTGATTAATCCCTCAATCAAGGAGCACCAACTGGACACGAATCAATTGAGACACCAATTAGGCATGAATCAGATGTTAACTATTGATTTTTCTTTTTCAACTCCTTATTTTCCTTTTCAAAAGAGATTTTTGTCTTCTCAATATTTTCAAATATTTCCTTAAGCTCATTGAGCTCATTTTGAAGATAATAAATCTTTTTCATGAGAGAGACATTTTTGAACCCAAGTTTTTCAAAATCAAAATATAATTCTTGAAGTATATCTTGAAACTCACTATAGTTAGAGTTGGAATCTACGTCATCTTCATGTTCCTCCAAAGCCATGAAGCATATGTTGGCATCCTCATTTGTTCATTCTTCTTCCATGGAGTTTTCATCACTTTCACTTTCACTCTCTTTCTCATCATCATCATTTGTTGAAGCCTTAAAAACTATATTTTTCTTATTTTCTTCAACTCTTTGATGATTGTTCAAATTTATCTCATGAGTCATGAATGACCCAATAAGTTCTTTAAGTGGGAGCTTGGGGAGATCCTTTGCTTCTTGAATAGCCGTCACTTTTATTTCCCATTTCTTTGTGGTAGAGACCTTTAAGATCTTCATGACTTTCTCTACTTCAATGTAGGTCTTTCCCAAGGCTTCAAGTTCATTCATAATCACCATGAACCTAGAAAACATCTCTACAATAGATTCAAAATCCTTCATAGAAAATAATTCATAATCATGCACAAGGATGTTGATTGTAGACTCTTTAACTTGGTTGGTTCCCTCATCAGTGTTTTCTAATAGTCTCTAAATTTCTTTAGCTAACTTACATTGCCAAACACAATTAAATTCATTTCTATCAATAACACATTGTAAGATATAAACAACTTTGGCATTTAATTGAACTTTCTTTTTATCAAGCTCATCCCATTCTTGCTTAGGTTTTGGAACCATCACTCCATTTTTTAATTTTGAAGGAATGTGGGGACCATCTTCAATGACATCCCATAGATCAAGATTAATAGATTTTAAAAACCAAGACATTTTTTCTTTCCAATAGGTTTTAAAATCTGTTCCCATAAAGAATGGAGGTCGGGTGGTTGAAAAACTTTAAATGTGAGATGAGCTTGATGGATTAGCCATTATTTCTTAAACGGTTAAGTCTTAAATAAGAGGCCTAACTCAGATACCAATTGTTAGAAAAATTAGGTTAATCCAAACCTATGGTAATCACCTTAGAAGGGGGGGGGGTGAATAGGGTGATGGTCTCTTTTAGCAAATTTAAACTATGTGAATGTAAGAGACAAATATATGCAAGTATATAATAAAACAATGCAAAGGCAATTGCATATAAAGTAAAGGAGTAGGGAATAGAGAATGCAAACACAAGATTTTTATAGTGGTTCGACGTAACCTGGCTTACATCCATTCTCCTCTAACTTTAATCCCAAGCTTGAGGTTCCACTAAGTGAAGGCTTCCAAACCAAGCCTTCAAGCAATACAATTGGGTTATGGTTCAAATCCACCATCTTAGACTTTTGGCTCCAAGCACCCTTTACACTTCTCAAGAGATACCCCACTCTTGAACAACCCCTCAAGTGATAATCCACACTTAGATTCTACCTGTCAAATATATACAATAATTTCACAAACTCCTAGCACAAAACTTTAGGCTCAAATGATATGCAAGTTTTAGAATAATGGTGCATTAAAAAACACTCTTCCAAGGCTCAAATATATTCAAGAAAGGTTTGGGAAGGTTAAGTTCATGAAACAATGAAGATTGAAGTCTTTTTATAAAGGAAAAACGCCAAATTAGCTGTTGGGGGGTTCAATCAGTCGAGTTGGGGGTCGACCGATTGACTAGCTATTAGCATTTACTGCTTGGCAAGTGATTGTTAGACCTCGATTGTCCCTTGACCGGACCTCGACCGGTTGAGGTGGGGGTTGATTGGTTGAGGTTCAACCTTGACTGGTTGAATAACTGTTTTGGAAGAGAGAAAAAGTTTTTTTTTTTGCATCCCTTGACCGGTTGAGCTGGGGGTCGACAGGTTCCTTATCCGGTTCATCTGGTTGAGCCGTTTTTGGCTCAACAACCAACTTTTTCAACTTAAAAACCTTTTGAACAAGTTTGGAAAACATTTGACACAAGGTTTTAGTTTAAAACATGAAATCATCCAATTTTAAAATATTTAAAACAAAATAACTCTTAGATGATTTTGGTGCATAAGTAAAGAATGTAATGCATGAAAATCCTAGTGCACCAACAATCTTACAAAAAGATCTTATGAAGCTTGGGTCTTGAAAAACACTTCTCTTTGAGGCCTTCTTCTTCTTAATGATTTCTCTTTGACTTGATTTGTCTTTGTGATTGCCACTTTGGAAAACCTCTTGCCTAATCACACTTAAAATATAATCATTAGTTCTAAACTTTATTTTGTTATCATCAAAATCGAGATTAACTAAACCTTGGTTTCACAATAATGATGATAGATATTAAGTTAATAAAAAAAATAAAATTTAATTAATGAAATTAAATTGTAGTTTAATTAAATTAGTGGTGTATTCTTAGAAACAAATTTGGGAAAAGAGTTTTATATAAGTGAGAAATTTATTAATTTTACTTAAATAAGGAACAAATTAATTAAATAATGAATGGTACTTAGAAATATTAATATTAATACATAATATTTTTTTTTTGATTTTCAAAGTTATAATTTTAAATAAATAATTAATAGTGATAATTGTGTATGATATTATGATAGATGAGAAGTATATTCTTCAAGATCTTGAGTGTTTCTTCAATGTAAGGGATATGAATGCAGATTTTATAAAAGAAAATAATTTTATTTTTATATGTTATTTTGAAATGTGTAAAATGTTATTTTTGTTTATAACAAAAAAATATGGAGATCTTATATTTTTTTTGTTTGAATAAATGAAACAAAGTATTTGACTCTGATTTGTTTGACCCTAGTTAATAAGATATAATAATTGACCTTTCGACCATAGTCAATGTGATATAATAGTGGACTTTCTGACGTTTGTCAATGTGATATAATAGTTGACCTTTAAATTTCATGGTGGGGAATGTAATTGATTTGCACTCCAACCTTTAGGGGTTTGGTTAAAGATTACTAATACTAATAGTGTTTGATTCTGTCCACCTTAAAATGAACAAATTGGAGGCTAACCACCTATTTGTAAAGTCCCACCTAACTCAACACCATTTATTATTCAATAATCATAGTAAAAAAATTTTGATTGTATTTGATTTGAATTTGATATGAAATTGTTTTAACATAAATATGAAAATGTTTGGTTGAAAAGTTATGAATGTACTAGAATGTTTGAACTCAAAATTTTTTATGAAAAGGATTATACATTATATCTCCTATTTGCAATTTTAATTGAAAATGTTTAATCCGTGAAAAAATATTAATATTCTTTATTGGGCTTTGAGTTCATTCCTCTTAGTTGGCAATTTTTCAAGTACCCTCAGTTCGGGTAAGGAGTGACTATTAGCATGTGATTTTAGCATTATTAGGACTTTTGGTTTAAAATTTATTTATTTTAGACATTATTTATAAGTTAGAATTTAATGATTGTTTGGATTGTTAAGTTTGAAGTTGTTTGGACAATAGCACTTTAGTTGATGTGTTAATTTTAAAATTGAGATTTAAAGATTATAAACTTTTATTCTACTATGAATAGGAATTTAGTAATTGGTAACTTCCACTTATAAAATGAATGTTTATGTTATTTCTAGTTTAAACCTTTGGGCTTTAGGTGTGAAATGATTGTCACACCCTTAGGGTGGGTCTTAGGGCATGACACAGTGGTATAAAAAATAAGTTTATGATCTTATTGGGAACTTGTTTTAGTTTACTTTGGGAATAGATGAATGACACATTATTTTAAGTTTCAGCTTCATCTAATACAAATTCCTATTATTCATTATAATTCTAAGTTGCCTAATTGGTTTCTTAACGAGTAATTCAACTATACCCTATTCTTTATGAGACAAGATGTCATCAAGAAGACCAACATCAATCTTTTCAAAACAGTCAGGTTAAAAGTGATGTACTTTCTCCACTTGAGGGTTTGCCTCCTATGAATGCATAAAGGTTTTATAGGTACCTTAGGACTTTGGCTAGTTTGGTTGAGTGTTAGGCTAGAGTTGTTGAGAACCAAGCTCATGGTCAATCCTCATCTTTTAAGGGTAGCTCCTTTGATGACTTTGAGAAGTTGGGTCCTCCTTACTTTTCTACTACTTTAGATCCAACGGATACAGAGTCTTACATTCTTAAGATGGAGAAATTGTTTAACGTCATAGATTGCTTTGAGGAGCAAAACGCCTCTTATGCAACATTTATGTTAGACAACGAGGCAGATCAATAGTGGCATATGACCAAAAAGGTTTTAGAGGATTAGAGACTTATAGTTTGAGGATAATTTAAGGAGACTTTCTATAAGAAGTACTTCCTTGATAGTGTTAGATGATAAAAGGTAGTGGAGTTCATTCATTTGGAATAGGGGGGTATTTGTGGCTCAATATGAGGCCAAATTTATAGAGTTGTCACATTTTGCCCCATAATTGATTGTTATAGGGGAGAAAAAGACATTCAAGACTTAGGATGGATTGAATCCCTACTTGAAGAACAGGATATCTATTCTAAAGCTTAGTGTCTATCAAGAGGTTATGGACAAATACCTTATTGTAGAAAATGATAATGAGAAGCTTCATCAGTATAGGGAACAACAAAGGAAGAGGAATAAGAGTGAGGGTGCTTATGGTAACCAATCAAAGAAAAGGTCTACTTCAACTAGGATTTAGAATAAAGGGAAAGTAGTGCCAAATTCATATGTGATTTGTCTTACTTGTGGCAAGAAGCATGGGGGTAGGCCATACTATAGAGAAACTGGAGCTTACTTTCGTTACGAGAAGCAAGGACATATGTTTAGGATTGTCCAAAGAATAAGGAGTTTATAATTGGGAAGCCTAAGAAGGAGAATAAGGAGGATAAACAAAAGCCCAAGTTCCAATGCCAGGTGTTTACTATGACTCAACAAGATGCTAGTGTCAATTCTGATGTGGTGACAGGTACTATTCAAATTCACCCTTTATTTACTAGAGCCTTTGATCTAGGCTTGACACACTCTTTTGTTTCAATATCTTTTGCTAGTTTGTTGGGTATGCCTCTTGCTAGCATGTACTTTGATTTGATTATTGCTACTCTTATGAGATATTATGTTGTGGCTAGTAGAATGCTTAGAGATTGTTTGGTGATGATTGGTTATAGGGAAATGTCAGCTAACTTAGTACTCCTTGACCTTTTGGATTTTCATGTGATTTTAGGGATAGATTGGTTAGCTTCCTACCATCCCCCTGTGGATTGTTTTGGGAAAAGGGTGATGTTTCACATTCTCAGCCAATCTAAGTTTAGTTTTGAGGGGAAACATGTGGACTGCCCACTACATATTATTTCAACCTTACAAGCTAGTTTCTTGGTTAGGTAAGATTTTCAAGGCTTTTTGGATTATGTGGTGAGTCATGAAAATGATTTAAAGTTGGAGGACATACCCATTGTAAGGGATTACCCTGATGTCTTTCTAGACAATTTGTTTGGCTTACCATCAGAGAAGGGGGTGGAGTTCACCATTGATTTGGTATTAGTAACAACTCCTATCTCTAAGATTCCATACAGGATGGCACTTGTGGAGATTAAGGAGTTGAAGGTTTAGCTTTAGAAGTTGTTAGATAAGGGTTTATTATGCTGAGTGTTTCACCTGGGGTGTGGACTCACATTTTTCATGTGCATCCTCAATCGTCAATAAGACTTGCTTTCTTAAGTGAAAAATAGTATTTTGTAAAAAACTAAAGTCACCACTTATTTTTATTTTTTTTAAGGGAAAATAAAATAAGAAAATAAAACCCTAAGAAAAATGAATTCTTAAAGTACTTTTGGAAAAATTTATCTTTTAAAAACCTGAGTTTAGGTTTGGGGATCAAGTAACCTATCGGGAAGGTACATTAAAAAGGTAGCACCCCTCTAAGCTTAAGAAGGTCTCTACTAACTAGGTTGAGAAAAGTGTGGCAATTAATTGATTGACTTAGGGTACCAAGAAAGGCTAAGTTGTTTACCTAAATTCTAATAACATATTGAGCAAACAAACAATTATTCTCAGTCTCAAACATAATGCAAAGTTAACAAGCGTTCTTGAGGGGCTTCTTAAAGCCCTGTCATAAGATTATGAGGTTAGATCAAACAACAAGATATATAATATGCATCTCATAAATACAAAATCAAGTAACAACCAAAGCAATCAAGGATAGTATCAGACATGGATGAAGTTCACACAAAACATGTACGCTCATAGAATTAAAAGGTGAAAGGTCGAGAGCATACCTGAACAACATATCTTAAACACAATGCACTTCCAATACAAGTAGAAATGGTTGGGATGAAAGATAATGAAAAGCAATTATGTGAATAAAACCTAACATGTATGATATCTACATGGAATAAAGAGAAAACATGGACTCACAAAAGTATCAATATTCCTACAAGACATGCATACAACTTCTAGATATATAAAAAATGTAAGAAACAAGCATTATAACAAAGCATATAACCAACTAATCAAAATATGGGCATCACAAGTATAATTCTAAATTATTACTTACTCATCATTTGACCAAAAAACAAACAAAAGGCAACATCCCTATCCATTCATCATGAATTTTACACCACAGACAATTAGTATGCAAAGATTCAACATATGACTAGAATTGATTATCTTTAGAAATAAATTCCAAAAAAAAAAAAGGAAATTAAGAATATGATTTTGACCATGCCAAAGCACAAATGACCACTCCTAGACATCTAGAACAACAAACAAAAGTTCAAATACTCATTCAAATATCAAATTTATTTAAAAAAAAATAAAATCAAAAGCTTCAAAAGGTCTAGAATTGGGCAAAAAGTAATGATATACATAAACTAAATTTTAAAAAAATAATATAATGGCCTTATAAATTCATACAGAAAATCACACGTGTTCTTTAAGGGTCTAGATTACATAAAAAAAAAAAAAAAAAAAAAAAAAAAGGCACCAAACTAAGGAGCATTAGAATAATTTTTAAAACACTCAAATTGATCAATTCTCCATAATCAATCATGTAAAGTACAAATTTGAAAAATCATATCTCTTTCTAGAAAACATATATTTCAATATTTTGTGTCAAATTCAATTTCACAAAGTCAAGAATTTATGAAAAATATTCATTTAAATAAAAAAGGCCAAAAGACGGTTTAAATTTACAAAATTCTCTCATATATATAGTATAAGACCAAAACAGAACATGCTAAAAGAAAATATCATAACTCAACTTTGAGAAAAGTCTTTTGATTCAAATAAAATTCTAGAATCAACTCTAAAAAGTGAGTAACATGATACAAATTTTTTTTTTTTTTTAACACTCTAAAATAAATAAAACAATTTTTTTTCCTAATGGGTCAATAGTTCAGTTGAAACTAGCAGCAAAGATGAGTTTTTTAAAAAATCTTTCATGTAGGCGTTCTATCAAATCCCCATTCAATATCCTTAAGTTTAATCCATGCATTCTCAACCTCAAATAAAAATATTCACCAAAGCCAAGAATAGTGCCATTAGTTTGGGGGCACAACTTCAAACCTATGGGAATAAAAACAAAGTTTTGGAAAACTAAAAAAAGAATGCAACTTGGATGAAATTAAGTTGCATATTTTTAAAAGGGAGTGATATATTTGCCCTAAAAACCTAGACTGATTTTTTTTTTTGAAGTCTTTAGATGTTTAAATTCTTTTGAAAATGATTTTAGGAGAAGCCAAAGGAACCAAGTGGATTAATAAATCCCAATTAATAGCACAAAAAGGATTTTTAAGTTTTTAACTTGAAGGGATTAAAAAAAAACATAAGAAATGCTAACTTGGATCACCTTTTGGCTATCTTTCATTTGAGATCAAGGAGTCATGCTCAAGTGGGAACAACTCTAATTCTAATCCTAAAGCAACAATCAACAAACATAAATAAAACAAGAACATGTGGCATTCATAATTGATAGCAAACGAGTTATTTTCACAAAGTATCTTGACCAATAGTTGGGGTTTGACATAATTGACATCTAAATGCTTTTAAGAGAAATCCTAACTTATGATCATTACAATTAAAACAAGCCAATCAAAAAATCAAATCAATATCCAAAAGATTCTAAAGGCATGAATTAGGAAGAGATCAATAGAAGTTAACTTTATTGATTTTAAGGATGTAAACCAACAATCAAATGGATAAACCAACAAAACGAGAAAATAAAACAAGAGTTACCTGGTAGCCAATATAAATCAATCCTAGAGCCTTCAAGAGCTCCAACTAACATTCAAATTGAAGAACTAGCAAGATGAGGTATTAAAGATAAAACAAGAATTATCAAAGGATTAAAAACCTAACCCTAAAACTTTCAAGAACATAAGTTAGTAACTAAATCGAACGAAATAACAAAATGAAACAAGATAAGAATTATTAAATTATCGCAAAGCTAATCTTAAATCTTTCAAAAGCATGAGTCAAAAATTAAGTAAAATGAATTAATTAATAACACAAAATATTTAAAACAATACAAGAATTATTAAATTATCAAGAAACTAATCCTAAATCTTTCAAGAGCATGAATCAACAGCTAAGTTAAATGAATTAATAAAACAAATTATTTAAAACAAGACAAGAATTATTAAATTATCAAGAAGCTAATCCTAAATCTTTCAAGAACATGAATCAACAATTAAGCTAAATGAACTAATAAGACAAAATAAATAAAACAAGACAAGAATTATTAAATCATCGAGAGACTAATCCTAAAAGAAAATATGTAAAACAAGACAAGAATTATTAATTCATCAAGAGACTAATCCTCAAACAAAATATCTAAAACAAGACAAGAATTATTAAATCATCAAGAGACTAATCCTAAATTATTTAAAAGAATGAATCAACAATTAAATTAAATGAACTAATAAAATGAAATATTTGAAATAAGACCAGAATTATTAAATTATCAAGAAACTAATTCTAAATCTTTCAAGAACATGAATCAACACTTAAGTTAAATGAACTAATAAGAGAAAAATTTAGAAATAAAAATTTGAGTTAAAAAGAACGAACTGCCTATTTGCCTCTATGTATTTCATAAGCAAGATCTAAACTTTCATAACATAAATCATATATTTATTCTTTGTTTTAAGTTAAAATGAGAGAAATCTATAATCACCCACCTTTTGTGTCAATCTTCAGCCTAAGCTTTGATCTCATTACTTTGTATCTCTTATGTGGTCCCATTGCTTTGTACCTTAATCTTATTGCTTTATACTTTGGTCCCATTATTTAATACATCATACTCCTTTGTTTGTAATCTAGTTTCATATATTTGTACCTTCCTTTAATAAGAAAATTTTAATACGTATTGATTAAGTGCTATAGACTTTTCCAAAATTCTAACTATTTTTTATATAAATTGAGCTCTTATAATTACTTTTTTATATGGTGTTAACTTTGATAGTGTATTATAATATTGAAAATTTTACTAAGATTAATAGATCAAGACTAATTCACTATAATTTATTGTACTAAAATATTCAAGTTGAAGACAGAAAATTTGAAGCTCAAATATAATTATGTTTTGAGTTTGAAATTAAAAATGGTACAATGGTGTTGTAAAATGAATAATTTAGCAGTAACTCAAGTATTCAGGGTATTTTTGTTTAGATTTTTTTTTTGAAAATTAATGATTCAAAATTCCTATTTTCTAGATTAAGTTTTCAAAATATGATAAAACTAAAATGCCCAAGGTTTAGGTGTGAAAAAGATTTGAAAATTTCATTTTGGGTTTAAAATAAAAAACTAAAAAAATCTACAGGATAACCAGTATGTTTCTTAGTTCCTATACTTCAAAAAATCAAGATCAAGTCTGAAAATTAAAAGTTGCTAGTTGATGAAAAGCAGAGGTCGAAAATTTGAGCTCTTAAGCCATAATATGGTTTTGAGCTGATCTACTAAGGAGCATAGGAAAGTATTGCAACTGAAGAATACATGCAGGTACTGATTGATATACCATTTGTAGAAAGAAGTATTTGGGTTAGGTAAAATGTGTATGATTCTTTTATATCTAGTGGATTCTTATTATGCTCGATAGACTCATAGTTTTTGTATCTACATTGGTTGAGACAATCTTCATAAGTGTTTTTCTGAATATTTTTTATATTCTTATGCGATTGAATATATTTTGGATTATGACTTATATATTCTCACAAGGCTAATCAAAAGCAATAATTAAATCCCAATAATCAACCAATATGATATGAAATCAATTTGAATGGATTTAAAAGTTACTAATTTAATATATCCTATTTATACAAAAAAAATTGTGAGTATTGCCTCAAAATATGTTTCTAATATCAACATAACATTTCTTCCTCATTTTCTTAGGCTAATGAAAAATCATTAGAAAAAAAAATTAGATATTTGATTAAAATGATTAAAATAGTCTCTAATTCGAACAATGCTCTTCCTTTTTTTTTTTTTTGAAATATAAAAAATGATAATATTTTTTTAATAAAAATATCATTCATTTATGTTAAAGCAATTTTTATTTATTTATTTTAAATATTAAGATATTTTTATTCATTAATAATTTTTTTAATAAAAATATTATTCATTTATGTTAAAGCTTTTTTTTTTTTTTTTATAAATATTAAGATTTTTTATTCATTTACAATTTTTATTTAGAACTTTAAACCAATAGAAGTTGGCTTTACAAATTTTGGCCCAAATATCCCCAAGAACTTTATTTGAAAGGTGTAGCATATTCGAACCCTTCGTCCAGTCGTCCAGGGAACATGAATCATAATTTCGTTGCTGGTTTTATATTAAAATACATGGGATACATCGAGAAACCCACTTTTGCCTCAATTTTCAACCAAGACCAACCACAATCATAGAAAAACGATAAGGAAAATAAATTGAGCCAGCAAAGCCCTGACATCACTTCCTTTGTCCTCCAATACTATCCAGCCACAAGTATAAGAGTGTCACACCACTGCAAAGCCCTCAAAACACCCCATTTTTCCTCTCTTTGCAGTAACTGCTAGTTAGTGATGGAGCAAACTGAGCTGGTCTTCATCCCATTTCCTATCATCGGCCACCTTACGTCTGCACTGGAAATTGCAAAGCTGATTACTCAGCGAGACCCCCGATTCTCAATCACGATCATCATCATGAAGTTTCCGTTTGAGTCCATTGATGGTATGGACACGGACTCTGATTCCATACGTTTCGTTACACTTCCTCCAGTAGAGGTCGGCTCCAGTACGACGCCGTCTGGTTTCTTCCTCTCTGAATTCCTCAAAGCTCACATACCAATAGTCAGAGACGCCATCCACGAGCTCACTCGCTCCAACTCGGTTTGTCTCGCAGGGTTCGTTATTGATATGGTCTGCACCCACATGATCGATGTGGCCGATGAGTTTGGGGTGCCTTCCTATCTCTTCTTCACTTCCAGCGCTGCTTTTCTTGGCTTCCTGTTGCATCTTCAGTTCCTCCATGATTATGAGGGCTTGGATTTCAATAAGTTCAAGGACTCGGATGCTGAGTTGGATGTTCCGAGTTTCGCGAACTCAGTTCCGGGTAAGGTCTTCCCTTCTCGGATGTTTGACAAGGAAGGCGGAGGGGCTGAGACGCTTCTTTATCACACGAGGAGATTCAGAGAAGTCAAAGGTATTCTGGTAAATACATTTATTGAGCTTGAATCACATGCTGTTCGATCACTTTCTGACAGTACAGTACCCGAGGTGTATCCCGTTGGACCCATACTCAACACCCGAATGGGATCTGGTGGGTGTCAACAAGATGCTAGTGCCATCATGAGCTGGCTTGATGATCAGCCTCCATCGTCAGTTGTTTTCCTGTGCTTCGGGAGCAGGGGAACCTTTGGTGCGGATCAGATCAAGGAGATAGCGTATGGGCTAGAGCACAGTGGGCATCGCTTCTTGTGGTCCCTTCGCCAACCTCCCCCAAAGGGTAAAATGGATTTTCCAAGCGACTATGAAAGTATTGAGGAAGTTCTACCAGAAGGATTTTTACATCGGACAGCTAGAATTGGAAAGGTGATTGGATGGGCTCCACAAGCAGCGGTTTTATCCCACTCAGCTGTTGGAGGATTTGTATCTCATTGTGGATGGAATTCTTTGCTAGAAAGCGTATGGTATGGTGTTCCAGTAGCCACATGGCCAATATATGCAGAACAACAAATCAACGCATTTCAAATGGTGAAAGATTTGGGGTTGGCGATAGAAATTAAAATAGATTACAATAAGGATAGTGATTATGTTGTAAGTGCTCATGAGATTGAAAATGGATTAAGGAACCTAATGAATATTGATAGTGAAGTGAGGCAGAAGAAGAAAGAAATGCAAAAAATAAGTAGAAGAGTCATGATAGATGGTGGGTCCTCGCACTTTTCTTTAGGCCATTTTATTGAAGACATGGTGGCTAACATTCCATGCAAGCAACAAAGACGTGATACCTAATGTATGAATTAGTTTATACTAATATGAAATAAAAAGGTGCATTGTAGGCTCTAATAAATTAATTTATCATCTCCTTTATTTCAATGCTCAAATATTTCTTTGATGATGTCAAGAAATTTGACCTTTCAAACTAGGAAATGTGTTCTTTCTTTATTATTTAGTGAAACAAGTTTACAAGGGCATGAATTTAGTTATATGTGGATCTCATTGATCAATGAATACACAATTGAGCATTTTCCTGTAGGAAGCTGGACTAGTGATAAAATCAACTATATAATTAAAAATCCACGAACCCTATTGAATTTGGTTTGATGGGGATGAATAGATATAAGAATTTTTATAAGAATTTGTTCAATTGGATCACTATTAATTTGATGCTTGCCTTCAGATTAGAGACAACTATCCACTTGAGAAATTTAATTAATTTCTGGGCAGTGTTTATCTTCTTTTCTACAAGCATGATGCTCGAAGAGCAAATTAATGTTCTCAAACTATTTGGTGTGTTGGTATGGATTTAAGAAACTAACGTCTCATCAATGCATATCAAGGCATCTACGCATGTGAGAGATCAATAGATTCAAAATGATTCTAATTGGAGCATTTTTGAATTAAGAGGTAGCTACCTTGAGTCTTGTGAGAAAGAAAATAATTGGTATGGAGATGAGGATTTAGAATTATAAGTTCTTTAGATTTGATTATGGAGAGAGTTGAGAGAATATAATTTTTTTTTTAATAAGAAAATTACTAAGAGATGTGAAAAAAGTCTTTAAAAAAATATAATAATAATTTAAACACGAAAATGATTATATATATAGTATTGAATTATCAATTTGTCCTTTCATTTCCTTTAATGAAAAATAAATACATATGGAAATTGATAGTTGAAGTTGTTATTCAATCATCTAAAGATTAGCTTAGATGGAATATATTGTAACGATCTACTCCTAATCGTGTAAATATTGTTTACTTTGAGTCCAACCTCTCATATCCCATAAGATTAGGGTGGTCAAACAAATTCTCACACTGGGGGGTCAATGATCAACTTTGATACTATTTATAATGGCTCACTCCCAACAGTATAGATATTATCCTCCCAACTGTAAATATTGTCCATTCTAAACCCAAAAATCCCTCACAACTTTAAAACGTATGTATAAAATTAAAAGGAGCTTATACATATATGATGTCAAGATTTTTTTTCTTCATTTGATGAAAGATACCACATATATTCCCTCAAAATACTGATTCCAATTAGATGTGAAGAGGAACCATTTAGTATTAGAAAGAAAAGAAATACATAGATGGTAATATATATTATTTCTATTCCTTAGTCTTGTTGCAAGGACACATTGCCATATAATATATATTTTTATTTAAAGAACTTTGAAAATTAATTTTGTTATATACATAATTGACTTATAATTAAAATAAAATCATTTATAATACAAATATTGGATTGATAAATAACTATATAAGTAATTATCTTAATTTAGCTCAATTTTAAGTCTTAAAATACGGATTCGAAATATATTAAATCAAAATAAAAATAAAATAAAATTTCACTTAAACCTTATATACATGGATAAATAGAAATAATAAATTCTATACAAAAAATAAAAAAATTTATAGAAAAAATTGAAAGCTTATCTTATTAATTTTCTTTCTATAACTAAAATTTGATTGAACAAAAAACTATTAACTTCAAAATTTTAAGCTATTTTTAAGATAAATCTCTATTATTTACCTAAGAACTCATACTATCTTTAATTTTCAAAAATAAAAATATATTCAAATGTGCACTTAAATTTTGTAGAAAATGAACCTTGAGCAAACTCTCCTATTCACATTATTTTATCATTTACCCAAAGATTTATGCTTATAAAAAATCAATCAACCACATTGAGAATTGATAATTTTAGGTAGCTAGTAACATGTGCATCAGAAGAAAGTCAATGAAGAGTACATATATTCACATCTCTTCTTTTTTGAATTCCTCAAAAGACATCATCCATGAGCTCATTAATCACACCCATAAAACAATGAACAAGAAGAGACCAAGAAAAGATCATATTGTAGGTGCATCGCCAAAAGGTTTGTTGAAATAACTTATACCTTCACCCTCTGAGCTCTAGAATAGTGTCGAAAAGAACCTAATCTTTCTTTCCTTTTTCTAAACTACTTTTTACCAAGATCCCAAAGCCTTAGATGCTATTTATATTTGGACTTAGAGAATACTTAAAAATAAATAGCCCAACTATGGGCTTAGAGAACTTTTCAAGGGTTGGATAAACATAGCTCAACAAAATTAGCTTAAAATAACCTTTAAAATTACCCATTCAAGATCTATCAAATCAAAAGAAAAATAAAATAAAAACTTTTGGAAACCTTTTCTATGCAAAATTTTTTTAAAAAAAAATATTATATAAAAAATTGAAAACTTATCTTATATGCTTTCGATAACTTAAATTTTGAGTGAACAAAAAACTTTAAAATTCAAAATTTTCATCAATTTTTCAAAACATTTATTTTTAAGATAAATCTCTATTATTTATATAACAACTTATACCATCTTTTATTTTCAAAAATAAAAAATTTATTCAAAGTCCACTTAAATTTTGTTGATAATGAACCTTGAGCAAACTCTCATGGTCACGTTATTTAATCATTTACCTAAAGATTTATGCTTAAAGAAAATCAATCAACCACATTCAGAATTGATAATTCTAAGTAGTTAGTAACACATGGAATCACAATTCCATACAACAAATACATATATATAGAAAAATTTGAAATCTTATCTTATATGCTCTTTATAACTAAAACTTCGAGTGAACCAAAAACTTTTAAATTCAAAATTTTAAGCTATTTAAAAGTTGTTTATGTTTAAGATAAATCTCTATTATTCATATAAGAACTCATACTATCTTTTTATTTTCAAAAATAAAAAATGTTTTGAAAGTCCACTTAAATTTTGTAGAAAATGAACCTTGAATAAACTCTCTCAATCAAATTATTTTATCATTTACCTAAAGATTTATACTTATAAAAAACCAATTAACCGCATCGAGAAATGATAATTCTGGATAGCTAGTAACACATGGAATCACAAGAAAGATGATGAAGATTATGTATATTAATTCTGGTCTCTTCTTTTCTGAATTCCTCACAACTCACATCAATTGGTCTTTGATGTTGTTTGTGAGCTCACTTGTCACACCCATAAAACAATAAATAGGAAGAGATCAAGAAGATCATACCACAAGGGTTTCCCTAAAAGATTGATGAAAGAACTTATACCTTCACCCTTTGAGCTCCAAAACAATGCCCAAAAACCAACCTAATCTTGTTTTTTTTTTTCCCCCTTTTTCTGAACTATTTCATCAAGATCCAAAAGCCCTAGATGTTATTTATATTTGAACATAGAGAATACCTAAAATAAAAGTCCTAGTTATAAATTAGATTTTCTTTGTCTTCTTCATTCAGAAAACCCTATTATACATGGATGGAAATTCAAAAATCAACAAATCTCAACTTTTAAACCAACATATCAACCATAGAATTTTTTTGTCCAAGCAATTTCAAACTTAAAACAATAGCTAACAGTAATCAAATTCTAACATTTAACAAAGTCCCAAAAAGAGAGTTTAAACAAATATCCTAATAAAACCAAATTTCTCATCATAACTGTCACTCCTCGCCTAAATTGAGGGTACTTGAAATATTATCAACAAAGGGGAATGAGCTCAAAACCCAATAAGGAACATTAATGTACAATTTCATGGGTCAAATGGTTTCAATCATGCTTACAAATAGGAGATATAAGGTTGAGTTCAAATATTCTAATACATTTTAATCTGTTCAACCAAACATTTTCATATATATCAAAACTATTTCACATCAAATCCAAATCAAACACATTTAAAATATTTTCACTTTGATTATCATATAACAAATGATGCATAATTGGGTAGGACTTTACAAATGAGTGACTAGTTTCAAATTTGTTCTATTTAAGGTGAACAAAACCAAATGTCAACAATTACAACTCATTGCCTAGGGTCATATAATATCAATTATTATAACCCGTTGACCAGGGTCGAAAATGTCAACAATTATAACTCGTTGACTAGAGTTATAAAAACTAAAGTCAAACACTTCACTTCATTAATTCAAACTTACAAAACAAAATATCATATTTCTACAATTTTTATCTTTTATAAACAAAGAAAATGCTCAAACATATTTTCTATACAAAACATATATTTGATCCATGTATAAAAATAAAAATAAAAATAAAAATAAATTTTTTCATAAATCAAAATAAAATTTAAAAAGAAATACTTTTTTTTACAAAATCTATATTAATTTCCCTTACTTCATAGAAGCACTAAAAAACCTTGAAGTATTTAATCCTAAAGAGTTTTGCCCCAAAGAACCTATTTCAAACTTAACAAAAAAAGACATAACTATTACTATTAACTATTTATCTAAATTTAAGGGCTTGAGAATCCTAATAATTTTATATGTTATGTCATCTATATTATTTTTAACTTCTTAATCAATAATAATTTAATACATAAGTTTCTAAATTCTTATAAAAGTTTGATTCTTTCCAAAATTTATTCCTCAGATTCTATTAATTTATTATTATTTTTTTAAAATTAAATTTCTCAAAAATATATTTTTTCTATTTATTACATTAAACTATTATTATTACTAATATTTCATTTATTAGCTTAAAATTAAATATTATTATTTTTATTAATTTTCAGATTCATTACATAACCAAGGCATTACCCTCTATATTCAGTGCATACACAAAACCCAAAATAAAAACAAGTTTTCTTCCTACTGTCATCATTATCATTTATTATTATAATACTTTTTATTTTCAACATCTAACTTCCTTTCCGGTGCACACGCTTTTTCTCTCTTTTTTTTTTTTTCTTCTCAAGCCTACACTACACTGCCACTCCACGTCCCCTCATGTCTTCTATTTATTTATTTATTATTATAATCCATTTGTTTTCTTTTTCAAAAACAATCTCGTGGTCAATGATTCATTTTTCTTTCTTATATTTTTTTTTCCTCAATCTAAAGCCCCCATAACTTAACTATTTTATTTGTTTAGTTATTTATTTCGTTTAAACCTATAATTTATTTTCTTCTATTTGTATTTATATATTTTATCTATGCAGTTGAATATTCAAAATTTTCTTATCTTCATTAATAAATTAATCTATATTGATAAATTTTTAATATTTTAATCTAAAAAAAATTAAATAAACAAATTATAATTTAGATTGAAATCTTTTAAAGAATTTTTAAACCGAATCAAAACTAATTAATGAATATAAAATAATAATCTAAATATTAAAATTTTATTTAAAAAATTTGGAACTTTTAAATCTTTATCTCTAGGTTTTTCAATTCTTAAGGTAAAAAGTTTTACTCATGAGAAAAAATAAAGAAAATCTAATTTATAGGTAAGATTTTTAATAAGGAAAAGATTTTATTATTATTATTAAATTAATTTAATTAATTAATTATTTTTTAATTATGATTTTAGCCTTGGATTTGGTGCATTACAGAAAATTTTTAAAAAGGTAAGAAATTTTTATTCATTTAAATTTTTTTTTTAAAACTTCAAACCTTGACTTTACAAATTTTGGCCCATAAATCGAAGAACTTTATGTGAAAGGTGTAGCTATCCGAACCCTTCCTCGAGGGAACGTGAATCATGTTCTGCACCCACATGATTGATGTGGCCGATGAGTTTGGGGTGCCTTCCTATCTCTTCTTCCCTCCCAGCGCTGCTTTTCTTGGCTTCCTGTTGCATCTGGCAGTTCCAGTACTAGTAATAAAATTAACTATATAATTAAAAATCAACAAACCCTATTGGTTTGAGACAATCTTCATAATTGTTTTTTCTAAATATTTTTTATATTCTTACGTGATTGAATATATTATTTTGGATTATGACTTATATAATTTCTCACATTTCTAATCAAAAGCAATAATTAAATCCCAATAATCAACCTATATGATAACAGAATCAGTTTAAATAGGTTTAAAAGTTACTAATTTAATATATCCTATTTATGTACAAAAAATTGTGTGTATTGCCCCGAAATATGTTTCTAATATCAACATAACATTTCTTCCTCATTTTGTTTGGCTAATGAAAAACCATTAGAAAAAAAATATATAGATATTTGATTAAAATGATTAAAATAGTCACTAATTCGAACAATGCTCTTTTTTGAAAAAAAAACAAAATATCGAAAATGATAATATTTTTTAATAAAAATATCATTCATTTATGTTAAAGCAATTTGAAAAAAAAGATATTTTTATTCATTTATATTTTTTATTAATAAAAATATCATTCATTTATGTCAAAGCATTTGTTTTATTTATAAGTATTAAGATATTTTTATTCATTTATAATTTTTATTTAGAACTTTAAACCAATAGAAGATGGCTTTACAAATTTTGGCCCAAAGATCCCCAAGAACTTTATTTGAAAGGTGTAGCATATTCGAACCCTTCGTCCAGGGAACATGAATCATAATTTCGTTGCTGGTTTTATATTAAAATACATGGGATACATCGAGAAGCCCACTTTTGCCTCAATTTTCAACCAAGACCGACCACAATCATAGAAAAACGATAAGGAAAATAAATTGAACCAGCAAAGCCCTGACATCACTTTCTTTGTCCTCCAATACTATATATCCAGCCACAAGTATAAGAGTGTCACACCACTGCAAAGCCCTCAAAACATCCCATTTTTCCTCTCTTTGCAGTAACTGCTAGTTAGTGATGGAGCAAACTGAGCTGGTCTTCATCCCATTTCCTATCATCGGCCACCTTACGTCTGCACTGGAGATTGCAAAGCTGATTACTCAGCGAGACCCCCGATTCTCAATCACGATCATCATCATGAAGTTTCCGTTTGAGTCCATTGATGGTATGGACACGGACTCTGATTCCATACGTTTCGTTACACTTCCTCCTGTAGAGATCGGCTCCAGTACGACGCCGTCTGGTTTCTTCCTCTCTGAACTCCTCAAAGCTCACATACCAGTCGTCAGAGACGCCATCCACGAGCTCACTCGCTCCAATTCGGTTCGTCTCGCAGGGTTCATTATTGATATGTTCTGCACCCACATGATTGATGTGGCCGATGAGTTTGGGGTGCCTTCCTATCTCTTCTTCACTTCCAGCGCTGCTTTTCTTGGCTTCCTGTTGCATCTTCAGTTCCTCCATGATTATGAGGGCTTGGATTTCAATGAGTTCAAGGACTCGGATGCTGAGTTGGATGTTCCGAGTTTCGCGATCTCAGTTCCGGGTAAGGTCTTCCCTTCTCGGATGTTTGACAAGGAAAGCGGAGGGGCTGAGATGCTTCTTTATTCCACGAGGAGATTCAGAAAAGTCAAGGGTATTCTGGTAAATACATTTATTGAGCTTGAATCACATGCTGTTCGATCACTTTCTGGTAGTACAGTACCCAAGGTGTATCCCGTTGGACCCATACTCAACACCCGAATGGGATCTGGTGGGTGTCAACAAGATGCTAGTACCATTATGAGCTGGCTTGATGATCAGCCTCCATCGTCAGTTGTTTTCCTGTGCTTCGGGAGCAGGGGAAGCTTTGGTGCGGATCAGATCAAAGAGATAGCATATGGGCTAGAGCAGAGTGGGCATCGCTTCTTGTGGTCCCTTCGCCAACCTCCCCCAAAGGGTAACATGGATTTTCCAATCGACTATGAAAGTATTGAGGAAGTTCTACCAGAAGGATTTTTGCATCGGACAGCTAGAATTGGAAAGGTGATTGGATGGGCTCCACAAGTAGCGGTTTTATCCCACTCAGCTGTTGGAGGATTTGTATCTCATTGTGGATGGAATTCTTTGCTAGAAAGCGTATGGTATGGTGTTCCAGTAGCCACTTGGCCAATATATGCAGAACAACAAATCAACGCATTTCAAATGGTGAAAGATTTGGGGTTTGCGATAGAAATTAAAATAGATTACAATGAGGATAGTGATTATGTTGTAAGTGCTCATGAGATTGAAAATGGATTAAGGAACCTAATGAATATTAATAGTGAAGTGAGGCAGAAGAAGAAAGAGATGCAAAAAATAAGTAGAAGAGTGATGATAGATGGTGGGTCCTCACACTTTTCTTTAGGCCATTTTATTGAAGACATGGTGGCCAATATTCCATGCAAGCAACAAAGACGTGATACCTAATGTATGAATTAGTTTATACTAATATGAAAGGAAAAGGTGCATTGTAGGTTCTAATAAATTAATTTATCATCTCCTCTTTATTTCAATACTCAAATATTTCTTTGGTGATGTCAAGAAATTTGACCTTTCAAACTAGAAAATGTGTTCTCTCTTTGTTATTTAGTGAAACAAGTTTACAAGAGAATGAATTTAGTCATATGTCGATCTCATTGCTCAATGAATACATAATTGAGCATTTTCCTGTAGGGAGCTAGACTAGTAAAAAAGTCAACTATATAATTAAAAATCCACAAACCCTACTGAATTTGGTTTGCTAGGATGAGTTTTTATAAGAATTTGTTGAAGGGTCACTTTTAGAGACAACCGTCCATTTGAGATATACATGGAAAATTCTATGGTACCTCCTTCGGTACCGCACCGAAAAGTTTTTAAGCCATTGGATGTCCAAGATTACATCTTGGCCATCCATTTTAAATTTGAAATACAAATTCCATTTAACCGGTTAAGGGAATAATCCGTTGTGGCCTTCCGTCGTCTCCTTCAACTTCTTCCTCCATTCTCAACAATTTTGGGTTTAAATAAAATAAATATGAGATAAATATTGAGATAAAAATAGAATTGGAAAAAAATAAAAATAAAATTGATATAAAATTTGAAAACTATTTATTAGCAAAAAAAAAAATCATCATATATCATAATTACATTATTTTATTTTTAACAAATTATCAAACATTTAAATTCAACATAAAAATGAATATGGTAATATTTTAATATGAAATGAGTATTTTCATTAAAATTCAAAATTTTGATAATCATATGTAAAGCTTAGGTAATTAGACCATCCTAATTTTTTTCGTAATCTCCAAATTTTATATTTTTTGAATTTAAATTACAATAAAATAAATTACTAATACTCTTTTGAGTTACGAATGATAGTATTTTTGAAAATAAATTTGTAATTTCAAAAATTTCAAAACTAAAAATCAATATGAAAAATGTAATGAAAGTACCAAACATGTATTTATCACATTTTTTGTACTGTTCTCATATTTTTCGTACCCTAAATTATTTATATTTTTAAAATTTTAGATTTACTTTTTAACTTGAAATGACAATAACATAGTTTAATAATATTATTTTGAGTTATTATTGATAGAATTGATACAAAAAAAAAAAAAAAAGAATTAAAAAAATTTAAAATTGGAAATGATGTAAATTACCCTTTAAAAAATTAGAAAATTAAAACACTAAAAAATTAGAAAGGATATGAAAAATGTGAGAAAATGTATGAAGATTATGAGGAATCCTTAGATTCTTCGTATCCTTCCTCATAATAATATTGTTTATTGATACTAATTAAGCTTAGAAATAATGAAAATTATTTTCAAAAAATTAAAAATTAAAAATTAAAAATTTAAAACACTTAAGTAATCGTAGAGGGTACGAAGAATGTGAGCAATCCTCACATTCTTCATACCCTACCTCACATTCTTTGTACCTTAAAATTTAACCTTTTTTTGAATTTTTTGATTTTTTTTTCCACTTAAAAATACAAATAATAAATTGATACTAATCAAGCTTAGAAATGATGGAAATTATTTTTTAAAAAAATTAAAAAGTAAAACACTAAGTAATTTTAGAAGGTACGAATAATGTGAGGAATGATACAAATAATGTGAGAAATCCTCACATTCTTAACACCCTTCATCACATTCTCTTTACCCTCGAAAATTTTACAAATTTTCAAACTTTTCAATTTGTTTTTTCCACATGGAGAAACAATAATATTATTTATTGATACTAATTAAGCTTAGAAATGATGGAAATTACCCTTAAAATAAATTTAAAAAAATTAAAACATTAAAAAATTGGAGATGGTACGAAGAATATGAGGAAGAGTATGAAGAATGTAAGGAATTCTCATATTTTTTGTACCATTCCTCACATTCTTCGTACCTTTTCTCACATTCTTTGTACCCTCGAAATTTTACAATTTTATTTTTATTTTTTTCCACTTAAAAATACAATAATATTGTCTATCGATACTAATTAAGCTTAGAAATGATGGAAATTATCCTAAAACAATTAAAACATTAAAAAATTGGGAGAACACGAAGAATGTGAGGAAGGATACAAAGAATGTGAGAAAGGATACGAAGAATGTGAGAAATCCTCATATTCTTCGTACCACTTCTCACGATGTTCGTACCTCCTCTCACAATGTTCGTACCCCTTCTTATAATGTTTGCATCCCTTCTCACACTATTCGTACCCCATCTCACAATGTTCGTACCCCCTCACATTGTTCATACCACATCTCAAAATGTTCGTACCCTCTCTCACAAAGTTTGTACCCCATCTAACAAAGTTCGTACCCTCTCTCACAAAGTTTATACCATCTCTCACAAAGTTCGTATTCCTTCTCACAATATTCGTATCCCCTATCACAATGTCCATACTCCCTCTCACATTGTTCGTACCTCATCTCACAATGTTCGTGCCCTCTCTCTCACAAAGTTCGTACCTCATCTCACAAAGTTTCTACCCTCTTTCACAAAGTTCGTACCATCTTTCACAAAGTTCGTACCATCTTTCACAAAGTTTGTACTCCTTCTCACAAAGTTCGTACACACTCTCACAAAATTTGTACCACTTCTCACAATATTTGTACCACATCTCACAATGTTCACACCCCTTCTTACAATGTTCGTACCCCCTCTCATAATGTTAGTACCCCCTCTCACAATGTTTGTACCCCATCTCACAATGTTCGTACCCTCTCTTACAATGTTCATACCTCCTCTCACAAAGTTCGTACCCCCTCTCATAGAGTTCGTACCCCATCTCACAAAGTTCGTACCCCCTCTCACAAAGTTTGTACCCCATCTCACAAAGTTTGTACCACCTCTCACAATGTTCATACTTCCTCTTATAATGTTTGTACTCTCTCACAATGTTTATACTTCTCTCATATTGTTCGTACCATTTCTCACAATTTTCGTACCCCCTCTCACAATGTTCGTACCCCATCTCACATTGTTCGTATCACCTCTCACATTATTCGTACCATCTCTCACAATGTTTGTACCCCTTCTTACTATGTTCGTACCCTCTCTCACAATGTTTGTACCATTTTTTACATTATTTGTACCCTCTTTTCACATTGTTTGTCATTTTTCTCACATTGTTTATACCCTCTTTAACATGGCATTTCCACCTATAAAATTTATATTTAAATAAAAAAAATCAAATTTTACCTTTAATGTTTGTGATCAATTAGAATCCTTCATATAATATTTTCTCAAGAGACAAAAATTATTGTTTTCCTTCTTCAAGATATATAAAACTTCATCTTCAAATTTAATCTACGAATACACAAAATAATAACATTAAAATATTGATGATGATTTTATAACAAATGACTAAATGGTCTCAATTTGATTAATAATAACTCATAAAAAATTCAAAATTCTAAATGTTATAAATAATTACATATTTAAATTTCATTTAACATGACATTTCTACCTACAACATTTATATTTAAATAAAAAAAATCAAATATTACCTTTGACACTTGTAATCACTTGAAATACTTCATCTTCTTCATAGAATACAAATTTTAAATTTTCTACCTCAAAAAGTTTCAAACTTGATCTTCAAATTTGATTTATCAAAACACATCCCACATATTTTGTAATATGGTAGTTGAAACTATTTAATTTTCTTATTGAATTAGTATCCTTTTTGTATATATGAATAATGAGAGTGTAAGGGTAGTTGGTAGAATTTTCTTTTTTTTAGATAGAGTTAGGTAGTTCATTAAATAACAAATTATATTTGATATTTAATAATAAATTATAAAAAAATTTTGTAATATTTAGATATGTATGAAATGCATGTGATTATTTCTCATCAATAGGTCATCTTTATTGGTTTAATAAGTTTTTGTAAATTTTTTAATGACATGCACTTTACACGTGTCATTTTATTATTGGGGTCAAATGTGGGTAGGTACCCCCAAAATAAAGAGTGGGTACCAAAGAACAACCCGATATACATTGATAGAAATTTAATTAATTTCAGGGTAGTGTGTATCTTCTTTTCTACAAGCATGATGCTCTAAGAGCAAATTAATGTTCTCAAACTATTTGATGTGTTGGTATGGATTTAAGAAACTAACATCTCATCAATGCATATCAAGGCATCCAATCATGTAAGAGATCAATAGACTCAAAAGGATTCTAATTGGAGCCTTTTTGAATTAGGAGGTAACCTTGAGTCATGTGAGAAAGAAAATAATTAGATGAAGAAGGTGATTGTTATGGAGATGAGGATTTAGAATTACAAGTTCTTTAGATTTGATTGTGGAGAGAGTTGAGAGCATATGACTTTTTTTTTTTTTTTTTAATAAGAAAATTACTAAAAGATGTGAAAAAAGTCTTTCAAAAAAATAAAAATTAATTTAAACATGAAAATGATTATGTATACAATATTGCATTATCAATTTGTCCTTTTCTTTCTTTTAATGCAAAATAAATACACATGGAAATTGATAATTGAAGTTGTTATTTAATCATCTAAAGATTATATTAGATGTGATGTGTTATTATGTTCTACTCCTAATTGTGTAGATATTGTTTGCTTGCAGTCCAACCCGTCATATCCCATAAGATTAGGGAGGTCAAACAAATTCTCACACTAGAGGGTTAACAATCAACTCTAATACTATTTGTAATGGCTCACTCCCAACAATATAGATATTATCCTTCCAATCATCTAAATAATGTTTATTCTAAACCCAAAAATCCGTTCACAACTTTAAATCTTGTGTATAAAATTAAAAGGAGTTTATACATATATAATGTCATGAACTTTTTCCCCATTTGATGAAAGATGCCACATGTATTCCCTCAAAATATTGATTCCAATTAGTTTTGCAGAGGAACCATTTAATATTAGAAAGAAAATAAATACATAGATGGTAATATGTATTATTTCTATTCCTTACTCTTGTTGCAAGGATACTCATTGCTATATAATATATATTTTTATTTAAAGAACTTTGAAAATTAATTTTGTTATATACATAATTAACTTATGATTAAAAGAAAATCATTTTTAATACAAAAATTGGATTGATAGATAATTATATAAGTAAATTATCTTAATTTAGCTCAATTTTAAGTCTTAAATTATAGATTCAAAATCTATTAAATCAAAATAAAAATAAAATAAAAATTCACTTAAATCTTACATGGATAAATAGAAATAATAACTCCTATACAAAAAATAAAATTTTTTATAGAAAAAACCTAAGGCTTATCTTATTTGGTTTCTATAATAGAAATTCAAGTGAACAAAAAACCGTCAACTTCAAAATTTTAAGCTATTTTTAAGATAAATCTCTATTATTTACATTAGAACTCATACTATTTTTAATTTTCAAAAATAAAAAATGTATTCAATGTCCACTTAAATTTTGTAAAAAATGCACCTAAGCAAACTCTCCTAATCACATTATTTTATCATTTACCTAAAGATTTATGCTTATCAAAAATCAATCAACCACACTAAGAATTGGTAATTCTAGGTAGCTAGTAACACGTGCAATCACAAAAAAGTCAATGAGGAGTACATATATTCATGTCTCTTCCTCTATGAATTCCTTAAAAGACACCATCCATGAGCTCATTTATCGCATCCATAAAACAATGAACAAGAAGAGATCATACCGTAGGCATATCGTCAAAAGGTTGATGAAAGAACTTATACCTTCACCCGTTGAGCTCTAGAACAGTATCTAGAAAATAACTTAATTTTTCTTTCCTTTTTTTGAACTACTTTTTACCAAGATCTCAAAGCCCTAAATGCTATTCATATTTGGACTTCCAAAATATTTAAAATAAATAACACAATTGATGGGTTTAGAGAACTTTTCAAGGGTTGGATAAACATAACTCAACAAATTTAGTTTAAAATAGCCTTTAAAATTACTCATTCAAGATCCATTAAATAAAAATAAAAATAAAAATAAAATAAAACCTTTTGAAAACCTTTTCTATACAAAAATTTAAAAAATATATATAAAATTTGAAAATTTATCTTATATGCTTTCTATAACTGAAATTTCGAGTGAACAAAAACTGTATAATTCAATTTTTTCATCTATTTTTCAAAACATTTCTTTTTAAGATAAATCTCTATTATTTATATATGAGCTCATACTATCTTTTATTTTCAAAAATAAAAAATGTATTCAAAGTCCAATTAAATTTTGTGGATAATGAACCTTGAGCAAACTCTCACAGTCACATTATTTAATCATTTACCTAAAGATTTATGCTTAAAGAAAATAAATCAACCACATTGAGAATTGATAATTCTAGGTAGCTAGTAACACATGGAATCACAAGAAAGCTGATGAAGAGTATGTATATTTTGGTCTATTCCTTCATAAATTCCTTAAAGCTCACATACCACGCATCAAGCTCACTCATCACACCCATAAATCAATGAATAAAAGAGTTCAAGAAGAGATTAGATTGCAGCAACTTCCCCAAAACATTGATGAAAGAACTTGAACCTTCCCCCATTAAGCTCTAGAACAATGCCCAAAAAACAACCTAATTTTTCTTTCCATTTTTTGAACCAATTTTGAACAAGATTCCAAAGCTCTAGATGCTATTTATATTTCGACTTAGAGAATTCCTAAAATATATAACCCAATGAATGGGAGAAGAAACTTTTCATGGGCTAGCTAAACTTAGATTAACAACTTTACCTTAATATTGACCCTTTAAATTACCATTCAAGATCTATTAAATAAAAATTCTCAAAAACCTTTTCCATACAAAAAATAAAAAAATTTATAGAAAAAATTGAAAACTTATCTTATATGCTTTCTATAACTAAAATTTCGAGTGAACCAAAAATTATTAACTTCAAATTTTTAAGCTATTTTTAAAGTTATTTATGTTAAGAGAAATCTCTATTATTCATATAAGAACTCATACTAAAAATAAAAAATGTTTTGAAAGTCTACTTAAATTTGAAAATGAACCTTGAACAAACTCTCCCGATCAAATTATTATATCATTTACCAAAAGATTTATGCTTATAAAAAATCAAACAACCATATTGAGAATTGATAATTTTGGATAGCTCGTAACACATGGAAACAAGAAAGATGATAAAGAGTATGTATATACTTAACTTCAACTTTTTAAGCTATTTTTAAAATAATTTATTTTTAAGATAAATATCTATTATTTGTATATGCACTCGTACTATCTTTTATTTTCAAAAATAAAAAATATATTCAAAGTCTAATTAAATTGTGTAGAAAATGAATCTTGAGAAAACTCTCTCGATCATGTTATTTTATTATTTACCTAAACATGCTTATTGAAAATCAATCAACCACGTTGAGAATTGATAATTTTGGGTAGCTAGTAACACATGGAATCACAAGAAAGTTGATGAAGAGTATCTATATTCTTTTCTTTTCCTCTCTAAATTCCTCAAAGTTCACATGCTACTCATCTCTGATGTTGTCCATGAGCTCACTCGTCACACCCATAAAACAATAAATAGGAAGAGATCAGGAAGATCATATTGCAAGGGCTTCCCAAAAAGGTCGATGAAAGAACTTATACCTTCACCCTCTAAGCTCTAGAATAGTACTGGAAAAACAACCTAGTCTTTCTTTCCTTTTTTTGAACTACATTTTACCAAGATCCAAAAGCCCTAGATTTTATTTATATTTGGACAAAGATAATACCTAAAATAAATAGCCTCATGCATGGGTTTAGAAAACTTTTCATGGGTTGGATATACTAAGCTCAACAAATTTAGCATATAATATTAACCCTTAAAATTACCCATTCAAGGTCTATTAAATCAAGATAAAAATAAATTTTTAAAAATATTTTCTATACAAAAAATAAAAAATTTGATAGAAAAATTTGAAAACCTATGTTATATGCTTTCTATAACTAAAGTTTCATGTGAACAAATAACTTCAAAATTTTAAGCTATTTTTAAATTTATTTATTTTTAAAATAAATCACTATTATTTCTATAAGAACACATATTATCCTTTATTTTCAAAAATGAAAAATGTATTCAAAGTCCACTTAAATTTTGTAGAAAATGAACCTTGAACAAACTTTCTTGGTCACATTATTTTATCATTTACTTCAAAATTTATACTTATCGAAAATCAATCAACTAATTGAGAATTGATAATTCTAGGTAGCTAGTAAAATATAGAATCACAAGAAAGCTGATGAAGAGAATGTATGTTCTAGGCTTTGCCTCTCTGAATTCCTCAAAGCACACTTACCACTTGTCAAAGATGTCGTCCATGAACTCGCTCACCACACCCATAAAACAATCAATAAGAAAAGATCATACCATAAGGGCTTTCTCAAAACATTGATGAAAGAACTTATACCTTCACCCATGTAGCTCTAGAGCAATGCCTAGAAAATAACCTAAATTTTCTTTCCTTTTTCTACACCAATTTTCACCAAGATCCCAAAGCCCTAGGTGCTATTTATATTTCGGCTTCCAGAATTCCTAAAATAAATTAATAGCCTAATGTAAGGGAGGAGAAAACATTTCATGGGCTGGATAAACTTAGCTCAATAAATTAAGCTTAATATTAAGCCTTCAATTACCATTCAACATCTATTACATCAAAATAAAAATAAAATAAAATTTTTTGAAAACCATTTTGTATACAAAAAAATAAGCAAATTTATAGAAAAGATTGAAAACTTATCTTATATGCTTTTTATAACTGAAATTTCAAGTGAACTAAAAAATATTCACTTAAAAATTTTAAGCTATTTTAGAAATTATTTATGTTTAAGATAAATCTCTATTATTTATATAAGGACTCATACTATTTTTTATTTTCAAAAATAAAAAATGTATTCAAAGTCTATTAAAATTTTGTAGAAAATGAACCTTTAGGGAAACTCTCTTGGTCACATTATTTTATCATTTTCCTAAAGATTTATGCTTATTGAAAATCAATTAAGCACATTGAGAATTGATAATTCTAGGTAGCTAGTAACACATGGAATCACAAGAATGAAGACTATGTATATTATGATATCTTACCTTTTGAATTTCTCAAGCTCACATACTAATCATCAGATATGTCATCCATGAGTTCACTCATCATGCCCATGAAACAATGAACAAGAAGAGATCAGGAAGATCATACCGCATGGGCTTCCCTTAAAGGTTGATGAAAGAACTTCTACCTTCACCCTTTGTGCTCTAGAACAATGCATAGAAAATAATGTAGTTTTTCTTTCCTTTTTTTGAAACACTTTTAACAAAGATCCAAAAGTTCTAGATGCTATTTATATTTGGACTTAGAGAATAACTAAAAAAAAAAAAAAAAGAAAAAAAAAAGTCCAATGCATGGGCTTAGAAAACTTAAATAGTTATCAAAGAGTTGTTAATACATTATCCATAATATGAATGTCAACCACAAAACTTAAATAGTTACTCATGATATAACATGTCAATATTTGAGTATTCATGAAGAGTTTTTCACACTAATAAATATAAAATTCATGTCACTATTCATTTTGAAAATTGGGATATGGAGATTCAAAAGGAGCATTTAGAAAACCAAAGTTCTCCAAATCAACCCCTTCTAGAGCCATGCCACCACCATCCTTGTCATCTACAAAAATATTAAATATATATTAACAAGAAATCATTTTTAAAGAAAAAAAATAGTAATTATTGAACTTTTATAAGTTTACATATTCTACTAACTAATGTGAGAAGTTGAATTTGAACTTTCTACTTCGTTTATTGGAATTAACCCTTCTTCATATAGAATATTTTCCAATTCTTCAACATCTAGCTCTCCTTGCTCATCCTCATCAACTACCTAAAAATCGATTTCATCAATGCATGCATAATCAATGGGATCATAGGTCTTTTTCTTGTTGTGAAACTTAAAAAATAAAAGCATGTAATTATTGATAATTGTCAATGAAAAAATTTAAATTCAAAACAACTAAGAAAGTATTTATATCGATTTTTTAGCCGCAAATTGTAATGAACGTATACAAGATCATTAAGCCTTTGATGTTCCAATATATTACTTTTTTTGGTATGCATATGTTTAAACACAATCCAATTCCTCTCACATCTAGAAGACGATGAAGTTTGACTCTATATTTAAATGGCCAACTTTTGTAAATATGGTGCGCTGTATCCATGTTGCCTTCACCATTCATCTAGTTACTATTTTCACATTAAAAATAAGGGAAAAAAGCATTAGCTAGTTTAAAAATATAATAATCTATATTTTAAACTTAAAGCACACTAGTAAACATTAAATAGTAAGTAGGTAATTAATGAAACAGAGCAAACACACTAATAAATTATCTTTCACCAGGTTGAAGTACTTCACATGAAGAATAAGCAAGGTCTCTTCCAAAACTTCCCAATCAATCATGAATCAACTTCAATTCATTCATCGTTTCATACTTTCCTTTCAAAACTTTCTGATCAATAACATCTATGACACCTCCAATAACTTTTGGCTTATTACAAAAGTTTTCTTGATCATATTGGAAACATGGATTCAACCAATAAGTTGTTGAATGGATGCTTTTCTTTGTTGCTTATCCCATTGTTCCTTTATGATCTGTGTATAAGGCTTGTATAGTCTTTTGTTGTGGTTAAATAATTTCTTAATGCCCAAACAAGCCCTATAAATGCCTTCATACACATATTCAGATGTGGTTTGTCCTACTTGTGGTAAGAAGCATAGGGGTAGGCCATGCTATAAAGAGATTGGAGCTTGCTTTAGTTACAATAAGCAAGGACATATGATTTGGGATTGTCTAGAGAATAAGAAGTTTATAACTAGGAAGCCTAAGGAAAAGAAAAAAGAGGATAAATAGAAACCTAGGGTCCAAGGGCAAGTGTTTGCTATGACCCATCGAGATACTCAAGCCCCTTCTGATGTGGTGACAAGTACTATTCAAATTCACACTTTATTTGCTAGAGCCCTTGATCCTGGCTTGACATACTCTTTTCTTTTTTGATATCTTTTGTTGGTTTGTTGGATATGGATTTTGCTAGCATGGACTTTGATTTGATTATTGCTACTCTTATGATAGATTTTGTTGTCACTAGTAGAATGCTTAGAGATTGTTTGGTGATGATTAGTTATAGTGAAACGTTAGTTGACTTAGTACTCCTTCATCTTTAGGATTTTGATGTGATTTTGGAGATGGATTGGTTAGCTTCCTACCTATGGATTGTTTTTGGAAAATGGTGATGTTTCACATTCTTGGTCAGTTTGAGTTTAGTTTTAATGGAAAGCATATGGACAAACCATTGCATATGATTTCAGTCTTACGAGCTAGTTCCTTGCTTAAGAAAGGTTGTCAAGGCTTTTTAGATTATGCAGTGAGTAATGAAAATGATTTAAAGTTGGAGGACATACCCATTGTAAGGGATTACCTTGATGTCTTTCTAGATGATTTGTCTAGCTTGTCACTAGAGAGGGCGATAGAGTTCACCATTGATTTGGTACTGAGAATAACTCCTATCTTTATGACACCATACAAGATGGCACCTGTAGAGCTTAAGGAGTTGTTAGATAAACGTTTTATTAAGCCTAATATTTCACATGTGTCCCAATTTGTTGGTGAGACTCATTTTTTTAGGTGAAAAACTATATTTTGTAAAAAACTGGAGTTGCCACTTATTTTTGTTTTTTTTTTAAAGGGAAAATAAAATAAGAAAATAAAACCTTAAGAAAAATGATTCAAACTTTTGGAAAAATGTGTCTTTGAAAAACCCAAGTCTAGGTTTGGGGACTAAGTTACCTATTGGGAAGGTACCTTAAAAAGGTAGCATCCCTCTAAACCCTAACAGAGTCTCCACTGGCTAGGTTGAGGAAAGGGTGACAATTAATTGATTGAATTAGGGTATTAAGAAAGGATAAGGTGTTTATGTAAATTCTAATAACATATTGAGCAAGCGAGCAATCATTTTCAATCTCAAACATAAAGCAAAGTTAGCAAGCATACCTAAGGTGCTTCTTAAAGCGATATCATAAGATGATGGGGTTAGATCAAACAACAAGATATATAACATGCATTTCATAAAAAAATAAAAATAAAGTAACAACCAAAGCAGTCAAGGACACTATCAGGCATGGATGGAGTTCACACAAAACATGCATGCTCATAGAATTAAAAAAGTGAAGGATCGAGAGTGTACTCGAACAACATATCTTAAACGCAACGCACTTCCAATACAAATAGAGATGGTTAGGATGAAAGATAATGAAAAGAAATTATGTTAATAAAACCTAACATGTATGATATCTACATGGCATAAAGAGAAAACATGGACTCACAAAAGCATCAATATTCCCACAAGACATGCATACAACTTCTAGATATATAAAAGATGTAAGAAGTAAGCATTATAACAAAGCATATAACCAACTAATCAAAATATGGGCATCACAAGTATAATTCTAAATTATTACCTACTCATCATTTGACCAAAAAATAAACAAAAACCAACATCCCTATGCATTCATCATGAATTTTACTCCACGATCAACTAGTATGCAAAAATTCAGCATATGACCAGAATTGATTGTCTTCATAAATAAATTCCAAAAAAAAAAATTTAAAATATGAAATTGACTAGGCCAAAGCACATAAAACTCTCCTAGATATCTAGAACAAGAAACAAGAGTCCAAACACTCATTCAAATATCATATTTAATTAAAAAAAAAATCAAAAGTTTCAGAAGGTCCAGAATTGGACAGAAAACAATGATATGCATAAACTGAACTTTGAAACATATCTAATGGCCTTCTAAATTCATACAAAAAAAAAAAAAAAAAATCACACATGTCCTTTAAGGTGTCTATATTACATAAAAAAATTTAAGCCAAGGAGTACTTAGAAGAATTTTTAAAACACTCAAATTGATCAACTATCTAGAATCAATCATGTATAGTAAGTGCAAATTTGAAAAATCATATCTTTTTAGAAAACATATATTTCAATATCTTATGTGTCAAAATTAAATTTCAGAAAGTCTAGAATTTAAGAAAAATATTTATTTAAATTAAAAAGGTCAAAATGTAATTTAATTTTACAAAATTCTCTTGGATATACAAAATCAAACCAAAACGGAACATGCTGAAAAAAAAAATCATGACTCAACTTTGAATCAACAACATGAATCAACAATTAAATTAAATTAAATGAACTAATAAAATGAAATATTTGAAACAAGAAAAGAATTATTAAATCATGAAGAGACTAATCCTAAATTATTCAAGAGCATGAATCAACAATTGAATTAAATGAACTAATAAAATGAAATATTTGAAACAAGACAAGAATTATTAAAGTATCAAGAGACTAATCCTAAATTATTCAACAACATGAATCAAAAATTAAATTAAATGAACTAACAAAACGAAATATTTGAAACGAGACAAGAATTACTAAATTATCAAGAGACTAATCCTAAATTATTCAACAACGTGAATCAACAATTAAATTAAATGAACTAATAAAATGAAATATCTATAATAAGATAAGAATTATTAAATCATCAAGAGATTAATCCTAAATTATTCAAGTGCATGAATCAACAATTAAATTAAATGGACTAATAAAACAAAATATCTAAAACAAGACAAGAATTGTTAAATTATCAATAGATTAATCCTAAATTATTCAAGAGCATAAATCAACAATTAAATTAAATGAACTAATAAAACAAAACATTTGAAATATGACAAGAATTATTAAATTATCAAGAAACTAATACTAAATCTTTCAAGTACGTGAATCAACAATTAAGTTAACTAAACTAAAAAGAGAAAATTTCTTAAAGAAAAATTTAAAAATAAAAATTTGAGCTAAAAAGAACGAACTGCCTATTTGCCTCTAGGTATCTCATAAGCAAGATCTAAACTTTTATAACATAAATCATATTTTTATTCGTTGTTTTAACTTTAAATTAGAGAAATCTAGAACCAGCCACCTTTGTTGTCAATCTTCAACCTAGACCTTGATCTCATTACTTTGTATCTCTTATGTCGTTCCATTGCATTGTACCTTAATCTTATTGCTTTATACTTTGGTCCCATTATTTAATACATTCGACTCCTTGTTTGTAATCTAGTTTCATATATTTGTACCTTCTTTTAATAAGAAAAAAATTAATTTGAATTTGAGTATGTATTGATTCAATGCTATAGACTTTTCCAAAATTCTAACTATTTTTTATATAAATTATGTTTTTATATGGTATTAACTTTGTTAGTGTATTATATATGTTGCTAGTTTTACTCCTAAGATTAATAGATGAAGACTAATTCACTACAATGAGTATAATACTAACATATTCAAGTTGAAGACCCAAAATTTGAACCACAAATATAATTATGTTTCGAGTTTGAAATTAAAATGGTACAATGGTGTTGTAAAATGAATAATTTAATAGTAACTTAAAGTATTCTAGGTATTTTTGTCTAGAATATTTTGTTTTTGAAAATTAATGATTTAAAATTCTTATTTTCTAGATTAGGTTTTCAAAATATGCTAAAACTTAAACACCTAAGGTTCAGGTATGGAAAGGATTTGAAAATTTCATTTTGGTACGAAATAAAATAAAATAAAATAAAATAAAAAATTAAAAAAAAATGCTCTAAAGAAAATCTACAAGACAACCACTATGTTTCCTAATTCCTGTACTTAAAAAAATCAACATCAAGTCTGAAAATTAAATCTTGCGAGAATGATGAAAAGGATATTCCAACCATTGCTTCCCATTTTTGCCTCAATCTTCAACCAAGACCAACCACTAATCATACAAAAATGATAAAGAAAATAGATTGAACTAGCAAAGGCCTGACGTCAGTTCCTTTGCCCTCAAATGCTATATATCCAGCCACTACCATAAGAGTGTCACACCACCGCAAAGCCCTCGAAACATCCCATTTTTTTCTTTCTTCAGTAACTGCTAGTTAGTGATGGAGCAAACTGAGCTGGTCTTCATCCCATTTCCTATCATCGCCCACCTTGCGTCTGCACTGGAGATTGCAAAGTTGATTACTCACCGAGATCCCCGATTCTCAATCACGATCTTCATCATGAAGTTTTCGTTTGGGTCCATTGATGGTATGGACACGGACTCTGATTCCATACGTTTCGTCACACTTCCTCGTCTAGAGGTCAGCTCCAGAACGGCGCCATCTAGTCTCTTCCTCTCTGAATTCCTCAATGCTCACATACCATTCGTTAGAGACGCCGTCCACAAGCTCACTCGCTCCAACTCGGTTCGGCTCGCTTGATTTGTTATTGATATGTTCTGCACCCACATGATTGATGTGGCCGATGTGTTTGGGGTGCCTTCCTATCTCTTCTTCGCTTCCAGTGCTGCTTTTCTTGGCTTCCTGTTGCATCTTCAGTTCCTCCATGATTATGAGGGCTTGGATTTCAATGAGTTCAAGGACTCGGGTGCTGAGTTGGAGGTTCTGAGTTTTGCTAACTCAGTTCCGGGTAAGGCCTTCCCTTCTTTGATGATTGACAAGGAAAGCGGAGGGGCTGAGATGCTTCTTTATCACACGAGGAGATTCAGACAAGTCAAGGGTATTCTGGTAAATGTAGGGACCCCTCCCCCTGGTGACATGTGGTGCACATCGCTATTCGGAGTAACTCTATCCGTACTTCCCAAGAGGACACATGGCGCGCACCCCTATCCGGGTTCCCCAACCGGGGCACACGGCACTCTCAAATATCATACCCGGGCAATGCTCTATCTTATTCGGACATATATCCGGGCGATGCTCTATCCTATCCAGACATATTGTCCGGATCATTAACTGTAGCGAGCAAGCCTTGCTGAGTCATCCCCGACAACCTGCCATAGCCCACTTTCGGCCGCCTGCAGAGCGAAAGGACAGGAGTGATGACAAGTCGCCTCCCACGATCTCTAACAGCCGCCTGCAGGGTGATGATGACTCTGCCACCACCTTGAGGACATCATGACGAGCCAAAAAGTCTTCCCACCATTAAAGAGGGAGACATAGCTTCTGACACTATATAAAAGGGCCTTCACACAAGGAAGAAGGTAAGCTTGCTATCCCTGGAAAAAGACTGACAGCTTAATCTTTGTAGCCATGGCTAACAATACCATCGGAGGATGTGTTCGGACATCCTGTCCGGACATCTTTTGCAGGATCGACTGAGCCAGAATTCAATCTTGGTTGAAAGCGCACATCCACTTGGCAGCAATGTGGATCCCTGGGACGCTAGGCATCAACATTGGCGTCGTCTGTGGGAAAGCTCTGATTCAGTTGGCGCCAAAGATGTCCACACCTTCCAGAAGCCGCTCGTCGGCTAGGGGAGACGAAGATTATTTCGAATGGTGCGAAGTCATCGAGAGAAGACAGTTGGAAAGTGAGCGACAAATGTAGGCCCTCCTCTAGGAAACAGCGAGACTGAGAGAAGAAAACGTTGTGTTACGCATCCAAGCTTCATCGACGGGACCCCCTCATGGTCAGCGCTTAAGAGGCCAGGGAGCGAACTCAAGGCCTGACCCCAAGTCAATATACCCTGGGATAGCGGGGGTCATCCCTGAGACGGGCAATGTTAGACCACAAGAACGACACACGCCCATGCACCAAGCTCCTCAAGAGGAAAGCTCAGACTCTACTCGTCTTTCATCAAAGAGACAACACGACAAAAGACCCCAGTTGTCTGACGTGATGCGCTCGAGGCTAGGCCCATAAGGACCCGGGAAGACAAGACCGCCAATAGCCACAACCTGGGGAACGCACCCTGACCCCCTAGTCACACCCATGGTGCAAAACGTCGTCCCGCACCAAGCGGTAAGACAAGCTGGGAGAAATCCCCCAAACGAGCCACCCACAGGCTCCATCAGCAAAAGGCTGGACGACATGCTCTCCACGCCTTTTTGCTCGCATATTATTCATTACGACCCCCAAAGGGGATTTCTCGTGCCTAAATTTTCCACGTACGATGGGTCCAGCAACCCCTTCAACCATATCATGCATTATCGACAACTCATGACTCTCGATGTAGGGAACGATGCGCTGCTATGTAAAGTATTCCCCGCCAGCTTACAAGGGCAGGCTCTCTCATGGTTTCACCGTCTACCCCCTAACTCTGTTGATAATTTCAGGGACCTGTCGGAAGCTTTTGTGGGACAATACTTATGCTCAGCTCGGCATAAACAAAACATCAGCACCCTATAAAGCATAAAAATGCAGGAGAATGAGTCTTTAAGAGAGTTTGTGAAGCGGTTTGGTCAGGCTGTGTTACAAGTAGAGGCTTACAGCATGGATGTTGTCCTTCAGATCTTCAAGCGAAGCATCTGTCCAGGTACCCCATTTTTCGAATCGCTCGCTAAGAAGCCTCCTACGACGATGGACGACTTGTTTCGGCGTACAAGCAAATACTCAATGTTGGAGGATGACGTGCGAGCAGCCACCCAGCAAATCTTGGTCGCCGGTCAAACATCCAGAAGTGGTGTGGAAAGAAGTACCAAACCTCCGGACCGGCCAAGGCCATCCGGTCAAAAGTAGGAAGAACAAGGCCGCCCAGAACGGCCGTCCCTCACACCCCTTTCCATATCCTATGAGAAACTCCTCTCTATGATCCAAGACATGTCCGACTTCAGGTGGCCCGAACCCCTCAGAGTGGACCCAGCCCAAAGGGATCATAGTAAGAAGTGTACCTACCATAAAGAGTACGGCCACACTACGGAGGCGTGCAGGAGCCTCCATTATTTGGTGGAAAGGCTCATAAAGGCGGGACATTTGAAGCAATACCTCCACTCAAACGCCAGAGTTAGAGACACTTCCCGAAGTCACAACTCAGGAACCCCCAGGATCCCAACTGCCCCCAAAGCCGTCATAAATTATATCCACGGAGGACCACTGGATGAGGAATACGACTCCAAGCAAAAGAGACAGAGGTTGTTGCGGGCAGCATGGGTACATGAGCGCGTCAACTCCATACGACTTGGGATAGCTAGTGGGGCCCCCCAACCCATAGATGGGACAATCATTTTCCCTCCAGTAGACCCCACGCGGATATTACAGCCTCACTGCGACGCCCTCATCCTATTCCTAGGGATGGGAGACTTCGACGTGAGACGCATCCTAATTGACCCAGGTAGCTCGACCGATCTTTTGCAAGCATCGGCAATTAGCCACATGGCACGCGATCTGTCCGGCCTCGAAAACCCTGGGCGAATCTTGTCCGGATTCAATGGAGCGGCGACTACCTCCTTGGGAGATATTGTGTTGCCGGTCCAAGCAGGCCCAATCACTCTCAACGTACAATTTTCGGTGATACAAGACTTATCACCCTTCAATGCTATCTTGGGGCGCACATGGCTGCACTACATGAAAGCCATCCCCTCTACGTACCATCAAATGGTAAGCTTTCTCACTAAAGATGGGCAAATCAACCTATACGGTAGTCAGTTAGCCGCTCGCCAATGCTATTAGATAGCGCGAGAAGTGGGGACCAGCCAGGAGGATAGATCTCTTCCTGAGCCCACCCACGCACTTGACCAATAGCAATTACTGAGTCCGGCGGACAAAAATCCCCCGATAGCGGATCCCTTGCAGATGATCCAGATCTCAGAAAAAAGTACTCACCTCACATATATCAGTTCCCTCTTGACACCGAAAGAGGCCAAAAGCATCCAGGATGCCCTCCAGCAAAGCCATGAAGTTTTTGCATGGGCGCATTTTGATATGAAGGGAATTAACCCCTCTATCGTCTCTCATAGGCTTAACTTCTTACCAACAGCAAGACCTGTCCGACAGAGGATCAGACGTTTCCACCCAGACAGGCAAAAGATTATCAGGGATGAGATTGACAAATTGCTGGAAACCGGATTCATTAGAGATGTGGAATATCTGGACTGGTTAGCAAATGTGGTAGTGGTTCCCAAAAAGGAAGGCAAGTGGCGGGTGTGCGTCGATTACACCAACCTCAATAATGCATGCCCAAAAGACAGTTTCCCTCTGCCGCGGATAGACCAAATTGTAGACTCCACCGCCAGACAAAGAATGCTCTCCTTCTTGGATGCCTTCTCCGGATACCACCAAATCCCCATGGCCCCGACCGACGAAGAAAAGACAGCCTTTATAACGCCGCATGGACTTTATTGCTACAAAGTCATGTCATTCGGACTCAAAAACGCTGGCGTCACCTATCAGAGACTGATGACGAAAATCTTCAAACCTCTAGTGGCTGCACAGTGGAAGTATACATTGATGATATCGTGGTTAAAAGCAAAACCCGAGGGGAACATGCCCTTCACTTGCAAGTAGTCTTCCACCTCTTAAGGAAGTATGATATGAAATTGAATCCGTCCAAATGCGCTTTTGGCGTAAGTGCTAGCAAATTCCTGGGATTTATGGTCAGCCAAAGAGGGATAGAGGTTAGCCCGGATCAGGTTAAGGCAGTCATGGAAACACCACCCCCCAGGAGCAAAAAGGAATTACAACGCCTCACAGGCAAGCTTGTCGCGCTAGGGCGCTTTATAGCCCGCTTCACTGATGAATTGCGACCCTTCTTCCTTGCAATACGAAAAGCAAGCGCGAATGGGTGGACGGACAACTGCCAGAGCGCTTTCGAAAAAATCAAACACTACCTCAGGCAACCACCCATTTTAACCAGCCCCCTCCCTGGAGAAAAATTGTATATGTATCTGGCTATATCAGAGTGGGCAATCAGCGCTGTCCTATTCCGCTGTCCCTCGCACAAGGAGCAGAAACATATTTATTACGTCAGTAGAGCATTGGTGGACGTAGAAACAAGGTATTCAAAGATGGAGCTAACGGATTTGGCCCTTCAAAGTGCCGCCCAGAAGCTCTGCCCTTACTTCCAAGCCCACCCGGTGGTCGTACTGACCAACCAACCCCTTCGCAACATTCTGCACAAGCCGGACATGACCGGAAGAATGCTTCAATGGGCCATAGAGTTGAGCGAGTATGGAATTGAATTCCAACCCAGGTTGTCCATGAAAGGGTAGGTAATGGCTGACTTTGTGTTGGAATACTCCCAAAAGCCTACCCAACACAAAGAACCACGCGGGGAAGAGTGGTGGACTTTGCAGGTTGATGGAGCCTCCCGGTCATCAGGGTCCGGGCTAGGGCTCCTGCTGCAGTCCTCAATAGGAAAACAGTTGGAGCAAGCTATCTGACTAGGATTCCCCGCGTCTAACAATGAAGCCGAGTATGAAGCCATCCTATCCGGGTTGGACCTCGTCCTGGCTCTGTCTGTCTCCAGGCTCCGGGTTTATAGTGATTCCCAACTCGTGGTAATACACGTCCAGAAAGAATACGAAGCTAAGGATGAGCGCATGGCGCGATATCTGACTAAAGTAAGAGACACCCTACAACGGTTCACCGAGTGGACGATCGAAAAAATTAAACGAATTGAAAATGGACGTGCCGACGCCCTGGCAGGCATAGCCGTTTCCCTCCCCATCAAAGAAGCCATATTATTGTCTATACATGTGCAAACCAACCCCTCCGTCGCGGAAGCCCCCACTTGCAAGACCATTGAGGCAAACCAAGCAGACGACACTTTGCCCGAAGAGCCCAAGCAGGCACATAAGACACGGGTACAAGCCCCCCGTTTCACCCTAATCGGGGGACACCTGTACAAACGGTCCTTTACAGGCCCCTACCTCAGGTGCCTAGACCACTCAGAAGCCCTGTATGTGTTGGCTGAGCTACATGAAGGGGTGTGTGGGAATCATTTCGAAGGTCGATCTCTAGTGCACCGGGCCTACTCGCAAGGATATTATTGGCCCACAATGAAAAAAGATGCGGCAGCCTATGTCAAAAAGTGTGACAAATGTCAAAGGCATGCCCCCATACCGCATGTGCCGTCGGAGATGTTAAAACCAATTTCTGGCCCCTGGCCCTTCGCGCAGTGGGGCATGGACATAGTAGGATCCCTACCAACCGCAGCTGCCCAGAAGAAATTTCTGCTTGTCGCCACGGATTACTTCAGTAAATGGGTGGAAGCTGAAGCATACGCTAGCATCAAGGACAAAGATGTCACCAAGTTCGTATGGAAGAACATCATCTGCCTTTTTGGAATCCCTCAAACCATTATAGCTGACAACGACCCATAGTTTGATAGCATCACTTTTCGGAATTTCTGCTCGGAACTAAACATCCGGAATTTATACTCTACACCGCATTATCCTCAAAGCAATGGGAAAGTAGAGGCCACAAACAAAACCCTAATAACTACCTTAAAGAAGATGCTCGAGCAAGCCAAAGGAAAGTGGGTGGAAGAGCTATTTGGCGTCCTGTGGGCTTATCGAACCACACCTGGACGGCCGATAGGAAACACTCCCTTCACCCTCGCATATGGTATGGACGCGATCATTCCTACAGAAATAGGGCTACCCACCATCCGGACCAAGACTGGACGGCAGGATGATGCAAATGCGGAGTTAGAAAGAAATTTGGACTAGACGGACGAAGTAAGAGAGACCGCATCCATCCGGATGGCCGACTATCAACAAAGGGCAGCCGCTCACTATAACCGCAAGGTAAAACCCATGAGCTTCAAAAGAGGAACGCTGGTCCTTAGAAAGGTTTTCGAAAACACTATTGAAGCCGGAGTAGGAAAATTCCAAGCTAATTGGGAAGGCCCCTATATAGTGTCCAAGACAAGTGAAAGTGGAGCCTATCATCTACAGAAGCTATACGGAACCCCACTGCTCCGACCATGGAATTTATCCAATCTTAAGCAATATTATCAATGAAAGGAAATGAAGAGTAAGCAAAAAAGACAGAAGAAATGTAATGTGTTTATAAGATAAAGAACAAAGTGTCTTTACAAAAAGCTGCCCTATACGCAGCAAAACAAAGGAAAGTTATAAAATCTGCACAAAAGGAAATCTCAGCTGGACAGACCCCCAGGCGCCTCATCCTCCTCATCAGAAGGAAAAGAAGGAGTATCATGCATAATTCCATGCTTCTTCATACAGCAGTGATAGCCAAAGAAATGCATCTCGTTCGCCTACTGCTGGTATCCCTCCTCCATTTCCTTCTTTTGACCGGCGAACCTAGCCTCCATCTCCTTCTTTTGAGTCGCCAGACCCGCTCGCAAGTCCTCTGACTCCTTCTTTTGGGCGGCAAGGCTAGCCCGGAATTCTTCCGCCTCTCTTTTCAACTGGATGTTCTCCTGCACAGCTTCATTGACTTGGCCCTCCAAGGCTTCTTTTTCTTTCTTTAGACTATTAGCCTCAGCCCGGATAGCCTCCTTCTCCCCTTCAACCTGGCTTAGCCGCTCCGCCCCATCCGACACCACTTTCCGCGCGGAGGCCAGCTCCGCTTCAACCTTCTCCAATTGGGCACGCAACCCCTCAACGCCACTCGGATGCTGGGAGATAAAATCACGCATGGCCTCCGCCACCCTCAGCCGTTGGAAGAGCTGCTTGTGTGTGTGCAACATGTAGCGGATGCCGAATATAACCTGGGCAAAACGACAACAAAATAGTAAACAAAGTTACATGGAAAAATGGTAACTGCTAACAAATAAGAGAAAAACAGCAAAGAAATATTTACCACTTCTGCAGTCTCTGGCATTGTCCATTCCTGTAGGTGCTGAACGCAAGGCACAACGAACTCAGAAATACTAAGAGGATGTCGCGCTTCTGCGTCTGTGAAACAAGGCACCCCTTTCAGCATATCCATCAGTTCCTCCCAGCTTGGAGGAACTGCTGCAGTATAACTGCTCCTCTCGACCAGAGCCTTCTCACCATTCGGTACCTTCGGAACCCCCTCTGGCATAGGGGTCCTCACCATAGCAGGGGAGCTATGCCCCGAAGTGTCGATCGGAGCCATAGCCACTATGCTAGATCCTGCGGCATTCGGAGGGACCGGGGCACTCGCGCTCGCACCATCCCCATCCGGACGGGTCACAGCTGGAGCCGGAACCTCGGGCGCCGGATCCTCCCCACCCCAATCCAAGCAAACTTTCTTAGCTGGGGAATGCCCCAGGTCAATGGGGACATGCAACCTTTTGCCATGTCTTCGCATCAGCCTCTCCCTAAGCTCACTTGGGTTTCTCATCTCCTCTGGCTCGTCGGCGACTTGTAAGCCAGCAGCCTCCGGATCAGGCTAGGGAGAGCTGGGCCCCTAGTGGAAGACTACAAGCTGGAGGGATCTGGAAGTAGCCTCAGGTTCCTCAGCCTCCTTAGACTCTGGAATAGCATGGTCCGATCGGTTGGGTCCGAACCTACAAGACAAAGACGAAGCCTCAAGAGTGGAGGCCGCAATCCGGAGCACCTGTGCAAGTGTCTTCTTTGTCTTTTTCTTTTCCTTTGTGGCCGGGGGACGAGCCGCTGGAGGAGAGTAGCGCCCCTTCTCACCAGGTGCTTTCCTTAACGTCCCATCCTGCCTCTTCTCTGGTCAAGGCGCTCTTGACGCGCCTTTGCGTCAGCCTTGCGATCCCTCTCGTAAAAGGGCAAGTCTTTCAGTACAAAATGCTCCCCATGCACTACCTGTTTTGGCAACCGCCTAGGGAGAATGTTGGTGACGTACGGCTGAGGCTCCCGGACAACCGCCAACAAGTTTCGGGCAGTGAGCAGCGTCTGATGATGCCTCTTAGCTGTAGTGATCTCAAATAACTTGTTTAAGCAATCGAAAGATGTTTTTTCCACTCACTCGACTACACGACCCTTCTTGTCCGTACCTGCATTATCAACAACCAAAGACGTTAACCATATGATAACATTAAAATAAGAAAACAACAAGCAAAATCCGGACAAACCCCACAAGCTGCCCTACCCGGGAGCACCAGCGAACAGTTTGGAGAAAACACTTTCTCTGGATGCTCCGATAGTCCAGCCCAGACACCCTTGACTAATACATACCCCTTAGCTCCCCCCATTGTTGAATCCGAAAGATGAGTCACCAATTGGAGGGAAGACATAGAGGCAGCCAGGCTGAAGAGGTCAGTCTTCCCCTTCTTGATGGAATAGATGAAAAGGACCTCCAACAGCGAAAGGTCCAGGTTAAACAGCATGCTCAGAATGTTGCACCCTATCAGCACCCGGACTATGTTGGGATGGATGTAGGCCGGAGAGATCTGGGTGAAGTGAAAAAACTCTTTGAACAAGGATGGGAGAGGGAACCAGAGCCCCGCATTGAATTGCTCCTTGGTGAAGTAGATAGCATTGTCCGCAGATTTCTCAGTGGATACGGCCTCTCCATCCACAAGCTGAACGGACACGCCATTCGGAATGCAGAAGCGTTCACAGAACTGCCTCACGTTAAGCTTGTCAACAAACCTTTCCGCATAGACCACCCCGGACGCATCCTTGCCGCTCTGCCCGGCCGCATTGGACGAAGCTACGTCCTTTTTCACAGGCATTTTAAAGAGTGGGGCCGAAATGGAACCTGCATGGCGGGATGCCAACAGTAAAAAACAATGACCCAACCCCACAACCCTAACAGCAAAAACCCCCAGAAAACCTAAAATACCCAACATCCCCATCCTAACCCTTGGCTCTACCCTAAAGCAGGATCGGTAACCCGCAAAAGGTGTAGAGGGGCAACAGGAACCCTAACGCACCCAAAATGAAACCAAAACCCCCCGAAAAACCCCTGAACACCAATACCGACCCCCAGTCACAAGTAGCTTACCCAACAAGCCAGAAACAACAACAAAAAAACAAACACAACAGGAAGAAGGCAGGAATGGAGAACATACCTAGCGCAAACTGGCAAAACGAAGATGAAGCCCGCGATGCAATCACCCTCACGACACGAACGTCGCTAGTAGAAGCCCTAGAACTTCACTTACAGCCGAAGATACGCAAAAAGCCGAAGAGAAAACACTACCAGCAGAAATGCAGAAGGAAAAAATGCAGGCATAGGGGGCTCGATTTGCTATTTAAAGAGAAACAACCCCTCGGTATTCCAAATGCCCAACCGTGCCGTTATTGAAAAGACACGCTGCCTGGGAATTCCCAAGGACGGTGGCTCGTCATAAATGTCCTTCTTCCTTTTCGCCTCTGCGCACCACGTGGCCCAATGAGCGCAAAAAAAGTAACCTAAGTTTCAAAAACAATCATTTTTAACCCCGTCCATTCTACTCGGGCAAAATCAACAGGTTAAAAGGGAGGCATTGTAGGGACCCTTCCCCCCGGTGACACATGGCACGCATCGCTATCCGGAGTAACTCTATCCGTACTCCCCAAGAGGACACGTGGCGCGCACCCCTATCCGGGTCCCCTAACCGGGGCACACGGCATTCTCAAATATCATACTCGGGCGATGCTCTATCCTATCCGGACATATACCCGGGCAATGCTCTATCCTATTCGGACATATTGTTTGGATCATTAACTGTAGTGAGCAAGCCTTGCTGAGTCATCCCCAACAGCCTGCCACAGCCCACATTCCGCCGCCGGTAGAGCGAAAGGACAGGAGCGATGGCAAGTCGCCTCCCACGATCTTTGACAGCCACCTGCAGGGTGATGATGGCCCTGCCACCACCTTGAGGACATCATGACGAGCCAAAAAGTTTTCCCACCATTAAAGAGGGAGGCAAAGCTTCTGACACTATATAAAAGGGCCTTCACACAAGGAAGAAGGTAAGCTTGCTATCCCTGGAAAAAGGCCGACAACTTAATCTTTGTAGCCATGGCTAACAATACCATCGGAGGGTGTGTCCGGACATCCTGTCCGGACATCTTTTGCAGGATCGACTGAGCCAGAATTCAATCTTGGTTGAAAGCATGCGTCCGCTTAGCAGCAACGTGAATCCCTGGGACGCAAGGCATCAATAGTAAATACATTTATTGAGCTTGAATCAAATGTTATTCAATCACTTTCCGACAGTATAGTACCCTCGGTGTATCCCGTAGGACCGATACTCAACACCCAAATGGGATCTGGTGGGGGTCAACAAGATGCTAGTGTCATCATGAGCTGGCTTGACGATTAGCCTCTATCGTCTGTGATTTTCCTATGCTTTGGGAGCATGGGAAGCGTTGGTGCGGATCAAATCAAGGAAATAGCATATGGGTTAGAGCATAGTGGGCGTCGCTTCTTGTGGTCCCTTCACCAACCTCCCCGAAAGGATAAAATGGAATTTTAAAGCGAATATGAAAATATTGAGGAAGTTCTACCAGAAGGATTTTTACATCGGACGGCTAGAATTGGAAAGGTGATTGGATGGGCTCCACAGATAGCAGTTTTAGCCCACTCAGCTGTTGGAGGATTTGTATCTCATTGTGGATGGAATTCTTTGCTAGAAAGCGTATGGTATGGTGTTCCAGTGGCCACTTGGCCAATCTATGGAGAACAACAAATCAATGCAATTCAAATGGTGAAAGATTTGGGATTGGCCATAGAAATTAAAATAGATTACAATAGGGATAGTGATTATGTTGTCAGTGCTCATGAGATTGAAAATGGATTAAGGAACCTAATGAATATTGATAGTGAAGTGAAGCAGAAGAGGAAAGAAATGCAAAAAATAAGTAGAAGAGTCATGATAGATGGTGGGTAGTCTTTAGGCCATTTTATTGAAGACATGGTGGCTAACATTCCATGTAAGCAACAAAGACGTGATACCTAATGTATGAATTAGTTTATACTAATATGAAATAAAAAGGTGCATTGTAGGCTCTAATAAATTAATTTATCATCTCCTTTATTTCAATGCTCAAATATTTTTTTGATGATGTCAAGAAATTTGACCTTTCAAACTAGGAAATGTGTTATTTCTTTATTATTTAGTGAAACAAGTTTACAAGGGCATGAATTTAGTTATATGTGGATCTCATTGATCAATGAATACACAATTGAGCATTTTCCTGTAGGAAGCTGGACTAGTAATAAAATCAACTATATAATTAAAAATCGATAAACCCAATTGAATTTGGTTTGATGGGGATGAATAGATATAAGAATTTTTATAAGAATTTGTTCAATTGGATCACTATTAATTTGATGCTTGCCTTCAGATTAGAGACAACCATCCACTTGAGAAATTTAATTAATTTCTGGGCAGTGTTTATCTTCTTTTCTACAAGCATGATGCTCGAAGAGCAAATTAATGTTCTCAAACTATTTGGTGTGTTGGTATGGATTTAAGAAACTAACGTCTCATCAATGCATATCAAGGCATCTACGCATGTGAGAGATCAATAGATTCAAAATGATTCTAATTGGAGCATTTTTGAATTAAGAGGTAGCTACCTTCAGTCTTGTGAGAAAGAAAATAATTGGTATGGAGATGAGGATTTAGAATTATAAGTTCTTTAGATTTGATTATGGAGAGAGTTGAGAGAATATAATTTTTTTTAATAAGAAAATTACTAAGAGATGTGAAAAAAGTCTTTAAAAAAATGATAATAATAATTTAAACATGAAAATGATTATGTATATAGTATTGAATTATCAATTTGTCCTTTCCTTTCTTTTAATGAAAAATAAATACATATGGAAATTGATAATTGAAGTTGTTATTCAATCATCTAAAGATTAGCTTAGATGAAATATATTTTAATGATCTACTCCTAATCGTGTAAATATTGTTTACTTTAAGTCCAACCTGTCATACCCCATAAGATTAGGGTGGTCAAACAAATTCTCACACTGGGGGGTCAAGGATCAACTTTGATACTATTTGTAATAGCTCACTCCAATAGTATAGATATTGTCTTCCCAACTGTAAATATTGTCCATTCTAAACCTAAAAATCCCTCACAGCTTTAAAACGTGTGTATAAAATTGAAAGGAGCTTATACATATATGATGTCAGGATTTTTTTTCCTCATGCATTTGATGAAAGATACCACATGTGTTCCCTCAAAATACTGATTCCAATTAGATGTGAAGAGGAACCATTTAGTATTAGAAAGAAAAGAAATACATAGATGGTAATATGTATTATTTCTATTCCTTAGTCTTGTTGCACGGACACATTTCTATATAATATATACTTTTATTTAAAGAACTTTGAAAATTAATTTTGTTATATACATAATTAACTTATAATTAAAATAAAATCATTTATAATACAAATATTGGATTGGTAAATAATTATATAAGTAATTATCTTAATTTAGCTCAATTTTAAGGCTTAAAATACGGATTCGAAATATATTAAATCAAAATAAAAATAAAATAAAAATTCACTTAAATCTTACATGGATAAATAGAAATAATAAATTCTATACAAAAAATAAAAAATTTTATAGAAAAAGTTGAAAGCTTATCTTATTAATTTTCTTTCTATAACTAAAATTCGAGTGAACAAAAAACTATTAACTTCAAAATTTTAAGCTATTTTTAAGATAAATCTCTATTATTTACCTAAGAACTCATGCTATATTTAATTTTCAAAAATAAAAATATATCCAAATGTGCACTTAAATTTTGTAGAAAATGAACCTTGAGCAAACTCTCCTATTCACATTATTTTATCATTTACCCAAAGATTTATGCTTATAAAAAGTCAATCAACCACATTGAGAATTGATAATTCTAGGTAGCTAGTAACACGTGCAATCAAAAGAAAGTCAATGAAGAGTACATGTATTCACATCTCTTCTTTTCTGAATTCCTCAAAAGACATCATCCACGAGCTCATTGATCACACCCATAAAACAATGAACAAGAAGAGACCAAGAAGAGATCATACCATAGGCGCATCGCCAAAAGGTTTGCTGAAATAACTTATACCTTCACCCTCTGAGCTCTAGAATAGTGTCGAAAAGAACAACCTAATCTTTCTTTCCTTTTTCTGAACTACTTTTTACCAAGATCCCAAAGCCTTAGATGCTATTTATATTTGGACTTAGAGAATACTTAAAAATAAATAGCCCAACCATGGGTTTAGAGAACTTTTCAAGGGTTAGATAAACATAGTTCAACAAAATTAGCTTAAAATAACCTTTAAAATTACCCATTCAAGATCTATCAAATCAAAATAAAAATAAAATAAAAAATTTTGGAACCTTTTCTATGCAAAAATTTCAAAAAAAAAAAAATTATATAAAAAATTGAAAACTTATCTTATATGCTTTCTATAATTGAAATTTTGAGTGAACAAAAAACTGTAAAATTCAAAATTTTCATCTATTTTTCAAAACATTTATTTTAAGATAAATCTCTAATATTTATATAACAACTTATACTATCTTTTATTTTCAAAAATAAAAAATTTATTCAAAGTCCACTTAAATTTTGTTGATAATGAACCTTGAGCAAACTCTCATGGTCACATTATTTAATCATTTACCTAAAGATTTATGCTTAAAGAAAATCAATCAACCACATTCAAAATTGATAATTCTAAGTAGTTAGTAACACATGGAATCACAATTCCATACAACATATATATATATATAGAAAAACTTGAAATCTTATCTTATATGCTCTTTATAACTAAAATTTCGAGTGAACCAAAAACTTTAAAATTCAAAATTTTAAGCTATTTAAAAGTTGTTTATGTTTAAGATAAATCTTTATTATTCATATAAGAACTGATACTATCTTTTTATTTTCAAAAATAAAAAATGTTTTGAAAGTCCACTTAAATTTTGTAGAAAATGAACCTTGAACAAACTCTCTCAATCAAATTATTTTATCATTTACCTAAAGATTTATACTTATAAAAAATCAATTAACCGCATAGAGAAATGATAATTCTGGATAGCTAGTAACACATGGAATCACAAAAAAGATGATGAAGATTATGTATATTAATTCTGGTCTCTTCTTTTCTGAATTCCTCACAACTCACATCAATTGGTCTTTGATGTTGTCTATGAGCTCACTTGTCACACCCATAAAACAATAAATAGGAAGAGATCAAGAAGATCATACCACAAGGGCTTCCCTAAAAGATTGATGAAAGAACTTATACCTTCACCCTTTGAGCTCCAAACAATGCCCAAAAACCAACCTAATTTTTTTTCCCTTTTTCTGAACTATTTCATCAAGATCCAAAAGGTCTAGATGTTATTTATATTTGAACATAGAGAATACTTAAAATAAACAATCCAACGCAAGGGTTAGATCAACTTAGCTCAATAAAATTAGCTTAATATTAACCCTTAAAGTTACCCATTCATGGTCTATTAATGAATATAAATAAAATTTTTTGAAAACCTTTTCAATACAAAAAATAAAAGATTTGATAACAAAAATTGAAAACTCACCTTATATGCTTTCTATAATTGAAATTTCGAGTGAACAAAAAACTATTAACTTCAACTTTTTCAGCTATTTTTAAAATTATTTATTTTTAATATAAATCTCTATTATTTATATAAACACTCATACTATCTTTTTTTTTTCAAAAATAAAAAATATACTCAAAGTCCAATTAAATTTTGTAGAAAATGAATCTTGAGCAAACTCTCTCGACCACGTTATTTTATTATTTACCTAAACATGCTTATCGAAAATCAATCAACCATGTTGAGAATTGATAATTTTGGGTAGCTAGTAACACATGGAATCACAAGAAAGTTGATGAAGAGTATATATATATTCTTTTCTTTTCCTCTCTGAATTCCTAAAAGCTCACATGCCACTCATCTCTGATGTTGTCCATGAGCTCACTCGTCACACCCATAAAACAATAAACAAGAAGAGATAAGGAAGATCATACCGCAATGACTTCCACAAAAGGTTGATGAAATAACTTATACCTTCACCCTCTGAGCTCTAGAATAGTGTAAAAAAAAACAACCTAATCTTTCTTTCCTTTTTCTGAACTACATTTTACCAAGATCCAAAAGCCCTAAATTTTATTTATATTTGGATAAAGAGAATACCTAAAATAAATAGCCTAATGCATGGACTTAGAAATAAACTAAGCTCAACAAATTTAGCATATAATGTTAACCTTAAAATTACCCATTCAAGGTTTATTAAATCAAAATAAAAATAAATTTTCAAAAACCTTTTCTATACAAAAAATGAAAAATTTGATAGAAAAATTTCAAAACCTATGTTATATGCTTTCTATAGCTAAAGTTTCATGTGAACAAAAAATTGCTAACTTCAAAATTTTAAGCTATTTTAAAAATTATTTAATTTTAAAATAAATCACTATTATTTCTATAAGAACACATATTATCTTTTATTTTCAAAAATGAAAAATGTATTCAAAGTCCACTTATATTTTGTAGAAAATGAACCTTGAGCAAACTTTTCTGGTGACATTATTTTATCATTTACTTACAAATTTATGTTTACCAAAAATCAATCAACGAACTGAGAATTGATAATTCTAGGTAGCTAGCAAAATATAGAATCACAAGACAGCTGATGAAGAGTATGTATATTCTGGTCTCTGCCTCTTTGAATTCCTCAAAGCACACATATCACTTATTAAAGATGTCGTCCATGAAGACGCTCGTCACACCCATAAAACAATCAATAAGAAGAGATCATACCATAAGGGCTTCCCCAAAGATTGATGAAAGAACTTATACCTTCACCCATGTAGCTCTAAAGCAATGCCTAGAAAACAACCTAATTTTTCTTTCTTTTTTTTGCACCCATTTTCACCAAGATCCCAAAGCCCTAGGTGTTATTTATATTTAGACTTAGAGAATTCCTAAACTAAATTAATAGCCAAATGCATGGGAGGAGAAAACTTTTCATGGGCGGGATAAACTTAGTTCAACAAATTAAGCTTAATATTAAACCTTCAAATTACCATTCAACATCTATTACATAAAAATAAAATAATTTTTTTTGAAAACCATTTGTATACAAAAAATAAGAAAATTTATAGAAAAGATTGAAAACTTATATTATATGCTCTTTATAACTAAAATTTCAAGTGAACTAAAAAATGTCAACTTCAAAATTTTAAGCTATTTTTAAAATTATTTATTTTTAAGGTAAATCTCTATTATTTATATAAGGACTAATACTATCTTTTATTTTTAAAAATAAAATATGTATTCAAAGTTGATTAAAATTTTGTAGAAAATGAATCTTTGGGGAAACTCTCCTGGTCACATTATTTTATCATTTTCCTAAAGATTTAAGCTTATTGAAAATCAATTAACCACACTGAGAATTAATAATTCTGGGTAGCTAGTAACACATGGAATCACAAGAAAGCTAATGGAGACTATGTATATTCTGGTATCTTACTTTTTGAATTCCTCAAATCTCGCACACTAATCATCAAAGATGTCATCCATGAGTTCGCTCGTCATGCCCATGAAACAATGAACAAGAAGAGATTAGGTAGATCACACCGTAGGGGCTTCCCCTAAAGGTTGATGAAAGAACTTATACCTTCACCCTTTGTGCTCTGGAACAATGCCCAGAAAACAATGTAATTTTTCTTTTCTTTTTCTGAAACACTTTTAACAAAGATCCAAAAGCCTTATATGCTATTTATATTTGGACATAGAGAATAACTAAAAGAAATAGTCCAATTCATAGACTTAGAAAACTTAAATAGTTATCAAAGAGTTGTTAACACATTATCTATAATACAAATGTCAACTAGAATACTTAAATAGTTACTTAAAATATAACATGTCAATATTTGAGTATTTATGAAGAGTTTTTCATACTACTAAATATAAAATTCATGTTTTTATTCATTTTGAAAATTGGGATATGGTGATTCAAAATGAGCATTTGAAAAACCAAAGTTCTCTAAATCAACCGCTTCTAGAGTCATGTCACCACCATCCTTGTCATCTACAAAAATATTAAATATATATTAACAAGAGATCATTTTTAAAGAAAAAATAGTAATTATTGAAATTTTATAAGTTTACATATTCTACTAATCAATGTCAGCTTGTAGCTGAACTTGAACCTTCTACTTCATTTATTGGAATTGATCTTTCATATAGAAGATTTTCTAATTCTTCCACATCTAGCTCTCTTGGCTCATCCTCATCAACTAAACAAAAATCAGTTTCATCAATGCATGCATAATCAATGGGATCATAGGTCCTTTTCTTGTTGTACAACCTAAAAAAGAAAAACATATAATCATTCATAAATGTTAATGAAAAATTTTAAATTCAAAACAACAAAGAAAGTATTGATATTGATTTATTAGCGACAAATTATAGTGAACGTATACAAGATCATTAAGTCTTTCATTTTTCAATCTATTCTTTTTTTTGGTATGTATATGTTCAAACACACTCCAAGTCCTCTCACATCCGAAAAAAGATGAAGTTTGACTCGATATTTGAATGACCAACTTTTGAAAATATAGTGCACTATATCCATGTAGCCTCTACTATTCATCTAGTTACTATTTTTACATTAAAAATAAGGGGGGAAAAAAAACAACTTCAATTCATTCATCGTTTCATGCTTTCCTTTCATAACTTTCTTATTAATAACATCTATGACATCTCCAATAACTTCTTGCTTATTACAAAAGTTTTTTTTTTTTTTTATCATATTGGAAACATGGATTCAACCAATAAGCTACTGAATGAATGTTTTTCTTTGGTTGTTCATCCTAACATTCCTTTATGATCTGTGTGTAAGGCTTGTATAGTCTTTTATTGTGTTTAAATAATTTCTTGATACCCAAACAAGCATTATACATGCCTTTATACACATATCCCATCATAGGCCTCTCATCACAATAAAAAATATGTGATAAGAGCACAAGTGGAGCCATGAGATTCATAGCTATCAAACAATCATTTCAAAATCTATTATCCAAGATGATAGAAACTACAACTCTGCTTTTATTATTCATTAAATATTTAAAGTCCACAAAAAACTTGCTAGTCACCAAAGCTTGCAAGTCATGTTTATGGTCATGAAGACTCTTTAGTGCAATGAATGTAGTAGCAAAGTGAGTTGCACTAGGTCAAAGAATCTCTATCCATCCTTCGCTTTTTCTCAACCAACTTAACAAAGCAACATGATTATACACAAAATTTATCACATTTGATGCATGTCTTACAAGTTCAGCAACATGGTCCATCTTACTAATATCCTTAAAGATCAAATTAAGACAATAAGTTGTACAAGGTGACCAATTGATTTGTTTATACTTCTAAGAAATCAATCTCCTTAAGACCACATAATTTGTTGCATTATCAGTCACTACATGAACTACATTGAGTGAACCAACCCATTCAATCCCTCATCAAATATCATAAACAAAGTAGTTGCATCTTTCACAATATTCGAAGCATCAACAGATTTCACAAATGATATTCCTTGAGGACAGTAAACAATGTTCATTGTTTGTTATCTGTCCAACCAGCATCCATTAATATACACCCAATTTTTACCCAAATCTTACAATAAGAATTCACAAGTAACTGAACTTCCTTCTTGGCATCCTTTAAAAGATTAAACCGTAGTTGATTGTAAGTTGAACCCTTATATCCAAGACAAATTGCGGATATAGCATACAACATTGGCGCGAAGTAGAAGGAATTCACAACATTAATAGGAATGCATGCATCATAAAAGAATCTCTCAACAACCATATCTACTCTCCAAATAGCTTATTTCCTAGCTAATACACTCCTAATGGAAGGTTGAGCTCCTTAAGTAGTTCTTGGTGCAAAATACTTATCCATTGTTGATTTTTTTTTTCTTTTTCCACTACTAGTTGCCATAGGATTTTGCATTTCTTAAACCTCTTCTCGACATTTTGGCATATCCCCTTCAAATTGTGACACATTAAGACCATAATTCATGTTTCTTGGGTTGCTTTCTTGGATTTCACAAACTCCTACAAAGAATTTTTCATTTGAAATCTACATTAGAAGGAATTGATTTACATGGACCAATATCCTGTTTCACTCCAACAAGGTGTTGTTTCATTTTTATGAATTCCCCTACCTTTTGCAACTTTTTTACAATATAAACAAACAAGAACTTTCCTTCCATTTGTATATTTTTCTTTAGAAACATGCTCCTATGTAGGGTTGGTGTTGTCTCTATTTGTTTGTGAATTTGTATTTAAATCGCGACTAGAGGATGGGGTCAAGTTTGATTCCATTTTGATTTTTCCATAAAATTGTAAACAAAAATAACAATTTTAATCACCATTCAATGCATTCATCAATAAAAAAGTATGTATTCAACCACCATACTAATTTAAAGAATCAAGTCATCAACAATTTAAAAAAATAAAAAAATAAAAGAATTTATTATAGAAAATTCTTTCAAAATCACAAATTTACTTTCAAATAAAAAATTTATTTAAAATTTAAAAATAAGATTTTTATTTAAAAATTAAAATATTTAAATTTCTTTAAAATTATCTAAAAAACACAACATAATGTTTGATTCATTGATTATTTCCAAAAAATTATTTTAATTTCTAATGTTTTTAATGATTTTAATAATTTATTTAAACTCAAATAAAATATTTTAAAAATCAATATAAAAGTTAAAAAAATAAAATGAAAATAAAGTAAAGAAATAAATAAATCTAAACAAATCATTCAATTATTCAAATGAAATTTCAATGAATATTGATATTGTAATTTAATAAATAAATATGCAATAAAATTATAAAATATTAAATATTAAAAAAAATTAAATAAATTGCAAGATTCCAAAGTTTAAACTCATAATGGGAGATTTGGAATCCAGTTTGGTCATCGGCATGTGGAGGCGATGGCTCTGATGATGATGGCTGCTCCAATGTGGTGTAACTATTAGTGACGTGCGTGCTAGCAAGGAGTGGGAAGGTAAAAAAAATGGCTTATATACAGAGCAAAACGACGCTGTTTCGATGCCAAATACATCAAAACAACGCTATTTTGATGGCAAAAAAATAAAAAAGGTATGAACCATTTAGTTTGGGGGAAACCAGCTGATTCACCAGTAAGGCCGCTGATTTTGGTGGTTGGAGGCTAGTCCAACACTTCAATGGTTTAAATTACCAAACCAAATCGGAAAATTGACTTATCGAAAGTCAGACCGATTGGACCGACCGATCTGATCCAATTTTTAAAATCATGTTCATACCTTTAAAATGTGTTTAGAAAATTAAGAAAAACTCATACATATATAGTGTTTGAAACATTTTTCCCAATTTGATGTGGAATAAATATCACATCTATTCCCTCAAAATGTTGATTCCAAGTAGATGGACAAACAAACCATTTATTATTAAAAAGAAAAAAAAAATACATGGATGGTAATGTGTATTAATTCATTTTTTACTCTTGTTATAACACCCCACATTTATTGTTAGGTCAGAACTGTAAATTAAAATAAAATATAAATAAATAAATCTAATAAGGGTATAAAGACCTTTTTTGCATTAAAAGTCCTAGTTATAAATTAGATTTTCTTTGTCTTCTTCATTCAAAAAACCCTATTATACATGGATTAGAAATTCAAAAATCAACAAATCTCAACTTTTAAACCAACATATCAACCATAGAATTTTTTTGTCCATGCAATTTCGAACTTAAACAATAGCTAACAGTAATCAAATTCTAACATTTAACAATGTCTCAAAAAGAGAGTTTAAACAAATATCCTGATAAAGCCAAATTTCTCATCCTAACTATCACTCCTCACCTCAATTGAGGGTACTTGAAAAATTATCAATAAAGGGGAATGAGCTCAAAACCCAATAAGAAACATTAATGTATAATTTCATGGATCAAATAGTTTCAATCATGCTTACAAATAGGAGATATAAGGTTGAGTTCAAATATGCTAATACATTTTAATATATTCAATCAAATATTTTCATATATATCAAAACCATTTCACATCAAATCCAAATTAAACACATTTAAAATGTTTTCACTTTGATTATCATATAACAAATGGTGCCTAATTGGGTGGGACTTTACAAATGAGTCACTAGTTTCAAATTTGTTCCATTTAAGGTGAACAAAACCAAAGGTCAACAATTATAACCCATTGCCTAAGATTAAATAATATCAATTATTATAACCTGTTGACTAGGGCCGAAAATGTCAACAATTATAACTCGTTGACTAGAGCTATAAAAACTAGAGTCAAACACTTCATTTCACTAATTCAAACTTACAAAACAAAATATCATATTTCTACAATTTTTATCTTTCATAAACAAAGAAAATACTCAAACATATTTTCCATGCAAAACATATATTTGATCCACGTATAAAAATAAAAATAAATTTTTTCATAAATCAAAATAAAATTTAAAAAGAAATACTTTCTTTTAAAAAATCTATATTAATTTCTCTTAGAAGCACTCAAAAACTTTGAAGTATTTAATGCTAAAAAGTTTTGCCCCAAAAAACCTATGTCAAACCAAACAAAAAAAAGACATAACTATTACTATTAACTATTTATCTAAATTTAAGGGCTTGAGAATCCTAATAATTTTATATGTTATGTCATCTATATTATTTTTAACTTCTTAATCAATAACAATTTAATACATAAGTTTCTAAATTCTTATAAAAGTTCGGTTCTTTCCAAAATTTATTCCTAAGATTCTATTAATTTATAATTATTTTTTTTTTAAATTAAATTTCTCAAAAATATATTTTTTCTATTTATTACATTAAACTATTATTATTACTAATATTTCATTTATTAGCTTAAAATTAAATATTATTATTTTTATTAATTTTCGTATTCAATACATAGCCAAAGGCATTATCCTCTATATTCAGTGCATACACATAACCCAAAATATAAACAAGGTTTCTTCCTACTGTCATCATTATCATTTATTATTATAATACTTTTTTTTTCAACATCTAACTTCAATTCCTTCCCAGTGCACATGCTTTTTCTTTCTATTTTTTTTTTTTTGGGAGAATTGTGTTTTGGGCCCAGTTGGGCCCAAAAATTAAGAGAAGGTCCATCTAACCTACCTATTTAAGCTGAAAACCCATAGGAAGTGTCAAAATTAAAAAGAAGGATATGCACTTTTATTAATTCCAAAAATAACCTTTGCTGATTATGAAAAAAAATAATAATAAACAAAAAAAATCTAGGTTGGAATTTTGCCCTAATTTTGGTGTCTCTTCATATTTCAAGCCTATAAGCCGTTTTCTTCTCTTCATCCTGAGTTCCTCCATCACTTGCATCTCAATCTCTGCGGCTCTTTGGAATTTTGCCCTAATTTTGCTCTCTTCAGCATTTCAAGCCTATAAGCCATTTTCTTCTCTGCCTAGAAGTCGTTTTCTTCTCTGCCTAGAAGCCATTTTCTTCTCTGCCTAGAAGTCGTTTTCTTCTCTGCCTAGAAGCCATTTTCTTCTCTGCCTAAAAGTCGTTTTCTTCTCTGCCTAGAAGCCGTTTTTTCTCTTCCGCCCGAGTTTCTCCATCGCTTGCATCTCAATCTCTATGGCTTTTTGGAATTTTGCCCTAATTTTGGTCTCTCTTCAGCATTTCAAGCCTAAAAGCCGTTTTCTTCTTTTCCTCCCGAGCACCTCCATCGCTTGCATCTCAATCTCTGCGGCTCTTTCATTTTTTTTCGCATTCGTCTCTCTCGAAAATTTGAATAAGGTATGGATTTCAGTTAGGTTTCTCTTGTTGCATATTTGAGGTTAGTAGATTGCCTAAATCTCGACCTAAATTTTCTTAGTCCAAATCTCTAAATTGTGTTCAACTTGATCTCCGGAGTTCAAGTTACTATTCCCATTCAATAATTGACTTCTTGGTTTGCTACTATTATTCGGATGCTGAGAAAATAATGAGAAAAAGAAGGAAAAATTTTGAACCATAATTTTTTCTTTAAGCCTTGAGAATACAGAAAATGCACTTTACCTGCAACTCATGATTCATGGCTTAATCGATCTGATTTTATTTTTGTAATTTTTTTTAGATTTTTTTTTCATGCTATTTGTATATTTTAAATTCAAAAAAATATTTGTGAAAAATTGTTTAATTGGTTGCTAGAAAACCAGGAGAGGAAAAATGGAAAGGGGAAATGGAAAACCTAAAAACCCTAAATTTTTCTTATGGTGCCTTGGCTTGAGATGTAGGCACAAGTAACAGATTTATCTCTTTTTATCTATTAGTTTTTTTGACCCTTAAACCTTAAATGTGTTAAACTATTGCTTAGGGTTTTGTATGAATCATCTAAAGTAGGACATGATAGTTTAGAAGAGAATTCTGTTTTTGTTACATTTTTTAGGCTATTATCTCTTCATATTATTTTGCAAAGCAACGCTTTATAATTAATATTTAAATATCTCCATTCTCTTTGAATAGGTTTGTAGGCATGTCTGATATAGTAGTACCAACAGAAATTGTCTAAGGGTTTGAGTGAGAATGAGAATTTGTTTTCTACCTAGTGTAAGTATAGGTCAGAGCTTAATAAAACGTGGGGGATTATTTGTGATAAGATTGTATAAAGTTAGCACATTTGTATGTAATTTATGGTGGACAAATGTAGTTCTTAAAATTTTTTTTTTTTGGTGCCATCTGCGGAAATGAACACTGGGATTATGGGATTAGTCGGAGTTTGATTGTTTTTTTACTTAAGTTGATTGTCATTGCATTGTAAGTAAATAGGGAGAATTAAATATTATTAGAATGAATCAGGAAGAGACTTGATGTCAGGAACTATTCTTCACGGCTGTATGCATCTTGTTGATCAAGCCGACAGTGAGAGAATAGACAAATCTGAGGTCAATGGAGATAGACTAAAGGCGGCACAACATATTAATAGATCTCTCTCTGTTCTAGGGGATGTCATCTCTGCCCTTGCCTAGAAGAGTCCACATGTCCCTTACAGGAATAGTTAAGTAACAAAACTTCTTCAAGACTCACTTGGTAAGAATAAACTAATGCATTTTCAGAGTATGAACCTCATATTTGATTCTGTTTTCTTTAATTTTATTCTTTAAATTATAATATGGCTTTTGGATTGTAATTCTCTTTAGGGGGGCAAACCAAGACACTAATGTTTGTTCACATTAGCCCTGAACTGGATGCTGATGGAGAAACAATTAGCACAGTTAAATTTGTAGAGTGATTTGCCACAGTAGAACTTGGTGCTTGATGCGACTCATGGTAGCTTAGCTTTAAAGGCGTATCAACAAAATTTATACCTTAAATACTATTACTAAAGTAGCCAAGCTACTATAGCATAGTGGTTCTAGGATTGTTCACTGGGAAGGGTTTTCGCAAACACAAGTGATATTCAAATTAGGAAAATAGGTGATTTTCTTATGGATGTTAGCTTTAAAAGAAGATGTAAATGTTTTAAAGAGATTTAAACTAATTTAAGCTATCATTAAAGACTAAAATGAAAGGGTGTAAAAACAAGTTTCTAAAAAATAGGATAGCTATGCTCTGGCTCTTATGCAAATTGGAAATCTCAGGATAAGCTCCTCGCGTTAGGGTAGCAACTATGGTGATGCTTGCTTCCCGAACCGGTATGGATTTAGCAAATCAAGTTTTAATCCTTTAAAATGGAAAAACAGATGGTAGTGAATTTCATCAATGGTTATTCACCTTAGACTTCCTTTGAATGACTCATAAGAGATAACTAATGGTCTAAAGCCAAAAGCCTACCAAATATTGGCAACTCAAAGTCATTCCAAGTGATAAACTCACCTTTCAATGGCCATTGAAATTGGTTTTAACGGATTAATGCAAAACTTGGAATTGAAAACCTCACCTTCCAATAGCTCGTAGGAGATAACTAATGGATAGAAATCCAAAAGCTTATCAAGTATTGGCCGTTGGAAGTTGTCCAAAGGAAATAAAAACCAAACTTTGCATTAATGAACCATTAATGAAAAACGACCACCTTACCTTCCAGGTGCGAGAAATTTCCATGGGATTGCATCCAAGCCATCACATAACATCCATACTTTGAGAAACTTAAAAGTTTTAGCCAATCATCCTCTGAGGAAAAGTCCTCAGAGGCTGTTTGGCTACTAAGAAAATAGAAATGGGGAAGAACCGGAGAAGAGAGAAAAACATAGCTTTATATATTTCTAAGTTAATGTACAGAGGATCGATCCCCCAATCATTCTCTCCCTTTCTGGAGGCGTTGTGCACCTCTATATATAGCAAAATTACAAGATAAAGCCTTATGTCGGCTGAATACAAGGTTACAAAAGGAAATTACACGAGAAAATATCAAGCTAAAAATATCTGGAAAGTCGGTGGTGCGTGCGTGGAGAAACAGAGGATTTCAAAGGCATTTTCGCAAGGTGCCTAAATCCTCCTTGTGAAATTTCGCAAGGTGGTTTCTTCATGGTGCGAAATGGCAAAATTTCGCACCATGAGGAAAATCCCCTTGCGAAATTTCGCAAGGAGAAATTCACCTTGCGAAATTTTCGCAAGGTTTGATGCAGTTGTCTTCTGAAGGCCATATCTTCCTCATTTCAGCTCCAAATTGTACACGGTTTGAAGCGTTGGATTCTTGACTTCCTGAGATTTGAAATGGTATATAGTATGTAGAAAATGGACTTCGGGAAGTGCCCCAAAAGTGCGAAAGAAGACTGTAGCTGCTGTCCTCTGTTCTCCTCTTCTCCATTGTTCTTGTTTGTGCTCGTGTTTCCACTTGAAATTCAAGCTTGTAAACTTCCAAAATCCTTCCTTTAACTTGTCCAAGTAGCTCCTCCATCATTTGGCATGCTTGAATTGATTCATAAGCTGATAAAAACATGTAAACTTGCCACAAAATGGTTAAAACCAATTACTAAGGACCTTAATGAATTAATTGGGTTAAATGAATATGATTACTACACAAAGGTGCTTAAAACCATTATAATTAGGTCTAAAAAATAGCACTTTTTGGTAGTAATCACACCCCCCAACCGACTCATTGCTAGTCCCTTAGCAATGGAGGAGATAAAAACTAAGTAAACTATAATAATATACATAAAAGGGATCATGCAAATCACTCCAAAAAATGATATGAGTTGCATGATGGACATCCATGGATCAATAAAGATGTGAAACTCAACCTATAATAAGAGTTGTCAAAGCATTCACTTGATCATAGAGTACAAAGAATGGATATTATGCAAGTTTAAGCATCAAAAGAATTTCCACTCTCAAAAGATCCAAATCAAATTCTTCCACTAAAAGCTAAGTGTTAATGTGATTAGCTTCCGAGTATAGTATGGATAACTATCATCTCCCCCCAACCTAAGTCTTTCTTTAAGCTTAGCAAAATTAACCATCTCTTGATAGGCTAGGAACGCACCTCTTATTCACAATTCTTTTCACTTACTAAACTTAACCAATTCACCTATGTAACAAGCAGAGGATCGGTGACTCCCAACCAATAAAGGCTTAGGGCACCAGGCTTTAAAGGCTTTTGCCACCCCTTCGGACCATGCTTAGGTTTCAAGGCAAGCAAAGAAGTCTATTCTATATATATATTTTTTCTTTTTCTTTTTTCTATTTTTTCAAAGACTCATTGGTCTTTATGAGATGTCCCAACACTATTAAAGAGAGGTTAAAGGTGTCAAATTATGATTTCTCAAGCTTAGAGGGTGAAATAGTTTCACATCTTATAACCGGAATCTAATGTATGTGTGTGCGAATAGCTTAAGGTGGAAGAGATAAGTTTGCATGCAATGGGAGTTTCAACAATTCATCAACTTTTAGAAGAGCATAATACAAACTCTAAGACTCATGTAATCAAGTTGAAACTCGACTTCTTTCATTTAATTTTGAGAGTTAATCCTTAATATCCATGGATTTTAAAGCAAAAATTTTAAAAATTTAAACAAAAAGTAGCTAATTTAACTAAGTATGATAAAAATTTAAACTAATACTTACTTCCTCATCTCTCCCCCCAACCGAGATGAACATTGTCCTCAATGTTTGAATCGAAAATAAGGAGGAAGGAAGTGGTACCTCATGTGATGTGGACTTGGAGTTGAGAAGGTTGAACCACCTATTTCAAAATTCAAAAATTGAATGAGAGAGGAATTTATACTAAATATTTACAAAAATGATGAGTGGGCCCCACTTTGAGCAGCTGAGGACAAGGCTCAAAGGGTCCATGCCATGATGGTATACTCATATAAGTTGCAATGACATTTGAATGTAGCTTGCAGGGGTGTTAAAATTAGAGATTTTTGGCTAAAACAGGGGAAAACATAGGAGGAGTGAACAGTGAGTGCCAAAATTGGCACAGTCACTGTTCACCTCCTTTGAAGCCCGACTGTGTGTTTTCCAAGTTTTGGGAAAAAATTCAAAAATGGTTTTTGGTTAGGCTCTAAACAAGATTCCTAAGGTGTTTGGGTAGTTTTTAAATGATGAAAAACAAAATTAAATGATGGAAAATGAAAATCAAAGTGGACGGCCATGCATGGAATGGTTTTGAAATTCGATTTTTAAAAAGTTTTGGATGGATGGGATTTCTAAAATTGGGTTCCTAAGGCTTAGAATGGGTGAAGGGAAGGTTTCTAATGGGAGAAAACTAGAAAATTGGTGAAGGGTGGAGAATTAAGAATGGTGGTGTGCGGCTATGGAGGTTGTGGAAGAAGGTGAATAGTATTTTTGGCTTAGAATGGTGTTTGTTTTTGGAAGAAATTGGATTTGGATTTGAAAACAAAAGGTTTGGAAATGCATTCATGAATTTTTAAACTTGGAAAAACATGGAATTCAAGAAAAAGGCCTTCCCGAGAGCTTTGTTTTTAGAAATTAGCTTGAAAATCATTTCGCACCAAGATAAACAAGGTGCGAAAGTTTTCGCACTGGTAATTGAGGTGCGAAGATAGTATCCCGGGAGGCTTGGCTTTCCAAAATGTATAGAAATTCCTTTTCGCACCATGCACTGTCATTGTGCGAAAAATTCGTACTAAGTGTGTTCATGGTGCGAAATTCCACTGAAAGCTTTGCTTATGCATTTTGGCTCCCCTGTTTCCTCTGTTTCACCTCCATTTCAATTTTTGCAAGCATCGTACCTGTATGAACACTTCAAAACTCATCTTAAAAACATATTAAAACTAAATTAAAGCTAAGAATTCAAACTAAAACATGCATAAATTTAAAGAAAGCATAGAATTTAAATGAAGCTGATAGCATGTACCCCAAAAAGAAGATGAACTATTTAGCTCATCCTCACTCACACACCCACGTCATGCTGAATTCCCCCTGGATCCCAAACAAAATTGGCATCCTTCCCATTTGGTCCAAGGGAATTCGTTTCTCTTCTCTTCCCTACAGAAGTGGATGCTTTAAAGGGTTCAGGTAACCCTTTATCATCTTGAACCTTATGATTTTCAATGGAAGGTTGGTCCATAGAGTTGTCATAGCAATCTCCCACCAAAGTGTCGATCTTCAACACTTTCCTTGATCTTTTTGCATTGGTTCCTTGAAGGTTATGGTGGGGTTGAGGAGGAAGCTTCCTTTTCCCCCTTGCTATGTCGAGATTGGTGAGCTTCTCAATGGAGTCTTGAACTTTTTCTATCCTTAGTGATAGATCATTATAAACCTCCTCCATTCTTACATTTATTGAACTCTCCAAATTATCAATCTTTTCATTAAGATGAGAGTTGATCTTTTGTTGCTCACCTACAAAGTCCTCCATGACTTTGCTTATCTTTAAAATGGCTTGCTCCAATGAAGATGTACTCATTGATGGTTGAGGTTGAGGTTGGGTTGTAAGGTTGGGATGGTTATTCCAACTTGAGGTGTAGGAGCTTTGGTAACCGCACATGTCTCTCACAGTTGGAATGGTAGGGCACTCCCCTACCGTATGCTCATATGAATCATCTCCTTTCAAAGCATACTTACTACCCCATTGGCTTTGTTGAACTTGCCTTTTCCCTAATTCAATCCGATCCCTCATGGATAGGTATGCGAATTTGTCCTTCGGTTGATGTTGAGGTTGGCTTGTAAGGTTGGGATGGTTTACATACTCAGATGAAGTTGGCATGGCTTGTGGTTGTGCTTCAGTATGCACATTTCTCAATTCAAACTCTTCTATCGTTCTAGCCATAGATGCTAGCTTTGCCTTCATGCTCATGTCTTCATTCAAAGCATCCTTACTACCTCATTGGCTTTGTTGAACCTGCCTTTTCCCTAATTCAATCCGATCCCTCATGGATAAGTATGCAAATTTGTCCTTCTCATGATCATAATGAGAGCTTTGATCTTCATGTGGAATTTCCATTTCTAAAAAATGATATTCAACTAAGGCTCTTTTCTTCAACTTGTACCAGGGTTCTCTCTTGGTCTCGAATCCAACAAGGAATGCACAAATTGAAATTAAAACAAAAATAAAAGAAAAGAGAATAAAAAATTTAACTAAATAAAAACTAAACTAAAAAAAATTATAAGAAAACTCACCAAACTTGTGATGAAGATCACAAGTTACCCTTAATGGTTGCTTCACTGTGCTTGTGGCACCTTCCCCGGCAACGGCGCCATTTGATGCGACTCATGGTAGCTTAGCTTTAAAGACGTATCAACAAAATTTATACCTTAAATACTATTACTAAAGTAGCCAAGCTACTATAGCATAGTGGTTCTAGGATCGTTCACTGGGAAGGGTTTTCGCAAACACAAGTGATATTCAAATTAGGAAAATAAGTGATTTTCTTATGGATGTTAGCTTTAAAAGAAGATGTAAATGTTTTAAAGAGATTTAAACTAATTTAAGCTATCATTAAAGACTAAAATGAAAGGGTGTAAAAACAAGTTTCTCAAAAATAGGATAGCTATGCTCTGGCTCTTATGCAAATTGGAAATCTCAGGATAGGCTCCTCGTGTTGGGGTTGCAACTATGGTGATGCTTGCTTCCCGAACCGGTATGGATTTAGCAAATCAAGTTTTAATCCTTTAAAATGGCAAAACAGATGGTAGTGAATTTCATCAATGGTTATTCACCTTAGACTTCCTTTGAATGGCTCGTAAGAGATAACTAATGGTCTAAAGCCAAAAGCTTACCAAATATTGGCAACTCAAAGTCATTCCAGGTGATAAACTCACCTTTCAATGGCCATTGAAATTGGTTCTAACGGATTAATGCAAAATTTGGAATTGAAAACCTCACCTTCCAATAGCTCGTAGGAGATAACTAATGGATAGAAATCCAAAAGCTTATCAAGTATTGGTCGTTGGAAGTTGTCCAAAGGAAATAAAAACCAAACTTTGCATTAATGAACCATTAATGAAAAACGACTACCTTACCTTCCAGGTGCGAGAAATTTCCATGGGATTACATCCAAGCCATCACATAACATCCATACTTTGAGAAACTTAAAAGTTTTAGCCAATCATCCTCTGAGGAAAAGTCCTCAGAGGCTGTTTGGCTACTAAGAAAATAGAAATGGGGAAGAACCGGAGAAGAGAGAAAAACAGAGCTTTATATATTTCTAAGTTAATGTACAGAGGATCGATCCCCCAATCATTCTCTCCCTTTCTGGAGGCATTGTGCACCTCTATATATAGCAAAATTACAAGATAAAGCCTTATGTCGGCTGAATACAAGGTTACAAAAGGAATTTACACGAGAAAATATCAAGCTAAAAATATCTAGGAAGTCGGTGGTGCGTGCGTGGAGAAACAGAGGATTTCAAAGGCATTTTCACAAGGTGCCTAAATCCTCCTTGCGAAATTTCGCAAGGTGGTTTCTTCATGGTGCGAAATGGCAAAATTTCGCACCATGAGGAAAATCCCCTTGCGAAATTTTCGCAAGGTTTGATGCAGTTGTCTTCCGAAGGCCATATCTTCCTCATTTAAGCTCCAAATTGTACACGGTTTGAAGCGTTGGATTCTTGACTTCCTGAGCTTTGAAATGGTATATAGTATGTAGAAAATGCACTTCGGGAAGTACCCCAAAAGTGTGAAATAAGACTGAAGCTACTGTCCACTGTTCTCCTCTTCTCCATTGTTCTTGTTTGTGCTCGTGTTTCCACTTGAAATTCAAGCCTGTAAACTTCCAAAATCCTTCCTTTAACTTGTCCAAGTAGCTCCTCCATCATTTGGCATGCTTGAATTGATTCATAAGCTGATAAAAACATGTAAACTTGCCACAAAATGGTTAAAACCAATTACTAAGGACCTTAATGAATTAATTGGGTTAAATGAATATGATTACTACACAAAGGTGCTTAAAACCATTATAATTAGGTCTACAAAATAGCACTTTTTGGTAGTAATCAGTGCTACTCGTGTAAACAAGGATAGTGTAGATGTGAAAGAGCTGAAATAACAGGTTCTGAATGCTCTCATTCTTTATCATTCTTCTCAATTCTTATTTATTATTCTGAAAACTTTGACCTGTTATTTCAGATTGATACTCTGAAGGCAGCTTTGGCAAGGAAAGAGGAAAACCAGAGGAGATGCAACATTCATTTTCCAACAGTTCTGAAAGATAGAGAACAAAAACCAGTGAGTTATCCAAGTTTGATGTTCTGATTATGCATCCAAGTTTTTGTGAAACCAGAATTCAAGTTTGATGTTCTGATTATGTAGGCACGCAACAATTAGGTTTTCTTTTTCTTTTTCCCTTATTCTGTTTTTAACATCTTGTGTATGAGATTGGTGACGGGTATTCTTTATGTTGTACATCCTGTGCAAAAGAGGCATTGCATAAGATCTAATTCCATTTGGCATATGTATTACTTGGAACAAAATCTTCTTCTCTCCACAAATGACAACAATTCAGTACTGAAGATTGCTGATTTTGGATTTGCAAGGTAAAATTCATATTATCTTTTACATTTTGTATGTGGGTTTTGATGGTGATTACTTTTCAAATCTTTTTGAGCAAGCCTATAAGATTCTTTCTTTTAATACATTCCTTTTCTTTTGATTTTTTTTGTTTATTTTTCTTTTTAGAGAACACTTGATGGTCTGACTTTTAGCAAAACCAAGTTGTGATATTAACATTACATGGCAAAGTTTTAACAAGTTTTTCCTCTGTTTGTATTCCAAAATGATTCAACAAACTGGACTTTCTCATGAGTCTCCTAATTTCAAAGGGTGTAAATATTCATTGAAATGAAACCTGTTCTCTTTCATTTTAAAAATGCTTTTGTTTAACGTTTCTAATTCTAGTACAGCTAAATGGGTTATATAATTAAGGTCCTTTCAATAAGTTTATATGTTCCAATTCTTTTTTGGCAGATCTCTACAACCTAGAGGTCTTGCAGAAACATTGTGTGGTTCACCACTGTACATGGCGCTAGAGATAATGCAACTTCAGAAATATGACGCAAAGGTGATATTTACTTTCTCCATCTGTAAGAATCCATCCATTTTCAGAAACATTGTGCATTTATATGGGTTTCCATGATTCCTTTTGCATGTTTACACCTCTACTTCCACTCTTTTATAGATATTTTTTTCTCAGATTTAGGCCCTATCTTCTTTCAGATGAATTATTTTTAATGAAATTACCTCTGCATTTCAGACCATTGAGATTCTTTTTAGCAAAAAGATATTATTGACCATGGAGGTTAGTTGACACTCTCCTTTTATTGCTATGCTAATTCACAGATGATAGAATGTTTCAATTTTTTTCCCATTCAATTTTTTGTTCATTGCTATCAATTTGAAGATTTCTGTTTGATTCTATTGGTACACCATTGTTAACTGTATGAAAGCATGCTTATTGTAGAGGCATTTATTAAAATATTAAAATTTAATTTTTTTGTAATAGGATCTATCATTTCATCCAACCAGAAGAGTTTCTCCAATTCTATGCATTTTTCTATAATACATAGACAATCCTGACTTTTCAAGCCATTAAATTGAAATCTGGCTTACTGATGCAAAAGAATTACTAATTTAATCAAAGTAGTTTTTTGATCAATTGCATTATTTTTTTCTTTTCTAGATCTTATCAGCTCAGTTTTTGTGCTGACATATAGATTGGTTCATAAATTCATGTTTCCCTAAAAGATTGAATTCAAAAGTCTCAATTTCTTGAGATGTGAAAGCATGCCAGATAAATGGTGTCCCTTGTAAGGCAATGTTAGTGGAAAATTTATCATTTCATTCAAGAGAACTTTATATTTGTTTTGACTTCCCATGTTGGTTCAATGCATTCCCTGGACTTGGTTAGTGTATTTTCTGTTCTACTTCAATCCATACCAAGACCAAACAATAGAAACAAGGTGAAAATGACAGGACAATTAGATGTTCCAGGACAACAATGAACCCTTCATGCAATTTTGGAATTGTTAATAAAATTTTCTATCCGACTAAATTCTTGTAATCAGACAGATTAAGCTAATATTGGTTTTTGCATGATCTTGATTCCTTTATGGAATTTTATGTCAGTAGTTTTAATTCTTTGGTGTCAACACATTTTTAAGATATCTCAATTTCCAGGGCCATACTCCAATCTTCTATGCTGGTGTTTTGGATTCTCTAGCAGTGGAATTGAAGGTGACAAAGGATATCTCCAAGTTATATGCTGGCATTGCAATACTTGGGTATATTGCTTCCGTTCCAGAATCCGTCAACACCCGAGCCTTTTCTCATCTTCTCACTTTCCTGGGCCATAGATATCCCAAGGTATGTGGTGCACACAAAATATTATCACTTTTACTGAATTTTAAACCCTAAAAATTTTGCCTCTCAATTATATAATAAACTGTCCCTTGCTGATGGATTGGTTTTTTGCTATCTCCCTTAGATCCGGAAGGCTTCTGCTGAACAAGTTTACCTTGTCCTCCTGCAAAATGGAGAGCTTGTGATAGAGGATAAGATGGAAAAAGCGCTTGAAATTATTTCCGAAACTTGCTGGGAAGGTGATATAGAAGAAGCAAAACAGCGACGATTAGAGTTGCATGATATGGCTGGTCTAGAAACAGGGCTACTTCCCAAAATTGGGAATGGAGCATCAAACAGGGATGGTGAGAAGAGGCCAGCAGCCAGTGATGAGAATGCATCATACTCTTCCTTAGTTGGGTCAACTGGGTTCTGATTGACTTGAATTAAACCATCCTTCATGTTTGTTGTACATTTTCGTCACTTCTCTTCACCTTAGACATCTACCTCTCTAGCTTTTCCTGCATGTCGCACAATTTTGGTGTTTCTCAATCATGTGGATGTCATGTGGTTTGAGATTTTTTTTTTTCATATATATATAACATTTTTTCGTGTGGCTTTTTCCCTTTTTTGTCCTAGGTTTTTTTTTGTGGGCAAAATTGCTCATGGCTTGGTAATAAGAACCCACTTTGCCCTTGGGTTAGTTGGGTGGATATTGGCTTGATTGATTATAATAATAAGGTTTTTCAGAGACTTATAGTCAATATTTGTGTTTAAATTATCAATGGACTCCTACTTTAGTATTGGGAACTAGCAAGTTCAGACAAGAGAAAAGGGAAACTCAAGAATAATCCATAATCACTTGAAAATTATTAGTCTTTAGTTTGGAAGTTATTATGTATGATTTTAAAAATTATTATTAACCATTCTCAGAATGCAGTAGCTCCACACCTTAAAAGTAATCATTCGGCACATCGAAAAATGGCAATCATCATCCCAAAATTTTGGACTAATGGGAATGACACCGTTCAAGCACAAAACACATTTTCATCACTAAGTACTTGGTTAAAAAGCTAATCTATCAAGTCAATTCTTGTTAGATTACAGGCAGGTTACCTCTATAATTCCTAATTTACAACTGTTACAATTATTGAAGCACGTGTTTGTCATACAAAGCAAGATGTCTCTCTTGCTGGGATTCCTGAACTGAAGCAGCTCAACCCCATAATGATGTTTTGTGAGTTCTTCCATAAGTTTCAGCACAATGAATTTTGTATAGTCCTCTGGGTTCGTATGTTGGCTGTTGTTGTTCCTCGCGTTTGGAAAAAGTAAGATAGACACCCTTGTACACCCTTGTACTTTTAGTACATTGGCCTTATACACTTAGTGTAAATGCCTTGTACAGTTGCAGAAATTCAACCTAGATACAACATAACTAGTGCATATGGCTGTGTTAACCACGTTCCAATGTCATGGCTCACCGAGTTGGGGAAATATGACACCAAATCGAGGTTCCTATTCATCATAAGCGCGCTATCTCATCCAATGAATGTGTACGAAGGGAAATGAGGAATGTCCCCCTTAGAAAAAATAAATGAGCAAACAATTTTTTCAAAAGCATTTCAAATCCTTCAAGATAGGCACCCTTGTACACACTTGTATAGTTAGCACATTTGCTTTGTACACTTAGTGTAAATGCCTTGTCCGGTCACCAAATCCCTAATAGGTATATATTTTCAAGTGAATATGGGTGGGTAACCAATGTTTCCATTACCATGGACTAGGGAAAATGACAAAAATGTTTACCCTAATTTCGATTCATATTCATCATTACTAGGGAAGCTAATAGGATGAATGAACATGGTAGACATCAATTAAATTGCACGCAGTGCGTGTGTTACCAAGCAACATGTGTGAGGATTGTTCCCCACGTTTGGAAAAAGTAAGATAGACACCCTTGTACACCCTTGTACTTTTAGTGCATTGACCTTGTACACTTAGTGTAAATGCCTTGTACAGTTGCAGAAATTCAACCTAGATACAACATAACTAGTGCATATGGCTGGGTTAACCACGTTCCAATGTCATGGCTCACTGAGTTGGGGAAAAATGACACCGAATCGAGGTTCCTATTCATCATAAGCGCGTTATCTCATCCAATGAATGTGTACGATGGGAAATGAGGAATGTCCTCCTTAGAAAAAATAAATGAGCAAGCAATTTTTTCAAAAGCATTTCAAATCCTTCAAGATAGGCACCCTTGTACACACTTGTACAATTAGCATATTTGTTTTGTACACTTAGTGTAAATGCCTTGTCCAGTCACCAAATCCCTAATAGGTACATATTTTCAAGTGAATATGGGTGGGTAACCAATATTTCCATTACCATGGACTAGGGAAAATGACACAAAAGTTTACCCTAATTTCGGTTCATATTCATCATTACTAGGGAAGCTAATAGGATGAATGAACATGGTAGACATCAGTTAAATTGCATGGAGTGCGTGTGTTATCAAGCAACATGTGTGAGGATTGTTCCCCACGTTTGGAAAAAGTAAGATAGACACCCTTGTACACCCTTGTACTTTTAGTACATTGGCCTTGTACACTTAGTGTAAATGCCTTGTACAGTTGCAGAAATTCAACCTAGATACAACATAACTAGTGCATATGGCTGGGTTAACCACATTCCAATGTCATGGCTCACCGAGTTGGGGAAAAATGACACCAAATCGAGGTTCCTATTCATCATAAGCACGCTATCTCATCCAATGAATGTGTACGATGGGAAATGAGGAATGTCCCTCTTAGAAAAAATAAATGAGCAAACAATTTTTTCAAAAGCATTTCAAATCCTTCAAGATAGGCACCCTTGTACATACTTGTACAATTAGCACATTTGCTTTGTACACTTAGTGTAAATGCCTTGTCCAGTCACCAAATCCCTAATAGGTACATATTTTCAAGTGAATATGGGTGGGTAACCAATGTTTCCATTACCATGGACTAGGGAAAATGACAAAAAATGTTTACCTTAATTTCGATTCATATTCATCATTACTAGGGAAGCTAATAGAATGAATTAACATGGTAGACATCAAATAAAATGCATGCAATGAGTGTTATCAAGCAACATGTCTGAGGATTGTTCCCCACAATTGGAAAAAGTAAGATAGAAACCCTTGTACACCCTTGTACACTTAGTTTAAATGCCTTGTACAGTTGTAGAAATTCCACCTAGATACAACAGAACTAGTGCATATGGCCAGGTTAACCACGTTCCAATGTCATGGCTCACTGAAAAGGGGAAAAATGACACCAAATCGAGGTTCTTATTCATCATAAGCGCGCTATCTCATCCAATGAATGTGTAGAAATGGAAATGTGGAATGTCTATGAGGAATGTCACCCTTAGAAAAATAAAATGAGCAAGCAATTTATTCAAAACCATTTGAAATCCTTCAACATAGGTAGCATTGTACACACTTGTACAGTTAGCATATTTGCATTGTACACTTCGTGTAAATGTCTTATACAATGGCAAAAATTTGACATACCTAAAACTAAAAGCGTGCATATGGGTGAGCTACCATGTTCCAATGTGATGCCTAAGGGAAAATGGGGAAGGGAAAAGGGGGAAGTGAAACCCAATATAGGTTCCTATTCATCATTATTGTGGTTGGTCATCCAATCAACATGTATGAAGTAATAAAATTGAACGGGATGAGTGTGTGATCAAAGAATGTGTGTGAGGGAATGTTCCTCATCCTTTCAAAATGGAAATGATTTTAAAACATTGCAAATACTTCAACATAGGTACATTTGTACACCCTTGTACATTAAGCACAGGTACCTTGTACACTTAGTGTAAATGTCTTGTACACAGACATAAATTCCATACAATCACTACTGAATGTCTACTAATGCATAGGTTAATCATGTTTGCAATCTTTTGGTTAATAAAATAAGGAAAAACTAAAGTCTCAATTTGTTCCCTATACTTTTGTAACAATACAAGCAAATTAAAAAATAGCAATCTGTCCATTAATGTGAAGCTATTCGAAGTTAATTCCAACTTTCCAGCTAGAATTCAAAATAAGATTATATGTTAAGCATGACAAATTATTATTCAAACATATATTTTATTCAGTAAAAAGCATGCCTAAAGATGGGTTCCATTCAACTAGTGAACAGCTTTTTAAACATCACATGTGGCACCAGGCCTAACAATTGTCTATAATTTACGAGGAAACTCTGAAGAAGACCAAAATGCTTCTAACTGTGGCTCACTTTTAGAGTACTCACCATTTTCTCATCCAAGCAATTCTTCAGAGCCAAACATGGATAGAAAAACAAGCCAAATCTCATATTTTGATCACAAAATATTATAATTTCCAGTATTGCAAGTACTGATTGTGGTATTACTCATGATGGGTGTGATCAGGCACTGGGCGAGACGATTTCTGAAAGAGAAGACCAGGTTCCAGAGACTCCAAAAACCAGTCCAAGAACCAGAATGGCCACATCCAAGGCCATGCCTTTCCTCAGCTGATCCTTGAAGACTATTAGATGAAACAAAGAGGGCAACACAAAGGCCAGAACACAGCACACACTGCTGCCCACTAGAGATAAGAAGTCTGCGAAATTGGGGACCATCAGAGCCACCAGGATCACCCCCAGCACCGCTACCCATCTCAGCCAAAGGCAGTAGGCGCCATCACGGAACCGCCTCTCCATCACTTCATAGACGGGGTTCATCATGAGAGGAAAAGTGAAGAAGAGGTTCACATAGAGACCCAACTGAACCATGATGCTCAGCAGACCTTGTCCCAGATTGGTGGTGATAATGTCTTTGGTTTCTTCCCCGAATGCGAAGTAGCCCAAAGCGCCGAACCCTCCGTACATCACAGAAATGAAGGCCATGGACAGGGCGAGAACTTTTCCGAATTTGTCTTTGTCTTTAGCCTCTGATTCTAATGGCAAGACCATGTCGATTCCTTCAAAGGCATAGACAGCAATGCCCAGACCATAGAAGAAAACAGAGAAACCCCCAAAAGCCCGCAGGGCAGGCCTTTGCTTCAGAAAAATCAATACATCTTCCACCATAACCATGCCCATGGCTCCGATCTCGACCACATCCGCGAAAATACTCAAGGAAGCTAAGTGAGTCAGCGTGGGAATCGAATTCAACTCCAGTTGAAACGGAAAGCAACCCCAGATGTAGAGCGATTTGGGAGTTAAACCAGAATTGGAATTGAGGGCGAGCTGTTGGAAACGTACGCCAGACTGTTGGCAATGAAGATGAGGTAGCTGATGCAGAACCTAGCCTGGGAGAAAACGATCATGGCGTCCACGATGATCCGTCCGAAGGCCAGAACACAGCAAATAATTCAGCAAAATAATTCAGACCCCCATCATTTGGATTTGGGAATGATCATTGATAAAATACCTACAAAAGCTTTTCTGAAATGCTCACAATCCTCGGCTGTTGAAGAAAGCGATTGGGGGACAGTTAAGGTCGGCATCGTTTGTGCGTATGTTGTTTACAGAGGGAGAGAAAAGGGTAGGAAGATTTAGAATTTTCACTCTGGTGACATGGCATTTCAAGTTTACCAGCTGTGAAACCCATTAATTTACAACCATTTGAGTTGGAAATGTAAAGGGCATTTTCGTCTGTTAACATCTGATATCCTTATCATTAATTAGGTCAGTTAGATGGACCTTCTCTTAATTAGGTGGGCCCAAAACACAATTCTCCCTTTTTTTTTCTCAAGCCTACACTACACTACACTACTCATGTCTTCTATTTATTTATTTATTATTATTATTATAATCCATTTGTTTTCTTTTTCAAAAACAGTCTCGTGGTCAATGATTTATTTTTCTTTCTTATATTTTTTTTCCTCGATCTAAAGCCCCCATAACTGCACTATTTTATTTATTTCGTTTAAACCTACAATTTATTTATTCTATTTGTATTTATTTATTTTATCTATGAATATTCAAAATTTTCCCATCTCCATTAATAAATTAATTTGTATTGATAAATTTTCAATATTTTAATCTAAAAAAATTAAATAAACAAATTATAATTTAAAATCTTTAAAAAAAAATTTCAAAGAATCAAAACTAATTAATGAATTTAAAATAATAATCTAAATGTTAAAATTTTATTTACAAAATTTGAATTTTAAACCTTAGATTTTTAAACCTTTATTTTTACGTTTTTCAATCCTTTAGGTAAAAGAGTTTTACTCAAAAAATTTATACGTAAGATTTTTAATAGGGAAAGACTTTTTTATTATTATTTAATTAATTTAATTTTGTTGCTTGTTTTATATTAAAATGGGATAAATCTAGGACCACCCATTTTTGTCTCAATCTTCAACCAAGACCAACCACCAATCATACAAAAACGATAAAGAAAATAGAGTGAACCAGCAAAGCCCTGTCGTCTGTTCCTTTGCCCTCCAATACCATCCAGCCACTACTATAAGAGTGTGACACCACCGCAAAGCCCTCGAAACATCCCTTTTTTTTTTCTCTCTTTGCAGTAACTTCTAGTTAGTGATGGAGCAAACTGAGCTGGTCTTCATCCCATTTCCTGTCATCGGCCACCTTGCGTCTGCACTGGAGATTGCAAAGCTGATTACTAAGCGAGACCCCCGATTCTCAGTCACGATCTTCATCCTAAAGTTTCCGTTTGAGACCATTGATGGTATGGACACGGACTCTGATTCCGTACGGTTCGTCACACTTCCTCGTGTAGAGGTCAGCTTCGGAACGACCCCGTCTGGTCTCTTCCTCTCTGAATTCCTCAAAGCTCACATACCACTCGTCAGAGACGCTGTCCACGAGCTCACTCGCTCCAACCCGGTTCGGCTCGCTGGGTTCGTTGTTGATATGTTCTGCACCCACATGATTGATGTGGCCGATGAGTTTGGGGTGCCTTCCTATCTCTTCTTCCCTCCCAGCGCTGCTTTTCTTGGCTTCCTGTTGCATCTGCAGTTCCTCCATGATTATGAGGGCTTGGATATTAATGAGTTCAAGGACTCGGATGCTGAGTTGGAGGTTCCAAGTTTTGCTAACTCAGTTCCGGGTAAGGCCTTTCCTTCTTTGATGATTGACAAGGAAAGCGGAGGGGCCGAGATGCTTCTTCATCACACGAGGAGATTCAGACACGTCAAGGGTATTCTGGTAAATACATTTATTGAGCTTGAATCACATGCTATTCAATCACTTTCTGGCAGTAAAGTACCCGTAGTGTATCCGGTTGGACCCATACTCAAAACCCGAAGGGGATCTGATGGGAGTCAACAAGATGCTAGTGCCATCATGAGCTGGCTTGATGATCAGCCTCCATCGTCCGTGGTTTTCCTGTGCTTCGGGAGCATGGGAAGCTTTGGTGCGGATCAAATCAAGGAGATATCACATGCGTTAGAGAACAGTGGGCATCGCTTCTTGTGGTCCCTTCGCCAACCTCCCCCAAAGGGTAAAGTGATTCCAAGCAACTATGAAAATATTGAGGAAGTTCTACCAGAAGGATTTTTACATCGGACGGCTAGAATTGGAAAGGTGATTGGATGGGCTCCACAAATAGCGGTTTTAGCCCACTCAGCTGTTGGAGGATTTGTATCTCATTGTGGATGGAATTCTTTGCTAGAAAGCATATGGTATGGTGTTCCAGTAGCCACATGGCCAATATATGCAGAACAACAAATCAACGCATTTCAAATGGTGAAAGATTTGGGGTTGGCGGTAGAAATTAAAATTGATTACAATAAGGATCGTGATCATATTGTAAGTGCTCATGAGATTGAAAATGGATTAAGGAACCTAATGAATACCAATAGTGAAGTGAGGCAGAAGAAGAAAGAAATGCAAAAAATAAGTAGAAGAGTCATGATAGATGGTGGGTCCTCGCACTTTTCTTTAGGCCATTTTATTGAAGACATGGTGGCCAACATTCCATGCAAGCAACAAAGACGTGATACCTAATGTATGAATTAGTTTATACTAATATGAAAGGAAAAGGTGCATTGTAGGTTCTAATAAATTAATTTATCATCTCCTCTTTATTTCAATAAATATTTCTTTGGTGATGTCAAGAAATTTGACCTTTCAAACTAGAAAATGTGTTCTCTCTTTGTTATTTAGTGAAACAAGTTTACAAGAGAATGAATTTAGTCATATGTCGATCTCATTGATCAATGAATACATAATTGAGCATTTTCCTGTAGGGAGCTAGACTAGTAAAAAAATCAACTATATAATTAAAAATCCACAAACCCTACTGAATTTGGTTTGCTCGGATGAATTTTATAAGAATTTGTTGAATTGGATCACTATTAGAGACAACCGTCCATTTGAGATATACATGGAAAATTCTATGGTACCTCCTTCGGTACTGTATCGAAAAGTTTTTAAGCCATTTGATGTTTAAGATTACATCTTGGTCATCCATTTTAAATTTGAAACACAAATTCCACTTAACCGGTTAAGGGAAGAATCCGTGTGGCCTTCCGCCGTCTCCTTTAACTTCTTCCTCCATTCTCAACAATTTTGGGTTTAAATAAAATAAATATGAGATAAATATTTAGATAAAAATAGAATTGGAAAAAAATAAAAATAAAATTATATAAATTTGAAAACATATTTATTAGCCAAAAAAAAAAAATCATCATATATCATAATTACATTATTTTATTTTTAACAAATTATTAAACATTTAAATTCAACATAAAAATGAATATGGTAATATTTTAATATGAAATGAGAATTTTCATTAAAATTCAAATTTTTGATAATTATATGTAAAGCTTAGGTAATTAGATCATCCTAATTTTTTTCGTACTCTCCAAATTTTACATTTTTTGAATTTAAGGTTTTTAAATTTAAATTACAATAAAACAAATTACTAATACTCTTTTGAGTTACTAATGATAGTATTTTCGAAAATAAATTTGTAATTTCAAAATTTTCATAACTAAAAATCAATATGAAAAATGTGATGAAAGTACCAAACATGTATTTATCACATTTTTTTGTACTGTTCTCATATTTTCCGTACCTTAAATTATTTATATTTTTAAAATTTCATATTTACTTTTTAACTTGAAATGACAATAACATAGTTTAATAATATTATTTTGAGTTATTATTGATAGAACTGTTACAAAAAAAATAAGAATTAAAAAAATTTTAAATTGGAAATGATGTAAATTATCCTTAAAAAAATTAGAAAATTAAAACACTAAAAAATTAGAGAGGATACGAAAAATGTGAGAAAAGGTATGAAGATTATGAGGAATCCTTAGATTCTTTGTACCCTTCCTCATAATAATATTGTTTATTGATACTAATTAAGCTTAGAAATAATGAAAATTATTTTTAAAAAATTAACAATTAAAAATTTAAAACATAAAGTAATCGTAGAGGGTACGAAGAATGTGAGCAATCTCACATTCTTCATACCCTACCTCACATTCTTTGTACCTTGAAATTTAACAATTTTTGGAAATTTTCGATTTTTTTTCCACTTAAAAATACAAATAATAAATTGATACTAATCAAGCTTAGAAATGATGGAAATTATTTTTAAAAAAATTTAAAAATTAAAACACTGAGTAATTGTAAAAAGTACGAATAATGTGAGGAATGATATAAATAATGTGAGGAATCCTCACATTTTTAACACCCTTCGTCACATTCTCTTTACCCTCGAAAATTTTACAAATTTTCAAACTTTTCAATTTGTTTTTTCTACATGGAGAAATAATAATATTATTTATTGATACTAATTAAGCTTAGAAATGATGGAAATTACCCTTAAGAGAAATTAAAACATTAAAAAATTGGAGATGGTACGAAGAATGTAAGGAATCCTCATATTTTTCGTACTCTTCCTCACATTCTTCGTACATTTTCTCACATTCTTTACACCCTCGAAATTTTACAAATTTTTTTATTTTTTTCCACTTAAAAATACAATAATATTGTCTATCGATACTAATTAAACTTAGAAATGATGGAAATTATCCTAAAAAAATTAAAACATTAAAAAATTGGGAGAACACGAAGAATGTGAGGAAGGGTACGAAGAATGTGAGAAATCTTCATGTTCTTCATACCACATCTCACAATGTTCGTACCTCATCTCACAATGTTCGTACCCCTTCTTACAATGTTCGTACCTCTTCTTACACTATTCGTACCCTATTTCACAATGTTCGTACCCCCTCACATTGTTCATAATTCATCTCACAATGTTCGTACACTCTCTCACAAAGTTTGTACCCCATCTAACAAAGTTCGTACCATCTCTCACAAAGTTCGTACCCTTTCTCACAATATTCGTATCCCCTATCACAATGTTCGTACCCCCTCTCACATTGTTCGTACCTCATTTCACAATGTTCGTACCCTCTCTCTCTCACAAAGTTCGTACCCCATCTCACAAAGTTCATACCCCATTTCACAAAGTTCGTATGCTCTCTCATAAAGTTTGTACCATCTTTCACAAAGTTCGTACCCCTTCTCACAAAGTTCGTACACATTCTCACAAATTTTGTACCACTTCTCACAATATTTGTACCACATCTCACAATGTTCACACCCCTTCTTACAATGTTCGTACCCCCTCTCATAATGTTAGTACCCCCTCTCACAATGTTTATACCCCATCTCACAATATTCGTACCCTCTCTCACAATGTTCGTACCCTCTCTCACAATGTTCATACCATTCTCACAATATTTGTACCCCCTCTCACAAAGTTCGTACCCTCTCTCACAGAGTTATACCCCCTCTCATAGAGTTCACCCCATCTCACAAAGTTCGTACCCCCTCTCACAAAGTTTATACCCCATCTCACAAAGTTCGTGTCACCTCTCACAATGTTTGTACTTTCTCTCACAATGTTCGTACTCTTTCTCACAATGTTTATACCCCTTTCACATTGTTCGTATCATCTCTCACTATTTTCATACCCTCTCTCACAATGTTCGTACCCCATCCTACATTGTTCATACCACCTCTCATATTGTTCGTACCACCTCTCACATTGTTCGTACCATCTCTCACAATGTTCGTACCCCCTCTTACAATGTTCATACCCTCTTTAATTCACAATGTTTGTACCATTTTTTACATTATTTGTACCCTCTTTTCACATTATTTGTCATTTTTCTCACATTGTTTATGCCCTCTTTAACATGACATTTCCACCTACAAAATTTATATTTAAATAAAAAAATCAAATTTTACATTTAACGATTGGAATCCTTCATATAATATCTTCTCAAGAGACAAAAATTACTGTTTTCCTTCTTCAAGATATATAAAACTTCATCTTCAAATTTAATCTATGAATACACAAAATAATAACATAAAAATATTGATGACGATTTTATAACAAATGACTAAATGGTCTCAATTTGATTAATAATAACTCATAAAAAATTCAAAAATCTAAATGTTATAAATAATTACATATTTAAATGTCATTTAACATGACATTTCTACCTACAACATTTATATTTAAATGAAAAAAAAATATATATTTCAAATGTTACCTTTTAACACTTGTAATCACTTGACATCCTTCATATAATGTCTTTCTCAAGACATATAAAACTTCATCTTCAAATTTAATCTATGAACACATAAAAAAATTATATAAAAATATTAATAACAATTTGATAGAAAAGATTAAATTATCTTAATTTGATTAATAATAAACTCATAAAAAATTTAAAATTTAAATTTTATAAATCATTACACGTTTGTTATTTAACATAACATTTCTACCTACAAAATTTATATTTAAATAAAAAAATCAAATATTACCTTTGACACTTGAAATCCTTCATCTTCTTCATAGAATACAAATTTTAAATTTTCTACCTCAAAAAGTTTCAAACTTGATCTTCAAATTTGATTTATCAAAATACATCCCACATATTTTGTAATATGGTAGTTGAAACTATTTAATTTTCTTATTAAATTAGATCCCTTTTTGTATATATGAATAATGAGAGTGTAAGGGTAGTTGGTAGAATTTTATTTTATTTTTTTAAATAGAGTTAGGTAGTTCATTAAATAACAAATTATATTTGATATTTAATAATAAATTATAAAAAAAAGTTGTAATATTTAGATATGTATGAAATGCATGTAATTATTTCTCATCAATAGGTCATCTTTATTGGTTTAATAAGTTTTTGTAAATTTTTTAATGACATGCACTTTACACGTGTCATTTTATTATTGGGGTCAAATGTGGGTAGGTACCCCCAAAATAAAGAGTGGGTACCAAAGAACAACCCAATATACATTGATAGAAAATTTATTAATTTTTGGGTAGTGTGTATCTTCTTTTCTACAAGCATGATGCTCTAAGAGCAAATTAATGTTCTCAAACTATTTGATGTGTTGGCATGAATTTAAGAAACTAACATCTCATCAATGCATATCAAGGCATCCAAGCATGTAATAGATCAATAGACTCAAAATGATTCTAATTGGGGCCTTTTTGAATTAGGAGGTAGCTACCTTGAGTCATGTGAGAAAGAAAATAATTAGATGAAGAAGGTGATTGTTATGGAGATGAGGATTTAGAATTACAAGTTCTTTAGATTTGATTGTGGAGAGAGTTGAGAGCATATGACTTTTTTTTTTTTTTAATAAGAAAATTACTAAAAGATGTGAAAAAGTCTTTCAAAAAAATAAAAATAAATTTAAACATGAAAATGATTATGTATACAATATTGAATTATCAATTTGTCCTTTTCTTTCTTGTAATGCAAAATAAATACACATGAAAATTGATAATTGAAGTTGTTATTTAATCATCTAAAGATTAGATTAGATGTGATGTATTATAATGTTCTACTCCTAATTGTGTAGATATTGTTTGCTTGCAGTCCAACCCGTCATATCCCATAAGATTAGGGTGGTCAAACAAATTTTCACACTGGAGGGTCAACAATCAACTCTAATACTATTTGTAATGGCTCACTCCCAACAGTATAAATATTATCCTTCCAATCATCTAAATATTGTTTGTTCTAAACCCAAAAATCTGTTCACAACTTTAAATCTTGTGTATAAAATTAAAAGAAGTTTATACATATATAATGTCATGAACTTTTTCCCCATTTGATGAAAGATGCCACATGTATTCCCTCAAAATATTGATTCCAATTAGATGTGCAAAGGAACCATTTAATATTAGAAAGAAACTAAATACATAGATGGTAATATGTATTATTTCTATTCCTTACTCTTGTTGCAAGGATACTCATTGCTATATAATATATATTTTTATTTAAAGAACTTTGAAAATTAATTTTGTTATATACATAATTAACTTGTGATTAAAAGAAAATCATTTGTAATACAAAAATTGGCTTGATAGATAATTATATAAGTAAATTATCTTAATTTAGCTCAATTTTAAGTCTTAAATTATAGATTCAAAATCTATTAAATCAAAATAAAAATAAAATAAAAAACACTTAAATCTTACATGATAGAAATAATAACTCCTATACAAAAACTAAAAAATTTTATAGAAAAAACCGAAAGCTTATCTTATTTGGTTTCTATAATAGAAATTCAAGTGAACAAAAAACTGTCAACTTCAATTTTTTAAGCTATTTTTAAGATAAATCTCTATTATTTACATAAGAACTCATACTACTTTTAATTTTCAAAAATAAAAAATGTATTCAATGTCCACTTAAATTTTGTAAAAAATGAACCTTGAGCAAACTCTCCTAATCACATTATTTTATCATTTACCTAAAGATTTATGCTTAAAGAAAATCAATCAACCACACTAAGAATTGGTAATTCTAGGTAGCTAGTAACACGTGCAATCACAAGAAAGTCAATGAGGAGTACATATATTCATGTCTCTTCCTCTATGAATTCCTCAAAAGACGCCATCCATGAGCTTATTGATCGCATCCATAAAACAATGAACAAGAAGAGATCATACCGTAGGCATATCGTCAAAAGGTTGATGAAAGAACTTATACCTTCACCATTCAAGCTCTAGAACAGTATCTAGAAAATAACTTAATTTTTCTTTCCTTTTTTTGAACTACTTTTTACCAAGATCTCAAAGCCCTAAATGCTATTTATATTTGGAGTTACAGAATATTTAAAATAAATAACGCAATCGATGGGCTTAGAGAACTTTTCAAGGGTTGGATAAACATAACTCAACAAATTTAGTTTAAAATAACCTTTAAAATTACCCATTCAAGATCCATTAAATAAAAAAATAAAAAATAAAAACCTTTTGAAAACCTTTTCTATACAAAAAATTTTAAATATATATATATATATATATATATATATATATAAATTTGAAAACTTATCTTATATGCTTTCTATAACTGAAATTTCGAGTGAATAAAAACTGTAAAATTCAAGTTTTTCATCTATTTTTCAAAACATTTCTTTTAAAGATAAATCTCTATTATTTATATAAGAGCTCATACTATCTTTTATTTTCAAAAATAAAAAAAGTATTCAAAGTCCAATTAAATTTTGTGGATAATGAACCTTGAGCAAACTCTCACAGTCACATTATTTAATCATTTACCTAAAGATTTATGCTTAAAGAAAATAAATCAACCACATTGAGAATTGATAATTCTAGGTAGCTAGTAACACATGGAATCACAAGAAAGCTGATGAAAAGTATGTATATTTTGGTCTATTCCTTCATTAATTCCTTAAAGCTCACATACCACTCATCAAACTCACTCATCACACCCATAAAACAATGAATAAAAGAGTTCAAGAAGAGATTTGATAGCAGCAATTTCCCCAAAACATTGATGAAAGAACTTGTACCTTCCCCCATTAAACTCTAGAACAATGCCCAAAAAACAACCTAATTTTTCTTTCCATTTTTTGAACCAATTTTGAACAAGATTCCAAAGCTCTAGATGCTATTTATATTTCGACTTAGAGAATTCCTAAAATATATAGCCCAATGAATGGGAGAAGAAACTTTTCATGGGCTAGCTAAACTTAGATTAACAACTTTACCTTAATATTGACCCTTTAAATTACCATTCAAGATCTATTAAATAAAAATTCTCAAAAACCTCTTCCATACAAAAAATAAAAAATTTTATAGAAAAAATTGAAACCTTATCTTATATGCTTTCTATAACTAAAATTTCAAGTGAACCAAAAACTATTAACTTCAAATTTTTAAGCTATTTTTAAAGTTATTTATGTTTAAGATAAATCTCTATTATTCATATAAGAACTCATACTAAAAATAAAAAATGTTTTGAAAGTCTACTTAAATTTGAAAATGAACCTTGAATAAACTCTCCCGATCAAATTATTATATCATTTACCAAAAGATTTATGCTTATAAAAAATAAAACAACCATATTGAGAATTGATAATTTTGGATAGCTCGTAACACATGGAAACAAGAAAGATGATAAAGAGTATGTATATACTTAACTTCAACTTTTTAAGCTATTTTAAAAATAATTTATTTTTAAGATAAATATATTTATGTATGCACTCATACTATCTTTTATTTTCAAAAATAAAATATATATTCAAAGTCCAATTAAATTTTGTCGAAAATGAATCTTGAGCAAACTCTCTCGATCACGTTATTTTATTATTTACCTAAACATGCTTATTGAAAATCAATCAACCACGTTGAGAATTGATAATTTTGGGTAGCTAGTAACACATGGAATCACAAGAAAGCTAATGAAGAGTATGTATATTCTTTTATTTTCCTCTCTGAATTCCTCAAAGTTCACATGCTACTCTTCTCTTATGTTGTCCATGAGCTCACTCGTCACACCCATAAAACAATAAATAGGAAGAGATCAGGAAGATCATATTGCAAGGGCCTTCCAAAAAGGTTGATGAAAGAACTTATACCTTCACCCTCTAAGCTCTAGAATAGTACCGGAAAAACAACCTAGTCTTTCTTTCCTTTTTTTGAACTACATTTTACTAAGATCCAAAAGCCCTAGATTTTATTTATATTTGGACAAAGATAATACCTAAAATAAATAGCCTCATGCATGGGTTTAGAAAACTTTTCATGGGTTGGATATACTGATTCGTTCCCAATTGGTGTCTCGGCTGATTCATGTCCTCTCAATGGTCCCTGACAGTGGTGTCATTTGATTCGTGTCCAGCTGGTGTCCCTTGATTTTGGTCCTTAGAAGGGAGTAATCAACAAAATTTATAACCTATTACACCATGTACTAGGATAGCCTTAGCTAGCATAGTATAGTGGCTCTAGGGTCGTTCACTGGGATGGGTTTTCACTTCACAATTGATATTAATTCAAGAGCTGAATTGGTGCCTTTTCATTTCAAGGTTAGCTTTAAAAGAAAACATAAAGATGTTTAAATGAAAAAGGTTTGGTTTTAAACTAACCAAAAATAGTAACTGATTTTACTTACAAAGAAAAGTGTTTCTTGGAGTTTAGATCACTGGGCTCAGATTCCTTGTACAAAAAGGAGAGTTCCGATCACTTGTTTCTTTTCCTCGCATTAGAGAATTAACATATAGTTAATTCTCTAACCGGTGTGGTACAGATACTTCCCATTAATGGGTTCAAACACTAAATCCCTCTCACTGATGTAACTTGCAATGGCTCATGCCTCTCACATAGCATTTGTCATTCAAGGTGATCTTTAACCTTGGATTTCCCTTCACAAGCTCGCAAGAGATAACTAATGGATGTCTCCTTGGAGTCCAAAAGCTTACCAAGTGTTGGCTATTCTAGAAAATCCTACCTTCAAACCACCTCCCAAAGGCTCTCAAGAGATAAACTAGTGCATCTCAATGAACGGAGATCACTTGCCTTATCAAGTGTTGGCCCAGGTGAGTTAAAGGCGTTGTAAGTTAACTAAAAAGATAAAAACCATTAACGGGTCACACTTTCTCTTCATTAAAAACTAAAACAACAAAACTTCCAATTTATGCATGAAGAAACTTGCCTGGCTTTCTTCACTCCAAGAGACGAAGAGCCTAGCCTCTCATCCTCTGAGGAAAAATCCTCAGAGTTTGGTTGGCTAGAAATAAAAACTAACAAGAAAACAAAACTATGAAGAAGAAACAGAGCAAGTGCTCTGTTTGTCGATTCTATATATGATATCTTAATATATCTCCTTTACATTGGTTCAAAGATATATATATATAGAGAAGATATTTTCTAAGAAATATCCCAATAATATCTTTGACTGATTACAAGGAGAAAATAGAAATTTACACAAAATATCTTGAGAGAAAAAATCTAACTTAGTCGGTGGAAAATATCGGGAAGCTTCAGGAGAACACCGCGACACTGTGCAAAATCCGGGTAATCTGAAATGTCGGCCGCAGATGCTCTCCGGGTGAGCGCTATCAGAAGATCTGGATATGTCTAATCGGGGAAGTTGAAACGTCTTCCTCTCTCATTCGGCTGTGAGATATCTGGATGTAAAATGTCGGCGCACGACTCACATCCGGATGTAAAATGTCGGCGCACGGAATTCCGGATATGAAATGTCCGGAAAAGGTGGAAAGTCGATCGGATAGAATTCTTCCTCGGGTGGAATGAGCTATGCTGCGCAAGGGGGACCGTCTGCATGTGTAAGGTGTAGGGATCCATCCGGCTCAACTCCATCCGGATTCCCCAAGAGGACATGCGCTACCATGCTATCCGGCACTCGTGAACATCACACTCCGGATGATAGCATATCCTATCCGGAGATGTTGTCCGGATCATTGACTACAGTGAGCAAGCCTTACTACAGCCCACGTTCCGACGCTCTCCAATGGTGTGTCCGGACATCTTTTGCCATGGATTTCAAAGAACTCTCCTCAATCTCGGATTGCTTTGGTGATCAAAAAGCTATCAAAACACCAAAACTTAACACAATTTGATTAGAATTGATTGCAAGGGTCCTTAATATGTTAATTGGGTTAAAAGGTGATAACTACTACTTAAAAGTATTTAAAAAAGTTAATTACAAGCTATCAAATAGCACTTTTTGAGTAGTAATCATATACTATGCTCAACAAATTTAGCATATAATATTAACCCTTAAAATTACCCATTCAAGGTCTATTAAATCAAAATAAAAATAATTTTTTAAAAATCTTTTCTATATAAAAAATAAAAAATTTGATAGAAAAATTTGAAAACCTATGTTACATGCTTTCTATAACTAAAGTTTCATGTGAACAAATAAATTCAAAATTTTAAGCTATTTTAAAATTTATTTATTTTTAAAATAAATCACTATTATTTCTATAAGAACACATATTATCCTTTATTTTCAAAAATGAAAAATGTGTTCAAAGTCCACTTAAATTTTGTAGAAAATGAACCTTGAACAAACTTTCTTGGTCACATTATTTTATCATTCACTTCAAAATTTATACTTACCAAAAATCAATCAACTAATTGAGAATTGATAATTCTAGGTAGCTAGTAAAATATAGAATCACAAGAAAGCTGATGAAGAGTATGTATGTTCTGGTCTCTGCCTCTCTGAATTCCTCAAAGCACACTTACCACTTGTCAAAGATGTCGTCCATGAACTCACTCACCACACCCATACAACAATCAATAAGAAAAGATCATACCATAAAGGCTTCCTCAAAACATTGATGAAATAACTTACCTTCACCCATGTAGCTCTAGAGCAATGCCTAGAAAATAACCTAAATTTTCTTTCCTTTTTCTACACCAATTTTCACCAAGATCCCAAAGCCCTAGGTGCTATTTATATTTCGACTTACAAAATTCCTAAAATAAATTAATAGCTAAATGTAAGGGAGGAGAAAACATTTCATGGGCTGGATAAACTTAGCTCAATAAATTAAGCCTTTAAATTACCATTCAACATCTATTACATCAAAATAAAAATAAAATAATTTTTTTTTAAAACCATTTTGTATACAAAAAATAAGCAAATTTATAGAAATGATTGAAAACTTATCCTATACGCTCTTTATAACTGAAATTTCAGGTGAACTAAAAAATGTTCACTTCAAAATTTTAAGCTATTTTTAAAATTATTTATGTTTAAGATAAATCTCTATTATTTATATAAGGACTCATACTATTTTTTATTTTTGAAAATAAAAAATGTATTCAAAGTCTATTAAAATTTTGTAGAAAATGAACCTTTAGGGAAACTCTCTTGGTCACATTATTTTATCATTTTCCTAAAGATTTATGCTTATTGAAAATCAATTAAGCACATTGAGAATTGATAATTCTGGGTAGCTAGTAACACATGGAATCACAAGAATGAAGACTATGTATATTATGATATCTTACCTTTTGAGTTCCTCAAAGCTCACATACTAATCATCAGATATGTCATCCATGAGTTCACTCATCACGCCCATGAAACAATGAACAAGAAGAGATTAGGAAGATCATACCGCATGGGCTTCCCTTAAAGGTTGATGAAAGAACTTGTACCTTCACCCTTTGTGCTCTAGAACAATGCATAGAAAACAATGTAATTTTTCTTTCCTTTTTTTGAAACACTTTTAACAAAGATCCAAAAGCTCTAGATGCTATTTATATTTGGACTTAGAGAATAACTAAAAAAAAAGAAAAAAAAAAAGTCCAATGCATGGGCTTAGAAAACTTAAATAGTTATCAAAGAGTTGTTAATACATTATCCATAATATGAATGTCAACCACAAAAGTTAAATAGTTACTCAAGATATAACATGTCAATATTTGAGTATTCATGAAGAGTTTTTCATCCTAATAAATATAAAATTCATGTCACTATTCATTTTGAAAATTGGGATATGGAGATTCAAAAGGAGCATTTGGAAAACCAAAGTTCTCCAAATCAACCCCTTCTAGAGCCACACCACCACCATCCTTGTCATCTATAAAAATATTAAATATATATTAACAAGAAATCATTTTTAAAGAAAAAATAGTAATTATTGAACTTTTATAAATTTACATATTCTACTAACTAATGTGAGAAGTTGAATTTGAACTTTCTACTTCATTTATTGGAAACCCTTCTTCATATAGAAGATTTTCCAATTCTTCAACATCTAGCTCTCTTTGCTCATCCTCATCCACTATCTAAAAATTGATTTTATCAATGCATGCATAATCAATGGGATCATAGGTCTTTTTCTTGTTGTGCAACCTAAAAAATAAAAGCATGTAATTATTGATAATTGTCAATGAAAAAATTTAAAATTCAAAACAACTAAGAAAGTATTTATATCGATTTTTTAGCCATAAATTGTAATGAACGTATACAAGATCATTAAGCCTTTGATGTTCCAATCTATTACCTTTTTTGGTATGCATATGTTCAATCACGGTCCAATTCCTCTCACATCCAGAAGACGATGAAGTTTGACTCAATATTTAAATGGCCAACTTTTGCAAATATGGTGCACTGTATCCATGTTGCCTTCACCATTCATCTAGTTACTATTTTCACATTAAAAATAAGGGGAAAAAGAATTAGCTAGTTTAAAAATATAATAATCTATATTTTAAACTTAAAGCACACTAGTAAATATTAAATAGTAAGTAGATAATTAATGAAAAAGAGCAAACACACTAATAAATTATCTTTCACCAGGTTGAAGTACTTCACATGAAGAATAAGCAAGGCCTCTTCCAAAACTTCCCAATTGATCATGAATTAACTTCAATTCATTCATCATTTCATACTTTCCTTTCACAACTTTCTGATCAATAACATCCATGACACCTCTAATAACTTCTAGCTTATTAGAAAAGTTTTCTTGATCATATTGGAAACATGGATTCAACCAATAAGTTGTTGAATGGATGTTTTTCTTTGATTGCTTATCCCATCGTTTCTTTATGATATGTGTATAAGGCTTGTATAGTCTTTTGTTGTGGTTAAATAATTTCTTGATGCCTAAACAAGCCTTATAATTGCATTCATACACATACTCAGATGTGGTTTGTCCTACTTGTGGTAAAAAGCATAGGGGTAGGCCATGCTATAGAGGGATTGTAGCTTGTTTTAGTTACAAGAAGCAAGGACATATGATTTGGGATTGTCCAAAGAATAAGAAGTCTATAACAAGGAAGCCTAAGGAGAAGAAAAAGGAGGATAAACAGAAACCTAGGGTCCAAAGGCAGGTGTTTGCTATGACTCATCGAGATGCTTAAGCCCCTTCTGATGCAGTGACAAGTACTATTCAAATTCACACATTATTTGCTAGAGCCCTTGATCCCGGATCGACATACTCTTTTCTTTTTCGATATCTTTTGTTGGTTTGTTGGATATGGATTTTGATAGCATGGACTTTAATTTGATTATTGCTACTCTTATGATAGATTTTGTTGTCACTAGTAGAATGCTTAGAGATTGTTTGGTGATGATTAGTTATAGTGAAACGTTAGTTAACTTAGTACTCCTTCATCTTTAGGATTTTGATGTGATTTTGGGGATGGATTGGTTAGCTTCCTACCTATGGATTGTTTTTATAAAAGGGTGATGTTTCACATTCCTAGTCAGTCTGAGCTTAGTTTTGATGGAAAGCATATGGACAAACCATTGGGTATGATTTTAGCCTTACGAGCTAGTTCCTTGCTTAGAAAAGGTTGTCAAGGCTTTTTAGATTATGTGGTGAGTAATGAAAATGATTTAAAGTTGGAGCCCATACCCATTGTAAGGGATTACCCTGATGTCTTTCTAGATGATTTGTCTAGCTTGTCACTAGAGAGGGCGATGGAGTTCACCATTGATTTGGTACTGAGAATAACTCCTATCTTTAAGACACCATACAAGATGGCACCTGTAGAGCTTAAGGAGTTGAAGGTTTAGCTTCAGGAGTTGTTAGATAAAGGTTTTATTAAGCCTAATATTTCACCTTAAAGGACACATGTCCTTTAAGGTGTCTATATTACATAAAAATTAAGCCAAGGAGCACTCAGAAGAATTTTTAAAACACTCAAATTGATCAATTATCTAGAATCAATCATGTATAGTAAGTGCGAATTTGAAAAATCATATCTTTTTAGAAAACATATATTATAATATCTTATGTGTCAAAATTAAATTTCATAAAGTCTAAAATTTCAGAAAAATATTTATTTAAATTAAAAAGGTCAAAATGTAATTTAATTTTACAAAATTCTCTTGGATATACAAAATCAAACCAAAACGGAACGTGCTGAAAAAAGAAAATCATGACTCAACTTTGAATCAACAACATGAATCAACAATTAAATTAAATGAACTAATAAAATGAAATATTTGAAACAAGAAAAGAATTATTAAATCATGAAGAGACTAATCCTAAATTATTCAAGAGCATGAATCAACAATTGAATTAAATGAACTAATAAAACGAAATATTTGAAACAAGATAAGAATTATTAAAGTATCAAGAGACTAATCCTAAATTATTCAACAACATGAATCAACAATTAAATTAAATGAACTAACAAAACGAAATATTTGAAACGAGACAAGAATTACTAAATTATCAAGAGACTAATCCTAAATTATTCAACAACATGAATCAACAATTAAATTAAATGAACTAATAAAATGAAATATCTATAATAAGACAAGAATTATTAAATCATCAAGAGATTAATCCTAAATTATTCAAGTTCATGAATCAACAATTAAATTAAATGGACTAATAAAACAAAATATCTAAAACAAGACAAGAATTGTCAAATTATCAATAGATTAATCCTAAATTATTCAAGAGCATAAATCAACAATTAAATTAAATGAACTAATTAAACAAAACATTTGAAATACGACAAGAATTATTAAATTATCAAGAAACTAATACTAAATCTTTCAAATACGTGAATCAACAATTAAGTTAAATGAACTAAAAAGAGAAAATTTCTTAAAGAATTTTTTTTTTAAAAAAAAAATTTTGAGCTAAAAAGAACGAGCTACCTATTTTCCTCTAGGTATCTCATAAGCAAGATCTAAACTTTTATAACATAAATCATATTTTTATTCGTTGTTTTAACTTTAAATGAGAGAAATCTATAACCGGCCACCTTTGTTGTCAATCTTCAACCTAGACCTTGATCTCATTACTTTGTATCTCTTATGTCATTCCATTGCATTGTACCTTAATCTTATTGCTTTATACTTTGGTCCCATTATTTAATACATCTGACTCCTTTGTTTGTAATCTAGTTTCATATATTTGTACCTTCTTTTAATAAGAAAAAATTTAATTTGAATTTTAGTATGTATTGATTCAGTGCTATAGACTTTTCCAAAATTCTAACTATTTTTTTTTATATAAATTATGTTTTTATATGGTATTAACTTTGTTAGTGTATTATATATGTTGATAGTTTTACTCCTAAGATTAGTAGATGAAGACTAATTCACTACAATGAGTATTATACTAACATATTCAAGTTGAAGACACAAAATTTGAACCTCAAATATAATTATGTTTTGAGTTTGAAATTAAAATGGTACAATGGTGTTGTAGAATGAATAATTTAACAGTAACTTAAAGTATTCTAGGTATTTTTGTCTAGAATATTTTTTTTTTGAAAATTAATGATTTAAAATTCTTATTTTCTAGATTAAGTTTTCAAAATATGCTAAAACCAAAATACCCAGGGTTTAGGTATGGAAAGAATTTGGAATTTTCATTTTGGTACAAAATAAAATAAAATAAAATTAAATTAAAATTAAAAAAAAAAAAAAAAACCTAAAGAAAATCTATAAGACAACCACTATGTTTCCTAGTTCCTATACTTCAAAAAATCAACATCAAGTCTGAAAATTAAATCTTGCGAGTAGGATGAAAAGGATATTCCAACCATTGCTTCCCATTTTTGCCTCAATCTTCAACCAAGACCAACCACTAATCATACAAAAACGATAAAGAAAATAGATCGAACCAGCAAAGACCTGACGTCAGTTCTTTTGCCCTCAAATGCTATATATTCAGCCACTACCATGAGAGTGTCACACCACCGCAAAGCCCTCGAAACATCCCATTTTTTTCTCTCTTTGCAGTAACTGCTAGTTTGTGATGGAGCAAACTGAGCTGGTCTTCATCCCATTTCCTATCATCGGCCACCTTGCGTCTGCACTGGAGATTGCAAAGCTGATTACTCAGCGAGATCCCCGATTCTCAATCACGATCTTCATCATGAAGTTTCCGTTTGGGTCCATTGATAGTATGGAAACGGACTCTGATTCCATACGTTTCGTCACACTTCCTCGTCTAGAGGTCAGCTCCAGAACGGCGCCATCTGGTCTCTTCCTCTCTGAATTCCTCAATGCTCACATACCACTCGTTAGAGACGCCGTCCACGAGCTCACTCGCTCCAACTCGGTTCGGCTCGCTGGGTTCGTTATTGATATGTTCTGCACCCACATGATTGATGTGGCCGATGTGTTTGAGGTGCCTTCCTATCTTCTTCGCTTCCAGCGCTGCTTTTCTTGGCTTCCTGTTGCATCTTCAGTTCCTCCATGATTATGAGGGCTTGGATTTCAATGAGTTCAAGGACTCGGGTGCTGAGTTGGAGGTTCCGAGTTTTGCTAACTCAGTTCCGGGTAAGGCCTTCCCTTCTTTGATGATTGACAAGGAAAGCGGAGGGGCTGAGATGCTTCTTTATCACACGAGGAGATTCAGACAAGTCAAGGGTATTCTGGTAAATACATTTATTGAGCTTGAATCACATGCTATTCAATCACTTTCCGGCAGTACAGTACCCGCTGTGTATCCCGTTGGACCCATACTCAACACCCAAATGGGATCTGGTGGGGGTCAACAAGATGCTAGTGTCATCATGAGCTGGCTTGACGATCAGCCTCCATCGTCTGTGATTTTCCTGTGCTTCGGGAGCATGGGAAGCTTTGGTGCGGATCAAATCAAGGAGATAGCATATGGGTTAGAGCACAGTGGGCATCGCTTCCTGTGGTCCCTTCGCCAACCTCCCCGAAAGGATAAAATGGAATTTCAAAGCGACTATGAAAATATTGAGGAAGTTCTACCAGAAGGATTTTTACATCGGACGGCTAGAATTGGAAAGGTGATTGGATGGTCTCCACAGATAGCAGTTTTAGCCCACTCAGCTGTTGGAGGATTTGTATCTCATTGTGGATGGAATTCTTTGCTAGAAAGCGTATGGTATGGTGTTCCAGTGGCCACTTGGCCAATATATGCAGAACAACAAATCAACGCAATTCAAATGGTGAAAGATTTGGGGTTGGCCACAGAAATTAAAATAGATTACAATAAAATCAACTATATAATTAAAAATCCACAAACCCAATTGAATTTGGTTTGATGGGGATGAATAGATATAAGAATTTTTATAAGAATTTGTTCAATTGGATCACTATTAATTTGATGCTAGCCGTCAGATTAGAGACAACCATCCACTTGAGAAATTTAATTAATTTCTGGGCAGTGTATATCTTCTTTTCTACAAGCATGATGCTCGAAGAGCAAATTAATGTTCTCAAACTATTTGGTGTGTTGGTATGGATTTAAGAAACTAACGTCTCATCAATGCATATCAAGGCATCTACGCATGTGAGAGATCAATAGATTCAAAATGATTCTAATTGGAGCATTTTTGAATTAAGAGGTGCTACCTTGAGTCTTGTGAGAAAGAAAATAATTAGATGAAGAAGGTAATTGGTATGGAGATGAGGATTTAGAATTGTAAGTTCTTTAGATTTGATTATGGAGAGAGTTGAGAGAATATAATTTTTTTTTTAATAAGAAAATTACTAAGAGATGTGAAAAAAGTCTTTAAAAAAATGATAATAATAATTTAGCTCAATTTTAAGTCTTAAAATACGGATTCCAAATATATTAAATCAAAATAAAAATAAAATAAAAATTGACTTAAATCTTACATGGATAAATAGAAATAATAAATTCTATACAAAAAATAAAAAATTTTATAGAAAAAAATTGAAAACTTATCTTATTAATTTTCTTTCTATAACTAAAATTCGAGTGAACAAAAAACTATTAACTTCAAAATTTTAAGCTATTTTTAAGATAAATCTCTATTATTTACCTAAGAACTCATATTATCTTTAATTTTCAAAAATAAAAATATATCCAAATGTGCACTTAAATTTTGTAGAAAATGAACCTTGAGCAAACTCTCCTATTCACATTATTTTATCATTTACCCAAAGATTTATGCTTATCAAAAATCAATCAACCACGTTGAGAATTGATAATTCTAGGTAGCTAGCAACACGTGCAATCAATCAGAAGAAAGTCAATGAAGAGTACATATATTCACATCTCTTCTTTTATGAATTCCTCAAAAGACATCATCCATGAGCTCATTGATCACACCCATAAAACAATGAACAAGAAGAGACCAAGAAGAGACCAAGAAGAGATCATACCGTAGGCGCATCGCCAAAAGGTTTGCTGAAATAACTTATACCTTCACCCTCTGAGCTCGAGAATAGTGTCGAAAAGAACAACCTAATCTTTCTTTCCTTTTTCTGAACTACTTTTGACCAAGATCCCAAAGCCTTAGATGCTATTTATATTTGGACTTAGAGAATACTTAAAAATAAATAGCCCAACCATGGGTTTAGAGAACTTTTCAAGGGTTACATAAACATAGCTCAACAAAATTAGCTTAAAATAACCTTTAAAATTACCTATTCAAGATCTATCAAATCAAAATAAAAATAAAATAAAAACTTTTTGGAAACCTTTTCTATGCAAAATTTTTTTAAAAAAATTATATAAAAATTTGAAAACTTATCTTATATGCTTTCTATAACTGAAAATTTGAGTGAACAAAAAACTGTAAAATTCAAAATTTTCATCTAATTTTCAAAATTTATTTTTAAGATAAATCTCTAATATTTATATAACAACTTATACTATCTTTTATTTTTAAAATAAAAAATTTATTCAAAGTCCACTTAAATTTTGTTGATAATGAACCTTGAGCAAACTCTCATGGTCACATTATTTAATCATTTACCTAAAGATTTATGCTTGAAGAAAATCAATCAACCACATTGAGAATTGATAATTCTAAGTAGTTAGTAGCACATGGAATCACAATTCCATACAACAAATATATATATATATATATATATATATATATAAATTTAAAATCTTATCTTATATGCTCTTTATAACTAAAATTTCGAGTGAACAAAAAACTTTTATATTCAAAATTTTAAACTATTTAAAAGTTTTTTATGTTTTAGATAAATCTCTATTATTCATATAAGAACTCATACTATCTTTCTATTTTCAAAAATAAAAAATGTTTTGAAAGTCCACTTAAATTTTGTAGAAAATGAACCTTGAACAAACTCTCTCAATCAAATTATTTTATCATTTATCTAAAGATTTAGACTTATAAAAAATCAATTAACCGCATCAAGAAATGATAATTCTGGATAGCTTGTAACACATGGAATCACAAGAAAGATGATGAAGATTATGTATATTAATTTTGGTCTCTTCTTTTCTGAATTTCTCACAACTCACATCAATTGGTCTTTGATGTTGTCTGTGATCTCACTTGTCACACCCATAAAATAATAAATAGGAAGAGATCAAGAAGATCATACCACAAGGGCTTCCCTAAAAGATTGATGAAAGAACTTATACCTTCACCCTTTGAGCTCCAAAACAGTGCCCAAAAACCAACCTGATCTTTTTTTTTTTTTCATTTTTTCTGAATTATTTCATCAAGATCCAAAAGCCCTAGATGTTATTTATATTTGAACATAGAGAATACCTAAAATAAACAATCCAATGCATGGGTTGGATAAACTTAGCTCAATAAATTTAGCTTAATATTAACCCCTAAAGTTACCCATTCATGGTCTATTAATGAATATAAATAAATTTTTTTGAAAACCTTTTCAATACAAAAAATAAAAGATTTGATAACAAAAATTGAAAACTCACCTTATATGCTTTCTATAACTGAAATTTTGAGTGAACAAAAAACTATTAACTTCAACTTTTTTAGCTATTTTTAAAATTATTTATTTTTAATATAAATCTCTATTATTTATATAAGCACTTGTACTATATTTTCAAAAATAAAAACTATATTCAAAGTCCAATTAAATTTTGTAGAAAATGAATCTTGAGCAAACTCTCTTGACCACATTATTTTATTATTTACCTAAATATGCTTATCGAAAATCAATCAACCATGTTGAGAATTGAGAATTTTGGGTAGCTAGTAACACATGGAATCACAAGAAAGTTGATGTAGAGTATGTATATTCTTTTCTTTTCCTCTTTGAATTCCTAAAAGCTCACATGCCACTCATCTATGATGTTGTCCATGAGCTCACTCGTGACACCCATAAAACAATAAACAAGAAGAGATAAGGAAGATCATACCACAATGGCTTCCACAAAAGGTTGATGAAATAACTTATACCTTCACCCTCTGATCTCTAGAATAGTGTAAAAAAAAACAACCTAATCTTTCTTTCCTTTCTCTTAACTACATTTTACCAAGATCCAAAAGCCCTAAATTTTATTTATATTTGGACAAAGAGAATACCTAAAATAAATAGCCTAATGCACGGGCTTAGAAATAAACTAAGCTCAACAAATTTAGCATATAATGTTAACCTTAAAATTACCCATTCAAGGTTTATTAAATCAAAATAAAAATAAAATTTCAAAAAACTTTTCTATACAAAAAATGAAAAATTTAATAGAAAATTTTCAAAACCTATGTTATATGCTTTCTATAGCTAAAGTTTCATGTGAACAAAAAATTGCTAACTTCAAAATTTTAAGCTACTTTAAAAATTATTTATTTTTAAAATAAATCACTATTATTTCTATAAGAACACATATTATCTTTTATTTTCAAAAATGAAAAATGTATTCAAAGTCCACTTAAATTTTGTAGAAAATGAACCTTGAGCAAACTTTCCCGGTGACATTATTTTATCATTTACTTACAAATTTATGTTTACCAAAAATCAATCAACAAACAGAGAATTGATAATTCTAGGTAGCTAGAAAAATATAGAATCACAAGACAGCTGATGAAGAGTATGTATATTCTGGTCTCTGCCTCTTTGAATTCCTCAAAGCACACATATCACTTATCAAAGATGTCGTCCATGAACACGCTCGTCACACCCATAAAACAATCAATAAGAAGAGATCATACCATAACGGCTTCCCCAAAGATTGATGAAAGAACTTATACCTTCACCCATGTAGCTCTAAAGCAATGCCTAGAAAACAACCTAATTTTTCTTTCTTTCTTTTTTTTTTTTGCACCCATTTTCACTAAGATCCCAAAGCCTTAGGTGTTATTTATATTTAGACTTAGAGAATTCCTAAAATAAATTAATAGCCAAATGCATGGGAGGAGAAAACTTTTCATGGGCGGGATAAACTTAGCTCAACAAATTAAGCTTAATATTAAACCTTCAAATTACCATTCAACATCTATTACATAAAAATAAAATAAAATTTTTTGAAAACCATTTGTATACAAAAAAAAAAAAAAAGAAAATTTATAGAAAAGATTGAAAACTTATATTATATGCTCTTTATAACTAAAATTTCAAGTGAACTAAAAATGTCAACTTCAAAATTTTAAGCTATTTTTAAAATTATTTATTTTTAAGGTAAATCTCTATTATTTATATAAGGACTAATACTATCTTTTATTTTAAAAAATAAAATATGTATTCAAAGTTCATTAAAATTTTGTAGACAATGAATCTTCAAGGAAACTCTCTTGGTCACATTATTTTATCATTTTCCTAAAGATTTAAGCTTATTGAAAATCAATTAACCACACTGAGAATTAATAATTCTGGGTAGCTAGTAACACATGGAATCACAAGAAAGCTAATGGAGACTATGTATATTCTGGTATCTTACTTTTGAATTCCTCAAATCTCGCACACTAATCATCAAAGATGTCATCCATGAGTTCACTCGTCATGCCCAAGAAACAATGAACAAGAAGAGATTAGATAGATCATACTGTAGGGGCTTCCCTTAAAGGTTGATGAAAGAACTTATACCTTCACCCTTTGTGCTCTGGAACAATGCCTAGAAAACAATGTAATTTTTCTTTTTTTTTTCTGAAACACTTTTAACAAAGATCCAAAAGCCTTAGATGCTATTTATATTTGGACATAGAGAATAACTAAAAGAAATAGTCCAATTCATAGACTTAGAAAACTTAAATAGTTATCAAAGAGTTGTTAACACATTATCTATAATACAAATGTCAACCAGAATACTTAAATAGTTACTCAAAATATAACATGCCAATATTTGAGTATTTATGAAGAGTTTTTCATACTACTAAATATAAAATTCATGTCTTTATTCATTTTGAAAATTGGGATATGGTGATTCAAAATAAGCATTTGAAAAACCAAAGTTCTCTAAATCAACCGCTTCTAGAGTCATGTCACCACCATCCTCGTCATCTACAAAAATATTAAATATATATTAACAAGAGATCATTTTTAAAGAAAAAATAGTAATTATTGAACTTTTATAAGTTTACATATTCTACTAATCAATGTCAGCTTGCAGCTGAACTTGAACCTTCTACTTCACTTATTGGAATTGATCCTTCTTCATATAGAAGATTAAAAATCAGTTTCATCAATGCATGCATAATCAATGGGATCATAGTTCCTTTTCTTGTTGTACAACCTAAAAAAGAAAAACATATAATTATTCATAAATGTTAATGAAAAATTTTAAATTCAAAACAACAAAGAAAGTATTTATATTGATTTTTTAGCGACAAATTGTAATGAACGTATACAAGATCGTTAAGTCTTTCATTTTTCAATCTATTCTTTTTTTTTTTTTTTGTATGTATATGTTCAAACACACTCCAAGTCCTCTCACATCCGAAAAAAGATGAAGTTTGACTCAATATTTGAATGACCAACTTTTGAAAATATGGTGCACTATATCCATGTAGCCTCTACTATTCATCTAGTTACTATTTTCACATTAAAAATAAGGGGAAAAAAAAAACAACTTCAATTCATTCATCGTTTCATGATTTCCTTTCATACATTTTTTATTAATAACATCTATGACATCTCCAATAACTTCTAGTTTATTACAAAAGTTTTTTTTTTCATCATATTAGAAACATGGATTCAACCAATAAGCTACTGAATGAATGTTTTTCTTTGGTTGTTCATCCTAACATTCCTTTATGATCTATGTATAAGGCTTGTATAGTCTTTTATTGTGTTTAAATAATTTCTTGATACCCAAACGAGCATTATACATGCCTTTATACACATATCCCATCATAGGCCTCTCATCACAATCAACAATATGTAATAAGAGCACAAGTGGAGCCATAAGATTCATAGCTATCAAACAATCATTTCAAAATCTATTATCCAAGATAATAGAAACTACAACTCTATTTTTATTATCCATTAAATATTTAAAGTCCACAAAAAACTTGCTAGTCACCAAAGCTTGCAAGTCATGTTTATGGTCATGAAGACTCTTTAGTGCAATGAATGTAGTAGCAAAGTGAGTTGCACTAAGTCGAAGAATCTCTATCCATCCTTCGCTTTTTCTCAACCAACTTAACAAAGCAACATGATTATACACAAAAATGATCACATTTTATGCATGTCTTACAAGTTTAGCAACATGGTCCATCTTACTAATATCCTTAAAGATCAAATTAAGACAATAAGTTGTACAAGGTGACCAATTGATTTGTTTATACTTCTAAGAAATCAAGCTCCTTAAGACCACATAATTTGTTGCATTATCAGTCACTACATGAACTACATTGAGTGAACCAACCCATTCAATCCCTCATAGCATAAACAAAGTAGTTGCATCCTTCACAATATTCGAAGCATCAACAGATTTCACAAACGATATTCCTTGAGGACAGTAAACAATGTTTACTGTTTGTTATCTGTTCAACCATCATCCATCAATATACACCCAATTTTTACCCAAATTTACAATGAGAATTCACAAGTAACTGAACTTCCTTCTTGACATCCTTTAAAAGATTAAACCGTAGTTGATGGTAAGTTGAACCCTTATATCCAAGACAAAAAGTGGATATAGCATCCAACATTAGCGCGAAGTAGAATGAATTCACAACATTAATAGGAATGCATGTATCATAAAAGAATCTCTCAACAACCATATCTACTCTCCAAATAGCTTATTTCCTATCTAATACACTCCTAATGGTAGGTTGAGTTTTGGAAAGTTTTTATATTTTGTTAATAGAAATAGAAATTTTTATATTTTTTATTATTAGGATTTTCTATTTTGTTAAATTGTAAGTATCTATCTCAATAAGAGATTATTAATATTCAAATGAAAGTGGTGAAAGAGAGTAAATATTTTAATGCTCAATTATATTTTAATGTTTTTTTTTTTTTACATAAGGGTTTATTTATGTTTTCAATTTTGAAGTTCCCTTTCCAAGTCCATCAACAAAAGTAGTGTCCAACCTTAAAATGGGCATGTGTGGTATTGACGGGAGATGATAAGATGGAAATCATAACCATAGCCATGTTCTCTCTATGTCTTTCTATCCCCTTCAATTAATTCATGGGCATAGATATTTTATTTAGTTTTTATATTTAGTTTATTTATAGTTTATTTAGTTTCTAAAATCCAATTAGCTAGATATTTTATTTGATTTTGTTTTTATATTTAAGTAGTTGAGTTTTGGAAAGTTTTTATATTTTGTTAATAAAAATAGATATGAGGACTTAAAGGGTTTATATTTAGGTAGTGCTTGAGCCAAGGAAAATGATAGTCCACTATCTTGACCCTATGCATCACAAACCATGTGAGGACTTAAAGGATATCGTAAACATGTAAGTTCTTCCTATTATTTTTCATAGTATTATTTTTAAATAAAAAAAATACATTCACCTCAAACACATTTTTTTATTATTTATATATATTAAAACATATAACATTTACCTATTTTTAAAATGTACCCATTGAACTTATTTACATAGGACTTTTCGAATATCTGCAAAGAAAACATCTAAGAGGGAGTCATCTTAGCAACTAGTGCAAGTGACATCCAAAAATTTTTCTTTACACATTAGCTTATGCATTTGCACCATTTATATATGTGAGTACTAATGTTATTTTATAATTGATCGATTAGTGTCCAAGACAAGAAGGAGGGTTCGAATGTGGCTACTTTGTTATGAGATTCATTAAAGAGATAATGTTTTATCCTACAATTATTGCTTCAAAGGTATTACTTATTTAATGAATTGTACATAGTTTTAGGCTTCCAAATGTTATGCATTTTAATGTTATTTTCTTATTTGATTTCAATTTTGTGATAAAAAAAACATATTCTCAAGTAGAATTATATTTCCATTTATTCATCAGAAGAAGCGCCCTTCGATGAAATTAGAGGAGAATGGGCTACTTTTGTGCTACAACTAATCATGAATCATGTTAATGCATCATGATCACCATGCATGGTGAGTCCCTTAGCTACTACATGAATTTTTCCATAGGTATTGTATAGTAATGCTTATTCTTTGAATAATGTTTCTATTTGAAAAAAAAAAATAGTTCTTAGATTTGTTCATTTATGATAACATCGATCCATGTTTATTTTCTTCAATAAAAATCTCTAAAACTCATTAAATTTTGAAATGCAGGTATACACTCTTGGGATGGTGAAATGGAGAATAAAAAGAAAGAAGAAGGCAACAAGATTTTGGGTTTTTAAATGCAACTCTTATGTTATATGTTGTAGGACATAAACGTTTCTTTAATTGCAACTGAGAAATTTAGATTTTTAGATGGGACTTTTATGTCATTTTATGGTTAGCCGGTTTTATGCTTAGAAAATGGAGGTATACATGAATCTTCAGATCTTTAACATTTCTAAATCATGTTTTGGTATGTATTCACTCTTCTTTTTTAGTTTTGATGGGTTTGATATGTTGGACGTACTATCCTTTTGTGAACATTTGATATACAAATATTATTAGATGATCAATGTATTATGAGTTATTCCAGAAACATTACAGAAAAATGAGTTAAACATAATATGATTGTTATATTTATGGACAAAATATAAATAGGTTAATCTTATTAATTCATAAGCATTACAAAAATCAACAACTAAAACCAATCATATCTTCCACAATAATTTACAATGATGTGATACCATAACTTAAAGGTGATGCATTTAATGTGACATCATAACTCAAAGATGATGTATTTAATGTGACACCTTATCATCACTAGAAATATATGGTGTCACTTCCGAATGGGTCACCATTTATGTACTTTGGTGTCACTTCCAAATACGTCATCAATTGGTACCCTCTATGGTGTCAGTGGAGAAGGTGACGCTATGTTGTAGTGACACCCTATGTTTATGGTGACTCGTTATAAATTTCACCATATACCTTTTTCCTTGTAGTGTAGTAATAAAATCAACTATATAATTAAAAATCAACAAACCCTACTGGTTTGAGACAATCTTTATAAGTGTTTTTTCTAAATATTTTTTTATATTCTTGTGTGATTGAATATATTTTGGATTATGACTTATATAATTTCTCACATTTCTAATCAAAAGCAATAATTAAATCCCAATAATCAACCTATATGATAACGGAATCAGTTAAAATAGGTTTAAAAGTTACTAATTTAATATATCCTATTTATGTACAAAAAATTTGTAGTATTGCCCCGAAATATGTTTCTAATATCAACATAACATTTCTTCCTCATTTTGTTTGGCTAATGAAAAACCATGAGAAAAAAAAATTAGATATTTGATTAAAATGAGTAAAATAGTCTCTAATTTGAACAATGCTCTTCATTATTATTATTTTTTTTTGAAATATCGAAAATGATAATATTTTTTAATAAAAATATCATTTATGTTAAAAGCAATTTAAAAAAAAAAAGATATTTTTATTCATTAAAAATTTTATTAATAAAAATACCATTTATTTATGTTAAAGCAATTTTTATTTATTTATTTATAAATATTAAGATATTTTTATTCATTTATAATTTTTATTTAGAACTTTAAACCAATAGAAGTTTGCTTTACAAATTTTGGCCCAAATATCCCCAAGAACTTTATTTGAAAGGTGCGGCATATTCGAACCCTTCGTCCAGGGAACAAGAATCATAATTTCGTTGCTGGTTTTATATTAAATTACATGGGATATATCGAGAACCACCCACTTTTATCTCAATCTTCAACCAAGACCAACCACCAATCATACAAAAACGATAAGGAAAATAGATTGAACCAGCAAAGCCCTGACATCACTTCCTTTGTCCTCCAATACTATCCAGCCATGCACAAGTATAAGAGTGTCATACCACCGCAAAGCCCTCAAAACATCCCATTTTTCCTCTCTTTGCAGTAACTGCTAGTTAGTGAAGGAGCAAACTGAGCTGGTCTTCATTCCATTTCCTATCACCGGCCACCTTGCTTCTGCACTTGTAATACTCAGGTTTTTAAGGACACATCAGATTCTAGGAGCATAAAGTACTTCATAAAATTGTGGGTCAAAAGTTAATAGTTTGTAAAATTTGCCCTGTTAGATCTAAGGAGTGAGAATTTTAGAAAATAAATTTAGATTTGGAAAAAAATTTAGCCATCAAATAATTGAGATTATATTTTGAAAATTTGAATATTAAGTACGTTATGAGAATTAATTTAATTATTATCGGGTAATTATAAAAAAAAAATCGTACTAAGAAAAAATGAGTAAAAATTTATATTATATCAAATTGTTATAATGGATAATTAAAAAGAAATTTAATTTAATTTTATAACAAATCAATTTGGTTTTAATAATTGAAATTTAACTTTATAGAATTACGAAACATTAAAAGGAGTTGAATTGAAATTAAATAAAGAGTAAATTATGATTTGTGAATTTAGAAAAAATTATATATATACAAAAGGTGTAAATTAATTAAATTTGAATTTTATGAATTTAACTTTCGAATTTTTGATGCGATTGAATAATTTGATAAATGAAGTAAATTAAATAAAAGTTATATCAAAGAGTTAAGAAATTTATTTTTTATAAATTAAATTATTAATTAATTTATGGAAATAAGTTTTAAAATATTACTTAAATTTTTGTTGGTAAATAAATATTGGTACAATTAATGGGTGAAGGATTATTACAAATTTCAACTTCTTGGTTTCCGAAAAATTATTTTATGTATTTAATATTTTTATGAAATTGAATTTTATTAATAGTTAATTATATTATGTTTTAAATGAATTTCAGAGTAAAAATGTTTCAAGTAATTATAGTAAAATTATACTTTTTGAAGAACAAGTGTGTAGTAAATTAAATTACGAATACGGTAGTATGTTTCGCGAGGTGGAAAATCATAAATTGGATATAATTCATAATTACGGAAGGTAGATTTAAGATTAACGGTTTTAATTTATTAAGAGAAAATGATGTGGGTAGTATTTTAGGATTTATTTTAATAATATTATATATATATATATATATATATATATATATATATATAAGTGAGATGGGCGTAGGAGTTGAGAAGAAATAAAAAAAAAAAAACAAAGGAAAATGAAAGAGGAAAGTGGTAGAAGGAGGCTCGGCGCTGTAGGGGAGAAAATTTCCGTTGGATCTTTGGTCGACCGTTTGGATGGTCGAACTTCGTTCGTTTGGACACCCAAACGTCGTCCATTTCGCTTGAAAATTTGAGAGGGTGTTCTACTCGACGAGAGGAACAATTTTACAGGTGGTTGATCTTATTTTTAACGGTCTGATTCATAGATCTATGGTAGGGAAACTTAACCCTAAAACTTTAATTAAATGCATTTTTCCTTGAAAAAAATTTGTGGATCTTGTCGTTATAAGTTAAATAGTTAATGTTTGTGATGTAGGAATTTTATTGGATGATTGTGAATTTTTTTGGAATTTTTGTGATTTTAGGAAATTTTGTTTGGTTGATAAATGAGATTGCTTTTGGGTTGCTAAAATTATTGAAATGGTTGAAAAATTATAAAATTGTGGTATAAGTTCTAATTTATTGATATGTGGATTTTTTAGAATTTGTTGGAATATTTTTGGTAATTTTATTGTGGAAAAATAATTATATTGGATTATTGGAAATTGTTGAAATAGTTGGAAAATTATGAAATTGTGGTATAAGTTATAATTTATTGATATGTGGATTTTTGAGAATTGTTGGAATATTTTTTATAATTTTATTGGAGAGAAATAATTAGATTTGAGTATTGAAATTGTTGGAATTATTGGAAAATTACGAAATTGTAGTATAAATTATAATTTATTGATATGTGAAATTTTGAGAGTTTGTTGGAATATTTTTGGTAATATTTTTGTGGAAAAATAATTATATTTGAGTATTGAAATTTTTGGAAAATTTTGGAGTTGTGGTATGATGGTAATTCCAATGATATTGGTGATACTTGTGAATGAATGTAATTAACCTCATGGCATGCATTTACATCATGGTTGTGTGAAGAAAGGATAAAAACTGTGAAAAGTGCATGAAATGGCAAAAGATCGAAAGAGAAAAATGAATAATGATGAAAAATAAAAGCCCGTGTGAGGCGAATTAAGAAATGAGAGAGATCCCTAAGGTGAAAGACCCAAAAGTTTACCCTAGGGAGACTCCGAATGGGGAGTGTATTTGGGTGCGGACGAGTATCTTTCAATGAAAGCCCGAGAACAACAGTGCATTGTATGACTGTGTGTCACATGTTCATATGCATTTCATTTAGTGTAGAGATTAAAATATGTGGCTTGATAAATGTTGATGAATGTTTCTTTTGCGCTCATTGAAACTTAGTAATCCCCATTAATCCTTTGGATGTTAGGCATCCTATTGAGCAATGTGGAATGATCACCCATTTCTTTTTACATCTTTTTAGATACAGATATCACTCCTAAGGATCTACAAGTGGGGCAGGGAGGACTTCAGGATGCCCCTGGAGGTTTTGGAGCAGAATATTTGTTGTGTTTGTTGTATTAGAATTTGCATTAGTAAACTGTAAACTATGGATTTGTAAGGAGATTCTATTTTGATTAAATTGTTTGAGTGTAAACTTTTTTTTTCGGCTGTAATGATAATTATTATATCTTGTTTCTTTTGAGTAGTAATTGAGATATTGTTAGTTGGTGGGAACTCTAGTGTGATGTGTGTAAAAAAAAAGAAAAAAAGAAAAAAGAAATTCAGAGCGTTTTGGGTGACTGCCAGCATGGAGTAGGAGAAACTCTTAGGGTCAAACCTTTGACCTGGGGTCATGGACCAAATTTTGGATCACCCGAAATTTGGGTCGTGACAGTATTGGAGATTGCAAAGTTGATTACTCAACGAGACCCCCAATTCTCAATCACGATCATCATGAAGTTTCTGTTTGAGTCCATTGATGGTATGGACGCGGACTCTGATTCCATACGTTTCGTTACACTTCCTCCAGTAGAGGTCGGCTCCAGCACGACACCGTCTGGTTTCTTCCTCTCTGAATTCCTCAAAGCTCACATACCAGTAGTCAGAGACGCCATCCACGAGCTCACTCGCTCCAACTCGGTTCGTCTCGTAGGGTTCGTTATTGATATGTTCTGCACCCACATGATTGATGTGACCGATGAGTTTGGGGTGCCTTTCTATCTCTTATTCACTTCCAGCACTGCTTTTCTTGGCTTCCTGTTGCATCTTCAGTTCCTCTTATGAGGGCTTGGATTTCAATGAGTTCAAGGACTCGGATGCTGAGTTGGATGTTCCGAGTTTCGTGAACTCAATTCCGAGTAAGATCTTCCTTTCTCGGATGTTTGACATGGAAAGCAGAGGGGCTGAGATGCTTCTTTATCACACGAGGAGATTCAGAGAAGTCAAGGGTATTCTGGTAAATACATTTATTGAGCTTGAATCACATGCTGTTTGATCACTTTCTGGCAGTATAGTACTCGAGGTGTATCCCGTTGGACCCATACTCAACACCCGAATGGGATTTGGTGGGTGTCAACAAGATGCTAGTGCCATTATGAGCTGGCTTGATGATCATCCTCCAACGTAAGTTGTTTTCCAGTGCTTCGAGAGCAAGAGAAGCTTTGGTGCGGATCAGATTAAGGGGATAGCTTATGGGCTAGAGCATAATGGGCATCGCTTCTTGTAGTCCCTTCGCCAACATCCCCCAAAGGGTAAAATGGATTTTCCAAGCGACCATGAAAGTATTGAGGAAGTTCTACCAGAAGAATTTTTACATCGGACAGCTAGAATTGGAAAGGTGATTGGATGGGCTCCACAAGTAGCGGTTCTATTGGAGGATTTGTATCTCATTGTGGATGGAATTCTTTGCTAGAAAGTGTATGGTATGGTGTTCCAATAGCCACTAGGCCAATATATGCAGAACAACAAATCAACGCATTTCAAATGGTGAAAGATTTGGGGTTGGCAGTAGAAATTAAAATAGATTACAATAAAGATCGTGATTATGTTGTAAGTGCTCATGAGATTGAAAATGGATTAAGGAACCTAATGAATATTAATAGTGAAGTGAGGCAGAAGAGGAAAGAAATGCAAAAAATAAGTAGAAGAGTCATGATAGATGGTGGGTACTCACACTTTTCTTTAGGCCATTTTACTGAAGACATGGTGGCCAACATTCCATGCTAGCAACAAAGACGAGATACCTAATGTATTAATTATTTTATACTAATATGAAAGGAAAAGGTGCATTGTAGGCTCTAATAAATTAATATATCATCTCATTTATTTCAATGTCCAAATATTTCTTTGATGATGTCAAGAAATTTGACCTTTCAAACTAGGAAATGTGTTCTCTCTTTATTATTTAGTGAACAAGTTTACAAGGGCATGAATTTAGTCATATGTCGATCTCATTGATCAATGAATACACAATTGAGCATTTTCCTGTAGGAAGCTGGACTAGTAAAAACATCAACTATATAATTAAAAATCCATAAACCCTACTGAATTTGGTTTGCTGAGATGAATAGACATAAGAATTTGTTGAATTGGATCACTATTAGAGACAACCGTCCATTTGAGACATACATTGATAGAAATTTAATTAATTTTTGGGCTGTGTTTATCTTCTTTTCTGCAAGCATGATGCTCTAAGAGCAAATTAATGTTCTCAAACTATTTGATGTGTTGGTATGGATTTTAGAAACTAACATCTCATCAATGCATATCAAGGCATCCAAGCATGTAAGAGATCAATAGACTCAAAATGATTCTAATTGGAGCCTATTTGAATTAGGAGGTAGCTACATGAAGAAGGTGATTGTTATGGAGATAAGGATTTAGAATTGCAAGTTCTTTAGATTTGATTGTGAAGAGAGTTGAGAGCATATGAATAATTTTTATTTTTTTAAAGAAAATTACTAAAAGATGTGAAAAAAGTCTTTCAAAAAAATAAAAATAAATTTAAACAAGAAAATGATTATGTATACAATATTGTATTATCAATTTGTCCTTTCCTTTTGTTTAATGAAAGATAAATATACATGGAAATTGATAATTGAAGTTGTTATTCAATCATCTAAAGATTAGATTAGATGGGATGTATTGTAATGATCTACTCCTAATTGTGTAGATATTGTTTGTTTGCAGTCCAACCCATCATATCCCCTAAGATTAGGATGGTCAAACAAATTCTCACACTAGAGGGTCAACGATTATAAACTCCATCATATCCCCTAAGATTAGGATGATCTACCACTTTTAATGGCTCACTCTCAACAATATAGATATTATTCTTCCAATCATCTAAATATTGTTTGTTCTAAACCTAAAAATCTGCTCACAACTTTAAATCTTGTGTATAAAATTAAAAGGAGTTTATAAATATATAATGCCATGAACTTTTTCCCCATTTGATGAAAGATACCACATATATTCCCTCAAAATATTGATTTCAATTCGATGTGTAGAGGAACCATTTAATATTAGAAAGAAATGTTAGGAAGTGTCCCAAATTCCTAATTAGTATAGATTCCTTTTTGTAAAGAATATTATATAGAATATTTATTATTGTAATATTAGACTTCCTTTTTGTAAAGAATATTATAAAGATATTTCCAATAACATTCCTTATTCTATAAGGAAGTCTAATATTACAATAATATATCAACCTAGAAATATTCTATATAATATTCTTTACAAAAAGGAAGTCTAATATTACAATAATAAATATTCTATATAATATTCTTTACAAAAAAGAATCTATACTAATTAGGAATTTGGGACACTTCCTAACAATCTCCACCTTGGACCAAATTCCATGAAGTTAATCTTCAATCTCTCCATGACACAAACCTTTTTGTATCATATCACCACGAGAGAGCAGTCGACTCCACCTTCAGTGAAAATTCCTTTTGTTTTCATCTTGTGTGCTTTGTGATCTTTTGCTCTTCCAGAAATCTTCAACCCAAGCTCTGATACCAGTTGTAGTGCCAACAAAAGCTTTGATGTGAACAATGTTAGTTCAAGAACACAAAGATAAAACAATCACACATAAGGTACACGAGGTTTTAATGCGGTTCGCCCAACCATGCCTACGTCCACGGATGAGAGATAATGATTCCACTATACAATAGAGAATATTACAGAGGACAAAACCAGATACAACTATTGGGTTCCCGAAACATCCCATGTTTCTCCACTCCTTGTATCCATACCTTACTACGAGCCATCTCGCTCCACCGGGTACCTCCCGTTCTTCCTCACATCTCTATCCACCTTGTATAGTCTCTACAGGCCCATCTCCATCTCATAACTTTTTCCCCTCATGACCTAGAATATTTATAAAGATATTTCCAATAACATTCCTTATTCTATAAGGAAGTCTAATATTACAATAATATATCAACCTAGAAATATTCTATATAATATTCTTTACAAAAAGGAAGTCTAATATTACAATAATAAATATTCTATATAATATTCTTTACAAAAAAGAATCTATACTAATTAGGAATTTGGGACACTTCCTAACAATCTCCACCTTGGACCAAATTCCATGAAGTTAATCTTCAATCTCTCCATGACACAAACCTTTTTGTATCATATCACCACGAGAGAGCAGTCGACTCCACCTTCAGTGAAAATTCCTTTTGTTTTCATCTTGTGTGCTTTGTGATCTTTTGCTCTTCCAGAAATCTTCAACCCAAGCTCTGATACCAGTTGTAGTGCAACAGACCTAGACAGAGTTAACCTAATAACTCCTAGAACCTGTCTGTCAAGAAGCGCCCATTCCTTAGCCTTCATACTCTCAGGTTTTGTCCCCAAAAGAGGCAGATGCAATTTCCTCCCATAGAGATAATCTTCAATCTGCATCCTCCAATACGCAAAGTCTGTGCCATCAAACTTTTCTATTCCAGACGCCTTTCCTGCTTCCTCTGCCATTGCTCCCACTCAAACCTAACCCTAGGCTCTGATACCAGTTGTAGTGCAACAGACCTAGACAGAGTTAACCTAATAACTCCTAGAACCTGTCTGAAATGAAGCACACAGACCTCACATTGATTCAATTGCAACCCATAGGGCATTCATTTAAATTTATGTCTATTTTTATGGTGCTAGTAGTCTGAATATGCTGCTGTTGGGCTTTGTGGAGCCTAGTTTTGTTTGATCCAATTTGACGACCCGACCCGAATAATATTGCATGGCTTTTTAATGGGAGATTTATTGAGGCCTGTTGGGCCGTTTAGCCCATTGTGGAACCACCCTTTATGATTAGGGTTTTTTAGTGTGGTGGGGTTGTCGTGTTATATATATAGAGAGAATATTGTAGCCGCCATGTTGTACTCTGAATTCTTCCTTGATAATAGTGATATCCCTGCAACTCCGTGGACGTAGGCAAATTGCCGAACCACGTAAATACTGTCTTGTGCATGTGATTATCTTTTCTTTGGCATGTGTTTTCTTTAATTTTGTTTCTCACGGGTTGGGAATTCGGTTTAATTCCCTACAAGAAAATAAATACATAGATGGTAATATGTATTATTTCTATTTCTATTCCTTACTCTTGTTGCAAGGATACTGATTGCTATACAATATATATTTTTATTTAAAGAATGTTGAAAATTAATTTTTTTTTTTATATACATAATTAACTTATAATTAAAAAGAAAATCATTTTTAATACAAAATTTGGATTGATAGATAATTATATAAGTAAATTATCTTAATTTAGCTCAATTTTAAGTCTTAAATTACCCATTCAAAATCTATTAAATCAAAATAAAAATTCACTTAAATCTTACATGGATAAATAGAAATAATAACTTCTATACAAAAAATAGAAAAATCGAAAGCTTATCTTATTTGGTTTCTATAACAGAAATTTAAGTGAACAAAAAACTGTCAACTAAAAACTGTCAACTTCAATTTTTAAAGCTATTTTAAAGATAAATCTCTATTATTTACATAAGAACTCATACTATTTTTAATTTTCAAAAATAAAAAATGTATTCAATGTCCACTTAAATTTTGTAAAAAATGAACCTTGAATAAACTCTCCTAATCAAATTATTTTATCATTTACCTAAAGATTTATGCTTATAAAAAATAAATCAACCACACCGATAATTCTAGGTAGCTAGTAACACATGCAATCACCAGAAAGTCAATGAAGAGTACATATATTCATGTCTCTTCCTCTATGAATTCCTCAAAAGACGCCATCCATGAGCTCATTGATCGCATCCATAAAACAATGAACAAGAAGAGATCATCCCGTAGGCGTATCATCAAAAGGTTGATAAAAGAACTTATACCTTCACCCTTTGAGCTCTAGAACAGTATCTAGAAAATAACTCAATTTTTCTTTCCTTTTTTTGAACTACTTTTTGCCAAGATCCCAAAGCCTTAAATGTAATTTATATTTGGACTTAGAGAATACTTAAAATAAATAACACAATCAATGGCCTTAGAGAACTTTTCAAGGGTTGGATAAACATAGCTCAACAAATTTAGTTTAAAATAACCTTCAAAATTACTTATTCAAGATCTATTAAATAAAAATAAAAATAAAAATAAAATAAAACCTTTTGAAAACCTTTTTTATACAAAAATTAAAAATATATATATAAAAAATTGAAAACTCGTCTTATATGCTTTCTATAACTGAAATTTTTGAGTGAACAAAAAATTGTAAAATTCGATTTTTTTCATCTATTTTTCAAAACAATTATTTTTAAGATAAGTCTCTATTATTTATATAAGAGCTCATGCTATCTTTTATTTTCAAAAATAAAAAATGTATTCAAAGCCCAATTAAATTTTGTGGATACTGAACCTTGTGCAAACTCTCAAAGTCACATTACTTAATCATTTAGCTAAAGATTTATGCTTGAAGAAAATAAATCAAGCACATTGAGAATTGATAATTCTAGGTAGCTAGTAACACATGGAATCACAAGAAAGCTGATGAAGAGTATGTACATTTTGGTCTATTCCATAAAGCTCACATACCACTCATCAAGCTCACTCATCACACCTATAAAACAATGAACGAAATAGTTCAAGAAGAGATTAGATTGCAGCAACTTCTCCAAAACATTGATGAAAGAACTTGTACCTTCCCCCATTAAGCTCTAGAACAATGCCCAAAAAACAACCTAATTTTTCTTTCCATTTTTTGAACCAATTTTGAACAAGATTCCGAAGCCCTAGATGTTATTTATATTTCGACTTAAAGAATTCTTAAAATATGTAGCCCAATGCATGGGAGAAGAAACTTTTCATGGGCTAGCTAAACTTAGCTCAACAAATTTATCTTAATATTGACCCTTTAAATTACCATTCAAGATCTATTAAATAAAAATTCTCAAAAACCTTTTCCATTCAAAAAATTTAAAAAAAATTATAGAAAAAATTGAAAACTTATCTTATATGCTCTCCATAACTAAAATTTCAAGTGAACAAAAAACTATTAACTTCATTTTTAAGCTATTTTAAAGTTATTTATGTTTAAGATAAATCTCTATTATTCATATAAGAACTCATACTAAAAATAAAAAATGTTTTGAAAGTCTACTTAAATTTGATAATGAACCTTGAACAAACTCTCCCAATCAAATTATTTTATCATTTACCTAAAGATTTATGCTTATAAAAAATCAATCAACCACATTAAGAATTGATAATTTTGGATATCTAGTAACACATGGAAATAAGAAAGATGATGAAGAGTATGTATATTCTGGTCTCTTCCTCTCATAATTCCCCATAGCTCGCATCAACTCATCTCTGATGTTGCCTGTCAACTCACTTGTCACACCCATAAAACAATAAACAAGAAGAGATCAAGAGGATCATACCATCATATCACAAGGGCTTCCCTAAAAGGTTGATGAAAGAACTTATACCTTCACCCTTTGAGCTTTAGAACAATGCCCAAAAACCAACCTAATCATTTTTTCCTTCTGCACCATTTCACTAAGACCCAAAAGCCCTAGATGTTATTTATATTTGGACATAAAGAATACCTAAAATAAAGAACACAATGCATGGGCTTAGAAAGCTTTTCATGCACCGGATAAACTTAGCTCAATAAATTTAGCTTAATATTAACCCTTAAAGTTACCCATTCATGGTATATTAATGAATATAAATAAAAAATTTCGAAAGCCTTTTCAATACGAAAAATAAAAGATTTGATAAAAAAAAATTGGAAACTCATCTTATATGCTTTCTATAACTAAAATTTCGAGTGAACAAAAAACAATTAACTTCAAATTTTTAAGCTATTTTTAAAATTATTTATTTTTAAGATACATCTCTATTATTTATATAAGCACTCGTACTATCTTTTATTTTCAAAAATAAAAAAATATATTCAAAGTCCAATTAAATTTTGTAGAAAATGAATCTTGAGAAAACTCTCTCAATCATTATTTTTTATTATTTATCTAAACATGCTTATTGAAAATCAATCAACCATGTTGAGAATTGATAATTTTGGGTAGCTAGTAACACATGGAATCACAAGAAAGTTGATGAAGAGTATGTATATTATTTTCTTTTCCTCTTTGAATTCCTCAAAGCTCACATGCCACTCATCTCTGATGTTGTCCATGAGCTCACTTGTCACACCCATAAAACAATAAACAAGAAGAGATAAGGAAGATCATACTGCAATGACTTCCCCAAAAGGTTGATGAAAGAACTTATACCTTCCCCTTCTGAGCTCTAGAATAGTGTCGAAAAAACAACCTAATCTTTCTTTCCTTTTTTTGAACTATATTTTACCAAGATCCAAAAGCACTAGATTTTATTTATATTTGGACAAAGAGAATGCCTAAAATAAATAGCCTAATGAATGGGCTTAGAAAACTTTTTATGGGCTGGATAAACTAAGCTCAACAAATTTAGCATATAATGTTAACCTTAAAATTACCCATTCAAGGTCTATTAAATCAAAATAAAAATAAATTTTCAAAAACCTTTTCTATACAAAAAAATAAAAAATTTGATAGAAAATTTTGAAAACCTATGTTATATTCTTTTTATAACTAAAGTTTCATGTGAACAAAAAACTGCTTAAACTCAAAATTTTAAGCTATTTTTAAAATGATTTATTTTAAAAATAAATCACTATTATTTCTATAAGAACACTTATTATCTTTTATTTTCAAAAATGAAAAATGTATTCAAAGTCCACTTAAATTGAGTAGAAAACGAACCTTGAGCAAACTCTCCCTGTCACATTATTTTATCATTTACTTACAAATTTATGCTTACCGAAAATCAATCAACTAATTGAGAATTGATAATTCTAGGTAGCTAGTAAAATATAGAATCACAAGAAAGCTGATGAAAAGTGTATATTCTGGTCTCTCTGCTTCTCTGAATTCCTTAAAGCACATATCACTTATCAAAGATGTCGTCCATGAACTCGCTCGTCACACCCAAAAAACAATCAATAAGAAGATATCATACCATAAGGGCTTCCCCAAAACATTGATGAAAGAACTTATACCTTCACCCATGTAGCTCTAAAGCAATGCTTAGAAAACAACCTAATTTTTCTTTCTTTTTTCTGCACCAATTTTCACCTAGTCCCAAAGCCCTAGGTGTTATTTATATTTGGACTTGGAGAATTCCTAAAATAAATTAATAGCCAAATGCATGGGAGGAGAAAACTTTTCATGGACGGGATAAACTTAGCTCAACAAATTAAGCTTAATATTAAACCTTTTAATTACCATTCAACATCTATTACATAAAAATAAAATAATTTTTTTTAAAAAAAACCATTTGTATACAAAAAATAAGAAAATTTGTAGAAAATATTGAAAACTTATATTATATGCTCTTTATAACTGAAATTTGAAGTGAACTAAAAAATGTCAACTTCAATTTTTTAAGCTATTTTTTAAATTATTTATTTTAAGGTAAATCTCTATTATTTATATAAGGACTAATACCATCTTTTATTTTTAAAAATAAAAAATGTATTCAAAGCCCATTAAAATTTTGTAGAAAATGAATCTTCAGGGAAACTCTTCTGGTCACATTATTTTATCATTTTCCTAAAGATTTAAGCTTATTGAAAATCAATTAACCACACCGAGAATTAATAATTCTGGGTAGCTAGTAACACATGGAATCACAAGAAAGCTAATGGAGACTATGTATATTCTGGTATCTTACTTTTTGAATTCCTCAAATATCACATACTAATCATCAAAGATGTTGTCCATGAGTTCACTCATCATGCCCATGAAACAATGAACAAGAAGAGATTAGGAAGATCATACTGCAAGGGCTTTCCCTAAAGGTTGATGACAGAACTTGTCCCTTCACCCTTTGTGCTTTGGAACAATACCCAAAAAACAATGTAATTTTTTTTTTTTCTAAAACACTTTTAACAAAGATCCAAAAGCTCTAGATGCTATTTATATTTGGACATAGAGAATAACTAAAAAAAAAAAAGTCCAATGCATGGGCTTAGAAAACTTAAATAGTTATCAAATAGTTGTTAACACATTATCCATAATACAAATGTCAACCACAACACTTAAATAGTTACTCAAAATATAACATGTCAATATTTGAGTATTCATGAAGAGTTTTTCATACTAATAAATATAAAATTCATGTATTTATTCATTTTGAAAATTGGGATATGGAGATTTAAAATGAGCATTTGGAAAACCAAAGTTCTCCAAATCAACCCCTTCTAAAGCCATGCTACCACCATCCTCGTCATCTACAAAACTATTAAACATATATTGACAAGAGATCATTTTTAAAGAAAAAATAGTAATTATTGAACTTTTATAAGTTTACATATTCTACTAACCAATGTGAGCTCGCAGTTGAACTTGAACCTTCTACTTCGCTTATTGGAATTGATCCTTCTTCATATAGAAGATTTTCCAATTCTTCCACATCTAGCTCTATGGGCTCATCCTCATCAACTAACCAAAAATCAGTTTCATCAATGCATGCATAATCAATGGGATCATAGGTCATTTTCTTATTGTACAACCTAAAAAAGAAAAGCATATAATTATTCATAATTGTCAATGAAAAAATTAAAATTCAAAACAACTAAGAAAGTATTTATATTGTTTTTTTAGCCACAAATTGTCATGAATGTATACAAGATCATTAAGCCTTTCATGTTCCAATTATTCCTTTTTTTGGTATGTATATGTTCAAACACACTCGAAGTCCTCTCACATCCAGAAGACGATGAAGTTTGTCTCAATATTTGAATGACCAACTTTTGAAAATATGGTGCACTATATCCATGTAGCCTCTACTATTCATCTAGTTACTATTTTCACATTAAAAATAAGGAAAAAAAAAAAAGCATGAGCAAGTTTAAAAATATAATAATCTATATTTTGAATGTAAGGCATAGTAGTAAATATTAAATAGAAAGTAGGTAATTAATGAAAAAGAGAAAACACACTAATGAATTATCTTTTACTAGGTTGAAGTACTTCATGTGAAGAACAAGCAAGGTCTCTTCTAAAACATCCCATTCGATCATGAAACAACTTCAATTCATTCATCATTTCATGATTTCCTTTCATAACTTTCTGATCAATAACATCTATGACACCTCCAATAACATCTTGCTTATTAAAAAAGTTTTTTTTTTAATCATATTAGAAACATAGATTCAACCAATGAGTTGCTAAATGAATGCTTTTCTTTGCTTGTTCATCCTAGCGTTCCTTTATGATTCGTGTATAAGGCTTGTATAGTCTTTTATTGTGGTTAAATAATTTCTTGATACCCAAACGAGCCTTATACATCCTTTCATACACATATCCCATCAAAGGCCTCTCATCACAATCAACAATACGTAATAAGCGAACAAGTGGAGCCATAAGATTCATAACTATCAAACAATCATTCCAAAATCTGTTATCCAAGATGATAGAAACTACAACTCTACTTTTATTATCCATTAAATATTTAGAGTTCACAAAAAACTTGCTAGTCACCAAAGCTTGCAAGTCACGTTTATGATCATGAAGGCTCTTTAGTGCAATGAATGTAATAGCAAAGCAAGTTGCATTAAGTCAAAGAATATCTATCCATCATTTCCTTTTTCTCAACCAACTTAACAAAGCAACATGATTATACACAAAAATTGTCACCTTTGATGAACATCTTACAAGTTCAACAACATGGTCCATCTTACTAGTATATTTAAAGATCAAATTAAAAAAATAAGTTGTACAAGATGACTAATTGATTTGTTTATACTTCTAAGAAATCAATCTCCTGAAGGCCACATAATTTGTTGCATTATCAGTCATTACATGAACTACATTAACTGAACCAAGCCATTCAATCACCTCATCAAATAGCATAAACAAATTATTTGCATCCTTCATAATATTTGAAGCATCAACATATTTCACAAACAATATTCCTTGAGGATGATAAACAATGTTCTTTGTCTGTTATCTGTCCAACCATCACCCATTATTATACACCCAACTTTTACCCAAATTTTACAATAAGAGTTCACAAATAATTGAACTTCCTTTTTGGCATCCTTTAAAAGATTAAACCATAGTTGATGGTAAGTTGGACCCTTATATCTAAGACCAATTGCAGACATAGCATCCAACATTGGCTTGAAGTAGAAGGAATTCACAATATTAATAGGAATGTATGCATCATAAGAGAATCTCTCAACAAGCATATCTACTTTCCAAATATATTATTTCCTAGTTAATACACTCATGATGGAAGGTTGAGCTCCTTAAGAAGTCCTTGGTGCAAAATACTTATCAATTGTTGATTTTTTTCTTTTTCCACTACTAACTGCCATAGGATTTTGCATTTCTTGAACCTTTTCTCCACATTCTGGCATATCCCTTTCAAATTGTGACATATTAATAACATAAGGATGTTCATATTCATTTGTTTCTTGGGTTGCTTTCTTGGATTTCACAAACTCTTGCAAATAATTTTCCATTCAAAATTTACATTAGGAGGAATTGATTTACATGGACCAATATCTTGTTTCACTTCAGCAAGGTGTTGTTTCATTTTATGAATTTCCCTACCTTTTGCGACTTTTTTGCAATATAAACAAGCGAGAGCTTTCCTTCCATTTGTATATCTTTCTTCATAAACATGCTCTCATGTAGGGTTGGTCTTGTCTCTACTTTTTTAAGGATTTGTAGTTAAATCTTTACCAGAGGATGGGGTCAAGTTTGATTCCATTTTGATTTTTTCTGTTAAATTGTAAACAAAAATAACAATTTTAATCACCATTCAATGCATTCATCAATAAAAATATGTATATTCAACCAGCATATTAATTTAAAGAATCAAGTCAGTAACAATTTAAAAAATCAAAGAATTAAAGAATTTATTATAGAAATTTCTTTCAAAATAAAAAATTACTTTCAAATAAAAAATTTATTTAAAATTTAAAAATAAGATTTTTATTTAAAAATTAGAAAATTTAAGTTTATTTAAAATTATTAAAAAATGGAACATAATGTTTGATTCATTGATTGTTTCCAAAAATTTATTTTAATTTCTAATTTTTTTTAAATGATTTTAATAATTTATTTAAAACTCAAATAAGATATTTTAAAAATCAATATATTTTAAAAAATGAAAATAAAGTAAACAAATAAATAAAATCTAAACAAATGATTCAATTATTCAAATGAAATTTCAATGAATATTGATATTGTAATTTAATAAATTAGTATGCAATAAAATTATAAAATGTTAAATAATAAAAAATTAAATAAATTGCAAGAGTCTAAAGTTTCAGCTCATAGTGGGAGATTTGGAATCTAGTGGGGTTATCGGCATGCGGAGGCGATGGTTGCTCCAATATGGTGCAACTATTGGAGACATGCAGACTAGAGAGGGAGTAAGGAGTGGGGAGGTAAAAAAAAGGCTTATATACAAAGGAAAACAATGTCATTTCGATGCCAAATGCATTAAGACGACGTTGTTTTGATGGTAAAAAAAAAAGGTATAAGCCATTTAGTTCAAGGGAAACCAGCTAGTTCACCAATCCGGCCACTGAATCCGGTGGTTCGAGGCCAGTCCAACCCTTCGACGGTTCAAATCACCGAACCAAACCAAAAAATTGACCTACCAATAGTCGGACCAATCGGACCGGTCAATCTGGTCCGGTTTTTAAAATCATGTTCATACCTTTAAAGTGTTTTCAAAAGTAAGAGAAACTCATACATATATAGTGTTAGAAACATTTTCCCTAATTCGATGTGGAATAAATATCATATGTATTCCCTCAAAATGTTGATTCCAAGTAGATGGACAAATGAACCATTTGGTATTAAAAAGAAAAAAAAATTACATGAATGGTAATGTGTATGAATTTATTTTTTACTCTTGTTATAACACCCCACATTTATTCTTGGGGGTGGAACTATAAATTAGAATAAAATAAAATAAATAAATTTAATAAATTTAATAAGGGTATAAAGACCTTTTTTGCATTAAAAGTCCTAGGTATAAATTAGTTTTTCTTCATCTTCTTCATTCAGAAAACCCTATTATACATAGATTAAAAATTCCAAAATCAACAAATCTTAACTTTTAAACCAACATATCAACCATAGAATTTTTTTGTCTAAGCAATTTCAAACTTAAACAATAGCTAATAGTAATCAAATTCTAACATTTATCAAAGTCCTAAAAAGAGAGTTTAAATTGTTAGCCCAAGGGTTCTCCTGATCGTGTTTTGATGATAACAAATCATGGTTAAGTTACTAATTGGTTTGAATTATAAATAATTTCAGGTGTTAATTTGGAAATTCATCAAAGGACCCAATGGATGCATGATCAAGACAATTGGAAGACCTTTAATTATAGGAAACATATGTAAGATGAATGCATGGGTACACTTAGGATTTTCATGCATCTTTAAAAACTTAGTTTATGCATTAAAGTAGCATTTCCATCTAAAACCGAGTTTTATCAAATGAACCTTAGGCAAATTGTTTAAAAATTGGCATATTAATTTACCTAAAGATCTTGCCTAAGTGTTAAAAGTAAAGAGACCAGAAAAAGATAAGCTTTCGGGCAAAAAATCATGAACCAGTTGAGGCACCGGTGAACCGACTCAACCAATTAAGGTATTGATCGATCGATTAACCCTTCTCGGTTGAAGTCTGGTTGAGAAATGCAAAAAATCTTCTCTCTCTTCCAGTAGCCTTTCTTTCCCAATCAAGGGAATGTATTCTAGGTCGAGGTTCAGTCGAGGACCGATCAAGGCCTAATGGTCACTCGCCATGCATTTAATGCCCAACAACTAGTGAACCGGTCGACCCCAAGCTTGACTAGTCGAGATTGTCTTTTTGGCATTATGGCTTCCGAGGCTAGAAACCTATAAATTGAGAGCTCCACTTCTTTTATGAGGAAGAGAACACCTGCATTTATTTGTTTACCTACTTGTTTTTGCCTTAAAAGCTCTCATTCTTTTCTTAGTGCATTAAATCTCCATTTGCATATTCTTTAGTGTACCCTTGTGATTCTTCTTAACATTTAAATTGTATTTGAGCCCTTGTTGAGCTAGGTTGAGGGTTTCAAACTTATTATTTGAGTGTTAGAACCTTCGAGTGAGTAGAGAGTTGAAGAGAATTGTGTAAGAGCTTATTGGAACCGGAATCCAAGTGTAAAGGTGATTAGAAGCTTGGTTGAAGCTTCAAGTATAGTGAAGCCCTCACTCGACTAGGAGCTTGAGGAGAGTGGATGTAGACAAGGAAGTGCCTAAACACTATAAAACTTAAGTTTGCTTTCTCTAACCTTATCTCTTTATATTTTTTTTTAATTCTCTTGCTTAAATTTATTGTGTTTGACAAAGAATTTTTTAAACCCTAATTCACTCTCTCCCCCCCTCTTGGGTGTTTTTCTCAATTAAGATTAGCCTTTATTTTCTCAATTGGTATCAAAGTTAAACTTCTTGTTTAAGACTTAATCATCTAAGAGGATATGGCTAATCCATCAAGTTCATCTCACATTGAAAGATTTACAACCAATATACCTCAATTTTTTTATGGGAACCTATTATCCCTATTGGAAAACTAAAATGACTTGGTTTTTACAACCAACCGATTTAGATTTATGGGATGTCATTGAAGATGACCTAACTTTTCCTTCAAAACTAGATGATGGACTCATGGTTCCAAAACCCAAGCAAGAATTCGATGAGCGTGATAGAAGAAATTTCCAATTAAATGCTAGGGTCATTTATACTTTACAATGTGCTATGGCTAGAAATGAATATAATAGAATTTGTCAATGCAAATCGGCTAAAGAAATTTGGAGATTACTTGAAGTAACTCATGAAGGAAAAAAATCAAGTTAAAGAGTCAAAAATCAATTTACTTGTTCATGGTTATGGATTGTTTTTTATGAAAGATAATGAGACTATTGTTGACATGATTACTAGGTTCACTAACATTGTCATTGGTCTTGAAGCTTTGGGAAAGACCTACAAGGAATCAGAGAAGATGATGAAGATCTTGAGGTCACTTCCATCAAAGTGGGATGCAAAGGTCACCGTAATTCAAGAAGCCAAAGACTTGACCAAGCTACCTTTGGAGGAGCTCATAGGGTCATTGATGACATATGAGATCAATTTGGAAAAGAAACCACAAGAAGGAGAAGACAAAAAGAAGAAGAGTATAGCTCTCAAAGCTACAACTAAGGAAGAAGAAGAAGTTTATGAAGAAAAACAAAGTGAAGAAGATGAAGACTTAGCCCTCATCACAAGAAAGTGCAACAAGTTCATGATGGGTAAAAAGTTTAAAGGAAGAAGGTTCACTTTTAGAAGAGACTCCTTTAAAAGGGAATCTTCATCCCATGGTGACAAGGAGAAATGGTAGGAGAAAAGGGACTTGGTGTGCTTCAAGTGAAAGAAACCGGGACACATTAAATATGATCATACTCTTTAGAAAAGTGAAGCCAAGAAGAGAAAGAAGAAGACAATGATGGCCACTTGGAGTGAAAGTGAAGATGAATCCTCCGAAGAAGAAAAAGAGAAAGAAGTGGCAAACATGTGCTTCATAGCAATAGATGAACTTGATAAGGTAAACTCTAACATTAGTGATGAAGATATACATGATACTTTTGAACAATTGTAGGAGGATTTTGAAAAACTTGGTTTGAAAAATGTTTCTCTCAAAAAGAAAGTTCAACAACTTGAAAAAGAACTTGGAGAAGTAAAAAAAAAAAAAAAAATCAAATGTTGAAGATTCTAAAACTTGTCTTGAAAAAGAGAATGAGATTTTAAGAAAGAAAAATGAATGGTTGACCTCCTCTCTTTCAATCTTTTCTTGTGGACAAAAATCTTTTGAAATGATCCTAGCTAGCCAAAAACGTATTTTTAACAAACAAGGGCTAGGATTCAAATTTTTAAGGAATCAAAAGTATTTTAAGAACTATTTTGTAAAGGAATCCACAAGTGCAAGTCCTTCCACTGCTTGTAACTTTTATGGAAGAAGAGGACACATTAGTAGCACATGCCCTTTAAGAAATGGTTCTCAAAAGAATTTAAATGCAAAAGCTAAAAAGATTTGGGTTGAAAAATCCAAGGTCACTAACCCTCAAGGACCCAAGAAGATATGGATACCTAAATCAACTTGAGTTGTGTATTGTAGGGTTCAAAGAAGGATAAGTGGTTCTTGGATAGTGGATGCTTAAGACACATGATCGGAGATGAATCCAAGTTTTCTTTTCTTACAAAAAAAAATGGTCACTAACCCTCAAGGAACCAAGAAGATATGGATACCTAAATCAACTTGAGTTGTGTGTTGTAGGGTTCAAAGAAGGATAAGTGGTTCTTAGATAGTGGATGCTCAAGACACATGATCAGAGATGAATCCAAGTTTGCTTTTCTTACAAAGAAAAATGAAGGATATATTACCTTTGGAGACAATGCAAAAGGAAAAATCATTGGTTAGGGCAACATTAGTAATGACACATCTTCTCTTATTGAAAATGTTTTATTAGTAGATGGTTTAAAACATAATCTTTTAAGCATTAATCAACTGTGTGACAAAGGTTTTAAAGTGATTTTTGAAGCATCTCATTGCATTATAAAGGCTATTGAAAATGACAAAACCATGTTCATGGGTCATAGATGTGATCATGTTTACACTATAAATATTTCAAAATATGATGGCCATGATAGATGCTTTTTAAGCATGCATGATCAAAGTTGGTTGTGGCATAGGAGGTTGGGACATGCTAACATGGTCCTCATTTCCCAACTCAACAAAGATGAACTTGTTAGAGGCCTACCCAAAATAAATTTTCAAAAAGATAAAGTTTGTGAAGCTTGTCAAGTGGGAAAGCAAATAAAAAACTCTTTTAAAAACAAAACTTCATTTCCATAACTAGGCCACTTAAGTTATTGCATATGGATTTGTTTGGTTCCTCTAGGACACCAAGTCTTGGAGGAAAGTCTTACGCTTATGTTATTATGGATGATTTCTCTACATATACAGAATTTTGTTTTCAAGTCAAAAGAATGAAGCATTTTATTAGTTTTCAAAGTTTTGCAATAAGGTTCAAAATGAAAAATGTTTTACAATGACTTGTATGAGAAGTGATCATGGGAGAGAATTTGAAAATGTTGATTTTGAAAATTTTGGCAATGAGCTTGGAATTGACCACAACTTTTCGGCTCCTAGAACTTCTAAAAAAAAGGGGATAGTTGAAAGGAAAAATAGAACTATTCAAGAGATAGTAAGTATCATGCTAAATGAAAAGAACCGACCAAAATATTTTTGGGTCGAAGTGGTTAACACCTCTTGTTATGTTCTAAATAGAGTTTTATTAAGGCTCATTCTTAAGAAAACTCCCTATGAGCTTTGGAAAAACAAGAAGTCCAACAATAGTTATTTTAAAGTCTTTGGATTCAAATGCTTTATATTAAATACCAAAGATAATCTTAGAAAATTTGATGCAAAAACGGATGTTGGAATTTTCCTTGGTTACTCAACTTCAAGTAAAGCTTTTAGAGTTTTCAATAAAATAACCATGGTTGTAGAGGAGTCCATCCATGTTATTTTTTATGAATCTAACAATTCTTTCCAAGAAATAGAGAATGTTGATGATGATTTAGGTTTGGAGACCTACATGGGAAGATTACAAATCGAAGATAGAAGACAACAAAAAGAGAATGAAGTGAATCCCAAGGAAAAAAGGCCGTTATTGACACTACCCCCTCCTCAACAAGTGCAAGGTGAATCAAGGCAAGACCTTCCTAAAGAATGGAAGTTTGTCATCAATCACCCACAAGATCAAATCATAGGTAATCCATCTAGTGGGGTAAGAACTAGATTCTCTCTTAGAAATATTTGCAATAATCTAGCTTTTATATCTCAAATTGAGCCTAAAAATATAAATGATATTTTAGATTATGAAAATTGGATGATTGCTATGCATGAAGAGTTAAATCAATTTGAAAGAAGTGAAGTTTGAGAATTAGTACCAAGACCTTCAAATCAAAGTTTTATTGGAACTAGATGGGTTTTTAGAAATAAAATGGATGAAAATGACATAATTGTTAGAAACAAAGCAAGGTTAGTAGCCCAAGGTTTTAATTAAGAAGAAGGAATAGATTATGAAGAAACCTTTGCCCTCGTAGCTAGGTTGGAAGCCATTAGGATGCTACTTGCCTTTCATGTTTTAAAGACTTTATTTTATATCAAATGGATGTGAAAAGTGCTTTTTTAAATGGTTTTATAAAAGAAGAAATGTATGTTGAACAACCACTCAGCTTTGAAAGTTTTAATTTTCCTAACCATGTTTTTAAGCTTAAAAATGCTCTTTATGATTTGAAACAAGCACCTAGAGCATGGTATGGAAGATTGAGAAAATTTCTTTTGGAAAAAGGTCTTAAAATGGGTAAAATATTGACACAACTCTTTTCATAAAAACCAAAGAAAATGATATGCTCTTAGTTCAAATATATGTTGATGATATCATTTTTTATGCTACTAGTGTCTCTCTTTGTGAAGATTTTGCTAAGTGCATGCATAGTGAGTTTGAAATGAGCATAATGAGAGAGCTCAACTTATTTCTTGGACTTCAAGTCAAGCAACTAAAGAAAGAAACCTCCATCAATCAAGCAAAGTATATAAGAGATCTTCTCAAAAGGTTCAACATGGAGAAAACCAAGACAATGAAGACTCCAATAAGCTCATCCATCAAGCTTGATAAGGATGAGAAGGGTAAATCCATTGACTCTACTATGTATAGAGGCATGATAGACTCTTTGCTATACTTGACCACTAGTTGACCTGATATTATGTATATTGTATGCTTGTGTGCTAGATTTTAATCTTGTCCTAAATAATCTCACTTAAGTGTTGTAAAAAGAATCCTTAAATATTTGAAAGGAACAATGGACATAGGCTTATGGTATCCTAAGAGTGATAACTTTGAATTAATTGATTTTTTGGATGCCGATTTTGCCAATTGTAAGGTTGAAAGAAAAAGCACTAGTGACACTTGTCATTTCTTAGGACACTCACTTGTTTTATGGCATAGTAAGTAAGAAGCAAAATTCGGTAGCTTTGTCAATGACGAAAGTTGAATACATAGCAGCCGGTTTATATTGTGCACAAATTCTTTGGATGAAACAAACACTTAGTGATTTTGGTTTATCTTTTGAGCATGTACTTATTAAATGTGATAATACTAGTACCATAAGTATATAAAAAAAATCTCATGCAACACTCTAGGACTAAGCATATAGATATTAGACATCATTTTCTTAGAGATCATGAACAAAAGGGTGACATAACACTCGAGTTTGTAAGCACTAAAGATTAAATTGTCGATATATTTAACAAAACCTCTAAGTGAAGAACAATTTGTTGATATTAGAAGACAATTAAGGGTGATTACTTTGTGATCAAATGTTTGCTTATGAATGCTTGATGTATATGCTTATTTGATTCATGTCATATGCATCATATAGAACATCACATAGCATATACTTAGAAAATGGTCAATTTTTTTACTAAAAAAAAAAACAAAAATCAAAATTCCCCTAGCATTGGGCATAAAAAATTGGGGAATTCAATTGAAAAAGGTAAAAAAAGAATTAAGAAATGAAAAATGCACAAAAATGGAAAGTAAAAGGGCGTTGACCGCATTGACCAAGAGGTCGACCAGTTGACTGGTTCGTCAGGGTTGGGAATTTTAAGAGCCTCCCATGTTCTTTTTTCTACACTATTTTCCTATATTATTCAAGGGTTTTTACCGATTTTGGCTTGGGAGACTAATTTTGGCGTGTTTCAGACTGATTGACCTAATTTTGAGGGAGACTTGAGGGCTTTGAAGACTAGGGTTTCGAATTTTGGCCCCATTTATTCTTTTTCGATGCGTCACAACCAGTTTTAGGTGGACTCTTTGCATTTCTCATGTGTCATAGCTAGTTTGGGGTCGTTTTTTGTCCATTTTTCGTGTGTCTTCTTCTTGCACCATCTTTTATAGCTCCCAAACGACAGTTGCAGCTTCCAAGGCACAGGGTAAGCACCCAACTGAACCGTCTCAGCCAAAGGCACGCCAAAAGGCTCATTTTGACACCACCTTGTTCAATATTGTGGAGGAGTACTAGCGGTATAAGCAGCATTTTGCTTAAAAACAGGTAGTTCTAAGGAGAAATATCAATTTTCCACGGCTTCAACACTTTGGATTTGAGAGATTGTTCACTAAGATAAGATGGTTATCGGTTGTTATGATTTTTGAGCCGATTTTTCTTACACTAGTACAAGTATTCTATTCAAGGGTGACTTACGGCATGGGTAGCCTGATCATATCCACTATGAGAGGAGTTGAGATTCGCTTAAACCTAGAGACCATTTGTCTTATCTTTGATATTGCTCTTATTGGACTCAGAGTATATGAGTTCAAGATGTGGCCCATTGTGTCGGGATTTGAGCCTAGAGAGGCTATTCAAACGATTTATGGGCTGCTAAATGCCCATGGAATGGGCAAGCCATCAGCAGATAGCTTGACAGTCATCATTAAAGTGCTACATCATATGCTATGCTTCATTTTCCAACCATAGGGTAGACATCAAGATGAGGTCTCCTATTACGAGGCATTCCTTACAAATTCCATTATGACTAGAAGACGGATTCATCTAGGATATCTGATGATGATGCACATGATTGCATGTTGTGAGAGCACCACTCGAGTACTCTCCTATGGCCGCTTCATTTCCCGAGTATTCAAGGATGTTGGCGTTAACCTTAACATTTTGAGGCCCCCAATACATATGATACATATGATGATCAATCCATGGGGTGGATGGAATATGAGAAGGCTCCAGATGACTCTTGGATTAGAAAAGTAGAGAGAGCACAACCATAGGGACATGGAAAAACACACCCTGGAGTTGAGAATGAGGCCTAGATTAGGGAGGTGGAGGGTGGAGTAGACCCTCAGAGTGGCCATCAATAGAGAGGGCTTGAGGTTGACATTTCCCCACACCAGACAGAGATTCCTTCACAGACCAGGGGTGTTCAGTTTGAGTCTACCTTCTTTGAGCTGATGATGATTGAGCTGGCTTTTACAAAGTGACCATCTATACTAAGATGTCATGACCTTAGGCACCTCCTGCTCCTGACCATGCTCATTGGATGGATTTATCAGCTCAAAGTAGCTCACTAGGTACTCATATGGAGAAGCTTACAGTGGTAAATGACACTCGCTTCTACTCCTTGGAGGATCGTATGGATTAGTATTAGACAAAGTTCACTTCTCAGCTTGAGCATCTACAACAAAGGATTGAGCTTATTGAGGATCGCATAAAGCATTGCATGGGGAGATGATGGCCTACTTGCATTCTGTGTTTCCGCATCCACCTCCTCAGCCTTGATTGGTTAGAAACCTTCTTTGTTCATTTTTTATGTTGCCAAAAGGGAAGATATTTTAGGATCTAGGAGGCTAGATATAGGAGACTCATACATGCATATCATTTTTGTTGAATCATACATTACTTATCTTTAGTTACGTTAGTTTGATTGGACATATGATATATAATATGCCTATATATTTGATAACTTACATTGTTTCTTGTTACAATACTCTCTAACATGTCTTGATCCTTTTGTTTTTAATTCTTAAATTTTGACTGTTGATCCATGATTGGTTTGAGGGGGAAATTCTTTTCCTCTTAGATAACCAAGGTTCATCATCATAAAAAAATGGGAGATTGTTAGCCCAAGGGTACTCCTAATCAAGTTTTGATGATAACAAACCATGGTTAAGTTGCTAATTGATTTGAATTATAAAGAATTTCAAGTGTTAATTTGAAAATTCATGAAAGGACCCAATGGATGTACGATAAAGACAATTGGAAGACCTTTAATAATAGGAAACATATGTAAGATGAATGCATAGGTAAACTTAGGATTTTCATGTATCTTTAAAAACTTGATTTATGCATTAAAGTAACATTTCCATCTAAACTCAAGTTTTATCAAATGAACCTTAGGCAAATCATTTCAAAATTGGCATATTAATTTACCTAAAGACCTCGCTTAAGTGTTAGAAGCAAAGAGACCAGAAAAATATAGGTTTTTGGGCCAAAAATGGTGAACCAGTCGAGGCACTAGTGAACTGGCTAACCGATTAAGGTACCAATCAACTGGTTGACCTTTCTCGATTGAGGTCCAATCGAGAAATGCAAAAAAAATCTTCTCTCTCTTCCAATAGCCTTTCTTTCTCAGTCAAGGGAATGTATTCTAGGTTAAGGTCCGATCGAGGCCTAATGGTCACCTTTCATGCAATTAATGTCCAACGGACAGTGAACCAGTTGATCAGTCGAGGCTGTCGTTTTGGAATTTTGGCTCCCAAGGTTAGAAACATATAAATTGAGAGTTCCACTTCATTTATGAGGAAGAGAACAATTGTATTTATTTTTTTACCTACTTGTTCTTGCCTTAAAAGCTCTCATTTTTTTCTTGATGCATTAAATCTTCATTTATATATTCTTTAGTGCACCCTTGTGATTCTTCCTAGCATTTAAATTGTATTTGAGCCCTTGTTGAGCTAGGTTGAGAGTTTCAAACTTGTTATTTGAGTGTTAGAACCTTCAAGTGAGTAGAGACTTGAAGAGAATTGTGTAAGAGCCCATTGGAGCCAAAATCCAAGTGTAAAGGTGATTAAAAGCTTGGTTGAAGCTTCAAGTATAGTGAAACCCTCACTTGGTTAGGAGCTTGAGGAGAATGGATACAGATAAGGAAGTGTTGAACCACTATAAAACTTAAGTTTGCTTTCTCTAACTTTATCTCTTTATATTTGTGATTCTTGTGCTTAAATTTATTGTGTTTGAAAAAAAAATTCATACCCCAATTCACCCTCCTCTTGGGTGTTTTTCTATATTAAGATTAGCTTTTATTTTTCTCATAAACAATTGTTCTAATCAAGCCAAATTTCTCATTCTAACCATCACTTCTTGCCTGAATTGAGGGCACCTGAAAAATTATCAACAAAGGGGTTTGAACTCAAAACCCAATAAGGAATATTAATGTACAATTCCATGGATTAAATAGTTTCAATCATGCTTACAAATAAGAGATATAAGGTTGAGTTCAAATATGCTAATACATTTTAATATGTTCAACCAAACATTTTCATATATATCAAAACTATTTAACATCAAATACAAATCAAACACATTTCAAATATTTTCACTCTGCTTATCATATAACAAATGGTGCCCAATTAAGTGAGACTTTACAAAGGAGTCGTTAGTTTTAAATTTGTTCCATTTAAGGTGAACAAAACCAAAGGTTAACAATCATAACCTATTGACTAGAGCCATAAGTTTAACCATTATAACCCATTGCATAGCGCCACATAATATCAATTATTATAACCCATTGACTAGGGTCGGAAATGTCAACAATTATAACTCGTTGACTAGAGTCATAGAAACTAAAGACAAACACTTCATTTCATTAATTCAAACTTATAAAATAAAATATCATAGCTCTACAATTTTTATCTTTCATAAACAAAGAAAATGCTCAAACATATTTTTCATGCAAAACATATATTTGATCTATGCATAAAAATAAAAATAAAAATTTTCATAAATCAAAATGTGGACCCCGCATTTCGGCTCATGCGTTTTCCGCTCGATGGCAAGCTTGATTTTTATTTCAAAAATGATTTTTATTTATTAGAAAATGACTTGGAGTCGCCACTTATTTTTGTTTTATTTTAAAAGGGTAAACAAAATAAGAAAGAAAACCCTAAGTGCGACTCCTTATTTTGGAAAAGGTGATCTACGAAAAATCGAATCGGGTTCGGGAGTCAGGTTACTTATTGGGAAGGTATGGTAACGACCGTAGCAGCCCTCTAAGTCCCTAAAGTCGGGTCTCTACTAATAAAATGAAGCTGACATGGCAATCAATGAGAAAATCAAATGAATACTCGAAGCGATCATGCACATATGGGAATCAAAACATGTATAAAGAATGAACAAAATATGAGTGGATACGTACCTGGTCCTCCAGTCGCGAATGCGCTATCATGAAACAGGATTAGTGAATCACGAATAGATAAAATTATGCGCATGTCAAGGAACAGAATAAATCAAACAAGCATGGTAAATAAATAAATCAATCAATCAATCAGTCATAAAATCACATATGCGGGGCCCCCACCAAAGCCTGATTGATCTTGCCTGAATTAATCTCGCGAAACCCATTATTTCAAAATTATGAAGATTCACCATTCTTGCTTGTGTAAAATAAAAAAAAAAAAAAAAAAAAAAATCAAAACAAATAGAACATTATTTAAAAATTAAAGTGGAATTAAAGCTATTCGAGAGAAAACTGGATTTTTGAGATTTATTTGAAAATTAGAGTCTCGAAAATTATTTGAAGATTGGAGTCTTGAAAAATTAAATTTAAGAATTGGAATTTTGGATATTAAATTTGAAAGAAATTAGAATTTTGGAAATCGGAAATTAAGTTCAGAAATTGGAATTTTGAATAATTGTTTAAAATGGAATTTCAAAATAAATAACTAAAATAATAATAATTAAATAGATTAATGTGAATGTTGGAATTTTGGAATTAGCGGAAGTAGAAACTTTAATGAATTGTTTAAAAATGGAATTTTAGAATAAATAAATAAAATAATAATAATTAAATAAATTAATGTGAATATTGGAATTTTTGGAATTAGAAATTAAATTTGAAAGTCAGAAATTTTAATGAATTGTTTTAGATGAAATTTTAGAATAAATAAATAAAATAATAATACTAATGAAAATAATAAGGATTAAATAAATAAATGTGGAAATTGGAATTCCGGAAATTAGAAATCGAATTTAGAAATCGAGATTTTGAAGAATTACTTGATGATAGAATTTTAAATAAATAAATAAATAAATAATAATAATAATAACAAGAATAATGATTGAATAAATAAATATGGAAATTAGAATTCCGGAAATTAGGAAATTGAGTTTGGAAATCGGGGTTTTGAGGAATTGCTTGATGATAGAATTTTAAATAGATAAATAAAATAATGATAATAAGGAATATAATGATGATTAAGTAAATAAGAAAAAAAGGAATTTTGGACGTTTAATTTGGAATTCAGAATTTTGATGAATTATTTAAAGATTGAATTTTAGAAATAAACAAATAAATAAATGAATAAAAAAAAAAGTGGTAGTGACTTAAATAAATCGATACGAAAAACTAGCATTTCAGAAATTGGATTTAAATTTAAAAACCAGAATTTTGAAGCGTTATTTAAAGATTGGATTTAAATAATAATAATAATAATAATAATAATAATCAAATAAATGAATAAAATGAGAATGACTAAATAAATTGATGTGAAAATTAGAATTCTTGAAATCTGGAGTAAATTAAAAAAAAAAACGGAATTTAGGAGAATTATTTAAAGATGTAAGTTTTAAATTTAAACGAATGAATGAATGGATGAAGTGATAATGATTAGATAAATAGATATGAACAATTTAATTTTAAAAACAGAATTTCGGAAATTTGGATCAAATTTTAAAAATCAGAAATTTGAGAAATTATTTAAAGGTTGAGTTCTAAAAATAAACAAATAAGTAAATAAATTAAAATGATGATGATTAAATAAATCGAGGTGAAAACTAAAATTTCGGAAGTTGGAAAATAAATGTGAATGTTGGAAGGTTAGTTGAAGATTGAATTTTTTATAAAAACTAAGCTTGTAACATTACATTAAAAAAAACTAAGGGTGGGTATGGGCCAAGGTGAAAAGAATATCTTTCAAAGAAAGCCCATGGGCCTTGAGTGTCTTGATGGTGCGTAATGGGAAGCCCAACTTCCAATTGGCTGCCCATACAAAACTTAAAACTTCCTAGCTAACTCCACCGCCACCACGGCTGGCCCGGGATGTCCAAGAAGTCCTTGTGGTGCCTGCGGCGGTGCTTGCTCCTTACTGGCTGGGCACTCGGAAATTCTCGCAGCAGCACATGATAGTAGTGGGGCTGCTGTAGGTGTTATTGTTGCTTGGGGATGCTTTCCACACTCATTGGAAGGTAGTCCAGGAATGTCTCCACGAAACAAGCTGCTGGGTCTAGGGACTCCATTTTTAAAGATACCAAAGTTTGCAATGAATGCCCACAAACAAAACAACTAGGGGTTTGATAGATAGGGAGAGATAAAGAGAGAGGGAATAGAGTCCTGCATGGCCATGCGTGGCCATGAAAGAATGGGACGAAAATAGTTCCAATGGGTATATGGATGACGGGGAGGATAGCCCAAAACAGAGCATAGAGTGTATGAGTGGAAACAATCCGCATAAGCCACATTCCATCCTTGAATCAACGGGCTTAAGTGCAGAGATATATTGAAAAGGGATCTCAATCAAATTTCAAAGGGGAATCAAGGCATGAATACCAAAATAGGACTCCAAAAATAGGTTGAAGACCAAGCTAAAAAAACAAGCACAAACAAGCTCCAACCCCACGAGAACATAACAAAATCCAACGTATGCACATCTAGGCATCAGCATAAATAAAAGAAAATCTGGCAATCCCAAGAATCATAACAAAACGGTGTGAAAGCAACAAGGTCCAGCTGAATAGAAGCCATACCTGTGCTTTTTCTTCCTCGGGCAAACTTCTCTCCCGAAGACCCGTCCTCCAGAAGCTCCCCTCATTTTCTTCCTTCTTTCTTTTTTTTTTCTTTTTCCTTTTTCCTTTTTCCTTTTTTCCTGTTTGTGTCTTCCTTCAGAAGCCATCCTCGGCTCCACTGCTACACGTCCCATCTGGTGGCTACCCCCCACCCTCTCTAGCTGTCCGAGAGCAGCCCACTTGAGAGTCCGTCAGAAGACAACAAAAATAATAATGAAAAAGCCCCAACTCCCTGGGGGGTCTACACAAAATAACATTTTTAAAGAAATACTTTCTTTTATAAAATCTGTATTAATTTCCTTTACTTCATAGCATCACTCAAAAACCTTGAAGTATTTAATCTTGAAGAGTTTTGCCCCAAAGAACCCATTTCAAACCTAAAAAAAAAATGACACCACTATTACTATTAACTATTTATCTAAATTTAAGGGTGTGAAAATCCTAATAATTTTATGTTATGTCATCTATATTATTTTTAATTTCTTAAATAATAACAATTTAATAAATAAGTTTCTAAATTCTTATAAAAGTTGGGTTCTTTCCAAAAATTTATTCCCAAGATTCTATTAATTTATTATTATTATTTTTTAAACAAAATTTTCAAAAAATATTTTTTTCTATTTATTATAGTAAACTATTATTATTACTAATATTTCATTTATTAGTTTAAAACTAAATATTATTATTTTTATTAATTTTCACATTCAATACATAACCAAGGCATTCTATATTCAGTGCATACGCAAAACCCAAAATAAAAACAAAGTTTCTTTCTACTGTCATCGTTATCATTTATTATTATAATACTTTTTTTTCAACATCTAACTTCCTTTCCAGTGCACACGGTTTTTCCTTCTTTTTTTCTTAACCCTACCCTACACTGCCACTCCACGTCCTCCCATGTCTTTTATTTATTTATTAATTTTATTATTATTATTTTTTTCCTTCTTGACATCCTATAATCCATTTGTTTTCTTTTTCAAATAATCTGGTGGTGAATGATTTATTTTTCTTTCTTATATTTTTCTTTTCCTCAATCTAAAGCCCCCATAACTGAACAATTTTATTTATTTAGTTATTTATTTTGTTTAAACCTACAATTTATTTTCTTCTATTATATTTGTTTATTTGATCTATTTAATTAAATATTCAAAATTTTTCTATTTTTATCAGTAAATAAATTTACATTCATAAATTTTTAATCTTTTGATCTAAAAATATTAAACAAACAAACCTTAATTTAGATTAAAATCTTCTAAAGAACTTTATGTGAAAGGTGTAGAATATTCGAACCCTTCCTCAAGGGAACGTGAATCATAATTTTGTTGCTGGTTTTATATTAAAATGGGATAAATCTAGGAGTCAATCTTCAACCAATCATACAAAAAAGATGAAGAAACTAGAATGAACCAGCCAAGCCCTGACGTCAGTTCCTTTGCCCTCCAATACTATCCAGACACTACTATAAGGGTGTCACTCCACCACTCAACTCGAAACATCCCTTTCTTTCTCTCTTTGCAGTAACTGCTAGTTAGTGATGGAGCAAACTGAGCTGGTCTTCATCCCATTTCCTATCATAGGCCACCTTGCGCCTGCACTGGAGATTGCAAAGCTGCTTACTCAGCGAGACCCCCGATTCTCAGTCACGATCTTCATCATAAAGTTACCGTTTGGGTCCATTGATGGTATGGACGCGGACTCTGATTCCGTACGGTTCGTCACACTTCCTCGGGTAGAGGTCAGCTCCGGAACGACCCCGTCTGGTCTCTTCCTCTCTGAATTCCTCAAAGCTCACATACCACTCGTCAGAGACGCTGTCCACGAGCTCACTCGCTCCAACCCGGTTCGGCTCGCTGGGTTGGTTGTTGATATGTTCTGCACCCACATGATTGATGTGGCCGATGAGTTTGGGGTGCCTTCCTATCTCTTCTTCACTTCCAGCGCTGCTTTTCTTGGCTTCCTGTTGCATCTGCAGTTCCTCCATGATTATGAGGGCTTGGATATTAATGAGTTCAAGGACTCGGATGCTGAGTTGGAGGTTCCGAGTTTTGCTAACTCGGTTCCGGGTAAGGCCTTCCCTTCTTTGTTGACTGACAAGGAAAGCGGAGGGACCGAGATGTTTCTTTATCACACGAGGAGATTCAGACAAGTCAAGGGTATTCTGGTAAATACATTTATTGAGCTTGAATCGCATGCTATTCAATCATTTTCTTGCAGTACAGTACCCGTAGTGTATCCCGTTGGACCCATACTCAACACCCGAATGGGATCTGATGGGGGTCAACAAGATGCTAGTGCTATCATGAACTGGCTTGATGATCAGCCTCCATCGTCCGTGGTTTTCCTGTGCTTCGGGAGCATGGGAAGCTTTGGTGCGGATCAAATCAAGGAGATAGCACATGCTTTAGAGCACAGTGGGCATCGCTTCTTGTGGTCCCTTCGCCAACCTCCCCCAAAGGGTAAAATGATTCCAAGCGACTACGAAAATATTGAGCAAGTTCTACCAGAAGGATTTTTACATCGGACGGCTAGAATTGGAAAGGTGATTTGATGGGCTCCACAAATAGCTGTTTTAGCCCACTCAGCTGTTGGAGGATTTGTATCTCATTGTGGATGGAATTCTTTGCTAGAAAGCATATGGTATGGTGTTCCGGTAGCCACTTGGCCGATATATGCAGAACAACAAATCAACGCATTTCAAATGGTGAAAGATTTGGGGTTGGCGGTAGAAATTAAAATAGATTACAATAAGGATCGTGATTATGTTGTAAGTGCTCATGAGATTGAAAATGGATTAAGGAACCTAATGAATACTAATAGTGAAGTGAGGCGGAAGAAGAAAGAAATGCAAAAAATAAGTAGAAGAGTCATGATAGATGGTGGGTCCTCGCACTTTTCTTTAGGCCATTTTATTGAAGACGTGATGGCCAACATGTCATGCAAACGACAAAGTGATACCTAATGTATGAATTATTTTGTACTAATATGAAAGGAAAAAATGCATTGTCGGCTCCAATTAATTGATTCATCATATGCTTTATGTCAATGCTCAAATAATTTCTTTGATAAAGTCAAGAAATTTGACCTTTCAAACCAGGAAATGTGTTCTCTCTTTATTATTTAATGAAAGAAGTTTACTAGGACATGAATTTAGCCATATGTTGATCTCACTGATCAATGAATACACAATTGAGCATTTTCCTGTAGGGAGCTGGACTAGTAATAAAATCAACTATATAAGTAAAAAATCCTTAAACCCTAATGAATTTGGTTTACTGGGATGAATAGAGATAAGAATTTGTTGAATTAATGGATCACTATTAGAGAGAACCATCCATATGAGATACACATTGATAGAAATTTAATTAATTTCTGGGCAGTGTGTATCTTCTTTTCTGCAAGCATGATGCTCTAATAGCAAATTAATGTTCTCAAACTATTTGATGTGTTGGTATGGACTTAAGAAATTAATATCTCATCAATGCATATCAAGGCTGTCAGGCATGTAAGACATCAATAGACTCAAAAAGATTCTAATTAGAGCCTTTTTGAATTAGTAGGTAGCTACATGAAGAAGGTGATTGTTATGGAGATGAGGATTTAGAATTATAGGTTCTTTAGAATTGATTGTGGAAAGAGTTGAGAGCATATGATTTTTTTTGTCTTTTTACAAGAAAATTACTATAAAGATGTGAAAAAAGTCTTAAAAAATATAAATTTTTTAAAAAATATTATGTATTTGGTATTTGATTATCAATTTGTCACTTCTTTTCTTTTAATGAAAAATAAGTATATATGAAAATTGATAATTGAAGTTGTTATTCAATCATCTAAAGATTATATTAGATGGGATGTATTGTAATGGTCTACTCCTTATCATGTAAATATTGTTTACTTTAAGTTCAATCCATCATATCCCATAAGATTAGGATGGACAAACCAATTCTCACACTGGATGGCAAGAGATCAACTCTAATACTATTTATAATGGCTCCCCCCAACAATATAGATATTATCATTCTAACCGTCTAAATATTGTCTATTCTAAACCCAAAAATCTACTCACAACTTTAAACCTTGTGTGTAAAATTAAAAAGAGCTTACACATATATAATGTTATGAACTTTTCCTCCATTTGATGTAAGAAACCACATGTATTCCCTTAAAACATTGATTCCAATTAGATGTGCAGAGGAACCATTTGGTATTAGAAAGAAAAGAAATACATAGATGGTAATATGTATTATTTCTCTTCCTTAGTCTTGTTGCAAGGAAACTCATTCATATATAATATATATTTTATTTAAAGAACTTTGAAAATTAATTTTGTTTTATACATAATTAACTTATAATTAAAAGAAAATCATTTGTAACACAAATATTGGATTCATAAATAATTATATGAGTAATTATCTTAATTTAGCTCAATTTTAAGTCTTAAAATTACTAATTCAAAATCTATTAAATCAAAATCAAAATAAAATAAAAATTTACTTACACCTTACATGGATACATGGATAAATAAAAACAATAACTTCTATACAAAAAATAAAAATTAAAAATTATAGAAAATTGTTATTTGCTTTCTATAATCGAAATTTTGAGTGAACAAAAATTGTTAACTTCAAAATTTTAAGCTATTTTTAAAATTATTTATTTTTAAGATAAGTCTCTATTATCTACCTAAGAATTCACACTAGCTTTTATTTCCAAAAACAAAACATGTATTCAAAGTTCACATAAATATTGTAGAAAAGGAACCTTGAGCAAACTCTCCCTGTCGCATTATTTTATTATTTACCTAAAGATTTATGCTTAGTGAAAATCAATTAACCACATTGAGAATTGATGATTCTAGGTAGCTAGTAACACGTGCAATCATAAGAAAGCTAATGAACAGTACATATATTCTCGTCTCTTCCTCTTTGAATTCCTCAAAAGGCCATGTCATCCATGAGCTCACTCATTACACCCATGAAACAATGAACAAGAAGAGATCATACCGTAAGCACATGACCAAAAGGTTGATAAAAGAACTTGGACCTCATCCTTTAAGCTGTAGAACATTACCTAGAAAACAACCTAATTTTTCTTTTCTTTTTCTAAAACACTTTTCACCAAGATCTTACCCTAGAAGCTATTTGTATTTGGAGTTAGAAAATACCTAAAATAAATAACCCAATCCATGGGCTTAGAAAACTTTTTAAAGGTCGGATAAACATAGTTCAACAAATTTTAGCTTAAAATTACCCATTTAGGATATATTAAATAAAAATAAAAATAAAATAAAAATTTTCAAAAACCTTTTCTACATAAAAAAATAAAAAATTTTATAGAAAAAATTGAAAACTTATCTTATATGCTTTCCATATATAACTGAAATTTCGAGTGAACAAAAACTATAAACTTCAAATTTTTCTTCTATTTTTAAGATAAATATCTATTATTTATATATATAAGAACTCAGACTATCTTTTACTTTCAAAAATAAAAAATGTATTCAAAGTCCACTCAAATTTTGTGGATAATGAACCTTGGACAAACTCTCGCAATCACATTATTTGATTATTTACCTAAAGATTTATGCTTAACAAAAATTAATCAACCACATTGAGAATTGATAAGTTTGGGTAGTTAGTAACACATGGAATCATAAGAAAGTCGATGAAGAATAAGTATATAATTCTTCAAAGCTAACATACCACTCATTAGACACACCATCCATGGGCTCACTCATCACACCCATAAAACAATGAATAGGAAGAGATCAAGAAGAGATCATACCTGAGGGGCTTCCTCAAAACATCGAGCTCTAAAATAATGCCCAAAAAGCAACCTAATTTTTCTTTCCTTTTTCTAAACCAATTTTTACCAAGATCCCAAAACCATAGATGTCATTTATATTTCGACTTAAAGAACAACCAAAATAAATAGCCCAATGCATGGGAGTAGAAAACTTTTCAAGGGTTGGATAAACTTAGCTTAAACAAATTTGCCTTAATATTAACCCTTCAAATTACCAATGAAGATCTATTAAATCAAAATAACTTGGAGCCATCAAGGAGAGAAGATCATGACCAAATAAAGAGACTTGGAAAGAATCCTGTAAAAAAAAAAAAAGGAAGGAAGATATCACCATGCAAGGATGGTAAGTGGCCAGCACACGTGTGAAAGATCTGGATAGTCCACATATTGAAGGATCTCTACGGTTGCAAGGTGGAAGCAGGTATGGAAGGAAGGATTTTTTGCAAATTCTTGAGGAACTGAGGAGGAGTTCTGATCATGCTGGACTTTTTTGGAAGAGAAAGATGACCAGATTTTTAAAAGGATACACCAGATTTTTGAGGAGAAAGATGACCAGATTTTGGAAGGGGGTATGATGGGATTTTTGAAAGGGGGATGCACCAGATTTTTGAAAAAGGATGCACCAGATTTTTGAATGGAGATGCACTAGATTTTGGAGAGGAGCAGACACTAATTCTAATCAGGATAAAGGTGCAATTGCACCATTGGGAAGACAAGGAATTTTTGGCAGAGATCAACACACGAGCAATCTTTTTTTAGAAAGGACACACACAAGAGTTTTTTGGGAGTAGCAGAGGACTTCAAACACTAATTAGGCTGCCATTTTGACACATCAAGAGAGTATTTTTCCTACACAATATAGGTCAGCTTTCGATTTCCGATAGAGTATTTCTTTTTTTAGTTTGGGTTTTAGTTTATTGGTTTAATTAATTGTTTGTGATAAATTCTTTTAAATCTCAATTGGTTTAAAGGTTTTTCCTTATACCTCGAGCACATGCATTATATGGAGGCAACGTTGTTTAATTTATACATCCATTTATTTTCAAGAACTAGTTTAAACTCCATGTGCTAGTTAGGTTTTTATTTGGATGTGCATGCAAGTTGCAAATGCATAAACAAGATGGCAGCTAACATAAATGGCAAAAAGGACCCCCCTCATGAACGCCCCTGCTCATCACCATTGAAGTACTTATTTATGGCTTCATGACTTATTTATTTTTCACTAAAGTACTTAGCATTTTTTTTCTCTATTTATTTTTTTGTTGTAAAAGTCTCTTACATTATGACTTCTTTCTTATTGGGTGATGAGTTTTAATTAAGTTTGAACCATGATCAGTAATTAAGTTTTAATTACAGAGGTAGGCTAGTGGTAACGTGCTTAGTTAGTATATAATAGAAAAGAGGAGAGCTTAATGCCACTTCTTGTTTGAAACACCTTCCATCATTTCCTAATTTCTTTCCACATTCCTAAAAAATGAGTATGTAAATGTTATAAATGCTTTTTAAAATCCCTCTAGGATATTATTATAAGCTTTTCAATATCCTTGTAGGTTTTCTTTCTGGACTTCTACATGCATTATGTTCTTTTCAATATTCCAACTATAATTACTCTTTTATATTTTTGTTGGTTCCTCGTCTTCTATATAAATAAGAAAATTTCTCACTTTAGTTCTTCATATATACATGCATGAAACCTTAGACTTCCCGTTCAAATATCTTTGTGAGACAAAAACGTCTCTTATTACATACTAAAGACATTTAAGTTGTCAAAGACTGAAAATAGTTCTATCAATGAACTTATTTCAAGTTGACAACTTCTCAATTTGTCTATTATGTGATTAACATTTATTTGTCTACAAATGATACTTGAATTGTCCAATTGAACAGTATAGAAAAACATAATATCTATGAAGTTATTCTCTTATATTTGATTCATTTTTAAGAGATCTCAAAAGTCATCCCTTTGTTCTCTGGGTGCATATTTGGACAAGGTCAAAACAATATGCCTTGTCCATTTTGTGTACTTGGAGAACTATGGGAAATGCTACCGAAATTTTTCTAAAATGAAATGAAGCATATTAGAGTTACTCATAAGGATTATGTGTTCCTATATGGGATAGGAACCATCACCAAAATTAGGAAATTGGAGATGTTAGAATGCACACAACATGCATCGTAAGTTGACATGCTTAAATTAATTTTCATGTAGTTAAAGGAAACAATTGTAGAAATGCCAATAGATAAAAGTTGGATGCAAAAAGTCAAGGGTGAGTCTAGAATATGATAATGAGGTTTTAGAGTTCTTGGAATTTGCCTTCAACAATGCTCCTAGAAGTGATAAGCTACCATGTCCTTGTGTTCGTTGCAACAACAACTATTTGATGCAAAATAAACAAGTTATGTATAGTCATTTACATAATTATGGGATAGCTAGAAACTATGTTCGTTTGGTGATGCATGGTGAATATGAGTTTGATGAGTCAACAACAATGATGTCTTTGAAGATGAATGTTATGACGATATGCATGGATTGCTACATGATGCATTTAAGAGGCCAAACACTAGTAATATGTTAGAAGAATATGAAATTCCACATGTTGATACTAACCTTGAAGAACCGAATGATGAAGCAAAAAAAAGTTACAACTTTTTAAACGATATAGAAAATGAATTATATCCTGGTTGTACTAAATTCACAAAGTTAGCTTTTATCATAAGGTTGATTCACATGAAGTGCCTCAATGGATGGAGCAATAATTAGAACTATTGAATGAGGCACTTCTCGAGGATGATAATTTTCTAGGCAATTACTATGAAGCAAAAAAAAAAAAAAAAAACTTCGTGATCTTAGGCTTGATTACAAAAAGATAGATGCATGCCCACAAAATTGCATGTTGTTTACAAAGGAGAATGCAAATGCTGAAAAATGTACGGTACCTTTAGATGGAAGAATGTCGAGTGTAAGTCTAAAGATGGTTTAGGAACATGTTCAAAGGGTAAGAAAATTCCTGCTAAGGTTTTGCGATACTTTCCTCTAACACCAAGGCTTTAGAGGTTGCTTATGTCATAAAAAGCGACTTCCTACATGAAGTAGCATGCATAAGGTCGCCCTAGTAATGGCTTGATGAGACATCCAGTAAATTCTTTGTCTTGGAAAAGGTTTGATTCTTTACATCCTACATCTAAGCATCGCAATGTTAGGCTAGGGTTAGCTAGTGATGGTTTCAATCCATTTAGCAATATCTCTATTGCCCATAGCACATGGCTAGTTGTTCTCATCTCGTACAACTTACCACCATAGATGTGTATGAAGCAATCATTTTTCATGCTATCATTGCTTATTCCTAGCCCAATTGCTCCTAGAAATGACATTGATGTGTACTTACAACCCTTAATAGATGGGTTACAAGAACTATGGGAGCATGGGGTTGCTACATATGATGTTGCAAGTAAACAAAATTTTTGCATGCATGCAACTATGCTATGGACAATTAGTGACTTTCCTACATATGCAAACCTTTCAGGGTGAAATACAAAGGGACAATTTGCTTGTCCTTCTTACAATAACAAAACTTGTTCCTATCGATTACAACATGGGAGAAAATTTTGTTATATGGGTCATCGTTGATTTCTTCCAACTAATCATGGATTTAGTATGATGAAAGGTTTTTTAATGGTGAAAAGGAATTGAGACTACCACTCACACAATTATCTAGGGTTGATGTGTTGCAACAATTAGAACAACTAGAACCAATTATTTTGGGGAAGTCACAAAAAAGAAAACTGGAAAATGTTATATGTTAGCATAATTGGAAGAAAAATAGTATTTTTTTTTTTCAATTACCATATTGGAAAACACTCATGTTATGTCATAATTTAGATGTAATGAAAATAGAAAAGAATGTGTGTGATAGTATAATTGGGACATTGTTGAACATTGAAGGTAAAACTAAGGATAACTTAAATATTCATCTAGATTTACAAACTCTAGGTATTAAAAGCCAACTTCACCTAATAGAAAGGGGAAACAATGTTGTTTTTCTCGCAACATGCTTGTGGACCCACATTTTTCACATGCGTCCCCACTCGATCGGCGAGACTCGCTTTTATTTGGTGAAAAATTAATTTTTGGAAAAGTCGGAGTCACCACTTATTTTATTTTTATTTTAAAGGGAAAATAAAACAAGAAATAAAACACTAAAAAAATGACTCCATAATTTTTGGAAAAGTGTGTCTTTGAAAAACCCGAGTCTAAGTCCGGGAATCAGGTTACTTATTGGGAAGGTACCTCTAGGAGATGGCACTCCTCTAAGCCTTACAAAGGTCTCTACTGACTAAGTTGAGGGAGATGTGGAAATTAATTGATTAACTAAGGATACCTAGGTTGACTAAGGTGATTACAAAAAATAACATGCCAAACAAGATCAAATCACAATAAAGGAGAGTTAGGGTGCATACCTAAGCCACTTCTTAAGTGCTATCATAAAACATCAATGGTTAGTTTAGATAATATATCACCTAACATGCATTTTATCATAGATAATCGAACAATATAAAAAACATCAAGACACCCAAGTACTATCAAACATAGGCATAATTCACAGTGACAATCATGTTTACAGAATTTAGAAAGTGGGCATTAGGGGGCGTACTTGGATAGTGTAGATAACTCATAATACGCTTCCTCGGGACATGAGGGTTAGATAATAAATAATAAATAATAAATCCTAGCATGCTTATCTAATTAATTAGCAAAAATTATCAGAATATAAAAAGTCATCAATTATCACACATATCTTATATACAATTCCAAAAAAAATAGACAGATATGATTAGAACAAATGACAGGAGTGGTAGCAAAGGTAAGTTTTGAAAAGATTTTCTTATGTAGGGGTTTCACCAATTCCTCAATTGATTTACATGAATTTAGCCCAGAATTACCCCATTATTTAGGATCATAAGCTTTGATTCGTGTTTTTGTTCAAAACCAAACTTTTTGTTGAAAACTGAGAAGGATGCAAACTGATCAAGATATGGTTGCATATTATTTTTAAAAAAAAGATTTTGATCCTGAGGACTCTAAATGAGTTTTTTTTTTTTTAACAAAAAAAAAAATAGATTTTCTTAAAGGGGTCTTTGGAGAAAAAGGTTTTGATTTTAAAATAAAAGGAATTAATTCTTAAAATAACTAAACATAGAAAACAAAATACCAATCAAAACAAAAGGAAACGAAAATCATAAAATAAAGATTTAGAAAATCATGTCAATTAAAGTGATGAGAGTAGAGCCAACCTTCATGGGTTTCTAGTGGCCTTCCAAAAAAAGGATTTGACCAACAATTACTAAGGCAACAAACTAATGACTTCCTAATCAAACAAAATAACAAAATTATCATCCAAAACTAACATCTAGATTTCAAGAAACATATAATAAAAAAGGAGAACAGCAGGGATTAAAGTCAACAAACTTAGCATATGGAGATAATAATATGGGATCAATTAAAGTAAATTAACATTCTAACAAAATATAATAAATCAAAGACCCAAGTTCAACAATCTTGAAAAAACATGAAAACAATAACACACAAGTAATAGGTTGATTATCTAAAATTCCTAAAAACTCAAACTAGATATTAATAGATCAAAATCAAAATATGTCACACTCAAAATATGAAAAATAATAACATGTGATTGACTAAATTAATTGACCAAAATTACAATCAAAACACAAAAATTGAACATGAATGGATTAAAATCAAGATTAACAAAATCAAAAACGCATGAACACATTTGAACTAGGAAATAATATACTAGGTTAAATTAGAATTAAAAGCATCAACATCATCTAATAAGATTGGCTAAACTATCAAATTAAAATTGCAAATATATTTAAACTAAAACAAATAAATAAATCAACAAATTAAAACTAGACTAAAATTGGAATTAAAAATATGGAATTTATCTAAGAGGATTAGTCAAACAAATGAATTAAAATCATAAATGCATTCAAATTATATAATATTAAAATTAAACTAAATTGAAATTAAGCTTCATCCAATAAGATTATTTAAACTGATGAGTTAAAATCAACAAATGCATTTAGGCTAAAAACAAGTTAAAATCAAACTAATTGGAATTAAAAACACAAACTTTATTTGGCATGATTATTTGAACTAAAGAATTAAGATCAACAGGTACATTTAAACTAAAAACAGATTAAAACCAAACTAACTAGGAATTAAAAACGCAAACTTTATTTGACGGGATTATTTAAACTAAAGAATTAAGATCAACTATTGCATTCAAACTAAAAATAAATTAGAATTAAACTAATGGGAATTAAAAATATAAGCTTTACCTCACAAAATCAATTAAACTAAAGAGTTAACATCATTAACACATTCAAATAAACTATTCCGAAATTAAAAATATAAACTTTACCTCACAAGATCAATTAAACTAAAGAATTAAGATCGATAACACGTTCAAATTAAAAATAAACTAGAATTAAACTAATTAGAATTAAAAATATAAACTTTACCTCACAAGATCAATTAAACTAAAGAATTAAGATCGATAACACATTCAAATTAAAAATAAACTACAATTAAACTAATTGGAATGAAAAATATAAACTTTACCTCACAAGATCGATTAAACTAATGAATTAACATCGTAAACACATTCAAATTAAAAATAAACTAGAATTAAACTAATTGGAAAAAATGCAAACTTTACCTCACAAGATTATTTAAACTAATGAATTAACATCATAAACACGTTCAAACTAAACATAAACTAAAACTAAATAAATCCAAAAAAATAAAAAATAAAAACTTTAACACAAGATTATTTAAACTAATAAATTAAGATGAATAAATGCGTTTAAACTAAAAATAAATTAAAATTGAACTAACTTGAATTAAAAACACAAAATTTGTTTAAACTTTCATATAGAAAATAAACTAGCATAGAACAAATGAATTGCAATCATAAAATAAAGACATTTAATCTAAGAAAAATAAAAGATTCTTCTTGCTGCATGGTGAGTGGTTCTCCATGGTCCTTCATTCGGCTAGTGATGTGACTGTGACTGCATGGAGAAGTGTGCGACTGCATAGAGAAGACTTCTTCCCTGCTTGGAGAATCATGCTGCTGGTCCTTGTCTCCCTCAACGCAGCATGATATTCCAAGGGGTTATTCATCTACGCGGTTGTGTATGTTCTCTCATGCAGCTGTGTGTGTTCTCTCATTCGGCTATGGGGACTCGTTTGTGCACCAACTCTTTCAAGAATGCAGTTGCTTTGCTTATGGCAATATGTGGAGAATAAAATGTTGAGATATTAGGAATGTTTAGATATTAGGAAAGTTGAGATATTAGGAATATTGAGATATTAGGAAAATTGAGATATTAGGATATTAGTTGTTATTTCCTTATATCATTCTTTCCTTGTATCATTCCTTTCCATTCTTAGAATGGTGATTACCCCCTATACATACTCTGTACATGAATGAATGAAAGTATGAATGAAAAAACTACCATTTATCAATTTGAAGATGGTATCAGAGCCATGGAATTGAAGTCCTGGATATTTTGTCGCTATGGTAGTTCGACAACGATCAACCATCCTAAGACAAGCCCTAATATTGATAAGTCAACCTTCAAATGTACTCACTGCAATAAGACTGATCCCACCAGTCTAGATATCCCACAATTTCAAAGCAACGACTCTTGGTATGACCAGGAAAACAATGAGGAACCGAGGGTTTGAATCATGGACCTTTAGATCATGTTTAGGCTATCACTACTTTGTTATTAATGATAATAATTGTGATCAACGGAAGAAGGATTCCAAGAAAACCTCGACTGCAACTATTGTCGAAATAAAAACAAAGGTTAATGTTGCTGAGAAAGTCTCTGTATTGATAGCCGCTACAGATCATGGTGGTAAGTTTTTAAATACTTTTACACCTGTTATTAATAGTGCATGGATAATTGATTCTGGTGCTAGAGATCATATGACTTTTGATTCTAGACAGGTTTCACCCCTTAGAGCTTCCTCACAAAAAATTGTTTCCACAGCCAATGGTAACACAACCCCAATCATTGGGGAAGGATCCTTAAATCTTACTGATACTTTGAATTTGGATTCTGTTTTAGTTGTTCCATCTCTAGATTATAATCTTTTGTCAGTTTCTCAAATCACTGCAGTCTTATCTTATATTGTCATTTTTTGGCTTGAATTTTGTGTGATTAAGGACATCCAAACAAGACAGACGATTGGTTGTGGTATTAAGCGGGGAAAACTCTATTACTTGGACTTCCAGTCAAAGGATTCAAATAAGTTGCAACAAGCCTTGATGGCAGGTGGATCTAAGGAGGAGAAAAAAAAGTCTGAAATTTGGTTGTGGCATCGACGTCTGGGACATGCTTCCTTTGGTTATTTAAAAAAATTGTTTCCTAGTTTGTTTGCAAATAGTGATATTTCTAGTTTCCGTTGTGATATTTGTGAATGGGCTAAAAGCCATCGTGCTTCGTTTCCGTTAATTTTGAATAAAAGTCCGCTTCCTTTTATGGTTATATATTCTGATGTTTGGGACCCATCCAAAGTCCCAACTTTGAGTGGCTCACGTTGGTTTGTTACTTTTATTTATGATTGTACCAGAATGACATGGTTATACTTGATGAAGACCAAAGATGAAGTGAACTTGTTGTTTCAAAATTTTCATAAAATGATTGAAACTCAGTACAATGCAAAGGTTTGGGTTTTGCGTAGTGATAATGGTGGAGAATATCAGAGTTCTTCAAAAGTATTTGGAAGAACATGACATCATTCATCAGACTGCTTGTTGCAATACACCCCAGAAAAATGGAGTCACTGAACTGAAAAATCGGCACTTGTTAGAGGTTGTTTGTGTTTTCTTGATAGCAACAAAAATATCGATATCTTATTGGGGATAAGCAATCACATCTGCCGCATACTTGATCAATCGGGTACCTTCTAGCTCAATTAACTTCCAAACACCTCTCCAATCTCTTACTAATGTTGTAGTTGCCCCAACCGTCCCAAATCTACTTACTTGTGTTTTTGGTTGCGTGGCATTTGTGCATCTACACAAACACCAATGCACCAAGTTAACTTCTCATGCATTGTAATGTGTGTTTGTTGGATTTGCAATGCACAAAAAGGGATATTGATGTTACCATCCTCCAACTCGACGAATGTTTATTACAATGGATGTGGTGTTTCATGAAGATTCGATATATTTTTCATCTGAGTCTGAACTTCAGGGGAAGTACCATAAGGAAATTCAGACTCTCGATTATGATTATCATATCTCTGAGGAGGATGAATATGAACAATCTAAACTAGTGAACCAGGAAGCGGGTAAGTTGGATATGAGTGGTCAACAATTTGGGTTCAAAGATGTCTTCACTGAATTACCAAACCAATCATCGTCTGCTGAGGGTGTTCTTAATTTGGAACCTGATCCATTCATGAAACAGTTACCATACCGTCATAATAGAGGTATTCCTAAACCCACATATGAACCTGAATTGTCTACCAAAGTCAAATATCTCATGAGCAACTATGTGTCTAATCATCGTTTGTCTGAATCAAATAAGTCATTTGTAAATCAATTATCTACTGTAGCTATTCCTAACAGTGTGCAGGAAGCCTTAGCTGATCCAAGGTGGAAAGTAGTCATGAATGAAGAGATGAAATCATTGCAGAAGAATGAAACATGGGAACTCGTAGAATGTCCACCAGAAAAGAAGCCAGTTGGGTGTCGTTGGATCTATACTATGAAGTACAAGACAGATGGTAGTATTGAATGATTTAAAGCAAGACTTGTAGCAAAAGGGTACACTCAAACTTATGGAATTAACTACACAGAAACATTTGCACCTGTAGCTAAGATCAACATAGTTCGAGTATTACTGTCATTAGCTGCAAACCTAGATTGGCCATTACAACAGTTCGATGTGAAAAATGTCTTTCTGCAAGGCGAGTTATCTGAAGAAGTATATATGGATCTTCCACCAGGATGCATGGTGTCAGAAAAACAATGTCAGAAGGTTTGCAAATTGAAGAAGTCATTGTATGGGTTGAAGCAATCCCCGAGAGCATGGTTTGGAAGGTTCACAAAATCAATGAGAGCTTTTGGCTATCGTCAAAGTAATTCAGATCACACTTTGTTCCTGAAAAAGCAACATGGTAAGATTACGACACTTATCGTATATGTGGATGACATGGTAGTTACAAGAAATGATCCTGAAGAAAGAAAAGCTTTGCAAAATTATCTATTTAGAGAATTCGAAATGAAAGATCTAGGTCATCTGAAATACTTTCTTGGGATTGAAGTTTCTCGATCAAGTGAAGGAATTTTTCTGTCTCAAAGAAAGTATGTCTTAGATCTTTTACAAGAGATTGGAATGTCAGGATGTCAACCTGTTAATACACCAATAGAAGAAGGTCTGAAATTGTGTGTTGAGCCTAATCAAGTATCAATGGATAAGGGAATATACCAGAGACTTGTGGGGAGATTAATGTACCTAGCTCATACAAGACCAGATCTTGCTTATGCATTGAGTGTAATGAGTCAATACATGCATAATCCTGGAGAGCAACGTATGAATGTAGTCATGCGTATTTTGAGGTATTTGAAGAATGCTCCTAGGAAGGGAATTTTGTTCGCAAAAAATGTTGATCATCAGAGTATAGAAGTATATACTGATGCTGATTGGGCCGGTACAGTGGATGATAGGCGATCTACATTTGGTTACTTTACCTTTGTAGGTGGTAATCTTGTGACATGGAAAAGTAAGAAGCAGAATATCGTCGCTCATTCAAGTGCAGAAGTGGAATTTAGAGGTATGGCTTTAGGACTTTGTGAGGCATTATGGCTAAGACTCCTCTTACAGGATTTAGGTTACCTATCTAGGCAACCAATCCGATTGTTTTGTGACAATAAAGCCGCATGTGACATTGCTCATAATCCAGTACAACATGATCGTACAAAGCATGTCGAGGTGGATAGATTCTTCATTAAAGACAAGTTGGATGATAAGATTGTGGAATTGCCTAAGATTCGATCAGAAGATCAATTGGCCGATATCCTCACCAAAGCTGTCTCAAGTCAAGTGTTCTCAAAATTTTTAGACAAGTTGGGCATGTGTGACATCTATGCACCAACTTGAGGGGGAGTGTTGAGATATTAGGAATGTTTAGATATTAGGAAAGTTGAAATATTAGGAATATTGAGATATTAGGAAAGTTGAGATATTAGGATATTAGTTGTTATTTCCTTATATCATTCTTTCCTTGTATCATTCTTTCCCATTCTTAGAATGGTGATTACCCTTTATATATACTCTGTACATGAACGAATGAAAGTATGAAAGAAAAAACTATCATTTATCAATTTGAAGAGAAAATCCCCTTCGCGTGTAAGAAAAGGCCTTTCTTATGGTGCGTGACTAACTCTCTCTAAAAATGGCAGCTGCATGGATGAAGAATTGATGTGCAAATTGAAGGTAGACCAATCATGGAGGTTCAGGAATTGGGATGCCAATGTTGCTGTCAGTTTTCTTTTCCTCTCTTTAATGCGCTCATGCAAAAATTAAAAATAAAATTGAAATAAGAAATGTGAATTATGGCCAAAATGAAATATAATAAAATAAAATAAAATGTCAAATCACATAGCCACAAAATCCAAGATATCAATTTATGGGATTAAATAATGAATAAATAAGTAGGTAAATAAACAAATAAATTGATAAAAGTATACAAATAAATCTTAGATGTATGCAATTACGAAAAATCAAGAAATTAAATTAATGCAACGGATTATAATAATTTAAATGTCAAAATCAAACCATTAAAAATCAGAAAATTCATTCATACAATAAAAAGTCAAGCCAACACTCATCTTATCCCGAAAAATGAGTAACCAAAATCAAGATCATGCCTAAGTGAACTATGCCAAAAGAAGTGTCTAAGCGACCTATTCTGAAAGCGTGTCTAAGTAACCTAGGGTGAATATGTGCAAGCTAGAAGGTGTCAAGTGCATCTAAATGGGCCTAAGGTGGTGCCTAATGGGCCAAGTGTATCTAAATGGGCCTAGGGTGCCTAAGTGGGCCTAAGTTTAAATTAGGGCTGCCAAGAGTCACAACGGGGTTAGAAAAATCTCTCAAACAAAGTCCTTAAGGTGGCTTAGAAAAGATAGACTACATGAGTAGTAATGGGCCACCAGGGAATTGCCATAAAGTACCGAACAAATACTTAATAGAACATGTGCTAGGAAGACAAAATTGAGGGTTTACAATGCTACTCACTAACTCCAGATGAGATGAAGGAATTTTGCAAGCTTTTAAAATCAGTCAAGGTCCTTGATAGTTATTCTTCAAATATATCTTGATGCATCCAACTCAATGAAAGGAAAATATATGGTCTAAAGTCACATAATTGTCATGTTTTGATGTAACAACTTCTCCTTGCAATTTATGGAGTTTTGCATAAGAATTTATTTAGAGTTATTATTGAATTGTGCAACTTTTTCAAGCAATTGTGCTCAAAGGTCTTATCAACATATCAATTATAACGGTTGGAGAATGATATCATTGTCATACTATGTAAATTAGAGCAAGTATTTCCTTCATCATTCTTTAACATTATGATGCATCTACTTGTACATTTAGCAAATGAGGCAAAGATTGTTGAACCTATGCAATATCGCTGGATGTACCCTATTGAATGGTATTATCATGATTCCATACTCCTAATTTAATATTATTTCATATTATGTTCAATTCATTAACATGTCTATTGGTCTATATATGGTTGATAATAGGTACCTACACACTTCAAAGTTGTATGTGCATAATAGGACTTATCCAGAAAGTTTTATTACGGAAGGATACCTTGTAGAGGAATGTACAACATTTTGTTCCAGGTACTTCAATGATGTGGAAACAAAGTATAATCGCGCTAATAAAAACTTTGTTGGTTTGACCAACACAAAAGATGAAGGGTTGATTATCTTTAAATGCATTGGACATGCATTGGGAAGGTCTACATGTTGTGAACTTAGTCCAAAAAAAGTGGGTATAAGCACATTTATATGTGCTAACAAATTGTGAAGATGCCATTTCATTCATTAAGTAAGAAATTTATTTAAATTTTAATTAAAAATCTAGTTCAAATACTTAATTAATGTTTCTTTGATTCATAGGAAGCATAAGCAAAGCATTAGGTCTAAACCTCGTATATTTACTAGAGATGGAGATTTGATTCATAATAAGGAATTTATGAAGTGGTTTGAAAGACGTGTAAGTATATTCCTTATTATGTAATTTGTTTTATATTATGATTATAGAGAATTCAATATCATTATTGCATTATAGGTTGCACAATTGCATCGTGAAGGTCATAAATTTGAACACCTTCTAGCATTATCATATGGTCCAAATACATCTGTTATGTGCTTTAAGGGATGCATTATTAATGAATTTAGATTCCACATGAAGGAGCGTGATAACAAATGAAAGACTTAGAATAGTGGAGTTATTGTAATTGTAGAAAAATCAAGCTTTGTAAGTGCTCAAAATATGAATCCAATTACTGGCGATGTCCCCTTCTATGGTGTCCTTACTGAAGTTGTTGAATTACATTGCCTTCGTGGAAATAAGGTTGTTATATTCAAGTGTGATTGGTGGAATATTAAAAATGTTGGAAAATGAATAAAATAAAAATGAATGTGACTACATTTCTGTTAATTTCACACGAATGTTATCCATAGATTAACCATTTGTGCTTGCATCTCAAGCCAAACAAGTGTTCTATGTGAAGAACTCAAATGAATCAAATTGGTATACTGTCATAAAGATGCAACCCTGAGATTTATATCAGATGAGTGGGGACAAATCTAATGGTGATTTTGAACCATTTCAACAAAGTGAATCACATGATGATCACCTACCTATCTTAGAGTTGGTTGATGAAAATACAATTGTGTGGGATAGAAATGATGTTTTAGGAGAAACCATGAAAATAATATAATTCCTTGACAAAATGAAAATGAAAAGGATTGATGTAATTCCTTGAAGAAAGAGTTGTAACTTTCTTTGGGGGTAGATATAAAAAAATCTATTTAGAATTTCTTTTATTTTCAATAAATGATTTCTATTTTTTGAAATTTTTTTATTTAATAGTTATCATTTTTATTTGTTTTTTTTCTAGCCTTATCATACAAAACCATGTCTTACCACTGCAACAAGCTTAAACAGGTAATTGTACCCGATATTTTCAACCATGGGCAAATAACAACTACTCATAATCCCATGCATGCTTCTAGATTACTCACCAACCAACCTGATAGTGTTAGGAACCCTAGATTACTCCATTTCAATGCCTTAGATCTCATAGGGTGCATGCATCTATCCTTAGGGCTCTCTAGATCTAACGTAGTGGAAACTAATGGCTTCAAAAACCATTATAGAATAAAGATCTAGAGAAAAAGTGCTCATACCTGGATCTGGATGTTCCTAGATCAATTCATTGCCGTGAAGAACATGCCTAGAAAAATAGGAGAATCTCTCCTTATGTTGCTACCCACGTGCGTGATTACTACTCAAAAAGTGTTATTTTGTAACTTGTAATTAACTCTTTTAAACACTCTTGAGTAGTAATTATTACCTTTTAACTCAATTGACATGTTAAGGACCCTTGCAATCGTTTCTAATCAAATTGTGTTAGGTTTTGGTGTTTTTGATAGCTTTTAGCTACACCAAAGCAATCCAAGAATGAGGGAGAGCTGTATATAGTTCATGGCAAAGCTTTTGGAAGCTAAAATTCATGAAGAACCAAGCTTTGGAGCTCCATAGCCCTTTGCCAAAGTCGTTAAAAGTATGCAAGGAAAGAACAACGGAGAGAGGAAAAACAGAGTGAAGAAAACAGAGGACAGCAGCTGCAGTCTTCTTTCACACTTTTGGAGCACTTCCCGAAGTCCATTTTCTACATACTATATACTATTTCAAATCTTAGGAAGTCAAGAATCCAACGCTTCAAACGGTGTATGAATTGGAGCTGAAATGAGGAAGATATGGCCTTCGCAAGACAACTGCATCCAGTTGAAGGACAAATTCGCATCTTGTGAATTTGGAACTCCAACGTGCGAAATTAAAGCCTACCTTGCGAAATGGAAATGGAATACAGCCGCACAGTCACAGAGAAGCCCAACTTGCGAAAGTGATTTTGCAACTTGCGAACTTGGAACTTCAACGTGCGAAAATGGATTCCAAGTTGCGAAATCAACTTGCGAGATTTTCGCAAGTCACCATGCAACGTGCGAAATCTACATGCGAACTGGGATATTTGTGCACTGACTCTTTTAAATATTTTCTTCAGATATTTTTGTATAAATTTTCATTCTTCTCCTTGTAATCCACCAACCATAAGATTTCTTAGCTAGGAAGGTTGGAAAAACTTCTCTATATATATTCCCTTGCATCCATTGTAAAAATATAGATATCATATATGTAATCGACGAACAGAGCACTTGCTCTATTTTTCTTATATATTTTTGTTTTCTCGTTATTTTTCTTTCTAGCCAATCAAACTCTGAGGATTTTTCCTCAGAGGATGAGAGGCTAGGCTCTTCGTCTCTTAGAGTGAAGAAAGTCGGGTAAGTTTCCGAATGAAAAATTGGAAGTTTTGTTGTTTTAGTTTTTAATGAAGAGAAAGTGTGACTCGTTAATGGTTTTTATCTTTTTAGTTAACTTAAAATGCCTTTAAATCACTTGGGCCAACACTTGGTAAGGCAAGTGATCTCCGTCCATGGAGATTCACTAGTTTACCCCTTGCGAGCCTCTGGGAGGTGACTTGAAGGTAGGATTTTCTAGAATTGCCAACACTTGGTAAGCTTTTGGACTCCAAGGAGACATCCATTAGTTATCTCTTGCGAGCTTTTGACGGGTAATCCAAGGTTAAAGATCACCTTGAATGGCAAGTGCTAGGTGAGAGGTATGAGCCATTGCAAGATGCATCAGTGAGAGGGATTTAGTGTTTGAACCCATTAATGGGAAGCATTTGTACAACACCGGTTGGAGAAGGAACTATATGTTAATTCTCTAATGCGAGGAAAAGAAACAAGTGACCGGAACTCCCTTTTTGTATGAGGAATCTAAGCCTAGTGATCTAAAACTCCAAGAAACACTTTTCTTTGTAATTAAAATCAGTTACTATTTTTGGTTAGCTTAAAACCAATCCTTTTTCCACCAAAGTTTATGTTTTCGTTCAAAGCTAACCTTGAAATGAAAAGGCACCAACTCAGCTTTGAATTAATATCATTTGCAAAGTGAAAACCCATCCTAATGAACGATCCTAGAGCCACTATACTATAGTAGCTTTGTCTTTGCTACCCTAGTTCATGGTGTAATAGGTTATAAATTTTGTTGATTACTCCCTCAATCAAGGAGCACCAGCTGGACACGAATCAGTGCGCGTCCCATTTTATTTCTGTGCACACGGCCTATGTACACCCCTTGCGATTCTCGTGCATGTGGCTTGTGTGATTCTAGTGCATTTCTCATACACTCAAGATCTTCTATCCGATGACTCTTATTTCTAGGCATTGAGATGGTGAAGATTTCAAGGGTTGAGGTTAGGGTTTTCTATTTGGACTTAAAAATGGAGAACAACAAGACCTAAAAACCTTAACCCCTGAAGGGGTATTTATAGGTTTTTTGCTAAGCTTAAGTGACTTAATCCCACCATGGGCTTGGGACACTTAATCTAACCCAAAAAGTTTGCTAATTGATTAATTAACCATATAAGGCCCTAATTAATCAATTAACCCAGTCTAGAGATACCACTCACTTATCCCTATGCAACCTTACGTAATTACCAAAACTCTCTTATGCACAAAACTAAACTAAAAACCCATTCAACCCTCACAAACTATGTCATCAAGGAATATGAGCTCAGAGCAAGGACCATTGGGACCCATAGGAGTACTGGCTCCCTGAGAATCAAATTTTAAAATTAACTCAATATCCCATTATAAAAAGTCAACTGCACTCCGGTACCCTATGTATATTATGACGAGACACCAAGTGCTTAAGTCTGTGACCTACTATCCATTGCTTGCAGATTTCCCATGAACTAGTGTTCGTAATCTAACAAGGTAGCGTTATCACCTATCAAAATTACCTCTCAAATCCTTGAGTTACAGATACCACTTATCATGTGATCAATTGACATATTATAGCTCCAAGGAGCCAATGTCAAATTCCACTAAAGGAATTACTGTGGTCATAGATTTCATGATTACATGTCCTTTGGATCACCCAATGTGATACACTGTTTCAATCCCATGAGATATCATGATGCCTATATAGAGAATACCTATTGTCACCACCCTCCATCAACAATGACTCAATCCATAGGGATATATGACCACTTTAGGGTCTGACTCCATAGGTCAAAGTCTCTTATTGATTTTGGCACAAACTCAATATCCTCTCAAGGTTGAGAGTCCATGCAGTACAGTAGCTTGGTGAATTATGACAATTGACAGCCTTGCATCATGATTCACCGTAGGTCCTGTCTAGTGTGCATCACATACACAAGTGCACTCACCATGGGAAACCCATCCCGATGGCCAAGACAAGTCATCCCTCCAATTAGGAGGTGGTTCACTACAATCTTTATTGGATTACCTAAATCCATGAGCTAACTATGGACAACTTATCTACTTACAAGGAACCCATAACTTGTATCTTCTATGCAATTCCTGATGCACCCAAGTCATGTGTAATGTAAGAGACATGGATTGAATACTCAAATCAATGTCAATATACCAAAAGGATAGTAAGAGGATAGTTAAATCTAACTTTGTTACATCATGTCTTACTTTTAGAGGCTCAATCGCAATAGATAGCCCCGAGTATAATGTTTCTAGTGTGACAATTATATTAGATTTAAAATGATAACTACATTTGTATGCTCATATAAGTTATAAATTAATTTTTTTAATTCTTTTTTTGTTTCAATAGGAATGTCCTCAGGTCAAAAGAGGACATGTGGCCTAACATAAAACATTGGTTTGTTAGGATTGAGACTAGGTGAGAGGGTAAAAGTTTCATTCAATGAATATGGGCAATTGGTAAATGAAATAAAGGGACATTGTTTAACAAGCTACGTGGGGACCCTTGTACGTAATCAACACAAATGTGCCACAACAGGTTATTGATTAGTCATGTGTTTCAACTGATGCAAAAGAAAATATATGGGCCCTTTTTTTGGTATGTTTTCTTTAACATTCATATAGAATGAAATATCATTATTATCATACCTTGCAATTAACTTTTAAATTATTTATAGGAGAAGTTTGATGTAGATGAGGATCTAAAAGATTATATATTGTCCTCAGCCTAAGGTAAATATAGAATCAACAAAAACAAAATGAAAGTTGTATTTTAAACCTTTGGTCTACAAAGGAGGAAAGGTTGAGGCATAAGTCACCATTAGTATCTGATGTTGATTGAAGATGGCTTGTCCAACTTTGGAGTTTAGAAGTAGCACAAGTAAGACTAATGGCTAGTGTTTTTTAGTGATTACTTATTCACTTCTTCTTTATTTCACATTTGTATTTACATCAAATATAGGTCATCTTTAAAAGAAACAATGAAGATAGAGCTAAACTGAATATTCATCTCACATCAAGGTCTAGGAGCTTTGAGTAGCTGCATTTTGAACAAGTTAGTAAATCTTTTTTAATAATATTTTATTTATGGTAAGTTTATTATGGTATAATAATTTAAACATAATTATTTTTATTCTTAACATGACAGACACAATAAAAAAACGATGGCACAAAGCCTAATAGGACAAAGATGCTCAAGCTCATGCATACATAGAGGGATAAAAAACCTATTGATGATGTATCCTGTGAAATTATGGTACTTAATTTTTTCCTTAATAAATATTTGGGAAATAATTTTTTAAAATATTCCTATGTTAATGTAAGAATGAATCTTCTTAACAATATTTTTAGGCCCAATTTGAGGAGATTATGGTAGCTCAAACACAATCACAAATGGGACAGTCTTCATCATCCACTCCATTGTCAATGGATGACATACACACACAAGTAATTAATGGGCTCAGAGAGAAATGGTTGTGTATGTAGTTTAGGATTTGGTGCAACTTCTACATCGGTATTTGGTGCAACCAGAAAAGGGACACATGCAACCCTTGCATCAAAGCTTAAGGAAACACAAGAAGAAGTATTTCATTTTTAAAAAAAATATGAAGAGAAGATGCAACAACAAATTGAACAGCAACAAGATCAATTACAACAACAAGGACAGTTGCTGCAACAATAAGAACAACTACAACAAATGGAGATGATGCAGAAACACATGCAACAAATGTAGAATATGATGCAACAAATGTTTCAGTTTCAGCAAGGGCAACAGGGCCAACAAGACCAATCTTCTAGTTGATACATGTCTAATGTCATTTCTTTTTGAATCATTTTGTAATTGATACTTTTTTTTTCTTTTGTCTAGTGTTTCCTGGTGGAAAACACTTGCTTCTACATAGTAGGTTTTGTTTCTATTTTTGTTTAGTAGTTTATAGATGTTCATTGCTCCCTTTGATATAATTAAATTCAATAAGATCACCAAGTGAGTGTAAAAACTGTTTATGAAATCTTTTCAATTTGTGAAATCTTTTCCAATAATATTCTAATTATTGCTTTCTTTAGTGGTTTCATTTCACTGAGTGAACAAGTGATGCTATGGGATTCCATTCAACACTTCTTTTATGGTTAGTGAAGGTTTATAACTTGACCTACTTTTAGCTTCTGTTATGCTTTTTACTTTGTATATGACATACTTTCCACTTGAGATGATTTCATTGGAAAATTGACTTGTATAAGACATACTTTTGCAGTGGAATTACACTCACAAAGCTAGTTGGAGTTATACTTTTGCAACTTCATCTATTGTCCTTGAAGGTATCAGAAATCCTAGATAATTTATTTATTTATTTATTTATTTTAAGAATGCACTTGGTGAACATGAAGACTCTCTATGCCATCCCAAAGAAGCACCGAGAATCCAAATACAAGCTAAATTAATTGTGCTGGCTAGAATATCTGGGCAGAATTGTCCCTGAATCTCTTCTGTATGATATCTTGTCCTTCATGTTTTTAAAATGTGTTGTGGTAGTTTTTGATGAGTAAATCATACACGTTGTGTTTAATGCATTAGTTGACTTATTGCCTTGTTGGTTTTTGAGGTATTGATTGGATAGTTCACAGTTTGCTTGGTAAGGGTGGTGCCCTCTTGCAAATCTAGTAGTTTTTCATTTTTTTTTTCTTTTTTTAAAGATTTAAGGTTTGGGAACCTTTTTTAATCCTCAAGCATTATAGTTGGTGTATTTGGATGTTAAGTGGTTAACTAGATGTTACTCTTTTTGAACACTTGCCCATCCCATGCATTCAGATGGATTATGGTTTTTCTTTTTTCCTTTTTCTTTTTGGAGTTTGAACTTAGATTCAAGGTTTCAATAATCCAACAATAGTAATGTGTTGTCTGGTATGGTATTGATATCACCTAACACAATTGATATAAAATGTGATTATAATGCTTGTTGGAGAACTTGGCCATAGGTAGACACTGGATTGATGACTCCATGTATTGCCCACTAGAGTTCTCATGTCAATTACCGACTCTTAACACAATGTCTAGATTTGTTATCAACATGAATTCAAGAGAGCCACTAGTAGTTCCATTCTAATGATTCTGTGGCAGTCATCAAACCTTTCAGTTCCTTTTAAATTATATCTATACATGAGAACTCAATTCTCATGTATGAAATTTTGTTGTTTTATTTTAAGTAGACACATCATTTTCAAGTTTTCACCAAATTTGGTGTGCATTATCAGAACCTAAAAATAATGAGAAATTGAAATGAGCATTCATTCATATGGGAATTATTTGTTGGGTATATGTGTTAAGAGAATGACATATACCATGCTTAACCCTGTGTCTACATAATTCTAACTTGAACTTCCTTCACAGAAAAATTAATTTTTAAAGTGAATAACCAGAAGAATATGTACAACAAATATCATATGCTATATTAAAGGTTGTTCCTGATTAATTGTTGATTCGCTTTCTTGATTTACTGTTATAGCTACCTGACAGAGAAATTCTTGATGGAATATTTTTTGTCGTACCAGTTGGAAAAAGTGTGGCTATTGTTGGAACTAGTGGCAATGGTAAGGATCTAAATGCATCAGAATTCCTCTCTTTATCTATCTATCTATCTATCTAAATTTGCGTAGCAAATTTTTTTCCTTGCACATCACAGCATTTGATCCCAACCTGCAGAGATGCATGTGTAAAAATATTTACATAATCACATAGATTAATCATACATGATTAAAGGATACTAACAATACAAAATCACTATAAAGAACATACCTGTTTGAGCCATGATAAAAAAAACGTGATTGATTGTTGTAACCAAGTCTTCCTCTCTATGATCTTGATAATAGCTATGGTGGCTCTATGGGAAAACAGAAAACCCTTTTTATCTAGATTAGAGAGGGAACTTAGCATAACTCAAATTGGATTCTCATTGGGCCCTCCCATAATGGGCTTCAATGAGACCCATAGCCTACACTTGCCACTCAACTGAGCTTCTACTCAAAAGATGCAAAACCCAATCCAAAATGTGATCACTAGTTAATTGGGCTCATTATAGAATAGACTATCCATTAACCCGTTTTTGCAAATACAAATTATTCAATTAATGTTAGCCCATATAAAAATTTTCCAACATTCTCCCATTTGGGCTACATTAATTGTTTTTTAGGATTCATTAAATTCATTTTGAAAATAAGACTCTCGGGTTAAATACAGAAAAGTTTATTTTGTGTGGCCACACCTTTTTTTTTTTTAAAAGAAATGATAGTCTATAAGTAGCATCTTGTTAAACTTATCTGGTCCAACATGGTCTTAATATTGGACTATAATGGTCTATATGTTAATCTCAACAAACATAATGCCCCTTATAGTCATGAATATTTATAACCATATCAACATGGATAGTAAACCCAGTAGTGTAGTAAGAAATCAATGCCAATATGTGATCATCATCTATATGCATTGTTTCTTATTAGTCCTCATTACAATTTACCAGCAAAATGAAATTGTAATTGCAATTTCTCAACAAAATGAAATTGCTTGACTTTAACAAGTCATATGTCACCAATAGTGCACCACAAAATCTCAAAATAGTGGTATTTGTGACATCCAATAGTATACAACTGTAATTCTTAAGGTTCAATATCTCAAGATACCATGTTGTATGTAATTCAATTACGACATGCTATAATATAATACTTAATTATGATCATCATAATAAAAAGATTTTAATTTTGCAAGTCGCAGAACAATAATGATCAATGTTTACATGAAACAATAATTGAAATAAGGGAAATCACAAAAGCTCCCACTAAACCAAAGAATCAAAAGACTTAATGACACCCATATTCACAACATGTTCCTTGAACGTTATGGGCTTTAAACCTTTGGTTAGAGGATCAGCTAGCATGGACTCAGTTCTTATGTGCTCAATCACAATATCTCCTTTCTTCACTAAGTCCTTGACTGTAAGGTACTTGATTTCCATATGCTTAGAACCCGTACTAATCTTATTGTTCTTAGAGTAGAACACAGCTGCATTATTGTCACAATAAATCACAATGGGTCGAAAAATGGAATCAACAACTTGCAACTCTGAAATCAAATTTCTTAGCCAAATAGCTTGAGATGATGCACCATAACAAGCTACAAACTCAGCATACATGGTTGAGGATGCAATTAGGCTCTGTTTGACACTTTTCCATGAAATGGCTCCACCAGCTAACATAAAAATGTATCCTGAAGTAGATTTGCGATCATCAGAACAACCACCAAAATCAGAATCTAAGTATCCAACTACCTCAAGATTATCCACCCTCCTATACACAAGCATAAAATCCTTCATTCTTTGTAGATATCTCATGACTTTCTTTGCAGCAACCCAATGATCATGTCTAGGGTTCGATAAATATCTACCAAGAACGTTAACAATGAAGGCGATATCAGGTCTTGTACATACAGCATACATCAGGCTGCCAATGGCACTAGCATAAGGAATAGTCTTCATGGCATCCTTTTCCAAATCATTCTTTGGACACTATTCATTACTGAGTTTATCTCCCTTCACAACAGGTACATCACCAGCTTTGTACGTCTGCATATTGAATCTTTTAAGCACACGATTGATATAGGCTCTCTGAGATAGCCCAAGGAGGTTTCGAGATCTATCACGATAAATCTCAATACCCAACACAAAAGATGTTTCTCTAAGATCCTTCATGTTAAAATTAGCAGACAAAATACGTTTGGTATCATTCAAGAGATTCACATCACTACTAGCAAGTAGAATGTCATCAATATAAAGAACCATGAAAATGTATTTGCTCCCATTAACCTTCATGTAAACGCATTGATCAAACTTGTTCTCTATAAAACCAAAAGACGTCACAATTTTGTCAAATTTCAAGTACCACTGACGAGAAGCTTGCTTGAGACCATAAATTGACCTTTTCAATCTGCATACCATGTTCTCTTTTCCATTTTCCTTAAATCCTTCAGGTTGTGACATGTAGACCTCCTCACTCAAATCACCATTGAGAAAAGTTGTCTTGACATCCATCTGATGAAGCTCTAAGTCAAAATGAGCTACCAACGCCATAACTAGCCTAAAGGAATCTTTGGTAGAGACTGGTGAGAAAGTCTCTGTGAAATCAATGCCCTCTCGCTGTGTATACCCTTTAGCAACCAACCGAGCCTTGTATCTTTCAACATTTCCTTTGTTGTCTCTTTTGGTCTTGAATACCCATTTGCATCCAATGGGTTTATATCCTTTGGGAAGATCAACAAGTTCCCAAACATCATTGTCTAACATAGACTGCATCTCATCTCTCATGGCAATCAACCATTCCTTTGCCTTATCACTACTGAGAGCTTCACAATAAGTAGTAGGGTCCACTTCTTCTCCAATGTCATACTCTCCCTCTCCAAGGTAAACATAATAATCGTTAGATAAGGCAGGTCTCCTAGTTTTTTGTGATCTCCTCATTTCCATAGGAGGAATCTCATCCACAATAGGGCTTATTTTGACAATAGTGAAATTGACAACATCAACTCCTTGTTGAATCCCAGAATCAAAAGCTCCAACATCAAGGTTAACGTCTGAGACTGGCAAACGTAAAGAAATAACATCCATGGGTTCCACTCTTTCATTGGATTGAGAGGGTATACTATCAGCAACATCCAACTCTAAAAACTTTGCCACTTGAGACTCAACAATTCTAGTGCTACGAGTTGAACAATAAAACTTGTATCCTTTTGAGTGACTAGGATACCCAACAAAGTAGCACCTAGTAGTTCTCGAATCCGTCTTCTTTAAAGAAGGATCATAGATTTTCACCTCAGCTGGACATCCCCATACTTTAAAATGATTCAAACTGGGTTTTCTATCTGTCCATAGTTCAAACGGTGTTTTAGGCACAGACTTACTAGGAACACGGTTCAGAATGTAGGTTGTTGTTTTAATGGCTTCACCCCATAAGTATTCTGGAAAATTTGATCTACCCATCATGCTCCTTTTCATTTCCATAAGAGTGCGGTTGCGCCTTTCTGCTACGTCATTCTGTTCAGGACTACCAGGCATAGTATACTAAGCAACAATACCATTATCTTGTAAGTACCTTGCAAAAGGTCCCTTTTGTTGTCCAGCATCACCATGCTTCCCATAATACTCACCACCTCGATCAGATCTCACAATTTTGATGACTTTCCCCAATTGTTTCTCAACTTCAGTTCGAAAGACTTTTAACATTTCAAGAGCATCTGCCTTTTCTTTTATCAAAAATACATAGCCATAGCGAGAAAAATCATCAATGAATGTAATGAAGTACTTGTTGCCACACAAGGTAGTGGAATAAGGTCCACTAATGTCTGTATGAACAATCTCCAACAAATTTTGACTACGAGTTGCACCCCTTTTCTTATTCTTTGTCAATTTTCCTTTCACGCAATCAACACAAATTTCTAAGTCATTAGAATCAAGGCGGGAAAGAATCCCAGAACTAATTAAGCGTTCTACTCGTTCTTTAGAAATGTGCCCCAAACGCTTATGCCATAACAATGAAGATCTTTCCTTAGTCAAAGGTCTTTTAGCAACATTGTAAGAACAAGTAGATAACAACGACAATCTATAAAGCCCGTCAGATAAAACACAATTTCCAATCACTTTAGAGTCATAAATCACATCAACTCTTTTATTTTCAAAAGTGAAACTATATCCAGTTTTATCAAGTACTGAAAGGGAAATTAAATTCCTTCTAAACGAAGGTACACAAAAAACATTGTCCAAAACAAGCTGAAAACTAGAATCTAATTATAAAATAGCAACCCCAATATGCTAAACATTCAATCCCGATGTCACTACCAACTTTAAGCTTTGATTCTTTTTCACTTGGCTTCCTCAGATTTCTTATCCCCTGTAAATAAGTTGCAACATGAACAGTAGCACCATTGTCAAGCCACCATGAATCTAAAGGAACATTAACTAAATTAGATTCAAAACAGACATAGACAGATAACATACCCTGTTCCTTCTTTTTCTTCTTTAGCCAATTCTTAAACTTAAAGCAATCAACCCTCTTGTGACCCTTTTTGTTGCTGATTCATGCCTAATTGGTGTCTCAGCTGATGTATGTCCAGCTGGTGCTCCTTGATGGCAGGTGTAATCAACAAAATTTTTAACCTATAACACCATGAACTAGGGTAGCAAATACAAAGCTACTATAGCATAGTGGCTCTAGGATCGTTCCACTGGGAAGGACACTCAAGTAAAAAATGATACCAATTCAAAGTGAATTGGTGCCTTTTCATTTCAAGATTAGCTTAAGAAATAAAACACAAACTTTGGTTGAAAAAGGTTTGGACTTAGATTAACAACACAACAAGTGATGAAAATAACTTAAGAAGAAAAGCATTCCTTGGAGATTCAGGTATACAGGGGAGGTTTCTCATGCAAAAGCATAGCTCCGGTCACTTGGTTCAATTCCTCACATTAGAGACTTAACACTAAGTCAATTCTCTAACAGGTGCTGCATAAATGCATCCCTCAATTGGATTTCAGCTTTAATTCTCTCACTGATGCAACTTGCAATGGTTTAAGCCTCTCACTAGCCTTTACCATTCAAGGTGATCTTTAACCTTGGATTACCCGTCAAAAGCTCGCAAGAGGTAACTAATGGATGCCTCCTAGGAGTCCAAAAGCTTACCAAGTGTTGGCTATTCTAGAAAATCCTACCTTCAAGTCACCTACCAAAGGCTCGCAAGGGGTAAACTAGTGCATCTCTACGGTTAGAGATCACTTGCCTTACCAAGTGTTGGCCCAGGTGACTCCAAGGTGTTTTAAGTTAACTAAAAACATTAGAAATCATTCACGGGACACACTTACTCTTCATTCATAGCTGAAACCACAAAGCTTCTGATTGATGCACTTGGAACCTTTCCCGGCAACCTTAACTCCAAGGGACTAAAAAGCTTAGCTACTCATTCTCTGGGGAAAATTCCTCAGAGAGTGCATAACTTAGTGAAAATATAAAAAAATACGAAGTGAGAAGGTAAGGCAGTCAAGAGCTAAAGCTCTTTGTATTTCTTTCTTTGGAATTTACAAAAGGTTCAATAACCAGAACACCCTTAGAACAGGCTCCTCGGGCTCCCTTTTATACCAAAAATCCCAATTACAGCTATCTCATGGTATTTTGCCAAATTCCTAACTTAAAAGCTAAGGAAATCTATCATTGGTGACTTACAAGGAGAATTTAGGCATTTAAGCAACAAAAATCTAATGAAAAATATCTCCAAGAGTCGGTTACAAATATCAGGAAGCACTAAGGACCACTTCGCAGGTGAAAGATGAGGTCTGCGAAATTTCGCAGGTGCACAAGAGGAGCTGCGAAATTCCTTCATAGCAGCCAGCTGCTTCAACACCTTTGCAAAGTGAACTTCCAACTTGAGGTGTTTGGCTTCCATCGCGGCGCGAAGCTTCAGGGGAACTCCAGAGCACTGTGCAAAAAGGCTGCGAAACCATTCCGCAGCAAGAATGGTGATTTCGCAGCACTTTTCTGAAGCCTTCCTTCCTTCAGCTTGGAGCAGTTATCTTCCAACGGCTGTAGCTTCCTCATTTCAGATCCAAATTGCACACGGTTTGAGGCATTGGATTGTTGACTTCCCAAGCTTTCAAATGACATATTGTATGCAGGAAATGGACTTCGGGAAGGGCTCCAAAATTAGCCGCAGTGACTGTCATCAAGAGTGCTCCACGGCTGAATCCTCTTTGCTTCCCCTTTTGCATTTCCACTTTGCTTATGGCATAAGAGCTTCAAGGCTGTGATTCTTCATGCCTCTTAGCTTCCCAAAGCTTTCTAAGGATTCCATAACACTCTCCTCAATCTCATAATGCTTTGGTGGTTTAAAATGCTATCAAAACACCAAAACTTAAGGCAATTTGATTATAATTGATTGCAAGGAGCCTTAACATGCTAATTGGGTTAAAAGGCACTAACTACTACTCAAAAGTGTTTAAAAGGATTAATTAAAAGGCTATCAAATAGCACTTTTTGAGTAGTAATCACTCCCCCCAACCGACATATTGCTAGTCCCTTAGCAATGAAGGAGAGAAAAACAAAACAAAATTACCATAATTTACAAAGCATGCTAATCACTTCCAAAAAAATATTTAAGAGGCATGACTGAAAAACTCTCACATGGAACATTAAAGAACTGTAACTTCAAATTTCAACAAGAGAAATCAAAAAAAACCTTGCTAAATACCACTGATCAAGGGAATGCATTATGCAAATTGAAGTTTTAGAATCATTTTCACTTCCAAAGAACCAAACTTTAATCTTCCACAAAAATCTAAGTGTAATATGATAGGTTCCAAATATAGCATGCTAAACTAATCTCTCCCCCCAACCTATCTCTTTTCAACACTTTAGCAAACTTGACCAAATTCAATAAACAGAGAACACACTTCTTTTTTTTTTTTTTTTTTTTTTTTTTTTTTTATTTTTATTTTTTTTTTTTTTTGTAGGTAGTGAACAGGCTTAAGGGGCATTCTTTTCTGTTTTGTCCATATAACGGGGGTCCATCGATGACTCCCAACCAATTAAGGTTTAGGGCATCAAGCTTTAAGGATCTTTCAACCACTAACTCCTCGGATTTCACCCCGGACTTTTTCATATACCCTTTTTGCCTACCATATGCTAACTCCACCTATTCACCCTTGTAACGAGCATTGAGGCCGGTGACTCCCAACCAATGAAGGCTTAGGGCACCAGGTTTAAAAGGTTTTCACCATATACCCTTTCAGACCTTGCTCGGGTTTCAAGGCAAGCAAACACTTCGCTTTTTTTTTTCACAAAGGCTCATTGGCCTTTCATAGGGTGCCTCAATATCATTAAAATGAGGTCAAAGATACCAAGTCCCAAAATTTTCTAAGTCAAGGGGGAAATAGTTTCTCATTTTATAAAAGGAATCTATTGTGCACAGTATGTGGATAGCTTAAAGTGGAAAGACTAAATTTGATTTCAATAGAAGTTTCAACAATTGAACCACTTTAGCAAGCATAATCCAAACTCTAAGTTAGATGCAAAGCAAAAGTTCAGTTTCTCCTATTTTAATTCGAAAATTTTTCCTCAAAATCCATGGAGATTGTAGTAATAAGCAAAAACTACAATTAAATTACTAGGCACAACTGAATTATCAAAATAACATAACTATTTTACTAGACAAAGCTAAAATATCAAAATAACTTAGCATACTTCCTTCAACTTAGCAAACTTCCTTCCTCATTTCATCTCCCCCCAACCGAGCTGAGCATTGTCCCCAATGTGACAAAAGCGATTAAAAATAGAGGGAGGAAGTGGTACCTCCTGATCGATTTCAATCTCGAATATTGAATGGAGAAACCACATGTTTCAAAAAGAATAAACAATGTGAGCAAAGGGAGAAAGAGTAAATTGATGCTAAGAATTAACAACAAAAATTAGATTTTGTATTACTTTACTCATTTGTGAACAGCTATAAAAAGGGAGTAATACAACAATCCAAAGAATCTCCACAAATATATTATCAAAATATAGGAGATTTCACAAAAGACTAACCAAAACAAAATACACAAAAAGATAATATATTAAAGATATAGAAATGTTCAGAGGAAGAAAATGCTAAAGCTGATAGCCTATGGAGATGGCTCTGCTGAAGCTGGAGCTGCTGACTGATGAGGGGCATTTGGCTCTATGGTGGTAGGAGTGGCCTCCTCCTCAGCTGATGGGAGGCCAAGATGCTGCTGAAGCTGCCTCAGAATGAAAGTATGGTGAGCCTGAGTAGCCATCATCTGCTGCTGTTGAGATCTCAAAGTTGCCATCTCCTGAGCAAGTCTGCTCTGAGAGGCTGTCAATGTCTCCAATGCCTGGCATAGATCCCTATACTCAGAGATAGGGATGGCCATCCTAGGCTCGGCTGATGTGGAAGGCTGTGCTGAAGCAGGGGCTGCTGGAGGAACTGGAGATGCACTAGCCATGGAGGGAGAGGCTGCAGGCATGCCCTCAGGTATGAAGCGTGGGGATACTCTCCTGGCAGGTAGAGCCTGAACTGGCTGTGGAAGCTCTTGTTGCTCCACCTTGTAAGCTGTCATGTTGCTCCATTTTTCAAAAGTAAAAATCTCTCTACAGATCCGCTTTTGCTCCTGCTGAGGCTCTGCTGGGAATCCCAAGTGCTCAAGAATTTGGCACAACAGTCGTGGGAAGAGAAGGGGGATGGAATCAGCCCTTTGCAATTTTTTTCTATGCACCTTCTCTTCGAAATAAAGAAGGGCTGCCAGGATCAGGTGGTGAGGGCCAAAATAATAGCCCTCAGACATTTTAAACAGGGTCTCCAACATAATTCCCCTTCTCTGAGTCCAATGTTGAAGGGGATAGATACTATGCCTCAACAGGGCATCAATAAGGAACATCTTTGGGGGTAGTTCCCCCCTCAGCAGGTACGGGTTTCTGGATGCTCCTCCAGACAAAACATGCACCATCTCTAACTGAGATGGATTGGCCCAAGCTCTGAAATCATCGAAATGACTGGGCTCATATGGAATGCCCAAAGCTTCAGCTATTTGCCGAGCCCCCAAGATACCATGCCTACCATCAATAACAAAATGAATTGAGGTAGGATCCCTGACCTGTCGAGTAGTCATGGATTGATAGAAGTCCATTGCTATTCTGGGGTAGAAGAAGTCTCGTGGTGTCAGAAATTGCTCCATTCGGTATCTTCGCAGCAATTGGAATGTTTCCTCAAGCTCCGGGCGCAGCTGGAAAGCAGCTATGTCAAAGCATAGCTCCGAATGGAATGGCCGGTCTCGGCAATCCAAATTGCCTTCAATTGGAGGCTGAGCTAGTATTGGCCGCCTAATCACCGCTTCCGGAGCTGGTTCGAATGGAATTTGAGGCACAACAGGCGGCGGCTGGATTGCTGGAAGCTTCGCAGGCGGTGCCGGAGATGGCACCGGAGATGGAATTGGAGACGGGGCAGGAGACGCAGCAGGCGACAACACAGGGGAAGAAACAGGGGATGGAACAGGGGATTGCCCTGTTAAATCGATAGGCTCCGAGCTTTGTACCCTAGCTCGTTTTTGGAGGGGCCGGCCCCCTGACCTGGTAAAGTAGCGTTTCGCCGGAGGGGTTTGCAATGGTGGTTTGGCCTGCTTCTTCTTTGGCGAGGGCTTTGCCGGCGGCGGCACGGTTTCTGGCCGCGGCGGCTCAGAACTTGAAGCTTGCAGTGGCATTTCGCGCGGCGTTCGCTTTCGGGTGGAAGGGGATGAAGACTTCGCGCCCCTGGTTCGTGCCATTGCGAGGTGACGAGGGTTAGGACGGCGGCGATGAACGGAGGGGGCGATTGGAGCTGCTAACGGCGTCGGACTATGGAGAGGAGACGAACGGTCTGTCGCTGCGATTTTTGCCCTTTTCTGAAATGGATTCGCAACCCAAATGACCGGTATTTATAACGGTTATAAAAATATGAAAGGTCATTTGGGGTTTCGCAGAAGAAAAACGGCTCCGCAGCAAATTTGGGCGCTTCGGATTCAAAAATCGCTTTCGCAGCTCACTTCGCAGCTGCGAAATTGAAGTCACTGTGCTGCGAAATGGCGCTCGTGTGCCAAACACCTGTTTCGCAATTGCGGAACATCCTTCGCAAGAGAGAAATCGCTGAGAAAGTGCTGCGGAATGGCGTTTTTTAAGCCTTAGTGGTTCGCAGAGCACTTCGCAGCTGCGAAATGGGGGTTCCTGTGCTGCGGAGTGGCACTCGTGTGCCAAAAGGTCGTTTCGCAGCTGCGAAAATTTTCGCAGAGGGCTCAAAAGCGTTGCGAAGTGGTTTCGCAACAAAAAACCCTTTTCGCAGAGAAATCCTCTTTGGCTGCGAAATCTCGCAGAGCTCTTATTCTCCCCTGTTTTTGCTCTGTTTTTGCTCTGTTTCGGCTCCAATTTCTTCCCGATTTTTTTCTTTGCAATTTCTCCCATCTGAAATCATTCAAACAGATGAAATTACACAAAAACATACAATTTAAGATCAAAAACTAAGATCAAAAGTAGAAATATTACTTTAAAATTTACAAAATTTACAAAAATTTTGGACTTTGGTAAAACCAAGTCCATCAAACCCTTCTTTGTTTAGGCTTTTTGAGGCTCAAGGAGGTTAATCTCCTCCTTGTCTGATTTGAACAGCTCCATATATGGCTTGAGACGATATCCATTAACTTTAAAGGTTTCCTTGCCATCAGAATTCAATAATTCCACTACTCCATGATTGAGTACTTGATGGATAATGAATGGTCCAATCCACCTGGACTTAAGCTTTCCAGGAAAAATATGGAGTCTTGTGTCATAGAGTAAAACTCTTTGGCCTTTTTGAAATTCCTTGGTAGAAATCAGTTGGTCATGCCACTTTTTCATCCTTTGTTTTGCAACTTTGGAGTTGATATAAGCATCATTTCTCAATTCCTCCATCTCATTAAGGTCTAAGCACCTTTTTGCCCCAGCCCTTATCAAATCCATATTCAGCTTTTTGATTGCCCACCAAGCTTTGTATTCAACTTCTACAGGGAGATGACAAGCTTTACCATAGACAAGACGATAAGGGGACATGCCAAGAATAGTCTTATAAGCTGTTCTATAGGCCCATAATGAGTCATGAAGCTTAACAGACCAATCCTTCCTGCTTGTACTCACCACTTTCATCAGGATGTTCTTTATCTCCCTGTTTGCTAGCTCAACTTGGCCAGAAGTCTGAGGATGATAAGGTGTAGCTACCTTATGCTTCACTCCATACTTGGCCAACAAACTTTCAAAAGGCTTATTGCAAAAATGAGAACCTCCATCACTGATTATAGCTTTTGGCACCCCAAATCTTGCAAAAATGTTCTCTTTCAAAAACTTGAGAACCACTTTATGATCATTCTGCTTACAGGGGACTGCCTCAACCCACTTAGAAACATAATCTACCCCCACCAAGATGTAAGAATTACCAAAAGACATTGGAAAAGGTCCCATAAAGTCAATACCCCACACATCAAATAATTCAACTATCAGTATAGGATTCATGGGCATTTGATTTCTTTTTGTCAACTTGCCAAGCCTTTGGCATCTATCACAATTTCTACACATGATGTGGGCATCTTTGAACAAAGATGGCCAAGTAAAGCCTGATTGCAACACCTTCATAGCTGTTTTCTGAGAGGCAAAGTGACCTCCACATGCATTCTCATGACAATGGATTAGAATTCCTTGTTGCTCTTCCTCAGGCACACACTTCCTTATAATCTGATCTGCACAATATTTAAAAAGGAAAGGCTCTTCCCAATAATAAGTATGGATTTTTGCAAAGAAGTGCTTCCTGTCTTGTGCATTCCACTCACTTGGAACTTCACCAGTGACTAAATAATTAGCCATATGAGCATACCAAGGAGTTTTGACTAGGAACATAAGTGATTCCTCAGGAAAATCATCATTAATAGGTAAGGAATGAGAATTATGTGCTATAGCTAACCTTGAGAGGTGGTCAGCCACCACATTCTCAACTCCTTTCTTATCTTTGATTTGAAGATCGAATTCTTGTAACAAAAGAATCCATCTTATCAACCTTGCTTTTGCATCTTGCTTTGTCAATAGATACTTCAAGGCTGAATGGTCAGTAAAAACAATGATGAAAGACCCTACCAAATAAGCACGAAATTTGTCTAAGGCAAATACCACAGCTAACAATTCTTTTTCTGTAGTTGTGTAATTCCTTTGGGCTTCATTCAATGTTTTGCTTGCATAGTAGATCACATATGGCTTCCCATCTTCTCTTTGACCAAGCACAGCTCCTATAGCAAAGTCACTGGCATCACACATTAGTTCAAAAGGTAATTGCCAGTTAGGGGCCCTCACTATTGGAGTTGTTGTCAAAAATTTCTTCAGTTGATCAAAGCTATCTTGACATCTTTCATCCCATACAAACTTAGCATCCTTAGCTAAAAGCTCGCAAAGAGGTTTGGAAAGCTTTGAAAAGTCTTTTATAAACCTCCTATAAAAACCTGCATGGCCAAGGAACTGCCTTACTCCTTTTACAGTTGTTGGGGATGGCAATTTGGAAATAAGCTCCACCTTTGCTTTATCAACTTCAATACCCTTCTCAGATATGATATGACCAAGGACAATTCCTTGCTGTACCATGAAATGGCATTTTTCCCAATTGAGCACCAAGTCTTTTTCAATGCATCTGTGAAGAACTGCTTCCAAATTGACTAAACACTCCTCAAATGTACCTCCATATACGGTGATGTCATCCATGAAAACCTCCATAATTCGCTCCACCATATCACTGAAGATACTCAACATACATCTTTGGAAAGTAGCAGGTGCATTACATAAACCAAAAGGCATTCTCCTATAAGCATAGGTTCCAAATGGACATGTAAAAGTAGTCTTTTCCTGATCTTCCACAGCAATTTCAATCTGAAAATACCCTGAATACCCATCCAAAAAACAATAGAAAGGGTGGCCAGAGACTCTCTCCAAAACTTGATCAATAAATGGCAATGGAAAATGATCTTTTCTGGTTACTGCATTCAACTTTCTATAATCAATACACACCCTCCACCCTGAAGTGAGACGTGTAGTGATTTCTTCCCCCTCTTCATTCTGAACTACAGTGATCCCTGACTTCTTTGGTACCACTTGAGTAGGACTCACCCAAGAGCTGTCAGATATAGGGTAGATAATACCTGCTTGAAGTAGCTTCAGCACCTCAGCTCGCACAACCTCTTGTAAATGAGGATTCAATCTTCTTTGAAATTGACGAATTGGCTTAGCTTCCTCCTCCATATATATATGATGTGTGCAAACTAAAGGACTAATGCCTTTCAAATCAGATATTTGCCATCCTATTGCTTTCTTACACTTCTTGAGAACTTCCATTAAACACTTCTCTTGATGATTGGTCAGAGATGAAGATATTACAACAGGGCACTGGTTATCTTCTTCAAGATATGTGTACTTCAGCTCCACAGGTAGAGGCTTCAAATTGAGTTTTGGGATTTCTTTTTCAGCATCTGCTCCCTCTTCTTTATTGAACAAAGGTAGAATTTCTTCTATCCTCCTCCAACTTTGTAAAGTAGCAAGGTCCTTAGGAAGTTCAGACAAACCTTCCTCACAATCCTCAAAACTTTCATTCAGCTTGTCTTGTACATTCTGATTACAGTGTTCCTCAACCAGAGTATCAATAATACACACCTCTTCTGGACCTTCTTCTTCTTCCGGAATGATTTGCTTTTTAGACATATAAAAGATATTGAGATCAAGTGTCATATTACCAAAAGTGAGTTGCATGAGCCCATTCCTACAATTGATGATTGCATTTGAGGTAGCTAGGAATGGCCTTCCCAGGATGATAGGAACTAAATTAGCTTCCTTAACAGTAGGATCCGTATCAAGAACAATAAAATCCACTGGATAGTAGAAATTATCAACTTGAACCAAGACATCCTCAATTACTCCTCTAGGAATTTTTACTGACCTATCTGCTAGAGATAGAGTAATTGCTGTTGGCTTCAACTCACCAAGCCCCAATTGCTTATAGACAGTATATGGAAGCAAATTCACACTTGCTCCCAAGTCCAATAAAGCTTTTTCCACTACTTTTCCTCCAATCATGACTGAAATGGTAGGACTTCCCGGATCTTTGTACTTCAAAGGAGATTTACACTGTAAGATTGCACTTACTTGCTCAGTCAAGAAGGCTTTCTTAGTTACAGTCAACCCTCTTTTGATAGTACACAGGTCCTTTAGGAATTTTGCATATGTTGGGACTTGCTTAATCATATCCAACAATGGGATATTGACTTTAACTTGTCTCAATACTTCAAGGATCTCAGCTGCATTTCTAACCCCCTTCTTCCCATGCAATGCTTGAGGAAAAGGTGGAGAAGTTGATTTCTTCAGCTTTTCTTCCTTCAGAAGTTCCTTCTCTGGATTTGCATTCATTGTTGACTCAGAGTCCTCTTTCTTATCACTGATCTCTCCTTCTTTGTCTTTCATTTCCTCCTCCAACTTTGTCTCTTCTTCTTCAACAGGTGGCTTAGGTGGTGGCTGCTCAATTTTCTTACCACTCCTCAGAGTGATCAAGGCTTTGACATCTTTCATCTGTGATGATTCCCCCTCATGGCTTTCCACTTCTTGGACACCCTTGGGGTTTTGGTGGGGTTGGGAAGGAAATCTTCCCTTTTCTTGCACTGTATTCAAATTTGTGAGCCTTGATATTGAGTACTGGAGATTATCAAATCTTTGAGTCATATCATTTTGCATTCCATCCATCCTTTTGTTCAGAATATTCTCCACTCTGTCAATTCTTTGATTAAGCTGATTATTGATGGCTTTTTGTTCTCCAACAAAGTCTCCCACTACCTTGCTGAGATTCCCAATGGCTTGTTCAAGACTTGAAGATGGCTGAGATGGTTGATCCGGCTGTTGGTACTGAGGTGCTCTAGGCTTCCATGAAAAATTTGGATGATTCCTCCAACTTGAGTTGTAAGTATTTCCATAGGGTGCATTGTTATTGGGCTTAAATTGTCCAACAACATTTGCTTGATCTCCAAACATTTCCCTTTCAGCTGAAACTATAGGGCATTCCTCCACCAAGTGTTCATAGGATTGACACTTAGGACAAAGCTTCACTTGCACTGATGATTCAGCAACAGCTTGCACTTCATGCATTTTTTTCAATTCCAGCTCCTCTAATCTTCTTGTCACAGCTGCAAACTTTGCTTTTGTATCATCCTCTTCTTTCAAAGTATACATCCCAGCCTTAGCATTGAAAACATTCAGTTGAGACTTCATTTTTCCCACTTCTCCTTTGGTTGGCTCATCCCATCCCCTTGAAACTTCAGCTACATAATTCAAGAAATCCATAGCTTCCTCCGGATTTTTGCTCATGAAATCTCCTCCACACATTGTCTCCAGGAGTTGCTTCATTGAGGATGACATCCCATCATAAAAATAGCTCACCAATAGCCAAGTATCAAAACCATGGTGAGGACATGCATTTATGGCTTCCATATATCTTTCCCAACACTCATAGAATTTCTCATTCTCCTTAGCTGAGAAATTTGAAATTTGCCTTTTCAAGCCATTTGTTCTATGAGTGGGAAAAAATTTCTTAAGGAATTCAGCTTGTAAGTCAGTCCAAGTACGGATACTCCTTGGCCTTAAAGAATTAAGCCAAATTTTGGCTTTATCCTTTAAAGTAAAAGGAAATAACTTAAGCCTCATCAAATCAATTGAAGCTCCTCCCTCTTGGAATGTATTACAAACTTCCTCAAATTCCTTAATATGTGCATAGGGATTCTCACTTTCCATTCCATGGAAAGTTGGTAGAAGTGGAACAATATATGGTCTGATAACTAGCTGCTCTGTAGGGGGTATTATACATGATGGTGCACTCATACGAGGTGGATGCATACGGTCCCTCATTGATCTAAATTCATTGAGATTGTCTTGACGAACTTGGTGACTATGCTGCTCTTCAGGAGTAGTTTCCATGATATTCAAGCTCAATTCCAATTCCTCAGTATGAGGTGATTCAATTCTAACAAGCCTTCCTCTACTACCTCGTATCCACTTTGGCATACACAACTAGCAACTATTTGAAACTAAAATGAAAACAGAGGACAACAAAAGAAAACAGGGCTACAAAGACAAAATAAAACTAAGCTGAATTTAAAAGCTAAATTTAAATTATGAGTTAGTAAAACGAAAATAATGAAAATTAATAAAGCTAAAGAAACTTTACCACACTTGTGATGAAAATCACAAGTACACTGAAATAGTATCACTGATTCTTGACACCTTCCCCGGCAACGGCGCCATTTGATTCATGCCTAATTGGTGTCTCAGCTGATGTATGTCCAGCTGGTGCTCCTTGATGGCAGGTGTAATCAACAAAATTTTTAACCTATAACACCATGAACTAGGGTAGCAAATACAAAGCTACTATAGCATAGTGGCTCTAGGATCGTTCCACTGGGAAGGACACTCAAGTAAAAAATGATACCAATTCAAAGTGAATTGGTGCCTTTTCATTTCAAGATTAGCTTAAGAAATAAAACACAAACTTTGGTTGAAAAAGGTTTGGACTTAGATTAACAACACAACAAGTGATGAAAATAACTTAAGAAGAAAAGCATTCCTTGGAGATTCAGGTATACAGGGGAGGTTTCTCATGCAAAAGCATAGCTCCGGTCACTTGGTTCAATTCCTCACATTAGAGACTTAACACTAAGTCAATTCTCTAACAGGTGCTGCATAAATGCATCCCTCAATTGGATTTCAGCTTTAATTCTCTCACTGATGCAACTTGCAATGGTTTAAGCCTCTCACTAGCCTTTACCATTCAAGGTGATCTTTAACCTTGGATTACCCGTCAAAAGCTCGCAAGAGGTAACTAATGGATGCCTCCTAGGAGTCCAAAAGCTTACCAAGTGTTGGCTATTCTAGAAAATCCTACCTTCAAGTCACCTACCAAAGGCTCGCAAGGGGTAAACTAGTGCATCTCTACGGTTAGAGATCACTTGCCTTACCAAGTGTTGGCCCAGGTGACTCCAAGGTGTTTTAAGTTAACTAAAAACATTAGAAATCATTCACGGGACACACTTACTCTTCATTCATAGCTGAAACCACAAAGCTTCTGATTGATGCACTTGGAACCTTTCCCGGCAACCTTAACTCCAAGGGACTAAAAAGCTTAGCTACTCATTCTCTGGGGAAAATTCCTCAGAGAGTGCATAACTTAGTGAAAATATAAAAAAATACGAAGTGAGAAGGTAAGGCAGTCAAGAGCTAAAGCTCTTTGTATTTCTTTCTTTGGAATTTACAAAAGGTTCAATAACCAGAACACCCTTAGAACAGGCTCCTCGGGCTCCCTTTTATACCAAAAATCCCAATTACAGCTATCTCATGGTATTTTGCCAAATTCCTAACTTAAAAGCTAAGGAAATCTATCATTGGTGACTTACAAGGAGAATTTAGGCATTTAAGCAACAAAAATCTAATGAAAAATATCTCCAAGAGTCGGTTACAAATATCAGGAAGCACTAAGGACCACTTCGCAGGTGAAAGATGAGGTCTGCGAAATTTCGCAGGTGCACAAGAGGAGCTGCGAAATTCCTTCATAGCAGCCAGCTGCTTCAACACCTTTGCAAAGTGAACTTCCAACTTGAGGTGTTTGGCTTCCATCGCGGCGCGAAGCTTCAGGGGAACTCCAGAGCACTGTGCAAAAAGGCTGCGAAACCATTCCGCAGCAAGAATGGTGATTTCGCAGCACTTTTCTGAAGCCTTCCTTCCTTCAGCTTGGAGCAGTTATCTTCCAACGGCTGTAGCTTCCTCATTTCAGATCCAAATTGCACACGGTTTGAGGCATTGGATTGTTGACTTCCCAAGCTTTCAAATGACATATTGTATGCAGGAAATGGACTTCGGGAAGGGCTCCAAAATTAGCCGCAGTGACTGTCATCAAGAGTGCTCCACGGCTGAATCCTCTTTGCTTCCCCTTTTGCATTTCCACTTTGCTTATGGCATAAGAGCTTCAAGGCTGTGATTCTTCATGCCTCTTAGCTTCCCAAAGCTTTCTAAGGATTCCATAACACTCTCCTCAATCTCATAATGCTTTGGTGGTTTAAAATGCTATCAAAACACCAAAACTTAAGGCAATTTGATTATAATTGATTGCAAGGAGCCTTAACATGCTAATTGGGTTAAAAGGCACTAACTACTACTCAAAAGTGTTTAAAAGGATTAATTAAAAGGCTATCAAATAGCACTTTTTGAGTAGTAATCAGTTGCAGTGATAGCACTTAAGGTCTGTGTTCTTGGCATTTCCATTCTTTTGCTTTTCACTCCCACTCTTCTTGAAATTCTTATTTTTCTTATGACTATGGAAGTTGGGCTTTCTAGTCTTTTCAACTCTTTTTTTATTATTCGGTTTTCCAAGAGCAACGCCATGAGTAGATTCATTCTTTTCTCTTTTCAGCTTTTCTTCCTCAGCCACACACTTAGTGATCAGGTCATTCAGACCCCAAGACTGATTCAGGGTGTTGTATGCAGTCTTGATTTGGCTAAAAGAAGATGGTAGAGTATTGAGGGCTTGATGAACAATAAACTTATCGGGAATGGGAATGTCTAGTGTTTTCAATCTAGTCTGAAGATGCACCATTTTTAGGATATACTCACGAACCCCTTTCATATCATCATACCTCATATTCATCAATTCATCCATAAAATGCCCAGCTTCAGCATTGTCAGATGTTTGGTATCTATTTGCCACAGCAACAAGAAATTCCTTAGCATTGTTGCTCTCAGGTATTCCCCCAAGGAGATGCTTAGCAATGGACCTCTTGATTGAAATAAGACTCAAACGGTTCGATCTTTCCCATTTCGCATAATGAGCTCTCATAGTTTCAGTGCTTTCATTAGTAGGCTTAGGAGGTTCATCTTCACGTAGAGCCATGTCCAAGTCCATCATTCCTAAAACAAACTCTATGTCTGATTTCCATCTCTTATAGTTCGACCCACTTAGAATTTCAATTGTAGCATTATTGTTGTTCACAGCAAATGAAACTGATTGACAAAATTTTGCAACTAGATCAATTATGGGCAATAGGTAAAAAAAAAACTTAAATAATCATAAGCAATACAATACAAGAATCAATTGTACTATCATAAACTCCCCTTTAGGCAGAGTCTACAATAAACAACTATTCTCTAAGCATGAAGATCAACAAATAATTCATTAAAATTTATTTCCTTTGGGCAAATAAATTTATCAAATTATTTATCTCATTCAATATCCTCATGTTGTTAAATTAATTTGCACAATAACCCCCTTTGGGCAGGCGATTGTACAAATTAATCTAAAATTTTCCCCATCAACAAAATAGGAACTCATAAACTTGCAAATTTTGATGGTTAAATCACTTTGGTAAAATAACCTCAACAATTCACATGCAACGTTCCAAAATTGGGTAAATTAAAAAAAAAAATTGCCCAACAACAATGGTGCATATTAGCGATATATATGCGTATGATCAATTATAGTTGCAAGAATTTGAACAACAATTTTTATTTATTTATTACACTTTAAATTAATTATTTCATTAGTTTATGTGATTTAGACCAAGTAAGAGAGTATGCATGAAAAAGTTTCAATCTAGAGAGAATGAGTACTACACTCCTATTCCATATATATTAGCATAATTTCTAGTAAATTCTCAACAGAAAATTATACCAAAAAATAATTTTAAGCTAATTAAATCACATAAATAAGTAATAATTATTTAATAAATATTTTTGACCCCTAAAAAATAAAATAATATATCTAGAAAAATAGATTACAAAAAAACGAGCGCACAGGAAAAAAACGGGGCTCAAAACGAACACCGGATGAGGTTATACGCACCTCACACACTTGACCCGCGAGTGGGGAACATGTGGCATGTGCTGGAGGTCATCTTCAACCTCCAGCATTGGGTCCAAAATTCTGCAATACGGGTCAAATGACCCGGTTGCAACCCGGATTACAAACAATTAAAAAAAAGTTTTTTTTGATCGGGATCTTGAGGGCTTTTAAACTTTAGGTTGTTTCTAACAATTCTAGGACATTTAATCATCAAAAAAACAACTTAAAGATCTCCATAATTGATTAACAAAATTCGGTTTTTCATACCTCCATAGCCAAGATTGAAAAACTCTATTTTAACACCTATTTCGGCCTCATTTTACATGTATTTTTACATTAACAATATAAGAAGTCCCTTTACAACAATTAATTAAACAAAAAAAAAAAACATCTCAATCTTGCTCAATTTTTTTTTTTTAAAAATAAAATGAATTTTCTAGGGTTCATACCCATTTTTTCAAATTTTCATTTTTCACCAAATTGAGCCAAAAAATTGAAATTGATGCTACATATCAACTATAATATATGTAAACAACAAAATCTAAGAGTTTAATTTGAGTAAAACACAATAATTTGACAAATAAAATTTTTCTTGAATCTTTAAACAAGAAAATTCCGAAAATTTAAAATTTTAATTACTCCCAATTTAAACAACGAAATTGCACATATGATATATCAATTTGAAGCTTGTGACAAGAGGAACAAAAAGCCTAAAGTTTCACAATAAAAAAAAAACTATAAAAAAACATGCACTTTCATGGATCACAAATTTGGCTCCGAAAAGAAAATAAAATAAGAAACTAAAAATTTTATTTTCGATTTCCAAATGTAGATCCTAAATCATGTAAGTTAGGCTCTGATACCACATGTAAAAATATTTACATAATCACATAGATTAATCATACATGATTAAAGGATACTAACAATAGGAAATCACTATAAAGAACATACCTGTTTGAGCCATGATAAAAAAACGTGATTGATTGTTGTAACCAAGTCTTCCTCTCTATGATCTTGATAATAGCTATGGTGGCTCTATGGGAAAACAAAAAACCCTTTTTATCTAGATTAGAGAGGGAACTTAGCATAACTCAAATTGGATTCTCATTGGGCCCTCCCATAATGGGCTTCAATGAGACCCATAGCCTACACTTGCCACTCAACTGAGCTTCTACTCAAAAGATGCAAAACCCAATCCAAAATATGATCACTAGTTAATTGGGCTCATTATAGAATAGACTATCCATTAACCCGTTTTTGCAAATACAAATTATTCAATTAATGTTAGCCCATATAAAAATTTTCCAACAGCATGTTGTAAATGGAACTGTTTTGCACTGATCTCTAATTGAGGAGCATGTTCTCTTTGATGAAGAGATGTTTGGTTTTACCCTCTTAAGTATTGCAATTATTATTATCATTATTATTTTATCAGAAATATAAACTACAACTACTATTGACAACCAATAAATAGATACCAATATTCTTGCATGCTTATTAACTCTTTACTTTCCTAGAAGCAGCATCAATGTATTTAAATTGGTATCTATGTGCAGGAAAATCAGCTCAGCCATTCTTAGATTGCTTTTCAGGTTTTTTGATGCTCATTGTGGGATTGTAAGAAACTATACTTCTCTTCTATGTCATTGTTTGCAATTGTACAATTTTTATCTCTATATATTAACATCTGTAGTTATCTTGCCAACCAAGTTTTTTGGTCCATTCTTTATTGATGTTCTACTAGTTAGGTTTGTTTACTTAGGATATATTTGTGCTAGTTTCTTTGTAATCCTGTGAACTCTGATTAGCTAAACAGAAAGATGACATTAAATATTTCTTCGTGATTGGCTTTCTACCCATCTGATAAAATTCTAGGATAGGCATACAATACAATGACCTATATAGATGAAGCCCTCCAGCTTTTTGGGTTGTGACTAGCTTCCAAAAGTATGATCTACAAGACAGAATTGAAATGTGAACCTTTTTAACTATCAAGTAAGAATCCCAGATACTGTTGTCTTAATTTTTTCAAGTTCCCTTCTTTATCTTCTCTTTGATATTTCTAAATAGTATTCAAGCTTTGCTCTTCTTCATTTTCTTTTATGAATGCTTAGATTTATGGTGACTAAATGATTAATTTCTTGGTTCTTGGCTCCTGAAATACTTAAATTCCAGAGTATTTGAACCTCAGTCTCTGGACTTCATGTCGATAGGGGAGCTTGAATCAATGAAGGAACGTCCGGTCCACGCCTTGAAGCATGCTGTACAGAGAAAGGTGAGTGGACGGATCCGGTACTGTAATTAAATTTCTACTTGTGTGGTTCTTGGGCTGCTGGGCAATCTTGATCATTCAAAACCAAGACATATAGTATAAAAATCCTCTAAGTGGTTAGGTTCTTACCGTGCCTTGTGTCCTTGATTGTATTGTCCCAAAAGAGATTATTATTTACCATGATTCTATTAAAAGTTAGTGCTGGAAAGAAAGAGTTTAATTTGGTCTAATATTTAAAACCAACTTAATATATTTGAATCATTTAATGTGCCTCTTTTTGGTTGTAGGAATTTTTGTCAGGCAACCATCTATTTTCTTATGATACATCTTGTTCACAGGTGCCTAAATTCAGCAAGGTTCATAGCAATGTTGCTATTTTTTAGTTTTTATGCTTTTATTTCTTGATATCTTTCTTATTGATAATCTTGGTACTCTTTGCATGGGGTTTAGTTATTCCTCATTTCACGTCTCACACATAACAGCATGAATTTTCTGCAATAGGGAGTCATTGCAATATTGAATATCCAGAGAGGAATTGAAGTAGTTAATATGTATAAATATTAGCTTTATGGCTGAGATTTCTATATTTGCCTCATTACCTGGATATTATGATGTATCCTGTCAATAATCTCTTAAATATTTACTGTCTTAACATTGGAAATGAGTAGTGAAATTCTATATTGATTAGCATGTAATATTTTCCTTAGTTATAGTATCGGGAATGTGGATGTATGATGCGAACCTCAATGGACACGATTTGAGACCCAACAAACAATATTGGAATAATCGCCCAAGAAAGCTAAAATACAGATTTTTGATAGAACTCTGACACAACGTTTATAAGTGAAAGGCGAACCAAAAGTATAAGTAACAGACCTTGACCCAATGATTACAATGGAATCACGAACCGAAGGTATAAGGTTTGAACGCCACAAGGAAGAATCCCTGATAAGTTCACAGTTTTTTAAGAACCAAAAGAAGAGCAAAGCCTCACCTTTTCTGATTTTTTATTCAATAAAAATTATCCCCTATTACAATGAGTGCGTGCTATTTATATGTCATGAAAAAAACTTACTAAATATTAAAACCCTAAATAAAGGTTGATTTGGTCTGAAATTAGCATATCCAAAATAGGAAAATAGCTAAAAAACTTTCTAAATAATAAAAGCCTAAAATTAAGGTAGATTTGGCCTGAATTTAAAAGCTCTAGAATAGGAAATAATTGATATGAAGCTGGAAAGTCAATCAATCATTAATCCATGCCATAAATCACGCCCAATCAAGCCAGATTAGCCCTCAATAGCTTGGATTAAATTTGTTACTCTTTCATCTTCCTTTAGGCCAAACTTGGAATGTCTTTCATTAGAATCAGTCCAAATCTCTTGAATTAGCCCATTAAGTGCTTCTTTGATCTTCTTAGATCTTGCTTTAGTAATAGGCCCAACTGGAAGATGCAATGGATCCTTGAATGCTTGTTGATTCTGATTACTACTCAAGGTCTGTTACTTATACTTTTGGTTCACTGATTACTACTCAAAAAGTGCTATTTTATAGCTTGTAATTAACTCTTTTAAACACTTTTGAGTAGTAGTTATCACCTTTTAACCCAATTAACATATTAAGGACCTTTGCAATCATTTCTAATCACTTTGTGTAAGTTTTGGTGTTTTTGTTAGTAATTTGATCACCAAAGCAATCCAAGATTGAGGAGAGTTCTTTGGAATCCATGGCAAAGCAATGGAAGGCTCAGAAACATGAAGAACCGAAGCTTTAAAGTCCTTTGCCATAGGCAAATCCAGAATGCAATGAGGGGAAGCAAAGAGAAATCTAACATGAAGCATTCTTGATGACAGTCATGTAAGCCACTTTTGGAGCACTTCCTAGAGTCCAATTTATTCATGCTATATGTCGTTTCGAAGCTTAGGAAGTCAACAATCCAATGCTTCAAACAGTGTGTGATTCAGAGTTGAAATGAAGGAGTTACATCCATTGCAAGCAAATCACTCCAAGCTGAAGGAAGAATTTTGCACGACTGCGAAATCACCTTTTTGCTGCGAAAATGTTGTCCTTTTGCTGCGAAAATTTCGTAGCCATTTTGCATAGTGCAACGGAATTTCTCCTGAAGCTTCCTGATATTTGCGATCAACATTTTGAGATTTTTTTCTTTAGATATTTGATGTCTAAATCCCCAAACTCTCTTTGTAACCCACCTATCATAGGATTCCTTAGTCTTTAAGTAAGAACAAAGGGTGAATAACCTCTTATATATAGTTGTAATTTTCTTTACAAATGATCAATCTCGAGAGCTTGTTCTCAGAGACAA